>OY728143.1:928766203-931266203 GCA_963277665.1 Viscum album | reverse complement strand
GGGATTCGCAAATACACCAGGCAGGGACGCGCGGGGCTTCCAGAACAGGCTCCACTCACGCGCCCAACGACGTCGCGTCAAGAAGTGCCCTTTTTAACAAAAACTCAAGAACCTAGTCCGATACTGAACATGAACCACAGCAAAATAATATAAAACCGAAGAAATTATATAAAAAAAATAAATGCACGTGTCGGGGTGTGACAATTCTCCCCACCATAACTCTTTCAGCCCCTGGAAAGCCACAACACCATCTAGTAGATCGATCACCACCTTAGGATTCCACACAACACCATCCAACCTCTTATCTCGAGGACATCACACCGACTACCAATAGGACTAAACCTCATTTCCCGAAATAAATCACCAACAGAGGGAGGCCCGAACGGGATCCCCACCATAAGAACTCCACTAGAATTCGATAACTATTTAAGAGAAAACCCTACGAGACTAATGGTGGGTCTCCCAACCATAAAAGGATTGACCTCTTAGCGACCAACCAGAAATCCAACTTAGGCCAGATCAGGGCCTTTCCCTAGCTATATATAAAAAGCACAGAAAACCATTTAAACCACCCACTCCCGTCTGAATGTGATAAGAAATGAATCAAAACTCCATACGAACTGTAAACCCTAACCCAATGGGCGGGGAGGGTGGGCCCAAGGATCAGATCACTGAAACTACGACGTACGACTACTCACGACCCATCACTTTGTGATAATCACAACCCAAATTCGCAACTGATTCACATGGGTTGTCCACACATGACCACCAATTGACACCTCGCATCCAAAAAAAAGACACAACTATCTACATTGTGTGGGGGTAATTTCATCGCGTGCTTTGTGACGAGAGAAAACTACAAAGACAGAGGAACCAGAACAACAACACCAAAACTATCTCACCACGACGATAGAGCCACGACTTTAACCAGACTCCTTAAAATTCCCCGGGGGTTCCTGACTACGTGCTTGCATCACTCCGAGACCTTTTGGCTGGAGCTCTGATGGATGAAGCATCTTCTGCCTCACAGTCAGGTTCTGATAATCCCAACAAGAAACATACATCTTTTGATCTGACAGATTGAAGGAAAATATTTTAAAATTAAAAACACACCAGCATTTAAAGCCGAGGTTCGTCAAAAGACCCATGAAGTTCCCATACATTTCAAACCCAAAACAACACCCATACATAGACCACGATAATAGATCACTTACACTGAAAGGAAACTTACACTAGAAACTTTGAACAAAGATCCTACAACACATTACTTCTGAGAACTTCCTCTACGACGCTTCCTTGCAATGCCCCGACAAAATCGTCGCAGGTGACCCAAGCATCCACACTCCTGGCAGGGCTTTGGAGTGCTTGGGCACGATGACTTCTTGTGACCCCGCTTTCCACACTGATAACACACAATAATCTCTCGTTCCGAAGAGGTTGAAGAAAGATCTGGAGGACTCTTGATTTCACGACCTGCTCCATCCACTTTCATTTGCTTACTCATTTCCTTTCCAGAATCTTCACCACTGCTCATAGGGATCGAATGAGGGAGAATTACTTCGAGCACTCCTGCCATCGCGGATTCGACATGAAAATATTGTCTTGCCACATCGAAAAAAGAAATTAGGTTGGACTCTGACACCTTCAACTGCAGATCAGGGCGAAGACCCGCCTCGAAGCGTCGAGCCTTCATGGGGTCATTTGTGGCATACTCTGAATCATAAGGTATTAGCTCAACAAAGCGCTGGAAATATTCCAACACAGATCCGTCACCCTGCTACAAACAACACACTTCCATCCCCTTCCTCACCCTTTCTTCCTCAGAGAAATACTGGCGAATGAACAAAGCCTTGAAAAACTCCCAAGTAATCTCTTGATGGGGCTTGTTCCGAGACACTGACATCCACCACATCCAAGGTGAACCCTCAAGCATGAAGGTTTCAAACTTGACCTTCAACGACTCGGGAAACTCAATGAGGTTAAAGTCCCTTTCAATCTTCCGCATCCACTCCTCTGCCACGGAAGGGCCTACTTGAACATAGAAGAGAGGTGGATCTAGCTTCCGAAACTCAAGCATAAAATCCTTAGGTTGATCAACCGCACTACGATCACCCATCGAAGCTTCAAAGGGATAACCACTGGACAAGGAAAAGTCAAAAACCCAATCAAGGCCAACTCAGCGAATGAATAAAAACTTCAAAATAAAACACTACATAGGTGACATGCTCGAAATCCGAGAAAACAAGTTGTCATAACATCAAAACATTTCTCTTTGGAAACATCTTTAATTTAGAACAAGCTTAGTGGGTTAAACCTTCGCCATTGCTATTCTTTAGAGCCTCACTCACATGCATGAATCCGTGCCACCCAGGGCATCCATCCATCATACCAGAGATCCATCCACATTTACAACATACCAAAATGCATGTGAGTACTCATCGGAACACCAAGGCCAAAACAAGGCAACTTCATTTTCCAAAGACAATTTATTCATACCACTTCTTTTAAAACAATCTACAAATCAAACATGTTATTTCAAACAACCATTTTTTTTTCAAAACCAACTTTTCTGATTCAAACCACTTCCAAAAATCAAGGGGAACCCAAAAAAATCAAATAGGGAACTAGTGTCAGTGGGTGACTTGACCATATGGTTGGCGGCCATATGCCAAACACGTCACTGACACAGATAGCCTTCTTGGACTATTCCCCTAGCTCTGCATGGCTTTCCAGGCCGTGCGGGTTGGGAGGACTAATGGCCCAAACTCCCTTTGTCGTATCCCAATCGCAAAACATTTCCATAAAAACCCAAACAAACAAGTTAAACTGGACATCCCCTGGAAACCTGAGGATCGGTACGGGCAAGAGTTCGCGACGCTCTTCTCGCACCTACCCCTCAAGTCCCGACAATCCTACTCCATCTACCTTGACATCCCAAATAACAAAAGGCGCTCTGAATAGAGAGGTCTGCTAAGAGAAAACCTGGCTCTGATACCATTTTGTCACGAACCAACCCGGGTCAACCCTGAACCGGTCACCCAAGCCGGTCCGCCACATGGCCCGAGAGGCGTTCCCGATCCTCCCGGGATGGCGACAAGCGCCAGGGCATCATTAGAGTCTTTGGGAACGATTTCACCCAATATAAATAAAAATAATGAAAAGATAAAACAGAGCATCACAGAAAAATGTAAACCAAACAAAGTGACTAAACAGGAACAAACAGGAATCAAACTAACCAAACAGGACGTCCGAACAAACTCCGTGCGACCTCGCGGGTCGCTCTCTGACAAAAACGGTCAAGCGTCGCCCTAGGCGAGCGCACTCAAGCTATATCTTGCACAATCACTAAAAAAAGAAAAGAAATATAGGCGTGAGTATTAAAACTCAGTAGGCTATCCTGATCTCTATTCCCAATTCACTACCTTTAAAATAAAAGAAACACCATTTCATGTTTGAACTACAATTTATAAAAGTATGTTTTTCTAAGTATTTTACTTAAAAACAAAGTACAAACCATTGCCCTTTACCATTTCCAAATTCGGGGTTTATTTCATTAGTGTCAATGACATTTCAGGAAAAGGGAAAGTGATGTTTACATTTTTCAAATTTGTACAAAGGGGATTAAACAATTTCATTTGAAAACAATTTTTAGAAACTTAATCAAAAACAATTTATCACTTTCCAAGGAAAACAATACACCAGAATGCACAAAGTAAAACACACAGCAAGGCAATGTAGGTATACATGTGAGCATCATAATCATTACTTAAAGCTACAAAAGCTGAATAGACATGGGTGATCCTAGGAGATCGAGAATAAACCATAAGACACCAATACATGAGAAATCATCCTTATCGACATGTCACGATGAAATAAAAATGCACAATACGCTCGACCATCCACTCACGGGAAGGTCAAGGGAAAATCCCATAGTAAGAAACCCAATATATCCAAATATTATGGGCCAATGGTCAGTACCATAACCTACCAGTGCAGCAATCATTCTTATAATATTCTCTCAATATGCCAGATTCCCATGTCTGAAGTGTTTTAAAAAAAGGGGTGAGCCAACCGATGCCAACCGAGCATCCAATCAGATATATCTATATATAAAGCACAAAAGGCATTCCCCGAGCCACTCCATGGGACAACCTCTTGCCTTTAACTAATCAAGTACTCGGGAGCCTCTAAGCGCGGCCTCCCAAACAATCAATTGCAACCAAGGCATGAGAGTCGTCATAAGATGGTTTTTATCAAAACATTTTCATCGCTTTCCATAAAGTGCCAAAGGGGCATTTAATACATTTCACAAACACTACTCAAAGAAAGGTACAACCTCTTTATGAGAAAAGACCCAGTTTAAAACCGTTTAAAGAACCCCAAAACACTACGTCACAGGCTAACAATATTTTTATAAACCAAAAACAAAACATTTTATTTTTCCAAATAACCTTTAAGATCCAACCAGACAACTTCTTAAAAGACCCAAAGTACTTGTTCACGCTTCAAAAGAAATCATTTATCATTAAACCAGAACTCTATTTTATATTCCTTAAATTATGTTTGAAATCCAAACAGGCATTCTTTCATTATTGGGTGTCTGCTCGTCAAAAGGATGTTTCATGTGTCGTGTACAAAATAAACGGCTCCTTTTGACATTAAATAACCATTTAAAAATTTACCCTCTTATATTAAAAATTAATTATCGTATATTTTCTCATATTTATTACAATTAATAAAATTTTGATTTTGAACAATTAGGGTGCGCAAACAACATGAAATAATATAACTTAAATTTTAAAAGCAGTTCAAAGGGAACCTACCTCAAGATCAAGCGCGACGACAAAACAACCTCAGAACCAAGGTGCGATGACACAACGTGTGTCCAAAACCACGTGACATAGTCTAACACTCCGCATAATCAATATCAAGGACTCAGACACATCCAAAAACTCACCAGAGCATTTGAAACCAAGCGGTGGGAATAAACGCTCACCTTGAAACTAAAGCGCGGCGACGACGGAACCTCAGAAACAAGGCTCGACGGTGGCGCTCACTCGGAAACGCCCTTCGTGGGTCCTAAAACAAAAAACCTACCAAAACAAACATAAGATGATAACCCCCCAAAAAATAAAAGGCCAAAGCTAGAATAATAATAATAATAATAATAATAATAATTGAAATAATAATATCGATAATAATAGTAATAATAATAATAATAACAACAATAATAATATTAATAATATCATAATTAATAATAATAATAATAATGATAATGATAATAATAATAATAATAATAATAATATTATTATTATTAGTAATACTAACATTAATAATAATAATGATCACATAATTCGTAATTTTATAATAAAATGTTAATAATATATTAAATAAATGAAATAAAAAAATAAATTAAAATAAATAATAAAAAAAACTGACCAGCACGGCGGAGCGGAGGAATGAGAAAGAAAAAGAAGAAGAAGAAGAGAAGAAGAAGAGGAAGAAGGAGAGAAGAAGAAGAAGAAGGGAAGAAGAAGAAGAGAAGAAGAAGATGAAGAAGGAGAGAAGAAGAAGAAGGGAAGAAGAAGAAGAGAAGAAGAAGAGGAAGAAGGAGAGAAGAAGAAGAAGGGAAGAAGAAGAAGAGAAGAAGAAGGGGGTTTCAGCTGTTGGTCTGGTGTGGGTGCAGCAGGGGAGCAGCATCGTCGGGTGCTGCGGCTGCTGCTGCAGAAGGAGGCAGGTGGCGTGGGTCTGGTGTGGGTGCAGCAGGGGAGCAGCGGCGTCGGGTGCTCCGGCTGCTGCTGCGGAAGGAGGCAGGGGGCGCGGGTCTGGCGTGGGTGCAGCATGGGAGCAGCGGCGTCGGGTGCTGCGGCTGCTGCTGCGGAAGGAGGCAGGGGGCACGGGAGTCGGCACGTAGGGGGAGAGGGGAGCCGTCCGGCGGAGCGCGGTTGCTGGAGGTTGCGGATAGGAGGAGAAAACGTGAAGGGCGGCTAGTGCGTAGGGGATGAAGGGGAGGCGAGGTTGGTCGGGGAAAGAGGTGAGGGCTGTGACCTGGGGAGAGCCTAGCGTGTGCGGAGGCCGGGAGAGTAGGTAGGGCGGAGGATCGCCGAAGAGCCGTGGGTAGGCGGGGGAGAGAGTAGGCAGTCGAGGGGTGCAAGGGTGGTCGGTCGGCTCATGCGGGATCGAATGGAAGGAGAGGCCAAGCCAAGGCTGCACTGGGGGGAGATGAATAGAAGGAGGCAGCGGCTCCCGCGGGGAGAAAGAAAAAAAATATAAGGGGGTGGCCTTCTAGGGTTATAAGAAAAAGAAAAAAAATGATAAAATAAAAATAAAATAAAATTAAACAAATCAAAATCATAATAATAATAAATTTCAATAATAATAATAAAAATAATAAAGATCAATAACAAATCATTTTTAATAACGATTATACTAGTATCCTCCACATTAACGATTTCATTAATTATTTATTTATAACATAATGATAAAAATAATAATGATAATCATAGTCATAATGATAAAAATACAAATGATAAGAATATTCATTTCGTCTGAAATAATAAAAATAATTATTAACTGATAACTATAGATGTGTTTGTTCAAAAAATAAAGACTCTCTATTTAAAATTTTTCAAAGACAACGGGATACACAAATACACCGGGCAGGGACGCGCGGGGCTTCCAGAACAGGCTCCACTCACGCGCCCAACGACGTCGCGTCAAGAAGCGCACTTTTTAACAAAAACTCAAGAACCTAGTCCGATACTGAACAGGAACCGCAGAAAAATAATATAAAACCAAAGAAATTATATAAAAAAATAAACGCACGTGTTGGGGTGTGACATCCAAATATTTTCATTTTTTATATATCATTTTTGTATATTAATTATGGTGTTGTAATGATGTATGTTTAAAAAATTAACTTAAAATGAAATAAAAATATGCTGTTAAAATATAATAAATATCAACATTGTTATCTAATTAGTAAAAATATTATTGTTAAAATATAATTTTTTTTAAAGATAAGTGGACAAGCCCCATAAATTTATTTATAAAAAAGGTCGAAGGGGAGAAATACATGGAAATAGTGTAAAGACATACATTATTAAAATATAATATATACATATATATATCATTCGAATAAATAATAATATCAATGGACATGTAAAATTATATTTTACAATAAAAATAAATTATTTATATTGTGTTTATTAAACCGTATTTATTATTAAATAATATTTATTTCAGATTAAATTGAACACTGTTATAGTATTAAATTATATGGACAAATATATTATCATATTTCAAATTATAAATAGAGATTAAATAATATTTAGAACACATAGTTTTTAAAAAGGAAATTTTTAAAAAAAATTAATTTTTTTTATTTTAAATATGTATTCATATTAACTACTACAGTTATTAATTTTAGCATTTAAATGTAATAAAATAAACTATATTTTTTAATTCTTTAGAAAATCTCTTTATATTACGGTTTTTTTAATTTTTTTAAATTGAGTTTTTTATTTTATAAATTTTATTCATGAAAAAATGAAATGAAATTTTATTTTATCATTATGTAAGAGTATACTAAAATTTTAAAAAATATTTTCATTATTTAAACTTTAATGTATAGAATAAAATTATTCATTTTAATAAATTGTATTTTCTTAATTATATTATTTCAACTAATATTAAAACTAAAAAAAATATTATTGTTAAATAAAAATTGTTATTTGACATTTCTAAAAATCATGTACTATAAATGTGGAATTTGTTTTATCATTATATGATATCCTATAATGTTTTATCTATTTGTTTATAAAATAATTTATATGATAGAAATTATAAATTATTAAATTTCATTCTTACACAAAAATGTTAATATTAATGACAAACTTATTCTAAAACCATTTTTTACTCATTATATGGGTATTCAAAAAAATAAATTTTTCAAACCATTAGAAATTTTATTGGATAAAATAATATAAAATTTTTAAATCATAAAGATAAAATTATGTTAAATTTATAAATTTAGTTTTTTAATTAATAATAATTAATATAAAAAAACATTTAAAACCAAAGTTAATGTAAATTAGTGTAGTAATTAAAATTTTTAATGGAAATTCCATAAAATGTAAATGATTTTCTAAAAAATGAGTGTTTGAGGTGAGTATCTACCCACACAAGAATTACAATATTTCTTCCATTATATAGCCATTTAATAGTAACGATCCAATTATTACTGTTGATTACTTGTAATATTTTAGAGGATTTTCTTCTAAATAAGGTGAAGAGTAATTAGGGTTTTCTAGGACAAGTAATGTTGTCAATAAGTTATGGAGGTTTTGGGTTTTTTCACCCTACAAGGGCAACAACATGACTACGGTTAAATCATTGGTTTTCCCCAATGTGCCCTATGAATAATGTGAAAGGTTAAATGGGGAGGCTAGATCATGGTCATAGGCATGTATTATTGGGGTGGAACCTATGGAAGACAAATATAATGACATAAACGTTCTAGTAGTGGATTATTTTTTGTGGGAAATGGATTAGTATTAGGGAACATGTAAAAGGGGATGAAAATTTTTCGGCATTAGTAAAGGACACCACTTTCAGGGTGTAGGACATGGTTGAGGGTAGGGTACATCAAAATAGTTTTGAAATGGATGAAACCACCATTTATCATCTTATATCTCATCCATTTCAAATGGAAGTCATGTGGATCATTTATGATTGTACATTAACGTGAAATTAATAAATTATTTTCCATAATAATTGATTCGTACAAACCTTCCTAATCATTCCCTCTTCCTCTTAGAAATATATCTATGTTTTTATTTTCCATAAGTTAATGATGAACCTACATTAGAATTTTATTCCCTCATCTTATTTACACTGATAGATTTTTTCTTTAAAAGACTAAAAATCAAAACTAGGTTGATAGAGGAATGTTCTTTCTAAAACATAATGGAATGAATTGAGTATCCTATGATTTTTAATCAAGTACAACAAAATAATATTATTCAATACTTGTGGTCATTGTAACCTATATCGATTGATCTAACATATGGTTTGTATTTTATTAATTGGTTTATTCCATATTCTTTATTTTTTTGATGAAAACAGATTAATTTAATTAAAATTTTGTTCATGAATTTTTTCATGTTTATTTATTGATAAAAAAATTCATTTTCTTGGAATTTGGAATATGATTTTTATTTTGTATGTAATTTTGATATCAGTATCATTCATAATCCATCAACATTTATGAACAAAAAATGAATCTCATTAGATGATATCCTTTTATTTTCGTACCTCCCTACCTTCATTCTAGATTCATCTTCAGTGTTCGATTGATTGATGATTTGACTATCTTTTTTAACCGATTTATTAAGGTATTTGATTCGATGTTTCAATGAATTAAACGTATCAGGCCAGATATGAGGAATATATATGTTTCCAAATCATGATAATGATGAAGGAAATTTCATGGTCATATCGGTGATAGTAGTTTTGTGAGAAAAATAATATGGTTATTTCA
This sequence comes from Viscum album, assembly GCA_963277665.1. NCBI lineage: Eukaryota > Viridiplantae > Streptophyta > Magnoliopsida > Santalales > Viscaceae > Viscum > Viscum album. Next base: position 931,256,662 of record OY728143.1, on the reverse strand, counting down.
TTCAATAGGCATAAATATTATTACTATATCATGGAATTCAGAATATTTGGAATTTTCAGATGATATCCATAGTGGGATACAATGAAAAAGAGTCATAGTAATAGATGAATTAAATATATAATGTTTCTAGAATATTATGACCACCATGGTGGGATTTTATTTAAATCTCACCTTGTAGAACCATCAATGTGATTACTATACTTTTATGTTGCTAAAGGATAACATGTAAATTTACCTCTACTATATGACATATAAAACTATGGATGAATTTAGTTTTAGTATAACATATTTTCCTTCAACTATTTCTATATGGATGTGTTCCCTTGAATCTATCCATGGGTGGTTGTGGTGATTCATCATTTCTACTGTAGTGAATGAGTGATCCCAACTATAGGATATAACATGATTTTCCTTGGTATCCCTCTGTGTAGACTAAGGTTTGATCCTATATCTCATTCTTCCCTTGGTTGGGTCAATTATCCTCAGACCAACAACTAGGTGGTGTGATCCCCTTCATAGTAGGTTGTTATATATATGTTCAAGTATCCCCCATAGGGATTAGTCATGATCCCACTACCATGTATCATTGTCTTTTCAGTGTCATTAGTGATGGAGAGATGTGAAGAGCGAGGTCTCTCGAATGAAAATTAAGTCATATCATTGAGAAGAATCCCTAGGCTGGTACTGAGGATGGACCTCACATTAACACATGGAGTCCTTCTAATAGAATATCTAGGGTTACCTTGTTTATTAACCTTTCCTAGTGTAATAGATAATACACTCTCCAAGATTATTTGTGTTTGGAGTTTTGGGGGGTTTATGTTGGGTATGTTAATACTCACCCCTATATTGGCTCTAACACACATGTTTTTTCATATAAATATTATATTAATTTAGATGGAATCCTATTTGGTTCAGGATTAGGTGAAATATAGTTGGTTTAGGCTTACAAAAAATGGACCGCTAATTGGTTATTTTGTAGCAGCTTCTTTTTTATAACAGATAAGGATCCTTTATAGATTTTGTGTCTTGTATGTCATTATTTTTATATTCACATACTTCATTAAAACTATAATGTGGGATTATGTTTTGTTATTAATTTATATTATCTATTATTTACTTTTGTATTTTATACTAGTTATTAGAGATACAAGCATGAGTATTATTGAATTAGGATAAGGAATATCATGTGTTTGATATGTCTACCCAATGCTAGTTCCCATCCCCTGGCCTATTAATGGTGGTTGAGGTGTCACTCTAGGATAATATATAACACCCAAATATTTTATTTAAACACCACTATGATTGATATATTACATTATAAAGAACATCGAGCTTAAAAAAAATGATTAAACATTATTATTTAATTGTGATATTTAACACCTAGTTTTTGTAATGGTGGGAATTAATGAGTTTATATAAATTATTAAAATATAGTTTACAAGGTTTATAAAATAAATTAATAGGATAACAATTATTTATAAAATAAAATAATTACTAATTGAATATAAAGGTATTATTTTCATGAAAAAAAATATATGCCCACAAAAGAATTTTTTCTAAAAAAATTATATTACTCAATATTTCTGAATAATATTAAATAGATTTATTTTTTATAAACTAAATAATATGTTTTAAAATTCATCTATCAAATTTTATACTCTTAAGATAAGAATAATACCATTTTTAAGCATAGCAAGCTATATTTTGTTAAAATGCAAAATTTTTACCATTTAATGGATATCATGGTTAAATAACTATTTTTTAAAAAATTGATTAATTTATTTGAAAAAATAAATTAAATTTTTAAATAATAATATAAAAATTACTTTATGGTCATTTTTTTGTATATTTCAATGAAGTTTAATTTTTTGATGAAGTGTTAGAAATATAGAATTTTAATTGAAATCTAAATTTTCATCTTAGTAATTCATAATAATAAATTATATTTTAAATTAGTTTTAATGAAAAAATTATTCAATTATAAAAATATAAATACAATTATGTTCATTAATATTATTTCCTTATTCAATTCATATATAAAAACTTTTCAATCTTTTGAACATTTTCTTTTCAAAAAAACCATTCCTTGTCATCTCTTCTACTAGATTACTTTTGAATCCGATTTTACCGATTCTATGAAAATAATTTTGTAAAATATATTTCATATTTGGAATTAGATGTTAAAAATTCGTTTTAATGATAATTTTCATTTTAGGCTAATTTTTTTTAACATGGTTAGAAAATATTTACTGCAATATAGGTAAATTAATGTAATAAGTTAACCTTAAGAGGTAAAAGATTAAAATAGCATAAAACTACAACATTAAATTTATGTTTAGAGATTTTAGTATATATAACCATAAATTATAAAATTAATTATCATAGATGTTATTTGGAAATAATTACACCCAAATGTGGTCAACATTAAACCTATAGTAATCATAATTTAGTCACTTTAAACCACCCCACATCAAGTATAAATACACCACTAACCTCCCCATTTCTATTAAATCATGCTCCTCAATTATCTACAAAAATTCATTTTTAATAAATTTCCGAATTCCAAGTTATTATTATATCACTAATATACTAATTCCATGGACTTTAAGAGATCCTTTTAAGAGGTGATATTCAATAGGTAATTTTCACAAACCACGGCTCTTATTTTCTACTATACAAATAATTTCTCATCCCCTCCATCAGACATCATGGAATAATAACTCCTAAATCATGTAAATACATGAATTTTATTTCCATAAAATAATATATGGTATCCATCCCTTTTATCACGTCCTCTTATTCAATGAGACAAAATTATTGTCACAATAGTGGTTGTTAACCATCTTTGAGAGTAATTATTCTTCCATTATCATTAACAAAATCGAATATTGTCACACAAGTTTTATTATGGTTAGATCAAGTTTTAATTGGTATATTGAAACTTATTTAATGTTCTGTAACTAATAAATTTATATGATATTAAATAAAAAAACTTGTTCGTGATGTTTAAAAAAACAACCAAAATAGTGTAATCATTCTTCATTAACAATTTTTCAAATGAATCATCCAAATATTCAATAGAAAAATAGTATATAGAAGCATTTAAAGTACTATATATTTTGTAATGATTATTCAATAAGGTTTCATTGTGAATTTTCTATTACTTTATATTTTGAAAATAATAAACACTTTATCTCAAGGCATATTTTATTTCCCATATGATTTATCTTAATAAGGAAAACATTCCTTCCCCAAAGAAAATTGTATTGATACCTTTTTTTATATTGTTCATGTCAAAGGTTCTCTAAATCTAACTCTTTTTATTTATATGAGTAAAATTTAGTTTCACATCTAAAAACCTCGGAATCCTTTAAATACCTAGATATATATTATAATGTTTTCAGTTCTTGAATTCCAGTTCTGAATTCTTTGAATTCAAACTATGAATTCCTATGAATTTAGATATTACATTCATAGAGTTTATACTTGAAATTTCTCTAAATTCAGACTCTGAATTCTCTAAAATTCAGACTTCGAATTCTCTCAGTTCAGACTCGAAATTCCTCTAAATTCAGACTATGAATTATCTGAAATCCAGATTCTGAATTTCCCTAAAATTCAGACTCTAAATTCTCCGTAATGTAGGCTCTAAATTACTCCAAATTAAGATGCCTAATTATTCAGAATTCAGAATCTGAATTCCTCTGAATTTAGGACACCGATGTCTATAGAATTCTGATTCTAAATTCCTGAAAAAATAGAATCCAAATATCCATGATATATTGACTGTGAATGATTATTTTCTTAGACTAGGAAAATTATTTTTCCTTAGACACTGAAATAATTGATTTGGTTAAGAAACCATATTTTTCTTACCCTTATTTTAGTTATCAATAAATATCATACAATCTGTTTATAACTAACCGTTGTTTGAGTGACACGTGTACAGGTCCATCCGAGATTCATGGAAATATATTACTGTTGGAGGAGGGTCCTGACCATTAGAGAAATGCCTAAATAAGAGCACATTTGAATGAGCTCAAAACATTTTATGAACTGATCCATCAATCTAGAGATTACATGCTTCTGAAGTCATTTATATGGAGAGAGACTCTCATGCCTCCAGTATACTGAATATATTCTTCATATTGCTTCATGCAATTCCAATTGTTGCTTTGTACAATTGAGGGATTACAGGGGTAGGAGGACACAGTTGATGACTACCTTAATGTTCGAGGACTTCCTTATTTAGGTAGATAGAGGTTGTGAATACCATGAATTTCGATGTCTTTCGTAGATAGAAATATATATTCTGAAATTCCTATTGATAATTTAACCTGGTGTGGGTAAGGAAGTATTTTTTGAACATATAAATCAAGGGACCTTTATCCATGGTTGTTGGATTCCATACTCTTTGGTTTAAAAGATTTTATTCTTGTTACTTGTATTGTTTCAAGTTTATTTTCCACTGAATTTTTATTAATAAAGAAAGTATAACTATATTATACTTTCTGGAACATGTGTACTCTGATTAATAAGATTCCTTACACTTTATGGTAGAATATTTTTCCTGGAAAACATTTCTTACGATTCATATCTGGAACCATATATCTGGAACCTAGCATTTTTTTAGAACTAAGGGGTCTCATGAATTTACCTTTTTTTAACTTTGTTAAACATAGTTTTTCTTAAGGTGAAAAAAAAAAGTTTTATATCAACTTTAATGGTTCTAATGGAATTTTTAAAGGATAAAATTCACCCCCTCCCCCCTCTTTTATATTGAGAATCTACATTCATATTTCGATCCTAAAATTGGTATGAGAGGATGTATCTGAAGAACATAAATTCACATATAAGTTTTCTTGCTCAGGTTTTTATTGTTGTGAATATATTTTCCTTGTATTGGTTTTTTATCCTTGTTTACAAAATTTTATTATAAAAAGGTTTCTATAGAATGTTATTTTCTTTTAGATGGAAGGAATGAATGTTGGTTCGATTGAAAATTTTAATCCCACTTGACCACCTATATTTAATGGGAATGATTATCAATATTGGAGAGATCGTATGAAGACTTAGTTTATTAACACTGTAGTGGAAAACTTTTTTATTCTTACTAGAGATTACTGGATTCCTCATTAGGAAGTCGGATCTTTTACTAATCAAGAAAAGTTATAATATCATCTAAACTAAAAGGTACTGAATACATTATTGTGGTCCATGACCAGGAATATATATAATCAGATTTCTTATTATGAATAAGAAAATTGTATTTGGATGAAATTAGAGGTTACTAATTTTGGTATATCCAAGGTTATATAATCCAGAAGATCCATGATTAGAGAAGAATATCATGGATTTTTATTTCCATATGGATAACCAATGTGCAAGGTATAAAAATGGTTTATGACTATTGTTAACAGTTTAAAATACATGGATGAGAAAGGTTTAGATGATGATGTATTTATGGAGAAGATTATTGATATCATTACTAATGAGTGGGAATCTATGAGAATAGCTATTAATGAGAATAGGAAAGTATCTCAGATTAATCTTGATGATATTTTTGAAACACTTATTCCACAAGAGAGAAGAATGAAAAGAGGTGATTAATTGAATAAAATGAATAATGCTCATAGAAGTGTAGCATTTACTACTACTAAAGAAAGGAATCATTTATTGGATGCGCCCGTAAGGGGCTCTCGACCTAGGGTTTCCTCCCTCTCGCCGTGGCCAGCTCCTCCGCTGCGGAAGGCGCGATGACTCCTTCTCATGCTCGGTGGGTTGGTGGTGGACCTATGCTGTGCGGCACGACGTGGTTGTCTCCCCGGTAGTGAAGATTCTCTTGAGCTTCGGTGGTTGCTGGTTCTGGTCTGCGGGTGTAAGACCGGTCCTGTTGACGGAACACTCTACGGAGCACTCCTGGTTCATATCTCAGAAGTTTTCTAATAACCGGTGGTGTTTTTACTCGCGTTCGAGGTTCGCGCTCTTACATCGACGGTTTGGGCTCTGACCCCTCTCAGGTGAGTTCGATGGGGTTTTCGTTGTCTCTATTGCAGTTGGTTTGTTTGGTGGCGGCAGGATCTTCAGCTCCATGGGTTTTATTATTTTCATCGTTGAGGGTTCCGATGTTTTGTTCTTGTTGGATGCTTTGTGGGATGTAATCTATGAGTTTGTGGTTTCTTTCACCGGATTTTCATGGAAATCCGGTGGCGTTTTTTGCGATACGCAGAGGGTTTCTGCCTCATTGAAATCGGTGACGAGGGTTTCCGCCTCGTTGAAGTCGGTGAAGGGGTGTTGGTGCGCGGGTGAAGGGATGGAAATGGTGGTTTCCGGTGAAGTAAACGACGGTCGATGTGATGACGACGGGTGTCGGTGAACCTCACTGGTGTTCTAGTGAAAGTGGGTTTTTCAGTCACCTTGGGGGCGTATCTCGAGGCTGATGATGCTGTGGCAGGAGATCCTGGGTTTCAAGGCCGACGCGTGGGTTTGCGGCTCGAGATATTGCGTGGTTTCCTTCTGTTTGGTTGATTTTTGAATTTTGAAATGCATGATTGTATCTATGGGTCCCGGCAACCCTTACAAACCGGCTATCTGATAATGAAAAAAAATGATTTGCAGGACTACTACTAAAGCAAAGTCTCCTGAATGGGTTATAAGAGCCAAGTCAAAGAAAGTCACTATTTTATCTGAATCATGTGAAAGTGATCATTTTGATAATGATCTAGCTAATCTTTCTCTAAGGATGAACAAGGTAGTTGGAAAGAAAGACTTTCATTATCAATTTATGAAGAAAGAATGAAAGGTCAAGAATGACCCTGAAGTCACTTGTTATAATTGAAAAAGAGGAGGGAATATAAGGCCCGATTGTCCTATACATAAAACAAAGGATAGAAATGAAAATAATTCTAAGAATAACATAAAGAAGTGCAAAAAAGATAAATCTAAGAATTTTTTGAATGACAATGACACTTGGAGTGCCAGTGGTGGAGGCTATTTTAATGAAGCTTCTGAGTATAAATATTTTTTTCAGCATAATCTAGGATTAATTTACAAGTTATCCATTGAAAATCATTGTCTAATGGCCAAGTTACACAATGCTAAATCTATAACCAATGTATCATTTAATGATAATTACCGTGGTAATAAATATTATGAATCCTCATATGGAGAATCTTCTTCTAATAAAGATAATACTTTACCTACTTATGAAAAAGTGTCTAGGTTTTCTATGCATCTTGAGAATTAAAATTCTAATGTCAAGATAAATCATGATAAGGAAAATTCTAAAAATTATTTTCTTACTAAATAAGTACTAAATCATTCTAAATATTCAAATAAGAAAATTTATGATTCTGAAAGTATTTAAAAACCATTTATGATGGTAATTATTAGAAGGATAAATTTTCTAAGGATCTAGAAAAAGTAAATTATATGAAATATATTTTAGATACCAACTCTATGGCTAAAACTAATCTTTATTAGGATAAAAACATAGTTATTAAACTATAGTCTGAAATAGTTTCCTTGAGGATGTGTTCTTCAAACATTACCATTGGTAAAGAAAACTTTTATAAGAAGTATTCCCAAATTAAACCTCTAAGGAATAATTTTGGATTTGGTTATACTCATTCAAAACCATTTTTTGGTAAAAATTAATTTGTTCCTCAAAGTGCTCCATTCTACACTATGTGTCAGTGTGGTAGGAATTGGGAAAAACATTTTTCCTTAATCAAAACTCAGTCTTTTGGTTTTCATAATAAATATTTTTATAAAAAAATGTGGATTCCTATAATTTTTCATTCTGATGATTCTGTATCCAAAAAAGGTTGGGTTTTGAAAGTCTAACACTTTTATTTTCGGAAAGTAGAGATAGTACCAACAAAAATACATAGAATATAGATAGTGGATATTCTCGACACATGATTGGTAACAAAAACTTCTTTGAAAGGATTTTCGAGATGAACAGTGGAAAAGTAACATTTAGAGATAATTCTCAGGGAGAAAGTATTAGTATAGGTAACATTGATCTACTTGTAAAAACCTTGATTTTGAATGATTTATTTGTTAAGGGTCTTAAGAACAAACATATTAAAATAAGTCAATTATGTGATTAATGTTACCTTGTGATTTTTAGAAATGACATGTACATAGTATACAGTCACAAAGAAGAGTTTATTCATTTTTCCCATATGCAAGAGAATGTATACACACTAAACATATAAGTCCATAAGATCCAATACATACGCTGTCATATTGCAATGGAAGATAAATCATGGTTGTGGAATATAAGTTTAGGACCCTTTAACCTTAGACCTATACAAACTCCCTAAGAAAAGAATCTTCCAATATCTACCAAAGCTTATATTTTATTCAGAAAAAGTTTGTTATCCTTATGAATATGGAAAGCAACATAAATCATGTTTTAAATCAGTCAGTGAAATCTAAACTACTGATGCACTATAGTTGGTGCATATGGATCATTTTTGATTAACAAAAACTAGAAGTATTTGAGGAAACTTTTCGGTATTTTCCATAGTGGATTATTACAATACATTTACGTGGGTCTATTTTCTAGAAAAAAAATCTGAATATTTTTCTTATTTAAAAATTTATAAAGACAATGTTAAAAATGAGAAAATTCTTTCACTGATAACTATTTAAAGCGATCATGGAAGAGAATTTAAAAATTATGATTTTGATGATTTTTGTTGTAGAAAAGGCATTACTCATAACTTATCAGCACCAAGAAATCCTCAACAGAATGATGTTTTTGAAAGAAAAAATTGAGTTCTTCAAGAGACAAATAGAACCATGTTAATTGAATATTCAATAGGCAAAAAATTTTGGGATGAAGATGTAAGTACTTCTTGTTATGCTATAAACTGCATTTTGATTAGACCTTTTCTTAACAAAACCCCTTATGAGTTATGAAATGGTAAAAAATATAGACATTCATACTTCATGGTATTTGGATGAAAAGTATTTATATTAAATACTAAAGATAATTTACAAAAATTCATACCCAAATCCGATAATGGAATTTTTATAGGCTACTCCACAATTTCTAATGCATATAGAGATATTAATAAAAATACATGTACTTTGGAAGAAATTGTACAAGTTAAATTGGATGAAACGGATCCTTTTCTTTTTAAACAACCTCTACCTACATCATTGGATGTGTTTTCAAAAACTGATTATCAACCATTGATAAAAGATCCTTCTGATAAGGAAAATGTCTAAGATAATATTTTTGAAGCATTTACCCTAGAATATTTCCTACCATATGTTTATGAACATGTTTTAAAAAACCCAAATCATTTGTTTCATAAGAATCATCCAAGTGATAACATCATTAGTGATGTAAAGAAAACTATAAGGGCTAGAAGTTCTTTAAGAAATGAAGTAGAACATCATTCTTTCCTTTCTTAATTAGAAACTAAAAGAACAGATGAAGCTCTCGGTGATGATGTTAGGATAAAAGCAATGCAAGATGAGCTATATGAATTTTAATGGAATAAAGTCTGGACCACGGTTAAAAGACCTAAGAAATATTCTATTATTAATGTAAAATGAGTCTTCAAAAATTAGTGTGGTGAAAATGGAATCATTTTATGAAATAAAGATAGATTAGTAGCTAAAGTCTATATTCAACCAGACAGAATCGACTATGAATAAACCTATACTCTAGTTTCCATACTTTAATATGTTCATATTCTACATGATTTTGAATCATTATTTAACATCAAACTTTTTAAAATGGATATTAAATGTTCTTTACTTAATGTATATGTTTAATAGGAAGTTTTTCTTGAACAATCTACTCGTTTTGATGATACAAAACATTCTGAACATGTTTTCAAACATACCAAAGTTTTTTATTGACTTCAACAATACCCTAGTGTCAGGTATGACAGACTTACATGATTTATCTTACAAAACAACTATGTTAATGGAAATGCTGATCCAAAACTTTCTATTAAGAGAGATACGAAAAATGTTTTTATTGTTAAAATTTCCGTTGATGACATTATATTTGGTTCAACTCAGCGATCTTTAACTGATTACTTTATGTATCTATTGATATATGAATTTGAAATGAGTATGATGGGTGAGTTAACATTTTTCCTTGGTTTTCAAATTTCTCATAATGTATATGGAATTTATATATCTCAACCTAAGTATATTAAATATCTTCTTAAAAATTATAGATATGACAACACTAAGAGTATAAGTACTCCCTTTGGTACCTCCAAATCACTTGATCTTGATGATGCTGGGAAAATAGTGGGTCGAACATATTTTAGAGGTATGATAGGAAGTCTTCTATACTTGGCAGCTAGTCGCCCAACCATAATATTTTCAATATTCTTTTGTGCTTGATATCAATCCAATCCTAAGGAATCTCATTTAAAGGTAGTGAAAAGGATTTTTCTCCACCTAAAGGGCTCAATTTATTTAGAACTCCTTTATACTTCTAGAAATGATTTTATTTTAAAAAATGTTTCGGATGCTGATATTGGTGGTTGTAGAATTGATAGAAAAAGTTCATATGGAACTTGTCATTTCTTAGGAGATTTGTTAGTTTCATGGTAGTGCCAAAAAGAAAAACTCAGTAGCAAATTCCACTGCTCAAGATGGATATGTAGTAGCTGGAAGTTGTTGTGATCAAGTTTTGTGGATGAAACACACACTCACAGACTATAGTATGAGTTTTACCAAATCAAAAATAATGTGTCATAATACTAGTGCCATTTCCTTGTGTAAAAACCCTCCACATCACTCCTGTGCAAAACACATGTACATTAGGCATCACTTTCTTAAGGATCTCATAGAGAAAAGAGAAAACATTCTTTAATTTATTGTAACGCAAGATTATCATACTGATATTTTCACCAAATCATTACCCTATGATAGATTTGAATATATTAAACATAAGTTAGGAATGATAACCATAAGGTAATCATTTATATTAACATATTTATAAAACTTATATCCTAATAATAAGAAACATTTTTTTATATGGGCAGTACATTTTCTTGAAAATCTATATTTTTCTGCAGTCATTTTATAGATTCTAAAGTTATTCAGGAAGAATTTACCACATAACAAATAATTTTTCCTAAGTTATCTAAAAGGTATTTTTACTTTTCTATGTTTTCATAATTATCTTTTTACTATCTGGTATTTTAATTTTGTTTTAAATTTGTTGGATTCACTTTTACTTAAGCCTGAATGTTTATCTTCAAAACCTCAAAAGACCGGAACCTATCAAAATAATTTTTCAGTTATCATCTCAACCATTAGATTTAATCAAAAGTATTTCAATCATTGGATCAACCATGGAAGTTGAACTATCACCCCAATAGCCTATATAAGGACCCCCCCCCCCCCCCGATATTTTTTCCCACATTGATATTCATGCTCTGGCATGTTGAATCCCTACTGCTATAATTAATATCGTTCTAAATTTTCATAAGTGTCCTCAACTTTGAATGTATGCTGAGGCCTCTCCTCAGAAAAAAATGTTGATTATTAAAGAAATCTCTAAGTGGAATATATACAGAGAAATTTTGGTCGATCCAAAATTTGATAATAAGTATGACTCTGTCATATCTAAGTATGTAATGCTGAATGTTTGGGAGTGTGTATGTGTATTGGAACCAGAAGCACAGGATTCAGTCTATCTAGACTAGTTGATTGAGTCCTATTAGTCATCAAATTTCTTCAAGGAAGAAGGCAGAGACATGTTCCCTTTTAATTGTTATAGAAATACCTACTCTCATTCTTACCAAAAGGCAGCATGTCTGATTGGAATTCCTTATGAAGGAGAAACAAAATTTTGTACTAACAAAATACCGAATGTATCCATAACATTTGATAAGGAAAAGGCTATAGATTGTCTGGACTTGAATGGATTGAAGACTTCTAACACTGTTCATCTGTCTATGAACATATGGATTCTTGAATTTTGGGTTCAAGGATTTATAATTCCAATGAAAGGGGATAGTGATACTCTAAGAAGAGTGATAACTATATATTGGATTTCTTGGTGAAACTCAGGAAGATAAACATGGTAAAATATATCTTAGTGATGATTGGGAATATCAAGAATGGAAATATGAAATCCCAATTATTTATCTATCTAGATCTTCTCTCCAAGAATTTAGTTCTTTGTTTAGAGTATTTCAAAACTCCAAGAAGTTACAAGCAGATAAATTACAAAATAATGTTTTTGAGTGATGATACCTTACGAAGGATGAAGGTTGGCATCTCTAATGAATCCAATAAAAATTATGATCTATTTGAAGAAGAAGTAGAATATTTCTCAACGAAGATGGAAGAGGATAAATCCTCAAAGAAAGGTGGAAGGATGAGAAAGGATAAGGAACCAGAATAGAGAAGAAATACCCATATGGCTAAAGAAACTCAGTCAGCACCACCGAAGCCAAAGAAGGAAAAAAATGTTCCTTGATGAAGTAGTAGAAAATTGGGGAGAGGATAAGGAATATAGGACATAAGGGGACCCAATGTTTGTCTTAGACCCTACTGAGGAAAAATCCTTAAAAATAATGTTTTTTTGAAGAGCATGATGAGAAATAGAAATATATGATGAAAAAGAAGAAGTTTTTTGAGGTTGATATAGTACAACCTCTTCTAAAAGATGCTAAGAAAACATATAAACAAATCCATGTGCCAAAATCATTTTTTATAGAATCACTTCCTATGACTCTGGGAAAGAAAGTGGTGATTCCGAAATCACAACATGAAGAAGAAATAGTTGAATAAGAAGATGTGGAAGAAGAAGGAGTAGAAGACGGCTATGGTGGTATTGAGGACATCATAAAGCAAATTTAAGATTACAATGGGAAGGAAATCCCCATTGTAAAATTATTGATCCAGACATTCCAAGCTGAATCCTTAAAACTTGCTACAAAAGGGAATGAAGAGAAGGGTTAGGAAGAAGTGAATAATCCAACCGATGATGAAAGCATTAATTAGGACATCATTCATCAGAAAGATCCAGTTTCTTATGGAGACAAAGTGGAATTTGGGGAAGATAATATTGTTTAGTTATCTGACAGGGAGCATGAATCGCCCAAAGAACAAGACATCATTCTAATAGATGAAAGGGAAAGAAGGTGGTAGTGTATACACATAGTAATTCTGTGTTGAAGAAGAAAGATGTAGGTGCTTTGTCAAAGAGGATAGCTAATGAAATAGAAAAATAATCCCCACTAACCAAACACTTGGATTCAGAATCATCTTACCGTGGGTTAGATTTTTTGTGTAGTCATTAAAAAATTTGGTTGGTCTTATTCCCATTTTCTCAAGTATAGACTCAAGATGTCAGATGCCTCAGCATATAATTAATAAAAAATCATATTCAGTGTCCATGATTATGGATAAATTTGTCAGTATAGTGGAATATTTCAAAACCATTCTCATTGGTTATGATGCTCATTAATAATCTAGCATGATGATTACAATTTGGTCATAGAAGACAGTCTAAGAAATGATAATCTTATATGAATTTCCTTATAATTTCGAGGATGATTTTGAAACATAATATGGGACGATCAAGGATCATATAAATAGTTTGAGGAAAAGTGAATCCTTGAACAGACTACTTGAACGTAGGAAGTTAAGGATATGAATGAAAAGCTTAATTTTGTGGCCATGAATTGGAAGAGGGGAATGGATCTCAGAATTTAGATTGAAGAGAAGCTTGTTAAGCAAGAAGAGTTGTTAAAAACTCAAGTATAATCTCTTGAGGCTCAGGATAAAAATGTTAAATCCTTGGGGATGGAAAATGAAGACCAGGATTAGCTGCTCAAGCTTATGGATGAAGATCACAGGATCTCAAAAAGCTAAAAACCATTGTGAAGAAGCCGATTCCAAAGGAGAAAGAAGGACAATTTATTTCCATTCTGATCATCTATTGTACTTTTCCTTGTACAAATTCATTCAACATTAATGAAATTTTGGTTGTTCTTTACATATATTGTTTGTTTTTGTTTAGTACTAATTTTAGAGGTACTTATATTTTCGTACCCTTTATTCCTTTTTGAAAATCACCATGGGGGAGAAATAAATGATAAAAGGAATAAAAAATATAGAAGAGATTTCCCTAAGTAAGGGGGAGTTCATATAGAGGAACGTTCTTATCAATGATTTTTTTTAATGAAAGAAAATGAAAAATATTATTCATGAAATAAAAATACGATCCTTAGGGATTTCAATGCCTAAGTGGGAGTTATTTTTATTCACTATGATCAATAATTTAATGGATATGTGTTTTTATTTTCAAGTCCATAAAATTTCTAAGTCATTAGATTTTTTTTCATATGGATGTTCATGATTTCCAAAAATGGGGAGATTGTTGACTCAATAATATTTCCTCATGGCTTTTCCATTCCATTAGGTTTTGAAAATTACAAACCCTTTATCTCAAGGAATATTTTATTTCCCCTAGGATTTATCTTAATAACGAAAATATTCCTTCCCCATGGAAAAGTTTCTCCTTAACCATGTTCTCTTTGTACATGACATAGTTTCCCTATATCTAACCCTTTTATTTATAAGTGTATAATTCAATTTCATATCTAAAATCCTCGGAATCCTATAAATATATAGATATAGAGTATTTTATTTTCAGGTTCTGAATTCAGGTTCTAAATTCTCTGAATTCAGACTCTGAATTTTTCTGAATTCAGATTTTGAATCCTGTGAATTTAGACTCCGAATTATTATGAATTCAGAATCCGAATTTTCTAAAATTCAGACCTAGAATTATCCAAAATTCAGACTCTAAATTCTCAAAAATTTAGACTCTATATTCTCTGAATTCAGACTCGGAGTTTCTTATGAATTCATAATCTGAATTCTCTGAAATTTAGACTCTTAATTTATCAAAAACGTAGACCCTAAATTCTTTGAAATTCATACTCTGAATTACTCTTAAATCAGACTCTAAATTCTTCATAATTCAGACTCCGAATTCCTCTAAAATTCAGACCCTAAATTCTTTAGAATTTTGATTCCAAATTCATTAAAAAATAGAATCCAAATATCCATCTAATATAGACCCCAAATGTTTATATTCTTAGGCTCTGAAAATTATTTTTCCTTATACTCTAAAAAATGGATTTCGTTAAGCTACCATATTTATCTTACCCTTGATTTATTTATGAAACGATTTCGTACAATCAGTTTCTAACTAAACTTTGTTTTAGTGACACGTGTATAGGTCCCTCCAAGATTCAAGGTAAAATATTTATGTTGGAGGTGGGAGCCAACCATTAGAGAAATGTAAATAAAAAGGAGCTCATTTTAATGAGATAAAAACTTTTGATGAACCAATCCATAAATCTAGAGATTAAATTCTACTGAAGTGATTTCAATAGAGAGAGACTCCCAAGCCTTGTGTGTATTGAACATCTTGTTCAGCTTGCTTCATGCGATTCTAATTGTTTCTTTGTTCAGTCGAGGGCTTCCAGGGATAGGAAGATAGAGGTGTCGACTACATTAAAGATCGAGGACAACCTTGTTTATAAAGATAGAGGTGTTGACTACCTTGATGTTCGAGTTCTTGAGGGTATATCAAGACATATTCAGATATTTCTATCGAGAACTTACCCTGGTGTGGGTAAGACATACTTTATTGAAAGTATAAATCAGGGGACCTTTATTCAAGGTTGTTGGATACCCTACTCTTTGGGTTAAAAGATTTCAAACATGTTACATGTATTGATTCAAGTTTATTTTACACTGCATTTTGATTAATACAGAATGTATAACTATTTTATACATTCTTGTACTTGTATACTCTGATTAATAATATTATATAAGCTTTAAGGTGGAATAATTTTTCATGTAATTTTTTCTTAAGATTCATTTCTGTAACCATATATCTGAAACCTACCATGTTTGTAGAACTAATAGGTCTTATGAATTTACCTTTTTTAAGTTTGTTAAAATTATTTTTTCTTTAGGTGAAAAAAGTTTTATATTAGCTTTAAATGTTCTAAAGGAATTTTTAAAGGATACAATTCACCCCACCCGCCTCCCTTGTATATTGAGCATCTATATTTATATTTTGATCCTAAAAGTAATACCATATTATTTCACTTATATATATTTATTTCCATTTTAAAAGAACATACATAATTACACACATGTGAAGTGCCCAGATCAGTGTGAATCACTGAGAGGGGGAGGGGGTGAATCAGTGATCCCTTAAAACTTTTTACTAATTGATTCTTATCAATTAAACCTCTATGGCTGGTTAAAGCCTCGATCCACTCTTCTTGTATCTCTCAACCTTTCCCGAATGATGCAGTAATGAAAAGGCACAGGACACAAGGATTTACAAGGTTCGGCACCAAAGGCCTACATCCTTACCATGCTCTCCCAGCATGGATTCTGCCATTATAATCTGTTAGTATTACAATGGTCGATACAGCTTCCCACCGTATCTCTCCTGAGTCCCACAGGAGGGTCTTTATACTACTTCACACAGTGTTACCAGAGTCCCACTGGCCTGATCCAGAATCCCACTGAAGACTTCTTCTCCCTGAGTCCCACAGGGTCTTCCCTTGGCTCCTCGAGTCGCACGAGTAGCTCTTCTTCACTTTATGTTCTTCAAGTAACTTCAGCAGCCTGGAATAAAGGCTGCTGGCCTTGCTCTTCTCTTCTGATCACTTGTGGTTGATCAGGGCTTCTCGTCCAGCTCAGGCTTTATCTCCTTC
Organism: Viscum album; assembly: GCA_963277665.1. Lineage (NCBI taxonomy): Eukaryota > Viridiplantae > Streptophyta > Magnoliopsida > Santalales > Viscaceae > Viscum > Viscum album. Next base: position 931,239,908 of record OY728143.1, on the reverse strand, counting down.
TTCAGGATGACCTGGCTTCTCTCTTCAACTACTGAATGCTCAGACAACTGATATCTTTATCTTCGGTCTAGTCCAGTCTCACATCAATTCAACTTCATGCACTGAGTGCATGGCCTTCTCAAATCTCTTCAAGATCTTCAAGTCTTGGACTCCTCAGATGCACACCACTAATTTAGCACTGTTCACGTGTGCACGTGCATGCATGCATGCATGCACTTTCCCTTTCCTCTTCTTGGTGCAGTAGACCCACAAAGGGTGTAACACTTTAAGCACACACCAACTCCTTGAACATCATACACTTTATTCTCTTTTGATTACACACATAAATGTGTGTTATACACTAGTGTGGATGTCTTATCTTCTTCTTAGTGTGTACACACTTTGTTGTGCACACACACTAAGGTTCGGCCTTGTTGTCTTTTTGCACACACTTGTTTCACTTTGCACACACTTTAGACTTGGCCTATTCTCCTCTTCTTGTTGCACACACTCACTTTAGTGTTCTTTTAGTTTGTTCTTCGAAGTGTGCACACACAAGGTCACAACCCTCGGCCTCTTCAAATGCACACACTTAAAGTGTGTTCTTCTTTGTTCAAATGCACAAGCAAGACTATGGATTATTCAATGCTTACACACACACAAAGTGTGGTCTTCCACTTCACTTGGCACACACCACTTGGTGTTGTCTTTTGTGCACACACATGGCCTCAGGTTCTTCTTCTCTACTTGGCACACACATGAGGCAAGGCCTCGGCCTCCTTTGCTTCTTTGCACACACTAAGTGTCCTTCACTTTTCACACACAAGTGCTCAAGCCTTGGGTTCTCCTTGCACACACCAAAACCATAGGGTCTTATCTTCACTATGCACACAAGGCATGCAAGTCTCGGCCTTCACTTGAATTGCACACACACAAATAGTGTGGTATTCCTCCTTATGCACACACATGGCCACGGCCTTCCTTCTCTTCTTGCACACACACAAGGCTACGACCAACTCTTGTTCACTTTGCACTAAGGCCTCGGCCTTCCTCCTGTTTTGCACCCACCAGCCGTAGGATGTAGATACCCTTCACCCGAACTCAAGGAGGCGCGCAAGGGGTGCAACCCTCCTCTTCTTTCCCACTATCGCGCAAGTCCTCAAGCACTTGAGTGCAAGGAGGCTCGGGTGCGCAAGTGCCACTGCCAACCGCTGGGCACACAAGGTGTTGCGGCCCTGGGTACTTCCTGCCGCGCAAGGGATTAGCGCGCAGGGGACTCTTCACCTCTTTCGCGCAAGGGGTGCGCGAAAGGAACTCCTTCGGGACTCGGGTGGCACCGGAACACACTGCCGCGCAAGTGGGATGCGCGGGGGATTCTTTCTTCGCGAGGCAGAGAGCTCACGCGGGACTTCAAATATTCAAAGGATCAGCACATCAGCAGCGTCTTCTCGAGGGCTAGGCCTCATTTATATAGGCAGAGGAGAGGCGGTTCTATCCGCGTGAAATAACTTCAAACACCCGAGATCTTCGGATCTTCAAAAATATTTACAAATCTTGTTTTTTATTCTCGGTTTCACGCGGGCTCCCTTTATTTTTGTTCCTCTACGTGCATGCGACTCATAACGCATGCACAACCTTCGGTTTAGGCTCATCCCATGCAAAAACACCAACCACGTGGCCTCGGCAGCTTCTCTTGCCTCGGCCTCAACCGAAATCCTCCAAACATTGCATGCATGGTTATTTTTAGGCATGATCCTGTTCGTTATGGCCAGACGAGCACGAGGGAGCCTCCGGCTTCGAAAATGGTGGCCGGGAACTCGAATTTTGTCTTCGGGGAGGCTCTGGTTCAGCGGCGGCATGCGGGTGGCTTCGGGGAGGCCTCGGACGAGCTCGAGGATGAAGACGAGCTCTCGGCCGTCGATGTTTAATGATGCTCAACGGCCAGGATTATAACATCTCGGCGCTAGATGAGATAAGCGGTCCAGATCGGCGCACGATGGAACGGACGACCACGATTAGATCCCTGATGAATTTTCACCGTCCCACATCGAAACGCCGAGAGGAATTGCCGCAGTTTATTACCCAGCCGCTCCCTCAACTCGGCAATTGAACTTCCTCCCTCCTGGTGCCGCCCCGCACCGGGTTCTCTCTGCGGGCGTGCTCTGCGCCCACCTATGCTCCCTGCGGGCGCGCCACTGGCGCCCACTATGCATCCGCTGACACTCGCGGGCGCGCTCCTCGCGCTCAGGTTGCGCGGGCTTCATCACCGCGTGGCCTCGGGGCTTATACACGGCCCCTGCCTTGCCTCAGGGAGCGCCTTGGCCTTGAGGGTTCCCCATGGGCGTGGCGCCTTAGGCCCATATGTGCCTTGGGTGATCCCTCGGCTGGCCTCCTTGGTGGCACATTTTTTTGGCAAAGGACAGAACCTAGACTTTGTATAAAAACAAGTTTTCCTCCATATAAAATGTGCCAAGTGCCAAGCCACTTCTTCCTCTTCATTTCTTCTCATCTTCTTCTTAAGAATTCCTCCATTCCTCTTAAACATTTAATCATCACTTAGGAGTGAAATTCTTGAAGGTTCTTCATCTTCAACCGAACTCTTGAATCAACATAAAATCTCCAATGTGCTTCATTGATCTAATCTGAGATCAAGTTGGATCACTTCCAATTCACATGCACTAAGAGTTAGTACATGGACTTCTTTAATCCACTTCACCCACTTAGAAGTTGTGGATGGATCTTCTTTCATCTCCTCATGCATTGTCAATACAATGCATGGTCTTCTATCATTGTTGTGACTTTGTATCCAGTTGATACAAGTTCTTTGAACTTAAGGATCAGCTCAGCAATCGTCAGATATTATAGAGAATGTTTCAACCACATCTCCTATGTCACTTAGTGAATCTCCTAAGTGACATGCATCTTAGTACTATGGCCATTCTCTCTTCATCACCAACACCAACACAACCTTTGGCATTCACATCTTGACAATTCTGGACATCCATTCATTCTAAGACAACAACATGTCTCATTGAGAACAAATGCAACACAGTGCACTTCAACATGTAAACTGATCATTAAACCATTAAACGAACACACTCGATGAAAAGAAAAATTGAGATATTAATTATAAATTGGTGGTAGTATTTTATAAATGTTTTTTATATAGTATTACATATACTGGTATAGTTTAAAAATTAATTAATAACATCATTTAAACCATTATATGTAATATTAATGCACACAAGACTTAATTGATGCATGATGTAAGGGTTTCTCATCTCCCTTTACCTTCTGTGAGATATATAAATTATTCACTACATATATCATGTGTGTGGTGTATATAATAAACTTTGATAAATCATATCATAAATGTTATTATGTTGAGAGTATTAAATGCTTCATTTTTTAAATTTTATTTTAATGGGGATTATGATTTGACTGATTACAATATTGTAAGAGAATTCATAACCCTTTTTCTATTCATTGGATTAAAGTTACACTTCATTAATTATGTCAACATAAGTTAATTTAAAATAAACTTTTAAAATTGTATAGGTTATATCGACTATTTTTATGTGTATTTACAGTGAATACAAATATTCAATTCATTTTATTAATTTTCACATAAATGATATGATATTTATTATTGAATATATTTTAAAAAATATCATTTTATAGTTTCCCATAATATTATATTTATCCTCCATTTTCATATTTTCAAAAATTGTTTCCAAAAAATATTATACTATTATACAATAATTTTTTTAATTCATTTTTCATAATGTTTCTATTTATGGAAACGTTTTGAACGGAATATTTTTACATTTTTTGGAAATTACCTTTGAGGCTTTTCCAAAAATTGGAAGGAAATTTTTCTTATATGAAATGATAGATTTTCCCACCATCATGATGCCTTAATTATTTAGATATTCCTTTAAAATTTTACATTGTAGTATTTAAAATAAATGTTTTCTTACATAATTGTATGATTTATTAGATTTGAATTATTTTCAAAGTGAAAAAGGGTGTTTTAATCAATATTAATTCAATTATAGGATTTTATGTATTTTCACCCATAGAAACATCATTTTTTAAATCCTTTATTAATTGGGTTTGATATCTTACAGTACTACCTGAAGTATTTAATTTTTTTTTATTTATTTATCTTACTTTGGATGGGATATTATGATTCCATTCACCATATTCCTCCAAATAGTTTTTGATTATGTTTACATAATGGGTAATGTTATTTACAATTTTTCTCTTATTTTATAGAAATATTTTTTTTATTTATGTTTCAAAATTTTCATATGATAAATTTATTAGACTTTGTAAATTATAGGATATGATTTTTAAAACACCTCAATGCATCAGTATGTCTAATGAGACCCACTAAACTGGGTTTTGTACAATTCCTTACTCATTTAAACGATTATTGGCATAAAGACATGATGATGTTAGATTCATAGAAATAATCCTGAAAAATATGTTTATGATGTATGAAAATAATTTTACTATCATTTTGAAACCTACAATTAATTCTCATGTGATTATTTTATTAGTATAACATCCATAGTTATGTTTTCAAGATCGTATGATTATTTATATGTAATTATTTATTATCATTTATCCAACCATATTATGTGCACGTTATTGATAAAATGGAATGTTTGCTAATGTATTTACAATGACATGTTGTTTTTGTTTTTTGATTCATGATAGATTATGTTGTTCTTAACCCTTACTGAGCATTCGAGATCACCCCTTTATTATGTTTTATTATTCGCCTAGGATTCCAAGAAGTTTTTAATTGTTGATATTTAGGGGTAACTTAGGGGAATAATGGTGTTCTAAAATAAATATATATGTTTTATTTTATTCTTTCAAATGTTCTATAAGATTCATGTATGAATCTATTTTTCCTAAACTAATAAGCTATTCAATCCTTTGGGATGTGATTCATTATATCTTATTCTAATGGAAAAATGTAACCACAATCTCTGGGTTACAAGGTTGATGGTATTTACATTTCATATCAGTAAAATTTTATTAAAAAACATGAGAACAAGATTTAGGAATAAAATTTAGAGGATGAAACCCAATGAAATTATTTTAATAAAATCAAAAAATTAACCAAAGTTGTGATTAAGATATTTTTTAAACGTAATGTTTTGATTTTTGTTATGTAATTGTTAGATTTTTCATTATTTTTTATAATGTTTAGATTTATTCAAGTGTATTAAACTATTTAGAAATAGATCATAGAGAAAAAAATGTGAACCATATAAATCCATGTAATCCATGATGGGATTTCAACCGAAGGCATGATAATAAAGCTACAGTTATAGTTGCAACTGCATTTTGAGGTGGGCTTAACTGTAATGAACCAAATTTTTATTAATTAAAATTCATCTTGATCTATTTAAATTTTTTATTACGTAAAATAGTTATATATAATATGCACTTCCTTGGTTTTGTGTTTTAGTATTTTAAAATACAGTTCATAATTTTTATTGTGGCTAATATAGTCGTTGAATAGTGACCACATGATTAGAATAAATATAGGGCATTGACAAATCCAATTTACTAAAAAAGAAGTGATGGCCTCATTAGTAGAATTTTTCCATATGAATCCAATTTTTTAGAGCTTAGAATGTAGGTAGAAACACTAGGATTTGCTCATGACCATGCCCAATTCGAGCTTCAACAAGATAAGCTAGAACGGAATCGCCTATGAGAGAAGTGGAAGTTGATAGGGATTAACACCCTGGAAATGTTATCCAAGCCACCACAAGAGTCTATCACCATCGCACAGCTTTCCCATAGGTCATATGTCAGTGTTATAAGGGGTTATGTAACAATAGACAACCATTATGATTAGGTGATTTATTTTTTTACAAATAATATACATTCATTTCAATATTTTTATGTTGTAAATGGTTTTTAATATAAAATGGTATTTTTAGTTAATAATAAATTAACAAATATATTTTGATGAATAAATGTTTTTTTAACTAAATAATATTTTAATAAAATATTATTATTACTAAATTACTTTTTATTAATTATAAATGATTGTAAAATTTTTAGGAATACAAATGTTATTTTATTATGGTTTGAAAACTATTTTTGTCAAAACCCATGAATATTAAATAAATTTATATTTTTTATATTAAAAGTGAAAATTCACATGGTTTGGAAATTATTTAGTTAAAATGAATACTATTTTTTGAATCAGGACGTCAATATTTTCCAACAATGAATATTTCATAATTTTATGAGGCAATCAATATTTTTGGGTAAAAAATTAAATACAATTTAAATATGTAATGTGTTTTATGAAATCATAAAGAACCAATAGTGATTTAATAAAATAATATAAAACTGATTTTTGGATAATATATGCTATACCTTTAAAAAAATGGAATTTTTTATTTGTTTGATTAGTTTATGTTTCCATAGTGGACCCTCTGAGACTTAAAAAACATTTTATCTTTTAAAATTATTTCCTTGAGAGTATGACTCATCTACATATAATCAAGCCAAATATTTTAAGAAGTTATGCTATTAGAATTATAAAATATTTTTTTACTCCCCTTGATAAAAAATCTTGGGCAAAAAAATTGGGCTGGTTTGTGGTTTTGATCAGTGTAAAGTGTGGTGTCTAAAACAAAAAAAAATTATAAATTCCCTCTCTATTCCTATATAATCCAACCAATGATCCCACCTATATCAACTGCAAACCCATGTATCGCATCCCATCCATGCCCTACACTTTCGAAAATCCTCCAAAGGTCCCGCAATCTCTCACGAAGCCTCTATCAAGCCCCTCCTTAGCCTTTTTTTACACATCCAAGTAGAGATGTCTTCCTTTCCCATTTTTTTCTAATACCATTATGTTTTTATACAATTTTTTTTTATTAAAAATGTTTTGGAATTTTTTCACACCTCCCCCATTATTCCCTAATTATGTTTTAATGACCCGATACCTCTTTTAATATCATTAATTCCTCCCATGTACACCGGTTACCATGCCAGAATTCTGTAATGAATTTCTTTCTTCTATTTTACATTCGTGAAATTAATTTTTATTATGAGTCTTAATTCCGTTACATATGATGGTAAATGCATCTATATGACCACCGTACTATCTATTTCATGTAAAAATTATGATACACACCATTCTCTCTCATCAACCATTTTCATGAATTCTTATGTCATTTTGTTATGTTGCTGAAATTGCCCCGAGATTTTCCAAGACAAAGTCATTGTGTAGTGAACCCCATGCCATTTCTATATCAAAGGTATTCACCATTATGCACAATTACATATTTATTATAGAGTTTTATGTATTAATTCCACATTCCCTTATCATGGAATTTGTTATGATTTTTAATGAATCCATGTTATATGATCCATGTGGCACACTTATGCACGATATGAACTGATTATGAATGGTTCTCCTAGATAGTTCTCTAATGCATTGGGTAATGATTTGTATCTTGATACGTCATGTGAAATTATTTTTTACTCATGATAATTCATATGGTATGACAGTTTACTCATGATCCATGTGCAATGGGCGTTGGCTCATGCTAATATCATGTTAAATGTTTATGTCACATTTCTAAGTGATGATAATCATGATATATCATTCATATTTTGTTCATGTTTCTCTTACATTCCATTGATATTCCTATTTCCTAACATGTATTTAATTATTCATGTTTTTACTTGTTTACTTACATACTAGGATTTATATCTCACTCTTTTTAAGGCATGTCCTCAGGTTATCCCATGCAATGCTATGTATAATGGAATTTGTGTGTTCATGTAAAATAAATTTTCAATAAATATGTCTATATCATGTTTTAAGTTCATATTCAATGTTACTAAGCCCCAAATACAATATACCTCTCAATATTCTATGTTGTATCATTTCAATATATTATGTAATAATATATTTTTATGTGTGAAATAAAGTGTAGGGTTGTTATAGTTGGTATCAGAGGATATGTTTATTTATTTTCGTGATTAGGATTTGAAAACCATAGTGAAATCCTTAGGGATAAGACTATGTATAATAAAAACATCTCTAAATTTTTTTGAGTATTGAGTAAGTGGTTTATCAAGAAAATACATCACCTGTCTAGATATGATCAGGTATAGGCAGCTCTGGAATACTTTTATCTAGGGGAAAACCTCAAAACAGAGCATCGAGCTAGACTTGAATTGGAAATGGTGCATAACAACTGTCCATTCTGCACTCTAGGATATGACATTCCCTAGGTATATGATTTGGTAAATTTACAAGCATAATACAAACCATTAATAAGGTAATAACAAAATTCCCCTATGAATATACGATGGTAAGTAGATCATGGATAACATACCTTGATGCCTATAAATTCATAAGTTAAAGTAACAAAAGTAATTTATAAGTCATCCGTTTTTTTCTTTGGATTACACTTTATGTGATTCCTATATCATTCCTTTTAATATATCCAATTTTTGGTAATTGGATAACTCATTCTAACAACTTTATGTGAAGATCAGTGTGATTACTATTCTAATGGGATTCCCAATCTAATGGGAGTGGTAATTAAAAACTTTTTCTGGATACTCTCCTGTTAACTATAGTTATGAATAGAATAATAGGTCAATAATGATGTTCACCCCTCCACGCCTCCTCAAGAAATAAAAATACATAATCTATATCATCATGAGACAATGTCATATTACTTTTAATGGATCATCTGATCCCTCAATCACCAAACAATGGATCAACTCTATTGAAAAGACCTTATTCATCCTTTAATGTTTCATACAATAGTAGGTTCTTCTGGATGCTTAACATTTGTAGGGCGATGCTAATAAATGGTGGATATTGATAAAAAAATAAGAATCCTCGGTAGGAGGTCATGGAATTTGAATAGAAGTATTTTTGGAAAATGTTTTTTGATAAATATTTTCATCGCACCATCGGACATAAGATAGAAAAGGACTTCATTTCCCTAAAGAAAAAAAGACAACAAATTAATCAGATCATATGAGAAAACTTTCAAAGGCATGAATGATATGCCTCTAAATTTTTTATTACCCCTGCGTTCAAGGTTGACCGCTTCTTTGTTGGGATAAAACCTTGCCTATGGAAATACCTAGTGATCCTTGACTTTGAGAGATATGATGAAGTTGTCTGATGTTACCTCAAAGTTGAAATGGAGATCGATGAATCTTAGGGGGTCATTACTATAAGAATCATGCGGTGGATTTTAATTATTTATGCCTGATGGATAAATACAATGGTGCAAAAAAAATACAACACCCTACTTTTAAAATGTGTGGAATGAAGAACCCCGTAAATTGCCAGAAGGGGGTGAGGAAATGATTTAGGTGTGGAATCGAAGGGAACCTGGCCATTAACTTCGGACAGGAGAAACTCATGGCTGTGACAGAGGAGAGGAACGCTCTGTTCGACACTGAACACGATGTTCATTTCATTAACTACAAAAAACCAAGTCAATTTGCAAACTAGTTCCCTAGGCCAAGGGTTTTCTGAGGCAACCAACAACCTCCAAGGAAGCAACAGAAAGCTTTTGACATCACTACCAACGAAGTGAACCATGAAAATGAAGTGGAGATATATACTCTAGATATTCATTCATGAATAGAGAACATATTTTGTGATGTTTTTTATACATCTTCTTTTATATCATGAATGATTAGTAGAACAATACCAACCCCACCACAAATCATGTATATAAAGATGTCGGTGAGAACGACAAATTGGGAAATCAATGAAACCCATGAATAAAACTCCTCCCCTCTGATAATTTGTGGTATTAACTTCATAGAGAACATATTCATACTTCATTTGGTAGAATTTGGTGAACATCTTGCATTGGAGTGGTTTTCCTTATATAGAGAAAACATAAATTGCTATGAGAGGGAAATCAATCTTCATATAGAGAATAAACCCCCAATTCTATACAAGTGAGAGGAGGAGGATTAATCTTCTTTTCCACCATTATCTCAGGTGTGGATATTACTATACTATGAGAAGATTTATCTTTCAAATATGATTGGTTCAAAGGAAGAAACCATCCTTGAAGGCATGCCTATTATGAGGGAGTTCGCAGAATTGTTTCCCAAGGGATTGTCTAGTCTTCTTCCTACAAGAGATGTGTAATTCTCGATTGATATTATACATGGGGCATTGACAATATCCAATACTCTATATAGATTGTATGTATTGGAGCTTAAGGATATGAATAAACTACTAAAGTAGAATATTGATAAAGGGGATATACACCCATGTTCTTCCCCATGGGGTGCACTAGTCCTCTTTGTCAAGATGAAGGATGGGTCAATGCATATTTTCATTGATTATTCAGAGATAAAAAATTCATGATAAAGAACATGTATCCTCAGCATCAAATTGATGACTTTTTCTATAATCTACATGGAGCACAATACTTCTCCATTGTGTATTTTTTGTTAGAATATTTCCAAGTAAGGGTGAATATGATGATATCCCCAAGACTAATTTTCATACAAGGTAAAAGCACTATAAATTCATAGTAATTCCTTTGATAGTCACTAATACTCCAAAAATATTAATGGATTTAATTAAGAGTCTTTATAGATTACCTTGTCAAATTTTTGGTTGTCATTATATATGATATTCTAATATAATCCAATACCAAGGAGGAGTATGGCGAGTATCTAATCATTGCACAAGAGACCTTGTGAAAGGAAAATATATATGAAATGTATAACAAGAGTAAGTAATGGTTGGTGGAAGTATCATTCTTATGTCATATAATTACAAGAAGTGGGATGTCTATTTATCTCTCAAAGACAGATCCAATTGATGGATGTCCTTGGTCAACAGCGGTAACAAATATATGTACCTTCCAGGGGTTGGCTGTACATTATTACTGATTTGTGAGAAATGTATCACAATTTTACAACCCTCTTACCAAGATAACATGGAATGGAGTAAATTTTAAATGGAGTGACGAAGATGATGATAGATTCAAAGAGTTGAAAAGGAGGCTTCTCACTACACCTGTGCTCACACTACCCACAACTGGATAACTTTTTATGGTATTTAGTGATGCATCAAAGAAGGGCCTGGGATGTGTGTTGATGAAAAATGAAAATTTAATTGCCTATGTTTCAAGTAAATTTGTTGTTAATGAGAAAAACAATCCAACACATTATCAGGAGTAGGCTACAGTAATCTTCACTTTAAAATTTTGGTGACAATACCTCTTTAGTGAGAAGTGTGAAATATATACGGGTCACAAAAGGTTCAAGTATATATTCAAATATAAAGAGTTGAACATGCACCAATGAAGATGGTTACAGCTAATCAAAGACTTTTACTGCTCAATCCATTAACATCTGGGGGAAGAAAACTTGGTGGAAGATTCTCTAAGTAGAATGGAACCAATGATTCTATCATTGATGGGAATTGAAAAGGATGCATTCATTTTAGCTTTTATAAAGATAGACATCTGAATCATAAATATAGGAACATAGTCAATCCTTTCACAAATTATTACTCAACCAAATACTTTGGAATGTTTAAATGAAGCTCAAAAGATTTATGTTGGAATTCCAAAAAAAGTAAAAACTATCAGAAAAGGGGAATCCTCGAAGTTAATTGTTATTGAAGAAGGAATTGTGATATTTTGGACATGAATATGTGGTCCATAAAATATGGTGTTAAAGAATGAACACTTTGATGATTCAGATAGTTCTAATTTCTCCATTCACTTAGGAAACACAATGATGTATTGAGATATCCAAGAGAATTATTGGGGGGATAACATGATGAAAGAGATAACTAAGTATACATCAATGTGCCTTGTATGTCAGCATTTGAATGATGAGAGGAATAATTCTAATGATATGATGCAACCATTGCCCATACCAGCATGGAAATGGGATAACAACAGCATGTACATTGTCAGTACACTTCCAAAGACATCTAAACGAACCTATTCTATGTTTTTTATTATGGATCTCCTTACAAAGACTGCACACTTTGTTGAAATTCGAGAGGATTTCTTATTAGATTTACTGGCCCAGATATAGATTTGATAAGTGTTAAGTCTACACGAATTGCCACTATCTATTGTATCTGATATTGATCCAATATTCAACTCTACATTTTGGATGAGTCTTAAACATGCACGAAATACTGAGCTTAATATCAGTTTGACTTTTCTTCCTCAAACTGATATCCAATTTGAGCAGACTATGCAAACACCTGAGGGCATGTTGATATCATTTTCAATGGACTTCAAATTAGGATGGTTTCATAATCTTTTATGGTTGATATCCCTTACAATAATAGTTTCCACTCAAGTATCCAAATAAATTTTTATGAATCCCTTTATGGGAAGAGGTACAGAACAGTCGCATGATGGGATGAAGTTTGGGAGAAAAAAATCCTAGGTCCAGAAATGCTCGATGAAATAGTGGAGTAGGTTAAGACCATCCAGCTACACATTGAATCTTCTCTGAGTCGACAAAAGAGATGTGTTGATAATCATCGAAAAAAACCAGATATTGATGTTGGAAACATGGTATTCCTCCGTATATCACTATGGAATAGAGTTATGAGATTTGGGAAGAAGGGAAAGTTGATTCCAAGGTACATCGTCCCTTTTGAGATCCTTGATCACATTGAAGCAGTAGTTTATCGAATAGAACTCCCCCCAAACCTATCTCAAGTACATGATGTATTCCATGTATCACACTTGAAGAAGTACATACCATCCCCATATAATGTACTCAATCAAGAGGTGGTACCATTTCATAATGACCTCCTCTGCAAAGAGAAATCTTTGAAGATATTTGAATGTAGGGAAAAATGTTCTACCAAATAAGGAAAATCCCCTCATCAATGTGTTTTGGAGAAACCATAAGTTTTTATAGGTAATTTGGGAATCAAAGGAAGTGATGATTAAGAGTTACCCACATCTATTTTAGTTTTGGAAAAGGAAATTTCGAGGGAAACTTTTCTTAAGGTGGGATGATTTTAACGACAAAAACATTTAATAATGAAAATTACTCATGATCTATTTAAATGTATTATTATGTGAAATTTCTATATAAAATATTCGTATCCTTGGTTTTATGTTTTTGGATTTTAAAATACCATTAAGAATATTTACTGTATCTAATATAGCCATTGAATAGTGACCACCTGATTTGTATAAATATAGGGATTTAACAAATCCTATTTACACGGAAAAAGGTTGGTATGGCCACATCTAGTAGAATATATCCATACTAAACCCATTTCAAAAATCTCAGAATAGAGGGGGCTTCACTAGGAAACGCTCTTGACAAATATCAATATGATCTTCAAAACGTTAATCTTGAATGGTACCTCCTATGGGAGAAGTGTATGTTGGTAGAAATTAGCAGTCGAGCGATGTTATCTGAGCTTCCCCAAGAGTCTGTAACCATTACAAACCTTACCCTCAGGTATTATGTAGTTTTTATAAGTGGTTCTGTAAACAATAACCTTGCACAATGATTATGTGCTTTTTTGTATATATAATATACATTCATTTCATTATTGTTAGTTTGTAAATGGTTTTTAATGAAAAAATAATATTTTTTGTTATTATTAAATTAAGAAATCTATTTGGATGAATTAATGGGTTTTTTGAAGTAAATAATATTTTAATAAAATATTATTATTAATCAATTCCTTTTTATTAAATCTAAATGATCGTATAATTTTTATGAATACAATTGTAATTTTAATTAAGGTTCGAAAACTGTTTTTGTCCAAACCCATGAATTTTCAATAAATTTTGGTTTTTGTTATAAAAATGAAAATTTACATATTTATAAAATTATTTCGATAAAATGAATTATATTTTTGGAATTAGGATTTCAAAATTGTCCAACGGTGAATTTTTCTTAACTTTCAGAGAAAGTTAAATTTTTGGGAAAAAATTCTGTACTGTTTAAATATATATTGTGTTTCATGACAACATAATGACCCAATAGTGATGTAATAAAATACAATAAAATATATGTCTGGATAATATATGTATTACCTTCAAAATAATGTGATTCTAAATTATTATTTTATTTATTTTATTGTGCCTTAGTGGACCCTCGAAGACTTATAAATCATTTTAAGTTTTAAAATGATTTTCTTGTGAGTGTGACTCGCCTAAATATAATAAATACCAATATTATAAGAAGTTATTACATTTGAAATATAAAATAACATGTTCCACTTCCAAATGGATGAATACATGGGAATGAACCATGGCATGGTTTGTGGTTTTGATTAATTTAATGTGTGGTGTCCAAAATCAAAATAATAAAGAATTCCTTCTATTTTCCTATAAAAACCCACCCATGATCCCATGTATCTTCAATAAAAACCATTTTATCACGTCCCTACCCTGACTTAGTCTCTCTAAAATCCTTACAAGGTGCCCCAATCTCCCAATAAGCCACATTGAATCCCATCCCATGCCTTTGGGATCACACATCAAATTAAGGGATTTATTCATTTCTCATTTTGACCAACTTTCATTATGTTGTTATACCATTTATTTAGTTAAAAATGTTGGATTTTTTTTCAAAATACTCAATAATTCCCATAATATGTTTTAATGCTATTATACCTCTTTCTTTTTGATTAATTCCACTGACATACAACCATTACTGTGCTGAAATTCTGAGAGGAATTTCTCTCTTCTCATTTACATTCAAGCTATTTATTTGTATAATGAGGCTAAATTCCATTACATACATTGGTACATGTATCTATATGACCTATATACTATCCATTTAATGTAAATATAATGAGACACCCTTTTCTCTATCATCAACCATTTTTTTGAATTCTTATGTCACGTAATTATCCTGCTAACATTACCCCGTGATTTTCCAATCCAGAGTCTGTGTGTAGTGAATAACATACGCATATCTCTATCAAGGTTATTCACCTTAATAGACAATTAAATATTGTTTATATGGTTTAATTTATGAATTCAACATTCAATTATCATGGAATAAATTATGATGTTTAATGAATCCATGTTATATGATACATGTGGCACACTTATTCCTGAAATGAAATGATTAATAATGTTGTGCACTGATAACGCTCCAATGCATTGGGTAAATATTAGTATCATGATAAATCAGGTGCGATGAGGGTTTAATCTATCTAATGAATGTTAAATGAGGTTTTACTCATACTCCATGTGCAATGAGACTTGGATCATGCTAATATCATATTAAATGTTGATGCCACATTTTCATGTTATGATAATCATGTTATATCATGCCTTTATGTTCATGTTTCATTTATGCTCCATTGATATGCATATTTCCTAAAATGTACTATGTTATTCATTTTATGCCTTGTTTAATACCTTAATGTTCTTCATAGATCACCTTTTTCTTATGCATGTCATCAGGTTATCCCATGCAGTGTAATGTATGAAGAAATGTGTTTGGTCATCTAAAAGAGGATTTCAATAAAGATGTGTATTTAATGTTTTAAGTTGTTATGTAATGTTCCTAATAAAAAAATTCACTATAAATTTCGATCAACTATGTTGAAATAAGTGAATATATTGTGTAATATGTTATTTTTAAGTGTGAAATAAAAATAAGAGTTGTTAAATCAATAAAAAAAATTATAACAATCTTGGGAAAGATGACTCAGTTTATAAAAATTAACCTTATCTATTTAGAGATGACTATATTTCCAAAACATGGTGTAATGATGCTGGACCACTTCATGTGATAAAAACCACCATAATTTAATACATCTATGAATCCATTTGTATATGATCAATATATATGTTTGATAGAATATATTTTTTTCACATAGGGAAGTAATGAAAGTGAGAAACATTTAATCGATGTTTTTCATCGCTCAAAGAATTTAATTCGATGGTGATGATTGATTCCAACCATTATAAATGAAGAATAAATCAGAAATATTTGTGTAATATTATTAAGGAATTATTTTTAGAAAATAAATTATATGTGAGGAATGAGTAGATATGGAGAGACAATTATAGAGTCTTAAAAAATGAGTATGAAAATGAATCTATGTATAAAGACAATTTCATAATATTAGAAACACAAGTTATAGAATATGTACGTAATACAAAGATAAAGATTTATTGTTTAATTGATGGGATTAAATCCATTATTTGAAAGGATCTAGTCTATAAAACATTCTCATCCAATACAGATATTGTATCATATTTAATTAAGATAGTGAAATAATTCTCAATAACTCATGACTTTAAATGGTAGAATTAGAAAAATATAAAGATGGAGCCTGAGATGGGTAAATATAAGAATAGAAAAAAGGATTTTCCAAAATGTGATAGTTATGGAGAGAAAAACCCAAGGGATATTCATAAAAGGTAAATGATTTTGTTTCAATTTTTGAGAATAGTGCCATCATGCTCTTGATTAAATGGAAAATAAATTATTTCCCATTGTCTGTTGCTTCCACTGTAAGGATATGGGTTACTATGAAAATGAATTCCCCAGGATTTCATCGAATATACCATAGAATAATCCTATGGGTAAATGTAAATCTTATAACAATGATAAATATTTAGCGGAATGAATATTGTGCTTTTGTATTTGTATCTATGAAATATGTTGAGAAATTATTTTTTTGTTGAAACATATAAGCATTGTAATACAATTAAAATTCATAGGGTAATTGAAGAAACAATTTGAATGGAACTTCTGACCAATAAAGGTTTTTTAGTGAAAAGTTTAACCTCTTTGAAAACCGATGTTTGAGAGAGGATCACACATAAAATGGTCTTAATTTTATATTTATGGTTTATCATTACTAGTTTTTACTACATATTTGGATTTGAGGAATATATTTGACAACCAACGACATTATCAGTTAATGTTTAATATTTATTACCATGCTTTAAGAGATTATTGGATCAAGTCATTCATAGTTTTGAAATGAATAATTATAAACCTCTTTATGTGGTATACTGATAGATGTTTGATTAATTATTAGGATTTGGAATATATTTTTTAAAATTTAGGAAGAGTTTAAAAAATAATTACTTATGGAATTGATTAAGTTAGTTTTTTATTTTATTATTTGATTATAAATATTGTTTTATCATATTTTATAACTTATGAAAACCATTTTTGTATATAGTAAATATTTATACATAGAATAAATGACTTAAGGATCTTATGATCCCTCAAAAGAGATCTAGGTTTGAAAAACATCACCTTCAATATCCATTGGTTGGAAAACGTTATAAAGTTGAAATAATTCATAAAAAAGGTTGAAATTATTCTAAAACATTAGGTAGTTTTATCTCATTTCTAATTTATCAAGAGAGTAAAATATTCCCTCAACTATAAAAAAAATTGGTAACAATTTTTTTTAAAATATTTCTAATGATAAATCAATGCCTATTTTAACCCATCACATAGTAAATGTTTTGTGATGGAAAAATGTCAAATGAAAATTTTATCTATCAATCTACCTTAGAACATGATAGATAGATATATATTTCATGTCCACATTTTCAATTACAACTATTGTTCTCTTATTCAAAAACATAGTTTTTTTGTGAACATAAATATTTTTCACTCCTTTTAGGATAATGTTTTAATATCCCTTTTTAAAATGTGGGACTCCACAATGGTATTTCTAAATTTAAAATCATTTATTATAAATTAAATATTTAAATATTAAAGATGATGTTTATTAAAGGATGGGAAATGCAACATTATAATATTTTTTAAAATAAAACTATGTGTGATTGCATATGTTACACATAACCTAGTGGATCAAAAAAAAATTAAATATTATTATTTAAATGTGATAATTATAACCTAGTGATTAGAATGTATATAATGAATAAGATTAACTATGTTATTAAAATATAGTTTTCAAATGATAATAAAAAAGTTCATCTAATTCTAAATAATTATAATAGAAAATAAATTATGTGTTTTTATAAAAAACTATTTTTATGCTGACATTGGAATTTAACACGATAAATTGAATATATAACTATTATTGAAATATATTTATTTAAATTTTTATATTATATATTAAATAGAAACTTTTAAAATTCATTCAATAAATTTTATAGTCTTAGGATAAAAATAAATCAAATTTTAATCATAAAATCTATATTATTCAAAAAAGAAATTTTCCACCATTTAATGGCGCACCAATTTTAAAACTACATTTTTATGATTTTGTAAAATATTTTCACAAAAAATAAACATTATTTTTTAAATTTTAGCATCAAAATTATCTTAGGGTGAATGTTTTTATTTTTTTAAAAAATTTCATTTTTTGCTAATTAATTAAAAATAAAAAATTTTAATTGATAATGATTTCGAAAAATTATTAATGATAATGATAATTTAAAATTTAAATTGTTTTTAAATAAAACTTGTTCAATAAGAAATCTATAAATAAAATTATGTTCATTTAAATAATTTTCATGTTTAATTTAAATATAAAAATATTTCAAACTTTTGATGATTTTCCCTTTAAAAACACCCTTTTTGTCATCTCATCTACATGATGAATTTTAAATATAATTTAACCAATTATGTGAATTTAATTTGATAAAATGGATAAAATATTTTTAATAATACGTTAAAAATTAGGTTTTATTTTAATTTTCATTTTTATCCCTAAATATGATACTATGATAAAAATATATTTACCATATTATAGGTAAAATAATAAAATAGATTAATGTTACATAGGTAAAATATCGAAATACCTAAAAAATAAAATAATTAATTATTATTGAAGTATATATTTAACCTCAAATTTTATTATAACATTATTTATTTTCCAAATTATTATGATTTAGTGAAACTATAATGTTTTTGGATGTAAACATTAAATAAGAATGATTTCAACACTTAACCCTGCCCCCTCCCCTCAAGTATAACCCCCACCCCATTTCTCCTCACAAGACCTGATGACCTTAAAATATCATTAAAAACAAATCCTTTACCCTCATTGTATGTCCTTGTTATATGGTTCTTTCCAAAATACCAATTTTTTAGTCGGTAAAGTATCCTTAAATAGATGACATTAATGAGTAAATTTTCTAAAACTATGTCTCATATTTTATTTTTATTGTCTACATTCTCATTACCTATTTCATACATTATTGAATAATTATTCTAGAATCATGTACATACTAGAATTTTATGTTTCTAATATAATATATTATATACATATCATTTATTATCTCCTCTAATTCAATGAAACAAAACCATTTTCTAAATTATAGTGGATAACCATTTCTATAAAATTTGATGTTTCATTTTCCATTAACATCATCAAGGATGGTCATAAAATAATTATTCTAGTAAAATAATATCTTAATATGTATATTATTATAAATTTTATGTTCTAAATCTAATATATATAAAAAATATTAAATAAAACTAAACAAGATCTTGATGGTCGGAAAAACCAATGAAAACTAAACATATATCATTAATGTTTTATTCAAATTAATCACCCTCATATATAAAGAATGTGATATATAGGACCATTTAAAATTATATATATCATTAATACCATTTCATTTAACATATTTAGTTTTATTTCATTTTTAAAAGAAAATCCAAAATATATACAAGTATACTGACCATGAATCCACGAAATGAATGCACAAAATACAATTAATATAATGAGATATTATTTTTTAATGGGTTAGAATATGTTATAAGAGTATCATATTATGTTTTATAAATTGTATTCTTGTTCTATAAATAATTAATTACATTCATTTAAACATTGTACTAGGGGTTAAAGTATTCTAAAACTAAAGGTAATTGTAAGGTAAGGGGTTTTCACCTTAGTTTTACTTCTATGATATATGTGCCTTATTCAACACATATTTATTGAGTGTGGTGTACATATTTAGAATTTAAATATCATATAAATAATCTCATTATTTTCATGGAATTAAATGTTTCATTTGATAATTATAATATTTGGGGTATATGATTCTTATGATTATAAATTAGTATGGGAATTCATAACCCAATTTCAATTCTTTGGGTTAAACATATACATCCCTGATTATTTCATACTAATATTATTTAGGAAATTAATTTGGAATATATAATATAGTACTTAATCTTATTCTATGTTGATTTATAGTGGATACACATATTAAACACATTTAATTAATGCTCATTTTAGTTATATGATATTTATAAAAGATGTTATTTTAAATTTTTTTATATTTATAGATTCCATTAATATTATATTTTCCTTCCATGTACATGTTTTCAAAAATTATTTCCAATAATGTTTTTACTATTATAATTTTATTTCTTAAATTAATTTTCACTCATTTATGACTTCAAAAAAAGGTTTGAATGACTTATTTTGTCTTTTTCTAAGCAACGTTCATTGGGAATTTTTTGAAAAAAATATAGAAGGAATGCTTTTATAATTATAAAAAATTGTGGTATTTTCCCACCATTATTAAACCATAGTGTTTTGAATATTACATTATATATTTTTTAGTTTATCTTCAAATAAAAATTTTCTTTTATAATTTTTGGGCATTTTAAACATAAATGATTTTTAATTTGAAAAATGGTAGTTTCATCAATAATTATTCAATTATCGCATTTAAATATTATCATATATGTTAAATTCATTTTATTTAATATTATGCCCCATTGAGGTTGATATCTAGTGATACGATCTAAAATATTTTTTAAATGATTATATATTATTTTTACATGGGATTTACTACTTTGAAACCATTCACTATATTATTATAGATGGTGTGTGATTATGTTTACATAATGGTACATATTATTTAATTTTTTATGCTAGTTTCTGTAAAACATTATATGTTGATTATGTTTCTCCAATTCCATATTTCTAATGTATTATACTTAGTATGTGATGGGTGGGGGTTACTGTATCCCCTCAATGCATCATTAGATCTCATAAGATAAACAGGATATCATTTTGGCCACGGTGTTACCCATTTAAAATATTCTTGGAATAAAGCCTTGCTATTGTTAGATTCATGTAATGATGCCATGAATGTATATTTTAGATGTCCATAATTATGTATTCTGTCATTAACAAACAATTTATTAATTTCCTAGTGATCATTCAATCAGTAGAATATTCGTAACTACACTTTTAAGGTCATATTATTATTTACAGGGAATTATTTCAATATAAATTAATCTTGTGATATTATGATCATGTTATTGATTAAAGTTCATCTATTTAGTGTCATTTAACATGAAATGTGGTTTATACATACTCATTCGTGAATGAATTTTTTGTACTTAACCCTTACTGAGCTTTTAAGATCACCCCATTAATATATTTTATAGTTCACTTATATTCCAAGAAGCTTTTTATGGTTGGTATACATGGATAATTGACAGGACTAATGGTGTTTTAAATTTATTTATATGGTATGATTTATATTTTAAAATGTAATTTAAGATTAAAGTATGTATCAAGTTTCCCAAAACTAGAAAATTATTTGGTCTTTTTGGATTTTAATTCTTTCATATTATGTCAATACAATAAAGTAACCACTGAATATTTTCTATTTGAGTTGGGGTATGACATTACCATCAACCGTGTGGCCCCCTGTGGGTTTGGTCATGAGAGAGTTCTATTAGATCTGTTGATGTCTTAGAGTGGATCTTGGGTCTGTTGTATTAATGAGGAATGATTAGGGATGGTGGGAAATATCGTTAAAGTGTGTCAATTTAATCTCTCAGTCATATGAACCTAGTGATGACACGATGGATAACATATCCTTTCATCGAGACTCTGATGACATTCATGTTCACTAGGTATGAGAAGACTCTAGTTACTAAATACATTTTTGTAGATGAATCATATTGGAATGGGTTGTAGTATCCATGTATTTCTTAATTGATCTCCTGAAATATACCTTTTCTACTATTGTTTATATTTAGTATTATAGGAATCCTCTATGAAAATAGCCAACTAAAATTCTAGATACGGATAATAATGATAATATTGTTTGAGATGAGGATTTCGATGTGGGACCTGTATAAGAGGTCATTCCATCATGTAGATTTCTAGTATTACATTAACAAATTGATTAACTGATGGTTCTGACGGCATTATAAAATGACATAGTTATGATTAAAATACATTATGATTTTCAAAGTGAGATACCACATATGTTTCATGGATATTTAGAATCCCAAGTAGGAAAGGACTATCTTGGGTTGGTGAAGTATTCATTCAGCCTTTTCATGAACCTTCCTGAACAAATAGTGTTCTATGAAGATTAATAATCAATCTAGTAATTTATATATGAAAAATATTGTTTATGGAGACTCATGAAAATAGTAATTCCTCTTTGATGGAGTTCAGGTTCCTTTTTAGAGAGATGATATATCCACCAATGTTTTGGGCATTTTTTTCATTATATTTTTTGATCACTAAGGAAAACATGACTATCAATGATTTTTCTTCAACATTCTATGACCACTCATAGTATTCCATGGATATGGTTCTTGATAGATTCCTTTGAGAATGGACCTTTGAGTTTGAAATTCATCGAGATATATGGGAGAGATTTTTATCTATTTTGATTCCTTATTATGTTTGGGTGATAGGTAGTTCCATATTTTTGGAGATATTTTTATTGGACCAGTCTACAGTCATTGGACACAAATGTTTCACCCTAGATAAGAGAACATAGTATTTTTTAGTTATTGTAAGGTCATGGATCTAAGAATGAAAGGTGTGTCTAGAGGTATTTTACTTATATATGTTCTACCCCTCTAGGATCACAATGATATTTCATTAATCTACAATGGAGGTGTTTAATCTCATTTTAAAATGATACCATATCACATGGGATCTATTTAACCTCTATGTAGTAGAAATTGAGATATGTGATCAGATAAAAGGAATAGGTAGTGGATTAAGGAGGTATTTTTGAAGGGATTAATACATGGTTATAAAGTTGAGAGATCTCAGGGCGGTTATCGATGTTATGATATTTTTTTAGTGAATCCCCCTCCATGTGATCCATTATAGGCTCACGTTGATGGTGGTCCGAGACATGAATATCTATTTGAAGGGGTGGAAAAAGACTCAATGGATCAAAGTATTATATGAGGAATAATGTTCTTCTAATAATATCTTTCTATAGTTTTTATTGTAATGGGAATAAACTACTCCTTCCTTGAACCATTCATTATTCTAGACATAGATATTCAAAGAGAACCATTTGCAAGATATTTTCACATAACACCTATTACCAAGAGATATTCAATAATCACACAAATCTTTTAAAATAACGACTTGACTTCTTATTGATATGGGTTTTTAGAGCTATTAATATCCATTATGGGACCCTATTAGGTAATTTTAATAATATATTAGATCTTGATTGCCCATTCATATATTAACTATTTCATGTGGTTGATATGGTGTGTTTAAAAATATGGGATGATCATTTATTCTATTTGTGAGAAAAAAAATTGAATCAGTGATGGATGGGCATTTTTATTAGAGGGTACATTTGATTTTACATCATCTAAATTAATATGAAACAAAGATATATAGATTATGTGAACATTATATACCCTATAGTAGAAGAGGAGTAAAAGAATGTTTACCTGAAAAACATACTGATTTTACCTCCCAAACAAGGGAAAAAATTATTTATATACCTACACTTAGGGAATTCATTGTAATTGATTCCATAATATCACATTACCCCTATAGAGATTCCATAGATAAAGTTGTAGTTTGAGGATCTATAATAAAAGATCATTCTAATAAATAGTATGTAACCCTGGGTAGCCTCAATGTTGATTTCCATGAATCTGTATTGGAGAACAATATTATAAATGGATTATTTATCTAGAATTAGATGACTGTCAAGCATAAATATCCATTGTTCGAAATCAATTACCAAATTGACCAGCAAAAATGGGAGATATGATACTTAAAAGCTGAACTTAGTTCTAGTGATCACTAGGTTGGAGTTCAAGAGCAAGATATTCCCAGGATTATGTTACTTTATCACTATGATCATTATGAATTTTTGGTTATTAAAATTTCAATTATGAACACACGTGTTAAATTAATGGGTCTCATGAACTAGATACTCCATCACTTATTGGATTTTTTCATGGTGGTCTTCAAAGATGACATCATACTATACTCATCTTCAAATGAAAAGTATATGATACAGTTGACCATTATACTAGACAAATATTGAGTGCACTAACCCAATGGGAACCTATTGAAGAGACATTTCTTGATTAAAGAGACCCATAAACGTGGTTATTCCATTATCAATGAGATAATATTAGTGTCCCTAGAGTAGATTGAGGTATTTCTAGCAAGTATCCAACCAAGGTAATGACTGAGGTATGACTAAAACATGGGATGAATTGTTATTAAATGATATTGATTCATGATTTATCAAGGATTTTAGCATGTCAAAATACATTTAACTAATTTTTTATTCATTTAATGTGGTCAATTATGTGTTGGATGAATGTTTACAATCCTCTACATTGTTTGGATGTCACTCCTATCATGGAACTTCTAGAGGAGGTAGATGGGTATGTGCTGTGCAGTGATGCCTCCAAAGATGGGATTGGGTGATTTCAAATATAGTGGTAGTAAGTGATTGCATATGGGTCTTGAAAGGTGAAACCCAATGAGGACATTTTTTTACCCATGATTTGATGATTCTATTAGGTTTTTTTCATTAATGATTTTGTTTCACTATCTTATAGTAGAGTGATTCATGGTCCATTTTTTATAATAAGAGTATAAAATATATATTATCACAAAAAGAACATAACTTAATGTAGATGAAACAGATAGTGTTCATACCATACTAAAATTTTGAGGCAACATTACTCTTAGTAATTAAAAATTTATCTAAGACTCTCTCCATATGAAATCATGATCGCATTTTTTAGAAGAGGCAAAATATAATTTGGGATCTTTATAGTATACTCCTATAGATGAGGGTGGAACAACATACATTCAATTGATTATTGTTACCCTATTTCTTATTCAGTGTGAAAAGGATGAAAAACTAAGGGGTATCTATTGCGATTAATTTCTTTAATGGGTATTCATAAGACATTCTCGTGATGGATTTTATAAAATGGAGATTTAATCATCCATTTTTCAAGATGTGTGGTGGTTCCATTGATTTTGTGTGAGGAGGATTTGATGTATTTTTATACTTATGTACATTTTAGTACATCTTGGAGTGGTGAAGATGGAGCAAGACCATTTCCACTTATCCACATGGCTATTGATGAACATGTGTCTAAATGAGTTTATCTTTTGATGACTTTATTTTCAGAATGTAAAGGATAA
Organism: Viscum album; assembly: GCA_963277665.1. Taxonomy (NCBI): domain Eukaryota; kingdom Viridiplantae; phylum Streptophyta; class Magnoliopsida; order Santalales; family Viscaceae; genus Viscum; species Viscum album. Next base: position 931,214,488 of record OY728143.1, on the reverse strand, counting down.
ACATTAGGTATCAACTAATTTAACCAAACCTATTATTGTTTCAATGTAGATATGGGATAGAATCTCCATGGATTTTGTGTTAGGACATCCAAGATATTATAATGGTCATAACACTCTCTGGGTGACTGTAGAAAAACTCACCAAGTTAACACACTTCCATGCTATCCATAGATAGAGTTTAAAAGATATATTGGGATTCTTTTTTATTGAGTATATAACTCATATTCATAGAGTTTCAAAAATGATTATTTATGACCCTAATTATTTCATCATGTTATGAATATGGATTTTATTATAAAAATATATTTTGGAATTACTCTTAGTTGATCATGATGTTACACCCACAAAATGATGCCCAGAAATAGAAGAGAATTCATTTTAGGGAGACTTTATCCATGAATGCATGTTAGATTTTTTATTCCATTGGTAATATCATCTACCCCAATGAAATTTTTTATAAAAATAATAGTTACAATTCCACCGTTGGAACGAAACCATTTTAGATCTTTTCTTGGAGAACTTCCAGGTCACCACTATGCTAGGTAGATCTTAAGTTGAAAACAAATTTAAACCCACAGTTGATGAAAGTGAAAAAAGAGAATGTTTATATCATCCTGGTGGAGGTGAATACTTCCTAGATCCATCAAAATACCAATATTGACAGAATATAGTTTACATTATGGTTTTATGAGAGTGAATATGTTCTCTGAAATGTATCTCATCACAAAGGAATGTGAATATATGGATGAGGTGGAATTATATCATTGATGTTCAATGGCCAATTCTTGATACAATGTAGAGTTATAAAGGTAGAGTACCACCTAGAATTACCACATTAATTAGACTAGGTGTGGTATTTATTCCATGTGAAACAATTGAAGAGATATTTCTACAACCTGACATATATTAATATTGGGGAGAACTAGAAATTGAGGTTGGATCTACCATCTCAATGTACACTATGGAAATAAAGTATTGATAAGAAAATATTCTTTTGGGGTGATAGATTCCCTTTTTTTCATTAGTCATAAACAAATGAACCTTTGTGAGAGATCATGGGAGAAGGATAACTAGATTCATCTTCAATGCACTCACCAGTATGAGTTTTTTTACCTTTCAGGATGAAATCCATGAAGTGGGGAGAATGTAATGACTCTAGTTTTATTGATAAATAAATTTTAATATTATAAAACATATTTAAATATTAATAAGAATATTAAAAATATTTTTACATAGAATATGATGTTTTTTAGTGGAATAAGTAATAATAGACGATTTTTAGTCCAAATTGGGTTGTTCCATGGTTTTGGATCAATTTGTGGTGGTCCTAGATGAGCCCTAGGGAAAAAATTAATTCTTAAATGGGATGTTTGGGCATGGTTTTAGGTATGGATTGCTGGGGTATAACCTTATAACCATTATAATAGTAACATCAACACCATCATGGTCAAGGATATAGCGAGGTAAATTCCTTTTTATTTAGGAAAATTTCACAGGGCCACTTAATTTTTATAAGTGTGTCATGAACTCCATGATTATTGGGTATTCACGATAGAAGATTTGTATATATTGGGATTATTTTGAATTATCCTAATCTATCTGTGATCTTCTCGTATCTTTTAATTTTCAATGGGGAAACACTAGGCTTTTTTTATGAGGGTTATTTATTTTCAAAATAATCCAATATTTTATATATTAACCTATTATACTTCCATCATGGATAGTTCCCTCATCATCTTCTTAATAAATTTAATTATGGAGATATGTAGATGTTATAGACAATCTGGGTTGAGAATAATATTCCCTTTTCTTATTGATGTCGGGGAAGGTTCCACATTCCTTGTTGGAATATTGAATGTCTGGAGATGTTGGATTGTTCTTGTTTATCATAAATGGATGAAGTTGAGTATCTATTGATCAATTAATGATCATAATTTCTTCTTCTTCTTCACTTTTGGAAGGGAATATATCCCCAAGGATTGATCTGACAGGAATTATGGCTTTTTTAGTTTATTACATTTTATAAATTTATGTGGAGAAAAATAAATAATTGAATAAAAAATTAATTCATGAATCATTCCATATTTATTTATCTAAATTTTGTTTCATTATATTATAATTAAGTATTTGATATTTATTTAGAAAGAAATTTCTATTTACCCCCTCATTAGGATTCCCTCAACATTGGATATCTATACAAAATTATCATTGGATGACCACCTTTGTGTTTTTTCAATTCTCCCTTCTCCCTATATATATATAATTTGATTTCCATTGGATAGTAATTTGTCTATATCTAGGATCTCATTAATGAGTTTTTTTATTCTATATATACATGGATTCTATGTACAAGGTCAAGTGCCATGATTAGATATGTGTCAAAGGCATGATGGTGATGATATAAATTTAATGGTGTTATTAGTGAAACTAGTTTTACTAGTCGTTTCTTGAAATTCATTCATTATATTGGTGTGACAATGATGACTCTAACATGTTCCACATAATACGTTTTATTCTAATATGATATCTTTTGTGGAAACAAATGAGACTGTAGGGTATAGGGAGACAAATGAAATATCATAAGTTTATAGTAAATTTTAACATAAAAGTCTTAAATTTTGAGGAAATATTACTATGTGGGACTATACATATGATATAAATCCTCTTAGATTGATAAAGGTTCACATATCAACAAACATTGGCTGCACGTCATGTGACTCCTAGTCTAGAATCAGATTTATCATGAATGTGTTTTCTCAATCCATTTTAGTATGGATGTGTTCCATATGTTTTATCCCTATGTGTGTATATTGAGTCATCCCATATTTTGTTGTGTGTTAGTGATCCTAGATTCCTGGTAATAAAAGAAAATGTATGTTATCCTTCCATGTGTCCAAATTTTTTATCATCTATCTCATTCTTCCCAATGTTGGGTCTGGAATCCTTTGATCGACTTCAAGGGAATGTTATCCCCTTTCATTATAGGTTGTTCCAAATAGGTTCATATATCCTCCATATCCTTAGGTTTGATCCCCAAAAGGCATGTATTTTTTATCTTGGAGTTATATTAATGTTAGTGATAATTGACGAGTGAGATATCTTAGATGAGTGATAGCATAGAGCATTGAGTGGAATCACTAGGATCACAGTGAGCATGGGCCTCACCCTAAAACATTGAGTATTCCTAATAGAATAAATGGGATTATATAATTTATTAACATTTATTAGTGTCATATATATAACATAATCCTTAATGTTTTATATTTCATTTTTTTATCTTATTGTGTATGTCTAGTTACACCAGTAGTATGAGTGGCTGATTTGGGTAGGAGTGACAGTGGAAAAATCTTGATGTTGACATTTGGTAGTAGTTTCATATTTATGGCATGTTTAACTACTTTATAGTATTGTTGGATGGTATTTTTAACTGTATATCTTCACATAATTTTATGCCTTACATTTTTTTGATATTATATTTTATGAATACATTTACAGTATCAATTATTTACTGTTATTCATTATACTAGGGATTGGATATGTGTGTGTGTGTGTGTGTGTGAAAACATGTACATCAGGCTATGGCCTATCATGTGTATGATATGGCTACATGGTGCCAGTTGATATCTCATAGACTATTAATGTTATTATTGAGGTTTCACACATAAATTACCATTAGATTGCTAGGCCCTAAAGATTTGTCTCATTAATACAATTCAATATTAACATTATATTGTTAAAAAATAAATATTACTATCGAAATTTCCCTTCTATTAACTTTTAAAAAGATAATACTTCCACCACTAACCTTCCTTTACGTTTTTTCCATAAAATTATTTGACATATATCCTCCTTCAACTATATCCATTATTCAGTGGATTTTAATAACTATTATCTAAAATATATCCACCATTTGAAAGGAAAATTCATAACAAAATTTTGAGTTATCGAAATTCTTAGGGTTTTCATTTTAATAGTTACTACCATATCCTTATATAAATGTATGAATATAATTGTTTCCTCATAATTTTTAATTATATTAATTTAAAAACAATTATTACATACATTTTAATAATAAATAACTACTAAAACATTGATCGTTTGTTTGTGCAGAATACAAAATCTACAAAGAGATGTTGTTTGATTTTCATAATTGACACTAAAAGGGAGTATTATTAATTAATATAGTGAATAAATTTTTTTTCAATGTCATTAATACAATTATAAAGTGATAATTTACCAAATACAATATTTCTATTTATTCATATAGAAATGGGACCAATAACCAAGAACACATGTGGATAACTGCCTCCAAAAACTATAAATTTAATTTTTCTCCACCATACATCATGAATAGTTCTATTAATGGATTTATAGAGTATATATGATAATAATTATATTTTTAAAAATTTAAATATATTATTTTAACAAAACCTAAATATTTCCTCATACAATTAATTTATTATAACATGTTACTATTTGCATGAATTTATCCACCTATAAAAATGAAATATAAAAAATATATCATAAATTGTCATGGGGTTTCATATAATCGTAATTTAATATATTAATTATTTATTAAAAAAAATTAATCATTCTAGAAAGGTTTGTTTATATTGAAAATTATTAATAATATATCTCCTTTTAATCATTAAAAACATCGAAAGAAGGTTCATCGTTATATTAATCATTGCAATCCATATTGAAGTATATCATCAAATGAAAAGTATAATTATTCAATAACAAAAAACAATTTCTATTCTATATTTAATTATAATATAGTAATTAAATTTAATAAAACTTAGTAAGAACTGATTTCATCCACATGAAGTTTATGTGAAACTAACAACTTAATGATCTAACACCTGATAATGAAAGAAAAATATAATTGTTTTGTATCCTCGTAATATAAAATCGAAATATAATTATAAAAAAATTGTACTATATTTATATTATTATATATAGACATGTTATTAATATATTTATTTTCATTCTATAGGAGGTTAAGGCATGATTGAGTTAGAGAGAATACAATATAAAATGTTTTCATCTCAAATTGATCTATTTGGGACAAGTTTTTTATTATGATTCTCAATAATTACGTGGGAAATATAAAGACTAATTTATATATTATAAAATTAAATAAAACATATTCATGTTAATTTAAGTATAATATAAATATCTGTCACACATGAGGTTTTGTGTTAAATTATCCACTTATTGAAATGGTTTTTGAAATCGTAATTTACATTCATTGAGCTATTGATATTCTTCTTGAAATTATTTCTTATAAATGTTAAAATAATAACCAATTATTTCACTGTAACAAAAATGATGTAATTTTAGTATATTTTTCATACATATACAACAATAATAAAATAAATATTTTTTTGAAGAATATGATTAAAATATAAATTCTCAAATTAAATAAATTAAATTTTTCTAAATTTATTTCATTATTAATATTAGATTAAAAAAATTAATGGGGGATGAAATTTTTATATATTTTTGAAATGACATGTTTTAGTGAGTAGCTAAAAATACTGATTTTTAAAATACATTAATTTCATTACATAATATTGAAATGCATGAATGAATTTTTGATTTGGTTAAAATATAACATTTTATCCACATTATTTTGAAAAATATAATTAATCTACCAATTATTAGGATTTAGACATCCGTTATTTTCTATTTCTAAAAAACATTTTTCTATATATTTTATTTAGTTTTGTATTATGAATTTATATTGAAATAAATTTATGGATATTTTTGGAATTTAAAATTGAACAAATGATACCATATTTTGATTTAAGTGGTTGAATAATGTTAAATAATCCCCTTTTATTTTGTCATTAGGTATGATTATCTTTTTTTATTATATGTCAGCTCGATAAATGTAACATCGGTAAATTGGATTGACACAATAAAATAATGCCTCAAAATACAAACAAAACATCCCTAAATTTTATTTGATAGTATAAATTTATCAATAGCCACCCCATTTCTAATCTATTTCATTATAGGGTCATTTTCCCTTGTTAATGACATTAATATTATTTGAAGTATATAGAACACAAAAAACTACCTTTTTGACTATAATATGTCGCGACCCGTCCTCGGGACCCATGTCGTGACTACCCCAAGCCGGCCTTCCATAGGCTCGGGGCTGGAGACCAGCACCAAAGGCGTAAATCCAGACAAAAAGGGGAAGGCATTGCCTTTTGAAAGTAAACAACACCACAGAGTAAGCCAACAGAAGTAAACAATAAGTAAACTGAGTACAAGTAAGTGCGGAAATGTAAGTGGGCCAGAATAAAAACCCAAACTGAAAGTAAAGTACAACTTGAAAGGAAGTACAGTAACTGAAAAGTAAAGCAGCAACGCCGAGCCATCCACTGGAAATCCCACCTGAAGGGTGTGTACAGATAGCCTCCTCAGCTCCTCGGGTCCTCCCATCCGCCCTGTATGCATCCCATCCAGTGGTCCACCTCCAGGTACCGACTCGTCGTGATATCCACATCTAGGCACCGACTCATCATGGGTTCCTCCTACGGGAACCGTCCAGCTCTACAAGCCTCAACCTCGATCAGTGATGTCCGTCGTCTGCAACCAACACAACGTAGTGCGGGAAACGCCCGTGTAGGGGTGAGTATACAACACTCAGTAGGGACCCTGAGACCCCCAAAGGTCTCCCTAAATCCAAAAAGGATAAACCACAATGAAAATATAGAATCACGAAGTAACATCCAACACTACTTAGGTATATGCCCATACATATACCTAAGTCATCAATCCCAGTTCGGCTACAACATCCGAGCCCAAGATCGATCACGTCCACACAGGATAACACAACCAATCCACATAGGATAACACAACCCAATCCACATAGGAAAGCAAGTCAATCATATCGAAGATAATGATTGAATGACAAGACTCAACTCAAACCAGGATTTAATCATGATGTCGAAACCATAGCTACTGGGGAACTCCTCCTCTATTGAGTACAGTGGGCATGCCACTACAACCAAGCGCTTCCCATTAACCTTGGACTAATGTAGTACTCCACCTGTTGAGGACTGTGGGCCTGCTGCTACAACCAAGCGCTTCCCACCATGGGTCTGCCGCTACTACCAAGCACTCCCCCTCATAGCCTCTAGAGGTACTCCTTCTGTTGAGTACCGCAGGTATGCCGCTACAACCCATCGCTTCTCTGTTGTGGGTTTGCCGCTACAACCAAGAGCTCCCCCTCATAGCCTCCAGAGGTACTCCTTATGTTGAGTACCGTGGGTCTGCCGCTACAACCAAGCACTCCTCCGTCGTGGGTCTGCCGCTACAACCAATCTCTCTCCACTGGGCTATCCGAAACACACCGAGTTGATCTATCAGCAGTCGTCAAGTCTCAGCCAAATCTAGGGTTTCATAATTATTTAATGTACCATTGTCTTCACCACCGAACCCACGACGGATTCCCATACGGTTGTCACCGTTGTCGAACCCATGGAGTATTCCAGTACGGAAATCATCGTCATTGTAGACGGAGCCAGCTCTAGGGTTTCCGCACATAGCACGCTCGTTCCGGGAGGGTCCACTCCATAAGACAAGAGTTCAATACATCAAATGACACGTAGTATGGATTTGATGTATCCCAAAGTTCCGTCTTGTCCAAAGCAACACAACATGACAGATGGATTGTCAATCGGACGCCCTGTCTGAGAGTTATTATCTTTTTTATTCTAGGGGTCCGGTTGGTTTTTAAGTCAAACCAACCCGACCGCACTCCAACTGCGTCCAAATCTTGATCTAAGTAATCCATAAGGTCTGTCTCACTAATAAGAATCCAAAAAGGTTGACTTCACGTCAATCGGACGTACATAAGTCAAGTTATAAGTGTTTCAGCTTCAAGGGCCTGGTTGGTTTCGTGTTCGAAGCAACCCGACCATACAAAAAGTTCTCTGAAACATTGAGTGTAGTATACCAAAACGACCTCCTCATTCCAAGGATCTCCATGAAAATGAAAGTGTGTCGATCATAGGTCCGTACCCATGATATGGGAAAAAGAACGAACCTGTCCGGTTTAGGGGGGTTTGGGCCCAGACCGACCCGGCCCGAGACCCCATGGGTCAGCCTGAACAGGGTCAACCCGACCCGAGTCCCGGTCCGGCCCATTAGGGCGCGTCCTGCCACGGTGGGCACGGCCCGACCTGATATGTGAGGCCCGGCCCAGCCTGGGCGGGCCGGTTGGCATGGCGCGGGCGCGCGGCCCGCGTGGCCAGCTCGGCTAGCGCCGAGCTGAGTAGAAGGGGGGGCAGCTTCCCCCCTTGAATGAAACTGTGACCCCCACGTGGGGGCCTCTCCCTTTCCAACAGATGCGGCACTGGGAGGCGCGTCTCCCCAGGGTCCCGCGCGGCCGTGGGACCGGTCGCCTTCCGTCGCGGCTTCAGTCGCGGCGGTCCCTCCTGGCTGGGCGCCAGGACGCCACCGCGCCGGCGACCCATGCCGCTGGTGAAATCCACGGGCCACCAGAGTTTCTCTGGTGGTCCGTTTTCAATTTCATCTACACCGGTGTATATCTCGGGTCCCGTATATTACTGTGGAATCATAAAATCACCTCTGCGGCCCGTTTCGTCCCTGCTCGTCGATCCGCACATCAAAGGAACAAAATTTGGAGTCTTCGAATCACCTCTACGACCCCGGCTCCGGTCGCGGTTTCGTTCGTCCTCAATGGCGCAGCCCGACGGCGTCGTGCTTCTTCACCCATTCTTCATTGTTTCTTCACGGTGTCGTTGCACCGCGCTACCTTTATTCATGCCGCGACAACCACATCATCAAAGGGGGAGGAGGATCAGCCGTGTTCATTCGGTCCGACCTCCTCCCATTAATCTGATATCAAGTCACTTAAGGAAAATTGATTTTGGACGGTCAAGAATAATCACGAAAAAAATCCCAAACCCCAACCTCGATGGAGTCATTGAACGAGGATTGTTGCTGGAAAGGGACGTCACGGAAGACGTGGTCATGGAATGAGGATCATCTGCGTCGCGGTACATGACATTTCAGAGAAGATGACCATTGGCGTCGCGCGACACGGCGTCACGTCGTAGATCTCTGAGGAATTAGAGTTTATTCATCGTCCATCGTCGGAGGTCAACGTTCTTCGTTTGTGACGGTGTGTTCTACGCATTCATCAAGGTGGAAGAAGATAATCCTCAAGAGTGCAAGAGTCCTCTATTTTCTTTCGCACAACGAAATTAACCCCCAATAAAATAAGTCTTGTCTTATTTTATTAACACACACAAGCCATTAATTTGAAAATCAAACATATCACATTAAATTAATTGAATTAATTGAGGAGCGTGTAATATTCAAATTAATCTTGAGGGTTGACATGCCATTAATTCGGGGTGCGGGTGAGTTATAATTTAAATGCATGAGAGGGATGTTAAAAATGGGATTTGAAGGGGTGGGGCTCGTGTGGGCCCCACTTCACTAATATCCTACCTTGTGGAGTTAGGATATTAGTGGGTCCCACTCCAACCACCAAGCATAGAATTAAACTACCTAGAATAGAAATAAAATTTGTAGCACAAAATTTTATTTTTATTCTTTAGTTATCCCATTTAAATAAAAACCTCACCCAGAAATACGTGACTCCGGAAAAGGTGTTCTTAAGCAATTACTGGCGTTTCGGTTTCATTGGTACCCTAGGATTTTGATCCCGAGCACCGGTTCAAATGTTTTGAAAACACGCTCATTCTTTCACTGAATGTACATGAGCCAAACATCAGAAATTGATTCTGGGCACACTGGGCCTCGGAATCAGGTGATGTTAGAAACTGCGTACTCATAAAATCACAATGAAATTAAGAAAAAAAATTCCATTAAATTTATGGGTCTTTACATTACTCCCACATCAGGGGTTTACGTCCCCGTAAAGCTATAACAAAAACTAGGGAATCAAAAGTGGTATTGAGCATGCAACTGAACATCCTGCTCTCATGTGCTCTCCTGGAGCTTCCCGTGCTGCCAGTGAAAGGGCACCAGAGGAATTGACCATCCACGTAGCACCCGCTTCTGTCGATCCTCATTCTCCACTAGAACCTCTGTGAAAGTCACCCCATCATCAAAGTCCATCTCCACATGGTCGATGATATGAGTCGGGTCGTGCACGTATCTCCTCATCTGAGATACGAGGAAAAATGTTCTACACCCGATGCAACTGAGTTAGATGGGTCCAGCAGTAAACCACCTAACCTGCCCTATTGAAGAACTAGAAGGGTCCGATGAAGTGTGGAGATAACTTGCAGCCATGGATAAAACTCCATAATCCACGGCGAGGTGAGACCCACAAGATTACGTGGTCGCCATCTCCTAACTCTAGTGGTCTCTGCCTCCTGTCAGCACAAGACCTTTGCCAGTTCTGAGCAATCCTCATCTGCTCTTGGATGGCCTGGACCTTCTCTGGTCCTACAAGAGCTGCTAAGATTTCTTATTTGCAGATAATAGAAATATGGTCTCATCCCCTGTATGAACCACATTCTTTCCCTAATACCATCAATCCTGACATGGATGATAGTAATCCATACCAAGTATGACGTCGTAAGGCCTAAACGCTACTACCATGAGATGCAACTGTTACTCCCGCCTCCAAGAGTTGTGTCACACTGTCGGCATCAATGTGTGGTCACTAGGTCTCCTCTAGTAGGTATGTCAAAGTGAGGTTCAAGTCAACAGTTTAAACTGCAACCTCTTAGTAACAACAAAAAGAGAGGACCGGTAAGAAAATGCCACAAAGAAGGTGTGTTTTATTACTGTACCTCAAAGAAAAAAGACACAAATCATCCACACAAAAAAATCAACAAAGCTAGATGTAGCATGAAAAAAAGTATCCAAGTCTGGAGCTAGTCCCACTCCTGTCCATCTGCTCCCGGAGCTCCATGATCATAGCCCTCAGCTGCCTGAAGCTGAGCACTCCCCTGTCCACACATTCCCTGCAGTCGGGGTGGTCTCTCTAGAGGTGGTGGTGGTAGGGTCTCAAATCGTCATCCACCACCCGCTGCTCGTCCAGCTCCTCTACCTCGCCCGCCTGCTCCCTACGGACCGCCATGGTCATACTTCTGCCTATGCTTGGGAAGTCTTTTGTTTTTTTTCTGATCATCTGTATGGAGGGTCGGACAGTCACGATCCATGTGACCAACCCCGCCACAGGAGTAACATTGTCCGCTCATGTTAAGTCATTCTCCACCCCGAGTGCCTCACACAAATGATCATGTGTCGTGTGGTCGACCACCTATAGGTCTAGTCCTCTTGGAACTCTACGTCATCTGTATACTTCCCTCTGTAGAATACTCTTCCACATGCCGGCTAGTGGTGGGACCTGCTACTGGAGACTGCTCAGCATGGAAACTCTCCACAAAGAGGGCTCTCTCCGACACCCCTGTCTGCGTCGGGATGTTGTGAGAAACAACTGATGCTCTGATCTCTAACCTGAGCCCATGCTCGAAGGTTAGGGCCCTGATGAATGGGTCCCGTACCATGTCTGTGGAATAGCGCGAGAGATTGGTAAAACTCTCCGAGTACTGGGCTACCGTTATGCTTCCCTTCCGAAGCTGTAGTAGCTCCTGGATGTGCACCGCACGGAGGGTGGCTGGGAAAAACTCTGAGCAGAAGAGGCTCTCAAAGTCTATCCAAAGAAGAGATGCCTCGTCGTGCGCCTAGAGTATCATGCTCCACCATCTGTTTGTTTCTTCGTGTAGTAGGCTCGCTGCCAGGATCACCATGAGGTCAGCTGGTGACCCCACTAGACTGAAAACTGAAACTACAGCCTCCAACCAATCCTCAGCCTCCTGTGGGTCTATCTCTCCCCAGAACCTGGGTGGCCTCTGGAACTGAAACTCGTGATGCACGCTCATGCAGCGTGCATCGCCTACTTCTTGGGCCAGTGGCATCGTTGGCCCAATGGGTGGTAGTACTGCTAGTATTTCCATTGGTGCTTCAACTGGAAGAGGGCCATGTACTAAGGCCTCGTCGCTCGGTGGGCTGTCAGTACATACAAAACTCAGAACCCTAGATGGCTACCGTCGTGGGGCCATCCTGAAAAAAAAAACAGGTGAGCCACAGTCAAAACAGTACCTGGTGAGCTAACACAATGTAATCACAAAGAAAACTTTTGAAACACACATGCAATAAATTTTTTTGTATATTGAGTCGGAAATCAGGAGTCAGGGTCCTGGTGTACTGATATGTCGGCCGCCGCACCAACACTGGACTCCTTTTACCGATAACCACACTCAATACCCTTAACACTATTGCTTCACATAGATGAAAGACCAGAGTCCTGAGTTCTGCGGTAGAAACGAACTCCTTTGATACCAATTTGTCATGACCCGTGCTCAGGGCCCATGACGTGACTACCCCAAGCCCGCCTTCCATAGGCCAGGGGCTGGAGACCAGTACCAAAGGCGTAAATCCTGACAAAAAGGGGAAGGAATTGCCTTTAGAAAGTAGACAAAAACACATAGTAAGCCATCATAAGTAAACACTAAGTAAACTGAGTACAATTAAGTTCAGAAAAGTATGTGGGCTAGAATACAAACCCAAACCGAATGTAAAGTACAACTAGAAAGGAAGTACAACAACTGAAAAGTAAAGCAGCAACGCCAAGCCGTCCACTAGAAATCCCACCTGAAGGATGGGTTCAGATATCCTCCTCAGCTCCTCGGGTCCTGCCGTCTGCCCTGTATGTGTCCCGTCCAGTGGTCCACCTCTATGTATCGAATCGTTGTGATATCCACCTCTGGGCACCAACTCATTGTGGGTTCCTCCTCCGGGAACCGTCCAGCTCTACAAGCCTCAACCTCGATCAGTGGTGTCCGTCATCTGCAACCAACACAACGTAGTGCGGGCGAAGCCCATGCAGGGGTGAGTATACGATACTCAGTAGGGACCCCGAGTCCCTCGACGGTCACCCTGAATCCACAAAGGATAAACCACAAATAAATGATAAAATCATGAAGTAACATCCAACACTAAATAGGTATATGCCCATATATACACCTAAGTCATCAATCCCAGTTAGTCTCCAACATCCGAGCCCAAGTTTGATCACGTCTACACAGGATAGCACAACCAATCCACACAAGATAACACAACCCAATCTACATAGGAGAGCAAGTCAATCATATCGAAGATAATGATTGAATGTTAAGACTCAGCTCAAACCAGGAGTTAATCATGATGTCGAAACCATAGCTACTGGGGAACTCCTCCTCTATCGAGTACAGTGGGCCCGCCGTTACAACCAAGTGCTTCCCATTAACCTTGGACTACTTTAATACTCCACCTATCGAGTACTTTGGTCCTACTGCTACAATGAAGCGCTTCCCACCATGGGTCTGCCGCTACAACCAATCGCTCCCCCTCATAGTCTCCAGAGGTACTCCTTCTGTTGAGTACCGCGGGTCTGCCACTACAACCAAGCGCTCCTCCACCGTGGGTCTGCCGCAAAAACCATGTTATCCCCCTCATATCCTCCAGATGCACTCCTTTTGTTGAGTACCGCGGGTTTGCTGCTACAACAAAGCGCTCCTCCGTCGTGGGTCTGCCGTTACAACCAAGCGCTCTCCAATGGGCTATCTGAAACCCACCGAGTCGATCGATCAGCAGTCGTCAAGTCTCATCCAGCTATAAGGTCTCATAATGATTGAAAGTACCATATTCGTCACCACCGAACCCATGGAGGATTCCCGTACGGTTGTCGCCATCGTCGATCCCACGGAGGATTCCAGTACAGAAGTCATCGTCGTCGCAAACACAGCCAGCTCTAGGGTTTCCGCACACAGCACACTCGTTCCGGGTGGGTCCACTCCATGAGCCATGAGGTCAATACATAAACTGACATGTATTCCGGATTTGATGTATCCCAAAGTTCCCTCTTGTCAAAAGGAATACAACGCAACAGACCGCGCGTCAATCGGATGCACGATCTGAGAGTTATTGGCTTTTTCGTTCGAGGGGCCCGATTGGTTTTTAATTCAAACCAATGCAACCGCACTCCAAATGTGTCCAAACCTTGAGAGGAGTAAGCCAAATGGTTCGTCTCACTAATAGGAATCCAAAAATGTCGACGGAATTTCAATCGGATGTTTGGAGATCATGTTATAAGTGTTTCTTCTATGAGGGCCCGGTTGGTTTCGTGTTCGAACCAACCCGACTGTACCCAAAGTTCTCCAAAACATTTAGTGTAACTTACTGAAATGACAATCTCATTCCAAGAATCTCTACGCAACTGAAAGTGGATCGATTGGAGATCTGTAGCCCATGATATTGGCAAAAGAACGAAACTTTCCGGTTTAGGGGGGTTTGGGCATGGACCGACCCGGCTCGAGACCCCCTGGGTCGGCTCGATCATGGTCGACCCGACCTGGGTCCCGGTCTAGCCCATTAAAGAGTGTCCTGGCCCAGTGGGCACGGCCTGGCCCGGACTGGCCTGGATGGTCCGGTTGGCCTGGCCCGAGCGCACTGCCCGCGTGGCCAGCTCGACCAGCGCATAACTGAGCGGAAGGGGGGGGGGGGGGTGGCTGCTCCCCTTGAATGAAACTGCAGCCCCCACGTGGGGGCCGCTCCCATGCCCATGGACGTGGCATTGGGTGCTGCGTCTTCCCTGGGTCCCGCGAGACTAGTCACCTACCGCCGCGGATGAAGCCGCGGCGTTCCCTTTTGGCTTCACGTCGGGACGCCGCCGGTGCAATCTGCGGGCCACCGATGTTTCCCTAGTGGTCCGTTTTCAATTCTGTCTATGCCGGTGTTCATCTCAGGTCCCGTACTTTACTAAAGAGTTATCAAATCGCCTCTGCAGCCCGTTCCGTCACTGCCCGTCGATCCGCACGTCAAAAAAAATTGTGGAGTATTAGAATCGCCTCTGCGGCCCCAACTCCGGTCGCGGTTTCATTTGGCCTCAATGGCGCGGTGTGACGGCGCCACGCTTCATCGCCATTCATCATTGTTTCTGCGTGGTGTCATGGCACCGCGCTACCTTTTTCGTGGAACGACAAACACATCATCAATGGGGGAGGAGGGTCGGCCATGTTCGTGTGGTCCAACCTCCTCCCGTTAATCCGATATCAAGAGGCTTAAGGAAAATTGATTTTGGACGGCCGAGAATAATCACGAACAAAATCCCACACCCCTACCTCGATGGAGTCGTCGAACGAGGTTTGTCGTGGGAATGGGATGTCACGGAAGATGGCATCATGGATGGAGGATCATCAGTGTCGCGGTACATGGCATTGCGGTAAACAGCGTCGCGGTACACGACATTGCGGAGAAGAGGATCGTCGACGTCGCGGGACACGACTTCACATCGTCGATCCCCGAGGAATCAGCATTTATTCATCGTCCTTCGTCAGAGTTCGGCGTTCTTCATTGGTGATGGTGTGTTATTTTCATTCTTCAAGGAGGAAGTAGATAATCCTCAAGAGCGCAAGAGTCTTCTCTATTCTTTCGCACAATGAAATTAACCTCCAATAAAATAAGTCTTGTCTTATTTTATTAACACACACGCAAGCCATTAATTTGAAAATAAAACAGATCATATTAAATTAATTGAATTAATTGAGGAGCATTTAATATTCAAATTAATTTCGAGGGTTGAGTTTCCAATAATTCGGGGTGCGGGTGAGTTACAATTTAAATGCACGAGAGGGAGGTTAAAAAGGGATTTGAAGGGGTGGGGCTTGTGTGGGCCCCACTTCACTAATATCCTACCTAGTGGAGTTAGGATATTAGTGGGTCCCACTCCAACCACCAAGAATAGGTTTAAACTACCTAGAATAGAAAGAAAATTTGTAGCACAAAATTTTATTTTTATTCATTAGTTATCCCATTTAAATAAAAACCTCACCCGAGCAAACGCAACTCCGGAAATGGTGTTCTTAAGAAATTACTGGTGTTGCGGTTTCATTGGTTCCCTCAGATTTCAATTCTAAACACCGGTTCAAATGTTCGGAAAACCAGCTCGTTCGTTCACTGAACGTACTCGAGATAAACTTCAGAAATTAATTCTGGGCACACCGGGCCTCGAAATCAGGTTCTGTTAGAAACTACGTACTCTTAAAATCTCAAAGAAAATTATGAAAAAATTTCCATTGAAATTTATGAGTCTTTAAATAATATCTCTCAAATTTTAACAAAAAAAACTGGCTATGTTCAGTTACAAATATGAATTTGAAATAATAAATTATTATATTTTTCATTTTAATTTGTTTATAAATTTTTAAATATGAATAAAATACATAAAATACATATAACACTAACAGAACACTTGCATGAGTATCAAAAAAATCATGTAAATAATTATAAAAATAGTAAAAATAAAACACTTTGAGTTACTATATTTCTCATTGAATTTTATCATGGATTATGACATACTATGGATGTTCGAAAGGTTCATATTAAAATTTCATTTCTATGATTATTTCATTAAATTTAAATTAAAACAATATTTTAAAAATAAAATTAAGGATATTTTATGAAAATTCATATTTTACTAAATTATTTAAAAATAATAAAAAATGATATATGGTTAATAAGAAGATAAATGGTCTAAAAATTTATTCTATTACTATCTATGAGTTAATTTGATCATATTAGTATATCATAACCTATTAATATTGAAAAAATTGTTATCAAGGTTATGGTCCAAATCAGTTATTGGAGAGTTATTCTAGAAAGATAATGTCTAAAATGATATAATTGTATGAACCCATATATTTTTTTAGGTATGGATCATGATATTTGGTTCTTTTTAGAGAAGGGGATGAATTTTTTAATTTTATAAGTATACACTCTGAACTTATGAGTACACTTCGTGTACTGGGTTACCATGGGCAGCCTTGTACTGGACGTGTAATGGCTCAAGCATGGCTGTGTGGGGTGACTTAGAGACTGCCTATAGTGGGGTCTAGTTGGGGCATGTACACAACATGTACATTAAATGAAAACATTATTTAATTTTTCTTTTATTTGATAATTCGGATTGGGGCATGTCAAATCCCCAGAAACGTCTTCCTCTTCCTATGTCTCGAATAGGAGAGTGACATATGCACAATTTTCTTCAAGAACCTCTCATTCCACTGTCAGATCTCTGATCAAGGCATCGCTAGGTGCATGGGAATCCCACTTATGAGTCCTTCATTCTTCCGGAGCCTCTCATCCTGATATCTCTCCTCGCTGGAGTTTTTTAAGGTTGAATGTTTTTGACGTTTTTGCAGATCTACGATGTTCTAGGAAAATTAAAGGGACAACGGTTGAGAGTGTTCGTCGTACAACACCAAGGTAAGGGATTTGGTACCATTCATTTGTTGTCTTTGAGTTTTATATTCCAATGTCATGATTACCCATGTTTTGGGTATTTCGGGTTAATGAAATTGAACCATACATTATATTCCTTAGATTGATTGTTAGATATGGGTTTTTTGAAGAGATATTATGTGAAATTTCAGGTTTCAGGTACACCGCATGGGTACTTTTCCATGTTTAAATGTTTTTTTCTCATTTGGTCCAGATTTCTTATAAGGCATACCTTGTTTACTTGCCTTTCTTGATAAGAGGGTACTATTTTAATTTTAACTACTTTTTAAATGTTTGTGATATACATTGGAATTTTTTAGCCATGTCATCGTTGAGATTACTTTGTGTTGATTGATAAATTTTCCTCAGAGTGTCTTTTATATTTCACACTATGGGACCACATGGGGCTTGATGGTGTGTTCTCCCTTAAAGTATCTATAGTTTATGTTATGAGAACACAAGGGGAATTGACATTGAGTACTTCCCTAGAGTGTCTTTAGATGTTTTAAGAATACCGTAGGGGGAATTGACAGTGAGTGCTTCCTCAAAGAGTCTATCATTTTTTTCATTACCTGGATAAAGGGTTAGACTGTGAGAGAAACCTAGAGTGTTCATGTAAATATTGAATGTTTGTGATGTGTCTGCCAAGAAAAATCACAAACATGGATTCGGCCTTGTTAGGTAGTCTTCGGAGATGCGTATTTGTGATATTTACTTGATTAAATGATGAAAATTAAATAGTACTAAATTTAAATGGAAACTATATGATTGTTTACTTTTGTGTACTCCAGGTTCGTTGTTGCATTTTCATTATTACCTGATATATATATTCACTGAATGTTAGGGATAGATCTTATGGTGGCTACCCAATGGGATTCATCTCACACCATATTTGTGTTATGATTTCGGACCCAAAAAGATTATATGGTTGCAGGTATAGATAAGTGAAATCACCCTTCATCATCACCAGCTTGATTACTCTAGTGTTAGAGAGGATGGGACCAAGCTGTTGGTTGTTATCATGAAGGAGTAATTTTTTCCCTTTTGTACTTTGGTTTAGTACTATATTTATAGAATTGTGGATTCTATGGATATTTTCCTAGACACAAGTGACAAGAAACATTTATATATGTGCTCTATTTTTTTATTTACTTTTATTGTTCCACTATTTTCTTATTATATGGTATTATTTCTTTTGATACTATTTATTACATATTATTCATCTGTGCATACTCAACCAATGAGGTAATATATTTCACATTATTACACCCATGGTCCTCGCTGCTAGTCAGTAGCCTCGGTCATTTAGGGGAATGCGCTTGAGGCCATGTTACCAACCGGGTATTGGGAACCTTTGGGAGGCACCGGGAACCTGGATGTGACATTGTGCTATTAGAGGAGTTTTTTTTTTCTAATTTGACATAGTATTAATTGACTATAGACCGGGATAGGAAGTAATGGGAATTTGGTAATAAACAATTATTGGGATTTGCAAACCCGTGTATAGGGAAAAGCCAAATTACCTAGATTATTTGAATTTTTATTGTTATGAAATTGTTAAAATTGATTTGATATCACCATTGGGTGATTCGCATGATTTGAGTTATTAACATTAATATTATTGAGGATCTATTTCTTTTACAACCTGATGAGATGAGGGTATTCCATCTAATGCATTATATTTTCACTGGATAGTGATAACATGTCATTCATTCTTGTCATACCATTAAGGGTGTATTACTGATTGGATTCTATTGTGAGAGATGTTGTGCAAGATATTCATGATGTTGTGATAGATACCGTGATAGAATGCGTTTTTTATAAGGTATTGTAATACGCAATGTTTTATTTGTATGGATGCCAAAATTTTTCCCATAAGGTGTTATGGGCCCTCTTGGATTGGAATTTTGTGGTTCATATTAAAGTTTAATCGAATTATATTACTATATGACATGAATTTGATGCTAAGCTTTGATTCTTGGGGATTATGGGCCCCCATAGATCAGAATTTGGTTCTTTAATGCTTGTGTTTGTTTTTTTATGGGGTTCCTGAGTAGTTTCAAAGGATTACTATTTATAAAAACCTAGAATACATAGTGTGTGATGATATATACAAGCTAAGTATCCTTGTGTTCCGGAAGAAAATGTGTTTACTTAAGTAGACGCCGTGTACTTATTGTACACACCAAGTCATAGTTGATTGTGGGACTTATTATGTGGGAAAAGACACTGGGTTAGGAAATGTTTTTTGGAACACATTGTGTACTAAAAGTACACACCGTGTTGAGGAGACCATGATTCCATTCATGTGACTAATAACATGGGTGGATGGACTTTGAGTAGTAAACGTCGTGTCCAGTTCGAACACGCTGTGTTGAATTCGATAGTTTCTCTAGCCGTGTGACCAATGACACAGGTCAGTAAAATGATTCTAGTACACGCACCGTCTGACTTAAACATTCCATATAGTTTTTTTCTAAGTGAACCATGTAGTTTTATCTGTGTCGAATATTGTGACAGGAGTGAAATTTCAAGTACACGCTATGTCACTGGATGAAGACATCATGTGTAGGGGTGTTACATGACCAGTTTTGGTAGATGTACGCGCCCATGTTTAAACATAAGGGAACACGTTTTGTGAAGAAAATACTCGTTGTGTAACAATGTTTTGTAAAAAATGAATATTTTATTTATCATGTTCCTCTCTTGAACTTTTAAGTTTCAGTACTTGATAATATTTAACTCAGTTGTGCACTTGACCTTGAAGATTCATTCTACTAGGACATCCTCCAGTTGTATGCCAGGTATGGGGAAATGATGAAACACCAGAAATAGTGGATTAGGGACTATATGAAGATCCACATGTAATTCCTATATTGGCACCATCTGTTATAACCTACATTGGTGTAGAGGAACAGTTTTGTAATGGCTTTATAAGGATGATGCAGATCTTCCACGGAGCACTGCATCCTCCCCCATCTATGGCAGAGTTGATGTGGGTTTTTCAGCAACACCATCCTCCCACATTCTTAGTGTGTGGAGAAACTCAGGCGGTAGAGTCATGGTAAAAATCAATGATGTCTATCTTTGAGCATCTTGAGACACCTCCAAAGAGGAGGGGAAATCTTTCAACTTACATGTTTTGAGATTCCTCCATGATATGGTGGGATGTGATATCACAGGAAGGATGCCAGTGGGTTATGGATTGGGATAAGTTATTATGGACCTTCTAGGACTAATTCAACCTAGATACCTTGAGGTTCGACCAAGCTCAATAATTCTTGAGTTTGGTGCCTGGTAAACTCTCAGTCATGGAGTATTCTTCTCTCTTCAAATAGTTTCATTGCTTCACACACATTTTGGTGGATGATGAGTTATTTCTGTAAAGTATGTTAGAAGATGCTCTCATGCATGACATCCGATCTAAGGTGAACCTCTTCTGGTTGACATCCATATATTCAATAGTCATCCAGGAGATGTTCACCGAGTGAAACCTGATGGATTTTGGAGCTGTGGGCATGGGCAGTTCTGTTACGAGAGTTGGTACTCTTCCAACGTATAGTAGGATGTGCCCCCGGGAGTCTATGCATAGATATCTAAGTAGGCAGGATTTTTCTTCAGGTAGACAAGTTTTCTGCTACTAGTGCGGTAAGGGAGAACATATAAAACCTAAGTGCCCATGAAACCCAATTGTGTGCCGATCTAGTGGAAAGATGTGGATTCTTCAGACTTTCTTCAACTCACTCCTTCTAGTATCTATTGAGGGAGTATCTGTTTCGACTCCTTGTACCAGAGTAGAATCACCTATCCCACATCCAACAAGGGGCTGCAGTTCCTTAGGGAATTCAATTCGAGGTTGTGGTTAGGCCCGAAGTGGACAGATAGAAGGTTTATGATAGTCGTAGGGTGGATCAGTCTAGGAATATCAGACAACATTATAGGGCCAGGACGCAGGTCAAGCTTTTGTGCTAGAGCATAACCAGTAGGATCAGGATCACAAACCCTCTGCAGTTAGAGGTACAATTTTGGATTCCTCTGTTTTATCTTCTTTTCATTTCAATACAAGGGATTCCCATATCTTTATTTTTGTACCTGTTTTGAATAGACTTGGGATCTATATCTTTACATATTCTGATATATTGAGACTGAACACTCCGGTGGGGACTAGAAAAACTAATGTATGTAAGTGAAAGGAGTCCCCTCTTGAGGTTGGGGGGTGTCACTTCTTATAGGACCTTTATATCATAGAGATGACAGTCTGTGAAATCATTAATAGAATTTAATGGATAGTTCCCTTCAAGGATTTTGTTGATTTTTATCATCATAGGGTGAGTTTCACATCACCCAAGGGTGGATGTTTTCTACATAAGGGCGAATGGGTTGTCTAGGTGAGCAGAGATAGACCTGAGCATCATTGGTTGAGAGGTGTCACAACCCAGATTGCTATTCTGTATCTGGATGATAAAGGTACTTCACAGATAGACATTTCTCTAGTGGTTGATCGTTTTAGGGATGTCTTTCCAGACAACTTTTCAAGTTTGACTATGAAATGAGATGTATAATTTTCTATTGAACTTGTGCTAGGGGGTAGCACCGTTGTCCATTCCTCCTTATAGGATGGCTACACAAATGTTATAGGAGCTTAAGAAGTAGTTATACGAGTTACAATAAAATCTTTTCATCTAACCCAATACTTCTCCTTGGGGTTCACCTATCATTTCTGTGAAGAAGGCGGATGATACCCTCAAATTTTTCATGGATTATCAGAAGCTTAACCAGTCGACGATAATGAACGGATATCACTTGCTGGGGATTGAAGATCTATTTGATCATCTTTGTGGAGACCGAGTGTTCTCAAAGAATGAATTTAGATCCGTTAATCATCAGTTGCGCGTTAGACCATCCGATATACATCTTACATCATTTTGAAGTAAGTATGGTCTATTAGAGTATATGGTTATGTAATTCGGTATCTCCAAATCACCTGTAGTTTTTATGAAACTGATGAACTGAGTCTTCCATATTTAGATGGATTCTTTTGTGGTAGTCTTTGTATATGATATATTGGTGTACTCTCACACTCGACACAACCATGACATCCATCTTGAGATCATTTTTGAGTAAACTGAAACAACATCATTTATATGCTATACTCTCAAAATGACACTTTTGGATGGACCAAATTCACATCTTGAGTCATGTTATCTCAGAGATAGGAGTATCAGTAGTCCCAATGAAAGTGATAGCATTAGTTTAATTGGTGTAGCAGAAGAACATATATGAGGTACTAAGTCTTATGGGGATGGATGGTTACTACATGCACATTATACAAGACTTTCCACTCTTACTAGTGCCACTGACAAGCCTGACAAAGAAGGGGTGAAATACTTGTGGACAGATTCCAATGATTCATCCTTTTAGGAGATGAAATGAAGGATTACTTTAGCAATGATACTGATTTTTCCAGATCCAATCATTAGCTACGTTTTTTACTGTGATGAATCAGGTATCGGGCTGGGGGTAGTTCTTATGCAGGGGGAAGGAGTCATTGTGTATGGGTCTCAACAGTTATGGTCCCATTAGTGGAATTACCCGATGCATGACCTCGAGTTGGATGAGTTATTGCATGCTTTTCACTGTTGGAGAAATTTTCTTTTGGGAGATCATTTTATGGTTTTCACTGACCAAAAAACCTAATGTATATCTTTACATTGTGCCATCTGAATTTGAGACAGCAATGGGGGGTCGAGTACCTTCAGACTTTTGAAATTGATCATGCCTACACACATGGGAAAGGCAACACATTTGTTGATGCTTTGAGTTGGAGGACTCAGATATTGGCAGTTTGGGAGGCCAGCATTTAGTGGAAGCTTATGGATCTATTCTCTAATATGCATTTGGGGGTGCACGGAAGATAAGGGAAAACATTTATTTCTGATATAGTTTTTACCTATACCCTACTTGATTGAGTTTTAATGAAGAAGCTATCAAATTCTGAAAGCCTAGTATTATAGGAGTGTGTGTCTGGAGAGGACCCCACTCCTGGATGGAACATTGATGAGGATAGAATATTTCGTTTTCATGAGCACTTATGGGGGTCACTAGACATATGTGAGGAGCTGATGTGAGACATTCTTACATCATCTTGGGAAGTTCATCTTTGTATCACCAATATGTATTGAGATCTACACCGTCAGTACTAGTGGCCAGGTATGAAGATAGATGTTTCTGATTTTGTGATGAGTTGTTCCAGCTGTCAACAGGTAAATGTAGAGCATTAGCGATCAGTATTGATTTTTCAGTAGTTACCCATTCTTGAATGGAAGTGGAATGATGTTGAGATGGATTATCTGACAGCTTTACAGAGGTCACATCAATGGAATGATGATGTTTTGGTTGTCAATGACAGACTCACAAAGGTTTCCCACTTCTTACCAATCAAGGAGACCTTTAGTGTTTATGACCTCAGAAAATCTTACATCCAAGAGATTTTATGTTTTCATGGGGTTCCGCACTTCATCATTTCAAAAAAGGATGCATGCTTTACTTCTCTAGTCTGGAAGAGACTATAGAGGGATTTGGGTGAACAAGTATTTCTATATACATCTTACCATCCCCAGAAAGATTGCCAGTCCAAGCGTATTATTGAGTTGTTGGAGGACATCCTTCGAGCATGTGTCCTCGATTTTGTGGGTTCATGGGAGAGGAAATCACATATGGTAGAGTTTTCCTCCAATAATAGTTTACAAGAAACTATCAAGATGGAATCTTATAATGATTTGTACGATATGTCATGATGATCTTTCCTATGATGGATGGAGGTAGGAGAGACAAATATTTTGGGACCTTATCTTGTCTTGGATAACATTGAATTTAACTCCCCAAAATTTCATAGTATGTTATTTCTTCAATGTAATTCAATTACATGCACTACACGCAACATCGAGTTCATGCGAACTGCGACATACCAAACTAACCGTTCAAAAGTTTTTATGAATTGTATTAACTAAATTTTGAACATTATATAATAATGAAAATTTTAGAATCCAAAATATGTGTTTTTTATACATAATGTAAGAACAAATTAATTTTTTCAGATAAAAAAGTATTTATTAAAAAAAATGCACTTTTTCCTCCTTTTAAAAGTTGAACCATTTGAAATCCAACATTTGAAACATTTATATATTCAATTTGACAAAATAAACATCTTCTTTAGAATCGGGACATATGAATTTAGTTTAAATATTTTTTTGGTGTTTTTCTAAATACTTTAATATTTTGTTGAATAGTGAAAATATTATATTTAAACTGAAAACAACTTTTTTGATCAAAATAATTTATAGTGTTAAATTATTCATTTTAATGGTTTGGAAGTATAAAAAGTTTATATTTTTACTATTTAATCTAATAATTTTCAATGTAATTAATTTTACTTTGAAATTTGATATAAACAAGTGTCATTTTTTTATAGTTATTATTTCTTAAAAATACACCTTTCTGTTTTTACATGAGGAATTAATTTTAAATTAATAAATGATACTTAAATGTATTGAATTTTGTAAAATATAAATCATATTTTTATTTGGAATATCGAAATTAGTCTTGGGTGAATTTTTGGTATTTTTCTGAAAATGGTAAATTTTTTATGATTAGTGAAAAACATTGAGTTATAGTTTAAAACCAAATCTATATTTAAATAATTATTTATTTTATTTAAATTTATTTTAGGTCAAAATAGAAACATAATACCTATATAAGTTCAATTTAATTCATTAGGGTCAGTTTATAATAATTTTAGATATATAATAATTTTATTGAACTTTTCACCTTCTTTTACCCATCTACTAGAAGAATTTGAAAATTCACATAAAAATTAATTTTACCGCTTCTGTGAGTGGAATTTAGAAAATCTGAGAGACACGGTTAATATAAAGGAGTAAAATGTGGTTAAATATGATAAAAATAATTTTTTCTGAATAATAACTTTTTAGTTTTATTTACCACGGTTAAATTTAAATTTGGTCATTAATGGTAAAAATGATATTATTATTACCCTAACACATGTCCTAATTATATTTGATAAGTATAATTAGACCAAAAAAAGTTTAGTAATAATATATGAACCTCTTTGTTCCAAATGGATTAGATTAGGACATTTATTATTATTTAATTTAAAGAAGAGTTAAATGGGTTAAAATCAATGTTTAATAGCTATTTTTTTAATATAGTGTTATAAATAAGATAAATTTGATTATAAATATTTATTATAAAGATAAAAATATTTCATACATAATGTTATTTTATTTATAATTTTTAGACATTAAATATTTTAATTATTTTTGACGCAATAGTGATGTTGTAATTATCTAATTAATGAAATATTAAAATAATTCATATTATAAATATCTAAATAAATTTAATTTGAAAATTTTATTTATTAAACTAATTTTATAGGTTAATATGACATATTAGAGTTGGTTATATGAATTTTTTTCAATGTATTAATGCTGTTATAAATTTAGAAAAAACAAAATACCACATAGTGTCAAAATTGACATAAAAGAGTTTTTAAAACAAGTATTATATTATTATTTAATATTTTATTCATAGAAATATAAAATTCGGCCAAAATATTTTATAATGATAGGTGTATCATTAATTAACCACTTGAGGTTCTATTGGAAGTATATAGTACGTTTATTAACTATGTAATATATAAATACAAAAAGTCATGGTAAATGTCAAACTATTTAACTAATAGTTAAATCTAAACGATAAAATTAATATAGTGACCCAAACCTATATAAAACATATTGGATGAGTGGTTTTAGACCCCTCCCAACCTTTACATTAAATAATCTATTTTTGAGCCGTTATAAACAGAAAATTAGTTTATTATAAAATAATATTTCTAGCTTTTCCTATGGTCCCCCTCACCTCTCTTATAAAAGGGCACTCAACGTTCTCTCTAATTAACACCTTCCAAGCCATTTGTCTCGGCCAACTTCTACCCAAATACCCTCCCAACTGTCCTACCTTCATCCTAGAGGCCATCCTTTAGAAATAAAAACATCCAAAGGTGCAATTTTGATCAAATAAAAAGAAGTACCCGAAGAAGAGGTAAATATTTCATCACCACTTTCAAATTCCTCTCTTCTTATACTTCCTTTTTACTTGTTGGTTCCATTATAAAATAATTAATTCAGTAAATTGTATATACTTTTATGTTATTATAAATATGGTAAAACCAAATTCATTATTCTATCCATCATTTGAATGAAATGTCACCATACGTGCGTACGTATGGCTTACCCTCTCTATGTCGTGGTGTAATTGTTTTTCAATACATTATTAATTAGAGGGGTATAATAATTATGTGTAATTGATGTAAATAATAATTATATCATTATAATTATTCTTTATATATGATATACCATCCAATTATATATTATTTAAATATCAAAAGAATGATATTGTCGCTCGTGCGTACGTACATATTATCGTTTCCAAGAACGCGATGAGATTCATTCCCCATCATATCCATTCAAGAATAATATTCATTAGATGATTAAAAATATTGTTTAAAGACTTGATATAATTCTGGATATGAATAATATACATCCCATCCATAACAAATATGACTCACGTAGAAAATAATATAAAGGAAAATGAATCCGTTAACACCCAAAATGACGATAATACTAAGATATTATTAACAAAATAATGTTAAAAGTTCTTATATGATATTATATTAATGTATATGATTCTTTTATAATTTAATTACAATTATATAACCATTATGAAGGATTTTAACCTACCCTCGAGCACAGAAAAGTACAAGGTAAGGGTTAATTTCACTATCTCTTTATTATCCGAGGTTGTTTTTATATAAGTATCTACTAGGACATATTTCATATTCACATCCATGATTCTTAAAACAGTAGTTCAAAACATTATTAATATTTTATAGACTATGGGTTGAAGTCATTTATACCTTTTTTTACTTTTTATAATATGTTTATAAAGGAATATTTCGGTCATTTTCCAAACAAGGTCCTTTTTTACCTTTTCGACAGAATTAAGGTACGAATGTCTTTTTTTTAACATATACGGCAGGTGTGGATATTTTTCACCGTTATAAAATTGTCAAATATTTATATATATGATTATAAGAATATTTTTGAAGTAAATGTTTTATTTTATAATTATGTGCCTTTTAATTGATTTAAAAAAAAGAGATATTTATCTCAAATAGTTTTGATTTCATCTATGTCAACATCCTTTGATGGACTTTAAGCTTATTTGAAGTTATTTTATTATGATACAAAACCTCCAGATAGTATTGAAGGTTTTGTGACATGTTTTACTGTGGATGTTTTATTTTTATACAAATCATGTTTTATGGATAATGTATCGACATTTCGTATTCTATTTTTAATACGAATGTTTATGTTATGTTTAAACCTGTTCATATGAGGAATGAATTGGAATTATTAAGTGATGGGTGGAGCCCTCTATAGCTCCTAGATGCATCGGTAGGTCTCATGAGAAAAACTATTGTCGTGGCACAAGGCCTTGACAAAATCTTATTTGTAGTCTTGGCACAAGGCCTTCACTATGTGGTTATAATAGTCTGGCATTATGGATTCCTTCATTATGAAAGTGGTTATTGATATATCATGTGATTATATGACTTGTAGAATATCCATGTGAATAAGAATATGGCATTATTTAATTTTATTTTTTCCATGTTATGATGAAGTTCACGTTTAAAAGTATTTTATTAGTTATACATTTCCTTAAATGTATATTCTTATTTATGAAAGTTGCCACTATATTGTTATCCTTACTGAGCATCTGAGCTCACCCCTTTCTATGTTTTATTTTTTCCCAGGATGTGAAAAGGCATTTTATAACTAACCTGCAGGGATAGTATGAGGGGATATGAGTGTGGACTATGGAGACTATGTTGTTTTAGTTTTACATTTGACCATGTAATTTAAGACTTATGAATGTATATAGTGTTCCCAAAGCTACTAAACTAATCAGTCTTTTGAGACTTGATCTTTTGTGATTATGCCAATGTTATGTAATAATGTACCAACTCTGGGTAATTGGGGTTGGGGTGTTATAGTTGGTATCAGAGGAAGTTTAGTACAATCCTTGGAAACTATATTTTGATAAATTTTGATTATATCACATAAACAACAGATGGAATTTTGAGGGTTTGTATAGAATAACATCATATAATTTTGGTATTGTAGAAATTTTGTGAGTTTTCTAGGAAATACATCACTGTCTGGATACGAGAAGGTAGAGACAGATATGGCAAAGATGTACCTTGGGGTTAATATTGAAAACACTACTTTGAGCTAGACTCGAACGAGAACGGGTGCATGACAACGGGCCTTGCTGCACTCTTGGTTACGACACTCGCGGGGGATATTCTTATGATAATTCTCATTTTCTTTACAAACCATTATGAATGGTTTATGAGTATATACTTCCTCAAAGAAAACATTTTTAGGAGTATGGATTATATCCATAAACTGTACAATTTATGATAAGTGATTTATACGTTTGGATTTATGTATTGCAATTCATAATCCAATCTAGTGTATTCCATTGTTATGAAATGGAACCTAGTAGAAGGAATGTGAACTCTATCAATACGCATTATCCGAAGAGTAAGAAGGGTCATATCATTCACGGTATTAAGGCAACATTTAGAAGGGAAATAGTCTCCCATGTATTCTCAACAAATGAAGAAATAATATCATATGTTAATAAGATAAGTATATAATTTTCTAAGTCCTATGGATTTGAAGGGAAGCAAGAGAAGAAAAGGA
The DNA here is from genome assembly GCA_963277665.1 of Viscum album. NCBI lineage: Eukaryota > Viridiplantae > Streptophyta > Magnoliopsida > Santalales > Viscaceae > Viscum > Viscum album. The sequence continues at coordinate 931,185,293 of OY728143.1, read as the reverse complement.
TGGAAGAGAGAAATATGGATAAAGGGAAGAGGGAAAAAATAATTTTCCCATATGTGATAACTAAGTGAAGAAACACCCTGGAACTTTATGAAGGTAATGGGAGATTTTTTTAAGTGGTGGGAAAAAGGACACCAAGTACGTGAATGCAAGGGTAATAAAATGGTTTCAAATGTACAATTCTTCATCTGTAAGAAGTTTAGACACTATTAGAACCCATGTAAAAATCATTAGAGTATGCCCCAAATGATGTTATTGGCTAATAATCATGTTATGATACTAACACAGATGCGGAAGAATTATTAGAGTTCTTATGTTGTTATTAAAGAATTATGTCATTTGAGTGTTGTATCAAAGATGTACTGGTTATAATAATTATGAAGTATATAAGGATTGTACTACAACACTATTTCATTAAGGACTTGAGATTTTGTGGAACCACGAAAAGAGACTCGATTGTAGGATAAATTTTTGGAAAATATGTGGTTGAGAGAAAGATAAACCATAATATGGTTCTGATACTAAGGTAGTGATTTTGGTACAATACATGTTTGATTTGGATAAATTATATTGGATATTTTTTACTACATTAAAACTGATTAATGATTTGTATATTCTTTCATTGTTGGTGTTTTACAACAATTTTGGATGGAAGAAGTATATCAAGTATTTCATAAGGAATAAGGGAGAATGAATGTAATGAATAAGGTTTTATGGTAATTCACGGTGTTACCATGTTATAAAATAATACTTGATGAAGGTGTTCACATGTAATTACATGGAAAAAATGATATTCATTGTCTTTAACTTTTTTTATAAATTTTGGACTGTGATTTTTGATAGATGTATTTTGGATAAGTCTAAAAGTTGAAATTGATTAAGTTTGAATTGTTATTTTTGTATATTTATAAAAGGACAACACACAAACTGTGTTAAAACCCATCGCGTCAGACAAAGCTATGGGAATCGAACCCACAACCATAGTGTGATTTGGATTTATCACCTACCACTTGACTATGTGAAGTCCCTGGATTGTATATTGTAGTTTCTTTTATTAAATGGTCTTATATGTGAATTATAAATTCATTATTTTTGGAATCCTACACGATTAGGATAAATTGAATTTTTTTTTGAAATATTTTGGAGTGAAAGAAGAGTTTGTGGTAGAAATTAGTTGAAGGATGAAACTCTTCCTGTCAAGTATATATATATATATATATATAATTTATTCCAACATATTCTATGGGTAGATTAATTCCTAAACTTTAGGGAATTGATCTTAAAACCAAAAATGTGTTATCCAAATACCTAATGTTTTGTAGAACCGATAGTATTTCAAATCATCAGAGATTGATGGATTTGAGACCCTCAATAATACACTTGTTTGTGATTGATAACCTCAATCACTCCATATAAATATTTGTGTTTTTCCTCAAATTATGTGTCTCTAATTTCCACAAATGTTCTCCTAATTGAGATCGTAATTTGGTGGTGACTTTTTCATTCCACTTTTCCTCTTATTAAGACTAAATATTATTAACCCAATTTTCGATGTGGGTTTTCGCACAATGATATATTCTATTTTCACCCTTTTATTTAAGATGACCAATTTAAAATTATGAGGATGGAATTTATTGAACGAGGGAAGAATGTAACACCCCAAGATTTCATATTGCGTTCATTCTTTAAAGTAATTCAATAACATCCACTACACGTAACACCGAGTTTAAGAACACCATGACTTACCAAAAAAGCCGTTCAAAAGCTTTTATGAATAATATTTACTGAATTTTGATCTTTATATAATCCTTATAATTTTATAATCCATATTTTGTGTTTTTTATACATAATGTAGGAACAAATTAATTTTTCCAGATAAAAGATGTATTTAAAAAAAAAGAACTTTTACCTCATTTTAATGATGAAACCTTTTAAATCCAATATTTGAAACTTTTATATATTCAATTTGACTAAATAAATATATTATTGAGAATCATTACATAATAATTTAGTTTCATAAAAGTTTTGGTGTTTTTCTGATAACATTCATATTTGGGCGAATAGTGAAAATACTATATTTTAACTGAAAACAACATTTTTAATCAAAATAATTTATTGTGTTAAATTATAAATTTTAATGTTATGGAAGTATAAATAGATTATATTTTTAATATTTAATCCAATGCTGGTCATTGTAAGTAATTTTACATAGAAATTGTATATAAACAAGTTTCAATCTTTTTATAGTTATTATTTTCAAAAAACTCAACTTTTGGTTTTCACAACGGGAATTATTTTTAAATTAATAAATGAAACTTCTAGGTTTTGAATTTGGTAAAATAGACCCCATTTTTGGATTCAGAATATTTAAATTATCCTCAACTTAATTTTTGTTATTTTTCTGATAATGATCAATTTTTGATGAATAGTGAAAAACACTAAGTTATAGTTTAAAACCGAATTTTTATTTAAATAATTATATATTTTATTTAAATTTATTTTATTTAAAAATAGATAAATAATACATATATAAGTTCAATTTAATTAATTGGAGTTTGTTTATAAATATTTTACATATATATAAAGTTAATTTAACTTTTCATCGTCTTTTACCCATTTCCTAGGAGAATTTGCAAATTCACATAAATCATAATTTTACTACTTCTGTGAGTAGAATTTCTAAAATCCTAGATACATGGTTAATATAAAAGAGTAGAATTTGGTTCAATAAGATAATAATAATTTTTGGTGAATAGTAACATTTTATTTTTATTTACCACGGTTAAAAGTAAATAGGGAAATTAAAGGTAAAAATGAAATTATTATTACCCAAACACATGTACTAATTATATTGTCTATGTATAATTAGTCCAAAAAAACATTAGGAATAATATATGAATCTCTTTTGCCCACTTTGATTAGATTATTACATTTATTATTATTTAATTAAAAGAAGAGTTAAAAGTGTTAAAATCAATGTTTAATTACTAAAACATATTTAATATATGGTTATGCATAAGATAAATTCGATTATAAATATTCATTATAAAGATAAAATTATTTCCTACATAAAGTTATTTTATTTATAATTTTTAAAAATTAAATAATTTAATTTTTTTATGACACAATGGTGATGCAGTAATTACCTAATTAATGAAATATTAAAATAAATGATATTATAAATATCCCAATAAATGTAATTTGAGACTTTTAATGAATTAAAATAATTTTATAGGTTAATATGACATATTAGGGTTGGTTAGATTAATTTTTTCCAATTAATAATGCTTTTATAAAATTTTTCACAAACAAAATACCAAATACTGTCAAAATATAAATAAAAGAGTTTTTAAAACAAATTTTATATTATTAATTGATATTCTATTACTAAAAATCCAAGGTTTGACAAAAAGAATTATATAATGATAGTTTTATCATTAATTATCCACTTTTGGTTCTCTTGAAAGTATATAGTAAGTTAATTTACCATATAATATTAAAATATAAAGAGTCATGGTAAATGTCAAACTAATTAAATAAGAGTTACATCTAAAGCATAAAGATAATATAGTCACCCAAACCTGTCTAAAACCTATTGGTTGAGTGGTTTTATACCCATCCCTACCTTATACTTTAAATAATTCATTTTGGAGCCATTAGAAACCGAAAATGATTTTATTGTAAAATAATATTTCTAGCATTCCCTATGGTTCCCCTCACCCCTCTTATAAAAGGGCACTCCCCATTCTCTCTAATTCACACCATCAAAGCCATTTGGATCTTACAAACTCTACCCAAATACCATATGAACTGACCTACCTTCATACTAAAGTCCTTCCATTAGCTATAAAGACATCATAAGGAGCCCTTTTGATCAAATCAAAAGGAAGAACTCGAAGAAGAGGTAAATATTTCATCACCTCTTTCAGGTTCCTTTTTTCGTCAACTTCCTTTTTCTGTGTTATTTCCATTATAAAATAATAACTACACTATATTTTATATACTTTGATGTTATTATAAAAATGGTAAAACCAAATTCATTATTCTATCCATCCTTGGAATGATATGTCACCACACGTGCGTACGTATGACTTACAGTCTCCACGTCGTGGTGTAATTGTTATTCAATAACTTATTATTTGGATGGATATAATAATGATGTGTAATTGATTTAAATAATTAATATAACATCATAATTATTCTTTATATATTATATACCATCCAGTTATATATTATTTTAATATCAAAAATAATGATATTGTCACTCATGTGTATGTACGGATTACCGTTTCCACGATCGCGATTAGATTCATTCCCCATCCTATCCATTCAAGACTAATTTTCACTAGATGATTAAAATAATGTTTAAAGACATGATATAGTTATGGATTTTAATAACATACATCCCATCCATAAAAAATAATACTCACATTACAAATAATATAAAGGAAAAGGAATCTGTTCACACCTAAAATGACGATAATACTAAGATATTATTAACAAAACAAATGTTAAAAGTTCATATATGATATCATATTAATTTATATGATTATTGAATAATTTAATAACAATTTTTTCACCATTATATATTAGGTTAACCAACTCTTGAGCAAGGAAAAGTAATTTTAAGGGTTAATTTCACAATCTCTTTATTATTTGAGGTTGTTTTTACGTAAGTATCTACTAGGACCTCTTTATCATCATCATCAATGTTTCTTAAAAATGTATTTAAAAACATTATTACAATATTATAGAATATGGGTTAATGTAATTTATACCCTTTTTTTACTTTTTATAACATGTTTATAAAGGAATCTTTCCATCGTTTTCCAAACAAGGTTATGTTTAACCTTTTCGACAGAATTAAGGTAGGAATGTATTTTTTTAACTTATACGGAAGGTGTGGCTATTTTCCACCATTATAATATTTTTGAAGCTTCCCTTACAAGTTTATTATAATATTTTCAATGTAAATGTTTTATTTTATAATTATGTGACTTTTAAAAGATTTCAAAAAATGAGATATTTCGCTCAAATAGTTTTTATTTCATCTATGTCAACTTCCATTGATGGATTTTATGCTTATTTGAATTTGATTTTTTATGATACAAAACATAAATATAGTATTGAAGTTTTTGTGATATTTTTGAATATGGATGTGTTATTTTTATAACATTCATGGTTTATGGATAACGTATCGACATTTTGTATGCTAGTATTAATACGCATGTTTATGTTATGTTTAAACCTTTTCATAGGAGGAATACATTGGACATATTAAGCGACGGGTGGAGGCCGATATGGCTTGTCATAGTGTCAGTAGGTCTAATGAGACAAACTAGTGTCCTGGCACAAGGACTTGAAAAAATCTTATTTGCAGTCATTAAAGAAGGCCTTTACTATGTGGTGATGATAGTCTGACATTATAAATTCCATCATTATGAAAGTGGTTATTGATATTGCTTGTGATTATTCAACTAGTAGAATATCCATGTGAATATTTAAATAGAATTATTTCATTTTATTTTTCACATGTTATGTTGAAGTCCATGTTTAAAAGGATTTTGGATTATTTATACATTTTCTTAAATGTTTATGCTTATTTATGAATGTTTCCGCTATATTGTTATTCTTACTGAGCATTTTATCTCACCCCTTTATATGTTTTATTCTTTCCCAAGATTGGAAGAAGTATTTTATGACTGACCTGTAGGGATATTATGAGGGGATATGAGTGTGGAATATGGAGATTATGTTTTTTTTGTTTTCCATTTTATCACGCAATGTACAACTTCTGAATGTATCTAGTGTTTCCAAGGATACTAAACTAATAGGTCTTTCGAGACATGATCTTCTGTGATTATGCCAATGTCATGTAATAATGCACCGACTTTGGGTAACTGGGGTCGGGGTGTTACATTGAGTAGGTGGAGTTTATTCGGATGTGGATGAATACGACAAAGTCTTGCCAAAAATCATATGAATATGTGCTAAGATGACCTCTGGAGTTCGAGGTTGGAGATCAGGTTTTCATACGTGTCACATCAAGAATGGGACACTAGATGATTAGAATACATGGAAATCATTCACTAAGACACGTTGAGCCATTTTAGGTTTTGGAGAGAGTCGATCCAGTTTTCTATCGGTTGCACTTACCTCAGAGGTACATGGCAATGCATGTTGTCTTCCACGTTTATCTACTACGACATTACTTCTCAGACCCATCTCATATTTTTCAACCTTATGAGGTTTATTTGGAGGTGGATGCATCTTATAACAAGAATCCAATCTAGATTGTTTAATGTAGTGAAAAGATTATATGTGGCGAGTCTCTCCCCCTAATTTCTTCTCTCTCATGTTATTCAAGGTTGAATGGTTTTGGACATTTTTGTAGATCTATGAATTTATGGGACGATTCAAGGGCCGATGTTAGATTTTTTTCATGGTACAACATCAAGTTAGGTGGTATTTTTCCATTCATTGTTTGTCTTTTAGTTTTATATACCAATGTGCCAATTACCCATGTTTCGGGTAATTTGGGTTAAAGAAATTTGACCCTATTTTATTTGCCTTGGATTGATTGTTGTATTTAAGGTTTTTGATGCAATGTTATGTGAAATTACATGTTTTAGGAGAACTTATGGTTTATTTCCTTGTTCAAATGTTTAGTTTCATTTGGTTTAGGTTTCCTATGAGGCACACCTTGTTTATTTTGGTTGCTTTATAGGATGGAACTGTTTGACTTTTAAATGTTTGTTCAATGCTTGTTATATGCATTATAATTGTATATACATATATTATTTGAGAATACTTTGGGCAGGATGATATTGTTTACACATGATTTGCCTACCCAGGCCTATGATAACATACTGTGGTTAGACCACATGGGGAATTGATGTTGAGTGTTTCCTTAGAGTGACTATTATATTTCACACAACAAGACCACATGAAGGATTGATGGTGAGTGATCCCTCAGAGTGTATATAGTTTACATTACGAGACCACAGTGGGAATGAACATTGAGTGCTTCCCACTAGAGAGTCTATAGTTATTCTCAAAGGACTCTAGGGGGAATTGATTGTGTGTTCTTCTTCATAGTGTCTTGCCTTTTCATAGAATTACATGGCCAGGGACATCCACTTTACATCTCATGTCTGGCTGAGACTATAGAGGGATTTGGGTACCAAATTACTTCTGAGTACAAATTACCATACCTAACCATATGTCCAATCCGAGCATAAGATTCAGTTGTAGGAGAACATGCCTCGAGCATTCGTCCTAGATTTTGGGGGTTCTAGAAAGAAGGACATACCTCTATTGGAGTTTTCCTAAAATAATATTTTTTAGGAAACTATATAGATCACACCGTATGAGGATTTCACTGTAGTCCATGACAATCACCTATGTGTTGGATGGAGGTAGGAATGGAAACTATTCTAGGACTATATATTTTCTAGAAGACCACTGAGTATGTGGAGTTGATTTGGAAGAGGAAGTCTACTACAAAATATGGCTTGAATTCTTATGCTGATCAATGGAGATGACCTCTAGAGTCTGAGGTCATAGATTAGGCTTTACTATGTGTCACACTAAGGATAGGACACATGTGGATTAGGAGATAAAGAATACATTCATAGAGATGTGTTGGGTCTTTTGAGGTTTTGGAGAGAGTCGGTCTGGTTGCTTATCAGTTTTGGTTTCATTTGAGGGACTAAGAAATGCACAACTTCTTCTACATTTGAGGGACCGGAAAAAATACATATATGTTTTATTTTATTTGAAAAATCAGATAGGGGTCTCATCTAATCCCTAGAAACATCATATACATCCCCTTTGTTTAAGTGGAGAGTGGCATATAGATGATTTTCTTTGAGCACCTCCTGTTAATCCGTCTAAGCTCCGATCAAGGAACCACCGGGTGTGTTGTGTTCCCACTTGTGAGACCCTCCTTCTAAAAATCCTCTCTTATTTATTTCCTCTCTCTCTCTCTCTCAAGTTATTCAATGTGGACTATTTTTGACATTTTTGTAGATCTATGATGTTCACGGATGATTCATGGGCCGATGTTCAAGAGTGTTCATCGTATAATGTCATGTTCGGTGGTTTGTTTCCTTTCGTTGTTTTTTTTAGTTTTATATGACAAGGTTCTGATTACCCATGTTTTGGGTATTTTAAGTTTAGTAAATTGAACCCTATTTTATCTTCTATGTAAAGATTGATGGATTTAGGGTTGTTTATGTTATATTATGTGAAATTGAATTTTTCAGACCCCCCCCATGGGTGCTTTTCCTTGTTTAAATTTATAGGGTGGTTTGGTCCAAGTTTCCTATGAGTTAAACTATGTTTCTTTTCCTTGATTGATAGGATGAAACTGTTTTAATTTTAAAGGATTCTTAAACACTTGTGATATTCATTGAATTTATTTATCCATGTAGTGGTTGAGATTACATTGGGATGCTTGATATCATTTATTTTCAATTGAACTACCCCGAGATGTGAGATCCTTGTATAATTACAGGGTGAATTGACATTGAGTACTTCCTTAGTGTGTTTGTTATATTTCACGCTACGAGACCACATGTGGGATTAAGGGTGAGTTATCCTTCAGAGATTCTACAGTTTACGTTACGATACCACTGGGGGAATTGATGTTGAGTGCTTCCCCAAAGAGTCAGTAGTTATTCTAGGAATGCCATATGTGGAATTCACGGTGAGTGCATCATCAAAGTGTCTTTCAGTTTTACTGAATTACTTGTCCATATGGGTTATACTCTATGAGCTACCCATTGGGATAATGTAAATACTGAATGTTTGTGACATGTCTCCCAATCAAATGAAAAATATTAGATTCAATCATGTGTGGTACTCTTCTAAGATACCTGTTTGTGATACTTACTAGATTAAATGGTGAACATTAAATGGTAGTGAATGGAAATGGGAACTGTAGGGTTTTTTACATTTGGGTACTCCTAGTTATTTGTTGCATTTACATTACTACTTGCTATATATACTCAGTGATAGCTAAGAACATATCTTGTGGTTGTTGCTTACTAATATTTGTCTGAAACCCTATTTGGGTTATGCTTTTATACCCAACATATTATATGGCTGCATGTATAGATAAGGGAAAATTCCATTTTTCATCAAGAGCTTGATTACCGTGGAGATGGAGAGAATGGGACCAAGACATGGATTACAATGATTATGGAGTTATTGGATATCATTTTTACATTGGTTGGGTACTATATTTCCAGAATTATGTATTTTTGGCTATTTCCCTAGACATAAGTGACATGAAACTTTTAAATATGTGCTCTAGTTGTTAATTTACTTTTAGTTCTCCACTGTTTACTTATTGTATCATATTATTTATTTTTATAATGTTTACTATTTTTTATTCCACTATTAATACACTTATATTGAGGTAAGAGTTTCTCCACTATCACACCCAAGACCCTCACTTCTAGTCAGCATCCTCTGGCGTAATGGGAAATTTGCATGAAGACCTATGACCAACCAGTTATAGTGCACCATTAGGTGGCACTCGGAACTATAAAATAACCTAATCAACTCTTATAACACATTGGTTGGTTGTATCTATTCATTAACCTTATCATCTTATAATAACAGTCATTTTGGAGACTGTTTTCATGAATGTTACCTAGTTATATTGTAAAATATGGAAAAATTATAATTGTGCCACTCGGGTTAATTATAAATGGGAACATCCTCTTCTCAAATATTCTTACCAATTTATCCATCCAAATCGACCAAAACATAAAGATATCTAACCAAAAACCTTATTGACATTATATATTTACATTTTTACCAAACAACTAACCATGGTTTCTTTAATAAGTGTTCTAAAGGAAGTTCTTTCTAATAGAAGATAATCATTTTGTCAACTATTTTAAATTTATTTCTTACTATATATACTATGAATTTAGTTTTAACATTATTAAATATTACATTGATCGCAATAAATACATTTATATTTTATTATTATTATGTTACAATAGTTTTTTCTCCTTTCCATTCTATGAAATGAGAAAAATATCAATGGTGCCTACGGATAACTTACTGTCTCTACATGGTCGTGTACTTTTTTCATCACTACATTAATTGGAAGGTTATATTATTGGAAATAATAAATATATCTTATTTTTAGGAAATAATTATGTTCCCATGATTATAAAATAATATCTACCATAATACCATCCAATCCGTTGGATATTGATAACATCACATGTTCATACATGTAGACTACCACTTACAGAAAGAGATGTGATTCAACTTTTACATCCTCTTTACATGGATAGTAAAAAGGAAATAATTAATGAAAAAATAATATATTTATATATATAATATATTAATTATTATTATGTAAATTTATTTTATTTTATACATTTCTTTCATTCCATCCATCTAAAATTGAAAACATCATTTATGCGTATGTTCGGCCTACCATCTCTATGAACAATGTCATTCATTTTTTATCTAATCCATTCGATGATGATAAAAAAACATTTATATAATTAATATATGTTATTTTAATATTATTTTAAACATCATGGATTTTATGGTACCATCATCAATATATAGCGACCAAAACAATCGAACCAAAACATATATTTAAAATAGAACAGTTAACACATGGAAATTATGATATAAATAAATAACCTTTAATAAATGGGTATTGAAATGTTAAATTTTAAAAAAAAATTATAAATATATATATGGTAATTAATTATATGTATAATATTCTTAAATTTATTTTACATGAGGATAAAAGTACATACAGAAAATGTCAAACCGTATGTAAGGGTTTTTTTTCAAAATATCATTAATATTTAAGATTGGTTTTGTGTATGACTCCGTTTAAATGAATTATATGATATTTATATACTAAATTCATCCTTTTTTTATTCTCATATACTTATTTATAAAAATTATAGCATTTCCTTTCATGTTAAACTTTTATGTATTCTATAGACTAAAAGATTTTGTAAAAATGTATATTTTTAATTAGGTCAGTAGTTTTTTTTCAATGTTAATATTTTAATTAAAATGTTCTCATGAATGTTTTTAAAATTATATTATATTTATATAATTTAATTTACACCCATATTTTAAATTCCATAAATATGTCTTAATGTAATATTCTTATTCTTTTATAAATACGGTTGTTTATTTACTTTAAACCAAAAAATTGTATATAGTCATTGTTTCTCTACATATATTGTTAGAATAGAACTTCCACATTGATAACTCCCCAATGATTTGATTTTTAGATTTTAGGAATCATAGTCTCGTTTTAATGAAAATATTTAAGAAATTTTAATATATTAAAAATTTAACTTCAAAATGAAATGGGTATTTTATTCATGAAACATTATAGTGGTATTTTTATAGAATAATCATATATTTAAACATTATTTAGTGAATATAATTCTTTACCAAGAATATAATTTTATATACCTTTAAACATGTTACTCTGGATGGATAATGATTAGGTTTATTTATTGGATGAATAATTTATATTTCAATTTATTTAATGCGAATGTTTTTATTGATTTTTTTTCTCCCCATTCATGTGACGAATTCATTGAAATTAGTAAGTGGTAGGGGAATCCTCATAGAGCCTTTTGACACATCTGGGGGAATCATGTGACAAACTAGTTTCGGTATTTGGAATACCAGATACTTGTTAATGTGTTTTATCTTTGTTTAATTCCTTGACAGGAAAATTATGATGTTCGACATTACACTTAAAACATTATAAAATTGTTTATTGTTACCCATGTGATTATTTATGTTGTTATGTTATCTATGAATTGAGTCCCCTTTATATGGTATTAATTTTATAGAACATTTTATTAATGATTTTCTCTATGATATTATTAATATTTTATTTATTTTGTGATAGATTATATTTTATATTTTCACTTACATAGCTATTGAGATGACTCTTTATTAGGTTTTCCTTTCCGAAGGATATGAAGAGTGAATTTATTAAAGAAATAACAAACTCAATAAAGTATATAGTAATGTTGTTACAAAAAATGTTACATTGTTTTTCTTGTTTTTATAATTAATGTAAAAATAATATATATATATTCCCCCAATAATATTAATCTATTCAGTCCTTTGTGACGTAACATGTTGTACTCATGCTAATATATTAAAATAACCAATGGCTTTGGGCTACTAGAGTCATCGTGTCATTGTTGGTATCATAAGATGATTGGTATATATTGTGGGAACTAGATTAATGAAAAAGTAGATTGGGGAAAATAAAACTATGACTAAATATGATGATAATTATATGTCCATAATATCATAATAATGTTTTAGTAAGGTATATAATATGTTGTTTTTCAGGAAATATATATATCTCATGACATTACATGTGGACATGATATTGGAATAGATTCTTGTACGGGCGGTAACCATGAAAATATTTCTTTAGTATATCATGGCCCTAATTCTAGTTAATGGTGAGTATTCCGTTAATTAGAATCTATTTTTACACTCTCATGTTATATTGATGAGTTAATTCACATTTTCATTTCAATAAACTATGTAATATAATACAACTTACTGATTTTGGAATATTCCCTACGAAACCATGTAAACTATTATGGGGTTTGATAAAAATAAATTATCAGCTTTTGTTAAGTGTTTCAGTAGTATCAATTTAATAAATTTTTTACCATAATGTCATTATTTAATCTAGTGGTGGAAATTTTATTGAAATGACACATTTTGTGTGGAATAGAACCAAGTCAATATAAATAATCCATGTAGAGATTATCATCCTAGTAATGATAATGAATCTTGAGTTGGAGCTACAACTATAGTTGAACAAATTATAACTATATTGTTGAAGATGAAACAGGTTATGTCCATAACTTTTCCCATATAATGTATCCTAATAATAATGAAATTGTTGTAATAATGATATAACACTTTATACATCAGTGACCTCCCATATTCAATGGGACTGAAAATCCATCTGTAACAAAGAAAAATATAAATTCCTTAAATAAGATAATTCTTTCTTTGGGGTGTAACGGGAGAGAAGAGGATTCTAAGGATGTTTATCATCTCGTGGAGGATTAATATCAATGTTTCTAATTAATTTAAAACTACAATGGTGATGAGGAAATAGAAATAGTGGAGTGAAAGGATTTAAATACATCTTTTTTGTGAAAAATATATTCTTTTCATCAAATGATCTCATCTAAATAAACAAGAGGTTCATGATGTGTTTGAATAAAACACCAAACTATGACATGTTTCGATGACCATGTGGTTCCTGATGTCATGTATATTTCTTTAATCCAGGATACTTCATTACGTATACATCTAATATAAGGATATTTCCCTTATCACGTCATGAAAACATAATTTCTATTCATGCGCAGTTACATAAAACCATTTAGTGTGTGAGTGAAACTCACAATACCACCACCAATGGAGTCTAAAACAATATTCAGTTTATAATAGTTTTTTATTTGTATAATGAATATTTAATAAGAGAAAATGTAAATATAATTCCAATTTAGATTATTCATTAATATATCTCATAAATCCCAAGGTTCAAAATGGCACCAGATCCACCAATACCAACATCTGATCATTCTAGAGTCTGAACATTCCACCACGGGATATCACATTTCATACAATTATATGTTTCAATTATTTATTTAATTATTCATTCATGTTCAAACAATAGGGGAATAGAGTAGTATCCTAGAACCCAATAGTTATTTCGAGTAGTATTCCATGCCCCAAAACTCAATGATCAAATATAATACCAAAATATAAAAGGTTCCAAGAGAGTTATTCTGGAATAGTAGGTGTATTAGGAGTAGAAATACATATCCCAAACATAGTAACATATATAACATCACATGGTTCCATATTTCCACCCATTTTCCCACCATTACATTTGAACATTTTTTAAAATTATACTTGAACTCCCCGAGGGTCTATATCAATTTCAAAATAACATTAATCAATAAATTTCAACAACCCATTATCTTCAACAATTTCATATTCACAATATTCACCAATTTCATAATCAATTTATTCGAAAAAGCTTCATAATAACTTGTTTAACCAATAGATTAATTCAATTTGTAATGAAATTTCCCAACATCGAAATTGAAATCTCCAAATTAAATACAAAAAATTGAAATCATGTCTCTGAAATTTGATAATTATACCATCAACATCAAGGTCTTCTATGTACATTCATCAAACCAAAATCCAAACATTAATGTGAACTGATAATGATCACAACAGCGTGGAGAATTTAAGACCAAAACCTATGAAAATATCTAATTGATTTGTATCCATTTAAACATTGATCTATTCTGTTCTCATTAAAGGTAAAATCATTCAACATCATCCGGAATGTGAGATGTGATATATATGGGAAATAAAATAGGGGGAAACAAATATTATGGAGGATATATTAAATTAATTAGATCATTTATTTATCAATAATGGGGTTAGTGGAGCCTTGGAATCATTTAATGACATTCCAAAAACTAAGAAAATTTATTAAGGATAAAATGGGGTTATTAGGGTTTAAAACTGATGGGTTCAAGATTATATTACAAAATTTTTAAAATTTAATCATGTGTGTATAGTTTCTTAGATAGAGGCACATTGTTTATTAGACCATGCACCTTAAATATGCTCATCCTTTTATTGGATGAACAGTTTCTTCTAAGTGGAACATGTTTTGAAAAACCATGTTCCAATTGTGGAAACCCAGAATGACTTAGGGACCATGGTTTGGGAGTCCGTGTGGATAAGAGAAACCATGCCCTAACTATGCACTACCTCATATCTCACAAAAAATAGTGTGCATGATTTCCTAGAGAAGGCACATGGATTACCCTAACTATACGCCTACCACAAACAGCCCCTTATGACTCCATGATTCTTTAATTTCAACCAAAATAAACCCAAACAAAAATCCAACCATGATATAATAAAAACAACATCAAAAGGGAACCCCAAATGGGCATGAGAGATCTCTATAATGGTTGGGATTTTCAGCCTTCCAACATTATAACACTTAATCCTAGAGGAATACTCCCATGAATATCTATGATTCCGAGGTAAAAAGGTTGGAATGGTGATCTCGTATATCTACTTCCATCTCCCACGATTCCTCTTGAACATGATCATGTTCCAAAATAGTCAAAATAGTATGCACAATATTTCCTAGAAAATATTTCTTACTATGACTCATAAAAGAATAAGATACTCCTCAGAGGACAAATCAACCTCAATCTCAACATCATCCATATTGATCAAATGAGAAGGGTCGGGGTAATACATTCAAAGTTGTGGCACATGAAAAACTTTTTTAATATAACTATAAATCTATAGAAGATCCAATCGGTACATTAATGGCCCTATTATCTCTAGGATATGAAAAATACCGACAACCCTAGGTTCCAATATTCAGTGTCTCTGAATCTTATGGTGACCCAATCTAGTAGACACCTGAAAGAAAGCATAGTCACCACTTTAAACATGAGGGTTCATCGACATCAATTTTCATAATACATCCTCTTAATCTGGGCTGTAAAAATATATTTAAATAAACTAATCCTACTCTGATGCCTCCAATACTAGACTACATCATAAAAACTCTTACTCACCTACCTTCACCAATCATATAGGTGATCTACATACCCTAGCATAATTATCAACATAATTTGATATATGAAAAGACTCCTAATAACTATTTTATAAGGGAACTCAAGTAGTGATAAGTAATTCCCCTTATTCCCAATAAAATCAATAACACAAGCTTGTAGAATATCCTCTAATATCTGAAGAGTACATTCAAACATACCATCCATCTGTAGGTGGAATGTTGTACATATGAATACCTATGTAGAAAGTGACTTCTAAAAGGCATTCCATAAATGTGAAATGAATCATGAATCATGGTTAGAAACAACACTCTGTGGCACCCTATATAGTCAAACTCTCTATAAAACCTACAATCATCCTGATGGATCCACAATAAATGTATCCCAAATAGGTATCCAATTAGATGGTTTTATCAATATGTCAATAATTAATGAAATAACATCAATCGTTAGAGGTTTAATTGGAATTTTCACCATGCAATCAACAATAAAATTTTCCCATTTCCATTCTAAAATGAGATATAATTGTAGTAAACCCCCAGTTTGATAATGCTCATCCTTCACCTGCTATCATGTGTAGCTCTGTGTGATGAAACCTGAGATATTGTTTTTCAATCCTAGACACCAATAGTGTCAACATATATCACAATACATTTTAGTCAATCAGGGATTCATTATCCACTTCAAGACATGAAATAATGCCTTGTCTCTTCCCACATACACGTAGGCACCATAACATAGTTCCAAAAATATATGATATCATCCTCATCCATGGTTTAATCGGAAGGTGACTCCCCACCCTCAAGGATTTACCTAAAGGAAAAACACTCTGAATACTCATATTATCTAAACATATTGTAGCTCAAATGTATAGATTCCATTGATATCGACATAAGAGTCATCTTCTAATAGCCATCCTAAACAACACTATTCTTATCGACCACTAAATCCATCATCACCCACTCACAACTATATTTAACAACTTCTTGAGTCTGTGTCTTACATATTAAATAATAAGAAACATTGTTTCCCACACCGTGTATATATGTTTGGTCAGAATGAGATGAATTTATATTTTACACCCTCTACCACCATTACATATTCACCTCACACTAGGAAAAGATATACAGTACACTTTTTTCATGGGTCAACACACTAAACATTTCATCTAATAGATAATGATACCATGACATTAAGGCATAAACCACCGCATCGAAATCAAGATCGTGCATAGGGTAATTTTGTTCATGTATTCTAAACTTTTATAACATATATGCCACAAATAAATCCCCTTATATCAACACGTCTCCAAGTCATATCCTAGAGGAATCCAAAGCCATCATATAGTCCTCACACAACTCAGGTAGGATCTAAATTGGAGTGGAAGTCAAATGATATTTCATCTCTTATAATGAATTCTCACACGAGTTAGACCACACCCAAAAATTGTACCTGTTAAATCCATAATTAACAATCAAAATCCTTGGGCTATAGTCAATTCTCCCTTAGAATACTCAAAATTATTCCAAGATGTTGGTCATGATTGTTATGAGTGTTATAGTACACCATAACTTCATCCACAAAAAATACCACAAAATGATGTATATACGGGTGGTAGATTCATGTCATTAAGTCAATAATAAAAATATTAGTGTTTTCATCCAAAATAGCATCACGAAAATCTCATATAGGATATACCTAAATTTGAATGTAGTCTATGGTATATTAGAAGCTCTAAATCTGAAATGATGATACCCAAATCTCAAGTCAATCTTGAATAAAACACCATATCCGTCAAAATAGACAAAGATATCACTGATACATTGAAGAGGATAACAATTATTCACTTTCATATATTTAAACGTTTTCTAATAAACACATAAAAGTATGGTTACGTCAACCTTATTAGGAAACAAGATATTAAATCCGCAATATAGTGTAATTATAATGATAAACCCTTATACATCTACACATCGAGCTGAGTCTGAAAATCATGAAGTTATTTTTGCACAATTTTATAAGGTGAAATAGAAAATGTTTTAGCTTATTTAATTAGCTCAATTGTAATTTCAACATCCCACTTAGATGTAATCCCTAACTATTTCTCATTAAAAATGTCCTGCTATTTGTAAAATTAACGTAGAAAGATTCTATGAGTCACACCCCTGTCATCTAGAAAAATATATTCATCTTAGGCGATGAGACACCCTTATTGATGATGAACTTGACCTTCAAGGAATTCATGGATATATCACTCTCCATGATGAATATAATTGTTTTCCTCGGGAGACATAACGAGCACTTTTCTTTAGTAAAATTTAATGTGTAATCTATATTATTACAATCAATCCATACCCAAACTCAAGTCAAAACCAGATATATTGAGTATGAAAAGGCCCAAAAATTAAAAATACTCTATGAAATCAACAGAACACCTATTACATAATAATGGGGTTCTTGATCATACATTTAATGGTGTGTAAATTGTGAAAAATCCACTCACAAACTCCAACATCAGTGTGTCACCGTTCATAAGTGGGACAAATATAAAATAATGAGTGGATAATGTATCAAATAAGTCACTAGAAAGTGTAACATCTATGAGAATTGTACATATAAATATATATGTATCGTGCCCTTTATCAACCAATGTAGGATTAACTAAATGAAACTATCTAACTCCATCTTCCCTATTTTGTAGTATGAGTTCCCAAAATTTCACCACCCTGATGGAACATGCACTCTTTCCCTAAAGTGACATGTCCAATGCCTTGACTGCTAAGGCATGTAGACCTACATATACTAGAGTTTTATAGTGAAGAATATGCCCATCAAGTCCTCTAATTTTTCTTGGTTCCCCCATCACTTCCCATCAGTCAAGAATTTATACAATAGATATTCCAGTGATTCATCATGTCACAACCTGACACTCCACTAGTGTTCGGGTACACTAACTAAGAATGTATACCTACCTACCACATTACTGGAATTATATTCTATTTCTTCATTTACTAATTGATCCTTACCATAGCTACTGAGGTTTAAATTTTCATGTTTAAAATCCTTATTGTGATTTTTCTTACACTTGGAATATGTATCTTATGGTCATCTAGAAAAAACCACATGAATTCCACTAGAATCCTCCTTTAGGTTCACCTCAGTAATGGGATCCTGATTCACCACTTCAAAATAGTTCAGTAGTCTAAAAATGATAACCTGGGATATAATCTGTCACATCACCCAAAGTTGAATACATTCTTCCATAGTTTCCCCACATCATGGGAATGCTAGATCAAAATGCCAAAATTCAATGAATAAATCATCATAGTCCATCACAAACATACTCATGATGCTCCCTATTTGTGTATACATTTTCATACACAATATTGAAAATTAAGAACATGTTTTCCGCAATTACATAATACATAGGGAACAAATAATATAATTTTTGTGATCTTTTTCATTTCCTGGAGGTTTATGGCCAGCTACACAAAATAGGGAAGAACTAAGCAAAACATTACGAATACACAACGTGTACTTATATACACGCCGTGTAATTTATGTTTAGATACACGTAGACTAGGACAAGTACATGAACAAGAAACCAGAAGCTGGTAAATGCTATGTTCCCACTATAAATGCCATGTATACCATTCTTGAAGAAGTTGGTGGACGGGAAGAGTCTACGTACCCATGTGGCCGGCTGAAGGGGACAAGTCGTGTTCCACTGATACACGCTGCGTATACATTTCTAAAATTGTTTGGTGACCTAAAAATAAGACTAAACACTATGAATGGTGGTGCTACATGCTGTGTAAATTCACATACCAGGCAGTGCCATGTTCCAAGTCAAAGACAGTGTGTTACGCTGCCTACCAGTGGATAAAATAAAGCAAAAAATGCATTGACAAAAGTACACAGTGCGTAATTTGTCCAAACACTGTGTACTTATTTTTACTATAAAAGGAGGCCATGTCCTCCAGACCAAATAGGAGTGTGTGGTGGTCTTGTGTGGAGAAAAGGGTTGAGGTTCTGAAGGAGAAAAACTATGTCGCCGTACTACCGTCATTCCAGAGTCTACTGAAGAATCATTTCTACCTCAATGTTTCAAGGATGATCACATAAGGTATCAAGAGTCCTATTATTATCTTTACCTCAATGTGTAACTAAACACCCAGTGTGTTGGGTTTGCTGGAGATGATGAGTTGTAATTTGAATTATGTTTCTATGAATGTGTTTATTCTAATAAACTCTTCTTATTCTTCTTAAATCACTTCATCTTATAATTGGAAATTCTGTACCAGACCAAAGGAAGAATGTTCAGGGATTCAAAATAAGAATACCCAATAATAATCTCATGAACATTGGATGTATTCGTCGACTCAAAATGGGTTGAGCCAAATAAATATCTGTTAAACACTAACTATAGGACCAAGGAGTTAGTTTCTTCAGCTCTAAATATAAAGGTTATAGGACCAAGGAAACTTTATTTCAAATTTAACCAAGAGTGTCGGGGTATTATGAACAACATAACCTCATACACAATTAGATTTAATAATCAACATATCATAAATCCATAACCCAACGCATTTATCTCTATATTTTCATATAAATCAATTTTTTCCCATACTTACTTTCAATTTGTTAAAAAACTAGTTAATAAAAAAATGAAACCAATTATTCTGCTTGTATCCAAATAAATCAGAAAATATCAACTCTAAATTCAGCATCCTTCACTAAAAAATACAAACTATGTTAAGAAAGATAAAATAATCTTCTTAAATTCCCTGGGGATCGACCCCTTACTGGTTCTATACTTGTTAGGGTAAAAATAATTTGGGACACCGAAAACATACCTTCAGTGAAATGACTCGCCAACTCCCCAAGGTAATCAATAGAAAATATTCATCCCTCTCCTTCTAGAGTGTCTTATAGAGAATATGTTCCATGATATTCTCTTATAATCCCTTCAAATCCATATTCACTAACTTCTCATCCAGGGTATGGATGTACCTGCTAATCTTCTCTTGACCATGAAACAAATACGATCCTAGCTTGACTCTCTTCTCATCACAAGACTCTAAATGGTCATGGAACATCCGGTTGGACAAAATATATAACTGAACAAACTCAAGTCCACCCTCTATAGTGAATTTCATAGGGTGATTAAATTTGAGTTCTCATTTCATGTCAAACATATTTCTCCCAGACCACCCAAGGTCTCTTTCTATAAACTGTACAAGGAGTGAAAATTTCTAAAAAAACTAATCTCCAACTCCTTCACCCTGATCTATCAATGCCTCAGGATCCATTGACCGAGGAACATTCCTAGCAATTTTCTCATTCCATCCTATCGACCAGAATCATCATAGAGGAATATATCGATAATTCCAAGAACAAGTTTTAAGACACATAATACTTCATTAATGCATTTCATCATGAATGATTCACATAATTACTTTATAATTCATCCCCTATACCATTTCACAAGGTCAAACCCAAAGCAGTATAACTACTCTCAACCATTTCTCATTTGGTTCATGTATAATTTAAGGTAAAAACCTTCATAGATCTTGTTTCCCATTAGAAACCCATTTTATTCATTTCTATTTTTCACATTTAGCATCATTTAACCAATTTAAGTATATCATTACGCATGTTATAATTTTGAATAACACAAGGAAAACATTTTAATTAAAAAAACCCACCAAAAACATGTTCTTATGTATGCTCCTAAAATGATTCATGCAATATAATACATCTAAGATCCTATATTGATGCATATATTATAAACATCCATACCAAATGAATCCCTGAGTAAAATTTCATAAATCAATAATATCTCATAATAAGTGCATCAGTCATAGTTAAATTCCATTAAACTGTAATATAAAATTTCAAGAACATCAATCCCACCATAGGTACTAGGTGTTTTCCTTGAACAGGGATTAGCTACTCTCATCCATGATCTCATGAACAAGGTCCGACTAATAATAGTCTCCTTAGTATATTCCCAAAATGTCTAAAATAATAAAAAAAATCCCTCAGATACCACTTTGTAGTTTTCCAACCTCAGTGTCACATACTAGTGCCCAGATTCTACTTATTATATGACCTCAAGCATGCATCCCGATACTCTAGAGGCTCCTAACTAGAAGAAAGGGTCTAATATATATATATATATATATTTGAGATAATACCATCTTTATAAAACTATCATAACATTAGACATACCAAATATAATAAAATAAAATTATAAACAATAACCAGAATAATAAAATAAGCACTTAATAAAAATATCACATGATAATCCCAATAACATGGATAAAATACCATAAACCAATGTAATAAATATGTTATTACATATATGTTTCAAGTGTCCAAATAAAAACAAAAATAAATATAATTTATTATTGTCATGTGGGACCTAAAATCATCTTTGTTTCCCTCATCCACGCTCTACCCTAAATAATCAATCAATCATTGGGATCTTTCCCTTATACTTCCCTACAAATATATTGTCTATATAGATACGTAATATGAATCCTAGGTAGGATTCGAGCGCAACTCAATCGGCCACCAAAAAAGTAACTAAAAAATAACCACTATATAACAATGTATATAGTTTTATAAAGAATAATACAAAATAGATAATGTAAACTAAATTGATATTTAAATTATAATATAATTCACAACATAAATCTCTAAGTTCATGATGACACTCAATACACCAATACCTTTTTTGGAACATGCTAGCGTCTGAACCATCAACTAACATATATCACATTACATTCCATCATGGGTTTCCATTGTTACATAAATTACACATTCATGTTCAACAAATGGGGTCCTATAGAAGAAGTATGGAACCCCATGGATATTTTTTAGAGTCGTACATATCCCCCAACTCAGGGATCACATATAATAGAAAACTATAATTTGGGCTTAGAGTAGAATTCTAGGACACCATTGGTATTTTGAGAAGAAGTCCATTTCCCATTACTTAGTCACATATATCATATCACATGGTTCCATATTTCAAAAAAAAAATCAACCATTACCATAATATATTATTTTGATCACATCAGAAGACCCCAAGTGTCACTATAAATTTCATAATACCATTATTTAGTCTATTTGATTGACCCATAATTCACTAATTACATATTCACAATATATACCTACTTTAGAATAATGTTATTCACAACAATTTCATACTCACTTGTAAAATCAATCTATTATTTTAGTTTAGAATGTAATTTTCCACCATTGACATACCAATTTCATAATTACATTCATGAAAGTATAATAAAGAATATGGGATTTGATAATTAATCCACCGAACATAAGGGCATTAATGGATGTTTTACAAACCGAAATACCCAATTTGATGAGGAATGATCAAGAACAATATGTGGAAATATCAATGAAAACATCCTAAAATCAAGATCAAAGTGATTAAGATCCATTAAATCCATGATCTAAATCATATCCAATGTAGTAAAAATCCTTTATCCTCATCGAAAGAGATATATTATTGTGAGATATAGATATGAAATGAATCTGGGAATAAAAACATATTGTAGAGGTGATGAACCTTCATTCATATCATCGATTAGTCAACAAAGGAAATCTTGGATCTTCAGAATCATAATGGGAGATTACACAAATGAAGGAATGTTTTTAGGGCCAAGCTGGGGTGATTATGTTTTAAAACAAGTTGTTAGAAATTAGTTTTAAAAAATGGGACGAAATAAATATTTCACCCATGATTTAATGGGAATAAGTGCCAAGATTCAAAAACTGTGCACCTTAAATGTGTGCCTCATGATAGGGGGTGTGGTGTTTATTTTATATTTTATATACATATCAGTCATACTAAACATCATTGAAAATTGGGGAAAGTAAACAAAAAAATTGTGATCTCAAATGCTTAGAAATGGTTATATAAAATTGAATCCATAATGAATCGGTGCGTATAAAGAATATGGAAATGTAAATAAATGGACACACATTCCACACAATAATTAAATTGAGAATAAATTGTTTATATAATATGGAATTGTTTTAATCTAAAAACACATTGTATTTAAATAACATGAAAACAAAAATATATAATGAATGATCAACATAGAATGGTATAAATATGAAAACACAAGACATTTAATCAAAAAACGAACCTGAAATACATCCATAAATTTTTTTCACTGTTAAAATATCATTGATTATCATAACTGAATCTTCAATAAAGAAATTATTTATTTATTATACACCATGTTTTCTAGGAACATGAAACCTTTACCAAAAATACCTTTCACAAGTTAGTTTAATACATACTGGGCGAAATTCAATTTTGTGAGGTTAGATAGTCGATTCTTCCCATGAGACTACTTATGCCTCAAAGAGATTACTTTAAATGGTCCCCAAACCATATCATACTAGTCTATTAAATTCATTAAATATCATATAATCATTTTAATTTATAAAAATTGTGAATTTTCAAAAATTTCTTTTCAGTATAGGATAAAAAAATTTCAATACATCCCTAGTTATTCAAATAACGTTCAAAGTAAACACCATATGTAATAAATTTATTTAGTTTAGGAAATAATCATATTCATGATAAATGATATTGATAGTTTAGGAAATTATCAAAGTTAGGTGAATATCTCAATTGGAAGAAAATGACTAGAAAAATGATTCATGCAATTGAATATTAATATTATCCATTATCAAAATAACTATAATCTATATAGAGGAATTATAATAATGGTATCAATAAAACATATACCTATTGGAGTAAGAATAAGAGTTGTTTACAATTATGAAATAAAAAATTATCTTTAAAACATTCTTAAGGAAAATATATTTTTCATTTTGAAAATCAATTTACAAAACATAAAATATTTTTAAGTCATTTTCTTTAAAAATCGTAGTGAAAAATAATTTCGTTAAAACTATCCTTCAAAAATAAAAATGGAATATACAAAGAAACATTGTTGTCTAATCAAGTACATGACGTGTATGGTAAAATAAAGATTCATTTTTCATAGTAAAATGTCTACACAAGTTCCATGTTAGGAAATATACAATAAGATTCATTTAAATGCATTTTTTCATTACTGAAAATTGCTAAAACATTATTCAATAAATAATTTTGAAATGGATAAAAAATCTTGAGAAAAACATTATAAAACATAGTTATATTAATAAAACATGTTTTTATCTAAATTTATAAATGATGTCAGATTTTCATAAAAACATTTTCTAAAACATTTTAAGTACCAATGATTTAGATAATGGTACTATTACTTGCATATAATCATAAATTGGTAGAGGAAAAAATGGAAGGGTTCATTATTCAATGATAAAATAATTTCATCATCCAATATTTAATTTTAAACAATACAGAATAAAATGATATTGGGAAGTAAACCCTTACAAAGAACAAATGAATTTGAGATAAAATCCTGAACATTGGACTTTCATTTGGTTGAATGTGATTTGACCACCAATATAATTGTTTTAAAATTTGTATTAAATTATTCTAGAACCATTTTAATATTAATGATATCATATATGA
Organism: Viscum album; assembly: GCA_963277665.1. NCBI lineage: Eukaryota > Viridiplantae > Streptophyta > Magnoliopsida > Santalales > Viscaceae > Viscum > Viscum album. The sequence continues at coordinate 931,160,030 of OY728143.1, read as the reverse complement.
TTATTTAATAATTTATTTTTATCCATTTTTTAATAATCTTCAACTGTATTAATTGTTTCTTGGGTTAATTGTCTTTTTCAATATGCTTTTACCAATTATTTTTATTTGCTCTTAAATATTTCAAGATTTCATTATATCTATAATGTAAAAAATATAATATATTTTCAGTATATATGTATTTATATTAGTCCATATTATTTAGTGATAGGAAATGGAATACAACATTCATGGAGACGGTAGCTCATATGTACACATGAACACTATTTACATTTACATATAAGATTGAAGAAAATAAAATTAAATAATATATAAATATATATATAATCATAAAAGTAATCTTTTATGGAATAAATTTCACTTATGTATATTAAACTCATCCACAATATGTTCTATATAAACCTTGAATGAATAACATCCCTTTGTGAGGCGGTAGTCCACCATAAGAACGAATGACGTTATAATATTCTGAAAAATGGAAATAATTTAGGAATGTGTCATATAATAATTAAAAAAGAATAACTACACAAAAATAACATATACATCATATATAAAAAGTGTGTCCATCACAATTCACAACAATTAATGGTGGTAATAGAAAAAGTAAAGACATTAGTTCATAAGGCGGTAGAGAGTCATACACACAAGTAATGAATTCATAACCCATTTTATTTAATTTTTAAAGGTTTAGGTTTTACCCTTTACATGAAAACACCTTAGTACTGGAATGATACTAAGCTAATGATATAATCATGGTATAATAAAATTACAATGAATTGGAGAATGAAAAAATAATAATTTTGGAAGAACATTAAATCTTTTTTTATCATTGAAGCAATTAGTTCTATATATGGCCAAAAAAATATGAAATTTTTTTAGTTCATATTTAACCTTATTTACTAATTTTAGTTACTTCGTAAGATCTTTTTTCTCTTAAACATTTTTATTAATTTTAAATTCTTTCAATAATAATTTCTATAAAAAAATTCTGAACATATGGGAAATTATAATTTATTTTAATTCCACATATGGAATCTAGTTTACCAAATTAATTTAAAATAATTGGATAAAATTAATTTAAAATTATTCTTGTAGATATGAAGAGAAATCTGGTTCTTAAAAATAAAATGTTCAAAAGTTTTCTATATTTTTATATTTCAATTTAATATAAACATGATTTTAATGAACTATGTTTTATTAAAAGATATATATTTAAACTATAGTGAATTTAAAATTATTTTAATGTATAACCTATAATTATAAATTATTTGTTTTAAAAACCTGTTTTAAAATTAAAATTCAACATTTTTCACAATTCTTCAAAAAAATGAAAATTTGCAGAAAAAAAATAAAAATTAACACATAGATAATATTAATACTAAACATTCAAAAAATGATGTTTTTTTCACATAACATTTATAATTGTGTTGAAATTTAGTTTTAAAACAATTTTTATATTAAAAGGATAAAACGACCTTTGAAAAATACAGTTTTTTATTAATAAAATTGGATTTGTTCTTGTATTATTCCTATCCTATTTAATGGATTAATTTTAAATTATTTTATTTTTAATATAATATATAAATTTCATTAATATCATCCTATAATAGTAATTAATGTAATTTATTAAGATTAAACACCATTGGGGAATAACAATATTTTTTAATTAAAATATTTCCTTCAACCATATATTTTCATAAGTATATTAATCCTATTAAAAACCAAAAATTTTATTTTCAGTTGATAATTTTCATTTTAAATAAAATATTTATACATTTTGGTGAAAAAAAGTTATTACATGTAATGAAAACTATTGAAGAAACACATTAATGCATGAAACACAAAATAAATTAGTATTGAGTGAATTGAAATATATATTATAGAATAAATTTATTTAGAATACCTTTTATATCATAAATTATTGAGATATTATATTCTAAATTTTTCTGGGATTTGAGTGTAATACATGTTATCGAATATGATGTTCAAATTTAAAAATGTTGGGTTTTTACAATCTCCAAAAAAAAATTAATTTTTATCCCCATAATATAAACTTTATATTGATAATCAAGGGTTTTAGATTTTAATATACCATTTTTTAGAAAACCAAATCATAATAGGTTTTATAAATATCCTCTTAATCAGATATATATATATATATATTAAGGTCATCTAGAATAACACATAACTAGGATTATATTTAGGAGGACAAAGGTGGAATGTGACAATGTGGACATAGAGGAATGACATCAATATATATTGGGAGTGATTGAATTCATTTTTCACAAGCAATTGGACGATCACTATAAATATGAGGGGATCAAAACCATAAATATAATAGGTGTGTAAAGTTAATTGATATCATCATAAATAATTGTAATAGAATTACATTTTATTTATAGGTCCTTTTTATAATGTTGATGAATTATTTTACTATAAAATATTATATGGAAATATACTTACATGATATGTTTCTATTTCATAAGGAAAATTTCACCGTTTAGTTGTGTTTCAGTCAAATTCATCACTTATTCCAATAAATAATTATACAAAAATGAATTTTTTATTTGTAAATCAATAAAATTACATTTTAAAAGATATTAAGATCTATTCAAGAGTGAAAATTCATTTCCTCTATCTCTAAATAATTTCCAATGAAAATATGGATAATACATTAATATCAAAATTTGAAATGTATTACTACTTGTTCAACATTAAAATTTTATTGTCAAATTATTTAACTAAAAACAATGACACATTAACTAGGACATCGCCTAGGCCATTGTTAAGAATCAAACCATTATCGTCCTTTGGTCATGTGTTCAAGACCCACCACCAGGGTTGACATGATGGGTTATCACCATACATGGAGGATTTCATTTTTCAAAATATATATTAATATAATTCAAATAAAAATTTCTAAATCAAATATGATGTACATCCTTAAAATAAAAGTAATCATTAAATAACCTTTTTATTAATTTTCGCAATAGAATTTTTTTATAGTCTGATAATATTATATAAGTATTATTAAAATTCAATTACTCATAATATTAACCAGAAACAATATTAATATATTTCAACATATATCTATACAATGTTAGTGCAATAATAATAAAAGAAATTTTCTACTAAAACATATTCTTACTAGAAATTTCTATAAATTTTCTTTAGTCTTGGTAGATTACTAAGAATATGTTTTTTTGATGTTGATAAAATGATCAATTTTAAACTCATTAACTATGATGGTATCCAAAAATCGTATTTAAATATGCAAATAATTTCTTCTAAAATTTAACAAATTCAATTGATATTTCATGATTCTTCTATCCAAAGTAATATTTGTGAAACACGTCAAAATATTATTTCTTGAATAAATAAACATAAGCACATAATCAATTTTATTCCCAATTTGTTCATTCTATATTCGAAGGGATACCCTTCAGAACTTTCCATTGACTTGAGTAGTCCCCATGTTCCATACTTTTAAGGAAATGTACTATAAATCAATCCTCAAGCTGAGTTTTAACTCAATCCAAAATATTTTTATTTTTTCCTTAGTAATTTTATTCATTGTTCCATTTTTTTTAAAACATACATAATTTCCCAATTTCAATGTGACACTTTTGTGTGTGCATCCTAACACATTTTGATTGTGTTGAAAATTGAGCCGTTGTTTCCCCATGGTCTCAATCACTTGTGGTATTTGAAAATCCCCTCCATCACTTCTTTAGTGATTCCTGGAGTTTTGATGCTATTTGTTTTAATCCATATTTTTTAAACTAATTATTCATACACATGATATTTTTCAATCATATCAAAATCCAATTTTGTTTATCATTTTCACAACCATTTCCTTTATGTTCAAAATTAACATGATTTCTCGGGTTCCATCCATTAGATAAAACTAAAACAAATTAGTGTGAGAAACAATAATCGTAGTGAGAAGACCATATAACGTTTTACATGATGTATAATTCCGAACACATTATTCTCCATGTATGACACTATTGGTATATCCTTGTTCTTTAATTATCATTATCAATTCAATTCTATTATAATGGTTTGTAAATTAAATATGAATTATCATAGGAATATTCAGTAGAAGATCAAACTAGGATTGCAGTATTGCTCGTTGTTATGCACTAGGTGATTATCAAGTGTAATCTATTGCAACATCTTCAACATATATACCCTTTAGTACATCTTTTCTAGAACCCCAACAACATAGAGTATGCATATTAGTATGTGTTTTTTGAAATACCCAGATAATATTTTCCTTATGAAAACAATTTTATGTTATTATATACATATAATCAAATCCTATCATTATGTTAGGTTCCCTGTTATATGTTTTTAATAATTATATATCTCACGGAATCTACTAAATATCCTCCAATACCAATTGTACTGACCCTGGCCCCAGCAGCTCATACCTAGATCCTTCTACCATTACATTTTTATAATATACAATGAGACACATCCCAATGGAATAATTGTTTTAGTAGTTGTTGGAAGCTAGATACAAACATGAGCATTATATTATATTTTAACAAAAAAAATTAAAACATAATTTTTTAAATAACATTTTAATGGCCAGAGTTTCTTGGCATATCTGATTCTGTAAACATCATGGTATCCATAGAAAATATAAGAAAATAATTGTGATCTCAAATTCTTATTAAGGGTTAAAACTAATGGAAGAGATAATGAATCTATAAGTGTAATCGATATGGGAAGGTAAATATCTAAAAACATATTCCATGAAATCAATAAACTACAAAATAAATTCATAATTAATATGGAAATTTAAATAACTGATAACACAATACATTTATATAACTTGACTATAATAATAGATACTGAAAAATAAATATGTCAACGTAAATTACTGAAACGCGAACAATTTAATATATAAAATGATAATTTAATGAATCTATATATTCTTTTCATATTAAAATATTTTGGATAATAATAACTGAATCGTAATTGAGGAAATGATTAATTATTATTGTCCATGTTTCCCAATAACATGAACGCTTTACTGACAAGTCCTTTCCGAAAACAGTTTAAAACATACTGCGTGAAATCCCATTTAGCTAAGGACATACAAGTGATTCATTTAATGATAATAAATATCTATTTATAGGATTTTGTTAAACTTTATCCATCTCAGATTATTCCTATCCAAGTCATTCCTCAGATATCTAATAATAAATTTAATTCATAAAAAAGGTGTCTTACCTAATATCTCTATTGAGTTGAGGATATGGATATATCAACATTTCCCCATTTAATAAAATAACATTAAATTTTAAACACCTAATGTCAAAATAGTATATGATTTTTGAAATATTCATATCCATGATAAATGATATGGATATTTATGTGAAATTTAATATTCCACAATCAAATGAATGTTAATAACTCAAAGGGATGTTAAAGATAATGTAAATAATTCAAGGAAGTTAATGTCAACACTAACCCTTGTTATAATAACAATAATCCATTTCGAGGGAGGATAATTATGGTATCAGTTAAATTTATACTCTTTATAGAATGAATAAATATTTTTGTCATTGATTAAATAAAAAACATCTTCCAAAAGAATTTTGAAGAAAATATACTACTAATTGTCAAAATCACATTTTAAAAAATAAAAAATTAGTAAAAAACATATTTTTGGGAATTATTTTTATAAACATTTCATTTATAAGTATACTTTTAATCATTAAATTTAGGATTCCATGAATCAATAGTGTGTAATCTCATACAGGACATACATGGAAAAAAGAACATTCTGTTTCCATTATGAAAAGTTTAAAAATGATTTTTTTTAAGGAAAATAAAATTATTTTTAAAAAATGTATTATAATTCATAATGGGAGAAAATTATTTTATAAATAATTTTCAAATTTTAAAAAGAATTTGAATTATTTTTAATGAACATGGTTTTTTAAGAAAATAGTTTTCCAACCAAAGAGAGAAATGAAGTGAGGTTTTCTGAAAATAATTTTCAAAAAAGATTAAAGTACCAAGAGTGGGAAAAATGATAACATTAGTTAAAAAATATCCAGAAAAACAAAATTATAAAAGAAATAACCTTTTTATTAATCAATGATGAAATAATTTCATCAGTGGAAATTCAAGTGTAAACAATCCTAACTTAAATGATATTGTGACGTAAACCCTAGAAAAGATCATAACATTGAGGTGAGAATTAACACATGAATAAATTATTTAACTAAAATAAAAATAAACATAATTTTTTTTAAATATGTGATTTTATATTACAAATTCACTAAACACATAATCATAGTGTATTAATGACAATGAGGAAGTAATGTTTCCCAATGAAAAGAAATTTTGTAATGAAATAATTTACCACTTGGTAACAAAATGTTCAAAAACCCTAAATCAAATAATTCCAAATGAAACATAAAATAACATGAATAATTAATTTTTTATTAATATTACATATAAATTAGTAGTATATAAACTATATAAATGCAATTAGGTTCATAACAATATAATATGCCTCCATGAAATGAAATTGAGATGAAATCCATAACCTTTTGATTCCTTTGGATGAACATGATGTAACCTATATTATAATTATTTTAAACATTTTATTAACTTATTACATTACAAAATTAATATCTATGAAATCATATATGATCACTTTATAATATATTATTACCCATTCATTAATAAAGTTTTTTTATTTTCATTGTTTTAGGTGTTAATTTCCTTTTTTGTGTGTGTTTTGAATTGTTATTTTTTTCTACTCCTAAATATATCATGATTTCACATTACGTTAATTTAAAACCATTTTTTAAATTTCATATATAATCAGTATATATGTATTTATAGTAGTATAAAATATTTAGCGATAAAAAATGGAATACACATTTGATAGAGACGGTAGGTTGTATGTATGCCTGAACATTGTTTCCATTTTCATTCTGTATTGATAGAAAGAAAATTAAATAAAATATATATTATCATTTAAGTATAATTTCAATTTCATATATATCACATATTTTCATCATACCCATCCTTAATATGATTGATTTAATGCATGAATGAATCGCATCGCTTCGTAAGGCGGTATTATTCTGTACACACAATCGAATTTATCGTATTGCTACAAAATGGATATAATGATGGTATTTCTTATATAATAATTAAAGAAGCCTTAATACATTATAAATATAACATAATTCGTATATAAATAGTATTTAAATCATTATTCCAAACCATTAATGTCAAACACCAACTTTTAAAATTAAATTAAATTTTATTATTTCTTGTCTTTGTGTTCTCACGCCATGGTTTGGGCTGGTTCCTGGTTTTAAAATTTTTTCATATAACAATTTTACTAGGTTTTGAAACCTTAACGATCACCATTTAGTTGGCGGTAGCTGCACATTCGGCCTAGGTTTTAGGAAATTTATCATTATTATTTATCGTCATATTATTATTATTATTGAATTATTACCATTCTTTATGTTATTTTTTTTATTATTTTACGATGATTATTATATTTGTTTATACTATTATTATAATAATTATTATTATTCTTTATATTATTATTATTATTTATATTATTACTATTATTATTAAATCATTTTTATTTTTAAAATAATAATAATATAAATAATAATTATTATTATAGGATAAAATGAAAGAAGGGGAACCCTATTGTACATGGGGATGCCCCTTCCTCCTGACTCACAGCACAAAACAACACCTTCCCTTCTACCTCCTTCAACCTACACTTCACCCAGACCCCCATGCCCCTCTGTGCACACCCTCCTACTCCCAAACGTTGCCTTTCATTACCCCATCTACACGCCCAGACCCTCTCCCTTGCCAGGTCATTGCATCTACCTCTCACCATCGACCCCCTACACTCGGCCCTCACCTCGTTCGAGCCCTCCCCACCACTATTTAGGTCATTCCCTAACCCTCTGGCTTCCAGAATCTTCCCTCTGCCCCACCGACATGGTCACCTCCGGCCTCCATTAGTTTTGGCCTTCTCCCCAGCCACCCGACCTTGCCAGTGGCAAAAATCCGACCAGCAACACCCCGGAACTCCCATCCTTCGTCCTTCTGCACTCTGGAAAGGCCTCCCATTCCTTTTTCTAGACTCCCCGAACCTGCATACCACCCCAAGATGAGTTTTTTATATATTCATTTTTTCAAAAAAAAAATTGAAAATACATCTAGGTTAAAAAATTTATTCTTTTACCCCCCAAAGGCGGCACCTGGTGTGCCGCCTTTGGGGAATCTTCCACCCAAGGAAAGGCGGCACCGGGTGTGCTGCCTTTGCCCAAAAAATAACTGCAAAGGCGGCATACCAAGTACCGCGTTTTCCTAAATAATTTTTTTTTAAAATTTTATTTTTTATTTTTTTTGTTTTGTTTTGTTTTATATATATATATATATATAACAAAACTTTTCAGCAGAATTTTTCTTCTATTTAATATCCAACGGTTCTGCCATTATAGCAGTCTGGATTCTAACTGATACCCTCACCCAGGACTCCCTTTTGTAAGGGGGTTTTCCCTGAAAACAATACTGCATTTCCGATGTGGGATTCTGGTTCTCTTTTTCCTACACAGTACATTCTGCGTTTCCGATGTGTGATTCTATTTCAAGTACACGACATTGAAAGACTATAAAAGATAAAATATATGACCAATACAAATGAAACTTTAAACACTGATTAAACATATAATAAATAGTTCAAAAAAAATTCATAAAAATGTTTATACAGATTAATTTATAAACTTTCAAAACCACCTACTTGAAACTTAAACATATTTGAAGTACTTGACTTTGAAAGATCATAAAAGATAAATTATAAGACCAGTACAAATGAAACATTAAACATTGATTAAACATATAAGAAATAGTTGAAAACAAAAATAATTTCATAAAAAATGTTTACCAAAAACAATTTATAAGCTTTCAAAACCATCAACCCGAAACATAAAAAAGTTTCAAATTCCTGACTTTGAAAGACTATAAAACATAAACTATAAGACCAATAGAAATGAAACTTTAAACATTGATTAAACATATAATAAATAGTTGAAAACAACAAAAACATCCTAAATTTTTTTCATATAAATTAATTTATAATCTTTCAAAACAGTCTACTTGAATAGGGAATCCGATCCATCAGTTTGAGGGATACCGGGGCTAGGTAGATAGATAATCTGATCATTGTATCTATGGATTTTTTTGGATAGGATGATAGATTCATTTCATTCATTATATCGAGGTATTTCCTTTTTAAGATAAGATATAATTTCTTAAAATTATAAAATAAGGGACACCTTTATTTTTTGGTTATAGAATATGATTCTCTTAAGGTTAAAAGACATTATTCTTTTAATGGCTTTGAAAGTCATTATTTTTTTTGTATGAAATTGTATTTATTTTTTGTAAAAAGATTTTATATTTCCACCACACATATAATTGAATGAAAAACATCATATTAGTATTTTTATTATGATTTTATCCATATTAATATGATTTTGATAATAAATAAACTTTTGAATTACTAAAATCTATCATGATTATGATTCTTGTACTCTGATTACTCGGATTCATATAGACTCTGATCATTTACATTGTGATTTAATCAAATTGTTTCTATTTATGATTATTTGATTGGACTGAGAACCATGTCCAATAAAAAATGTAACATTTTTTTTTTATTTTTTAGTTTATTTCTTTTAAACTACAATTTTTAATACTAAAATATTCCCACTTTTAACATATCTATTAGAATAATATTCTTATGATCCTAATAAAAATTAAAGGTATAATGATACAAAATTGTGTGGTTTTCTCAAGAGAATATTCCAACTCATCTTTTAATATCCATTTATTGTATTTTCTAGTTTTACCATTATCATTACTATATGAATAAATTGAAAATTTCTCAACTTGATTAATGAAACTAAATTCATATTTTTAAGAACTACTAGTTGATGAATTATCTTTTAAGTAATTTCTTATCAAATTATTATGTCTATTACTAGAATGATACGTCTTCTTCATATCATTTTTTCTATTTTAGAGGAATCTCACTTTTTTATCAAATTATAAATTATCCATTTTCATTATAAAATTCATGGAAAATATTCCAATGAAATTATAGATTCATCACCATAGTGGTTTATTTAGTTTTAAATTCATTTAACCTATATAATCCATATTTAAATTGGTGAATAAATTTCATTAATGTATTCATCAAATTCATCATCATCAGAATCAATTGATTCCCCAATTTCCAATTATTTGAACTTATTTTTTCTTATAGCCTCAAAGGATATATAATATATATCTTCTTTTTGAAACTCATTTTCTTTATCATTTCATAATCTATGAGAATAAAATATAACTCCTCTAATGAAATATATTCCCTATCTTCCATGTCTAAAACCATGGCATCAAATCCTATAGGGAAATTTATCAAAATCGTTTTCAAAATTTTTGAATCTTATATCTTCAAACCGTATCCATAGATATTACATACCATCTCATTGAACCTAATGAAATAGTCATCAATGATTTCATCATCGACCATTTTAATATTCTCAAACTTTATTCTTAGGATTTTTATATTATCTCTCTTAACATTAATATTTCCTTCATAAGTACTTCCCAGTTTGTTTGAAATATCCTTGGTAGTTTCAACACCCATCACTTTAGTGTGTAACATTTTTGATAAATCCATTAGGGTATAATTTTGATATTTTCTATGAACTTCAAGATTTATCATATTAGATTTAGTACAATACTAATACATAATAATATGTGGTAATCTAATGGTTTATACGTCTTTCATTTATATGAAAAGCGATTGAAGGAAAAGAGTATAATATTCCTCTATGTGTGGTAGTTATTTCCCTAAAATTAGGTATTCCATGGTTTCTCACTGAATTACGATCCTTCATTTCTCATAATGTTTTCTTATCATGAGAGAGGAGCTTTCTATGATACCATTTGATTTAACGAAGGATGAGTTGGGTTCTAATGAGGGGGGGTGAATCTATAGTACATTGGTTTAAAAATTCACTATTCTGTAATCTAAAATCTGTGACTGATTAAACTATCTATCCCTTATCTTAAATTCTGAAAATCCACCTGAATAAAAAAATAAAATCAATGAAAAACACAGGGATTCTATTAGGTTAATTACAAGGACCTACTCCTTACTACAACCATTTATTACACCTTGATAAAGGTTATTCAATTTTTTTAGTCGGTTACAACAAGGGAAAGTTGTATTCCCATAAAAAAATAAGTCCAATAGTGTTTCATATCTAGAGTCCCACTAGAAATTACAAGCTCCCACCTTAACTAACAACTCTTAACTCCCATAGGTGGATCTTTATACTATATCCATGGTGATTCTAAAATCTCATAAGCCTACTCGAGAGTCACACTGGTGACCTCTTCTACATCTGAGTCCCAAAAAAGACTTCAAAAATCCTAAGTCACACAATATATGAACTTTTTTCTAAATATATCTATCAAATTTTTATATTTCTGCTGAACCTTCATATATAGTCTTTCTCAAAAAACAAACCAAAGCACCTGATCTACCCATGTACAATATTAATGAAATTATGCAACTGTTTTATCAATGACCTTATATTTATCACTATCCATTGAACATAAAATTGCCTGGACTAATCTCAAAAAACTCATAACATGGGTATATATCTTCTGAAACACTACCTAAATCAGTCTCAATATTTATGTATATAAAATTAATGGAATATCAATTCAATTTTATTTAAAAAAGACAAATATAAAATATTCCATGATAATTTTATGTAAGTGTTATTTAATTTTCATGAAAATATTTTATAATTCATTCACACCTACAATGCCTCTTTCCTTCTCACTTTAGTGCTTCCTATTCATGGTACTCTCACATAACATCTTTGGAATATTTTCAAAACCCGGGCCCATATACTTCATATACATTGGGCCTTTTCACATTTCTTCATGTATCGTAACTCGATGATATTGATCAATGAATAATATCTCATGAAATTATATCAAACATATTTTTATAATATAATATGATGTATATAATAATAGTTGACATAACAGTATATGCATTATTTTTTCATCACGAAGCTTTTATTATTGAAAAATAATCATACATTATTTTATATGTGGCAACATAATGTTTTATTACCACTGGTGAAGGTTCACATAACTATAGTCTTCATCATGCAATCATGAAGTAAAATTCACAATAAGATTATATGGAATCTCTTCATGAAAATAGAGGGCCTCCTCAGCTCTATTTCACTCTAATAAAATCTCCCTCAAACTCTGATTAATAACTCACCAAAAATTAAAGTGGGTAGGGTATTTATATGGAATAATCTACTAACATAACTCCATCGACTTAACTAATATGTGCACCACCTTTCATCTATGTGCACCACCTTTTTTATTTACAATATAATGACAAATCATTCTCTTTTCTCACCCACATATATTTACCTTAGATTAAAAAAATATCTTTCACAAATATAAAATTTCATGTATATAACAATATTATTTGATCCTTCCTATCACCAACCCAAACTCAGTTCGATCACAACAGGAAGGCAATGAAGGCACAATGAACTTTAACACATGAAACAAACCATATACTTATTTTATAGGAATAAGAATATACTTCTTGATTGATTGAATTATGTTGATCATACAAAAATTTTATTCAAATTTTTACCCATAAATTTTAATGAGGATGAATAGTACACAAAATTCAGGATCACATGTCAGATTTTGAACCATCTTGGCACTGCTTAATAAGTAAACACATTCTGTGGAATTGGAATATGTGTGTATTAGGGTCCTCTGTATAATACAATATAGCACTAAACCATGGAAACTTTATTTGCATGCACTCCACCATAAAAGATGGATCCACTATTCTCTCATGTGTCTCTATTTTCACAACCACCCTTTCTCATCTAGGAGCAAATCTTACCACATATTGTCTAGATAAGTTTTAATTCCTTTCCAACCTAAGTAGTGGTATACTCTTCCCTTGGCTAGCTAGTGGTAGGATAATTTTTTTGAGTAAAATCAAAAAAATAGTTATCCATTTCATCTCCTAAATTATTATTTATGTAAAATATAAATTCATCTCACATGAACATATTTTAATCCCTTATGAAATAATAAAATATTATATTTCCTTCACTTCCTTTTCTATTATTGTAAACAACGTGTCACCATTTCCACAATTTTTTAACATAATATCACATCAAAAGTCCTCACAATTATGCCTCACATATCAAAATAATCTACTAACAAGTCATTCATCCTTATTGGAAAAAAAATTCATATCAATGGGATCTTTATATATCATAGTCCTTATTGTTTTGAATTAATGACTTCCATTTTTCCACATATCCATTTATATGGTGAACCACCATGATGACTTTTTCCTTTTAACTAATTCCTAAATTGAATATTATTTTCTATAGGGTCATTATGCATTTTTCATCTACAAATGGATTAAAAATTTCACTGAATTTTGGAGGTTATTACTGCATGAAGATATCCATTATAGTTACACAATGTTGTAGATCAATAGGTCTCTCTATATAGGTGGGATTATTTTTCATAACAAGGGTTAAAATACCTAATATAGTTATGAGTAGGTTTTTATGCAAAATATATTTGTTAAATTGTTTATGGGGAATATCCCTACATTGACTAAGAATGGTTATATGGTTCACATTCCTCCACTTCGTATCCATATTTTTATAATGACATATATATTATTAGCTAATAAATTCTAAATGTAAAATATAATTCTAATTATGAATTATAGAGTTTTTTCTAGAAATCTTGAGTGTTTTTCTATGAAATATTTATATATATATTGGTTCCTCTAAATCAATTTCTAAATGTCACTAATAATGTTACTCAAATACCAACTATAACATCTTATAATCCATAAACCAGTAGTCAATAGTTATATTACATTATTGGTATAAAGTAAAAGAGACCCCAATGGAAAGAACAATTTAGTAGTCTGGGAACACCATATATAGATAAACAATACATATCAAAATAGAAGATACAAAATGAACATATTATGAGATCATAAAAATCCCTTCAATCATATCCCAGAAAATATCACATATTCCTCCTCAATGATTCATGAAAAAGGAAAAAATTACATTTGTGATCAAAATCTCATTACAAAGTAGCATATATGGGAACCTAACATAACATAAACATAGAATAAGTTATATGTAAAGTATAAATTAAAAAATGAAGTCATAATATACTAAAATTGAGGGAATTATATGGTCATGATTATAAACAATAACATGGAATAAAATAATCAATTATCTCATACTGATGGAATGTATATTTCTAGAAATGAAATTCTTGTTGTTAAGGCCTAACGCTAGGCCACATTAGTATTATTGGAAAAAGAATACACCAAATACCAACATATTTTTCATATGATATCCACTGATTAATTGATGGGAAATATAGTTATATGCCAGACCCATCACCGGATTAAGACTAATCAATTCACTCTACGAGTCATAATGACCTTTGTAAAAGTTCCCTATGAAACCTATTGCGGACTTAATCATGGGTATCCATATATTGATAAATTAATACATAAAATACTTCCCATTCATTATAATAATGTAAATTTCTTCTCGAAAAAACCTTATTGAACTTGGAAGACATGTGTTACCATCCATGTAATTGGAATTACCCTAATCATAAAAATATAGTGGTGAGGGTACCTTCAATGTGTTGTATATCCATGGAAGATAGTAATTGAGTACAATAGTTTTCATTGGTTTGATACCAAGGAAAAAATGAGAACCCATATATTTAATTCCCCCTATTTCATGATTTCTTATAAAAAAATACACTTAATATAATCACAAAATAAAATTATTCCATGTGTCCTTAGGTAATTAGTTACATAGAATAATAACCTAAAATAAAAATACGAAAAAATTATTTAAAACTCCATAACATGCCCTTAAAATCCATTGATCTTATAATACTGCATAGGATAACCTGGGGATGTACATAAGAAAGTGGTGAATTATAAATCCTAGTAAAGAAATAATCAAAAAATAAAATTATGAAATTAATACATGTGAGTCGAGAGACATAACAAGCTGATATAAAATTGATGTGATTCATAAAAATAAACCTCAAATTATTATATAATATAATAATATCAAGGCAACATTGGAATGCAATAAAAAATAAAACATGGAATCACAATTCTAAGTCAAGGATAACCACTAAAAAAATATAACATAGAGTGCTTAAGATAACCTCCTATGCACTTTAAGTGATTTATCATGAGGTGAAAACATTAACCATTTTTATGAAGTGGAATATAATTTAAGGCCACCCATCATACTCATATCATGTACATGAATTTTTTTAAGTTTCAAGTAGGCTGTTTTGATAGATTATAAATTAATTTATATGGAAAATTTTTAGGAAGTTTTTGTTGTTTTCACCTATTTCATATATGTTTAATCAATTTTTAATGTTTCATTTATATTGGTCTTATATTTTATGTTTTTTATTATTTCAAAGTCGGGAATTTGAAACATTTTTAAGTTTCATGCTGATGGTTTTGAAAGCTTATAAATTGTTTTTGGTGAACATTTTTTATGAATTTTTTTTTGTTTTCAACTATTTATTATATGTTTAATCATTGTTTAAAGTTTAATTTGTATTGGTATTATAGTTTATCTTTTATAAGCTTTCAATGTCACGTACTTCAAATATGTTTAAGTTTCAAGTAGGTGGTTTTGAATGCTTATAAATTAATCTGTATCAAAATTTTTTATGAAATAATTTTTGTTTTAAACTATTTCTTATATGTTTAATTAGTGTTTAAAGTTTCATTTGTATTGGTCTTATATTTTATCTTTTATAGTCTTTCAAAGTCGCGTACTTGAAACATAATCACACATTGGAAATGCAGAATGTACTGTGCAGGAAAAGGAGAACCAGAATCCCACATCGGAAATGCAGTATTGTTTTCAGGGAAAACCCCCTTATAAAAGGGAGTCCTGGGTGAGGGTATCAGTCAGAATCCAGACTGCTATAATGGAAGAACCACTGGATATTAAATAGCATAAATATTCTGCTGAAAAGTTTTGTTTTATATATATATATATATAACAAAACAAAAAAAAAAAAAAAAAAAATTTTAAAAAAAATTATTTAGGGAAAGGCGACACCTGGTATGCCGCCTTTGCGGTTATTTTTTGGGCAAAGGCGGCACACCCGGTGTACCCTTGCCCTGGGCGGAAAATTGCCCAAAGGCGGCACACCAGGTGCCGCCTTTGGGGGGTAAAAAAATAAATTTTTTTAACCTAGATGTATTTTCAATTTTTTTTTTGAAAAAATGCATGTAAAAAAACTCCCCATAGATCTCCCTTATACTCTAGCCAACAGGGCGCTGAACCCCCTTTCCCTAGACTGTGTTTTTTTATTTCATATTTGAATTTTTATTTGTTTTAGATAAATTATAATACCACCAGTTGTGTTTCACACATTCATCTCTTTTTCTAGGAAGTGAAATTGATCTGTTGGCAGTTGTTCATATTTCCTCAGATGCATCATTGTATCTGCACATGATTTGCGATAGGCGAATCGTCATTTTCTTTCTGAATAATTCCATTTAGTGCTTTCATTTTTTATTTAATTATATTAATTGATTTTCATCTTTGAAAATTAATTGGTCAATCTATTGTAGGGTTTTCAATTTACTTGGTTTTCCTAAAAGTATTTTGTTATAGTGATTTCTAGTTTTTGTTTTTTGTTTTATTTGTTTATAAAATTATTAATAAACTAATAGATTTTTTAGAAATTCTACTAAACTGTTTGGGTTTCTTATAACATTTTTTATACTTTGGTTGTCCTGCTAATAAAAATTGTTCATAAACTATTTGTATTTCTATAAAACTATTTATAAACTGGTATATTTGTTTATATAATTGTTGATAAATTGTTTTTCTTTTTTATGAAGTTTTCATCATTTTAGATCTTTGAAGGATTTTTATTGAAATGAATTGTTGTGTGTTTGGTAGGGATTACGGCTTTTTTTGGAAATTGTGTAATGTTTAGGTGTGGGTGTGCTTGAAACTCAAGGGATCTTTTGGCACTTTTATATGCTTTATGTGTTTATCACGGAATAAAAAGGTACTTGGGAACTTTTTGGTAAATTATTGGTGTAAAGTCTTATTTGGAAATATTTATGTAAAAGTGGTATTTGTTGTTTGGAAATGGTTTTGGTGTGTGTTTGGTCATTCATGATAGATTTGGGTGTGTATCAATATTGAAGATATAGGTTGTTTAATAAAATGGTTAAATAAAATGTTTTAAAGGAATAATAAATTATAAAAAGTGTGTGAAACATGTTTCAATGATGTTTTGGGCTGGGTATGGTTTTAAAAGTGGTAATTAATTTTTCATTCATTTTTGTTGGGTTTTTCACACCAAATGTTGGTTGAGTTGCTCGATTGGATCTTGTATATGGTATATGATCATTAAAACTATTTTTTTTATTTTTATGAGTGTAATCGCCAATCAATAAAAATGATGATAAAAGTTTTCAAATGTTTTTTCAAGTTATATGCTCGATGCGAAGCCACTTTTTCCATTGTAAAAATGTTTTGGAACTAAAGTGATTTAGAGTTCTGGTTGTTTATAAATATATGGTTTTTAAAAAAATTCAAAGGCCTACTAGGCATCTTTGAAAGGGTTTCTTGTAAAACCCCTCTTGGGATAGGTCTCTTGCCTCGTAGTCTCATCATGGGATATAAGGCTCCTAGTTATGGGCCACCTTTTGATAATATTTATTTTAACGCATGAGACTAACCTAGAGGTAGTCGGGTGGTGATGGATTGTGTACCTAGCTTGGTTATATTTATATATGTGGATTTCTTGTTCAACGTGTGGCACACCTCATTGTGAACATAGCACAGAAACCTAGTATAGCATGGGGGTTTACTAAGAACCACTACTACCACAGAAGTTCACGTATTTTCTAGTGGCTCATAGTAGGGTGATATTCAGGATTATTTCTATGGGATTGTCCCCCTAGTCTTACAAAATAAATGGTGTCCAAGTGGTAGGGTGTTTGATTCAATCATGTGTGGAATGCTACCAGGGATGGAGTCACAAGAATTAGTATGCTCTGGTCATCCTTTGAGTTTCTAGGTTATTCATGGTCCTTTGATATGATCACTATTAGTACAATATCCTTTATTGTGTGTGTAAAATCATACACTTGATCTTTTTTATGGTTTTTTCTTGGAAAAACATTGTATGAATGGTCAGTTTTAAAAAGTATTTCAAAGTAGTTGTTTTTGGAATGTTTGTGTGAGCCCCTCTTTATTTCTATTCCCTATTTTTGAATTATAAGGGAAATTGATTTTTTATCGTTAGTTTTAAAAATACATTGTATATATGAAAGAATTATTTTTTATAAGTATAAATCAAACTAGAATAATTGGTCTATTTTTGGAATTTGAAAATTCATAGATTCCATGGTTCACTTATGGCAACCCTACTGAGCATTTTTATGCTAACTCCTATAAAATCATATCAGTTTTAGGTTCCCATTTCATTGGTTTTGTTTCTTGATTGATCATTATTAGAGAAAGGAGGTCCTTTTGTTGGGTGGTGACCATGAAGGTCATATAGAGGTATGTGCAGTTTTACATTCCTTTCTATGGTAGTTTTATTAACATCATATGTGTATATTTATGTTTTTATCTCATGTTCATGGGCCAAATCATTCCCAGCGGTAATATTTTAATGCCCGACACTGGTTTCCATCCCATGGGGATTTCGAACGCCCTTCGTGAAATGTCACAGTCTAGCTTGGGTGACAGGTTCAGGGTCGAACTGGGCTAGTTCTTGACAAAATGGTATCAAAGGAGGCCCTTATTATTTTGGGTGACTGGTAGACAGAGATTATAACTTTCAGAACATGGGGGTAGGTATGGGAAGGGATTAATGAACCCTCACCCATTCCAAACATCGATTTAGCAGGGGTAGTTAATGAATTGATACCCTATATTGTTCTGATTTTTTTTAGATTTAGGGATAATAATAGAGGCAAGCCGATGTTATTTCATGATTTCACATGGAGTAGTGACAGATGTGGAGTCTGAGTACACATTTTAATTTATTCCATGCTCTTGGTGCTTACATGGGGCATGGACTCCTACCATGTCACTAGGTTAAGAATTAGTACAAGTCCATCACTACGGTATTTTGATGCATGTTTAGTGTCATCTTGGTTCTGGTTTATTTAAGTCCATTTTTTAAAGTGTAAAATGGTTTTTAAAATGAGAATTAATTCTGTTAAATGGATTTAAATCTGTGAATGGGTTTTAAAAAAGAATCCTCTTGGTCTAAAAATCAGGTGTTTGTGTGGAATTGGTAGAGAAATGTGTTCTGTGAAACATTAGGTACATTTTATTAATGTTTTCACATGTGAGTGGATGCATGGTAGGTGTGTGTTGGTGCGTGTGGATGATAGCAGATTAAGACATGTGCAATGGTTCATAAGATTACTATGGTCTGTACAGGGAATTAAATGCTTGACCTCATTTTTCTTAAAGTTATTTTAAAAGGGAAAATGGTGTTTGGAAATTTAATTTTGCTTGAAAATTGGGTTTGGTATTTGGAAAGTGGCTTTGAAAGAAGTTGGTTTTGACATCTAAAATGAAAAATGAATTTTGGGTTGTGTTTGTATTTGTTTTGTTTTTGAGTTAGTTTCTTTTGGGATTAATGAGCTTTCAGTGATGTTGCTTCAACTTGATATTGGTTTTGGATTTTTGTTTTATATGTCGTTTAGAAAATTCCACCAAGAAAGGTCTCCAAGTTTTCAGATATGTCATGCCCAGTTTTCAATCCTTCTCAGACATTTCCAATCCTTCATAGTGATCAGGGTACATTAGAGACAACAAAGTGGATTTAAGAGGTCGAACACATCCTCATGGTATTAAGAACTCCTCATTTTTTAGTGTGTGTGCCGTTTTAGGTATGTTTGAAGGTCCATCTATGGATGAATGGGAGTTTCTCTCCCTACCATCACTGCTAGTTGGGATGACATGGGATGTCTTCAAAAGAATATTTATCTGATGATTAGTACCGAAATAGGTGAATAAAAAGAAAAGGGAATATCTCATGAATATTAAACAAGCTCAATGGTTGGTGAGAGAATATTTATCCCATTTAAAGGAACTTGTGTCCCTTTCTAAGGAGAATGAGTCGTAGGATTTGATGAAGAATTATCTCGTATTGGGGGGTATTTATGCAGAGATCCGGGAGCGGGTAATTCCTTCTAGGGAACATCAATTTGAGAACATTGTGGATGAGGTGTTCTAAGCTTAGTTGGTATCTAGAGTCCATATGGTTATAAATCTAGTGTATCCAGTTTCTCGTGAAGGATCCCCATCTGGAAAGCAGGGTGTGCCAGAGGGACTTATTTCTAATGATTCCTCTCTCGTGGTTCTGACATCCAATTCCTTAGACAATTAAATGATTCTCCAATAGTGTGGACATTTAGGGCACTCAAATCCATCATGTCACATCCATATAATGACGTTACATCATTGTGGGAGTCTGTTCCATCTAGAGAAGTTCTATAGGAATCGTCGCCTGAAGAAGAAACTATCACCAGATATTTCTAGTTCTTTAATGTGAGGTAGAATATGCTTTACCCTTCAGAGCACCAGCCACATGTCTTTGGGTGAAGCTCGTGCACAGTTATAAGTTTCTTGGGTAGTGAATAATTGGTCTGAGTTTTGTGTTAAGTCTATAAAATAGAACATTTAAAGTTGTTCTTTCTTGTTTTTCTACTGTTAAAGATTTTATGTTATTGTAAGTTCATTGTTTTTTCGTGAAGTAATGGTGGACTCGTTTTATTATAACCAATATAGTCCTATCTGTGTGGATTTGGTTTTCTGAATCATGTGTATTTTTAAAGGTGTGTTTGGCCCTTGTATTGGTTGATATCTGTTTAGTCGTGTTCATTTGGTGGTGTAACTGTATGTGGAATAATTGATGTTTGTTTTTTCGCTCGAGTTCATTGATTGGGTTAATATTTGGTTATAGGTTTTTCTCATGTGTTGGGGGATTTTTTGGATGGATTGAATGTTCCATGTTTCAATGGATGTGTTGTCCTCTTGTGCTATAAGAGTTTGTTTGATTCGGTTTGGAGTTCCCAAGTCATCCCCCCTTCTCAAGGTGGTATGTCTAGGTGTTAAATTTCCATTCTAGTGATGTTCTTGTAGCGGGGAGAACCAACTTATGTTCTCCGTTTCTCTTGTGTTATGGTTTCTTTTGGTTTCAATCAGTTATGGATTCTTATTTGGTATATTGTTCAGTTGGGTGACTTTCTGGGGGCAGAATGTTTCTATAGTGAAGAGAATTGTCACACCCTGACTTTGTAGCATAATGTTTATTTTATTATTTCTTGAATTCGGGTTCTCGTGCAAAGGTTCATGTTGGGTCCCAGTTTGAAATGTTTGTTGTTTAACAATTGTACTAGGTTTTGGACATGTCCGCAGTAACCGCGTGGTTGGCGGTAGCCGTATAATTGGATAAGGTGTCAGGAAATTTCTTATTATTTTTATTATTTATATTATTTTTATTATTGTATTATTATCATTCTTTATATTATTTTATTTTTATTATTATTATTATTATTTATATTAATATTATTATTCTCTATATTATTATTGTTTGTATTATTATTATTATTGTTGAATTATTATTATACTTATTTAATTGTTATTAATATTATTATTATTATGAGATAAAATGAAAAAATGGATCCCTATTCTACCCGGTGGTGCCCCCCATTCCCCCTAACTCGTTGTGGACAATGATACCTTCCCTAATACCTCCTTCATGAGGCGTTGCACCCAACACCCCATCCCCCTCCGCACTCACCCTCCTACTCCCAATCACCACCTTGCATCGCCCCTCCGCACGCCTAGGACCACACCCTCTCTAGCTCACTACCTTCACCTCTCACCCTCAACCCCCATCACCTGGACCCCCCCTCATTCCAGGCCTCTGCACCACCGGCCATCCCGTGTCCTGGACCTCCTTCTTCTGGCCTCAACCCTCTAGACTACGGGCAAGGCCACCTCTGGCCTTCCTTGCCTCTGACCTTCTCCCTAGCCACCCGACCAACCCAATGCCAACCAGTCATCCAGCAACACACCTAGGCCCTCAGCCTAAGTCCTTCCAAACTCCAGAAAGGACTCCCCCTCGTTGTGTCGGCCTCACCAGACCTACATACCTCCCATCTCTCGACCTTTTTCTCTGGCCAGCAACACGCTGAACCGCCTTACTCTGGTTTTTGTTTTGTATTCCATTGTTGTTGTTTTATTTGTTTTGGCTAAATCCAAATATTGCATGTTTTGTTTCTCATGTTCTTCCCATTGTATATGGCATGAAATGGGTCTTTTGGGTGTTTTTTTCCTTTCGGAGGATGCGCCGTTGTTTCCGTGAATGATTTCTGGTAGGTGAATCCACATTTTCCTTTTTTAATAAGTCCATTAAATTCTTGTTTGTTTTTAATTAATTATTTTTCTTTATTTTTTCCTTTGCAAAATAATTTATCAATTTACAATAGTGTTTTCATGTATGTTGGTTTTGTTAATGGTAGTTTATTATAGTGTTTTCTATTTTGTGTAATTTTTTGATCTTTTTATAAAAAATTTAACAATGTTTTTGATTTGTTTATATAATTTCTAGTAACCTATTTTGGATTCATATAAAATTACGTATACCTTGTTTTTCCTTCATATAATTTTTTTTCATAAACTAGTTAGTTTGTTATAAAATTATTTTCAAACTGGTTGGGTTGTTTATATAGTTTTTGATACAATTTTTATCTGGTTTTATGAAGGTGTCATCATTTTAGAGCATTGATGGATTTTTATGGAAATTTTTTATTTGTGTTTGGAAAGGATAAAGACCCTTTATGAAATTGTGAAATGTCTATGTGTGTGTTTGTGTGTTGTAAACTCAAGGGATCATTGGGAAAATTCATATTATTTGTATATTTTAACTCAGATTAAAAAGGTAATTGAGATCTTTTTGGTCAATTCTCGGTGTAAAATCCCGTTTGGTCATATTTTTGTAAAAGTGGTATTAGTTGTTTAGAAATGGTATTGGCGTGTGTTTGGTATTTCAGGAGGGATTTGGGTGTTTGATGATATTGAAGCTGTGAGGTGTTACATAAAATGGTATTATAATGTTTTTAATGGTTTACTAAATTATAAAAGGGGTGAAAAATATATTTGGAGGATGTCTTGGGGAATTTATTGTTTTTAAATTGGTTTTTAATGTGTTGTCCAGTTTTTTAGATTTTGAACACCAAATGTTGGTTGAGATTCCTGGTTGGCTCTTGCATATATATTATGAACATTAGAAATATATTTTGGTTTTATGACTGTAATTTCCATGCAATAAAACTTACTATAGGTGGGTTTGAATGGTTTTTCAAATTAAGTGTTCTATGTGATGACTTTTTGGCCATTGAAATTTTTTTGGATATAAAGTAATTTATGTTTATGGTAGTTTAAAATGGTAAATTTTTTTAAAAATATCGAAAGGCGTCATTGGAATATTTAAAAGGGTTGTTTGGAAAACCCCTCTTGGGTTTGGTCTTTAGCATCGTAGATTGGTCATGATATGGGGGGGGGGGGGGTGGTCCTTGGTATAGGCCACCTTTTGAGAATATTTATTTTATGGCATGTGACAATCCTTGAAGTTGTCGAGGGGGTCCCAGATTATATAAGGATATTGGTTATATATATATATGGAATGTTAGTGGAATGTGTGCAACACCTCTTTAGGAGCATACCCTAGAGACCTAGCTTA
The DNA here is from genome assembly GCA_963277665.1 of Viscum album. Lineage (NCBI taxonomy): Eukaryota > Viridiplantae > Streptophyta > Magnoliopsida > Santalales > Viscaceae > Viscum > Viscum album. Next base: position 931,136,051 of record OY728143.1, on the reverse strand, counting down.
GCAAGCGGGATTACTAAGAATGATTACTGCATTAGAAGACCACAAATTGTCCAGTGGCCCAATGTAGGTGGATATTTAAGATTATTGATATAGGATTGGGCCCCTCAATATGATCTCATAAATTGTGGTTGAGCATTAGGAAATTTGATTCGATCATGAATTGCATGATACCGAGGATGGAGTCTCATGTATTAGAATGTTTTTGTCTTCCTCCGAGTTCCTAGGATTTATGTGATCCTTTTTTATGAGCACTATTAGTACCATTTCACTTGATGTGTGTGTATAATCATACCACAAAACTTGGTTCTGGTTGTTTCTTTGAAAAAATTGCATGAATGGTTGGTTTTAAAAAGGATTTCAAATTAGTTGTTTTGTAAAAGTATGTGTGTGATACTATTTATTTAATTTCCCTGTTATTCAATGATAAGGGAAATAGAACTGTGATTTTTAGTTTTAAAATTATATTGTATATGTGAAAACCATATTTATTTATAACTCTAGTTCAAACTAGTAATATTGGTCTATTTTGGAATTAGAAGATGCAAGGATTCCATGGTTCACTTTTTACATCCCAATTGAGGATTTTTAATCTCACGCATATTCTATAATTTCAATTACAGTTTCCCTTTGATATAGTTATCTTAGTTATATTACTCATTATTATAGAAAGGCTGGAATTTGATTGGGTGGTGATCTGTATAGTCACTTGGATGTATGGTTGGTTTAACATTCTTTCTGCTTCTGGTTTTATTTTTATCGTCAGTTCTTATTTATCTATTATAATTTGTTCATGGGCCAAATTGTTCCCAGCGGTTAATTTTTGATGCCCGATACTATTTTCCAGCACATGAGGATCTAGAACACCCTTTGAGACATGTCGCGAACCGGCTCGGGAGACCGGTTCTCACTTCGACCTGGGATAGTTTGTAAAATTTAATGATGGTAACAGAAAAACAAATCACACCTGTTGAAGAGGTTATAGTATTCGGTCCACCCAAATGATGATTTAGAAACCCTTTTTATGGATGTGTGTTAAGTTTTAGTACATTCCCATAACATAAAATATTATAATTATATGAAATATACTTATGTTATTATATAATTATGTTATAATAAGCATTAAATGAGCTATATAAATAAATAAAATGAAAACAATTTGAGAAGAACATTAACTCTTTTTTAGGTATCCTCTTTCTTTTTGAACTAATTACATACTAATTGGATATATTCCCATTATAAGGATTATATGATTAGGTTAGAGAATTTATTGAGGTAATTTTTATGGTATTTTAAAAAAATGGTTTTATTATTTGAAATTTAGAGGAGAGAGGGTTCCATTTTATTTGTGGGGTGAGTGGCACTCTCCCTTTATGTTTATTTTTTAGTCAAATAGCAATCACATTTTTCTTTTAATCCTTGCAATTAATTTTTTCTACTTTCAGTAATAATTTTGAAAATAAATAAAGTTGAACATATTAGAAATTATAATTTTTTATGAATAAAAATATATAATACATTTTTCCAAATTCAATTCATATTACTGGCTGATAATAATTTAAAATTAATCCCGCATATGGGATGAGAAAGAAGGGTTCAAAATTGGAAATGTTCAAAAGACTACTAATTGTTTGTTATTTATATTTAATATAAAAACGACCAAAATTGTATTAATTGGGTTTATCGATGTTTATTTTAACAATTTTGACCTTAAACACAATTTAACATATAATTTAACATTTTAAATTTTTTTGATGAAAAGGAAGATTTTAATTAAAATTCAGTATTTTTCACTATTCACCCAAAAAAGAAACTTCTCAGAAAAATACGAAAAACTCACCCTAGGATAATTTAAACATTATATATTAAAAAAATATGTTTATTTTATAATATGAAATTTATATGTTTCAAAATTTACTTTTAAAATAGGTGCACTGATTTAATTGTACAAAACATCCTTTATGAAAATACAACAGTTTTTGCATAAAAATAAAATTTATTATTATATTATGCCAATAAAATATATTGGATAATTTTTTTAAAAAAATTAATGATTATATGATATTTTATTTTTATTTATATCATCTAAAAATAGTAATTAATTTAATTTATTAAGATAATAACCCTTTAGCACATTATAATAGTTTTTTAATAAAAACATTTTCTTTATATTCAAATTCGCTTTTATTTTCTTCTATATTTAATTGGAAACAAATGAATTCAACCATATATTTTCATATGTTTGTCAATATTATTATTAATCACCAATTTAATTTCTATGAGATAATTTTCATTTTAATTAAAAAAATTATTAATATCTAGTAAAATTGGGTCTTGCATGTAGTAGAGGTTATTTATGAATATATTTATTGTGTAAAAAACTAGTTGACTCAGTGTTCCAAGAATTGAATGATTAATAATATATTTAATTTATTTAGAATAGTAAATATGTTGTAATGTCTCAGGTTGTTTTATTCCTTTCTATATTTGGTTTTGTGCGTTAAACATGATATCAAATATGACACACATATTTTAAAATTTAGGGGTGTCATAAATACATAAATGACCTTTAGTCATTCCATCTCATAAATCCACTTTTATTTAAGATTCGTATTGATATTTCTCCTTTATATATCTATACGTTTTTTAAAAAAACATTTCCTCTAATATAACTATTTTCATTTATTAAAGATAACATTTTTTGGCTGAAATACAACACAACCACTCAATATTGGTAGTCTAAATTTTTATTGAAAATATTAAAAAGGTTATCCTTGAGGATGATGTGGTTTAATGTATATAAAAATTTAACTCACCATCCTATTGTAAAAACTACAACAAAAAGATAAATGTAATGAGATATGAACTCTACCACTACTGATAAAATATATAATGTTCTCTTCCCATAGATAGAAAATGTGGAGGCTATGCCTCTTTTATTGAATGGAAATAAAAGATTCTAACTAGAGAGGGAGTATGGTAAAAAGGAAAACCAAAAATAAAAAATTATTTGTTTATCTTTTTCAGCAGTTGCTCAGTTAGCCTTAGTTCTTCTTCTCTAATTGCATCCATCTCTGCTCTTCCATTCCCTTGGCCCCGACCTCTCGACCTCCCTTTTCTTTTACATTCCCTACATGAGGGAGTTTGAATTCGTTCATAAAGTGTATCAACATTAATTATCTATGAACCTGACCTATCCTCCTTTTCCACATTGCATTTGTTAAGAGAAGCATTTTTTCCCTGAAATCTTCATTTCTTCTACAACTAGTGGCTCAACCACCATTGGGGAAACAAATGAGGGTTGTGTCTTCTTGTAAAAAACCAATTGGAACCTTTCTTTATCCACATTTGTCTTTGAAGAAAAATAAAAATCTTTAGAGATGAATATGACTTGACATGTATAATGAAGTGACCCAATTACTATGTTTTGAATCTATAGACACATATAAAAAAATTTGAGTAGGTTAATGAGATCTCATACATCAATCTATACACTAAAACAAATCCATCTTTATTCAGTTATTTAATATATCATATCTTATATATAATTTTATATTAAAACATAATTTATAATTACTATAATGTTTGTATAAAGAGTTATTATATTTACATAAATTTTTCTTTTGAAAAAAAATACATATAAATGTGATAATTTGTACACTTATCTTCAGAGTATGAATTTAGTGAAAAATAAATAAAATTCACAAACATCACATTGTAATTAATTAGATTATGTTTCCACTAATGAATGGTTAAAAACTAATAAATTTACTCAAATTTATTAATTCATGAATAGAACACCACACATAAATTGATCTATAATAGAGATCTGTAAAATTATTGATACTAAATTATCTCCTTAAAAAAATTACCACTACAATATTATTAAACATCATAGTAACCTAACAACCAAGGATATCAAAATATTTTTTTATTTTGGAATTAAAAAATAAATTTACGCATATTCCATTGATAACTTATTATCATGATCATGTAAATTTCCTTTATAGATTGGTAAAATATTCCATGGGAATTGAAAAAAATGACTAATAAATCATCATTTGTTTTTATTATCCTGTGTACTAGATTGTGTTATTTTAGAACATCTACTTAATATTCATCATGTTATTGAAAAAAAGAAACAAAATAGTAATTACTATTAAAATATTAATCTCAGGTATATGGAAACATATAATCTTTTCCATTATATTCCCGAAATCATGAAATCACAATCTGTTATAATTTCATATCATTATGGCCTAACATGAAACTACATGATAAATGTAATATACATATCATAATAACATATAATAGAATAAATTCCTCTTATGTTGATCAATTTATTATTATAAATACTATATAATATCACAAGATACATATAGATCCCTTAATGTGTTCAAGACCTATATCACATACTATAAGTATCTTCTTCCAATACAATTTTGAGATTATAAAATCCAATCCAATCCCACATTTTATATTTTATGGGGGGGGGTTCGAACCAATTTCATAAACACGCTATAATTAAAGTCATTATCCTCAAAATATATGAAATATGAATAAAAAAACTGAAACTCCAATGTATGAATAATAAAAAATAAAAGAATATGATCAAATTATTTTTTATGAAATAATATTAAAAAAACTCATATAAATTAAATAAAATTTTAATATATTGTTATTTTAAAAATTTATAAACCCTATAAGATAAATAAAAATTAATTACACTAAAATTCCTAAGAGTACTATTTCAAAGATAATATTTCATTAACCCTCTATGCATAAAATATTATATATCTTTGGAATGAATTATATAATGTACTAATTGGTTTAAAAATAATATTATCTTCCTCAGTTCAGACATTGTTGTCTATGTGATTAGAGCATACAAATAAATTCATGTGTGAATAAATACCTCCTTATAATTTTATATTGATTTTGCTGTAAACCGAATTTAATTTTTATAGTGATCAATAAAATAGAATCAAATTTTTAACAGATTATACAAAAGTAAAATCATAGTAGTGCCTATATAAACCATATTTATAATGAGTTAAGTCAAAGTGTAGCTTCTTCTAGGTAGTACTAACCACTCTAAACATGCTAAAACAATCATAAATTCTATCCATTGGGTTTGAATATTCATTATCACCCAAGACTAAACAAGATATCGAATCTCAGATTATAAATCTCAAAATATAATAATTTTTTTCACTTTTAATTCTAATAGGTTATATTAATAATAAATATAGTTAGTTCTAGAAAATATTCATAATAAAAATATCTATCTAGTTTCTCCAAAATATAATAAAGCTTAATTTTAATCCTTTACTAGGGATTGAATTTAAATCTATGGATAATTCTTAGTTTCCAGTTTTTAGCTTCATTATTCTGAAAAATGGTTATATGGTATGTTATTGATTTTATACATTCAACTAATTTTTCCTTTCCAAAAATTATTTAAAATATTCATCATCATTTCTATGAAATGATGAAAATAATTATAGTACGTCATGTTTTTTTCAATAAAGAATATTTTTTTATCATTTGTATGCAATATATATTTTTACATGATATAAGTATATCCCTATAGAAATTAAATTTGTAGGAATTTATACTTTCTATCTCATCTACCCCAAAGAGTTTTCCCTGCATAATCCCATGAAATAATTCACATATATTATTTCTGAATCATTTGTGGGTCTGTATATCATTGAGTATCGCTTATTTTCTAAATCATTTCTTTCTACAATATAATTTTTCATAATTAGAATAAAATCCCCATTCATTCCTTTTTTACACATGTGTGTGAATAAAAATATTCACATACATCCTCCTATTACACATATATTATAAATAAAATATGATATTGTTCAACATCTAAGGAAATAGCATACTCGATTTCCAATACCACCTTATAACCTTTCTTATGGTATGAACCTGATTCATTCGGATGTTTCTTATCAAATTTAAAAAACGCTATTTTCCATATCGTGTCGTTCCTGTAATGGTGAAAGAATATGAATCCCTTAACACTATTATAGGACTCAAGACTGGAGAGATTATCATTCCCAGATATAGTAATAATGGTTCTTCTATCTATATAGAGTTGGACATCCCAACTACTACAAAATTGTGCCCCATGAAAAATAATCTGGATCCTTAAACTATATTGATGATAAATATGTTGTGAAAAAGGGACATTTGATTAAATTTGAGTAATTTATTTCAATCTATGATATTTCCATTTTACTCATAACATCTTTAGCCTTATAAAAATAATGTACTCCAAGACTATCAGGTGAGAAATCAACCTTCTTAAGCCTATAGATACAACGGGAACACTACCCATCCTTCCCCTTCTATTGAACCTTATATGGATAAATCTTACTATAATCCACTATTTCTATAAATTTAATTGATACTATATTCACCATAGGAGAATATTAGTTGTTCCGGTTCCACATTTGATTTTTTTATATCCTAATAATATAGAAAAAATTCATTCGAATTCATTATGTCTCTAGTTTTATAATGTGAATTAATATCTCCCAGCAAGGAATCAATACCCACATATATGTCTAGCATAGTATCACCTACAAGGCATCCTAGAGACTATAGTCTAATAGAGGATGAAGGATTGGAATTTCAAAATTTATATAATAATGATTGGGTGTTATCTTATAATTCTAGAGATCCACAGAAACAAACTAGTTCATGATGAACTACTCTGTCAAAAGAGATCCTAAAAACACCCATGACATGAAATTCATAGCTATCATATATTTGTATTAATATTATATTTCAACCCAAGGAAGATTTATAGAGTTTTTTGAAAAATAAACCATTTCAAATATTTTGGGAGTTATAAGATGACATAGTTTGAAAGACATTGGGTCAAAAAAATGAATGTGGAATACCAAATTCTTTATCATCCTAATAATCAAGGGGTACTGTAAAGGAATGGATTATCAAAGAAAACTCACCCAAACAGATATATTGGGGTACGTGATTATGTTACATATAGAATTCATAAGACCATAGAAATATGGAAAAATTTGTTCCTACTTAAAGAGAATTGTGAAATTTCATAATGTTGAACCTAAGTTATCATCCTCTTCTAAATTAATGAAAAGATTCAAAGAGTCCAAATTCCCTAAATTTTTTTGATTCAACAAGACACTAGTTTTAATGATTAACCTACAAATATTTTCAAATTATGTGATATCCCTACTGAAATGTGCGAGTAAGAAGTGTTGGAGGATATATAACACTTCTGTAAACTTTAAAGAGGAAGGGGATTGTTTAGGAAAACTATTTTCAAATGATAGAATCCTTTGATAGAGGAAAATGTTATGGAATTAAAAAGAATTATCTATAGATTTGAAAGGGAATATTATTTTAGGTTAGTCTAAACATAAGATATAAAACCACCATGAGTAATCTTAAAACATATTTCATATCAATTATACTCTCTAAAACACATGATATAACTATTTTATAATAGCAACCTGAAAATTATGTATATTAAAATTCGCCGCTACAAAACAAATATAATGAAATTACACAATAAAATCCCCATATGATTAATTTCTAAATCATAAATACTTTAACATTATCAATTAAATCAATACCCCTTAATAGAATATCATCATATAGGAATGAATGTTTTTTCAAGAGAGTGTACGAGGGGGAAAGTATCCATCAATTTAATATAACATGGATGTTGGGTAACACCTGTTATAATGAGAAGGGGTGTTTATATTTGTATTTTCAAAATATAATATTTAAATAAGATACATTTAAAATTTATATAATATCATATAACCCTAAATTATTTTTAAACACATTTAAGGTCAAAAAAATTATCCCACCAATCTCATGTCTCCATAATACAAAATCCCTCTTTTAGAAAATTACCAACTTTATTCCATAACATGTAATGTTATATTTTGTTCCTTTAAAAATCAATATTAAAACATAATTTTACAACCCTTTCCATTATTACACATCAATTTTTTATTTATTATATAAGATTGCACAATATAAAACACATATGTTAAATAATTATAGTGTATTTTTATAATTATGTACATTTCATATCAAATTAAATAGTTGGTAGATCACCACTATTAAAAATTTCAATATCATGCTCATAAAATTACATCATACAAAAAACTACATGAGATAATGTGGGGACATAAATAATAAACTGGTGAGATATAATGTTAAAGGGTCCTAAAAATTATGGCAAGGGTAGAAAATACCCCCACAATCACTTTGTAGAATGAAAAAAGCACTCCAACAATTCTATCAACATGGATGGACTAAAATTGAGTTGCATACATCATAAGAACATGAATAGATTCACGTTTTCAAAGAAATTAAAGTGGCCTACATACCAACACTGGTAAAGGATCGAGGACATATGGGATTGCAAACCAGTAGGTATGCGGAACGATCCGCGAGACACTAGCCCTCAGAGCGATGGCCAGTGAACTAGGAACACTGCAGACCACATCGCCAAAGGAAACATGTGCATGAAGCCCATCCTCGTACTGTCCCACAAACATTTCTGTTCGTTGACCAAGCGAATCGATAGGGTTTTGTGAACCATTATTGTGAATTGAATCCTCCGCTTACCATAACTGACCGAATCTTCCACGGGTCATCATATCTCTACATAGGCTGTTGAAATTTTTTTTGTGTTCCCAATAGATGAAATTTCCTTATGTTCAATAAATGGATCATGGTAGGAAGGACAAAGAATGGATGAAGATATCTTGATGGGGACTTAGAGGTTGGAATAAAGAGTTTGGAGAAGATTTTGTCTTCAGTATTGATTCCTCAGCGAAGCATGAATTGAAAACCACTCCATTTATAGGTACAACCGAACCTGAAACATTAAACGGGAGAACTGATTAATAATAATAAAACCTCAAACCTTGTTGGTGAACCGCGAACCACATACTCCTTTATGATGAAATCCCAAAAAATTATAATCCCCCGGACCCTCCTTCAATATGGTGCTCTACATTGTGTACCCTTACAGGGACTGAACTAGGTGTCATGTACTGCATCAGTACCCAGATGAAACCCAAAGGGGAATGATGGGCCATGTAACACTATTGTACACTATGAGCTATACCCATGACTGCATATTGTATCGGTACATGGACTTCCCTTCGGCATGTATACCACTATAGTATATGGAGCGTCCCCCATACCACCTAAGAATCTAGTATGAATAATGGGGTATTTCAGGTATTATTTTCTCAAGTTACAACCACACCCCTCTATTAACGTCGAGTCCCCCAAGATCCCTCCATGAACTAGTCCTCCAACATTAGGCCAAAGCCTGATACAATGCCACCAGACCTATATTATCATACGATCGGGTGCATCAACTCACCCCATTGAGTCTACATACCCACGGTAAGCAGAGTGATGAAGGTTTTCCCCACAATGGTTCAAGCTTAAGTAATGAACGTGGGTCTACATTCCCATGGTATCCCAGATTCCAACGATTGGATGATGTCCTAAACCACCCTATTTTAGAGATTAAGGGTCATCACTTACTTTTACATTCAATGAGGAATAGTTAGCAGTCAAAGGAGTTATGTTTGCTTCTCCTTTTGACGTGGAAGAAACACATCCCCTTACCAGAATATATTTTGGGGCCCTCCCACTAACGTAAGCCCCCCATCATCCTTGGCTAGGATGCATGATTTTAAGGCCATTTCACATGGAATGGTTCATCACTCCGAGCACTCACCTATGGTCGCCCTGACCTCTTCCACCATGGGCTCTCCCTCTCCCACTAATCAGAGAGGAAACATGTACTTTTTTGAATCTTTAACATCCTATTGTTTCCCACAAAGAGCATGAATCACATGGGAATAGAGGTTTGTGATAATTACAACATCCATCATAATCTGAACTATAATAACTTGGATATCTGATAAAACTCGGATAGGTAGTAATCCGACCTAAATGCCTGCTCTCAAATGGGATCCCTCCTATAAAGGGTCCACCCAATTATGTCTCCATAAATCGGCAGCCCCCATGTATAAACCCCAACACATATGAACTATAATAACTATGGTTCCTGAGAAAACTAGGATATTTAGGACCCCTTCCTCAAGGAACAAGCTCAAAAGGGGGCCCATCCAAAAGGGTACCCCCAATCATGCCCCTCAATGGGATGCTTCCATGCGTAAGTCCCAAACGATATGAACTACGTGAGCTATGATACCCTTATTGAGGATAAATAGGAAACCCAAATTATGGTTCCAATCTCAACATTAAGTCCCATTATGTCCCCCTAGATGACGATAATATATAGAGTTCCTTATTATATGGATCAAGTTAGCATCACCTCTGTTGCATCAAATATATGAATTCCTATGATGATCTTGAAAATCAAGGGTAGCCTGTGGACACACTCTTTGGGAATGATCCAAGGATTAAAGAACATATGAACATGACTTAAATTTATAAGAGAGTCTTGGATCAGATGATAATCCTCCCCCAAAAGGGTGCGGTGAGTCTGACTTCCAATCCCCTCAACCAATGGAGTCCTTAGGTTTCATTGGCTAAATCATCAATCCACGAGCGTATACCTTTGGAAAGATGGTGCATAAATAATAGATACCCGGGCCATTGCAAATTCCTAGAACCTATAATAAACCATTTTGGTACCATATTTGGATGTTATATCCATGGAGGACCGATTTCTCAAGTTGTGGACCCCACACAATCGCCTGCTGGGACCGAATGACTGTGGCATCTCCTTCGCAATACGAAAGGGGGAGAATTGCCCAGTCCACAGGGGGTCAATCCACCCTTCTTTAAAGGATAATTATGTAAAATTGGTCAAAAAAATGAATGGTGAACTTTTCAAGAAACCATCTCCAAAAAAGGGATGGGTGATGATCCTCGACGTACCATTTCCGCACCACTTGAAACGTGCCACCTCAGAGGCGGACCAAAATCCTAGTTAGTGAATAATCATAGAATATCATGATTTAGGTATTACATTTTAGTGAATAGGGATTAAAGTGGGACATAAAATGGGTTATAATCATTAATATGAACAAAGATAGAAGATAAGGAATGATAATGTAAAGGAAACATCAGAATGTGCTAGAAAATTTAATCATGACATTATAAACATAGGTCCAGTATATCTTCCAAGACATCCTAATGTGGAGGGAAAGTATCATTACATATTAGGATCACACCCAGATCCTTATCAATATTTTTCATGAGACTACAACATTACCCAATTCATTAGAGAAGAATATAAATTTGGGTGCACCAAACACATTCATATTGAGTACATGTATAAGTGTGCCACATAGATAATTCTATATAGGATCATATTTCATTATATTGAATTCCAAAATCCTGGAGTAATAAATACATATATATAATTCCAAAATTAATCATTTTTTGGTATGTCTAGGTGACAACCCATGAGTGGAACTAATGATGGTATTAAAAATAAAAATGTCTGGTATGGAGAAATCAAATTGGAATTTTGATAATATAATAATAGTAAAAAACAATTGATATCATGGTTTATTGAGAGATAATGTGGGTCCGTAATTATTTTGAAGAAAATGAATAATAATATGGTCATATAATAGAATACCCTATCAATAATAATTGAAATTAAATTATATAAAATTAATAAGATTCTTGAATAAAGAGGATAATGAGAGGATCCCTTGCCTAGAGAGGGGGATTCCAATTTCTTGGAAGAAGTGTAATCTAAGATTGGGGGAACCGTGAGAGGACTCAGGAGAAGTAATTGAAGATTAAGGATGTGGTATAAGGTTTTTTAGTGAAGAAGAGGGAGAGATTCGGTGGGTTTATATAGGAAAAGAGATGGGAGTTCCTTATTATTTCCCAAAACATAATATTAGGATTGTATATAACCATTTAATGAACATTAAGAACCATCCCCTGTTTTTCCCATTATTTCTACCAAAGAGGAGTGGTTTTCATCTCTTTACGGTAGGGGATGAACTTAGTAAAATATTACCCTTGGTGATATGGAAGTGAGTCATGTTCCTAAAAGTATTACATTAAAACCTTAAAATAATATAGGTTTTATAGGATTAACAAAGTCTTTATAAACATCATAAAATATCACAAAAAACATTATTTTATATATGAGACATGTATTCTTTCTTTGATAGCCTTTATATCATTTATTATCTCATTTTGGTTAATTATGATGTCATAATATACACCGTATATTTATTCTGTTTTATTTATAAATTTTTGTTCCTAATAAATTATGAAAAATCAATGTTTTATAATTTAAAAATTATAATTTAAAAATTGATATTTATTTCAGCAAAGTATGTTTAAAAGTATTTTAATTTTTATTTTAAAAATATGAATAAATATTTATTACGAAATGGTTGGTTTTTTTTGACAATAACAGTTTTTGAAGCCTTTTGATGTAAAATTTGTCTTCACAAAATTTATATTAGAATATATATTTTTAAAAATTATTTAAAAATAATCTATTTAAATTTCATTTTATTCAAAAAAAATCTATTATTTTAATACACGAACTTCCTAAATGAAATCAAATTTTAACCAAAAATTCAATTTATGTTTTATCATGTCGAATCCAAAATCATTTATAAAGTAACAACAATTAGTAGTAAATATAAAAATTATTTTATTTAAAATTAAATATACATATACATATTATTAGGGTCTTCATATATATAGACCATTATTAACCCATAATATTCAATAAGGGTAAGGTGAATGATGGTGATATTTTTATGGGGTGGTTCAGCATACATAGTTTGGGTTGTGATCATGATGAGCGTGAACATATCCCATAAATGGGTTTTTCATGTCCTTTAGTTGTTTGATCTCAAATTTTGATTGGTAAAAGGATAATACCTAGGATTATACCTCCCTTAGAAGCTCTGATAAATGGGATTAATATGGTGGGATCCTACTGGGAAAAGCCATCATTTCATTTGTTTTTGTCAATTGGATTTATCCAAATCCTATATTTATAAAACTCATATCACAGTTTAACGAATATATAATAAAGAATAATAATTTTTAATGGTATTTTGAATTCGATTGGAAATATTAAATCAGAATTTGTACATTTGTTTCATAGATTATTGTATCCACAATCTTAGATATTCACCGGTTCTTCTTCACATGAAAGACCATTATCATATGGTAAAATATATGGGTTTAGAAATTGTAAGTGGTATGGTATATACTTATTGAAGAAGAATACATGGAAGACTTAATGAATTTGATATAGTTTAGGTGTGAGTTAATGTTGAAAGGCCATCACTATAATGAGATCAAGGATTTCAAAGGGGCTAATATATCTTCGAATATGTTCTACCTTTTTTCCTATTTTTCATATCTTTTTCGAGGGATATATGAGGTGGAATACCTTATCATTAACCAAAAACTCTATTTATCCTCAAATATTGTTGTCAAATCTCTTTTTTCGACTCTAAGAATCTCATATGTGTTGTGAATTATTTTTCATCTTTTTCATCATTTCCTCAACTATTATCACGACCTAGTAGTTTGTATTCACCATCATTATCAAACAATTCATGTTTTTTCTTGTCTTATCATAAAGGGGTTCATAGGGATCCATTTCAATGATTGATAGGAAACGATTATTTTATTACAGCTGCACTAGTGGAAAATGTTTATCCTATGTTCCTTTTTAGTCCATTGATCATGCTCTAAAACTTTCCTTGAATATGTGGATTGAACAGTGATATTTTCCATTAATTTTATGGTTACATGTTAAGATGAATTTCATGGTTTTATATAAGATTATGTTGTATAATACTTCATAACATGGAGGTAATTCTTGGATCATGATAAGATACATTCAATAGGGGTGTACTATACTACATCAGAACATATATAATTCATATCTTTTAAACATTATCGAGTGAGAAGAGATATCAGATTGTAATTAATTGATAATTCATTATAAGACGATACACTACAACCCATTTATCATTATTTAATATTGAGGTCATTGGAAAAACAGGGAATAATTACAAGTTTTTTTCTCTCATTACCTGGATTTTTAGAAAATGGTTGCATCATCCCCTAGAATTTTGCATTTGGGCCATCACATTCTCATATACAAGAAACATTTATTTGAATTCCATAATCACCATCTTCATATTTTCCATCTAATAGTTCTATAAAAAAACTTGATATATATTTTTTTACTTAGGATGGTTGAGAAGATTGAAGTATATGCATCATCTATGAACTCATTTAACTCAAGAATTTATGTAACTCATTTTCATAACATAAATTGAATAACTAATTCTCCTTTAATTTACAACTCTAAGGATTTCTGATTTCATATATCTTTCACCTTATTTTAAATTTCCACATCATCTATTTGAGAATCTTTTATCTTCTCTATAAGGGATTGTTTAATTATCATTTTTAAATGCATTGATGATATCAGATCCTCTTTGAATCCAATGCCTTTCTTTTGAAGTCTATAAATAGTGTATAGTGCCCAATTCCAATAAATGATAACATTACAAGATGTTTTCTACATGATCATATTCGACATCATTTTCATTTCCTGGATGGTAGTGGATTGACCATTTATAGTCCTTAACCAGCTCTAACTATATTCACTGGAAAATATTCATCACTTTTTGGTAGAACATATATTTGAGGAGCCCATACTCTATATATATATATATATATATCACTTATACACAAAAATATAATACCACCAGATTTTAAATGTGATGATTTCTATGGAAACTCTCGATCATGTTTCTGGTAGTTTTATTCATGAACATTTTAATTCCTTGAAGCCTAGTATATACATTTTTTATTCTGTATCATCAAACAAATCACTCCCTTATTCAAAGCATCTTTGTATACCATAAATTTTATCCTATATGTGGGTAGAATAATTACATGTTCACTGACAATTCTCTTTTTTAACTCCTTGACGATCTCTTCGCATTCATTATTCTGATAAAACATGACTACCATAAGATTTATCTTAGTAATAGGTCTTGATAATCGTGATAAATTTATCAAAAAATGATGATATTACCAACAAACCCAAGGAAAATATGGATTTATTTCATTGATTTATCCTCGTCCATCCTTTGATTGTATCTATCGATGAATGGTCCAAATATATACCTTTTTTGATTATATAATTCCATAGGAATCGTACATGTCCTAGGTATAAGATTTATTTTGAACTCAATTACTTATTTTGCAAATATACTATGAATTTAATTTGGAAACACTTCAGCATATTCTATCCTAATTGGCATGTTCTCAAGGATGATCTTTTTCTATAATCTCAATCATTTGAGATAGATACAATGTCTTATAGGTTAACATTATCCATTATTGAGATGATGGGGTTACATAAGATTTGTAATCCTCATTTCACTTTTATGGAGTCATAAGAAAATTCATTATATGGAGAGTGATTTACATATTAGGGAAATTTATGTTGGATCTATATAAGGAATTCTAACCATTCCCATAATTTCATTCAATTCTACTAATGGGAGACTAATAATATTTTTTAGAAAAAAAATAACACAAACAATAACATGTTATATTATAATCATTGATGCATTACCTGATGATATAACATCCTTTCATGTGGTGACTCAATGTTATTAGAAAAAATGAGATATTCTAACATGACATGATTAAAATTTCACTTGACATGCATGAATTTTGAGTTGAGGTTACATGTAATTCATTTATTATGGTCTATCTCATCATAGAACATTCCATGTTCCCTTAGATATGGAGATTTTTTATGGTCATCATTCTTCTCCATCCCTAGAATAGAGAATTTTCTTGTAAGATTCCCAAATTCTCTACATTCATTAAAAATAATAGAATATGGTACCTTAGATTGATATTTATTTCCATCCATAATTTTATTTATTTTCTATTGAAATTCACTACTTTATACCCGACCAGTATTTAATTAAAACATCTAACATTTCCTCTTTTACATTTACCTTGGTTCTTTATTCCACATTTTATAAACAAAATAAATTGGTACTTATTTCTATTATCACCTTAATCAGATGAACATCCTCGATATTTCATACATCTCTTATTTGAAATATTTATATATTCAAAAATTTGTATGTGTTAATTGTGATTTTTGGTAGATGTTTTTTCATTGTCACAATATGTCTTACTTGTTCTCACATCCTGTTAGGCATCACATTTCGGTTGTTATTTAATTTCTTATCACATTGGTGGATGAATTGCATACTTTTATTTATCATCCTTGGGTAGAATAAAGGGACAATTAAAATTGGTAATTTTAAATTTTTAAACAGAAAAATGGTAATCCAATAATATCAACAGTATAATTTTCAAATGACATGAATTTACATAATTAATGAATTTTTTGGAATCAACCTATGTTCTCCATGATCTATTTCTTAATATACACTATTTTGGGAATTCTATTCTATTCATAATGTTATCTAATGAGTTTGTGAATTTTCTAAAGAATATCACATCGGAGTGTTAATACTAGTGTGTTGTAAATACTATTGTTATGCACCACTTCTGAATCGCATATAGCTTCAAAAGGTGATCTCATTCATGACCCCATTGTACTATTCTACCAGAGCCACACCCGCTTATAGTTTTTACTAAGGGATGTATTTTATTGAAAACTAGTTAATCTATCATTTACCTTAACACATGGTTGTTTTCACATATTAAGTCTTATCATTTCATTTTTCCCTAGAGTTCTCCAATCCTAATCTAAACTATAATTAAATTTTTCTCTTATATAAGATATGAAAACCATTTTCATTACTATACATAAAATCATGTCTAGTTACATAATATTTCACACAATTCCCCCTTGATGATTTATATTTCTAGAGTCTTTGTGTAATTAGGTACATTACATAACACCATAAAATAGGGGGTACATCACAATTATTGAAAACATCCTTAGAATTATCATAATATTCCATCATACATAAAACTGTCAGAGATAATGTGGGGACATACAAATGAAATGGGTGAATTATACAGTCCAATAAGGGAAAAACATATAATAAAATGAATACAGTATTATATGTAAGGGAATATTTATTTAAATGGGACATAAAATGGGTGAGAATTGGAACATGAACAATGAGGCATAATATTTCATGACTACATAAAGGCAATATGGGAAAGTGGAAAAAACAATAAAAATGACAACATAAACATAGGCAACGGATAACCACCATGACATAATGGAAATGTGAAAAATGTATCATGATAGATAAGTATTAATTTCTAATCATGTTAATGATTTTCCTGGACACTAAAACTATACCTAATGCATTGGGGTGCTATATAATTCTGGACACAACCATCACTTTCATATCTTGTACATGAATATGTGTGACACATAGATCACTCGAAATTGGATCATATTTAGTCATATTTAATTCCATGAATGTGAATTTTTAAAAAAATACTGTCATGTGACCAGTCAAAGGAGAATATATATTTTTAGGTGAATACAATTGAGTGGAAGTAGTTGTGGTATTCACAATAAACATGTTTTGCATGGAAATATTGGTGTGAAATTTTTTTAGTATTATAGTGATAGTTAAAATATCAAAAAAGGTATAATGAGATAAAAATTTGTACAATGAACATTTATAATAAGATTGGACATGACGAGATGCATGGAAGAACATTTCCCAACAATATTTATTTGATATAAAAGGCTATAATGAAGCAGCATATTTAATTAAGGGGATTAAGAAAGGATACCTTACCATTATATGGTGATTCCAATTGCATTAGAGGAGCTTAATGAGAGATTAGATGCACCATAGGGGGGATCCAGAGATGGGATGATGAGTAATTGTGTTCTCCATGTTATTGGAGATAATATTATTATAATACCCCTTGTTTTTATGACATGTTTTTTTAATAAATTAAAATTATCATTTATATCTTACAATGATCTATTTTAGGCATTTCTTTCACTCTATACTGACATATCATATGATATACACAACATGGAGTTGGCGTACGATACACAAAAAACTGAGTATATATTTTTTCAATGAATTTATGAACTATGCTTGGATTATGTTATACGCTACACCAAAGGAATCATTCACTACATGCAACACTGACTTGGATCGCGTTACATGCAAGATCGACCTTCCTCAATTTCTTGTGTCGTAGGCAATATTGTGTTTCATTAATCAATGATATACTATTAAAATAATATTATTCAGCAATATATAAACTAGTTTTTATTAATATTATTAACCATATTTTTTATTTTATATAAATTTAACATGTGTATTATGCATTTTCAAGGCATGATATAATACCAAATTTAATTTTTCGGATAAAAGAAGTATTTTAAAAAATATACAGTTTTCCACCTTTTGTATGTACACCCATTTAAAATGTATTTTTAACTGGTATAAATATTCAATTTAAAAAAATAATCTTCTTCATTGGAATACGAACATCAAAATTTACATTGTTTGATGTTTTACTATTTTTCTGATAAAATTTATATTTTAATGAATAATAAAAAATAATATATTTTAATTCAAAAAATGCTTTCCATCTAATTTATTTATATAGAATGATTATATTTTTATTTGTTTTTAAAGTGTAATTATATTATTTTTTTGTCATTTTATCCAATTTTTTCATTAGTTGTAATTTCATATTTATATTGGGCATAAACACATGTATATCATTTGATAGTTTTTTACTTCTTAAAATCCCTCTTTCTGGTTTTGACAGCGGGAATTAATTTTAAATTAATTTCTACCAATTATGTGTTTTAAATTTATAAATCTTGATTACATACATGGAATCTGAAGGTATAAATTATGTAAATAATTCGATTTTATTTTTTGACATTATGAATAGTAACTTCATTAATTTTTTAATATACTATGGTTAAAGGGTAAATAAAGTAAATAAGGGTTAAAAAATAAGAGTACAATAATATAAAACTACACTAACATGTTTCCTAATCCTATTTTATGAGTGAAGTGCAATAAGAACAATCATTAGGCTGAAATTATGGCATTTTAGAAAAACTTGGTTGTGAAAAATTACATGTTATAAAAATTAATTTAAAGTAATGTGAAATATAACATAAACATGTATTTTTATACTAAAACAAATTTATGTAGGGGTTATATAAATTATATATTTGACTATAAATAGTAATTAGAAATAAAAAAACATTTTCGACATCATGGTATTTTATTTATTACTTTTTTACATTAAATAAATAAATTTATATACGACCCAATGATGATGTAATGATAACTTTATTAATGAAATATTCAAATAATTGATATTATACGTATTAAAATAAATATAATTTGAACATTTTTATACCATGCACAATTTTTTTGACGACATTGAAATGTTAGGGATGAGTTAATGCCTTTGGATCAAAGGAATCAAGTTTTTATAACTTTAACAAAAATAAACTTCTAAATAGTGTCAAAATTCTCATAAATGAGTTTTTAAAACATATAATATTTTATTAAATGATATAATAGTACTAAAAATTTAATAATTATCCAAATAACTTATATAACATTAATAATGTCATTAATTATCCACTTTAGGTTCTCTTGTTAATTTTCTGTTAATATATGAACAATATATTTTGAAAATTAAAGAAGACTTGGTAAGGTTTATTATTTTTAACTAAGGGTTAATGATAAAATATAAGGCTTATTTTGTAAACTAAAATTGCCTAAAAACTAATTTTTGAGAGTATTTATACCCATACCCATCGTATGTTATAAATATATGAGTTTTGGACCATTATAATCTAAAAATAAATTTATAATAAATTAAATTTTAAAAACATTCCTAAAGTGTCCCTCACCTATCCTGTAAAATTTAACTCCTCCTTATCTTTTAATCGAACCTATAAAGACCGTTTTCTCAGACAAACCCATACCATTTACTCGACAAAGTTCCCCGACCTCATGTAAGAGGCCACACTTTGGGCTTACATCCCTCATATTGATACCTTTTATCCAATTCCAAAATAGATACTCGAAATGAGGTAATTGTTATATCACCTTTTTAAAATTATTTTCTTCATATAATCCATATTCTTATGTTTTTTTATACTAAATTATTAAATACTGAATCTTATACATTCTTATATGTTAATATAATTATGTGACAAACTTATGTCTCCTTTTACCCATCCTATGAATAACAATATCATAATGCATACGTACGTATGACTTACCATATCCACGTCATGGTGTAAATAGTTGTTAAAAAATAAACCATTTGGATGGGTATAATGATTATTATAATGGATTTTAATAAAGAACATGACATGATAATTAATTTTTATGATTAATATACAAACACATTCAATATCATTTAACTATTAATTGAATGATATTGGTGCTTGTGTGTACATATGGATTACCATCTCCACGATGTGATGAGATTCATTCTCCACATTAACCATTCATGAATAATTATAAAGTATATATAATAAATAAACATGAAATATATGACATAATAATTCTACTATTTTTATGTGTATATATATGTCATTTATTTTCATGCATTTACTTAAATAAGGAAATTGAAACAGTGTTCATGCATACGCATAGCCTACCGTCTCCGTGAATAGTGTATTCCATTTCATTTATCAATCTATTATATATATTTTCTATAAATATTATTTATTATATATAAATAATTTCTTAAATTTTTGATGTAAGTAAATCAGGATTTAATAAAAATTACTAATAATAACAAGTCATATCACGTATGATAAATAAAACGATTATAACCCAAAACATTGGTTTAACATTGAATTGATAAACAAATAGGCAATATATGAAAATAAGTGAATAATATATGATATAGTAAATATTATTAATGTTATTTTATATGTTAATAAATTTTTTAAACCCACTATATAAGATTTTGAGACACATACAAGAAGAAATTATATCTAATGTAAGGGATAATTTCATAATCACATTATTATCTGTGATTTTTTATACATACGTATTTATTGAGAAATATTTATCATAGACATCCATGTTTTCAAAATATATCATAATATTTTTTGATTGTTCTATTGTTTAATTTCAATTTTACACAAAGTTGCATTTTTATTAAATGATACGGTACGAGGTATTTTTTGACTTTTCTAGCAAGAGTTTAAGACAATGTTTTTAAACTTATATGGAATTAAAGGATTTTAAAATCTTCATAATACCTTATTTCCCTAAATATTCCTATAATTGATTTCAACTTTATGTTCAAGTAAATTCTTCTCTTTTAAAATTTCATGACATTTTGATAAACGAATATGTTTTTGATGAAGAAAGGATATTTTCATTAAGAATTTAGTTGAAGTGTTTTATCCAAATTATATACATTCTATGATGACATAGGTTTATTACTCTATCCCTACTATTAAATTTATGTTATAATTATTATTATGTAATTATTTTTATGAAATTAAATTATTTTATATGGATTGTTATGTTATGATGTTTAAAAAACCCATTTTATGGGTAATGTTATAACGAATTGATTATGTTAGTGCGGCACATATAAGAATGATTTAATTATTATAATGATGTGACCAAAATATTCCTCCAATTCATTGGGTAAATATTTACATATCATGAGGTAGAAATCATTAGAAGGGTGTGTAAATATGCTTCAGTAATACAAGGATGAAATAACCAGTAAATCTTGTATAATAATACATGGATGGAACAAAAAGTAAACTCCTATCAGTAAAGGACTTTGTCCACAATATATGTCTTGGATGAAATTCCTTGGATACTAAAAATATCATATTATGTTCTTATTCTCTTATCACAATTCCATGTTTTCTATAAATGTTATTTTACCATGTTTCATGTTCATTTATGATATATGGCTTATGAACTTACTAGATTTATTTCAGGACTCACGATTTTGATATTAAAAATTTATGATCATGTTTTTACATTATTATTTTTATTTATTATTTGATTTTTTCATGTTTAACCTTACTATGAATTTGGTCAAACCATTTTTATATTTTATTTTCCCCATGATAAAATGAAAGGTTTTAGGTAGGAAAACTAATGGGGAAGATCTTTATTGTAGATGTTGAAGATATTTCACCAAGATAGAAGAATATATTTTGAGTATACATAGACAGTAAAATAATATAAACATTGGGCGTATATTTTTGAAATGTGTTAATTATTCTAAAATATAAATGTAATGTGAAAATACTTCAATCTTTGTTCGTTAGAGATGGTATCAGAGCGAAGTTTGTTTATCCTTCGGAAACTAAGATGTGAAAACATTAGTGAGATCTAAGGATGTCTCTAAGGGTAAGTCAAACTATAGGTTACAGTCATAGAATTATGGTAACGATAAAAACATCAGATTAGAGCTATGATGTAATAGATTAAATTACATCCACTTGATTATAATGTTTTTATTCTAATTTTTTCTTCTCACACTATTATTTTTGTGGTTTATAATATAGTTTGAAATAGTTGGAATCATGTAAATGAAGAATATGGTGGACAATGGAATGATATTATTCATGAGAAACCAAATGAAAAAAGAGTTAGAAAGAGAAACATCGTTATTATGCCTAGTCAGAAATCTCATAATATGATCAATAATCTCATATTTGGTGAGTTTCCTGAACTAAATATTAAGATAAAGATGGATTTTCATGGTTATTATAGAGGAAAGAAAGTTCAATATTCCTCATTTAAATAATGTGGGTAGAGGCATCTTGGAGATTGATTCAAATGAACTATAATATGATTTGGGTGTGAAAAGGACAGACACAATGCTAGTAATTGCAAAAGAAAATATTCAGTTAACACAATGGACAAGGATAATGGTATTGATATAAAATTAATGATGGTTAAATTATTTAAATGTGGAATTTATGGGAATTAATAAAATTTGTTCCCTAAGGAAAACTCTTATGAAGAGAATAAGTATTGTCGTATGGGTAGTATTTATATTGATGATGATTAAGAGACTACAAATGATATATGAGATAAAATAAGTGTTAATGAATAAAATGTGAAGCTTAGCTAGTGGATTAAGAATATAAAGTAATGATTACATCATTATCAAGATTAATGTTTTATAATTAATTTTATGGTATTATGGAATAAAGAATCATTTAAGTATTGTTACACTATTTTTTCCCTTATGTATTTGAAAGAATATCTTTAATGATAAAGAAAACTATTAAAATTTATTTAGATGTTGTTTTTCAAAATTATTGTTATATGCATTATGAATGGTTATGGAAATAATGAGATGTTTGATATTATTAATTATTTCATGAATGATTTAAGAAAAAAGTGACATCTAGGTTTGAGTATATAGAATTTTTGGTATTTCTGGTGTGTGGAAAGAGTTAATTTTGAAAGAATGAATGTTTTCACTAAGGTTCTATGATAATTCATGTTTTTATCATGTTTCAAGAAAATACATGATTAAGTTTTTCAAAATTTAGGAATTTGACAACCAATAACTACCTTATGAGATATGGGAAATAAATTATATGTCAATTTAGTTCACCTCATTCAAAAGTTTTATATTTTCTATTTTTGGAAGGATTTTAATGTTATCCATTTATAAATATTATAATTTATAATCCAGTTGATGTTTGTTAGATTAATGTTTTATCTTATTATAGGTGGCCTTATGAATATTTTATTACCTATACTAAACATTTTGTTGTGATTGATGGAATTACCTATCATTTTATCACATGACCTCCTAACACTTCAAGAATGAAAAATTCAAAATTATTTATTTAATTAAGTGAGTAAGTGATAATTATTCAAGGCATATAAAATAGTGATATTTTACCAGAATCAACTAAGTATTTATTCTCATGGACAATTCTTCAACTTTAGGGAAAGTATCTTGGAAACCAAAATGATATCATAGTACCTTCGTATGTGATGAATCAAATGGTCCCTTAAATCATTGTGCATTTAGGGCTTTATGGGTGTTAAAATTTATCCAACATTGTTTTCTATCACTATCTATCATAACTTGAGGTTAGATTTCAATTCCATATAAATTTTTTCACTTCCTATATATGTTATCCTATGTTGAAACCTACTGATAAGTTATATTGGGTAATAGTTATGTTTCTAAATTTCATTTTTAAAACAACTTTCTAGTATTCCTTTTTATGATTTGGGTTTCTATGAAAGAAACATTCATATAGTAAACCTTTTATAAACCTGAAAATTTTAGAGGGAAAAATTAATTTTAACGTACTATGATGTAACACACCGAGTTTTTATGGACTATTTTTTTAATAAATTAGAATTTTCATTTATATATTATAATGCAATAAGTTAAACATTCATTTCACATTAAACTGACTTGTCATATTATACACGCAACACTATAACGCCTCGACTCCAGTTACCCATAGTCGGTGCATTATTACATATCATTGGCATGATCACAAAAGATCAAGTCTCGAAAGACCGATTAATTTAGTAGCCTTGGAAGTAGTAGATACATTCATTAGGTTTACATTACATCATAAAATGAAAAACTAATACAACATTTTTTCCATAGAAAACATTGAGATCCCATAGATTTTCCCTGCATGTCAATCATAATATACTTTTTCGCATCTTGGGAAAAATAAAACATAGAAAGGGGTAAGATCAGATACCCAGTAAGGGTAAATAATTTATCAGAAGCTATAAACATTTAAGGAAAGATGTGTGATAAAAAACAGACTTTTTAAACATAAAATTGAACATATTATGGAAAAAATATATCATACATTACAATATAGACATGCACATGGATATTCTACTAGTCGAATAATCACATGTAATAACAAATTTCATAATGATTGAATGCCTAACGTCGGACATCATTACCACATAGTCAAGGCCTTGTGCCAAGAATACAAGTAAATGTTTCGTCAAATCCTCTTTCCAAGAAACTATTTTGTCTCATGAGACCTACCAATGCATCGAGGATCTATAGCGGGCTCCATCTTTTACATTCAATGTCCACTGAATTCCTTATATGAAAAAGTTGAAACATAACATAAACATTCGTATTAAAATGTGCATATGAAATTTCAATACAATAACAATAAACCATGAATGGTATTAAAATAGAACATACACATCCAAAGATATCATAACTCATTCAATAATATATAGATGATTTTATTATAATAAAACTACCTCAATCAAAAATAATATCCCGTAAAGGATGCGGACATAGTTGAAAATGATGAGTAAAACTTTTAGTGAAAATGTCATTTTTGTAAAATCATTTAAAAGTAACACATTTATAAAGGATGTAACTTAAATTTTATTTTTGAATCAAAGTGTCCCATACCACATTTAATATTTTGAAAATAATTATTATTTCAAAGCATTCATGTCCATATAAATAAATCCTTAAAATCATTTTGAAAACATGGACAATAATTAAAACGATTTAAAAAGATATATCTTTAAAACATTTAAAATTATGATATTGATAAAGATTAACTTTGGAAAATCCTTAGAATATTAATTTTGAAATCATTTATATGAAAAATGGACATGGATGATTAATATTTCCCAGTAAATACTTACACATAAACAATCTCAGATAATAATGAGATTGAGGAATTGACCTTTACATTTCACTTTCCTTTAGTCTAGGGTACGTTTAACCTCCTGTATAAAGATAGTAGTATGTTATTAAATTATACCAGAATCATATTAATATTTATGATATAATACATGATTTATTTTTGACTTTATACTACCAATTTAATAACAATTTCCTTGTTAAATTAACATTTCGGGTAATAATTGCTTTCTTTATAGTACGATTTTTAGCATGTTACTCTTGATTGTTTCACTTATATCATGATTTAAATACTTCCAGAGTATAAAACATGATTTATATATCATTTATATTTATTATATAAATATTTATAATAGACATATATGTGAAATGAAAATCACAGTTTATGGAGATGGTAGTTCGTACGTACGCATAAACACTGTTTCCGTTTTCATGTCGTATTGAACAGAACTAAGTGAATAAGATATATTTAAGTAAATATATATATATATATATATCTTATAGAATTATTATTTCATATATTACATAATTATTACTAATATAGACTTTTATAATCGTCGATGAATGGTGAATGTGGAAATGAATCTCATCGCGTCAAGGAGACGGTAATCCGTACGTACACACGAGCGACAATATCATTTCCTTAAAGGTGTGGAATTGGATGTTATATTAATTTTACAGAGACATTATTATGTTATTTTCACTATTTATATAAATATTACTCATCATTATATACATCGAAATAACGTAGAGCTGAATAACAATTTACACCACGACGTAGAGATGGTAAGCCGTACGTACGCACGCATGGTGACATTATCATTGATAAGATGGATAGAATAATGAATATAGTTGTTCCATATTAATAATAACGTCAAAGATTATAGAATATACTATAGTTATTATTTTATAATTGAAACAACAATTATAGAGTAAGTGGAAGAATAAGAGAACTTGAAAGAGGGTGGTGAAATCATTACCTCTTCGTTGGGTTCTTCCTTTTGATTTGATCAAAAGGGCTCCATAGGTTGGATTTATGAACAAAGGATTGACTCTAGGATGAAGGTAGGATAGTTGATAGGATATTTGGGCATGGTTGGGGTGAGCCCAATGGCATTGTATATGTGAATTTCAGAGAAGGGGTAGTGCCCTTTTATAAGAGGGGTGATGGGCACCTTCGGGAAAACATAAAATAGTGTTTTATAATAAATTCATTTTCGGTTTATAATGCCTTAAAAATGAATTATTTAAAGTATAATTTGGTTATAGTTTGGAAAAAACTCAACCAATAGGTTTTATATAGGTTTGGGTAACCATATTAACTGTAACAGATAGATTTAACTCATAGTTAAATAGTTTGACATTTACCATGTCTCTATATATTTTTACATTTTATGGTTATTAAACTAACTATATACTTCCATACGAACCCCAAGTGGTTCATTAAGGACAAAACTATCATTGTATAATTCTTCAGGCCAAATGTTAGATTTATATGAATAAAATATCAATTCATAATATAATATTTGATTTAAAAACTCTTTTATGTCAATTTTGACACTTTTTAGTATTTTGTTTTTTCTAAATTCATAACAGAATTATTACTTCAATAAAAATTTATCAAACCAACCCAAAAATGTCATATTAACCATGAAAATTACTGTAAGTCATAAAAAGTATCAAATTACATTTATTTGGGTATTTATAATATCAATTATATTAATATTTCATTAAAAAGGTAATTATTGCATCATCATTGTGTCATAAATAAATTAAATTATTTAAACTCAAAAAATTATAAAGAAAATAAAATAATGTAGGAAATATTTTTATATTTCAAAGGAATATTTATAGTCATAAATATGGCTTATATTACCCCATATAAAAATTTAATTACTAAAAGATATTTGTTTATGTCATTTTGGCATTTATTTAAAGTTAATTAAAATAAAATGACATTATCATTAATAAGTGGATCCATGGGGTCCCAAAATCAACGCAATGATTCCCATGGTCAGCCATGACTCATCCAATTAGTTTAGGATGCGTGTTAAGGTAATTGTTATAATTATAATATTCTTTTTTACCTTTAATTACCCTATTAAACTTTAATCGCGATAAATAAAAGTTAAAAGTTACAATTCACCAAAAAACATTTTCATCTTATTGAACCTCATTTTACTTACTGGTATCAACCGTGTCTCTCAAAATTTTTAAATCCAATTCCTAGAAGTGGTAAAATTAAGGTTTCTGCAAATTTTCAAAAGATCTTAGGAGTTTGTAAAAGACGGTAAAAATTTTGATAACATTTTTATATATCTAAAATTTTTATAAAATGACTCCAATGAATTACATTTAACATATATATGTATTAGGTATCTATTTTGACATATAATAAATTTAAATAAAATCAATATTTATTTAAATAAAAATTTATTTTTAAAAAATACTTCTGTGTTTTTAGCAATTCATTAAAAATTGAATGTTTTCAAAAAAATACCAAGAATTCACCCTATTCTTATTTTGATATTCCTAATATAAAAATAAAGTATATTTTACCAATTTAAAATCATATAAGTTGCTTTAATTTATTTATAATTACTTCCTGTTGTAAAAACAAAAAAAAGCGTATTTTTAAGAAATAATAACTATGAAAAGATTGAAACTTGTTTATATCCAATTTCGATGTGAAATTACTTGAAATGACCATCACATTATTAAATGGTAAAAATATAATCTATTAATACTTCCAAACCATTAAAATGTTTAATTTAACACTATAAATTATTTTCATTAAAAAATTGTTTTCAGTTAAAATATAGTTGTTTTCACTATTCACCCAAATATGAATGTTATCAGAAAATCACCAAAACATTATTGAAACTAAATTATTATGTCTTGATTCTAATGAAGAAGTTTATTTTTGTCAAATTGAATATATAAAAGTTTCAAATATTGGATTTAAAAAAAGGTTCTCAATTAAAAGGCAGTAAAATTGCATTTTTTTAAAATACTTCTTTTATCTGGGAAAAAATTATTTAGTTCAAAAATTATGTTTAAGAAACTCATAATATGGATTCTAAAATTATAAGTATTATATAAAATTTAAAATATAGATAATACTATTCATAGCTGCTTTTGATCAGCTATTTTGGTAAGTCATGGTGCGTTGAACTCGGTGTTGCATGTAATGAATGTTATTGAATTACTTTGAATAAATAATGTACTATGAAATCTTGGGGTGTTACATTCGTCCCTCCTTTAATAAATTGCATACTTGTAGTTTGAAATTGTTTTTCGAAAAAAAAGGTTGAAATAAAATATCTTTGTGGGAAAACCCACATCAGGAATTAGGTTAATAAAATTGGGTCTTAATAGTAATTAAAGGGGATTGAAAAAGTCACCACCAAATTATTATCTCAATTAGAAGAACATTTTTGTAAATTAGAGACACATAATTAGTGGAAAAACTTAAATATTTATAGGAAGTGATTGAGGTCATCAGTCACAAACAATTATAGAATTGAGGGACTCAAATCCATCAATCTATGATTATTTAAAATATCATCAGTTCAACAAAACATAATGTATTAAGATAACATATTTTTAGTATTAAGATTTCTTAGTTTAAGAATTAATTTATTCATAGAATAAGAGATGAAAAAAATATACTTGAAAATTGCAGTTCCATCCTTTAATTAATTTCTACCACAAAATCATCTTTCACTCTAAAAGATAATAGAACATAAAATAATTATTTTATTTATTCCATTCGTATATGGTAATAAAACGAATTAATAATTCATCTACAAGACCATTTAAAAAATCCACATTATTCTATTCAGGACATCACAGGTGCCAGTGGTAGGTGATACACCCTTGTCGCCCTTCGGTTGCGGGTTCAAATCTCGCGGCCTTTCCAGACGCGACGAGTTTCCACCAAACCTCTGGGCTGTCCTTTTTATGAAAATCCATAAATAATATCAAAGTATTCTTATCCAAATTACGTCTGTCAAAACTCACATTCCAAAATTTATAAGGAAGTAAAACACAATGAAGATCCTTTTTTCCACGTAATGGTATGTGAACACCATCATCTTGTATTATTTTAAGTCATGGTAACACCCTAAATTACCATAATACATTATTGATTACATTCATGCTCCCATATAATTTATATAATACTGGATATATTCCTTATATCCTAAAATTTTGAATATTCCAATAATTATGAAATAAACAAACTATTAATCAATTCCATGGAAGTAAAAAATATCCAATATAATTTATCCAAATCAACTGTCTCTTATTCCAAAATCACTACCTCATTATCAGAACCATATTAAGGATTACCTTTCCTTCAACAATGTTTTTTTCCAAAAAGTATATATTAATAATATGTTACTCTTCGTAGAACCATATAATCTCAAATCCTCAATAAAATAGTATTGCAGTACAATCCTTATTTATCTCCATAATTCATATAACCATTATATTGTTGATACAACACTCCAATGAAATAATTCTATAATAAAAACATAATAAAATTAGTCATTAGTCTTCATATGAGGTAGTATTATAACTTGATTATTATCCAATAGCATCATTTAAGGTATACTCTGATGAATGGGATGCTGATTTGCCTACTTTCTAAACACCTTGTAGATGAATCATTTTACATTTAAAACCTTTTTCTTACCCTTGAAATCAGGTACATGGTGTCCTTTTTCTCCACGGTTATAACAAAATCCCAATCCCTTCAAGAATTTACTATGGTGATTATTTCCCCATTTATCACATATGGGAAAATCCTTCTTTTCCCTATTCCCTTTATCCATATTTCTCTATTCCATCCTTTTATTCTCTTGCTTCCCTTCAAATCCATAGGACTCAAAGAAATCTTTTCTTATATTATTATAACCTCATACTAATTATTCATATGTTTAGAATACATGGGAGACTACTTCCCTTCTAAATGTTGTCTTAATACTGTGAAAGATATGATCCTTCTTACTCTTTGGGTCATATGTATTGATGGAGTTCACATTCCATCTACTGGGTGCCATTTCTATACAATAGCCTATACTAGGCTAGTTAATGAATTGCAATGAATAATTCAAAACTCGTAAAATTCCTAAAATAAATTGAATAGTTTATGGGTATAATCCAAAATCATAAAAATAATTTATTTGAGGAGTTATATACTCGTAAATCCTTCATAATGATTTGTAATGAAAATGATAGCTATCCTAAGCATGTCCCTGGGGAGTGTCGTAACCAAGAGTGCAGTAAGACCCGTTTTCGTTCACCAGTTCCAATTCGAGTCTAGCATAAAATGGTTTTTTCGGGTTTTACCCCTAGGTACTTATGTACTAGAGCCACCACTACCTTCTCGTATCCAGACATGGATGTATTTCTTGGAAAACATACAAAATCTATACAATACCGAAATTCATGAAATTCTTATTTATTAATCTTCAAAGTCTATCTTAGGGCTATGTGCTATAATTAGAGATTATCAAAATCTAGTTTCAAAGGCTTTTAATAAACATCCAATGATATCAACTATAACTCCTCAACACTAGTTACCCAGAGTCGGTGCATTACTATGTATCATTGTCATGATCACAAAAGATCATGTCTTGAAAGACTGATTAGTTTAGTAACCTTGGATGTATGAGATACATTCATAAGGTTTAAAATAAATCATAAAATGGAAAACTACAAAAACATTGTTTCTATATAAAACACTGAGATCACGTATACTTTTCCTGAATGTTAGTCATAATATAATTCTTTGCATCCTAGGAAAAATAGAACATAGAAAGGGGTGAGCTCAGATGCCCAGTAAGGGTAAATAATTTAGCGTAATCTATAAATGTTTAAGGAATGATGTGCGATAAAAACAAAATCATTTTTCAACATAATCTTGAACATAATATGGCAGAAAAAATTCAAACTTACCATATAAACATCCACATGGATATTCTACTAGTCCAATAATCACATGTAATAACTAATTTCATAATGATGGAATGCCTAACGTTGGACATCATTACTACATAGTCAAGGACTTGTGCAAAGAGTACAAATAAAAGTTCATGATGGCCTTATTCCAAGACACTAGTTTGTCTCAAGAGACCTACCGATTCATCGAGGAGCTATAGCGGGCTCCTCCCATCACTTACTAAGTCCACTGCATTCCACATATGAAAAAGTTTAAACATAACATAAAAATTCGTATTAAAACTAGCATAAGAAATGTCAATACATTAACCATAAACCATGAATAATATAAAATAGAACATCCACATACAAACATATCATAACTCATTTAATACAATATGGAATATTGTATTATAATAAATCAACCTCTATCAAAAATAAAAACATGTAAAGGATGCTGACATAGTTTAAAATGACAAGTAAAACTTTTTGACTGAAATATCAATTTTGTAAAATAATTTAAATTTCACACATTTATAAAGGAATTAATTTAAAAGATATTTTTGAATCAAAGTGTCCCATACCAGTTTGAAACTTTTTAAATGAATTATGATTTCAAAACATTCTTTTACATATAAATAAATCCTTAAAATCATTTTGAAAACATGTGAATTAATTAAAAAGATTTAGAAAGTTATATCCTTAAAACATTTAAAATTATGATCTTGATAAATAGTACCTTTAATAAACCCATAAAATATTCATTTTGAAATCATTTATATGAAAAATGGACCTGGATGAAAAAAAATTTCCGAGTAAATACTTACTCATAAACAGTCTTGGATAATAATGAGATTGAGGAATTAACCCTTACCTTGCATGTTCCTTTAGTCATGGGTACGTTTAACCTCTTGTATGACGATCGTATTATGTTATTAAATTATACCAGGACCATATTAATATTTATGATATCATATATGATTCATTGATGACTTTATACTATCCATTTAATAATAATTTCTGTGTTAAATTAACATTTCAGGTAATAATCGAATTCTTTATCGTACGTGTTTTAACTTGTTTCTCTTGATTGTATCACTTAGATAAAGATTTTAATAATTCCAGAATATAAAACATGATTTATATATCATATATGTTTATAATATAAATATGTATAATAGACATATATATGAAATGTAAAACACAGTTTATGGAGACAGTAGTCCGTACGTACGCATAAACGTTGTTTCTATTTTCATATCGTATTGAACAGAAATAAGTGAATAAGATATATTTACATACATATATATATATAGTATAATTATTATGTCATCTATTACATATTTATTATTAATATATATTTTTATAATCGGAGATGAATGGTGAATGTGGAAATGAATCTCATCGCGTCGTGGAGACGGTAATCTGTAGGTATGCACGACCAACAATATCATTTTCTTAAAGGTGTGGAATTGGATGTTATATTAATTTTGAAAATAAAATAGTATGATATGATAATTATTTATATAAATATTAATCATCATTATATCCATCCAAATAACATAGTGTTGAATAACGAATTACACCACGACGTGGAGACAGTAAGCCGTATGTACGCACGCATGGTGACATTATCATTAATAAGTTGGATAAAATAATGAATATAGTTGTGCCATATTAATAATAATATCATAGTATATATAAGGCACTGGATTTATTATTTTATAATTGAAACAACAAAGAAAGATTATGTGGAAGAATATGAGAACTTGAAAGAGGGTGGTGAGATCATTACCTCTTTATCGGGTTCTTCTTTTTGATTTGATCAATAGGGCTCCATTGGTTGGCTCTCTAACCAACGGAATGCCCATAAGATGAAGGTAGGATAGTTGGGAAGATATTTTGGCAGGGGATGGCTGACCCAAATGTCTTTGGAGGTGTGAATTTGAGAAAAGTGGAGGTTCCCTTTTATAATAGGGGTGAGGGGCACCTTTGGGAAAACCTAAAATATTATTTTATAATAAATTCATTTTCAGTTTCTAATTTCTCCAAAATGAATTATTTAAAGGCTAAGGTGGGAATGGGTTAAAAAACACTCAAAGAATCAGTTTTGTATAGGTTTTGGTCACCAGAATAACCTTAACTTTTGGATTTAACTCTTAGTTAAATAGTTTGACATTTACCATGTCTCTTTTATTTTTATATTATATGGTTCATAAACATACTATATACTACCAAGAGAACCCAAAGTGGTTCATTAATGATACACCGATCATTATATAAGTCTTTTGGCCTAAAGATAGATTTTTAAGAATAGAATATCTATTAATAATATATTATTTGATTTAAAAACTCTTATGTCAATTTTCACTCTATTCGGTATTTTGTTTTTCCTAAGTTCATAATAGCATTATTAACTAAAAAAATTTATCTAACCAACCCTAAATTTAATTTTATCCCATAATAGTAGTGTAATTCATAAAAAGCCTCAAATTACTTTAATTTTGGTACTTATAATATCCATTGTTTTTATATTTCATTAATTAGGTAATTACTGCATCATCATTGTGTCATAAATAAATTAAATTATTTAATGTTTCAAAATTTTAAATAAAAAACATTATCTAGGATATTAATTTATCTATAATATTTTATTTATTTTTGAAAATATTACTTATATAACACCATGTAAAAATTGATTTACTTTAAGATATTTGTTTATGTCATTTTTTCCTTTACTTTAAGTTAATTAAAATAAAGTGTCATTATCTTTCATAAGTGGCTCCATGGGGTCCCAAAATAGATGAAAGGATGGCCATGGTCGGCCATGACTCATCCAATTAGGTTAGGACAAGTGTTAAGGTAATTTTGTATTATTATAATTTTCATTTTACCTTCAATTACACTATTTACCTTTAACCGCTGTAAATAAAAGTCAAAAGTTACTATTAATCAAAAATTATTTTCATCTTATTGAACAAAATTTTACATACTGATATCAACCGTGTGTCTTAGATTTTTAAAATTCAATTCACAGAACAGGAAAAATTAGGTTTTATAAAAATTTTCAAATTCTCCTAGCAGTTGAGTAAAAGACGGTAGAAAGATCGATAAAATTTTTATATATCTAAAGTTTTTATAAACAGACTCCAATGAATTAAATTGAACATATATAGGTATTATGTATATATTTTTACCTAAAATAAATTTAAATAAAATAAATAATTATTTAAATAAAAAGTCAGTTTTCATCAATAACTCATTGTTTTTCACTATTCATCAAATATTGAACGTTTTCCGAAAAAATACCAAATATTCACCCTATGATAATTTTGATATTATGAATTCAAAAATTAAGTCTATTTTACCAATTTCAATTCATATAAGATTCATTAATTAATTTAAAATTAATTACCCTTGTCAAAACCAAAAAGAATATTTTTACGAAATAATAAATATCATAAGATTGACAGTTATTTATTTTTAATTTCAATGTGAAATTATATAAAATGACCATCATTGGATTAAATAGTAAAAATATAGTCTGTTTATACATCAAACCCATTAAGATGTATAATTTAACAATATAAATTATTTTGATTAAAAAAGTTGTTTTCAGTTAAAAGATAGTATTTTTCACTATTTACCCAAATATGAAAGTTATCAAGGAAACACAAAAAAGTTATTGAAACTAAATTATTATGTCCCGATTCTAAAGTAGAATTTTATTTTGAAAAATTGAATATATAAAAGTTACAAATATTGGATTAAGAAAAGTCCTCCATTAAAAGCCGATTAAATTGCATTTTTTTAGAAATACTTCTTTTATATGAAAAAAATTAATTAGTTCTTACATTATGTTTAAGAAACTCATAATAGGGATTCTAAAATTATATGGATTATATAAAGTTCCAAATTTAGTTAATACTATTCATAACCACTTTTGAACGGCTAGTTTGGTAAATCGTGGGGCGCTTGAACTCAGTGTTGCATGTAGTGCAAGTTATTGAATTACTTTGAAGAAATAACATACTATGAAATCTTTGGGTGTTACAAACACCGAGTTGTCGTACGATATACGCAAAATTGAATATAGATTTTGTTCAATGTATAAGTTAACTATGTTTGGATTATTTTATATAATCAAAAAACTAATCTTTCACTACACAAAACATTTACTTGTCTTGCATAACAAGCATGAGAGTCCTACCTCGATATCTTGCCTTGTATGCAATACCAATTTTCACTAAACAATGATATATTATTAAAATATTATTATTTAATGGGATATAAACTAGTATTTATGAATAGTAATACCCAAATTTTTAATTTTATACAACATTAAAATTTAGTTTATTTATTTTCTATACATTATATATGAAAAAATTCATTTATTGGATAAAGAAGGTTTTTTAAAAAAATACAATTTTGTCGCCTTTTAATGAGGAACCCATTTAAAATCTAGTTTTTATCCCTCTTATAAATTCTATTTGATTGAATATAATTATTATTTTGAATAGTGAAATCAAAATTTACTTTGGTTGAATTTTTGGTATTTTTTTAATAAAATTTATATTTTAATTAATAGTAAACAATACTTTATTTTAATTCAAAAGGACCTTTTGATATAATTTATTTATATAGTCAAATTCCCTTTTTACTTGTTTTAAAAGTGTAATTGGATTATATTTTTATCAAATAATACAAATTTGTTTTTTGGTTATCATTTCACATTTAATTTGGACATTAACACATGTCAATCTTTTGATAGTTTTTACTTCTTAAAAACCCGATTTCTGGTTTGGACAATAGGATTTAATATAATATTAATTTTTACCAATTATTTGTTTTTAATTACAAAAAAAATTATTTCATATTTGGAATCAAATCGTCAAAATTATGTAAATAATTACCTATTATTTTTGGACATTATGAATAATATTTTTTGTAATGGGTAATACATGGAAAAAAATCCATCTTCTATAATATTAGAATTTTGGAATCACAATGATGTGAAAATTCCATGATATAATAATTAATTTAAAATAATGAAAATAAAAAAAAACATGTATATTTAAAAAAAAAATATGGTGGGGTTATATAATTGATATATTTGAATATAAATAGTCATTATAACGAAAAAACTATTTCATACATAATTATATTTTACTAATAATTTTTAGAAAATAAATAAATAAAATTTTTTATGACACAATGATGATGCATTGATGACATTATTATCGAAATATTCAAAAAATGATATTATATATATTAAAAAAAATGCAATCTAGTAATTTTGATGCCATAAAATTATTTTTTTGATGACATTGACTTGTGTGGGATGATTTTATACCCTGTTTTTTAGTGAATCAAGTTATTTAACTTTAACAAAATTTAATTACGAAATAGTGTCAAAATTGGCAAAATTTAGTCTTTAGAAAAACATTTATTTCTTTAAATGATATAACAGACCTAAAAATCTACGATTTTTAAAAATGACCTATATAATGTTAAAAAATTAATTAGTGGTACACTTTTTGTTCCATTCTAATTTTATAGTAACTATAGGAACTAAATATTATGAAAATACTAGAATCAATGGTAAGTGTTAATGTTTTAGCTAAGGGTTAAAGTAAAAATAAAAGGTAAATTTTGTAACATAAACATGTATAAAAACTATTGTTAAAAATATTTATACCCATAATAATCTTATATTTAATATAAATGATTTTGGTATCAATAGAAACAAAAAATCAGTTTATAATAAATTAATATTTAAATACATTCTTAAAGTGCCCCTCACCTCCCCTATAAAAGGGAACTTCTCCTTCTATTTTATTCACACCACTAAAGCCAATTTACTCTCTCATAACCTTCCCATTTATTATCCCATCTTCTTTCACCTTGTACTAGATTCCACAAATTGGGCATACATTCATTTTACAGATACAGATTGTGAAAATCCAAAGGAGATACTTGTAAAAGAGGTAATTGATTTATCACCTCTTTCAAAATACTTTTCTTCTTCTATTTCATCTTCTTATGTATTTTACATACTAAAAAATAAATCAAGTAACTCATACATTATTATATGTTATTATAATTATTTTTCAACCTTATAACTCTTTTTATCCATCCTACGAATATAAATATCACCATCTGTGTGTATGTACGACTAACCGTCTCCACGTTGTGTTGAAATTGTTTATTCAACAATACATAATTTAGATGGGCATAATGATGGGCATAATGGATTAAATAATGAATATAAAATTATAATTATCCATTATAATTAATAGACCATCCAATTAAATACCATTTTATCATTATGAGAATGATATTATCGATCGTGCCTTTGTACGGTTTACCGTCTCCCCGACATGATCAGAATCATTCTCTAAATTAACTACATAAGAATTATTATAAAGAATATATAATAAATAATCATGAAATATATTACACAATAAATATATAGTATATATTTATATATATCAATATGTAATTTACATTCTTCTAATCAATTCAATACGTAAATGGAAACAGCTTTCATGTGTACGCACGACCTACCGTCTCCATGAACGATGTATTACATTTCATTTATCTATCTCATATATATATTTAAACACTGAATATTTATGATATATATAAAAAATTTTATATTCTTTAAGTAATAAAATCATGATCTAATTAATAGAAACATCAATAATAAGTCGAAACACAGACGATAAATTAAACAATTATTACCCAAAACATTACTTTAAATTGGAATTGATAAATAAATGGGTAATACAAAGTCATAAGTGAATAATATATGACATCATAAATATTATTAAGGTTCTTGTTACATGTTAATAAAATATTTAAACCCACCATATAGTAGTTTTGGAGACGTACATAAGAAATCAGACCAAAGGTAAGGGATAATTTCATAATCTCATTATTTTCCGAGACAGTTTATAGGTAAGTATATATTGGGATATATTTATCATCCACATCCATGTTTCCAAAATATATAATATTATTTCAATTATTATACTATTTATAAAGTAAATTTAACCCATTAGTGAATTTTTATTAAATGGTTTGGATGGATTCTTTTTTTTCATAAGAGGTAATTCTTTACTTTTCTAGAAAGATTACGAGAATAATGTTTTATTTAACTTTTACAGCATGAACAGATTTTTACTTTTTAATAATTACTTATTTACATGAATATTCCTATATAATATTTCAAGATTATTTAAAATTAATTATTTTCATTTAAAATTGTGTGGTATGTTGAGAAAAAAAATTTGAAGAAGAAAGGATATTTCAATTGATAATTATGTTCAAGTGTTTTATCAAAATTATTTTCCATCTAACATAACATAAGGTTAGGTTTCTATCCCTACTATTAAATTTAATTTATTAGGTTAATTGTGGAATTAATTTTATTAAATAAAATTATATTATATGGATTATAATAGAATTATGTTTATGAAACATATTTTTGGGTTATGCTATGATGAATGGTTTATGTTTTTATAGAAAATGTAAGATTGAATTAATTACGACATGGGTAAAACCTATATCTCCCTGAAATGAATTGAATAAAGGCTTATATCTCATGATATATACATGAATGGAATGGAAGTTAAATATGGTTCAATAATAAATGTCTATAACGACTAGTAAATCATGTGAAAGTAATACATGGATAAAAGGACAAATAAACCCGCATAGCTAATGGACTTTGCCATGAATGATGGTCTTTGGAACAATGACTTTCCTATAGTGGAAATAAAACAATATCCTTATTTTCTATCCCCAATTATATTTTTTATGTCAATTTATTTTATCATGGTTCATGTTCATTTTTGATTTCTGCATTCTGAACTTTACTAAATTATTTCATGACTCACAATTTTGATAATCAAAATTTATGTTCATGTTTTTACATTATTATGTTTATATTTTGTTTGATGATCTCCATGTTTACCCTTATTAAGAATTTTGGTTCACACTTTTTCTATTTTCATTTCCTCATGATATAATGAATGTTTTATGTAGGAAAACTAATGGGAATTATCTTTTTGGGAGATGTTGGAGATCTTTCACCTAGGTAGAAGAATGTGTTCCGATTTTCGAAAGAAACTAAACAAATACAGTCTTTTGGAAACTATTTTTGTAATATATTAATTAGTATGAATAATAAATGTAATCTTTATATCCATAATTATTGGTTCATTGTTATTATGGGGAGCTTGGATGGATTTGTATTGGAAAATTTAGAGGAATTATTTATTATTTTCATAAAATAGGTTTTGAAATCTATATAATAAAGTAATCAAAACCAAAAACCATCAAATGGGTTTTTCCCATTGTTTTTGAAAAAGAGGGTTTTTTCCATTATTATATAATATAAGGATAAACCATATTAAATTAGTATCGTTGGTTATGTGGAATTCAGTCATTTTCATAAATAAATTATTTTAATACAGTAATATATAATGTGTGTTTTGGAAGATTTATAAAGGCTTTATAAAATTAATAATATAACTTCAAAATACCAATATTATAAAGGGTAATAAAATATTTGGTATTTTATATCCTTTACATCATTTATTACATCATTTTTTGGTCATTATGACGTCATAATACAGACTATAGTTTTATATCGTAATTATTTTTACTTGAAAATTCGACTGTCTCAACAAAAGTATGAAAAATTAACAATTTTATAATTTGAACAATATGACTCCATAAACGATATTTATTTTATCAAAATAATATTAAAAATATGTGATCATTTAAACTTAAAATAAGAATCCATATTTTACTGAGAAAATGTTGGTTTTTTTAAAATAATAGTTTTCAAAACATTTATAAAAATAAAATTTGAATTTATAAAAATTATATTATAATATTTATTTAAAAAATATTTTATAATAATAATTTTTTAATAAATAATTTATTTATTAATTAAATTAAAATTTTAAAAATAATGTCTTTATTAAGATCAAATATTACAGAAAATAATTTTTTTTTCATATCAAAGTAAAAATCATTTTTAATGTAACAATGATATAAAGTAAATATAAGCATTATTACATTAAAAATGTGATAAGCATATTACTATTATTAGTTTTTTGATATAGTATCTTTATTACACCATCAAATTACCTAATGATAAGGTGCTTGATGGTGAGATTTTCCAGGGTGGTTCAGCATACAAGGTTCATGTCATGATCTTGATGATCTTGAAATTCTCCCATAAACAGATTCACTTAGTCTTTAGTTGTTGATCTCTGCTTGGGATATTTCAAGGGAAATGTCTAATGATTTTATGTCCCTTAATTGATTCGATAAATGGGAATTGTATTATAAGATCATACTGTTTGAGGTCATCACTTCCTTTTTCTAGATCAGTTTTTTTATCAAAACCCTATATTAATTATAATCTTATGGTCAATATTCAATGGATATATAACCAAAAAATAATTCTTATTATTATATTAAATATGATAATATTTGATCAATATAATGAAGTATATTTGGTTTATATATCCATAACACATAATATAAAATAAAAATGGGAATTTTATTTATAAAATTTTGGGTCACTAAACATCAGAAGGAGAATTAACTACATTAATATATTTTATAATATCCTATACATTTAAAAAAGTTAATAAAATATCTTATTTTAATATCTAATCCTATATAGTAAAACTTCTATAACGTATATTTGTACTAAAATATGTAATTTACTCAACACTGGACCCTTGAAAATAAAAAACATAATATACTCTGTAGAATACATCTACTAGTTCTATCATCACCAATACATTCAAAAAAACTATATGTAATATCCAGAATACGACATATAAATTGACCTCAATATCTTCCATATTTTCTATAAATCATTTTACATATCCTCATTTAATATAATTGAATATATAGGGTATAAAAATAGGCCCAAACAACCCCCAACCACAAACTAGCCACCATAGAAAGTTAATATATTTTCAACAATGAATATGGATTTCTAACAATGGTGATGTTGGAAGATATTTTTTTAGTGATTTAAATCTCATGAATAATATTTTTTAAAAAAAAATATACAGAACTAACAATGTTTAATGCCATGTTTTAACTAATATATGCATTAATCATGTACATGGATTTTACACAATCAAATAATTAAATTAATATAGTAAATTTATATCAAATCAATTATATTATCAATGATCCAAAAAATTTAGAAATTAAAAAATTGGAATGAAATAATTTAATTTTAAAAAAAAATCATGCAAGTCCATCCTTTTGAAAAGTTCAATCTCGAATTGAACGGTAAAATAAACCAAATTTGGAACCTTAATAAAATCACCAT
The DNA here is from genome assembly GCA_963277665.1 of Viscum album. NCBI lineage: Eukaryota > Viridiplantae > Streptophyta > Magnoliopsida > Santalales > Viscaceae > Viscum > Viscum album. Next base: position 931,094,020 of record OY728143.1, on the reverse strand, counting down.
AATTATACGTAAAATGAAATAATATATATTCAATGTATGAAATTGTACACATTAAATTGGTGACAACAAGTATTCTGAGTATATCCTCAAATGACTTCAATGAAAATACATGAATGATAAAATTATGTGTTCATGTAATGGTTTGAATTAACAAATGCATATATAAATTTTAATTCAAGTGTATTCATATGATTAATAAAAAAAATATGTCTCTAAAAAATTAATAAAAAAATGTTGTGACCAATAATAAAAACCCAACTGAACAACCCAAAATAAAAACCATTGTAATGTAATTAAATCCATAAAAACTACCATTGTGTAAGTTGAATAATCTAATAACCACAACCCAAAATCATCTCATCTATGAGCTAAATATACGGAAACACTACCATAGTCCCTATACCCAGAGGAAACAAATTTTTTAAAAAATCTAAGGTCCTTTATGTCCATAATATAAAAGAGTAGGAATAATGGAACCCTCTATAATACTGAAAAAAGTTTAATGATCCTCAATGGAACTACCTTCCAGATCGTAACTCTAATTAATGATTTAATGATTGAAAAAAAGGACCGAAACCATAAGTGGAATAATAAATCCCCACTTATATATAGTATTTTCCCTTAATTGAAAAATAACCATACCGACTTCTCCACATTGTTATAAAGGAATAAAATGAATTATATGTTATAAATTGGAATACCATATCACATTTTCAAAAAAATAAAATATTCATTGAAACACATTTAAATAAGTAATACTGGGTTTTTTAAAATATAAATCCCAAAAATTGTATGTTCATTCTATCACATACCAAGTACATATATTTAATTATAAATTTATATTGAGGGAATTCCATTTCATTAATAAAATGATACCATTATGTAAATTGTTATTAAAATTCAATATTAGTATTTCCAAACACATTTTCAATAATAATATAAAAATTACTCAGTGATATTTATAATATATGGTGTCCATTAGGGTTTTCGTAAGCTATTGATGTTTTTTTATAAAATAATTATGAATATGAAATGACACAAGAAAAATTACTCATTATAAAACAGTACCAAATCACACATAAGGACTCAAATTACATTATTAGTAAATTCATTAATATCTAAATAACTAATATAACATATATAATATTCCATAATTACTCTCCAAACAACTATAAAAAACACAAAACTCCAAAATATGTTATATTAAATAATACCCCAATCTGATCACAATTGTAATTAATAAATATTTTAAACAATAATAAATGGATCCATATAACATTTAATGCATGATCAAAAAAAATTCATTCAATAATACCTATATAACAAAATATAAACAAAGAAGAACATGGAATCAAGTCCTCTAACCTCATTTTTTGTTCATAGATGATTAATTGATTGTCATCCAATATTCCCATTGAAAATTGGGGATATATAAATAAATAATATTATATCCTAAAATTATATTTTTTGTCAAATCAAAATATATATAATTAATTAATGTTTTTATAGGAGAGAAAGTTAAAGGGTTTTTTAATAATTTACCTCACTTATGGATGAATTATTATTCAAAATTGATCAACCGATTAAAGAAAAACCTCAGTGTAGAAGAAGGAGGATGCATGGGATATCCCCCTTCGCCCATCTTGTTGAATTATTTGAAAAATGGGAGGGGGTACATTCTCTATACATTTTTGATACTAAGTATTAATAACATTTATTTTTATTTAATCATGTTTTTAAATAAATTTTACATTTTTATAACTACTTTCCCCAAATTTTATCAATCCAACATTTTTATTGAATACATATTTTATATATAAATTTTCAATTATATAAATTTAAAACTATTGTCTCGTAAATATATTTTAAAAAGGTAATAATTTTTTTTAATGAATAAGATAGGATAGATGATAAAATGGTGGGGTTTATAATTTTCTATAGTAACTGTGTAGAAATCAAAATCTTATGGTAAAAATGAAAATTTGAATCCTCTAATTTAATTACTTAATAACTAATATTAAATAAAAATAATATAAAAAAATAATTTATTGAATTGATTAAAATAATATTAGGTGTCCTCTATATTGTATGAAACATTCATTCCAAAAGATAAAATATGAAGAAGAATAAAAAGAATAAATAATTGGTATCCAATGAATTGTACTTATATCCCTTAAGCCAGAATCCCCAGACCAAACACTACATTCCACATAGCCTCATGTGAATATAGATCAATAAAGGATGCCCAAAAATTATTTAAATAACAAAATAAAACTATGGGGAATGATTTTAAAATAATATTAATTGTTAAATAATTAGTCTTCATTTACTGATTCTTTAAATTTAAACTAATTAAAACGATGTTGGATCCAGAAGAAAAAATGATTCACAAAACCATCCAAATATTGACATATGGGATAAAACCAAATGGACAATGATGAAATCATGGTAAATTTATTAAACCACAATCCATTATATTACCATTCAAAATAGGGAATGAAGATAAATTATTGGTGAAGAATGTTGTCTTCCCTTTATCTTCATAATACCTAGTCGTGTCTATTTTTCTACTAAGGTGCATATGTGGTGAGTGAGTATGAACTTGGTTGGATTTTTTTGAGAAATTAAGGTATCCTAATGCATTAAAAATTAAAATAAAACACCAAACACTATAATATGTGAGAAATATTTTCTATAATGAATATTTGATATAACTATTCCTTCTAGAACTAAAAATTGTACTTATAAATAATTTTATTGTTTATCATATAAATTAATAAACATAAAATATTGAATATATCATAGAATCCATGTTTTCTCATTTAAACCTATAAAACAATAAAAAATCTATGTACCCTGAAATGTCAATATTTTTCATACATTAATGTAAAACTCTTATTTATCATTTATTTTTGAAATATCCTCATTCACCTTATAATAACATCCCAAAGCTATGTATTTTTTAGCATAATAAAATTGAAATTTTATATTTTATAAACTCTATTGGTTTCAAGAGAAACTATTGTAAGAGTGCCATGTTTATTATATAAACCTACACTATAAGAACTGTCAACATTCAAAACCATTTATCTGAATCCTTTCTCATCTAAATTTATACTCACCATGAAACCAAATCATGAGTATTAAATGTAGAAGATTCAAAATAATGTCTCACTATAATTTTTTTATCAATAGAACCTAACAGAAGCTAAAATCTAAAAAATCCATGTCCAACCCCATATATTTTAATATATTTTTTTTAGTTATTTTAGGATAATTAAAAAAATTCATGTATCAAAAAAACTAAATTAAATAATTGATATTTTTAAATTTCATAAGTTTTTTCTATTCATTAAAGGTAAAAGAAAATGATAAAATTTCAAATAAAATCATATAATTCTATAAATTTATATTTTTTTGGTTTATAATTATATATAATTAAATCATATTAATCCTTCAAAAATCATAAAAAATCTAAAATACACTAGAAATTACCTACATAATAGAAGATATTATAGACACCTACCTAGTTAAGACATTTCCAAAATCCACCAGTTTTAAAACATGTAAATTGAAATTATTGGTTGAATTATTCAATCACTAACCATGATGAAAAAATATTTTTAATTTATTATATATATAATCATTTATTTCCTATTATTACTAATAATATTAAAAAATAATTAGATAGTATAATTATCAGAAAGAGTGAATAAAGAATCAATGAAAATAGTTGAAGCATATCCTTTGATTCCACGTCAGATTGATAAATTCTTTAAATAAATAAATGATATGAAGGTAGAGAATCCCTAAAAAATTTATGAAAGCCATATAATTCACTAATTCTTTCATATAATGATAATTAATATTACGAAATATATAATAGCTTTTAAAATGATATTGAATGTAATACATTTCTCATATTTATGAGTAGATCAACAAGTTATGATAATCATGTTTCTAATTACACTCCCCTTTCGGGATGAAAATTAATGGTCCATGATATTATTGGATTTTTTGAAAAATCATGCATCTAATTATGCGTAGTTATTTCATATTTATTAAACACTGAATGGTAAATTAAAATTGTTTAGGTGAACTGTGAGTTTTCTATTCTTATTATCTTGCTTCCCCCAAATCCCAATGTTTCATCCAAAAACATCCAATACAGTAAAGTCAATATACTTTTGGATTCATTAAAATAATAATAATCCATAGTTTAGGAATTTCATCATCAAAAAATCATCTACTTCTATTAGGCAAAAACAATTATTTCTCGATATACCCTATATTATCCAATCTCTCTCTCCCTCTCATGTGTCCTTTTTAAAGAAACTGTACATATATTATAACCATAATAATTGAATTATAATACCTAAAAAAATTATTTCTACATGATTGAAAAATATTTTTCTGGGTGCCACATATAGGTGACCCATGTCGGTCAATCACATGACCTCAAGCATGCCTCCCTGTTTGATAGAGGTTGTTGATTAGAAGTGAGGGTATAATATCCATCATGGGGAGATTATACCCTCTTATTTTGAGTAATACACTAGTGTAATCAAGTAAACATCATCCAAGTAAATATATAACATAACCTAACTAATATAGTATCACATGTTGATCAAAACTGAAAATGCAATATCAAAACTAAAAAGAAGACATGTCATTCTGATTATCATGACATGTGTCGAAGTGAAACTCAAATGTAATGACACTAATACCTCTATATAGGTCCTCGAACCATGTATAGTAACCTCATCCTAGATCCATCCTAAATCACCCATCTTACATAGGTCCTTTGTCGTTATCCAGTCTTGCAACCATGAAATAAATTTAAGTACTGATCTGGAATCCCAAGTAGGTTTTCAGTACAACTCAGTAGGACACCACCATCATTGTCTGGAACAACATATAGTCAATACATTGGATTATGTTATATAAATAATATAGCAGAAGCAATAGGGTAAATATTTTTCAATATTCAAATATTGTTTCTTTAGAAACATAACAACCCTGGGTTCCTAAGTACACCAAAATAATATCATATCTATAAATGTCATTGTTACCATTCATAATTTGTAATTGAATTCTCATGTTACCATTCATATATATTACTTTAATTTCCATGTGAAAATTCATATTTCATAATTGAATTCACATGTTACCATTCATCATTACACAATTGAATGACCATGTTACCATTCATAACTTCATTATTTAATGACCATGTTCCTATCCATGATTTTCTAATACATGAATAAATGTCTTTGTTACCAATCATCAAAATGTAATTAATTCAAAAATTAACTATCCATATAAATGTCATTATTAATTCAATAATTAGTTAATCATACTAATACCATTAATTAATTGACTAATTAATTAATTATATCAATCCAATTAGTAATTTAAATAATTAATTAATCATCTTAATACCATTAATAAATCAATAAATAGTTCATCAAATAATTTTATATATTTGATTCACTGATTAATTAAGCACTTTACTCCCAATAAATAATTAATCAATATCCCCAAATTCAATATCGTTTAACTAATACTATGATTTATTATATCAAATTAATAGTCTCAATATATTATAATTATCCCAACAATTAATTATCCATTTCAAAATCTGAATCTTTTATAATTAATTCATCAATTAATTATCCTAATTCATAGATCTCAAAAAATCATAATTATGTCCATAATTAATTATCTCAAATATATAATTTCAACTATCCCCAACATCACATCTACCATATTTTATTATTTCACAAAATATATTAATTCGTCCATGAATCCAAATTATAACAATATTATAGTATTTATATACTTACAAACACATAATTTCAATCGAGAATTTAGAATTTGAATTATATACCACTAAGATCAATTTTGTGACAACACTCTCCAATGGAAGATTCCCAATTTTTATTGAATATTGAGATAGAATGTGATAGAGATCTTAACCGCTACGTTAAGATAATAAAATCCTGATCCCTAAAATGTTGATCTAGATCCAAAACCTAAGATCAAGATCCAAAAAACTAGATCTAAATATAATAAAAAAAGAAAAAAAAACCCTACAATACGAAAGAGAATGGAACCCACACGGAATGATATCCTCTTACCTGGAAGGATTTTGAGCTTTAATCAGGAATTCAAGTCACAAAGAATAAAGAGTTTAATGGCTTTGAATCCCATTGAGAGGATGTAGAATTGAGAGAAATTTATTATGGGTCAATATAGGGTATTTTTGGGGTATTTGATGCGGTTTTTGGAATTTTATAATAAAATTAGGGGGATTGAAATCATGAAGGCATAGTTTTCTTCTTGGGGAACATGTTTCCCTTCAACCATGAACCAAAACTATGTTCATCATCTAGGGTGTTCATAGTTTCCCCTTTGAGTAAAAAATGATAGAAAAACCATTCTCCATCCTTTCAAGACCCCTCTATCATGGGTCACACATTTTTATAGGTGAGTGGGAAAGGATAGGGAAAACTGGGCGATTACTATGCACTTTCCTATTTGTTCCATTTTCTCATTTTTTTCAAAACAAAACCAACAGTAAATAACTAATGAAAACTAATCAACATAAATAAAAATAGTACCTCTAAATGATTTTGATACATATATATAAAATATTGTGTTATTACAATCTCCAGACCTTATAATAGCTTGTCCTCGAGCTTTCTTTTGGAGCATCATTAATAGTTCGAGTAAAAACGATCATTGCACTACACCCTAATATATTCTTTTATCTTTCATGTTTCCCCCAAAAAACAACCATGATACAATAATACAAGAAAGGATGAAAAAAGCATTCCGAATAACACATTATCCATGTGATCCAGTCAATGTATCAAAAGCTCCTCAATGGACACATCTTTCTCATGCTCAACATCATTCGCATCGATCACATGAGATGGATCAGGGTGATACCAGAAAAGTTGCGACACATGGAAAACATCAAAAATAGAACTATATATATGTAGAAGATCTAATTGGTATACCACCATCCATATTCTCTCCATAAATTCAAATATTCTAACCCACCTAGGTTCCATCTTGTCCTATCTCTCTATCCTATGGTAACACAACCTAGGAGACACCGGGAAGAATACAAGATAACACATTGTAAACAATTGGGGTTATCAATTTCTATTAGCATAAAAATTATATCTAATATAATCCATATCCATTCAAATATGAATCAACTGTACCTGTTCCGACTTCTCCTACAAGAGACTCAGTCCCACCAACTCTAACTGACCCACAATCATCTTGAATATAGGTGGTATTCATGACATACCAGAAAGAGACATTTATGGTGGCATATGTATAGTTTCATAATAATTTTTTATAAGAAAAAACAACAGAATTCCAGTGATTTTCACAAGGTCCACCGAATCCTAGAACACATGCTCACTGTATATCCTCAATTAACTGAAATAGTACACTTCGACTATCCATATGTTTGTGGGTGGAAATCCATACATAGTGAAACCTTACTACCAAGATAATTATGGATTCCCTTTCATAAAAATAATGTAAAATACAAGATATGATCTAAAAAAACAAATTGTGACACCCCATACAGATAGACTATCTCACAAACATACAAATCTACTAGCTACTCCACTGAGAAGGACTCCTGTAAAGAAATAAACTGTTCTACCATTGTCAAACAGTTTACAATAACCCTGATAGAGTCTTCATTATAATGTGTCCATGGTAAAACCACCACAAAATCTATGGTAATTTCATCCCACTTCTATTCCATAATAGGAAATAGATGTTGTAAACCGCCAGGTCATTGATGCTCGACCTTCACCTATAGAATTGTCTAGCATTATTTCATGAACCCTGTTGTCACATTTTTTTCAAGCCCACCAACCGAAAAAGTCAATGTAGGTAATGGTACATTTTTGTCACGCTAATATGTACCACCCAATTTATGAAATGAAACTCACCCATCATTTCCTCAAGTATACGTATCAACACTACATCATTATTGATGACATAGATGATTTCATCCTCCTTTATGATCCAATATCAATGTTAATCCCACCTTCAAGGAATTCCCTGAAGATTAAACACTATGGATCCTCATACAGTATTTACCTAATCCATCTCATGAATGTATAATCCACTAAAACATATAAGAGAGTCATCTGCTCCAAACTATTCTGAACCAAAGTGTGCATCTCATCTAGAAAACACATCATCTTCCACTCTATACTAGAATCATGAACTTCATATGTTTTATTTTTATTTCATAAATCAGCAGAATCATTATATTCTTTTCTATGTGTTTATACAAATTGATAATTAAATAACTACATATAATCAACCCATATCCACTGGCAATGATTCAAATCTCATTGTTAAAATAAATACTTAAAACTATTTTGATTCATATAAATAGTGTCCTTTATTTCCAAAAGGTAATGTTACCGTGATTTTAAATCATAAAAAAAATTATTCCAACATGACGTAATGTGTAGGGTAATTCTATTCAAGATTCCTCATCTACCGAGACCCATAGGACAAAAATTGATCACCATTCATCAACATTGATCTAGTTCTGGTCCCAGAAGCATTAAAATACACCGTATACTCCTTACCTGACTCAGGTAGGATCATGATTGGCATTGATGTGATGTTATTATTTGTATCAACGCGGATCTTCAATTTAGGTTTGTTTTTCATTTATGGTGTTTCCTAGGAAAAAGATTAAATTCTAGATTTTTTTAAGTACATGTCATGTACTTTATTAGTACACGTTGTGTACTCTGTCAAAGCAGGTAACCATGTGCTGAATGTGTAATGGTCATGCACACGACCCTGTGTGGTGACCTGGAGGCTGCCTAATGCATGGCTCGGTAATGGCATGTATATGTTGTGTACTTTAAAAGTACACACCTTGTACTTCAAAAGTATACACCTTTTACTTTCGTTTTTTCATTAAATGGACCTAGGTCGCCTCTTATCGACAAAAACGCCTTCTTCCTTGCCTTCTTCGACCGAGAGAGCCTGTATGGCCGTATTTCTTCCCCGAGCCCCCAATCGAGCATCCGATCTCAGATTCAACTATCGTGGATTGCGTTGGGATCTCCCCAATAAGCTATTCATTCCCCTAGATCATCATTTTCAAATTTCCCATATTTCTCATGTTATACTCTATTCAATGTTTTATACATTTTTTTAGATCTATGGTGTTCTTGTTCGATTCTAGGTATGAGGATCATGTATATCGATCTTACCACACAGAGGTAGGTGGTTTGTGCCTTTACGTTAAAATTCATGAGTTATATGTAAAATTTTGTAGAATTCCATTGAATGGGGTGTTGTGTGTTTACCGTTTTAACCCTGTAAATTGACATCTATGTTGGCATGTGTGAGTAGAGGTTAATTGGATTTGAATAGGGTTAATTGATATGCTTTGGAATTATTTTCCAATGCATTTCCTCTTTAATACCATTTGGTCCTGTTTAGCCTGTTAGGATTCCTTGATGTTTTCTAATGCCTAATACTATAAGATGGAGTGATTATTTTATCTGACATGCTTGATATTTTGTAGACTATTTAGCACAGTAGTTCTCGAGGTTTACTTGGGCAGAATTGCATTCCTATTCTCATTTGATTTACACAGGGCCGTCAGAACCTGGTGTAGTATACTATAAGGGGAATTGACCATGTAAGATTCATCAGAGAGTCTTGAATACTTTTGACTACATGGGGAATTGACTGTGTGATCATTATCATAGATTTATTAATCACTTTTTATTGTAAGGGGAATTGGTCGTGTGGGCTTCCTCATAGAGTCTTTATCACTATTGACTATTAGGGGAGTTGAGTGAGAGTGATTCCTAACAGAGTCTTTGTAGTATCCTTATAATTGAACTAGAGGGGATATGCTATGTGTAAATCCTATAGGGTTACCTACTTTTATTAGATACTTTCTTGATATGTGTAATTGAATGCTTTGAAACTATGGAATTGTTTAATGCTAAGTACATCCATGTTTACCACTCTTTTACTTATTTCCTACCATATATATTCACTGGCTATTAGGCACATATATTTTGGTGGTTTCCTACAAGGATTAGTCTCACAATCTATTTGGTTCATTCTTTTGGCCCCAAATAGATTATATTTTTGTAGGTATAAATAAAGGAAAGTTCCCTTCTACTTCAGGATTTTGACTGCTTTGGATTTGGTGAGCATGGGACCAAGCTAGGGCTTGTGAGGATGAACATTTTTAATCTATTTCATTTGTACTTGGTTTAGTACTTTTTATATTCCATCATTGGGGTTTGTTTGGATGATTTGATATACATATGTATAATGAATCATTTATATATGTTCTCGAGATGCTTTTTTACTGTTAGTCTTCCATTGTTTACTATTGTATGGTGTGTTTATTGCTTCTGATTTTTTATATCTATTTATTAATTCTACTGGGTGATCTAATAATGAGGGAATAGTTTCTCCACTATCACACCCAAGGCCCTCGATGGTAGTCAGCAGCCTCTAGAATTCAGGGAATTGAGCTTGATGCCATGTGACCAACCAGGTACGAGTTTCCTCTAGGTGGATTTCAAAACAAAGATGTTACAAAGTGGTATCAAAAGAATTATTTTCTTCATGAATTATAGTTTGGAGCCAATATCCAAGGATATGATGGAATAGGTTCATGGTAATAAGATGTTCCTAGAAGTAGCTAACCTCTATACAGGGAAAAGCCAATATAACTTGTATAATGAAATTTTTCTAGTTTTCAATTTTACAGATGATTTGATTTCTCCATCAGTGATTCACATGTTTCGTTTCATTACAATTGATGTTATTGAGGTTCTATTTCTGTCGCAACATGATGAGATGAGGGTATTCCATCTCAGGCATCATATAGCCACTTTCTTGAAAATCACATGTCATTCATTCTTGCCATGCCATTTTGGATGCATTAGTGATTTATTGTTGTTTTGATAGGTGTTGTGTTATATATTCATATTGTTGTTATATATGCCTTGAAAAAATACCTCCTGTTTGATAGGGTATTATTTCTTCATGTTTTTGTTTGAATCAACGCCAAACATTGGTTCCTTAGGTGTTATAGGCCCTCATGGACTGGAATTTGGTGGATCATTGACTTTTTACCTTTTTATATGTCATGTATAAGATGCCAATATTCGATTAGTGAGGAGTATGGGCCCTCATGAATCAGAATTTGGAACGTTTTATTTTCGTTTTAGTATTTTTCTGGGTACCGAAGTAGTTTTTGAGGTTTACTGTCCGGTAAAACCCAGAATACACGGACATTAATGTCAAATACATGGCATGTGTTCTTCTGTTTAGGAAGAAACTATTTTTTAAAGTACATTCTATGTCCTGTATGTACAAGTCGTGTATTCTCTAACCGTGTCTCATACTGTGTTGGCGGCGAGATGGTGTTTGGGAATGTTTTGGTAAAATAAGACGTGTACCTGATGTACACGACATGTTGTTGAACTGTGTAACCAGTTATGTAACTAACAACACAAGTATATTGAGTCTCTTCTAATACATCCCTTGTCCGATGAGACAACACTGTGTATTTAAACCCATGTATCCAGTCATGTAGCTAACTACATGGGTTGGTACAATCTTCCTAGTACACACCTTGAACATAATGCACACATCGTGTAGTGTGAGCCATGTATCCGGTCATGTCACTAACAACTTGGGTCGGTGAAGCTCATCTAGTACACGAAATGTCTATAATGAACATGTTGTGTAGTATTCTTCTAGGAGAACTATGTGGCTTAGCTGTGTAGAAGAACTCGGGCAGGAGAAGAGAATTCATGTACATGCTGAGTCTTTGGACAACACACTATGGGTTTGGGGTGTTAAATGACCTGTTGTGGTAGGAGTATAGACCCATGTGAAAAGAATAAGGGAACACACCATGTAGTCATATTACACAATGGGTATCCATGTTTTGAAAAACATAAATCCTTTTTTCTCTTGTTCCCTTCTTTTACATTTAAGTTTCCAAGCCCTATTAATCTTGATCTAAGGTGTGCACTCGACCTTGTGGAGTCATTCCACTGAGACATCCTCCAGTGGTACACCGGTTATAGGGTGGTGATCAGACACCAGATATGGATGATCAAGGGTTGCCGACAGATCATCCAGTTGTGCCAGTATTAGCACTAGAAGTTATACCTGACCCAGGTGACGATGCATAGTTTAGGGATGGCTTTTCAAGGATTATGTGTAACATCTAGGGAGCGCTACCTCCTGCCCCGTTGATGGATAAATTAACGTCGGTATTTTAGTAGTATAATCCTCCCATCTTATCAGGGGATGGAGGACCCTAGGCTATAGACTACTGGAAAGAATCCATGTTGATGATCATTGAGCATATAGAGATTCCTCAATAGAGGAGGTTCAAACATGCTACCTACATTATTTGAGACTCTAACATGAGGTGGTGGGATGTGATCTCGTAAGAGGGGTGTGAGAATAATATGGCTTGAGATGAGTTTCAATGCACCTTCTTCGATTACATTTATCCAGTGACCTTGAGGGTCGATCGAGCCTGAGAGTTCATGAGTCTGGAGCAGGGTACTCTTTCTGTTGTGGAGTATTCTTCTCGCTTCACTGATCTGCAGTGATTTACCCTCTTTTTAGGAGGAGATTAGTTATTCATTGAACAGATTTTTGAGGATGGTCTCAGGCAGGACATTCGATACCAGGTGAACATATTAAGGTTTACTTTAATATCCTCTATAATCAACTAGGTGTTGATCACAGTGTGTAATCTGAGGGATTTTGGGGCAGTGGACCAAGGCCATTTAGCATCCATAGTTAGTGCTTCTCCAGCTGAGATTATAAAGCGCATCAGGGAGACTACTCATGAATATTCGATTAGGCGAGACACTTCCTCTAGTATCCAGGTGGTATTCTACCAATTGGGATGGGTCGGGCACATGAGGCCACATTCCCCGAGAGACCTATTGGAGTTCGTATCTTGTGTTAAGATGGGTCTTCGTCAACGATTATATCATATATTCTCACCAGCAGCTAGTGACATGGGTTCTTCGATAACTCCTCATTCAAGAGGAGCACCACCAGTTGCTCACTAGTCTGGTAACTGGATATCTTCTGGATGTTCAAGCTAAGGTGGAGGTCTTGTCCAGGGTATCCAGTATCTAGGTTTACAGCAACAACAAGGTGGATAAACTCAAAGTGGTCAGGCAGGGTCACAGGGTTGCGGCGTAGGCCATACATTTGTATTCGAGGAGACCCACCAAAATTAGAATCTTGGACACTCTACAAGGCGAGATACAATTCTATTTGCCTCATTTTTGTCATCTTCTCTTTTTTATATAGGGGCATCCCATAGCTTTATATCTGTTGCTATTTTGGTGAGCCTTGGGCTTTGTATCTTTTTTTCTTCTGATATCATGATGCTCGACACTCCGTTGTGGACTAGAACGACTAGTGTATGTTAGTTAATGTAATGCCCTCTAGTGGTTGGAGGGTGTCACTTCTTATGGGACCTCTATTTCCTAGAGATGACAGGATATGACGTCATTCTTGGAATAGACTGGTCAGTTCTCTTCATATGAAATAGTCAATTACTATCACTGTAGGGTGAGTTTCATAACACCAGACGTAAAATAATTTCTTCATAAGGGAGAATGTGATGTATAGGTGAGCAGAGTGGGACCCGAGCATCATGGGTTCGGCGGAGTTACAATCTAGATTCCTAGTCTATATCTGGATGATTAGGGGACTTCACGGATGAACTTTCTCCAGTGCTGGATCATTAGAAGAGATGTATTTCTTGAGGAATTTTTTGGTTTTCCTCCAAGGTGTCAGGAATAATTTTCTATTGAGCTTTTTTCAGGGGTGGCATCAGTGTCCATTACTCCTTATAGGATGGCTACACTATAGTTGCAGGAGCTCAAGAAGTAGTTAGGGAATTTTCTGGAAAAGGGTTTCATCTAACCCAGTACTTCTCCATGGGGTTCAGCTGTCCTATTTCGAAAAAGGTGGATAGTACTCTCAGACCTAATGTGGAATATCAGAAGCGTAACAAGTTGATGTTCATGAACTGATATCCCTTACTGAGGATTAATGATCTCATTGACCATCTTCGATGATCCTGGTTGTTCTCAAATATTAACATGAGATCCGGCTACCATCAGTTTCATTTTATACTATAAGATATACCTCTTACTTATTTTTGGATTAGGTATGGTCTATACTAGTATGTGGTTATGCCGTTTGGTCTCATGAATTCTCATGTAGTCTTCATGGAACTAATGAACCAAGTGTTCCATCCTTACATGGATTCCTTCATTATAGTATTTGTGGATGATATCATTGTGTGCTCTCACACTCGACATGACCATGCTACCCCTCGCGAGATCATTCTGAGTACACTAATAAAACATCAGTTATATTCACAGCTCTCAAAATGAAACTTTTGGATGGACAAGATTCACTTCTTGGGTCATGTTATCCTAGAGACAGAAGTATCAATAGACAGATAAAAACTGAGAGCAGTTGTTTCCTGCGAGAAGATGAAGAATTTCTTTGATGTGAGGAGTTTTCTTTGGATGGATGGATACTACAGACATTTCATACAGGACATTTCACTCTTATTAGCGCCACTGATGGTCCTCAAATATAAGGGTTCAATGTTATTGTGGTCAGATTCTTGTGAGTCAGCCTTTCAGGAGTTGAAATGGAGGATGACATCACCACTGATTCTAGTATTTCTAGAGCCAGGAAATATCTATACTGTGAAATGTGATTCATCAAGTATCATTTTGGGAGTTGTGAGTTTTCATGGGGTAAGGGGTCATTATGTACGGGTCTCGGTAGTTGAGGCCCAATGAGAGTAAATACCTGAAACACAATAACAAGTTGGATGTTGTTGTTCAAGCTTTACGCTGTTGGAGACTTAACATTCTATGAGAGAATTTTATGGTTTTGACTAACCACAAAATTATCAAGTACATCATCACTCAATGTTATTTGAATTTGAGATAGCGATGGTGGGTGGTGTACCTTCAGTCCTTTGACATTGAGATTTACAATACGCCTAGGAAAGGTAGCAATGTAGCTGATGCATTGAGAAGGATGACTCAGATACAAGATATTGAGGAGGCCAACAAGGAGTGGCTGCTTATGGATATTTTCTCTGATACACGTTTGGAGTTGCATGATAGACATGGGTAGACTTTTCTTTCTCCTATAGTTGTTACCTCAACTCTTCTTGATCATACGCGGATGAGGTAGCTATTAGATTATAAAGGCCTAGGCCTATGGGAGAGTGCATCGGTAGAGGACCCTATTTTTATATGGACCGTAAGAGAGGATGAGATATTGTGTTTTCATTGGAACGTATGGGTGTCAGCAAACTTATGTGAGGAGTAGATGCGGGACTTTCATTCCTCGTTTTGGTAAGTTCTTCCTTGTTTCACAAAGATGTATTGTGTTCTACACCGACAGTATTGGTGGCTAGGTATGAAGAGCGATGTTTCCTGTTTCGTCATGAGGTGTTCCACCTATCAGAAGGTGAAGGCGGAGCATCAGCAACCAGTCGAAAGTTTGCCGCAGTTACCCATTCCTATGTGGAAGTGGAAGTGGAATGATTTCATGAAGGCTTTAGTGTCAGGGTTGTCGAGGTCACCTCGATGGAATGATGCAGTATTGGTTGTCATTGAATGACTCATGAAGGTGGCTCACTTCTTGCAGATTAAGGAGAACTTCAGCGTTGATGAGCTGGGGAGGTTTTACATCCGAGAGATTGTATGTCTACATGGGGTTCCACACTCCATTGTTTCATATATAGATGTGAGTTTTACTTCTAATGTATGGTAGGGTCATCATAAGGATTTGTGTACAAAAGTTCTTTTGAGTACAACTTACCATACCCAAATAGATGGCCAGTCTGAGCATACGATTCAGGTGCTTGAGGACATACTACAAGCATGTATTCTGGATTTTGGAGGTTCATGGGAGAGAAATATACCTCTTTTTGGAGTTTTACTACAATAATATTTTTCAAACAACTATTCATATGGCTCTTACTGAGGATTTGTGAGGTACGCCATGCCGATCATTCTTATATTGGCCGGACGTAGGAGAGGCAGCTATGATGGGACCACATCTTGTCCAGGAGACCACGGAGGAGATAGAGTTGATTCGGAAGGGGATGACTACTGCATATTCTCGACAGATGTCTTATGCTAATCGACGGAGATGACCTCTAGAGTTCGAGGTCTGAGATCAGGTTTTCAAATGTGTCACAACAAGTTTGGGACATAAGAGGATTTAGAGACAGGGTATGATTTCTTCGAGGTACGTCGGGCCATTTGAGGTTTTGGATATAGTTGGTCCAGTTGCCTATCAGTTATAGTTACCTCAAAGGTATTGGGCTATGCATGACGTTTCCCATGTTTCTCATCTTTGAAGTTACTTCTCAGTCCCGTCTCATGATTTACAACTCGAGGAAATCATGTTGGAGGTAGATGCATCCTTCGAGGAGTATCATATTTGGATTATTGATCTAGGTACGAAGGTTCTCCTTGGCCAGTCTATTCCTCTAGTACAAGTTCCATCGAATCACAGGCGAGTACAGGACGAGACATGGGAGAGGTAGGCCGATGTATGATGGCAGTGACTAGAGATGTTCTAAGGTCCTTCTTCTACGACACCTTTATAGAGTAATTCAGGGAAGAGTTTATTTAAGGGGGGGAAGTTTGTAAGAACCCGGATCCTTATTTTAGGGTTGTTTTTATTTTTTAGTGATTGTGTGGAAAAAGAGGAAATTATGGAAATTTTTGAAGTACATGATGTGTACTTTATCAGTACATGCCATTTACTCTGTCACTACAAGTAGCCATGTGTTGGTCGTGTAACGGCCATGCACATGACCATGTGTGGTGAACTAGAGGATTCCTAAAGTGGGGCTTGGTAAGGGAAAGTACATGTCGTGTACTTAAATAATACATTTCATTTACTTTCTTTTTTTCATTAAATAGACTGGGGTCACATCTTATAGACAAAAAAACTTCTTATTTTCCTTTTTCGACCGAGAGCGCCCGTATGGCTATGTTTCTTCCCTAATCCCCTGGTCGAGCATCCAATATTTGATTTGACAATCATTGATTGCATTGGAATCGCCACTGTAATCTCTTCCTTTGGCTAGTTCTTTGTTTCCTGGTATCTCCTCTTTCTCATGTTATCATCTGTTGATCGTTTTATATGTTTTTGTCGATCTACAGTGTTTTTGGGGGATTCAAGGATTGATGTTAATTTTTATCGATCTCTCCACACTAAGGTAGGTGGAATGTTCCTTTCTGTTGAACGTCTTGAGTTATATGTGTTATTTTGTCCAATACCCTTGAACAGGGTGCTGCATGTTTCCCATTTTAACCATGTTAATTTCCTACTATGTTGGGATGAGTAAGTAGAGGTAAATTGGATGCGAATAGGGTTTATTTCAATGGTTGGAATTGTTTTCCCCTGCATGTCCTATTTATGACTGTTTGGTCCTATTAAGAATTTTAGGATTCCTTTATGTTTTTTCATGACTATTACTATAGGATGGGAAGATTATTTTATCTGAAATGCTTGATAAGATGTAGACTATTTGGCCGAGTAGTTCTTGAGGGTTACATGGGTTTTATTGCATTGTTATGAAATTTTGACTTAAACATGTCCATGAGAAGCTGGTTTAGTATAATATTAGGAGAATTGACCATGTGAGGTTCCTCATAGAGTCTTGACCACTTTTTACTACATGGGTAATTCACTATGTGAGATTTTTCAAAGAGTCTTTAATCACTTTATAATATAAGGGGGATTGACCATTTGAGCTTCCTTAGAGAGTCTTCATCACTTTTCACTATAATGGGAATTGACTGAGAGTGCATCATGAGAGCGTCTTTGTAGTAACCTTATAACTGATCTAGAGGGGATAGGTTGTGTGTAGTTCCCAAGGGGTTACCTTATTTGATTAACTTCTTACAAGATATGTGGAATTTAATACTTTGAAACAATATAATTGTTTACTGTGGTGTACTTCCTTGTTTACCGCTCTTTTACTTATTGCCTTCTATATATATTCACTGACTGTTAGGCATAGATCTTTTGGTGTTTGCCTACTAGGAACAGTCTCACACCATGTTTGGGTCATGCTTTTGGGCCCAGACAGATTATATTGCTACTGGTATAGATAAGGCCAAGCACCCTTCTACTTAAGGATTCTGAATGATTTGGATTTGGTGAGCAGGGGACCAAGCTGAGGTTTGTAATGATGAGGAGTTGTTATCTATTTCGTTTGCAATTGGTTTATTACTATTTGTATCTCAGAATTGAGGGTTGTTTGGCTGATTTCTTAGACAAATGTATCATGCATCATTTATATATGTTCTCTAGTTTCTTCTTACTTTCAGTCTTATGCTATTTACTGTTGTATGTTATTTTTAATGATTCCTCTATTGTATATCTATTTATTACTTCTGATGTGTGCTCTACCAATGAGGGCAGAGTTTTCCAACTATCACATCCAAGGCCCCCGCTGCTAGTCGGCATCCTTTGGCATTCGTGGAAATGCTCTTGAGGTCATGTGACCAATACAGTACGGGGAGCCTTTGGGTGCCATCCGGAATCGGGACATTACATTATTCATCTTCTGTAATGAATTATCACATTATCGTGATTATTCAATATTTATCCCTATTTTTTCAAGCTTTAAAGAATAAATCCCAATCAAAAAACCTTCAAGATGAACCTATGATAATACCCATATAACCCTAGAAAGCTACAGATATCTAAATGATTCTTGGGATAATCCAATGAAAACAATACTTTAAACTCATATAATTCTTTAGACACATCTTCCTATGAGATGATGTAACCCAATAACTATACTAGATCAATCCCAAAATGATACTTAGATAGAATGATGTACATTCAAATATCTCTCATTTTACACAGGATGTTGTCAAGAAGTTGGCCATAATTTCTTTCAGTCTTGGAGTACACTAATATGTAATCCAAAAACAATATAATAAACTAATCCAGGCATTTTTGGATTTTTATATTAATCAATTCCATAAAAACTGCTGGTTCGTTCATCAACCCAATTGAAATTACAATGAATTCAAAAAGTAAATACCTCCTTTTTTAGCCATTCTTGGTATATTAGATGTCAAAACTCTCAAATGATCATAACATGATCTCAATTAAATCATTGATAAATCACAAGATCCTCTCAATAGTTCAAATAGATCCTTTACAGTCAATATATGATATTGATTCCTCATTGTCTTCTAGTTTAACATCAGTTAATAGAGACATAAATGTTGAGTGATGTTAGCCTTCTAGAAAAAAAAATTGGTAAACCCCAAGGTGATATTATATTTTTGATAAATCCATTGTCCTTCAACACCTCCAACTGAGTCATGAGATCATGATGCTCTTTCCTTTCCATTATTTACGATGGATGTGAAAATTTCTCATACACCAGAATGATCTCAATAGTAATTTCCATGTCACTCTCATGTAGACAGATAGAGAAGTCTTCAAACTAAATCATGAAATATGTCCACTATAGGTGGAAATATATCATTTTTTCACCAACACCATCTAGTAATAGACTAGTTGTAACACCACAAGCTTCCACAGTACGCTTATCTTTGAATAATACCGTAGCGTGTGTTATATGCAACATCGAGTTCTAACACACACCAAAACCAATCAAACTAGCCGTTATGAATATTAAGACCCAATTTTTGAAATTTTATAAATTTATATTTCAAAATTGAATTTTTTTTTGGATTTGGAATATCTAAATTAGCTTAGGGTAAATTTTTTCTATTTTTTTGATAACTTTCCATTTTTTTTTGAATAGTGAAAAACACTGAGTTATAGTTTAAAACCGAATTATTATTTAAATAATTATTTATTTTGTTTAAATTTAATTAAGGTAAAAATAAGTACATAATACACATATATGTTCAATGTAATTCATTGGTGTCAGTTTCGAATAATTTTGGATATATAAGATTTTATTGAAATTTTCATCGTCTTTTACCCACCTCCTAGGAGAATTTGAAAATTCACATAAAACATAAATTTTACCGCTTCTGTGAGTGGAATTAAAAAAATACTAGATACACGGTTAATATAAAGGAGTAAAATGTGGTTCAATTTAGATAAAAATAATTTTTTATGAATAATAACATTTTTAATTTTATTTACAATGGTTAAAAGTAAATAGGGTAATTAAGGGTAAAAATGATAACAATATTACCCTAACACATTTCCTAATTATATTGGACAAGTTTATCTCGAACAAAAACAACTACAGGAATAACATATTATCATTTTTGTACACTTGGATTAGATTAGGATATTTATTATTATTTAATTCAAAGAAGAGTTAAAAGAGTTAAAATCGAAGATTAATAACTAAAACATTTTTAATATAGGGTTATACAAAAGATAAATTTGATTATAAAAATTCATTAGAAAGATAAAACGATTTAATAAATTATGATATTTTATTTATAATTTTTAGACATTAAATAATTTAATTTATGTATGATACAATGATGATGCAGTAATTACCATATTAATGAATGATTAAGATAATTTATATTATAAATACACAAATAAATGTATTTTGAAACTTTTGATGAATTCCACTAATTTTCTAGGTTAATATGACATATTAGTATTGTTTATATAAATTATTTCAAAGTAATAATGCTGTTATAAAATTATCAAAAGCAAAATACCCAATAGTGTCAAAATAGACATAAAAATGTTTTTAAAAACAATATTATATTATTAATTGAATTCAATTACTAAAAATCTATGATATGGCCAAGATAATTATATAATGATAGGTGTATTATTAATGGACAACTTGAGGGTCTCTTGGAGGTATATAGTAAGTTTATTAACTATATAATATAAAAATACAAATAGACATGGTAAATGTCAAACTATTTAAATAAGAGTTAAATATAAATGATAAGGTTAATATAGTGACCCAAACCTATATAAAATCTATTGGTTGAATGTATTTAGACCCATAAACACCTTAACCATTAAATAATACACATTTTGATATTATATACCAAATATTAATTTATTATAAAATAATATTTCTAGCATTTCCAATGGTTCCCCTCACCCCTCTTATAAAAGAGAACTCCACCTTCTCTCTAATTTACACCATCAAAAACTTTTGGATCGGCCAAACACTGCCAAAATATTCTCTAAAATTCCCTCAATTCCACCTAGAGGCCCTAGTTTGATCAGAAATCAAACTTAAGGAGCCCTTTTGATCAAATCAAAAGGAAGAACCTGCGGAATAGGTTATATTTTCACCACCTTCTTTCAAGATCATTTCTCCTTCAAAATCTCCTTTCATTGTTAGTTCCATTGTATAATAATAACTCTAGTATCTTTGATATACTGTGATGTTATTATAAATATGGTAAAACAATATTCAGTATTCTATCCATCCTTTGAAAGACATGTCACCATATGTGTGTACGTACAGCCCACCGTCTCCACGTCGTGGTGTAATTGTTATTCAATACATTATTATATGGATGGGTATAATAATGATGTGTAATTCATATAAATAATAAATATAACATGTTAATGATTCTGTATATATGATATACCATCCAATTATATATTATTTTAATATCAAAATAATGATATTTTCGCTCGTGCATACGTACGGATTGCCGTCTCCACAAAAGCGATGAGATTCATTCCCCATCGTATCCATTAAAGTCTAATTATCATTTGATAATTAAAAATAAGGTTTAAGTACCTGATACAATTCTGTATATGAATAAGACACAAACTATACATAACAAACATGGCTTATTAGAAAACAAGCAAGTCAACACCCGAAACGATGATAATACTAAGATCAATGTTAAAAGGTCATATATGAAATCATATTAATGTATCTGATTCTTGTATAATTTAATATCAATTATATCACCGTTATACAGGAGGATAACCTACCCTCATCCATGTCAAAGGACAAGGTAAGGGTTTATTTCACAATCTCTTTATTATCCAATGTTGTTTATATGTAATGATCTACTGGGACCTCTTTATCATCCACATCCATGTTTCTTAAAAATGTATTTCAAAACATTCATACTATTTTACAGAATATGGGTTAAAGTCATTTATACCCCTGTTTGAATTTATATAAGATGTTTATAAAGGAATCTTTCTGTCGTTTTCCAAACAAGGTCATTTTTAACCTTTTCGACAGAATTAAGACAAGAATGTCTTTTTTAACTTAAAAGGTGGGTGCGACTATTTTCTGCCGATATAAAATCTTCATATCTTCCCTTACAATATTATAAAAATATTTTCAAATTAAATGTTTTATTTTATAATTATGTTACTTTTAAATGATTTCAAAAATGGAGATATTTCTCTCAAATAGTTTTGATTTCATCTATGTCAATATCCTTTGATGGAATTTAAGCATATTTGATGTTGATTTATTATGATACAAAACATCCATATTTTATTGAAGTTTTTGTTATATGTTTGAATGTGGATGTTTTATTTTTATACCTTTCATGGTTTGTGGAGAAAGAATTGACATTTCGTATGCCATTTTTAATACGAATTGTTATGTTATGTTTTAACCTGTTCATATGAGGAATTCATTGGACTTAATAAGTGACAGGTGGAGCCCGCTACAGCTCCTCGATTCATCGGTAGGTCTCATGAGACAAACTAGTGTCTTTTCACAAGCCTTGACAAAATTATATTTGTAGTCTTTTCACAAGGCCTTGACTATGTGGTTATGATAGTCTGGAATTATGCATTCCATCATTATGAAAGTGGTTATTGATATTGCATGTGGTTACTAGACTAGTAGAATATCAATGTGAATAAGTAAATGGTGTTATTTCCTTTTTTCTTTTCTATATTATTATAATGTTCATGTTTAAAATTCTTTTTTTTAGTTATAAATTTCCTTAAATGTTTATGGTTATTTATTAAAGTTTCTGGTATATTGTTATCCTTATTGAGAATTTGAGCAGACCCATTTAAATGTTTTATTTTTCCCAAGATGTGAAGAAGTAATATATGAATGACCTGCAGAATAGTATGAAGGGATATAAAGACAAGATGTTTTTGTAGTTTTATTTACTTTTGGATGTAATGTAATCTTTATGGATGAATCTAGTGATTCCAAGACTACTAAACTAATTGGTCTTTCGAGACTTGATCTTTTGTGATCATGCCAATGTTATGTAATAATGCACCGACTCTGGGTAACTGGGGCCATTGCATTACAGTTGGTATCAGAGGATGTTTAGTACAAACCATGGAATCTAGATTTAGATAAACTCTGATTAGAGCACATAGCCTTAAGATAGACATTGAGGATTAGTATAGAAGAACTTCCTAAAATTTCGGTATTGTAGATATTTTGTGAGTTTTATGAGCAATAAATCCCTTTATGGATACGAGCAGTTAGAGGCGGCTCTGGCACAGATGTACCTAGGGGAAATACTCGAAAACACCACATTGAACTAGAATCGAACATGAACTCGTGCATGACAACATGTATTTTTTCACTCTTGGTTACGACACTCCCATGGGATATGCTTAAGATAATTCTCATTTTGTTTTCAAATCATTATAAAGGGTTTGTGAGTATATAAATCCTCAACGAAAGAAATTTTTTTATGATTAGATTATATCCATAAATAGTTCAATTTATGTTAATTGTTTTACAAGTATGGAATTATGTATTTTTATTTATAAACTAATATAGTTTATTCCATTTTTTATAAATGGATCCTAGTGGAAGGAATGGAAACCGTATCAATTCACACACTCCATGTAAGTTTTTCACTCCTGCTCAAGATAATTATGCTGGAGATGGTGATTCAACTGGTGCGGATCAGCTAATCACCATACTGGGACAACTCACTCAGGTTTTGAATAATAACATTACCCGTATGGAGAACCCTGATCGGCAACATGGATTATCAATTTTAGACCTCTTCATGAGGAAACAACCACTAAAATTCACTGGGATTACGAATCCCTTAGTAGTTGAGCAATGGATAAATTCATTAGGGAAAATATTCCATTCCATGGGGAGTAGTGAAAGGGAAAAAGTTATCATGGAAGTTTACCACCACACTAGAGAAGTTGATCAATGGTGGTCATTGATTAAAAACAAAAAGGAAGATTATAATTTATAAAATATCGAATAGAGAGAGTTCAATGAGATTTTCTTAAAAAACTACATTCCTCGTGACCATCGAGCAGATATGGAAAGGCAATTTCTGAGTCTGAGACAAAAGGATGATGGGAATCTCACAAAGTATGAGGCTAACTTTACGAGGTTAGCGAGGCATGCAGTAGATTATATATGTATCCCAAGGAGTAAGATTGATCATTTCTTTTATGGGATAAAACTGTTTCTCCATTGAGAATTGGTCTCAAAATCCTTCTTGTTATAAGAAGATATTGTCTCTTGTGCTATTAAGATGGAAAAGGAATTATCTAAGTCTTATGACTTAAAAGAAAAGAAAGAGAAGAAGAGACCTACTGGTCAATATGGGAATATAAATAAGGGGAATAAGGGAAATGTTGAATATCAATCCTGCAGTAAATGTGGGAAGAAACACCCTGGTACTTGCTTGAAGGGAATGGGTGTCTGTTACAAGTGTGGTGAAAAAGGCCACGAAGCACGTGATTGAAAAGGGAAGAAAGAAGGTACCGATATTCAGTTCTACAATTGTAGGGAGATGGGACATTATGAAAATGAATGTCCTAAGCATCAGGGGAACTTACCTCAGAAAAGGCCAAGGGATCAAGGCCAAGCATATGATATCACTACTGCTGAGGTAGAAGCTCCGAAAGACGTAGTGGAAGGTAATTTAATGGTTTCCTGATGTTTAACAAATGCTTTATTTGATTCTAGATCATCACATTGTTTCATATCTTCCCAGTTTTATAAAAAAAATAGATATTTACAATTTGATTTAACAAGAGAGTTATCAGATAAAACTCCTAAGGGAAGTATCATTTCTACAAAGTTCTGTGGATCTGTTCCCATTAGGGCATATAAATGTTCTTTATCTGCTGATCTCATCATCATACCCTTGACTAAATTTGATATAATAATCGTTATGGATTGGCTTTCAGACCATGATGTGAAAATTTATTTTAAGAATATGGAGGTTATTATTTTTGATGATGATGATAAATAACACCTTATCTTTTGTGCAGAATAGTCACCACCAGATTCTTATCTAGATCCTCCCCCAGTAGCTCAACTAAATTCAATTATCAGGGAGGAAGACAATGAAATAACTATAGGTGAGTAATGGAATGTTCAAATAGATTATGTACCTATTGTGATAGAATATGTTTATGTGTTTCCAGAAGATTGACCTGGACATTCTCTAGAATGATAAATTGAGTTTTCCATTGTATTAATTCCAGGATCAAGGCCCAGATTGATGACCCCTTATAGAATGGCCAATGTGGAATTAGTTTATCTAAATAAACAACTAGAGGAAATGAGTAATAAGGGATTTATTTTCCCTAGTGTTTCTCCATGGGGAGCCACTGTTAGTTTTTTAGAAGAATGATGGATCTATGAGGTTATGTATCGAATTCTGGAAAATCAATGCTATAACAATAGAGAACAAGTATCCCATACCTCACATTGATGATTAATTTGACCAACTGCATGGAGCTCAATACTTTTCAATGATTGAACTTCGATCTGGATACCATCAGATGTGTGGGATGAGGGACGACATTCCGAAGACAGCATTTCGAACAAGGTACGAGCATTACGAGTTTACAGTAATGCCTTTTGGGCTAACTAATGCACCCTCTATTTTCATGGATCTAATGAACAATGTTTTCAAGGAATATCTCGATGACTTTTTAGTGGTATTTATAGATGATATCTAGTTATATTTCAAAAGCTACTAAGACAATTAAAATCACTTGTGCATTATCCTAAAGAATCTTAGAAGACATGAATTATATGGAAAGTCTAGCATGTGTGAATTCTGGCCTCAGGAGATCTCTTTTCTTGGCCATATTATCTCCAAAGATGGAATCTCTTTTGATCCTTCTATGACCATGGAAATCCATGAATGGCCATCACCGACGATTATAACGAGGGTACACAGTTTTATTGGTTTAGCAGGTTATTATCGGCATTTCATCTAGAATTTTTCCCGATTGGCTAACCCATTAACGAAGCTCACATGTAAAGGGGTTAAATTGGTTTGGACAAAAGAGTGTGAAGAATGTTTCGATGAACTTAAGAAAAGATTAGTCAATTCTCTTATATTGATTCTACCATCGGGGAATTATGGTTTTGTTATATATTGTGATGCATTGAAGAAAGGACTTGGTTGTGTCCTTATGTAGAATGATAGAGTTATTGTGTATGTATCCCAACATATGAAAATTCAAGAGAAATACTATCCTACTCATGAACTTGAGTTATCAGCTGTAATATTTTCTTTGAAGATTTTGAGACACTATCTCTATAGTGATAAATGATAGATTTATACTAATCTAAAGAGTTTGAAGTATATTTTCTCACAGAAAGAACTCAACATGTGGCAAAGGAGATGGCTTGAACTACTCAAGGATTATGATTGCATGATACACTACCACCGAGGGAAGTAAATTATGGTAGCAGATGCTTTGTGTAGAAAGGATCATGGATTTTTGAAAAAGATGAGAGTTGAAAAGGATGTAATATACATGGATCTAGTAAATATGGATATGGGAATGACCATGGATGGTGAAACAACAATACTTTTTCAAATGGTTTCCAAACCATTTTTAATAGAAAGCATAACGAGTTCTCAGACCAATGATGAATAATATCAAAAAGAGATTAAAGCTGCGAATGATGGGAGATTGAAAGAATTTTTATATGAGAATGGAATTTTGATATTTGGGAAGAGACCTTGTGTTCCTGATATACCCGATCTAAAATGGGAATTTTTGGATGATGCTCATAGTTCCAATTTCTCTATACACCCTGGGAGCACCAAAATGTATAGAGATTTGAAGGAACATTTTTTGTGGGACAACATGATGAGGGAGATTACTGATTTTGTGTCAAGATGTATGGTTTTTAAACAAGTGAATGATGGAAGGCAATAGCCTGGAGGAGTCATGCAACCTCTTCCCATACCTGAGTGGAAATGGGATAATATGACGATGGACTTTGTCATGGAACTACCAAAGACTCATAGAAGGAATGATGCAATATGGGTCATTGTTGATCATCTTACCAAGTCAGCACATTTTCTTGATTTAAGGGAAGATTTACCACTTGAATGTATAATAATGATATATATTAATGAAGTTGGGAGACTTCATGGAGTACCCATATCGATTGTTTCTGATCGTGATCCCTGTTTTAAATCATGATTCTGGAAGAGTCTTCAGAAGGCCGTGGATACTGAACTTCGTTTGATCACTGCCTACCACCCTCAAACATATGGACAATCTGAATGGACTATTAAAACCTTAGAAGTCACGTTGAGATCTTTCTCACATTACTATCAGGGTATGTGGGATTAATAATTACCTCTGGTAGAATTTTCGTATAACAATAGTTTCCATTCAAGTATTTGGATGGCACCATATGAAGCATTATACAAAAAGAGATGTCACACACCAACCTATTGGGATTATGTTGGTGAAAGCAAACTCGTAGTCACAGAACTGGTAGAGGAAATGATGGAAAAGATAAAGGTAATCCAAAACCACATCAAAGCCACTCAAAGTAGGGAGAAGATCTATGTCGATAACCGAAGGAAAGATTTGAAATTTTAGGTAGGAGATCATGTTTTTTTAAGGTATGTCCATGGAAGGGAGTTATACGTTTTGGTAAGAAGGTTAAATTGAGTCCCAGGTACATTGTACCTTTCGAAATTATGGAATGAATTGGGGTTGTAGTTTACCATTTGACAATGCCGCCAAATCTCTCCAAAGTTCACGATGTGTTCCACATATCACTATTGAGAAAATACATGCCTAAACCAATGTATGTAATTACATACGAGGAATTAGAACTTGAACCTGATATGTCTTATTGCGAAGAGCCCATCCAGATTCCAGATACCAGAGAACAAGTTTTGAGAAACCGGACGACTCGTCTGGTAAAAGTTCTATGGAGAAACCATAAGATGGGAGAGGCAACGTGGGAACCCGAGGAACTTATGACGATGAGTCAACCGAGTATTTTTATGCAGTAATATTCTAGAAATTTCAAGGACAAAATTATTTGAGGGAGGGGAGATTTTAATACCCCAAGCTTCCACGATACGCTTCTCTTTGAATAATATAGTAGCATGTGTTTTACACAACATCGAGTTCTAACACACACCACAACCAATCAAACTAGCCATTATGAACAGTAATACCCACTTTTTAAAATTTTATAAATATTATCATTCAAAATGAACTTCGTTTTTGGATTCGGATTATCAAAATTAGCTTAGTGTGAATTTTTGATATTTTTCTGAATACTTTCATTTTTTGAGGAATAGTGAAAAGCACTGAGTTATATTTTAAAACCCAATTTTTATTTAAATAATTATTTATTTTATATAAATTTAATTAAGCTCAAAATATATACATAATACTTATATAAGTTAAAAGTAATTCATTGGGGTTAGTTTAGAATAATTTTGGATATATAAAATTTTATTGAACTTTTCACCCTCTTTTACCCACCTCTTAAGAGAGTTTGGAAATTGACATAAAACATAATTTTACCACTTCTGTGATTCTAATTTTGAAAATCCTAGAGACACAATTAATATCAAGGAGTAAAATTTGGTTCAATAAGATAAAAATATTTTTTGGTGAATTGTTACTTTTTACGTTTATTTGCCGTGGTTAAAAGTAAATAGGGTAATTAAGGGTAAAAATGAAATTAATATTACCCTAACACAAGTCCTAATTCTATTGGACAAGTCTATCTCGACCAAAAACAAACTTAGGAATAACATATTATTATTTAGGTCCACTTGGATTAGATTAGGTCATTTATTATTATTTAATTCAAAGAAGAGTTAAAAGAGTTAAAATCAATGTTTAATAACTAAAACATTTTTAATATATTGTTATACATAAGATAAATTATATTATAAATATTCATTATAAATATAATAATATTTCCTAAATAATGGTATTTTATTTATAATTTTTATACATTAAATATTTTAATTTATTTATGACACAATGATGATGCAATAATTACCATATTAATGAATGATTAAGATAATTTATATTATAAATTTCCAAATAAATGTAATTGGAACCTTTTTATGAATTCCACAAATTTTCTAGGTTAATATAAAATATTAAGATTGGTTATATAAATTTTTTTCAAAGTTATAATGCTGTTATGAAATTATAAAAAACAAAACACCCAATAGTGTCAAAATTGACATAAAAACGTTTTTTAAAAAACATTATATTATTAATTGATATTCAATTCCTAAAAATCTTATATTTGGCCAAGAGACTTATATAATTATAGGTGTATTATTAATGGACCACTTGGGGTATCATGAGTTATATAGTAAGTTTATAAACTATATAATAAAAAAAATAAAAAGAGACATGGTAAATGTCTAAATATTTAACTATGAGTTAAATATAAATGATGTAGTTAATATAGTGACCCAAACGTGAATAAAAACTATTGGTTGAAAGGATTTATACCCATACACACCTTAAATTTTAAATAATACACTTTGGAGCCATGATAAACTGAATATGAATTTATTATAAAATAATATTTCTGGCTTTTCCAAAGGTGCCCATCACCCCTCTTATAAAAGGGCACTCACCCTTATCTCTAATTTACACCATCAAAGCCTTTTGGATCTCCCAAACCCTATCCAAATATTCTTTAAAATTCCATCACATCAACCTATAGGCCTTAGTTTGATCATAAATCCATCTTATATAGCCCTTTTGATCAAATCTAAAGGAAGAACCCGAAGAATAGGTAATATTTTCACCAACTTCTTTCAAGTTTGTTTATTCTTCAAATTCTTCTTTATTTCTTATTTCCATTATAAAATAATAACTACAGTATATTCTATATACTATGATGTTATTATAAATATCGTAAAACCATATTCAGTATTCTATCCATCCATTGAATGACATGTCACAATATGTGTGTACGTACGGCCTACCATCTCCACATCGTGGTGTAATTGTTATTAAATACATTATTATATAGATGGGTATAATAATGATGTGTAATTAATGTAAATATAAAATATAACATGTTAATGATTTTGTATATACGATAAACCATCCAATTATATATTATTTCAATAACAAAATAATGATATTTTGGCTTGTGCGTATGTACGGATTACCGTCTCCATGAAAGCGATGTGATTCATTCCCCATCATATCCATTCAAGTCTAATTCTTATTTTATTTTTAAAAATAATTTTTCAGGACTTCATATAATCTTGTATATGAATAAGATAC
The DNA here is from genome assembly GCA_963277665.1 of Viscum album. Taxonomy (NCBI): domain Eukaryota; kingdom Viridiplantae; phylum Streptophyta; class Magnoliopsida; order Santalales; family Viscaceae; genus Viscum; species Viscum album. Next base: position 931,063,405 of record OY728143.1, on the reverse strand, counting down.
AACCTATCCATAACAAACATGGCTTATTATAAAATGAGTAGGTTAACACCCGAAACGATGATAATACTAAGATCAATTTTAAAAGATCATATATGATATAATATTAATGTATATGATTCTTGTATAATTTAATAACAATTATTTCACCACTATACAGGAGGTTAACCTACCTTCATCCAAGGAAAAGTACAAGGTAAGGGTTTATTTCACAATCTCTTCATTATCCGAGATTATTTATACGTAATGATCTATTGGGAGCTCTTTATCATCCACCTCCATGTTTCTTAAAAATATATTTCAAAACATTCTTACTATTTTACATTATATGGGTTAAATTCATTTATACCCTTTTTTGACTTATTATAAGATGTTTATAAAGTAATCTTTCTGTTGTTTTCCAAACAAGGTCCTTTTTAACCTTTTCGACAGAATTATGGTAAGAATATCTTTTTTAACTTATACGGAAGGTGAGACTATTTTCTGCCCTTATAAAATCTTTGAAGCTTCCCTTACAAGATTATAAGGATATTTTCAAAGTAAATGTTTTATTTTATAATTATGTGAATTTTAAATTATTTCAAAAATAGTGATATTTCTCTCAAATAGTTTTGATTTCATCTATGTCAACACTTTTTGATGGATTTGAAGCTTATTTGATGTTGATTTATAATGATACAAATCATCCATATTCTATTGAACGTTTTTTGATATGTTTGAATGTGGATGTGTTATTTTTATACAATTCATGGTTTGTGGAGAAAGTATTGAAATTTCGTATGCCTTTTTTAATACGAATGATTATGTTATGATTAAACATGTTCATATGAGGATTGCATTGGACATAATAATTGACGGGTGCAGCCCGCTACAGATCCTCGATGCATCAGTAGGTCTCATGAGAAAAACTACTGTCTTGTAACAAGGGATTGAAAAAATCATATTTGTAGTCTTTGCACAAGGCCTTCACAATTTGGTTATGATAGTCTGGCATTAAGCATTCCATCATTATGAAAGTGGTTATTGATATTGCATGTGGTTATTCTACTAGTAGAATATCCATGCGAATAAGTAAATGGAATTATTTCATTTTATATTTTCCATATTATTCTCATGTTTAAGTTTAAAAGGCTTTTTTAGTTATACATTCCCTTAAATGTTTATGGTTATTTATGAAAGTTTCCGCTATATTGTTATCCTTACCGAGCTTCTCAGCTCACCCCTCCCAATGTTTTATTTTTTCCAGGATGTGAAGATGTAATTTATGAATGACCTGCAGGAATAGTATTAGGGGATATGATGAGAAGATGTTGTTTTAGTTTTTTTACTTTATGATGTAATGTAAACATTATGAATTTATCTAGTGATTCCAAGATGACTAAACTAATCTGTCCTTAGAGACTTGATCTTTTGTGATCATGCCAATGTTATGTAATAATGCACCGACTCTGGTTAACTGGGGTCTAGGCATTACACTAGTAACCTAATATTTATTTTATTCTAGTTGCTGAGAAATTGGACCTAATTTTCCTTCTTGTATATCTCATTTCCCAAGGTGAATATACTTTTCACCCTTAGGAGACATAAAATTCACTCTCCCATAGTAATAATATTTATGGTATAAGTATTCTACTAACCAGTATATACCCCTAATTAGTTCAAATCCTAACATTTCATGAATAAAAATATACCTAATAAAACTATACTCCCTAAAATTTAGTGAACATCCCTTGTACATGAAGGTGTCTTTAGAACATACTCACAATGGTATGTATATTTTTGAAACCCCACTCTTGAACTCCACTACTAGGATCAAACCCTTTACAAGCTATCTATAAATACAGTAATGATATGAACTATTATAAAATAATACACTAACTAGTGTAGAAGCTATATGAATCGTACATCTCAGTATCGATGCCCAGCCTCGCTGTCTACAATTGGTTGCCAGGCTGGACGCAACATTCCTTCCCCTCTTCCCTGCGATGCAGTCTGACTCCTCTGGCATGCACAACTCTCTTGGTATGGGTTCTCTTTCCAGAATGTTCCACATACATTACATACCACTAAGACCAGGGATACTCCATATTCCAACCTAATATGGGGTATAATATCCCTTTACTACACTCTGATGATGCCTGCATACAACCTCACTATCCATCTATCACAAGGTCCTACATAACTTCTTTATACGTCCTATATTTCCACAAGACTGACACGGTAATGGTAGTTGGTTTACTATATCTGAAAGTATTCAAACATTCAAAAAATGGTTCCATATCACATTGTAATGGTCTTGTGTAACTAACTCTTCCCCCTTTCTACACCTCTAACTATCACCTTGAATAAAATACTTATAACGACAATTCCTTCACTCAGAAGACATTCCTCTTGATTGTTGAGATGAAACTGCAAGTCTTGAACTGAAATCCCTTATTAGGTACCCCTCATATATGAGATACTGATCTACTACCCTATATGTAATGCCCGAACCCCAGTTATCTAGAGTCGGTGCATTATTACATAACATTGGCATGATCACAAAAGATAAAGTCTTAAAATACCGATTAGTTTAGTATCATTGGAATCACTAGATACATTCTTAAAGTTTACATTACATCATAATGTGAAAACTACAACAAAATATTGTCTCTATATTCCACACACATATCCCTTCATACTATCCCTGCATTTCATTCATAAAATACTTCTTCACATCATGGGAAAAATAAAACATAGAAAGGGGTGAGCATAGATGTCCAGTAAGAATAACAATATAGTGGTAACATTCATAAATAAGCATAAACATTTAAGGAAATGTATAACTAAAATAAAAGCCTTTTAAACATGAACTTCAGCATAATATGGAAAAAATAAAATGAAATAATGCCATTTACTTATTCACATGGATATTCTACTAGTTGAATAATCACATGCAATGTCAATAACCACTTTCATAATGATGGAATGCATAATTATAGACTATCATAACCACATAGTCAAGTCCTTGTGCCAAGACTACATATTAGATTTTGTCAAAGCCTTGTGCCAAATACTAGTTTGTCTCATGAGACCAACCGATGCATCGAGGAGCTATAGCGGGCTCCACCCATCACTTATTATGTCCAATTCATTCTCATATGAATAGGTTTAAACATAAAAGAATCATTCTTATTAAAACTAGCATATGAAATGTCAATAATTTCTCCATAAACCATGAATGGTATAGAAATAACAAATCCTCAGTCAAACATATCACAAAACCTTCAATACATTGTTGAAGTTTTGTATTATAATAAATCACCTTCAAATAAGCTTAAAATCCATCAAAGGATGTTGACATAGATAAAATCAACACTATTTGAGAGAAATATCTCATTTTATGAAATAATTTTAACATCACCTAACTATAAAAGAAACCATTTACTTTGAAAATATTCTAATAAGCTTCCAAGGGAAGCTTTGAAGATTTTATAACGGCAGAAAATAGTCACACCCGCCGTATTAGTTAAAAAACGCATTCTTACCTAAATTTTGTTGAAATGGTTAAAAAGGACCCTATTTGAAAAATGACGGATAGATTCCTTTATAAACATCTTATAAAAATTCAACAATGGTATAAATGACCTTATACCATAGTCTATAAAATTTTAAGAATGATTTGAAATACATTTTTAAGAATCATGGATGTGGATGATAAAGAGGTCGCAGAAGATAATTACGTATAAACAACCTCGGATAATGAAAAGGTTGTGAAATAAAACCTTACCTTGTACTTTTTCTTGGATGAGGGTAGTTGACCTCCTTTATGATGGTGAAATAATTTTTATTAAATTATACAAGAATCATATACATTAATATGGTATCATATATGATATTTTAATAAATCCTTGTTAATAATATCTTAGTATTATCATCATTTTGGGTGTTAACTTACTCATTTTATATTATATGTTTTGTTACATAAGTCGTGTTTGTTTTGGATAAGTTGTATCTTATTCATATATAGAATGATATCATGTTCTGAAACCTTAATTTAAATCATCAAATGATATTTATACTTTCAATGATACAACGAGGAATGAATCTCATCGCGTTCGTGGAGACGGTAGTCCGTACATATGCTCGAGCGACAATATAATTCTTTTGATATTAAAATAATATATAATTGGTTGTTATATCCTATATAAATAATAATTATCATGTTATATTTATTATTTACATCAATTACCCATAATTATCATACCCATCCAAATAATAATGTTTTGAATAACAATTACACCACGACGTGGAGACGGTAAGTCGTACGTACGCACGTATGGTGACATGTCATTCAATGGATGGATAGAATGATGAATATGGTTATACCAAATTTATAATAACATCGCAGTTTATAGAAGATACTAGAGTTATTATTTTAGAATGGAAATATCAATGAAAGAAGAAGTTGAAGAAGAAAAGATCTGGAAAGAGGGTGGTGAAAACATTACCACTTCATCGGGTTATTCCTTTTGATTTGATCAAAATGGATACTTAGGTTGGATTTATGATCAAAATTATGCCTCTAGGTTAAGGTGATGGAATTTGAGAGAATATTTGGGTATGTTTTGGCTGAGACAAAAGGCTTTGACAATGTGAATTAGAGAGATGGGGGAGTGCCCTTTTATAGGAGGGGTGAGGGGCACCTTAGTAAAAGCTAGAAATATTATTTGATAATAAATTCATTTTCATGTTTAAAATGGATAAATAGTGGATTATTTAAAATTTAAAGTGGGTATAGGTCGATAACCACTCAACCAGTTGGTTTTAGATAGGTTTGGTTCACTATATTAACTTTATCTTTTGGATTTAACTCTTAGTTAAATAGTTTGACATTCACCATGTCTCTTTGTATTTTTTTATTATAGAGTAAATAACTATACTATAAACATCATTGAGACCCCCAAGTGGTGCATTAATAATAAACCTATCATTATATAAGTCCTTTAGCTGAACCTCAGATTCTAGGAATAGAATATCAATTAATAATATAATATTTGTTTTAAAAAATCATTTATGTCAATTTTGACAATATTTAATAATATATATTTGTTAAACTCTTAAAAACGTTATTAAATCGATCCAAATTAATTTAAGCAATCCTAACATGTCATATTAACCAATAAAATTTGGGTATGGCATAAAATGTTTCATATTATATTTATTGTAACATTTATAATACTAATTATTTGATTGTTTCATTAATAAGGAAGATATTGCATCATTATTGTGCCATAAATAAATTTAATTATTAAATGTCTAAAAATTATAAATAAAATACAATTATTTAGGAAATATTTTTATCTTTATAACGAATATTTATAGTCTAAAATATAACATATATAACCCTATGTAAAAATTGTTTTTCTAAAAGATACATTCTTCTGTCATTTTTGAATTTAAATTAACTTAATTAATATAAAGTGTCATTATCACTTACAAGTGGATCCATGTGGTCCCAAAATCGACCCAAAGATGCACATGGTCGGACTTATATCAACCAATAGGGTTAGGAAACGTTTTAGTGTAAATTAGTATTATAATAACATTATTTTTTACCCTTATTTACCGCATTTACCTTTTAACCATGCTAAATAAAATATTTACCGAAGTAATTATTCAAAATGTCTAAAAATAATAGTTACCTATTTATAAATTTTTTACCTCATGATTCTAAATATGGAATCCATTTTTCTAAATTAAAAATACAGAAGTGGCAGAAATTAATTTAAAATTAATTCTCGTGGTTAAAACAAAAATTGTGTTTTTAAGAGATAATAACTATCAAAATATTAACACTTGCTTATGTCCAGTTTAAATATGAAATTATGTCCAATGACCAACATTTTCTTAAATTGTAAAAATATATTCTAAATATACTTTAAAACCACACAAAATCATAATTTATCACTATTACATATTTTGATTAAAAAAGTTATGTTTAATTAAAATTTAGAAAATTTCATTACTCGTCAAAATATGAAAGTTATCAGAAATGTACCAAAAATTCACCCTAAGATAATTTTGATATTCATAATCCAAAAATGAACTCCATTCTAAATTAATAAATGTTTAAAATTTCAAAAAGTGGGTATTACTATTCATAACGGCTAGTTTGATTGGTTGTGGTGAGTGTTAAAACTCGAAGTTGCGTATAACACATGCTACTGTATTATTCAAAGAGAATCATACCGTGGAGGTTTTGGGTGTAACAGTCTCCTATACATCAAATTATTTCACCCTCGAAATTTCTAGAATATTACTGCATGAAAAGACTCAGGTGGTTCTTCATCATAAGATCCTTGGGTTCCCATGTTGCCTCTTTTATCCTATGGTTTGTCCATATAACTTTTACCAGACGAGTCTTCCAGTTTCTCAGCACTTGTTTTCTCATAACAAGAATCTTGACAAGATCTTCACAATAATACAGACCGGGTTCCAATTCTAATTCCTCATATGTGAGTACATGTGTTGGCTCAGGCATGTATTTTCTCAACAGTGATACGTGGAACACATCGTGAACTTTGGAGAGACTTGACGGCATTGAAAAATGGTAAGCTACATCCCCAATTCGATTTAGAATTTTGAATGATATGATGTACCTAGGACTCAATTTTCCCTTCTTACCAAAATTTATAACACCCTTCCATGGAGATACCTTCAAGAAAACATGATCTCCTACATGAAATTCCAAATCGTTCCATCGGTTGTCAGCATAGCTCTTCTGCCTACTTTGAGACTCTTTGATGTGGTTTTGGATTACCTTCACCTTTTCCATCGTTTCCTCCACCAGTTTTGGGCCTATGAGTTTTCTTTTTCCAAAATCATCGCAATAGGTTGGTGTGCGACATCTATTTCTGTATAATGTTTCATATGGTTCCATATGAATACTTGAATGGAAGCTATTGTTATAGGAAAATTCTACCAGAGGTAAATATTGATCCCACGTACCCTGAAAGTCATGTGAGCATAATATCAACATGTCTTCTGAGGATTGAATATTCTGTTCTAATTTTCCATCTATTTGAGGGTGGTAATCAGTGCTGAAACGAAGTTTAGTATCCAGGGCATTCTGACGACTTTTCCATAATCTTCATGTAAAATAGGGATCATGATTGTAACGCCCCGACCCCAGTTGCCCAGAGTCTGTGAATTATTACATAACATTGGCATGATCACAAGAAAGATCATGTATCGAAAGATCGATTAGTTTAGAAGCCTTGGAATAACTTGATACATTCATAAAGTTTACATTACATCATAAAGTGAAAACTACTGCACCAATATCCTGTCTCCATATCCCCTCATTTTATCCCTGCAGGTCATACATAAATTACTTCTTCACATCCAGGGAAAAATAAAACATTGAAAGTGGTGAGCTCAGATGGTCAGCAAGGATAGCAATATAGCAGAAACATTCATAAATAAGAATAAACATTTAAGGCAATGTATAGCTAAAACAAAATCCATTTAAACATGATCTTTAACATAATATGGCAGTGATAAAATGAAATAATTATATTTAATTACTCACATGGATATTCTACTAGTTGAATAATCACATGCAATATCAATAACAACTTTCATAATGATGGATTGCACAATGCTAGACTATCATAACCACGTAGCCAAGGCCTCGTTCCAAGACTACAAATAAGATTTTGTCAAGGCCTCATTCTAGAAACTAGTTTGTCTCAGGAGACCTACCAATGCATCGAGGAGCTATAGTGGGCTCCACAAATCACTTATTAAGACCAATTCATTCCTCATATGAAAAGGTTTAAACATAACATAAATATTCGTTTTAAAAATAGCATACGAAATGTCAATAATTTATCTATAAACCATGAATGGTATAAAAATAACATATCCATAGTCAAACATATCATAAAGCATTCAATACAATATGGATGTTTTGTATCACAATAAATCAACATCCAATAATCTTAAAATCCCTCAAATGATGTTGACATAGATGAAATCACAACTATTTGAGAGAAATATCTCTTTTTTGAAATCATTTAAAAGTCACATAATTATAAAATAAAACTTTGACATTGAAATTTTTTTTATAAGCTTGTAAGGGAAGCTTTGAAGATTTTATAACAGCAGAAAATAGCTGCACCCTCCGTATAGGTTAAAAAAAGACGTTCTTACCTTGATTCTGTCGAAAAGGTTAAAAAGAACCTTGTTTGGAAAACGACGGAAAGAATACATTATAAAACTCTTATAAAAAGTCAAACAAGGGTATAAATGACTTTAACCCATATTCTTTTAAATAGCAATTTTTTTGAAATTCATTTTTAAGAATCATGGATGTGGATGATAATGAAATCCCAGTAGATTATTACGTATAAACAACCTCGGATAATGAAGAGATTGAGAAATAAACCCTTACCGTGTACTTTTACTTGGTTGGGGGTAGGTTAACCTCTTGTATAATGGTAAAATAATTCTTATTAAATTATAAAAGAATCATATACATTAATATGATATCATATATGATATTTTAACATTTCTTTGTTAATAATATCTTAGTATTATCGTCGTTTCAGGTGTTAACTTACCCGTATATGTTTTGTGACATAAGCCGTGTTTGTTATGGATAGGTTGTATCTTATTCATATCCAGAATGATATCAAGTCCTTAATCATTATTTTTAATCATCAAATGATAATTATACTTGAATGGATACGATGGAGAATGAATCTCATCACGTTTGTGGAGACAGTAGTCCGTACGTACGTATGAGTGACAATATCATTATTTTTATTTTAAAATAATATATAATTCGATGGTATATCATATATATAGAATCATTTTCATGTTATATTTATTATTTACTTGAATTACAAGTAATTATTATCCCCATCCAAATAATATTGTTTGGAATAACAATTACACCACAACGTGGAGACGGTAAGCCTTACGTAAACACATATGGTGGCATGTCATTCAAAGGATGGAGAGAATACTGAATATGGTTTTACCACATTTATAATAACATAACAGTTTATATAATATACTAGAGTTATTATTTTGGAATGGGAATAACAAAGAACGAATAAGTTGAAGGAGAATGGAACTTGAAAGAGGGTGGTGAAAACATTACCTCTTCTTCGGGTTCTTCCTTTTAACTATTCATCAAAATATAAAAGTTATCCAAAAAGTGCCAAAATTTCACCCTAGGATAATATCGATATTCAAAATCCAAAAATGAAGTCCATTTTGAGAGGTAAAATTTATAAAATTTCAAAAAGTGGGTATTACTATTCAAAACGGCTAGTTTGATTGGTTACGGTGTGTGTATTAGAACTCGAAGTTGCGTACAACACATGCTACTGTATTATTCAAAGGGAAGCGTACCGTGGAAGCTTGGGGTGTTAAATTCTCCCCTACATCATATAATTAAATCCAAAAAATTTATAGAATACTACCGCATGAAAAGACTCGGGTGGTTCTTCATCATAAGTTCCTCAGGTTCCCACGTTGCCTCTTCTATCTTATAGTTTCTCCACAAAACATTTACGAGACAAGTCATCCGGTTTCTCAGTACTTGTTCTCTCGTATCAAGAATCCTAATGGGCTCTTCACAATAAGAATGATCGGGTTCTAGTTCTAATCCTCATAGGTGAGTACATGCGTTAGGTCATGCATGTATTTCCTCAACAGTGATACGTGGAACACATCGTGAACTTTGGAGAAACTTGGCGGTAGTGCCAAACTGTAAGCTACAGCCGCAATTCGTTCTAGAATTTCAAAAGGACCGATGTACCTGGGACTCGATTTACCTTTCTTGTCAGAACATATAACTCCCTTTCATGGAGATAGCTTCATGAAAACATGATCTCCCACCTGAAATTCCATATCCTTTCTTCGGTTGTCAGCATAGCTCTTCTGCCTACTTTGAGCTGATTTGATGTGGTTTTGGATTACCTTCACCTTTCCCATCATTTCCTCCAGCAGTTCTAAGACTAGATGTTTTATTTCACCAACGTCATCCCAACAGGTTGGTGTGTGACATCTCATTATGTATAACTCTTCATATGGTGCCATCCGAATACTTGAATGGAAGCATTTATTATATTACAATTCCACCAGAGGTAAATATTGATCCCACATTACCTTAAAGTCAATTGAGCATGATCTCAACCTGTCTTCAATGGTTTTAATAGTCCGTTCTAATTGTCCATCTATTTGAGGGTGGTAGGCAATGCTCAAATGAAGTTCAGTATCCAGTGATTTCTAAAGACTCTTCTAGAATCTTGAAGTAAAATGAGGATCACGATAAGAAACAATCGATAGGGGTACTCCATGAAGTCTCACCAATTCATTAATATATATCTTTTCTAGATGTTCAAGTTGTAAATCATCCCTTATAGAAATAAAATGTGTTGACTTGGTGAGATGAACAATAATGACCCATATTGCATCATTCCTTCTAGGAGTCTTTGGTAGTCCCATGACAAAGACCATCGTAATATTGTCTCGTTTCCACTCCAGTATGGGAAGAGGTTGCATGAATCCTACATGATGTTTCCTTCCAGCATTCACATGTTGAAAAACCATACATCTTGGCACAAAATCAGAAATCTCCCTATTCATGTTGTCCCACCAAAAATGTTCTTTCATGTCTCTATACATTTTGGTGCTCCCATGGTGTATAGAGAAATTGTAACTATGAGCATCATCCAACAATTCCCTTTTTTAGAACAGGTATAATGGGAACACAAATTCTCATACCAAATTTCAAAATTCCATCTTCATACCCAAAGTTATTCAATCTCATATCATTCACAGCTTTAATCTTCTTTTGAAACTCTTCATCACCGGTCTAAGAACACATTATTCTTTATAGAAAAGATGGATTGGAAACCATTTGAAAAAGTGTTGAAGTTTCACCTTCCATGGTAACTACCATATCCATCTTTACTAGATCTTTGAAAATAGGATCCCTTTCAATTCTGATCATGTTCAAAACTCCAATATATTTTCTTCTCAAAGCATCGGCCACCTTATTTGCCTTCCCCGGGTGGTAGTGTATCATGCAATCATAGTCCTTGAGTAGTCCAAGCCATCTCCTTTGCTTCATGTTGAGTTCTTTTTGTGAGAAAATATACTTCAAACTCTTATGATCAGTATACATCTCACATTTTTCACCATAGAGGTAGTGCCTCCATATCATCAAAGAAAAGATCTCAGCTGCTAACTTGAGATCATGAGTAGGATTGTTTTTATCATGATTTTTCAACTGTCGTGATGCATAGGCAATAACCCTATCATTCTGCATAAGGACACAACCACATCCTTTCTTCGATGCATCACTATAAATAATGAACCCATCATTCCCCGATTGTAGAGTAAATATAGGATCATTGACCAATCTTCTCTTAAATTAGTCAAAACATTCTTCCCACTCGTTTTTTCAAACAAATTTAACCACCTTATGTTTGAGCTTTGTTAATGGGTTAGCCAATCTGGCAAAATTCTGGACGAAACGTCGATAATAATCTGCTAAACCAATAAAACTACATACCTCAGTTATACTCGTAGGTGCTGGACATTCTTTTATTGCCTTGGTCTTAGAAGTATCAACATATATTCCATCTTTAGGGACAATATGGACAAGAAAAGAAATCTCTTGAAGCAAGAATTCACAATTTCTAAACTTCCAATAATTCATTTCTTCTCAGATTCTTCAGGATAATGCAACAGTGATTTTCATGATATTCGTGGATTTTGGAGTATACCATGATATCATAAATAAATACAAAAAAATCATAGAGATATTCCATGAAAACATTATTCATTAGATCCATTAATACAGATGGTGCATTAGTCAATCCAAAAGGCATTATCGTAATCTCATAGTGCCCGTATCTGGTTCGAAATGCTGTCTTCGGAATGTATTCCTTCTTCACACACAACTAATGGTATCCAGATCAAAGGTAATTCTTTTAAAAGTATTGAGATCCATATAGTTTGTCAAATAAATCATCAATACAAGGTAGGGGATACTTATTATTTATTGTTATAGCATTGATGTCCCTGTAGTCAATACATAACCTCATAGATCCATCTTTCTTTTTTACAAAAAGAACAGGGGCTCCCCATGGAGAAACACTAGGGTGAATAGACCCCTTATTAAATAATTACTCTAGTTGTTTCTTTAGTTCCACTAATTCCATAGTGGCCATTCTATAAGGGGTCTTCGATATAGTCCTTGATCTAGGAATTAAATCTATGGAAAACTCAACTTCTCGTTCTAGAGGATGTCCGGGTAAATCTTCTGGAAACACATCTACATATTCTTTAACAATAGGTACATCCTCTATTTGAACATTCATTTCCTCATCCATAGTCATTTCATTCTCTTCCTCCCCAATAATTGAATTTAGTTGAGCTACTGGGGGTGGATCTAGATAAGAAATAGGTGGTGACGATTCTGCTCTAAAGATAAGGTGTTCCTTATCATAATCATAAAAAATAGTTACCTCCTTCTTCTTAAAATAAATCTTCACATCATGGTCCAAAATCCAATCCATAATGAGGATTATATAAAACTCAATCATAGGTATGACGATGAGATCAGCGGTTAACGAATATTTATGTGCTCTAATGGGGACTGATTCACAAAACATTGTTGCAATGATACTTCCCTTAAGAGTTTTAACTGAAAACTCCCTTGTTAAATAAAATTATAAATATCTAATTTTCTTAGAAAAATGGGAAGGTATGAAACAATGCGATGATCCAGAATCAAATAATGCATTTGCTAAACTTGAGGAAACCATTAAATTACCTGCCACCACGTCTTTCGGAGCTTCTACCTCACCAGTAGTGATATCATAAGCTTGGCCTTGATCCCTTGGACTTTTCTAAGGTAAGTTCCCCTGACACATAGGACATTTATTTTCATAATGTCCCATCTCCCTGCAATTGTAGAATTGGACATCGGTAGCTTCCTTATTCGCCTTGCAATCACGAGCATAGTGGCCTTTTTCACCACACTTGTAACAGACTCCCATTCCTTTTAAGCAAGTACCAGGGTGTTTCTTCCCACATTTACTACAGGATGGATATTCAACCTTTCCCTTAATTCCCTTATTTCCATTCCCAGATTGATCAGTAGATCTCTTATTCACTTTCTTTGATATAAAGTCATTAGACTTAGAGAATTCATTTTCTGTCTTGATAGCACATGAGACAATGTCTTCGTACGACGAGAAGGATAATGAGACTAATGCTCGGTGGAGAAATGGTTTTAACCCATCAAAGAAATGATCAATCATACATCTTGGTTACGTATATAATATCCAGTATACCTTGCTAACCTTGTAATGTTAGCCTCGTACATTGCGACATTCTCATACTCATTTTGTCTCAGACTCAAGAAATTGCCTTTCCATATATGCTCGATGGTCACGTGGAAAGTATTTTTCTAAAAATAGATATTCATACTCCCTCCATTCCATATTTGATACGTCATCATCTTCCTTCGTGTTTTGAATCAATGACCACCATAGATCATCATCTCCAGTGAGGCGGTAAACTACCGTGATAACTTTTTCCCATTCACTACTCCCCAATGTCTGAAATATTTTCTCTATGGAATTTATCCATTGATCAGCTAGTAAGGGATTTGTACTCCCATTGAAAATTGGTGGTCGTTGCCTCATGAAGAGATCTAACATTGATCCTCCACATTGCGGATTAGGGTGCTTCATACAGGTAAGGTTATTATTCATAACCTGAGTGAGTTGTCCCAGTATGGTGATTAACTGATCAACACCAGTTGCATCACCAGTTCCACTATAATTATCTTGAGAAGGAGGGAAATTCCTACATATAGTGCATGCATTGATACGGTTTCCATTTCTTCCACTAGGTGCCATTTATAAACAATGACATAAGCTAGATCAGTTTATGAATCAAAATACATAATTCCATACTTGTAAAACACTTAACATAAATTGAACTATTTATGGATATAATTCATAATCATAAAAAAATTTTCTTTGAGGAAGTATATACTCATAAACCCTTCATAATATTTTTTAAATAAAATGAGAGTTATCCTAAGAATTTCCCCCGGGAGTGTCTTAACTAATAGTGCAGCAAGGCCCGTTGTCATGCACCAGTTCCTGTTCGAGTCTAGCTCAAAGTGGTGTTTTTGGGTTTTACCAATAGGTACATCTGAGCCAGATCCACCTCTACCTACTCGTATCTTGACAAGGATATATTTCTCAGAAAACTCATAAAATATCTACAGCACCAAAATTCTAGGGAGTTCTTCTATACTAATCCTCAAAGTCAATCTTAGGTCTATGTGCTCTAATTAGAGTTTACATAAATCTAGCTTCCAAGGTTTGTACTAAACTTCCTCTGATACAAACTGTAACGCCCCGATCCTAGTTTCCTAGAGTCGCTGCATTATTACATAACATTGGCATGATCAAAATTAAGATCAAGGCTCGAAAGAACGATTAGTTTAGTAGCCATGGAATAACTCGATATATTCTTAATGTTTACATTACATTAAAAAGTGAGAAATACTACAACAACATCTTGTCTTCATATCCCCGCATATTATCCCTGCAGGTCATTCATAAATTACTTCTTCACATCCTGTGAAAAATAAAACATTGAAAGGGGTGAGCTTAGATGCTCTGTAAGGATAACAATATAGCGGAAACTTTCATAAATAAGAATATACATTTAAGGCAATGTATAGCTAAAACAAAATCCTTTTAAACATGAACGTCAACAAAATATGGCAAAGATAAAATGAAATAATTCCATTTACTTATTCACGTGGATATTCTACTAGTTGAATAATCACCTGAAATATCAATAACCACTTTCATAATGATGTAATGCATAATGACAGACCGTCATAACCATGTAGGCAAGGCCTCGTGCCAAGACACTAGTTTGTCTCATGAGACCTACCGATTCATCGAGGAGCAATAGCGGGCTCCACCCATCACTTATTAAGTCCAATGCATTCCTCATATGAACAGGTTTAAACATAACATAAATATTCATATTAAAACTAGAATACAAAATGTCAATAATTTCTCCATAAACCATGAATGGTATAAAAATAACGCATCCACAGACAAACATATCACAAAATCTTCAATACAATATTTATGTTTTGTATCACAATAAATCAACTTCAAAGAAGCATAGAATCCCTCAAAAGATGTTGACATAGATGAAATCAAAACTATTTGAGAGAAATATCTCTTTTTTGAAATCATTTAAAATTAACATTATTATAAAATAAAACATTTACTTTTGAAAATTTTCTTATAAGCTTGTAAATGAAGCTTAGATGATTTTATAATGGTGGAAAATAGCCGCACCCACCGTATAAGTTTAAAAAAAGACATTTTTACCTTAATTCCGTCGAAAAAGTTAAAAAGAACCTTGTTTGGAAAATGATGGAAATATTCCTTTATAAACCTCTTATAAAAAGTCAAACAAGGGTATAAATTATGTTAACCCAAATTCATGTAAATAGTAAAAATGTTTTGAAATACATTTTTAAGAAACATGGATGTGGATGATAATGAAATCCCAGTAGATTCTTACGTATAAACAACCTCGGATAATGTAGAGAATGCGAAATATACCCATACCATTACTTTTCCTTGGTTGGGGGTAGGTTAACCTCTTGTATAATGGTGAATTAATTTTTATTAAATTATACAAGAATAATATACATTAATATGATATCATATATGATCTTTCACCATTTCTTTGTTAATAATATCTTAGTATTATCGTCGTTTCGGGTGTTAACTTACTCGTATATGTTTTGTTACATAAGTCATGTTTGTTATGGATAGGTTATATCTTATTCATATCCATAATTATATCAACTCCTTAAACATTATTTTTAATCATCAAATGATAATTATACTTGAATGGATATTATGGAGAATGAATCTCATCGCGTTTGTGGATAATGTAGTCCGTACGTACGCATGAGAGACATTATCATTCATTTGATATTAAAATAACATATAATTGGATAGTATATAATATATAAATAATAATTATAATGTTATATTTATTATTTACATGAATTAAAAATCATTATTATACCCATCCAAATAATAATGTTTCGAATAACAATTACACCACAACGTGGAGACGGTAAGTCGTACATACACACATATCGTGACATGTAATTCAAATGATGGATAGAATAATGATTGTGGTTGTAACATATTTATAATAACATCATAGAATATATAAGATACTGGAGTTATTATTTTAGAATGAGAATATAAATGAATGAATAAGTTGAATAAGAAATGAACTTGAAAGAGGGCGGTGAAAACATTACCTCTTCTTCGGGTTCTTCCTTTTGATTTGATCAAAAGGGCTCTGTAGGATGAATTTATGATAAAACAAAGGACTATAGGTTTAATTTATGGAAGTTGAGAGAGTATTTGGGTAGGTTTTGGCCAAGCCAAAATGATTTTAATGTGTGAATTAGTGAGAAGGTGGAGTTCTCTTTTATAAGAGGGGTGAGGGGCACCTTTGGAAAATCTAGAAATACTATTTTATCATAAATTCATATTTGGTTTATAATGGCTCCAATGATAATTATTTAAAGGTTATTGTGGGGATAGGTCGGAAACCACTAAACAAATAGGTTTTAGATAGGTCTGGGACACTATATTAACCTTATCTTTTAGTTTTAACTCTTAGTTAATTAGTTTAAATTTTACCATGTCACATTGTATTTTTATATTATATAGGTAATAAACATACTATATACATCTAAGTGACAACCAAGTAGTCCATTAATAATACACCTATCATGATATAAGTCTCTTGGACGAACCTTAGATTTTTAGAAATTTAATATCAATTAATAATATAATATTTTTTTTAAAAACACTTTTATGTGAATTTTGACACTATTCAATAATTGATTTTTTTAAAGTCTTAACAACATTATTAATTCGAAAAAAATTCATTTAAGCAATCCTATAATGTCATATTAAGCAATAAAATTCATGTATGTCATCAAAACTTTCCAATTATATTAATGTTAACATTTATAATACCAATTATTTGATTCTTTCATTAATAAGAAAAATACTGCATCATTATTGTGTCATAAATAATATTAAATATTAAATGTCTAAAAACTATAATTAAAATACCATTATGTAGGAAATTTATTTATCTCTCTAATTATTATTTATAGTCGAAAATATAACATATATAACCCTATGTAAAATATTTTCTTCTAAAATATATATGCTTTTGTCATTTTTGTATTTACTTTAACTTAATTAATATAAACTGTCCCTATCATGTACAAGTGGCTACATGGGGTCTCAAAATCGACCCAAAGATTCCCATGGTCGGAAATGTATCATCCAATAAGTTTAAGATACGGATTAGGGTAATTTATTATTATTATAATATAATTTTTTACCCTTATTTACAGGATTTACCCTTCAACCATGGTAAATAAAATATTTACCGAAGTAATTATTCAAAATGTATAAAAATAAAAGTTAAATATTTACACAATTTGGAAATCCTGATTCCAAATATGAAATCCATTTTTTTAAATTCAAAACACAGAATTTGCAGAAATTAATTTAAAATTAATTCCCGTTGTTAAAACAAAAAGCGTGTTTTTAAGAGATAATAACTATCCAAAGATTGACACTTTTTCATGTCCAGTTTAATTGTGAAATTATGTCCAATGACCGACATTGTATTAAATGGTAGAAATATATTTAAATATACTTGAAAGCCACTCAAATTAATAATTTATCACTATTAATTATTTCTATTAAAAAATTGTTTTTTAATTAAAATTTAGTAATTTTCACTATTCATCAAAATATAAAAGTTATCCGAAAAGTACCAAAATTTCACCCTAGGCTAATTTAGATATTATTAATACAAAACTAAGGTCCATTTTGAATGGTAAAATTTATAAAATTTCAAAAAGTGGGTATTACTATTCAGAACAGCTAGTTTGATTGGTTGCGGTGTGTGTGTTAGAACTCGAAGGAGCATACAACACACGCTATTGTATTATTCAAAGGGCCGCGTACCGTGGAATCTTGGGGTGTTACAATGATCCAAAAAAAATTGATAGGGGTACTCCATGAATCCTCAAAACATCATTAATATATAGTCTTTCTAGATGTTCAAGTGGTAAATCATCCCTTATAGCAAGAAAATGTGCTGACATGGAAACACTTTCAACAATGACCCATATTGCATCCTTCTTTCATGGAGTCTTTGGTAGTCCCATGACAATGTCCATTGTGATATTATCTCATTTCATCTCAGGTATGTGAATAGGTTGTAATACTCCACCAGGTTATTGCCTTCCATCTTTCACATGTTGACAAACCATACATCTTGACACAAAATCAGCAATCTACCTCCTCATGTTGTCCCACCAAAAATTTTCCATTTAAATCTATATACATTTTGGTGCTCCCAGAGTGTATAGAGAAATTGGAACTATGAGAATCATCCAACAATTATTTTTTTAGATCAGGTATATCGGGAACACAAATTCTCTTCCCAAATTTCTAAATTCCATATTCATACACAAATTCACTCAATCTCCCATCATTCGCATCTTTAATCTTATTTTGAAACTCTTCATCATTGGTTTGAGAACTCTTTATCCTTTCTAGTAAAAATGGATTGGCGACCATTTGGAAAAGCACTGATGTTTCACCTTCTATGGTGATTCCCATATCCCTCTTTAGAAGATCCATGTATATAGTATCCTTTTCAACACTCATATTATTCAAAATTCCATGATCCTTTATGCTCAAAGAATATTCCACCTTTTTTTCCTTCCTCAAGTTGTAGTGTACCGGGAAATCATAATCCTTGAGTAGTTCAAGCCTTTGACTTTCCCTCATGTTGAGTTCTTTTTGTGAGAAAATGTACTCCAAACTCTTGTGATCATTATAAATCTAACATTTTTCACCATAGATATAATGTCTTCATATCTCCAAATCAAAGATTACAGCAGATAACTGAAGATCATGAGTAAGATATTTTTTCTCTAGAATTTCCAGTTGCCATGATGCATAGGAAAAAACACTATCATTCTTCCTAAGGACACAACCAATTCCTTTCTTTGAAGCATCATTATAAATAACAAATCCATCATTCCCCGATTGTAGAGTCAATATAGCAGCATTAACTAATCTTCTCTTCAGTTCTTCAAAACATTCTTCACATACTTTTTTCCAAATAAATTTAACCCATTTACGTGTGGGCATTGTTAATGGGTTTTCCAATCAGGCAAAAATCTGGACGAAATGCCAATAATAACCAGCTAAACCAATAAAACTGCATACCTCGGTTATAGTCATTGGTGTTGGCCATTCTTGGATTGACTTGGTCTTAGTTGGATCAATAGGAATTCCATCCTTAGAGACAGTATGGCCATGAAAAGAGATCTCTTGAAGCCAGAATTCACACTTGCTAAACATCCTTTATAATTCATGTTTTCTTAGAGTCTTTAGGATGATGCACAAGTGATTTTCATGATCTTCATAGCTTTTTTATTACACCAAGAAATCATCAATAAATACCACCACAAAATCATCGAGATATTCTATGAAAACTCTATTTATTTGATCCATGAATACAGAGGCTACATTAGTCATCCCAAAAGGCATTACTGTAATCTCATAATTCTCGTACCTAGTTCAAAATGTTGTTTTCAGAATGTCTTCCTTCTTTATAAACAAATTATGGTATCCAGATCAAAGTGTAATCTTTGAAAAGTTTTGATCTTCTTGAAGTTGGTCAAATAAATCATCAATGTGAGGTAGGGGATACTTGTTCATTATTGTTATAGCATTGATTTCCCTATTGTCGAAACAGAACCTCATAGATCCATCTTTCTTCTTAACAAAAAGGATAGTGGCTCCCCATAGAGAAATACTAGGGCCAAGAAATACCTTATTACTCAATTCCTATAGTTTTTTCTTTAGTTAAACTGATTCCATAGTGGCCATTCTATAAATGGTCTTCGATATGGGCCTTGAACAAAGAATTAAATCAATGGAAAACTCAATTTCTTGTTCTGGAGGATATCCATGTAAATCTTACAGAAACACTTCTACATATTCTATCACAATAGATACATCCTCTATTTGAACATTCCTTTCCTTACCCACTGTTATTTCATTCTCTTCCTCCCCAATAATTGAATTTAGTTGAGCTACTGGGGGTGGATCTAGATAAGAATAAGTTGGTGATGATTCTGCTCTAAATATAAGGTGTTTTTTATCATCATCATCAAAAATCATAACCTCCTTCTTCATACAATAAATTTTCGCATCATCGTCTGAAATCCAATACATACCAAGGATTATATCAAATTCAATCATGTGTATGATGATGAGATCAGAAAATAAAGAAAATTTATATGCCCTAATGGGGACGGATCCACAGAACATTGTAGCAATGATACATCCCTTAGGAGTTTTAACTAATAACTCCCTTGTTAAATTAAATTGGAAATAACTATTTTTCTTATCAAACTGGGAAGATATAAAACAATGCAATGATCCAGAATCAAATTAGGCATTGGCTAAACTTGAGGAAACCATTAAATTACCTACCACCACGTCTTTCGGAGCTTCAACCATAGCATTAGTGATAGCCTAAGCATGTCCTTTATCCTTTGGCCTTTTCTGAGGAATGTTCCCCAGACGCTTAGGAAATTCATTTTCAAAATATCCTATCTCCCTAAAGTTCTAGCATTGAACATCGGTAGCTTATTTCTTCCCCTTAAAATCACGAGCTTGGAGGCCATTTTCACAACACATGTAACAAACTCCCATTCCTTTCAAGAAAGTTCCAAGTTGTTTCTTCCCACATTTACTTCAAGATAGATAATCAACCTTTACCTTCTTCCCTTTATTTCCATTTCTAGAGTGATCAGCATATCTCTTCTTCTTTTTCTTTGTTTTAATGTCGTAAGACTTAGAGAATTCCTTTTCCTTCTTTATAGCACAAGAGACAATATATTTGTATAACGAGAAGGATTTTGAGACCAATTCTTGACGGAGAACCTGTTTTAACCCATCAATGAAACGATCAATATTACTTCATGGGTTACGTATATAATATGCAACATACCTTGCTAACCTTGTCAATTTGGCCTCATACTTTGTGACACTCTCATCCTCTTTTGGTCTCATACTCAGAAATTTTCTTTCCATATCTGCTCGATGGTCACGACGAAAGTATTTTTCTAAGAAAATCCCTTTAAACGCCATCTATTCAATATTTTTTACTTCATCATCTTCCATTGTGTCTTGAATCAACGACCACCATTGATCAGCATCTCCAGTGAGGTGGTAAACTACCATGACAAATCTTTCCCTTTCAATACTCCCCAAGGCATGGAATCTTTTTTTTGGAATTTATCCACTGCTCAGCTACTAAGGGATTTGAACTGCTATTGAATTTTGGTGGTTGTTTCATCATGAAGCGATCTAACATTGATCCTCCACACTATAGATCAGGGTGCTCCAAACGGATAATTTTATTATTCATAACCTGATTCAGTTGTCCCCGTATGGTGACTAGCAATTTAGCCCTAGTTGCATCACCATCTCTAATATAATTATCTTGAAGTGTAGGGAAATCCCTACATGGAGTGTGTGATTTCATACGGTCTCCATTTCTTCCACTAGGCATCATTTTTAAACAATGGAATAAACTATATTTTCTTATGAATCAAAATACATAATTCCATATTTCTAAACCACTTAACATAAATTGAATAGTTTATGGATATAATCCATAATCATAAAAAATGTTTTCTTTGAGGATGTATATATTCATAAACCCTTCATAATGGGTTGTAAAGAAAATGAGAATAATCATAAGCATATCCCCCGGGAGTGTCGTAACCAAGAGTGCAACAAGGCCCGTTGTCGTGCACCAGTTCCCGTTCAAGTCCAGCTCAAAGCGGTGTTTTTGGGTTTTACCCCTAAGTACATCTGTTCCAGAGCTTCCTCAACCTGCTCTTATCCATATAGGGATGTATTGCTCGGAAAGCACACAAAATCTCTACAATACCAAAATTCTAGGAAGTTCTTCTATAGTAATCCTCAAAGTCCATCTTTGGTCTATGTTCTCTATTCAGAGTTTATCTAAATCTAGTTTCAAAAGTTTGTACTAAACATCCTCTAATAGCATATGTAACGTCCTGACCCCAGTTACCCAGAGTCACTGCATTATTACATAACATTGGCATGATCATAAAAGATCATGTCTCTAAAGAATTATTAGTTTATTAGCCTTCGAATCACTAGATACATTCATAATGTTTACATTGCATCATAAAGAGAAAACTAAAACAACAACTTCTCTCTATAGACTAAAATCATGTCCCATCATACTATACCTGGAGGTCATTCCTAAAATAATTCTTCACATACTGGGAAAAATCAAACATAAAAAGGGGTGAACTCAGATGCCTAGTAAGGATAACAATATAGGGGAAACTTTCATAAATAAGAATAAACATTTAAGGCAATGTATAACTACAACAAAAGCCTTTTAAACATTAACATCAACATAATATGGGAAAAATAAAATTAAATAATACCTTTTATTTATTCACATGGATATTCTACTAGTCGAATAATCTAATGGAATACCAATAACCACTTTTTTAATGATGGAATACATAATGCCAGACTATCATAACCACATAGTCAAGGCCTTGTGCGAGGACTACAAATAATATTTTGTCAAGGCCTTGTGCCAAGACACTAGTTTGTCTCTTGATACATACCATTGCATCAAGGATCTACAGCATGCTCCACCCATTACTTATTAATTCCAATGCATTCTTCATATGAATAGGTTTAAACATAACATAAACATTCATATTAAAAATAGCATACTAAATGTCAATAATATCTCCATATACCATGAATGGTATAGAAATAACACTTCCACGGTCAAACATATCACAAAACAATCAATACAATATGGAAGTTTTATACCATAATAAATCAATTTCAAATAAGACTAAAATCCATCAAAGGATGTTGAAATAGATGAAATCAAAACTATTTGAGAGAAATATCTCATTTTTTGAAATCATTTAAAAATCACATAATTATAAAAGAAAACATTTAATTTTAAAATATTCTTATAATATTTTAAGGGATGTTTCAACAATTTTATAATGGAAGAAAATATATGCACCCTCCGTAGAAGTTAAAAAAGACATTCTTACATTAATTTTATCGAAAAGGTTAAAAAGGTCCTTGTTTGGAAAATGACGGAAGGATTCCTTTATAAAAATCTTATAAAAAGTCCAAAAGAGTATAAATGACATTAACCCATAGTCTATAAAATAGTAATAATGATTTGAAAT
This sequence comes from Viscum album, assembly GCA_963277665.1. NCBI lineage: Eukaryota > Viridiplantae > Streptophyta > Magnoliopsida > Santalales > Viscaceae > Viscum > Viscum album. Next base: position 931,039,938 of record OY728143.1, on the reverse strand, counting down.
ACATTTTTTTGAAACATGGATGTGGATGATAAAGAGGTCCCAATATATAATTACGTATAAACAACCTCGAATAATGAAGAGATTGTGAAATAAAACATCAACTTGTACTTTTCCTTGGTTGAGGGTAGGTTAACATCCTGTATAATGGTTAAATAAAATGTATTAAATTACACAAGAATCATGTAAATTAATATGATATCATATATGATCTTTTAACATTGCATTGTAAATAATATCTTTGTATTATCGTCGTTTCAGGTGTTAACTTACTCGTTTTATTTTTTTTGTCATATAAGTTGTGTTTTTTATGGATAGGTTGTATTTTATTCATATACAGAATGATATCAAGTCCTTAAACATTATTTTTAATCATAAAATGAGAATTAGTCTAGCATGGATACGATGGGGAATGATTCTCATCACATTCAGGGAGACGGTAGTCTGTACGTACACACGATCGACAATATCATTCTTTTGATATTAAAATAATATATAATTGGATGGTATAAAATATATAAAAAATAATTATCATATTATATTTGTTATTTACATCAATTACACATCATTATCATACCAATCCAAATAATAATGTTTTTAATAACAATTACACCACGACCTGGAGATGGTAAGTCATACATACGCACGTATGGTGACATTTCATTCAAAGGATGGATAGAATACTGAATATGGTTGTACAATATTTATAATAATATCACAGTATATATAATATACTAGAGTTATTATTTTATTATTGAAATATCAAAGAAAGAAGAAGTCGAAGAAGAAAATAACTTGAAAGAGGGTGGTGAAAACATTACCACTTCTTCGGGTTCTTTTATTTGATTTGATCAAAATGGCTCCTTATGTCAGTTTTATGATAAAACTAAGGCCTCTAGATTTAATTGAGGGATGTTTACAGAATATTTGGGTAGGGGTTGGACGATCCAAAAGGATTTGATAGTCTGAATTAGAGATAAGGGGGGGGGGTGCCCTTTTATAAGAGGGGTGAGAGGAACCTTAGGAAAAGTTAGAAATATTATTTTATAATAAATTCATATTCAGTATATAATGGCTCCAAAGTGGATTATTTAAAGGATGAGGTGGGGATAGGTCTAAAACCACTCAACCAAATAGGGTTTAGATAGGTTTGGGTTACTATGTAAACTTTTTCTTTTGGATTTAACTCTTAGTTAAATTGTTTTACATTTACGATGTCTTTTGTATTTTTATATTATATAGTCAATAAACATACTATAAACTTCCATGCGACCCCCAAGTTATCCATTAATAATACAATAATAATTGTGTAACTCCTTTGTTTGAACCTTAGAATTTAGGAATAATATATCAATTAATAATGAAATAATTATTTTAAAAACTCATTTATGTCAATTTTGAAAATATTTAATAATTTCTTTTTCTTAAAGTATTATCAAAATTATTAATTCGAACCAAATTCATTTAAGAATTCCTAAAATGTCATATTATCCAATAAAATTCATTGATGGCATAAAAACTATAGAGAACCAATCTTGATATACATGGAAATTACAATACTTTTGTGGAATACTTAATACATAACAAAAACAGACACCAAAGGAACGTAATATTTTAGTGTCTTTGGAAACTCATAATATAATCTTCTAATGTTGGTAAAAGATCTCCAACATCTCCCATAAAGATATTCCCCTTTTGTTTTCTTACCTAAAACCTTTCTTTTTATCATGGGGAAAAGAAAACATATAAAGGGTGAGCTCAAATTCTCAGTAAGGGTAAGAATGGATAAAATAAAACAAACCAAATAAATTTGAAGTTCAAAACATTAACATAAAGTTTACACATCCAAATCTTGAGTTGTGAAATAAATGAAGGAAGTATGTAAGGAATAGTTCATAAAGGAACATTAATCCTGATAAAATAGAATGGGAGTAAAACATTTAATTGTGGAAAATCATTAAGCACATGATATTATTTCTATACTAGCGAAGGCATTTCTTCCAAGACAATTTTAGTGGAAAACATCCCTTTCTAAATTTAGTTCACTCCTCGTTTCAGTCCTGTAACACTGAACCAGATTAATTTACCATTCTAGCCATGTCTATCTCATGATATATAAATCTTTACCCAATGCATTAGAGGGAGATATAGGTCCCACACATCTCATAATGAAATCATTCTTACGTGTTCCACAACATTAACATAAATCATTCATCATAAACCAAATAATAAAATGGGGTTCATAAACATTATCCCTTCATAACATAACCCATATAAAACAAATGGATATCATTTCATTATATGAAAAATGAAAACATGTAAATCGTAGAGACATTGTACTTGAAACATACACATATGAAATAATTTCATCTTTGATGGAAAATGGTTTTGATAAAACAGTTGAAATGAATTCATGATGAAAATATCCTTTCTTCTTCAAAATCATTTTCATTTCACAAAATACCATGAAATTTTAAAAGAAAAGGATTGTTATGAAAATAGTCAAGAAATCTTGTAGAGTAATCTTCATGAAAATAAGTTGTTATGAAAATTGTAAAAATCCATTCATGCCAAATATGTTAAAAAATATTATTCTCGTACTTTTTCCAGAAAAGTCAAAAGGTACCTCATATGGTAAACAAATGAATGATTCCTTCCATACGATGTGGTAAAAGTAAAAAAGGATAAAAATGACATTAAACATACATGTAATAAATGTAAAAATTTAATGAAAAAAATTTGATAAGATATGGACATGGATAATAAACATAACCCCACTAAATACTTACGAATAAACAATCTCGGATAAGAATGAGATTGGAATAATTATCCCTTAACTTATGTCCAATTTCTTCTATATGTGTTTTGGACTCCTATATCGTGGGTTTAAACATATTATTAACTTGTAATAGAACCATAATAATATTTATGATATCATATATTATTCACTTACGACTTTATATAATCCGTTCATTTTTCAATTCCATGTTAAAGCAGTGTTATGGGAAAAATCGTTTCATTTATCATCTGTGTTTTGACATGTAATTATTAATATGATTAATTAGATAATGATTAATTAATTCCAGAACATTATCTGTATATAATATATATTCATAATGAACATATATACAATAGATCGATAAATGGAATGAAATACACCATTCATGGAGACGGTAGGCTGTATGTACGCATGAACGCTGTTTTTTGTTTCCTTATTTAATTGAATGGAATTAGGTAGATGAAATACATATATATATATATATATATAAAGAATAATTATTGTGTTATATATTTCATTATTACTTATTATATATACTTTATAATCATTCTTTAATTGTTATCATGGAAAATGAATTGCATCGCGTCGTGGAGACGGTAATCTGTAGGTACGCACAAGCGATGATATCGTTCCCATATTTATTGAATGGAATTGGAGTGGATGATATAATATCTTAGAATATGTATTATGTTATAATAATCATATATAGTTATTCTTGAGACCATTATAACCATCCAAGTAAGGTGGTGGTCGAAAAACTGATTACATCACAGCGTGGAGACGATATTCCGAACGTACGCACGCGCGGTGATTTCATTTTCCATGGGATGGATAGAAGGTTAAATAGTGTTGTTTTATATTTATAATAACATATAATTATATAATTCATAATTATGTTATTAATTTATAATCAAACAAATAATGAATATAAAGTATAAGAAAAAATAAACTTGAAAGAGTCGGAAGAAGAGATTACCTCTTCCTCAACGCACCTCCTTTAAACATCTTCTTTGGGAACTAGAGATGGTCCTGTGAGAAGACCAGAACCTCTATGATATAACTAGAAAGGTTTAGTAGAGTAATATTTTGGGGTTGGCTGAGATTCAAGGCTCAAAAGGGTGTGAAGAGAAGAGGGAAGGGGTGCTGTTTTTATAAGGGAGGAGAGGGTCACCTTTGGCAAAACTTAAAATATTATTTTATAATAAAGTCATATTCGGTTTATAACAGCTCTAAATTGATTTATATAGAATCTAAAGTCGGGATGGGTCTATATAATTTCAAACAATAGGTTTTAGACAAGTTTAGGTTCTTATTTTAACCTTATCATTTATATTTAACTCTACGTTAAATAATTTAACTTTTACCGTGTCTTCTTGTTTTCTTAAACTATATGGTAAATAAACTTACTATAACAAGCCAAAAAAAACCCCAAGTGGTTAATTATTACTATATATACCCTTATATAATTCATTTTACCTAAACATAGATTTTTAGGAAGAAAAAAAAAATTAATAATATAATATTTGTTTTAAAAACTATTTTATGTCAATTTTGACACTATTTGGTAATTGGTTTATGTGAAAATCGTAACAACATGATTTGTTTGAAAAATGTTAATTGAATCAATTCTAACAAGTCATATTAACCGATTAAATTAGTTTAATTCAAAAAAGTCTCAAATTATATTTATTTGGGTATTTATAACATCAATTATTTTAATATTTTATTAATAAGGTAATTTCATCATCATCATTGTGTCATAAATAATTTACATTATTTAGTGCCTAAAAATTATAAATAAAATACCATTATGTGGGAAATATTTTTATCTTTCTTATGAATATTTATAGTCAAATTTATATTATGTATATCCTTATATTAAAAAAAATTTAGTTATTGAACATCGATTTTAACTATTTTAACTCTTCTTTAAATATAATAATAATAAGAGTTCTAATCTAATCCAAGGGGTCATAAAGTGTAATAATTTATTACTATGGTTGTTTTTGGTCGAATTACACTTATCCAATAGAATTAGGACATGTTTTAGGGTAATAATAATATCATTTTTCCCTTAATTACGCTATTTACTTTTAACCGTGGGAAATAAAAGTAAAAAGTTACTATTCACCAAAAATTGTTTTTATCTTATTGAACCACATTAGACTCCTTGATATTAACCAAGTCTCTCAGATTTTCAAAATTCAACACAAAAAATTGGTAAAATATTGTTATATGTAATTTTTAAAATTCTCCTCTGAGGTAGGTAAAAGACAGTGAAAAGTTCAAGAAATTTTTTATATATCTAAAATTATTATAAAATTAATCAAATGAATTACATTGAATGTATATAGGTTTTATGTATCTATTTTAACCTAAAAAAAATTAATTAAAATAAATATTTATTTAAATGAAATGTCGGTTTTTAAATAGTAACCCAGTGTTTGCACTATTCATAAAAATAGAAAGTTTTCAGAAAAAAACCAAAAATTCACCTTAGGCTAATTTCGATATTCCGTATCCAAAAATGTAGTCCATTTTGAAATATATAATTTATAAAATATAAAAAAGTGGGTATTACTATTCATAATTGCTAGTTCATAATAATATTATAATAATATCTCATTTAGTAAAACTTGGTATTGCATACTATAGACGCTATTGAAGAAGGTCTTGATTGTGTGTAATGCAAGCCAAGTGAGGGATGTGTGTAGTGAAAGATCTGTTTGGTGTTGAGTAGAACATAATCAAATCATATTTCATTTATACATTAAACCAAATCTATACTTACTGTTTTGTAGAACAGTGTTGTGTATACTGTTAGCTAATACGGTGTTGTGTATAGAACAAGAAAATCTTGGTGTAGTGTATGATATAAGATATCAAAGAAATTAAAAATAATATATCTCATAAAATCTTGGGGAGTTACATTCTACCACCCATAAAATGAATTTCGCCCTCATAATTCGTCGGGATATAAAAGGTTTACTACTTGAAAGATTCTTATATAGAACCCATGTCGTAAAATGGAATACTAAAAATTCATTTTAAAAAGGAAACATAGAATCATAAGAGTCACCCAAAGTAAATTAGCACTAGGTTTCCACATAAAACAACATAGGTGAAAATATTGATATGGATGAGAAATATAACCATCAACATCTGATTAAGAGTGTTAGAGGACATGGCTATGAAAAATACAACAATCAAAAAGCCATAAATTTGTGATTATCTAAGGTACCATCTAATTCATCAGATATAAGTATAGCATCCCGCCTTTTTATAACCTAACTTTTCATTACATTTTACAAAACTAGGGATCTTTAAGGTTTAGTGTCTTGAAAACCAAGAACTTAAAACATGAAAACATAAAACATTCTTCTTAAACAATTGAAAGGATTATTCTTATCTTCATCTTAGGTTCATTACTGCATCTCATAACCTGAGGACATACATCAAAAGAAAGGGTGAGCAGAAGGCCCAGTAAGGGAAACAAGGGGAAACATTTAACATCTGAACTTGAGATACATCAACAATGTCATGAAAAAGAACTTTAAGGCATGAGAAAGAAATCAAGAGGAATATCATAATAAAAATAACTTATTTCATAACTTCAGTATGTGGCTACAACATTTTACAAAGACAATCATTTCCGTTTCACCAAGGTCCATCCCCATGGTGTCAATAAAAATTACCAAGTTTATTCAGCAAGGTATCAGTCTAAATGGTCATCTCTAGAGATTAAGTCATTACCCAATTCATTGGATCGCTATCAGGGCGCACCTTTAAATTTGACTTTTTTATCATGTGAGACACATATATCATCATCAAAAAATTTATAAATAACCCATATAGCATAAAAGAAATGAGTTTCATTTCATAACCATAACGTTTAAAAAACTGCTTTAAAGACTTGATCTTTTTGTCACTTTAAACCCACGGAAAAGGAAAGTGGGTCTCATGTATGTAACTCCCAGAATTTTATATATAACATTTTGGTATGTATGTCAATACCCCTTTATAAGAAATAGCTTTGAGTATTCAATTAATAAAATAAAATAATTTGTGAAAAAAAGAGAGACATTTTGAGACGGAAATTCGGCAGCATAATGACTATGTTGTAGGGTTTTAGAAAACATTGAAAAGAGAGGGGACATGGGTAACCCACTCATAAATGATAGATAAAACAGTAGGGGGACAGAATATAAATTATTTAAGAACATGGTTATGAAATTTGAATGATATACCATATGAAATGAAGAACATGAAAGGAAGACGAAAATAAGTTTTCTCTTATGAAACTTCAGCAACATAACAGCGTCACTTAAAACATCAAATAAAAAATGAATTGAACAGATAAAATAGGGTCTCTCATAATATGATAATAAAAGATCAGTATGATAGATATAGAGATCATAACACAACAAAATAAAAAAGGAACTTGAAATACTTGACATGAAAATAGAACTTGAAAATGAGAAGGGTGAAAGAACCACTTAAACATTCGGCAGCCTAACGACGTCACTTAAACATCAAAAAATCAATTGAAGAGATAAAATAGGGTATCTCATAATATGATTAGAAAATATCATTATTATATATATATAGATAATACCCCAACATAATAAAAATGAATTTGAAAGACTTGACAAGAAAATAGAACATGAAAATGAGAAGGGTGAAAGAATCCGTTACAAAAATTTCAGCAGCCTAACGGCGCCACTTAAACATTCAAAACAAGAAATTATGGAAGTAAGAGGGGATATCTCATCATATGAACATGAAAAGTGAAGTAAGAGGAATATAATATAACATCCTCCAACATAAGAACATTGAGCATAAAGGAAATGAATTAAAAGAGATTATTAGAAAAGATAGAGAGAGTTTGGATCCCTTACCATAAAATGTATCTCTTAAAACTCAATGGTTGGAACCTTGAGGGCTTGGGGGCACCTTGGGAAGACTCTTTGGGGCGTAATGGGACCAGAGATTTTTTTGGGGGAGAGTTGAGAGTAAAAACTAATGGAGGAAAGTGTGGGTATTTATAGGGAAAGAGAGGGGACAAGGCATTAATGGCCAAGGGACACCTCATTGGTGGTTTTGGTGAAACCATGGGCTTTCCCATGGTATTTTCACATGGTATTGTCCAATTGAGACACCTCATACCTTATCTTACTATTCATAAGTCGGAAATATTGATTACATACTTAATACATCATTTAATGATGTCATTAAACACCCGTAACTTAAAAACTGTATTATAACTATTCATCGAAAATTCAACTTTCATAGAAAAATCACAAAATTTCACCATAACCAAATATCGATGCCCTAATTTTGAAAATGAACTCCATTTTATAAAAGTAATTTTCTAAACATTTTCAATTTATTTTTTAAATAAATACACTATTCACTTAAAATTCATTTTTTTTAGAAAAAACCCCAAAAATTACCTTAGCATAATATCGATGTTCTGAATTCAAAAATAAGTCCATTTTATAAAAATATTTTTCAAAATATTTGTAATTTAATTTATAATTAAAAATCACTATTCACCTGAAAAAACTAATACTTGACTAATAATTTATGAAACCGTTATTTAAACATTTTATTGAATCACATTACTTAATCAAGGTGCCTAGATTATATTAATAATTTCTTTAAGTGAGATTACTAATCCATTTGGTCACATTACTAATCCTAAGCATAAAATCACTATTCATAATTTACTATTCATCAAAAAATAAGTTGATCATATTAGACTCTAAATTTCGTACTGAACATAATTTTAGAATACCATTTTTTGAAAATCATTAAACATTTTTAATTATTTAAGATTTACATAAACATTTTTATAATATCCTTCTTCTAAAATTCATCAAAAATATGCATACTATATTTATCCGGACATTTGAAAATTCATAATCTTCATCATATGAAGAAATCAAAATTTTTATTTAAAACAAAGGATTACACAAGGCAGTTACAGTCTTCTTACATAGCCCCTTATAACCCCATCATAGGACCTATGTGTAAGGTGTACTAAGGTGAGAGAATCTGAGGGTGGCTCAGCCAACATCGCACGAGTAGTAATTTCTATCAGTTTAAACTTCTCGTGAAGGCGATTCCATTCTAGCTTCACACGATGAAGTTCAGCTTGAGTTTGGTACAGAGAAAAGCCCAGTGGTGCAACCTCCTCCCCAAGTTCTATTATATGGGCTTCGATCGGTCCAAGACATCTAGGTGAGGCCATTGAATCTTCATTCTATATGAATTAACCAAGGTCACTTGTATTTAGAGTCAATAATCACAAAATTTGTTTTCCATGGGTTATAATGACTATCGGTCATATAATAGTCAAAACCCAATAGTCTCATTTTAATTATACTCAAGTTATCAAATGAAACGGTTTTGTTGAGTATGAAAAATTAAATAAAACACAAAATTAGGTAACAAAATTTACTCAAAATTTCACGTCGTTACAATAAGGGCACTAGAAAAACATTTTTGGTTTTCAAGATCATTTACCTAAAGTTGAAGAAATAGAAATTAGAAGAAATACTTTCTTTATTTGGGTACAATCTCAATATTGGTTGTTCCTTGGACAATTTCCACTCCATATCTTATGGAAATGAAGTTGAATTTTTCATTCGTAAAGTGTTAGCAAATCATGTGATATAATGATGGGTCCTTCCAGCTGTCTTAAACAAAAGGTTAGAAAAAGTTATCAAAAATACATAACTCCATCTATAATGAGATTAATCATATATTGTTCCTAAAATTGACTTATACTTCATATATCATACTTCTTAATATAATAAAACTAGTTTATACTAACCAGGGACTTCCTGTAGGCCAGTGGTAGGTGATAAAGGCCTATCACACTTCAGTTGTGGGTTCGATTCCCACAGCCTTGTTTGACGCAGCGGGTTTTCGCTCGTTCTGCATGTTGTCCTTTTTCTATAAATATATTATTATAACATTCCATAAATAATATCGACAAAACTTCTAGCCTTAAACAATACTGACTTATGTCCAACATAATCCATTCCAATCTTTAGGATTATCAAAAATACTTTTGTCCAAACTCATAGTATAAAGAAAACAATTACTAGAAATGTCATCTGCCGAGCATGTGAATACAATCATTTATACCCCATATATCATACAATATATCTTGTATGTAAAATTAAAAACTTGTGAATAACATAATCATGTATTCTCTTGAAAAATGAATACCAATTGACTCTTAGTGAAAACATGAATGCTGTAAAAATTGGACACTTTCCACATACCAGAATCCCAAAATTTCTATATACTCAAACCATGATATAACTTTGTCCTTATATCAGTCATGACCTCATTTAATTTTTTCTTTATCGCTTCATAATGCGCACTTCATCTTCATTCCAAAAATATTTTAATCACATTTCATGGTTATCGGTACCATATAATTATTGAAAACTAATACCAAGATATTCCAAAATTCCACGATTCCATAAATGAGATTGCATGATACTATTTTGAAATCCCATTACATAAACACTTAATCATTAAACAACATAATTGTCATACTAAAAATCACAAATAGAGATCACATGTGACTTCCCTTTATCATTTACCTTAAGAGATTTCTCACAATGATCACCATTAACCCTTGGATTAGGGCATTGATTAACATAATTCCCCATTTCCTTGCACTTGAAGCATTGAAGTGTTGGAGGTGTGTTCTCTGCAGTCTTTTCTTTATTCACATTATTAGAAACCCTTTTTCTATTAAATCGACACTCAGCTACTCGATGACATTTTTTTCCACACTTAAAACATTTTCTAGTCACTATAAGACAATCTCCACCATGATTCATTTTACACTGTGAGCATGAAGAAACATTCATCTTCTTTTCACCATTATTCTTAAATTTTTCCTTAAACTCTATCATTCATTTCTTGTCAAAACCATGAGATGGATATGTGACACCAAATTCAATTTCTACATTGATAGCACGACACACAATTTCTTCATAGCTACTGATGTATCTTATAGCTAATGCCCTTCAAAGACTTTGTTTTAATCCACTAAAGATTCGATCAACTTTACTTTCAGGTTGGATGATAAAGCAAGATGAATACCTTGCCATCCTTGTAAAATTAACTTCATATATACCAAAAAATTCATCATCCTTTTTCTTAAGCTCAAGGAAATACTTTTCCATCATTGTTCAAAGAATACGAGCGAAGTACTTATTGAAAAATAAGTTCTTGAACTCATCCCATTCCATGGATTAAATTTCATCTCAGGGCCTCATATTCTTAATTAGAGTCCGCCATCAATATACTTCACCTTCTAAACTGAAAACAAACAAAATGACTTTTTCATTTTCTAAACAGTGAAGTATCCAAAAAAAATTTCAATGGTATTTATCCATTGTTAAGCAACAAGTTGATCAGAAGACCCACTGAAAGAAGGTGGATGTTTCCTCATGAAGGACTCAATAGAATATTGTTCCTTTCTCTCCTCATTTGGGAGTCCAGAATGATTCATAGCTTGTGTAAATATATAAATAAGATTTTTCACTCTATATCCCATTAAATTGGTTTGTTCAAGATGACAATCATTGCATTGTATATTACATTGATCAACACAGTTCCTTTGATTCCATCCATAGTCTAAAATCCAAAAAGAAAAGTGTGAGAGGCAAAAATCATTCTAGGGAAAACAACATAATAAAGGGGTAGTACAATCAATATCTGACATCTGAGGTTTAATTATAATATCGTTACCATAATTCTAGGACTATAACCTATACATATACTTAATCAAATGGACATCCCTAGACATACCTTAGAAATATCTCTTCGGATCTCACTAATGTTTTTGCATCCTAGTTTCCAATGGTTAACTAAAACTTTCCTTTAATACCAACTGTAGAGACCCAATCTTGACAGACATGGACATTACATTACTTTTTCGGAATACCAAATATATAACAAAAACAAAAACCAAAGGACCGCAATAGTTTAGTCTCTTTGGAAACTCGGAATATAATCTTCTAATCTTGGTGAAAGATCTTCAGCATCTCCCATAATGATATTCCCCATTTGTTTTCTTACATCAAACCTTTCTTTATATCCTGTGGAAAAGAAAACATATAAATGGTGAGCTGAAATGCTCAGTAAGGGTATGAATGGAGAAAATAAAACAAACCATATACATTTGAACTTCAAAACATTAACATAAACTGTACACATCAACATCTTGAGTAGTGATATAAATCATGGAAGTACGTAAGGAATAGGTTATAAAGGAACATTAATCATGATAAAATAGCACGGGAATAAAACATTTAATTGTGGAAAACCATTAATCACATGATATGATTTCCATAGTAGCCAAGGCATTGGTTCCAAGAACATCTTAGTGGACAAAGTCCCTTTGTGAATCTAGTTCACTCCTTATTTCAGTCCTGTAACACTGAACCAGATTAACTTACCATTCCAGCCATGTCTATCTCATGAGATATAAATTTTTACCCAATGAAATTTAGGGATATATAGGTCCCACCCATCTCATAATGAAATCATTCTTACGTGTGCCACAACATAAACATAAATCATTCATCATAACCCTGTGAATTAAATTGGTTTCATAAACATCATCCCATCATAACATAATCCATATAAATAAATGGATATAATTACATTATAAGAAAAGTGAAACCATGTAAATAATAGAGACATTATACTTGAAACATACACATATGAAATAATGTAATCTTAGATGGAAAATGGTTTTGATAAAATAGTTGAAATGATTTCTTGAGGAAAATATCCTTTTTTCTTCAAAATAATTTTCTTTTTCCCAAAATGCCATGCAATTTTAAAATAAAAGGATTGTTTTGAAAATATTCATGAAATCCTGCAGAGTAAAATTGATGAAAATAAGGCGTTATGAAAACTGTAAAAATCTGTTCCTGTCGTATACGTTAAAACACATTATTCTCGTACTTTTTCCGGAAAAGCCAAAAAGTATCTCGTATGGTAAACAAAAGAAAGATCAATTCCATACGATGTGGTAAAAGTAAAAAAGGGTAAAAATGACTTTAAACATACATGGAATAAAAGTAAACATTTTATGAAAACATTTTGAGAACATATGGACATGGATAATAAACATAACCTTAGTAAATACTTATGAATAATCAATCTCGGATAAGAATGAGATAGGAATAATTATCCCTTACCTTATGTCCAATTTCTTCCGTACGTGTCTGAGACTCCTGTATAGTGGGATAAAAAATATTATTAACTTGTAACAAAACCATAATAATATTTAAGATATCATATATGATTCACTTACGACTTTATATTATCCGTTCATTTGTCAATTCAAAGTTAAACCATCATTTTGGGTAAAATCATTTCATTTATCATCAATGTTTTGACTTGTAATTATTTAATTGATTAATTAAATCATGATTACTTAATTCCAGAACATGATTTATATATAATATATATTCAAAATGTACATATATATAATAGATCGATAAATGGAATGAAATACACCGTTCATGGAGACGGTAGGCCATACGTACGCATGGACGCTGTTTTTCATTTCCTTATTGAATTGAATGGAATTAAGTAGATGACATACATATATATATACATAAATCCAGTAGCATTATTATTTCATATATTTCATTATTACTTATTATATATACTTTATAATCATTCTTTAATTGTTAACATGGAAAATGAATCTCATCACGTCGTGGAGACGGTAATCCGTACGTACGCACGAGCGATGATATCGTTCCCATATTTATTGAATGGAATTGGATTGGATGACATAATATCATAGAAGAAGTATGATTTTATAATAATCATATATAGTCACTCTTTACACCATTATATGTTGAGTTAATAAGGTTTTCCTTAGGACTTTTCCATTCCTTCCTGTTTTGAAAATCACAAACACCTTATACTTAAGCAGATCGATATTTTAATTCCATAAGGAAAATTTTCTTCTTTAAGGAAATTTACCCTAATCTAAATTTTCTTATACATATCAATATTTTCCTTTTGTATAAAACCTGGATTCATACCCAATCCCCCAGAATCATATAATGTCAAGAAGTGAAGTATTCTATTTTTAGGATCCGAATTCTGGATGAGAACTGTAATGACGTTCCACTCCGAATTCTAGATACAAAAATTCAAGAGTTTGACTCTGAACTATTATGAAGTTCAACTCCGAACTTTCATGAGTTCAACTCCGAACTCTTATGATGTTCGACTACAATATTTTAGTAATTCGACTCCAAACTCTAATGAAGTTTGACTCCGATCTTTCATGAGTTCTACTCCAAACTCTTATGTAGTTTGACTCCGAACTCTTATGAAGTTCGACTCTGAACATTCATGAGTTTGACTCTGAAATCTTATGACATTAGACTCCTATCTTTCATGAGTTTGACTCCGAACTCTTATGAAGTTTGATTCAGAACTTTTACTAGTTCGATTTCTAACTCTACAAGTTCAGATTCTGAACTCTGGTGAAACCAGACTCTGAATTTCCTTAAGAAATTCAGACTCCAGACATCTACAGACTTCAGGTTCCAAATTCCTATAAAACATAATCTGAACATTTTTTTATTAGACTCTGAATTTCATTTTTTGTTAGACTCCGAAATTTAATTTACATACATTCCGAATTCTAGTTTTTCTTATTCTTACACTTCTTTCATTGTTAAACGCTGTCGTCCTTTCAGTTTCACTTTTTTTGTTATAAAACGATGTCATCCATTCTGTTTCTAATTAACCGTTGGTTTAGAGACACGTGTACAGGTCCCTCCGATATTCAAGGAAAATATGACTGTTGGAGGAGGGAGCCGACCATTGGAAAATTTTCCTATACATCGGAGATCATTTGAAAGAGCTCAAAAAGAAGTTGATCACTCTAGAGACCACATGCTATTAAGGTGATTTCTAGAGAGGGATGATTTTCATGCTTTGTGCATACTGAACCACTCATTCAGATTGCTTCGCGTGACTCCGAATGTTTGTGATTACATTCGAGGGCTTCCGGGGATAGGAAGACAGAGGTGCCGACCACCATGATGTTCGAGGGCTTCCTTGCTGAGGAAGACAGATATTCCAACTACCTTGAAGTTGAGGGCTTACGGGGATAGCAAGGCAGAGACTCCAATCTTTGTATCGAGGGCTTACCCTGGTGTGGGTACGACAGACTTGCTTGAATGAATAAATCAAGGGACCTTTATCCAAGGTTGTTGGATACCCTTCTCTTTGGGTTAAAAGAGTTATTGTTTGTTACTTGTAGTTGTACTACTTGTTTTTCTACTGCATATTGTATTGTAAGGAAAGTATAATCTTCTTATATTTCCTTACACTTTTACTCTAATTCATTTATATTCTATATGCTTTAAGGTAGAATCTCATGTTGTATACTTTGGTTTAGTTTCAATTTCTTGATCTATATTTCTGGAACCTGTTTTCGGAATCACATTCCAGATTTAAGCAAGTGCATAGAACTAGAACATTGTAACTTCATACCTTGTTCCAATTCTCCAATTGGTGTTTGAGGTGTTGTGAATTTTCTTAGTTTAACTTTTTTAAACTTAGATCATTCCTTGTTTAAGGAAATTTCTAATGTGTACAATTCACCCCCCCCCACTCTTGTATATTGAGCATCTACATCATTATTTCGATCCTGCAATTGGTTTAAGAGCATGTCTATGAAATACTTATACTCACATATAAGTTTTCCATGCCATTTTTTCATTAATTTTCAACCTTTCATAGAAAGACTTTGTCATTCCAAATTTTCATTCTGAATTTCCATGCCAAAATTTTCATTCAGAATTTTTTCATTCTAAAAATTGTGGTTTCAAAATTTTCGTACTAACAATTTTGGTTGCCAATGATTTTCTTAGAGATGGAAGGAATCAACGTTGGATCTATTGACAATATAAACCCTACAATACCACTAATTTTTTATGGGAATCATTATGAGTACTGGAGAGATCGAATGAAAACTTTCGTTATAAAAACTAGAGTGGATAACTTTGTTATGCTTACTGGTGATTATAAAATTCTTGATAAGGAAGTTAAAACACTCACTAACTAGGAAAAGAAAGAATATAAACTCAATTATAAGGTACACAATACATTACTATGTTCAATGACTAGGAATATATATAGCCAAAATTCTTCTTGTGAATATGCTAATTGTATATGGGAGAAGCTTGAGGTTACACATTTTGGTACATCCAAAGTGATTGAGACAAGACGATCTATGCTGAGAGAAGAGTATCATGGTTTCAACTTTCCTCATGGAGAACCCATTTGCAAAGTTCAACAGAGATTTATGACTATAGTGAACAGTCTTCATTATGTAGGAGAGAATGGTCTAGATGATGAAGCTCTTGTGGATAAGATAATTGTAATTATGACTGATGAGTGGGAATAAAAAATAACAGCTATTGATGAGAACAATAAGGATACTCAAATTTCGTTAGATGTCCTTTTTTGAAATCATATCCAACATGAAACAAGAATGAAGAGAGATGCTGACAACATCAAAAAGAAGAACGGAAATGGTACTGTTGCTTTTACAACAACATCAAATCGTTTGAAAGCTAAGACTCCTGAGAGAGTAACCAGATCCAATTCTAAGAAAGTTATTATCCAATCCAAATCTAGTGAGATTGAAGTATCAGAAAATTAGTTAGCAAATCTTGCTCGAATAATGAACAAGATAGATGGTCAGAAAAATTTCCAATCCAAGTATAAGAAAAAGGAAAGGAAATATAGGAAATATGGAGAAGTAACTTGTTATGAATGAAAGAGAGATGGACACATTAGACTAGATTTACTTTTTCTCCAAAAGAAGGAAATAAAAGAAAGGAATTCTGAAAGGAACAGAAAGAAGTATTATAAAGAAAAAGCTAAAAAACGTTTGAAAGCTAATGACACCTGGAGTGCCAGTAGTGGTGACTCTTTAGATGAATCTCTTGATTATGAATCTTCAGGACAGAAGAATCTTCTTCTTATAGCCAGATTACCTATTAACAATCATTGCTCCATGGCTAAGGTACACAATGCTGAATCATTGACCAATGTTTCTTTAAATTCTATGATAGAAAATATTATAACTCTTCAGATGAAGAATCATCTTCTGATGAAGAAAATACTTCACCTACCTATGAAGAAGTTTCTAGGTTTTCTGAACTTCGTGAGATTGAGAATTCCAAATTCAATAAAAATCATGATAAGTAAAACTCTAGAAATAATACTCTTACAAAATAAATATCAGATCTCTCTAAAGATCTAGATAGGAGAAATGATGATTTTGAAAGTATTCCAAAAAATCTCGAGGAAGTAAGTTCTGAGAAGAAAAAACTTTCTAAAGAGTTAGAAAAAGTAATTTCTTAGAAAAGTGTTTTTGAACCTAGATCTAGTTCTAAATCTAATGATTTTGAAGATAAAAACTTGATTATAAAACTCATGTCTGAAATTGTTTCCTTAATAAAGTGTTTATCAAGATTTACCCATGGTAAACAAAATTTTGATAAAATGTATTCACAAATATGACCTTTAAGAAACAAATCTGTATTTGGTTATACCCATGGAAAACCATCTTTTAGTAACAACTACTTTGTTCCACAAAGTGCCCCATATTGTACCAAGTGTCAATGTGGTGGTCACTGGGCAATGAATTTCTCTTTAAACAAAACCCAATCTATAGGTTTTCATAAGGCTTATTTTTCTATGAAGATGTCGGTGCCAAAATATTTGTTATCTAGATATCTCAGACCAAACAAGTTTGGATTCTGAAAGTCTAATTATTTTCTTATTTTTAGAAAGATAAAGGAAGTACCAATAACAATACATGGTACATGGATAGTGGATGTTCTCGGCACATGACGGGTAACAAAAGCTATTTTGAAAAGATTATCAAGACGATAGGATGAAAAGATAACTTCCAGAGATAATGCTCAGGGAGAAATTGTTTGTATAGGTAATATTGTTCTTCATGGTAAAACATTGATTTCAAATGTTTTATTTGCTAAGGTGCTTAATGAAAACCTCATTAGCAGAAGTCAATTATGTGATGAGAGTTACCTTGTGAATTTTAGGAATGATAAATGCTTAGTTCACAAATCCAAGGAAGAATTTATTCTCTTAGCCAATAGGAAAGTTAATGTTTACACTTTAAACGTAGAAGACCTTAGGAGCCATGACCTACCTTGCCTTAGTGCAATGGAAGATCATTCATGGTTATGGCATAGAATATTAGGTCACTGTAACCTTAGGAACTTATGTAAACTGTCTAAGAAGAAACTAGTTAAGGATCTACCGGAGCATATATTTGATTATTCTAATGTTTGTGATCCTTCTAAATATGGAGAGAAACATAAATCTAGTTTTAAATCAATCGGTGAAGCCTCAACAACTGATGCATTACAGTTAGTGCACATGGATCATTTTGGTCCAACACAAACTGGAAGAATTGGAGGCAAATACTATGTGTTTGTTTTATTTGATCATTACATTAGATTTACATGGGTCTATTTCCTAGAAAAGTAGTCTGAAGCTGTCTCTTATATCAAATGTTTTAGATCCCATGTTAAAAATGATAAAAATCAACCATTGAAAACTATTCATAGTGATCATGGAGGAGAATTTCAAAATTCTGATTTTGAAACCTTTTGTAGTTGAAAAGGTATTTCTCACAACTTTTTAGCACCTAGAACTCTTCAACAAAATGGTGTAGTTGAAAGAAGAAATGGAATTCTTCAAGAAATAACTAGAACTAGGTTGAGTGAATAGTCTATAGCTAGAAATTTCTGGGCTGAAGCTGTAAGTACTTCTTTTTATACTATAAATCGAGTTTTGATTAGACCTTTTCTTAATAAATCACCTTATGAGTTATGAATTGGTAGAAAACCAGGACTTTTATACTTTAAGGTTTTTGGATTCAAGGTATTCATCTTGAATAATAAATATATTCTACACAAATTGGCACCAAAATCAGATGAAGTAATTTTCTTAGGCTACTCCATAACGTCTAAGGCTTATAGAGTTTTCAATAAAATCACTTGTACTGTTGAGGAAATAGTGCACGTCAAATTTGATGAATCTAATCATTTTTTAGTAAACCATCCCAACCTATATCCTTGGATGTTTTTCCAAAAACTGATTATCAACCTTTAATAGAAGATCCTTCTGATAAGGAAAATGATCAAGAAGATATTTCTGAAACATTTACCTTAGAATACTTTCTACACTATGTTAATGGGCAGGTTTTACAAAACCCAAATCAGGTGTTTATTAAGAATCATCCCAGTGATAGTATGATTGGTGATGTAAATCAACCTGTAAGGACTAGAAGTTCCTTGACAAATGAAGTAGAACATCTAGCATTCCATTCCCAATTAGAACCAAAAAGCACTGATGAAGCTTTAGGTGATGATGATTGGATCAAATCCATGCAAGATAAACTAAATGAATTTGAAAGGAATAAAGTATGGACCTTGGTTGAAAGACTTAAGGAAACTTCTAATATTGGAGTAAAATGGGTCTTCAGAAAAAAATGTGATGAAAATGGAGTCATCATAAGAAATAAAGCTATATTAGTTGATAATGGCTATAATCAGCAAGAGGGAATAGACTATGAAGAAACCTATGCTCCAGTAGCCAAACTTGAATATATTCATATTCTACTTTCCTTTGCAGCATTCTTCAATTTTAAACATTTTCAAATGGATGTGAAATGTGCTTTCCTTAATGGTTATGTACAAGAGGATGTTTTGGTTGAACAACCTCCTGACATTGAAGACACAAAACATCCTGATCATGTTTTTAGACATACCAAAGATTTGTATGGCCCTAAACAAGCCCCACGAGCCTAGTATGATATACTTATAATATTTTTTCTTCAAAATAACTATGTTAAGGGAAATGCAAATCCAACACTTTTTATAAAGAAATATAAGAAAAATGTTTTTATTGTTAAAATTTATGTTGATGAAATCATATTTGGTTTAACTCAGCAATCTTTAACTGATTCTTTTGAAAGTCTAACGAAATCTATGTTTGAAATGAGTATGATGGGTGAGTTAAATTTTTTTCCTTGGTTTTAAAATTCTCAAAAACCATAAGGAACCTATATATCTCAACATAAGTATATTAAAGATCATCTTAAAAAGTATTTATATGACAACACTAAGAGTATAAGTACTCCCATCGGTACCTCAAACTCTTTAGATCTTGATGAAGCTGGGAAACCAGTAGATGAAACATCTTTTAGAGGTATGATAAGAAGCCTAATATACATGACAGCTAGTCGACCAGACTTTATGTTTTCAGTATGCTTATGTGAGAGATATCAATCAAATCCTAAGGAATCTCATTTAAAGGGGGTAAAAATAATTTCTCGCTACTTAAAGGGAACCATGGATCTAGGACTGTTTTATACTTATGGAAATGATTTTATTTTAAAAATCTTTTCGGATGATGACTTTGGTGGATGTAGAATGGATAGAAAGAGTACATCTAGAACTTTTCATTTCTTAGGAGATTCATTAGTTTCTTGGTCCTGTATGAAGCAACATTCTGATGCACTTTCCACTGCTGAAGCAGAATATGTAGCAGCTGGAAGTTGTTGTGCTCAAGTATTGTGGATGAAAAACACACTCGCAGACTATGGCTTGAGTTTTACTAAACACAAATTTTGTGTGATAACACAAGTTACATTGGCCTTAGTAATAACCCTGCATATCACTCTCATGCAAAGCACATAGATATTAGGCATCACTTCCTTATGGATCACACACTTAAAGTAGATATCAGTATTCAGTTTATCGGAATGCAAGATCAACTTGATGATATTTTCACAAAATCTTTACCCTATGATAGATTTGAATACATTAAACAAATGTTTGGAATGATAACTGTGAGTTAATCCTTCCCATTAACATCCTGTTGAACAAATCTACTTATAGTAATAAACTCCTTTTCATAGGGGGAGTACATTTGTGTGCTAGTTTAACAAAAAAAATCTGTTGACAGTTTTCTATTTTCCCTTTGTAACTAAATTTTTCATAATAAGTTAATGGAAATTCTTGGAATGGAAATTTCCGGAATAGAAATTCTCGGAATGGTTATTTCCGGAATGGAAATTCTCGAAATGGAAATTTTTGTACTCGAACTTTTGTAAGGAGATTTTCATACTAGAACATTCAGAATGAGATTTTCGTACTGTATCTTTTGTAAGGATATTTTCGTACTATAACATTCGTAATGTTTTTTTTCGTATTGAAACTTTCGTAATGAGATTTTCATACTGATACATTCGTAATGATATTTTTGTAATGAACTTTCATAATGAGTTTATTTTTCGTAATGAGTTTTTTTTCGTTTTAAAATTCATTTCTTCAAAAAGAATATTACCAATTAGGAACAGTCATTCTAGCCAATCCGAAAGGTATTATTTCCTTACTTATGTTTCCATAATCATATTTTTCTTGCTAGTATTTTCCTATTTTTTAACAAAAATAATAATTCGGATTCTAGTTTTCCTTAATTCTGAATGTTTTTCATAAAACCTAAAAAGATTAGAGTCGTGTTTTCCTTACGAGAATATTCTCAACCGTACGATCAGATCGAAATGTTTTTCAACTGTTAGATGGCTTTTGGAAGACCAAAGGTCACATCCATCACCTATGTAAAAGGAACCCCAAGAATTTTCCCACATCGGTTTTTCAATGGTTTTTCATCTTGAAGCTTTTCTTCTCTTCTTAAGACCGGTTCCGATCTTTTTAAAGACATTCCGAATCCTTCAGAACTCTTCACTCTGAATGTCTGTTGAATCTACATCTCAAGATATGTCAACTTCAAAACCATTCTCTAAGTGGTTAGTCTTCATGGAATGGTTAGTGCATCTGGATTTCTTTAAGTTCGATTCTATTATATCAAAAAATATCATATTGAATGGCTGGGAAGATGTATTCTTGTTTAAGTCAGAGAAACAGGATCTGGTTTACACCGAATTGCTGATTGAGTTCTATGAGTCTATTTCCTTCCAGATGGAAGATGAAAGAGACTGGTTTTCTTTTATGTCTTATAGAAAGATTTACAAGTTATCTTACACCAAGGCCTCAAGCTTGGTTGGTTTATCCTATGAAGGGGAAGATGAGTTTTTCTCACATAAGATTCTAGATGAATATGGATGTTTCAACAAGGTGAAGGCTTTAATATTCCTTGGGATTAAGGATTCTACAACTGCTATGATTTCTCATCTCACTCTGAACAATAAGATTCTATAGCTATGGGTACAGGGTTTTCTCGTACCAAGAAGAGGCGACAAGGATAATTTGAATAAAAGTGATATATATGTCTTAGATGTCTTGGTAAATCTAAGAAAGATAAATTTGATGAGGCATGTCTTGATTATGATCAAGAATATAAAACAAGGGAACTCGAGAGCTCAAATAATTATGCACCCTGCCTTACTATCTAATCTGATAGTTTAGTTCTTATAATCCTTCAAGGTTACATGAAAATCAAAAGTCCAGAATTGTAAGCTTATGCTTGTTAGTGATGATACCTTGAAGAGGATGAAGATGGGATTTTCCAGTGAATCCAGGGAATTTTACCCTATATATGTGGAAGATGTTGAGGAAGCTCAGAAAGATGCACAGACTCCAGAACCATCAAAAAAGGCAAGGACGAAGAGAAAGATTAAGGAAGTGGTTGCTGATAAAGAAAATCCCATGTCTAAGGAAACTCAGTCTGCTCCCCCCAAACCGAAGTAGCAGAAAACATATACAGATGAAGTGGCAGGTAAGTGGAGGGAAGACAAGGAAAAGAGGAAAGAAAGGGATCCACAGTTCGGATTGGAACCTACAAGAGCTAAGGCCCTAAAATAGAGAGCAGAAAATGAGTTAGAAAGTCAAGAAAAGGAAAATAAGATGAAAAAGAAGTTGTCTGAAGCTGAACTGGGGCAATATCTTTTGAGAGATACTGAGATAGCTTCTGAAATGCTTCATGTTCCAGAAACATTCGGAAATGAATCTTTACCAGAGACTCCCGCCAAGAAGTTCTTTTCTCGTGAAAAACATAAGGGTAAAGAGATGGTTGTTGAAGAAGAAATATAAGCTGGATAAGAAGTAGAGGAATAAGTTGAAGAAGAAGAAGGAGAGGTAAGTCAAGATTTGGATTCATTGATCAAGAAGTTGAATATTATAAAGAGAAGGCAGGATCCACAAAAATAGACACTCTGGGAAAGGGAGAAGAAGCTGAGAAATATGAGGTTGAGGAAGAATAGCAAGAAAATGTTTTGTTTGATGAGGAAAGATCCTATGTGAAGGATTTTCAAGAGGAGGGACAAGAAAAGGATAAAATTTATGAAGATCAGATTATTCAAGTTTCTGAATCCAAGGAATTATCTACTGATGAGGAACACATTAAAAAGAATGATAAAGGGAAGAATGTTCTATTGGAGACACCAATAAAAGATATTATAAGGAATAAAGTAGTTGGTGGTACCTCTAAATGGAAGTTGGTGCAGGATGAAGAAGAAACATCTCCATGAAAAGTTTCTCATTCGGAGTCATCAGCACAAAGTCATGATTATATTGTTGAGTCTTTAAAAAAGATGGTGGATGTCATTCCAATCATTCCCACCATTGACACTAGATGTCAAATGCTTCCGCTAATCCAAAACAAAAAATCAGAGTCACTATACATGCTAATGTATAAGTGTGTGAAGATCGAAGCTGAACAAAAGTTTCTTTATTGACTATGATGTGCATAGAAAGTCCTGTAGTAAGGTAACAATGTGGTCTAAGAGAGTTTATGAAGACTTAGTGAAGTTTGAAAATTTTCAGGCTGATGTTCAAAATGCTTTAGACATGGAGCAGAAAATGTTTTACGATCTTCATGAAAAGCTAACCCAAGAGAAAAATTATCATAATCAACAGGTCAGGGACCTGAATGGGAAGCTCAATTCAGTTTCTCAGAATTGGAAAAGTGAAAGAGATTTCCAGATTTAGTTTAAGGAAAAGATGGAAAAGCAATATGATTTAATAATGATGCAGAAAGAAGTCATGGAGGCTCAGGTTGAAGCCTTGAAAGTACAAGGGTAAAGGTTCTCAGCTTTGGAGAAGCAAGCCGAGGAAGACCAAAGGGATTTGATGAAATGAAAAACCTTATAAAAAATCTGATCCCGAAGGAAAAGGGAGACAAATAAACCCACTCCGATCTTTTTTTGTATTTTTCTTTACATGGAAATTTTTTTACAACTCTAATGAAATGTTGTTTTGTTGGTTGTATATTGAAGTGTTTTTACGAATCTTTTAGGTACCATATATTCCATTCCCTAAATTCTTTTTGAAAATCACAAAGGGGGAGAAGGAAAAAGAACTACTTAAAAATGGAGAAAGACATAAAATGAAGAAGGAAAATTTTTTAAGTGAAATATCCTTAAATTAAGGGGTAGTTTTCCATTACGAAGTTTTTCATTTCCATGATAATAAAAAATCTACTATGGAAATTCAAAATACAATCCTCAGAGTTTCAATGCCTAAGGGGGATTTGTTGTATTCACTTTCATCCATGAACAAAGAGATATAATTTTTAATTTCAATGTCTAATGAATGTTTTCAAATTACTTAATTCTTTTTCATAAGGATATTTGTGCATTCCAAAAAGGGGGAGATTGTTGATTCAATAACGTTTTTCTTTATGAATTTTATATTCCTTCATGTTTTGAAAATCACAAAGAGCTTATACTTAAATAGATCGATATTTTACTTCCAGAAGGAAAATTTTCTTCTTTAAGGAAATTTAACCTAATATAAATATTCTTATACATATCAATATTTTTCTTAAGTATACAAACTGGATTCATACCCAAAACCCCAGAATCATATAATGTCAAGAAGTGAAGTATTCTGTTTTTAGGATCCGAATTTAGGATAAGAACTATAATGATGTTCCACTCTAAATTCTGGATACGAACTTTCATGAGTTCGACTCCGAACTATTATGAAGTTTGACTCCGAAAATTCATGAGTTCGACTCCGATATCTTATTAAGTTCGACTATGAAATTTTAGGAGTTGGACTCCAAACTCTTATGAAGTTCGACTATGAACTTTCATGATTTTGACTCCGATTTCATATACAGTTCGACTCCGAACACATCTGAACTTCGACTCCGAACATTTATGAGTTCGACTCCGAACATTCATGAGTTCGACTCCGAACTCTTATGAAGTTCGATTCTGAACTTTTACTAGTTCTACTTCAAAATCTGCAAGTTTAGATTCTGAACTCTGGTGAACCCAGACACCGAATTTCCTTAAGAAATTCAGACTCTGAACTTCTACAGACTTCAGGTTCCGAATTCCAATAAAACAGAATCCGAACATTTTTTTTATTAGACTCCGAATTTCATTTTTGGCTAGACTCCTAACTTTTATTTACTTACATTCCAAATTATATTTTTTATTATGCTAACACTATATTCATTGTAAAACGATGTCGTTCTTTCAGTTTAACATGTTTTGTTATAAAATGATGTCATCCATTCTATTTCTAATTATGCATTGGTTTAGTGAAACGTGTACAGGTCCCTCCGATATTAAAGGAAAATATTACTATTGGTGGAGGGAGCCGACCGTTGGAAAATTTTCCTATAAATAGGAGCTCATTTGAAAGATCTCAAAAAATAAGATGATCACTCTAGAGACCACGCGCTGTTAAGGTGATTTTAGAGAGAGAATATTTTTATGCTTTGTGCGTACTGAACCGCTCGTTCAGAATTTTTTGTGCGACTTCGAATGTTGGTGATTACATTCGAGGGCTTCTAGGGATTGGAAGACAGAGGTGTCAACTACCTTGATGTTCGAGGGATTCCTTTCGGAGGAAGACAGAGGTTCCAACTACCTTGAAGATGAGGTCTTGCAGGGATAGAAAGATAGAGACTCTGATATTTGTATCTAGGGCTTAACCTGGTGTGGGTAAGACAGACTTGCATGAAAGTATAAATCAAGGGACCTTTATCCAAGGTTGTTGGATACCCTTCTCTTTGGGTTAAAAGTGTTTTTGTTTGTTACTTGTAGTTGTACTACCTGTTTTTGTGCTGAATATTGTTTTGTAAGGAAAGTATAATCTTCCTATATTTCCTTACACTTGTACTCTGATTCATTTAGATTCTATACACTTTAAGTTAGAATCACATATTGTAAACTTTGGTTAAGTTGCAATTTCCAGATCAATATTTCCGAAACCTGTTTTCGGAATCACTTTCCAGATTTAAGCAAGTGCATAAAACTAGAAGTTTTTAAGTTCATACCTTGTTCCAATTCTCCAATTGGTGTTAGAGGTGTTGTGAATATGCTTTGTTTAACTTTGTTAAACTTAGATATTTCCTTGTTTAAGGAAAATATGAAATTGTACAACTCACCCCCCCCCCCTCTTGTATATTGAGAATCTACATCATTGTTTCGATCCTACATTATACCGATCAAAGTAAGGTGGTGGTGGAAAAACTGATTACATCACGGCGTTGAGACGGTATTCCGTACATACGCACACGCGGTGATTTCGTTTTCGGTAAAATGGATAGAAGGTGAAATATGATTGTTTAATATTTATAATAAAATATCAGTTTATATGTAATACTTATGTTATTACATTATAATTAAACAACTAAATAATAGGAAGTAGAAGAAGAAAGAAACATGAATGAGTCGGTAGAATAGATTACCTCTTCCTCGACGCACCTCCTTTAAACTTCTTCTTTGGGCACTACAGTTTGTCTTTTGAGATGATAATAACCTCTATAATATAACTAGAGAGTTTTAGAAGAGTAATTGTCATGGTTTTTCCAAGATTAAATGCTCAAAATGGAGTTAATAGAAGAGGGAAGGGGTGCCCTTTTATAAGGGGAGAGGGGCACCTTTGAAAAAACATAAAATATTATTTTATAATAAAGTCATATTTGGTTTATAATAGCTCCAAATTTATTTATTTCGAAGCTAAAGTGGGGATGGGTCTAAATATTCTTAACCAAGTGGTTTTATACAAGTTTAGTTTACTATTTTAACCTTACCATTTTAATTTAACTATAAGCTAAATAATTTAACTTTTACCGTGTCTTCTTGGTTTCATACACTGTAATAAACATACTATAACAAGACAAATGAACCCCAAGTGGTTCATTATTAATATATAAAACCTCATCAAAGTCATGTTGCCGAAACATAGAGTTTTAGGAATAAAATAACAATTAATAATATAATATTTGTTTTAGAAACTATTTTATGTCAATTTTGGCACTATTTGGTAATTGATTTTTCTGAAAATTATAACAACATTATTATTTCTAAAAAAGTTAATTGAATAAATAAAAATATGTCATATTAACCTATAAAATTATTTTAATTCATAAAACGTCTCAAATTACAATTTTTGGGTATTTATAACATCAATTATGTTAATATTTCATTAATATGGTAATTACTGCATCATCATTGTGTCATAAATAAATTAAATTATTTAATGTCTAAAAATTATAAATAAAATACCAATTTGTGAGAAATCATTTTATATTTCTAATAAATATTTATAGTCGAATTTATCTCATGTATATCCCTATGTTAAAAATGTTTTAGTTATTAAACTTTGATTTTAACTATTTTAACTATTCTTTAAATAAAATAATAACAACTATCCTAATCTAATCCAAGTTGACCTAGAGGGTAATATGTTATTCCTAAGGTTTTTTTGGTCGAATTAAACATATGAAATAGAATTAGGACATGTGTTAGGGTAATAATAATATCATTTTTACCATAAATTACCCTATTTACTTTTAACAGTGGTAAATAAAAGTAAAACATAACTATTCACCAAAAATTATTTTTATCTTATTGAAACAATTTTTACTCCTTGATATTAACCATTTCTCTAAAATTTTAGAAATTCCACTCATAGAAGCGGTAAAAATATGTTTTTTTGTAAATTTTACAATTCTCCTAGGAGGTGGGTAAAAGACGGTGAAAAGTTCTATAAAATTTTTATATTTATAAAATTATTATAAAATGAATCAAATGGATTACATTGAACTTATATAGCTATTATGTATCAATTCTGACCTCTAATAAATTTAAATAATATAACTAATTATTTAAATAAAATTTCGGTTTTTATATAGTAATCTATTGTTTTCACAATTCATCAAAAATTGAATGTTTTCAGAAATATACCAAAAATTCACCCGATGTAAATTTCGATATTTAAAATCCAAAAATGAAGTACATTTTTAAAGATAAAATTTATAAAATTTAAAAAAGTGGGTATTACTATTCATAACGGCTAGTTCATAATAATATTATAATAATATCTCGTTTAGTGAAACTTCGTATTGCGTACTACACACTCTATCGAAGAAGGTCATGATGCGTGTAATGAAAAACAAGTCAGGGATGCGTGTAGTGAAATCTACGTTTGGTGTTGCATATAACATAATCACAACTTATTTCATTTATACATTAAACAAAATCTATACGTGATGTTACGTAGAATAGTGTTGTGTATACTGCAAACAAATACTGTGTTGCGTATAGTACAAGCTAATCTTGGTGTAGTGTATAATAGAAGAAATCAAAGAAATTAAAAATAATATATATCATAAATTATCGGGGTGTTACAAAATACTTCAAAATATATATGTTTTTACATTTATAATACTAATTTTTTGATTCTTTCATTAATAACAAAATTACTGCATCATTATTGTGTCATGAATAAATTTAATTAGTAAAAGTTTAAAAATTATAAATAAAATACCGTTATGTAGGAAATATTTTTATCTTTCCAATGAATATTTATAGTAGAATATATAACATATGTAACCCTTGGTAAAAATTGTTTTGGGAAAAAAATATATGCTTATGTTGTTCTTGTATTTACTTTAACTTAATTAATATAATGTGTCATTATAACATACAAGTGGATCCATGGGGTCCCAAAATTTACCAAAAGATTCACATGGTCGGACATGTATCAACCAATAGGGTTAGGAAACGTTTTAGGGTAAATTAATAATATTATAATATTATTTTTTTACTTTTATTTACCGGATTTAAACTTTAACCATGGTAAATAAAATATTTACCGAAATAATTATTCAAAAAGTCTAAAAATAATATTTTCCTATTTACAAAATTTAGAGCTCCTTATTATAAATATGGAATCCATTTTTCTAAATTCAAAAAATAGAAGTGGCAAAAATTAATTTAAAATTAATTCCCATTGTTAAAACAGAAAGCGTTTTTTAAAAGATCATAACTATCAAAAGATTGGAACTTGCTTATGTCTAGTTTAAATGTGAAATTATGTCCCATGACCAACATTATATTAAATGGTAAAAATATGTTCTAAATATTCTTTAAAACCCCTCAAATTCATAATTTATCACTATTAAGTATTTTGATTAAAAAAGATGTTTTTCATTAAAATTTAGTAATTTTCACTATTCATCATAATATGAAAGTCATCAGAAATGTACCAAATATTCACCCTAAGATAACATCGATATTCCGAATCCAAAAATAAAGTCCATTTTGAATGATAAAATTTATAAAATTTTAAAAATTGCGTATTACAGTAGAAAACCTCTTTAACTGAGAGAGGTTATCTTAGAACTTATTTAACATTAATTATCATCATGAAAATGTCTCAAAGTAGTCATCTCATCTCTTGAAAACACTAGAGAAAAGCACTCTAGGTGAGTGGAATTTTTAGCATATTCTATCACAAACATGATTACATGAGTCAATCACAAGAACATAGATGATTTCTCCCACATCATAATATTTGGATAGAAGTTATCAAGATACAACTTCAAGAATCACCCCCATAACATACCATCATCTATTCTAGTCCACTCCTCAATATCCCACTAGTGCATTCCCAGATCCTCATAGAATATAAGCTGCCAACCCAATCCTTTTCTCATATGGAGTCTCCAAATGGTCAACTATAGTCCAGATAGTCTCAACCCATAACTCTGGTCCCTTATCATCACCCTCTCCTGTTATAGTCGAGGGGTATTATAATTTATATTCCTTTATCAGGCCCTACAAGAACTTCTCAACCCAACCCAAGTCACTTATAATGAATTTCCTAATTCGAGAAAAGTTCTCTTGGAGTTGATCCCCTACATTCTCGACCAACACTATATGTGCCTCCGGTTTCACTACTGGTAGATCATCTCTAGCCATATCATCTCATCATTCTCTCAATAAGTGTCATAGTGGAGGCATATTTATACAATTACAATAACATTCATCGGGACTTATAACACCACCTTATCATTTTTATATATTAGGGAAATTACAATTAGACACCACAAGTATTTTCCCTAAGACCCTCCACATGATTAAAATCAAGGTAACATCACTACCCATAACCTTCCTATATCTAGGTTGTTTATAACAAAGAGTAATCTCATTATTATTAATCATGTTTCAAATTTTGAAACCCTTTTATTCCAATCATTCATAATTTTAAAATCTTCCTCAATTACATGTTATGTACTACCTTTTAGTAAAATTTCACAAGAAAGGAAAAAAATTCATGTTAAAAAACATTCCCATAACACATTTTCTTGTGCATACAAAAAATGATGCATGTAAAAATAATACTAAGTGCCTAGAATGATGCATGAAATCTTGAATCTCTTGAAATAATTTACCTTGAGTCAAAATTTCAACAAATCTTTGAAATAGTAATCACATCAAAAAATAAGTGAATCATACAATGTGAAATAGTAATTAACTGTAATAAAATATAGTAATAATATCAATCCCATCATAAGTACATGCATTCACCCTCATACATGGGTTAGCTACTTCATTGCATGGTCTCATAAGAAAGGTTAAACTCTTATTAGTCTAATGTATACCTTTATTGAATAATAAGAGATTGAAAAGAAAATAAATCGCCTCTAATGCCACATTGTAATGTCTTGCAAAGGGTTCCATACACCAGTTCCCAAAATTGGTCATTCACATGACCCCAGGCATGACTCCTCAAACACTGGAGGCTCCGAATTGAAGGGATTATTGAATATCAGTCATGGGAAGAATATACAATCATTATCATAGTAAAACACCAGTGTAAATAAATAAACATTAACCATTGAATGATATAGTATAACCCAAACAATATAGTATCACAAGATGACAAAAACGAGAAATACAATATGAAAACGAAAAATATGTCATGGTAATGTAAATACCAAGTGTTAAAATTAATCTCAAAAGAAAAGAATATGACAACTCCCAAGAGGGTCCTGAACCATGTTTCATTCCCTAATCCATTCTCCATCCCAACTCAGTCATATAATACAGGTCCCTTTTACTTATCATTTACTGCAATAATTAAATCTATTCAGGTATCGATCATTCATCTGGATTATGGTGTGAGTACTACTCAGCAACCACAACCAAAGATGTTTAAAAAAATATTCATTAAATATACTGTATGTAGTTTTATAAATAAAAAAATCACAAACAATAAGGTAAATGGTTTACATTATTTAAATATTCTTTCTTTAACCACATACCACCCTCTAATTCCCATGTACCCTGAAATAATATCATGGGTCTGAATTTCATTGTTGCCAATAATAATTCATAATTGAATGTGCATGTTTCCATTTATATTTCATCCCTGGATGCCCATGATACCATTAATAATTTATAATTGAATACCCATGTTACCATTTATCATTATACAATTTAATGACCATGATACTATTCATAATTTCACAATTGAATGACCATTTTACCATTCATGATTTCAGAATAAATGAATACATTTCTATTTTACCATTCATCAAAACATAATTAATTAAAAAATTTATTATCCACATAAATTTTATTACTAATTTAAAAATTATTCAATCATGAAAATCCCATTAATTAAGTCAATATTTAATTAATAATATCAATCCCATTAATTAATATAATAATTAATTTATCATATCAATCTCATTACTAATTCAATACATAGAACATCATGTAATTACCATTAATTAATTCCTAAAATTAATTAAGCCGTCAATCCCCTTAATTAATTCAAATATTAGTCAATAAATATCCCAAAATTCTATATCCAATAAAAAATTCAATAATTAATTATCACAAATTAATATTCTCAATATATCTAAATTAATTCATCATTTATTTATCCAATTCAAAATCAGACAATTTCGTAATTAATACAACAATTAATCATAACAATACATAGATCTCAATTTTTCAAAATTAATCCCACAATTAATTATCTCAAATCTATAACCTCAATTATCCCAAATTTCACATGTCCCTTAATTAATAAATTCACAAAATTAACTTACTCAAACAAGAACTATGTTAAAAAATATGTAATAAAAATTACACAATTACATTAACCTAATTTCAATCATGTCTTTTTTTTCAATTACACACCAGGTACCCCAATTCGGTGAGAACACTCTCCAATAGAATAATACCCAATTTGTACAGAATAACGACATATAATGTAATATGGATCTAGTGCCCTAAATCAAGATAAAAAATATCACGATCCCTTAAATATATATATATATATATATTCACAACCCTACATATTTATCCAAAAAATTAGATATAAATATAAAAAAACACAAATGAATAACCCTCAAACAGATTTGGGAAGAATGTGAAATAGAAATAAAACCATACAGAAAATATCCTCAAACTAGGATGGGTGAAAATATTTAATATGAGAATTAAATCACTGTGAACGAATGTCATAACAGATTGGAATACATTTAGGGGGGCTCTGAAATAGTGATTAATAAATTATGGGTCATGCTACGACATTCAAGGGTTTGTGATTGGGGTTAACGATTTTTCAATAAAATTCATTGGATTAAGATCCCTTTCACATGACTTACTACCTGGGGTTCACAGTTTCCACTAATCATTCACCTTAATCATGCTCTTCTTCTTCAAGTTGTATGGTTTTCCTTATAGATATTTTTTTTGATTCATCATGCGCTTACCATGAAAAACCGCTCTATTTATGGTTACACGGTTTGTTGGGCTAGGGCACATAGTTAGGGAAAACTGTGCACCAACCATGCACTTTCCACTTTCTTGCATTTTTTTAAAAAATTTCACCCTACAAAAGTCCAAATTAATAAAAAAATGAAATGTACTCATAAGAAGGAAATATGGTACTTGTAATTGAGTCTCATGAATCTTCAAAAAATGTTGTGGTTTTAAAATTATCTATAAAATAAATTGGTTTCTCTATAAATGATGAAATTGGATCTAGATCCACCACCACCAATTTAAAAATAAAATATGGGTATTATTGATTTCAATTTAACTCAGATGTATGGAAATTTTTATGAAACATCACATAATTTTTTTAGAGTGGACTATCTATGATTAACTTCTTTGATGATATCTATGATCACTTGGGTTACCAAAACAAAATAGTATAAACATTATTTTTCTAGACAATCATTTATCCAATATAGGTGTCACCTTTATGACTAAAAAATATTCAGCATAAAATTTCATGGGTCTTCATTGAAAATTCACATAATACCTCTACTAAATATGAATTGAAAATATTTTATTTTAGATAAATTTTAGTTGTTATGTCATTTATTACAATGAATTATGTTTTAAGAGAGTCTTATTATTCCTTTTAACCTATATAATGGTGATTGGTTGGGTTGACTTCAAAACACCTGATATTGCTACATTAGAATCGATGATTGAAAACCCGGATTATAGTGAAACACAAGAAATGATAGAGAATCCTATAATGATATTCCAAAATAAAGAACATAAGATTTATGTTTAACCACAAAATCATTGATAATATGTTTTTTATTCCCAATAAACTGAGGCTATTATATTGTGTTCATCTTCAAAAAAAATCCAACAACATTATAATATCTCCTCTTGATTATCCACAAAAAATTGGTATCTCTATCTGGGAGAAAATTCTTTAGAACCCAATAAATTTTATCTATTTCTATCACATAAATCCTTCCCAACTCAACCATCATGTTCATTTGTCATACTGTTGATAAAAGAATATACTTTTTTTAACTTATTTTCATTGTGACAATGAAAATAAAATCATGTAACCCCTAGATATATCCTTCAATTGTCACACTGACGCTAGTATAAGAAATAAACCTTGATGAACCATGGTTCTCAATCTTTAAATGTTAAAAAACTAGACAATGTGATAAAATAATTAAAATCAATTTTTTTCCTAAACAGTATGAATATTGTCTAAGAACATGATGGAACATAGTATATCAATGATGAATGTCACACTTGGACATCTGTAATAATTTATATTTGTATTTAATAATTTTTATATGGGTTTCAATTTGTTTTTTTGTGGTGAGGGTTGAGCCTGAATTATTTTTTACTCTTTTACTCATAAATAGTTGTTTTTGGCTTGGTAAAACCTGAAACATGCGCCATGGAAGATAGAAGTTGTGTGGCTTGACCACAACACCTGCGGCCTTCCAAGTACCCGATTAGTCAATAAATTTACCGGTAGAACATAATAGTCAGCACAAAAGTAGAATAAGAAAAATAAAATTATTTAATAGTATTTTTAATAATAATTACGACAACAATAATAAGAATATTATTATTATTATTATTATTTGTATGAAAATATTAATTAGGTTTATAATATTAAATTATTTAAATGGTTATAAAATTATCAACATGGTATTATTAACATTATTACAATTATTATTAATTTCATTAATAATTTAATTATATTATAATTATTATTACGTTTTTGTTATAATTATTTTTAACTTCATAATTTTTTACCACTAATATTACAGTTATTTATAATATTATTATTATTATTTTAAATTTGTTAGAGTTTTTTATGATTATCTTATCTTTATTTTTATTTCATTTTCTTTTTTCTTTTCCTTTTCCTCACTTATCTCTTCGATCCCTCTCTCCCATCATGGTTTGTCCCCCTTTCCTCCT
This sequence comes from Viscum album, assembly GCA_963277665.1. NCBI lineage: Eukaryota > Viridiplantae > Streptophyta > Magnoliopsida > Santalales > Viscaceae > Viscum > Viscum album. The sequence continues at coordinate 931,005,055 of OY728143.1, read as the reverse complement.
TGTTCACATCACAACTCCCCTATCAGAAACCTAGTTGGATCTGTGCAACCCTTCGATGATTCCATTGACCAACCTCCCAACCTTCAACCAGCGACCCCCCACTGAACCATTCAGGACTGCCTCGCATTGAACCCTTGCCGCCTCCATAGCCTCACACCAAACCACGCCGCTCTTGCTACCTCCCACCACCTAGACCTATGTCACCACTTCATCTAAGCAGGTTTTTCAATCGCGAAACAACTCTATCACATCCCCAACTCGCACATCCAGCCTCCCGCACCCTCACCACAGGTGTGTTTCACTTCGATTGTTTGTTTCACCCATTGGGTTGAATTGCAGTGTTTGGGTATCATGTTATTTATGGTCTAATTGTGCTATTTTTTGTTGAAATTCATGATTTAGGATAAAAATGAGCTCATTTGCTATTTTATTGAATTGTGGTGGACTTTTCACACTAAATTTGTGATGTTTTTCAATATCATGGAAGGTGGTTCCAAATTTATTTATTTTTTGATGAACTAATTTGGGCATTTAATCAGTTTAGTGTGTTATTTAATTTGTTTCCACTGTGATAAATGGTTTTTAATTCAAGTTTTATGTGCTTTGATTTACTAGTAAGATGTTTATAAATTATGAGTTTGATAATTTTTGTGAAATACCCATGTTGAGCTGTTTATCACTATTTTATATACATTTCTATTAGAGTATTAAAATGGGTAAGGGATGAAGTTGGGGTTTTGGTGTGCTGCCAAGATGATTTTTGGTTTTAAAATTCTTTTTTAGTGAGCTTTGGTATTTTCAATCATGTGATATGTTTTGAAATTGTTTAGTAAGTTCTTTTTGTGGCTTTCTTAATTATGAAAGTGTTTTATTAACTATATAGTTTGTGTCTTAGCATGGTGTCAATATTTATTTAGTTACAATGGATGATTTGACTGATGTTTTTGGTGTTTAATGTCATGAAAAATATTATGAAGTAATTTAATAAATCTTTTGGTGGGTTTTTAACCGTAGAATGGGCTTTTTAACAGTGAAATTGGTTTCTTTAAATGTGTATGTGATGTAGATTATGATTTATAATATTTATAATGTGTTTATTATTTAAAAAATTGGGTTTTTGCATGTGTGGTATTGAGTAGAGGTAGTGAATCATTTTATACTTCTTTAAATTTTTCATGTGATATGAACTTTAAACGACTTCAGCACAAATGGGAAGGCTAGGTGCTAGGTGGGAAGACCAGGACTAGTGCGCTAGTATCACGGAAGTGGCATTATCTATGTTTAAGCTAGATGGATTTATGAGTACAACACTAACTAGACTTTTTGATGATGATCAGAGACCACTAGGTTATGGGCGTGTTCACAACTGATGTATCGTTCATGATAACGTGTGTTGTTTTGGTTCCCACGCCACTTTTCACTAAGACATGATGTTCTAGGGTCCCACTTCTTTCTAGTATCATTTGGGCATCTCCCATGTTTTTTTCTCCACCTTTACGTTTTTTCACATGGTCGGCAAACTGTGTTACATTAGGGTTACCATGAAATCAAGTGTTTCTTTGTTTTAATTTATCTTTTTTTCATTAAAGTAGTTATCCTTATAACATTTTTCTTTAAAAAAAATTAAGCATTTATTTATTTACATCTGATAAAATTGCAATGGTATTCATCATCTAATAATTATGTGTCAAATAGCTTCTCAGTGTAATCCTATTGGCTTTTATATCACAACTTACTTAAACCTTAGGGTTTAATTAGACTTGATCAAGTATTACATAGGTAAGGGAAAGGTATTTAAGGATAGTGGTTTAAGATGTTAGCTTTTTTCCTTGGTTCAATGTTTTGTACAAGGATAAAGGTAATGTCCCTTAGCCTTATGGTGGTCTTTTTGTTTTAATTACTAATATTTTATTATTGTGGGCCTCTTCTATTATTCTCAAAACCATGTTTTCAATTATAAATTTTACTTAAGGATCATTTGATTGGTAATTTTTAGATTTAGTTTACCGCTTATTTTTGGATCGTTTTTTGTTTCTAAAATTTCGTAAAACATTCCCAAACTATTATTTATGATACCTGATCACTTCTTACAACCCGTGGGGATAGGGAATTACCTCCGATCTATTCTAATAACTGATTAATGTATTATTTGGGGGGGGTGAAAATATTTAGTTTGTGAAAAAATGGTATTATAGTTGTATTTTTCGTGTTATTTGGGGTTTCAGGTAGATCAGAGATAAAACTATTGGTACTCGATTGATTGGTGTAGGTAGAGTGTCATGAACTATTACTCGATCTGATCCTCTAGTAACCAAGGGTATTCTTGGATTTATGTTTTTTTCTTTTTTCTGTGTTGACGGGGGATGATAATAAGAGTAAACCGGTGTAATATGAGGCCTCACATGGAGTAGCGACCCATATGACACCCGAGAGTATGGTTCAACACTACTAGTTGTTTGCGCTTACCTAGGGAATAGTCTGCTGACCGATGTTGCTTGGTTAGGAATGAACCCTACTTCTCCGTCTAGGTGATTTATTGTTGGTGATGTATTGGAACTTTTTTGGGTTAGCATGAAGGGGTTTTTTTAATGGAAATAAGACATTGGGGATCCTCTTATTTTCTCATAGTGTGAATTTGACATTAATCTTGGGTTGTGTTTCCCTTAGACCTTGGTTGTAGAATTTGGATTTTGATTTGTTGAAATATAACTTCTAAAATAATGACTTGGGTTTTTTGAAATTGAAGTGAATTATTTTGGAAATAGAATTAATTTTGATAATTTGTTTAGAATTTTTGAAATGGATTATGGAAAAAATATATTTTTGGAATATTGGGAATGTTTTTTTGAATGTGGGAGAGCCTTGATTTTTCCAATTTTATTAATATGGGTGCCCGCATGTGCATGTGGTCATGATTAATGGAAAATTGGTTGATTATGTGGATGAAAGCTTGAGTGGAAAAAATTGCATATTTGGGGGGAATCCAATAATATCAGTGGTGGGTGATTGGTTCCAAAGGCCCCTTATTGTTTCTTAAAACATTTATTTGGTTAAATGGATAGAAAATTGATCGATTTTTTCCTATGTGTTTTGGTTATGTCGGGAGTGTTGGGATGATGTTTTCCGAGAGGACCTGAGATGAAATGTGATTTATTATCACTAATGGATTTTTTCACTTAAATGAATTTGGATTTGGAAAATGGTTTTGAATACGGAGTAAAAATGACAGTTTCAAAAGAACAATTGGGTTTTACCGTACAATGATTGTTTTTTTTAAAGTGGGTTCTTTTCATTGAAACGAATTGATGTTTTAAATTGGATTTTTTGGATTTTTTTTAGTGTGGATGTTTCTTTTGTGAGGTGTTTGGTTTTATGGAAGGCTGGTTTTGTGTTTCATATTTGGGATATGCCCCATAGAATATTCCCATGGGTTTTGTTAGGTTTTTCATAGTTCCAAGATCTGACCAAACACTTGATGGAGTGGCGGAGATGGGTTCGTCTCCATTGTGTCAACTATTTTTAGACTTCGAGGTCGGTTCAATTTCATTGAGTGCATTGGGAGCATTGGGTGTGTCTCTGGTTTTTAAGGAACTCTAAATGTTGTTCACATTTATGTTTTCTCGACTATGTTTAGAGGAGTGGGATTATATCATTAAAAGGTGATTACTTTGTTTTCATTGGGAATGGGGATGTCTTGACCAATCATCAAGACAAGCATCATCATTTGGTTATACCTAAGAAGGTGAAGGCGAGGTAAATTCATGGAGCTTATAGGTGATCGAACAATCCTTAGATGGTGAAGGAGGTGTACTGACCATTCGATGAGCCCAATTTAATGATCCCCAGTGGTGGGGTGGATAAAACAAAATAATTCTTGCAATTTTTTTTTCATGTTCATATTGTGTTATTTTAAGTTTCCTCATCTGAGGAGTGTGATCTAAAGGGACCTATTCTTCGATTGCTCCATCCATCAGTTTGGGTTCAGTGTTTGAAATCCCACTCAAATTTCTATCTGTTGTGTGGTAATTCTGGAACTCTAAGTCATTACCCAATATTCTCGGTTGGAATATTGATGAAGTGACCTCTTGGGACACGAGGAGTAGTCTGTGGGTAGATTTCATGGCAAAGGAAGAACCATTCAGATATGGTCATATTGTGACTGCATGTTAGTAGATGTTGCATACATTAGTCCCCAGCCATAGATCCCGAGGTGAAGGTTGCACGTAGACAAAATTCATCATAAAAGGGATGGGTTTGGTCTCACTTATGTTTGTACTTTTAGGTTGGTGACAAATTATGTTTCTTTATTACAATGTCATCTCAAAAGGATTCTTTTTTATTGTAATGGGTATGAAGTCCTTGTCTCCTTATGGTGGTTTTAACTAATGGGGGTTCCTCTTGGGCATCTAGGTTGTTCGAAGAACCCATATTCTTGAAAATCCTATGATTTCACTCTATGAATGTGAAATCATGAATAATTTACCATCTTCTGGGTCAGTTAGGGATCAAAATTGTACTAATTTTAAAAATTCTCATGTCTTGCTGAATTGATGATTTCCCGTATAGTTCACCTTTTAGTTGGGGGTTTCTGCTGTCAAACCCCTCGAATTTGGTGCATTATTATCCAATGTGGTAATATTTCATGTGGGTCGGCCAGTGTTGGTGGGTTGGTAATGAGGTGTTTTGTCAGTATCACTTAAATTAAACTGGGAATTCCCGCGAGGGTGTCGCGTTACTATGAAAATTATAAAATAGTGGGGAGACCCACTGCAGGTCTCATTGGTATCTCCCCTTGTGTTGGTTTGGTTTAACATAGTGGGATTGGGGGGTCACGCCAGTGTTTGATGTTTGTCAAGGATTTAGTGTCATTTTGGTGTGGAGAGCCAATGTTTAAAAGGAATCATAATATGATGGGGAGACCATCAGAGGATGAACTTGTGAAAAAACTCTGTCTTCATAGTGTTCTTGGTGGAGCAATCCCTTTCATCATCTCTGCCTTACCCTTCCCATTGTAATTTCTTAGCTCAGGTAGTGGGACTCTTGACGAGTGTTCTTGGAGGTATTGATCAAGCCCTGTTGGTTCCTATGTTAGGGGTCAGAGTGTTCTATATTGTAATTTTGTTCTTATTGGTGATTTCCATGTTGTTGGTAATTTGTCTTGGTGATTCTAGTATTAATATATATGAATTTTTGGGTTATGTGTGTTTTTATTTCTCAGTCTTCAGGTAATTTAGGTTATGTTTTAAGTGACTTCATGGCCTCGTATAAAATATTTGGTTGACCAGGACATTGAAGACATTCGAGGGCTATAAAGTGTCATGGTGGGGAGATTTTTCACACCACGACAATTGTGATAATTTATATTTATATTTTATAAATTTTATCTTGCATTAAATTTGTTTTGTTGAGGTGTTGGCTGAGCCCCAATGATTTTTTTGCACCTTTTCAGAAAAATGGGCATTTTTGGCTTCGTAATTCCCAACACAAGTGCAAGGCATCGTCGAAGCCGTGTGGTTTTTACAGAACACCATGCATCATGCCCTATGTGCGGTTTGTCAATAAATTAACATGTTGAATATGAAATTCTGCAGAAAAGTAAAATGATTAAAATATAATTATTTATGATTCATTTTAATAGTAAAAAAAAGTATTATTATTATTATTATTATTTTTATTATTTTTATTTCTGTTAATGTTTAAATTATGTAGATAATATTAAATAATTATAATGGTTATAAAATTATCCACATGTTATTATTAAATTTATTACTATTATTATTAATTTCATTTAGATTTTAAATTAGTTTATAATTGTTATTAATCTATTATTATAATTTTTAGGACAACATATTCTTACCACTAACATTACTACTACTACTAGTATTATTATTCTAAATTAGTTTAGGGTTTATTATGTTTTATTTTATCTTTATTTTTATCTCATTTTTTATTTTATTTTTTTTCTCCACTTCTCTCTTCCTCCCCCTACCTCCCATCATGGATTGGCCCCCCATTACCCCTTTTTTAATTTTTCATCTCCACCCTTAGAACCCTATCCAGCTCCCTACTACCCTTCAGTGAGGCTGCTGAGTGGCTTACCTCCCTTCATGTTGTGTCCCCCTTTTCATCGTTCACGTATTCATTGATTAAGACCCTCGATGCCTCTATAGCCTCTCACCGAAAAGAACTGCTCTAGCTGCCATGCACCACTCAATCCCATGCCACACCTTCATCTGATCAGATTTTTCTAATGTGACACCACTCTGACACCTCCTCGTCTTGCTTGACCTACCTCCTGCACCATTTCCGCAGTTGAATTTCACTTTGGTTTTGTGTTTCTTCCATTGGGTTGAATTGAAAGGTTAGGTTTTAATGTTATTAAGAATCCAATTTTTATATATTTTGTTCAAATTCTTGAACTAGTATGTATCTACGTTTTTTTGTTGTGCGATTAAACTATGGCAGAATTTGCACAGCATGATTACAAAGTTGGTCTACTCTGATGCCGGTGGATCTGCATATAATTATTGTTTGATTAATTAATTTGTGTGTTTGATCAAATTAGTGTGTTATTTAATTATTTTTCTTGGTGAAAAATGGGTTTTAATTGAGGTTTTATGTACTTTTATTTACTAGTAACATACATATGAAATATAATCACAATTATTTTTTTAAAAATCCCATATTCATTTGTTTATAACTATTAAATAAAATATGTTGTAGTTTATTAATGTTTTTATGGAATTCAGTTGGTGTATTTGTTTGGAACCAAGGTGTATTTGGTTTTATAAGAACGGTTTGAGTGGGAATTGGTATTTTGAATCATGTGACTTCTTTTTAAATTTTATACTATGTTCTCTTAGTGGATTACATAATTGTGAAAGTGTTTTATTAACTGCGCAGTTTTTGTCTTGGCATGGAGTCAATATGTGTTTTGTTACAAAATAATATTTGATTGAGGTTTTTGGTGTTTAGGATCACACAGATTATTTTGAATCTATTTAATAAGTATTTTTGGTGGTTTTTTCAACCATGTAATGGTATTTTTAACTATGTAATTTCTTTCTTTAGTTGTTTAGGTTATGTAGATTAAGTTTTAAAAGATTGTTAGTGTGTATTAATTAAAAATGGAATTTTTGTGTGTTCAAGTGTGGTGTTGGGTAGAGGTAGTTCCTTGTTTTATTTTTTTATTTAAATTTGATATGTGACATAAACTCTAAACCACTAGAGCACAAATGGAAATCTTGGGTACTTTGTGGGCGGACTAGGACTACTATGCTACTAACATGAATGTGGCATCCGTCCAGTTTCATATAGCTATATTTATGACTACAAGACTAACTAAAATTTTGGATGATGATCGATCACCAATAGTTTATGGATGAATTCCCTACTAGTGGCTCATGTAGAAGAACACATATTTTGGTGTTTCCCACACCACTTTTCACCAAGACACAATGTTCTAGGGTCCCACTTTTCAATAGTATCTTAAGGGCACCTACCGAGTTTTGTGCCACTCATTTAATTTTCTCTCATTTATGTCTAACAGTGTGACAATGGAGTTAGCATGAAATCATGTGTGTGTGTTTTAATTTGTTTTTTTCCTTAAAAGTAGTTATCCTTAGAACTGTATTCTTTAGAATTGTATATACTTTTTTTCATTCCATCTGAAAAAATTAAAAAGGTATTTTTAATTTAATAATTATATGTGGAATATTTTCTTGTTTGAATCTTATTAATAATTATCTCATACACTACATAGACCATTGGATGTAAGTAGTCTTTATCATTTTTGACACAGGTAAAGGCATGGTATTTGTAGATAGAGGTTCATGATGTTAGCTTCATTTCCTTGGTGTGGTGTGGTGGAGAAGGCTAGGGGTGATGTCCCTTTCACATGTGAGGGTCTTAGTGTTGAAATCGTTGATATTTTATAGTCGTGGACTGCTTTTTTCCTATTAAAAATGATGTTTTTTTTCATATTTTACTTAAGGATCATTTGGTTGGTAATTTTCAGATTCATTTTGCTGATTGTTGTTGGTCATTAAATTTTTCAAAAATTAGGTAAATCATTCCAAAAATTCTATTTATGATACCTGAGCACTTGCACCAGCCCATGGGTATAGGGAACACCCATCGAGCCTTACCAGAGACTAGGAAGGGTTTCGTTTGGATGGTGACATGATTTGGTACATGACAATGATCAATGAAATGACATATTAGAATGATTTTAAAATTACCGTACTATCCATTTTAGGAACATTTATCCATAAAAATATATAAAAGACCAAATATACTCCAAATAAAGAGATATTATTGGTCTCCCCACCATTAAATGTGTATCTAGATATCTTATAATTCATATATGTTAACAACCCATCCTTCACTTGAGACACAAACATGGGTGTCATGTTAAGGGAAGATAATACAAAATAATATTTTATCTTTAACACCAACACATGAAACTCCTCTTATTAGGCAATAAATAGACACTAATCAATTCGTTCCATTATTACATGAGTTGAATTATTTATAAACAAGGATTATATAATCCCAAATATATTTCCTGGAATGAACATTACTAACAATTACTTGGTTTAGTATTATTCCACTCACAAATAGTTTTTTTGAGTGAGGCCACATTGTAAGTAAACTTACATTAAAGACATCAAATACATATATTCAAAAAATTGGCAATGCCTCCTACTCATTAGTGCATGAACAATAATAACTAACATTTTATTATTTGTAGGGTAATTATTATTATGATTCCTCAACTTCCTAGAACCATTTGACAACATATTACTCAACTATATTAAGGTAATTAACATGATAAATCTAAATATTTCTTAAAAAACATAGGCATATCCTTACTCCATAAAAAACCATATACTAGATTTAACCTCATTTTTGATTCCTTGAATGAATCCAAACTTTTTTTATTTTCTTTATTAATTAATCTCATATGATTCAATATTGTTTTTAGAGAATAAGAAGAAAAATAATTTGAATAAATCAATGATAATATCTATTCAAACTTAAAAACTTATAATATAATCCAATTAAATTCTTTATCCTATGATATCACTACATTAAACCTTTTATGATTGATAAAGATATCATCATTAAATCAAATATGACTAAAAACATCACTTTGGAATCTAGAAATCATATTTATACTATTTAATATAATTTTAAAATCATGAAAATTCCCAAAAATTAATATCTTTATGGCTCTCATGATTACCTTAAAACAATAAATAAATATATATATCATCCATAATAACCAAAAAAAATGGTTTTATATAACTATAGGGAAACCAATTCATTATATATATAAAGAAAACATGATAATTGATAACTTCAATAATAATAACAAATAGTTCGTAATTGTTTTATCAACATCAAAAATATTTCATTAAATGCACTTTTCCTTTTCTAATAACATAAGGCATATGAACCAATGGTATTTCTTGGAAAACAAATAATCTCATTTCAACTATACAAAATATTCATTAATTATTGGTAGAGGTTATTGTTTCAATGTCACATGGTTTATATTTTTATATTAAATACATTTCCTTAAGCAACAGTTATATTTCATAGAAAACAAGGTAATGATTTCTTACATGGAAACACTATGTCATATTAATCCGTCATTTGCAACCTCATGTAATTACACCATAAATATAAATATATCTTACATTACCATTAAATAAGATATAATTCTATAGGAATTTATCTAGGAAAAAATCAATTGGAAAATGTATATGTCATATTGTGGGTAATACAGAAGAATCATTACTGAAAATTTCAATATATATCTATCTAACTCACTAAAAATTAGAGGTATATTCCAACATTCCATAAACCCATGTACCATGACCATATGACAAAAAATATGTATGGGATATTTAATACTATAGTTTCCTCAATTATATCTTGATATCTCACCCTCCTCAATGTATTTTTGATTGTCCATCCCATGCTATAAAGGGAAATCAACAACAACAATAGTCAATTTGACCATTAAATTGAATCATCATATCAAAAAAATAGTCATTATATTCATCTTCATCTCATGAACTATTATACACCACTATATTTCTATATTTAAAATCATAAACAATTATTAGGAACATGTGAATCATTTTTCTATTCTATCACCATGTGGTTTATCAATTCAGATTGAAAATGACATCGACTATATATAACCACCCCAATGACTAAGAAATCATGATATGATAAATTATGATAATGATATTTTATAAAATAATAAATAAATATTGGAATAATACATCAAAATAGTACCATGAATTATAGATGAGACTCTATTAGCTTCAATATCATCTTTTTCTTTCTCATATATAATGATTTTCTTTGATTGTTATAACGTGAAACTCAGTCCTCATAATGTGGACTCCCAATTATTCCATAACTAAATGTCACAAACCTCCTTATTTAATCAACCTATATCATAATACTTTATAGGTTGTTATACGGGACAACAATTCCAGACCATGGGAAGCATTTAAAATACTTTTTGATTGACCAACAATCCTTTACAGAAATTATGTGAGAATTGCATTTAGACACATCAACTTGTGTTTACACACATCAACCTTGCATTTGAATTATAATGATACCATTACATAATACACTAGTGAAAAATACATAGTCCATATCCCTTGTACATGACTTCTTCTTATTCATTATTTTCAATTTTAGATTAAATGAGTTTTCAGTTGAGTGGGGATAATAATAAATATAATATAACAAAAACCACCATACCCTTTAATGTCCCTTCACTTTATCTTTTTACTACTTACTAAAGTATTTCCTCTACTATTCCATATTAAAGTATTACTCACTATTCAAATTTATTATATTCATCCCCAAAAAAATTCCACCCACCAAAATATAGGATGGAACGTTTTTCATAATAAGCCTCAACCAAATATCTGATCATTCATATATCTCAAAAAATCATTTATTGATCCTTGAATTACTAATCGATCAAACATCAACCTAATAATAGTGGTAAACATTGATGTTTAATATATTATTGAAATATTTCTTTTCTCAAAATATATAATCCCACGAAAATTATCCTTTTCCATCCCTCATAGGTAATATTTATCATTAATACTCTTTTAGAATCACTTACAGTCATGATATTTAACATATCCTACCACCTCCACCTTTTCCCACCATTTCCATGCTATAAAATCTCTATTTAAAAAACAAAAATAATAATTATATTAATGATATTCTTGAAACATTGGGATGACTAATTTAATCATATATAACTACCTTTATGACACTATAGAATAACATCAACTGAATGAAATATTGTACTTTAAACTATAAAATTTGTAGCCCATTATGACTCATTTAGTTAATAATAATATTTATCCCCACTAATTAACTATATAGATTTCATAATAGTTTCTACCATATTAGGGTCTATAATAGAATTCGATTAGCCTCCCTACATTCATCCACAATTAAAATTGATAAAAATCAAAAACAAAAGCTATCATCAAATCATATATTCCCTACATCATTTATAATAACCGAAAATAAAAATTCCAATCCAAAAAATGTTGAATATTATTCTTTCTAAAAATTTCAATCCAACCCTTTAATCAGAATAATTATATAGTATTTTATAAAATAAATTTGGTTAAAACCAAACTTTGAAATATATAAACCATAGTTTCATTTTAAATCAATCTTCATGAGGGATAAAATGTTTTGTTTATTTAATAACCATATAATGTGATGAATTCCATACCATTTATATAATTATTATTATATTCATTTCTATATTCACTCATTAATATTTAATAGAAAAAAATTACTATCCAAAAATTTCATCACAATATATCATTTACCTAGAATTCTCATTAATATATTTTTCAATATAAATATGTTTTCATATATCGCATTACTGGTTTTTATGGGTATCAACCATACTATTTATCATACATTACAAACTACCTAATGAATAAATAACCCCCCTCTCAAATAACTATTTATAATACCCTAACCTAAGAGGCTAAATTCCAATACCCATATGAAGATTCTACATAAGGTCAAAAAATTATTCTATATTCAAAAGTTTCTCACAAGTGAATAAGGATAAATGAATTATAAGGGATATGATTTTCATAAAAAAATAAATCATAAAAAATTAATACTAAAGTATAAATTCATTAAATTAAGAACAATTAATATTACATTTAACTATTAATAAAATATACCTATAAAAGCATCCCAATTATAATATATGAAATAAAACAAAATTCCATTTCATAATAAATAGCTAAACTGTTTTTACAATGGTCACTATCTCCCATGCTATAACACTAACATGAAACTATGAATTATTGCTGATGTAGAACGATATTTTTTTATCAACATAACATCTAATCATTTGATTATTTCATTTTCTGTGAACCTATTATATGAAATTATATACTCAATCAGATTTTTTCCAAGACTCAATTTCTTAAAGAAATTGTAAAAAATCAGACGCATTTCTAATATTCCATGATAAATGAAAAATTTATTTCAAAATATAAATTTATATTATTAATATCTTATAATACAAAATCAATTCATGGAAATAAATTTTATAGAATGAAAAAAAAATTAAAAATAGAAAATTCATAATTTAAAAATAATATAATTTTTATTTCAAATAAATAAAAATATATATATATAAACATGATTTTCTCCATATTCTTAGAAAAATTCATATTTTTCATAGGGTGATAGAAGATACATGTTTTATGAAATCTATTAGAGACTCCATATAAACCCTTAAATCAAATACCCTTGCTAAGCCATGAGAGTCATACCTAATGGAAAAAAATAAACATGTCACTTTCCATTGATAAAAAACTTTTCTAGGGTTTGAAGCCATTTTCATATATCTAAACCCCACCATAGTGAGTATCATAATTTTTCCATGGTAAAATATACTATGAATAACCTTAATGCATTCTCTCCCGAACAGTAATCCCCTTGGATAAAAATTATACGGTTCAAAATAAGTTATTACTAAAATAATTCAATCACAAAAACACCTAGAATGAAAATCAGAGAAATATTAATTCAAAAGAAAATTTCATAATTAAATTCTCAATGATTTTTTATCAATAAAGTTTAGACAAAATTACAAAATTTAAATAAAATACCCTAACTCTAAAAAATGTAAAATTCATAATGGAAGAATTCATTTCAATTCATATTTGAACCAAATTCCTAAATTGTAAAATCTCAATTTTTAGTTTCTCATATTTTTAAAATCATTAATAATTAATGATATCCCAGAAATGTCAATTCAAATATGGTTATTCTAAATATAACCTTTTTTCAAAAATTAAAAAATACATATGAATTAATAAATAACTCTTTATTGAATCAAAATATATCAAAGAAACATATTAAATATTATATATATTATAAGATTTTAGGTCCACAAAGATTTCCTCCTTTATTGTGGAATTTAAAATTTCAAAAAACTAAAAATCATATAGTAAGAATTTATTGTTTTATCTTAAAAAATGAGGAACAAGAATTCAATTTGTCTATAGAAAATATCTTATATATATTCTATCAACACCCATAAATTATATGAATAATTAATGTTATTAATGGATTCAAATTGAGATTCTAGAATAAGAGAGAATCCTAAAAATAGATTTAATGTTAATTTAATCAATAAATTCCTAAAATCATTTATTACTTGATATTGGATCACAAAAAATGGCTTCAAGAAATCTCTTGAATTCACTATGGTCAATAGAAAATGATAATTGATTTTAGCGAATTTATTATTGTTATAAAATTGTAATTCATTGAAAATGAAACTAATATACTTGGTTTTTTCAAAGGAAAAACATAACCATGCATCAAAATATTCTCCCCATTACACTTTTAAAAATCATTGCCTATATATATGTTTCTTATTTATCTTGATTATTCATCTGTCAATGTGGATATAATTCCTACTACATTAATCATGCATGGATGATATACAAAATTACATAAGTTGTGATCATATTCCTTCTCTTCTAAATGCTATAAAAAATTAATATAAATTAAATAAAAACTTCAAAATCCTTAATAAAAATAGACACGTAATATCAGGGGATCCTTAGAAACCATATTTATTTTTGAATGGACCATGTTTGTCTGAGATAACCACATGTTATCCTATATTGATTCCCATGTATGCTGTTATATGAAAAATTGATTACACGAGTATGTTTCATAATCCCCATTACACATGGAATAACCCAATATGTGATTATATTTCCATTCACAACATAGAATCGTCATTAGGATTTTATTTTAAAGAGTATCATCAACCCCATGACATTTTTCCCATAAATTTAAAAAATTAAATTAAAAAAACACAATATTTTAAATAAACCATTCAAAATAAATTTCTTTCATATCACCAAAACAAATTATTAAATAAATCAAAAACCATATTCCAAAAAATATCCTAAAAATAAATTAATAATCATTTTCTATTTTTAAATATTTTAATTATAATATTGAACAAATTCCTCAAAATCTATATTTTTATTCCACCATAATACAACTTTTAACATACGTAACATTCATAATTTAATTCCACCATGACATAAATGAATTTATTAACATTTTTTTCATGGTTACAGCATTGAAAAAATTCATTTCTAATAATATTTTTAAATTTAGATATAACTTATATCCTTTATTTATCATCTTTATAATTATTTTATATAAATTATAATATATTAGTTCATTATAAGATATAAATATATTTTTTAATAAAAAAAATTAGAATTAGTATTAGTTTCTCCTATATGAATTCCACTATTGTCATCATATTTCACTCATCATTTTTCACTCATTAAAAAAAAATTCATGAGTAACAACTAAGGAACTCAAGGAAATTATACAATGTATAGAATATATAACAATTCATTTGTTGTATAGATAGTAGAATTTCTAAAAAAAACTTATATTGATGGTGAAATCTTTTCTATAATTGATTTTCACTTATAAAATTATTAATCAATATCAAGACAATATTTCAATTCAATATTTTATTTTCTATATTTAAATTTAAAAAAAACATCTAATTAAGATGGTACCTGGTAACTCAGTTAATTAAAATAGTGGTTCTTATAACTGATTTATGGTCATCTAATTATATAATATATAAAACATTTTTTGTACAATAATTATGTAATATTGGGTAATATGGTAATATAGTTGATGAATTATTGATACAGATTTTTTATGTACATTTTTGGGGTCTTAACTATTATAAAAATGAAGTTACTTATTGGATATATTGATTACTAGTTTCAGAAATCATTGTTCAAAATACTGGATTTAGTGATAATAAACTGAAATGGTGAATGTTGAAATTTATTCAAAATAAATAGTGACAGTGGAAGATAGATCATAAAGATAAATAATTGAATAATTGAGATTATCTTGGAGGTTTTGTGTAGATATGTGAAGAATATAATGGTGTTAATTATAAAAAATCCAATGGGGGTAAAGTAGTATATAATAACAATGGATATATAGGTGTGTGGATATGTGTGGATAGTTGAAGATAATATTGTCTCTAAATACCATTCTTGGGGAGCAACGAATAACATTGTCCACTTCAGAACTAAATCATGTGGATGAATGTTATAGATCAAAAGTTGTTGTATTGGATTGAATACTATGACGATAAAGAGTTATGGAAAGGGAATAATATTAATTCCAGAGAATAAAAATAAAACTAATTAGTTATATGAAATAAATATTTAATAATCTATTATTTGAGGAAAATAATATGTTTAAATAGATATTCAAATCTATTTGGGAAACATTGATGGAATTTATAGTAGGAAAGAGGGTGTTTTTCATGAAAACTGGTATAGAAAAACATATTATCACACAAAGAAATTTTTTTTGTGGAGTTTTGTAGTTAATTTAACTCTTAAACCAAAATAGATGTTATTACATAATGATATTTTTATCATAATTAATATTTTAAAAATTATGGTTTATAGTGATTGTTTTGTGACAAAATATAAGGGATCAGAATGTGAGGTGTAATACTACACCATAATGACTTGATCATGTAGAATTATTGTGTATATTTTGTTGTCTGTATTTATGGGAGAAATGAATTAATATATAACATCACATTTAATGGGTTTTTATATTGAATATCTAACTATATCAATCCCACTATTTTATTATTTTTAAATTCATGTAAACCCCATGATTTCCAAACAATGATGACATTATGTTCCCATTGTTTCAGTCATACCTTGATATTTGAAAAATAAAAATATCATGAAATTTAATATTTAATTTAAAACTTATGGGATTAAGATCTAGATTTATGTTGTTAAATTGAAGTAAATTGATGAGTTTGTTAAAAAAATATATGGTATAATTTGAATGATCTCAGTTTATAGAGATTACATTAAATTATCCCAACAATTGGACAAGGGGATGGAGATACGGATGGTATTATAAATTATATTATATAATATCTTGAGAAAAATAATATTGCAAAATCATTTATATATATGGTTTTTTATAGAGAGTAAATCCGACAGAAAGTTTTCATTCATACATTTATTTCATATAAGAATAGGCTCTTTGTTGATAGAATTATAGTGATAATATTTACCATATTTTCGAAAACATGGTGTGAAATGATGTCAATTACATTATAATAATATTATAATGGGGTATATATTTTAGTTATTCTATGATTATTATAAATAAATCATGTTTAGATGTCTTATCGATAAGTTGATCACATCTATCATAGGGAGGAAAGTGTAAAAATTTAGAGATAAATGATTCATCAATTGTTGAGTTTTATAATTTCAAAAAAAAAATTGTATTCTTTTATTAGTATAACCAAGGTTTACTATAATATATAGTTTGGAAACCTGAAATGAAATATCAGTTTTGTGTTTCATTGGTTTCAATTCAACGATTGAAGTGGAGTGAATATTTTTTTAACTGGTTAGAGAAAAATCTTTGATGAGTGTATGGAATGATTAGAATGGAATTTTATGTTGTTTTTCACCCACTAGGACATCATGTAATGTACCATGTCATGATATATGGGACCTTGTTGATGGTAAGGGTTATCAAATGTGGAGGAATCCATATTTTTTCAATTTTATTATTTATATGAGATGATTGAATATTCATTGAATGTAGACTTTGTATAATATTAAATGGGTAGTATCTCATTGAAGAAAGAGGTTGACATTCCTGGATGGATTGAATAAGGTAAAATCTTATATAGAAAATGTAAGATGATATACTTATGGTCATGTTAATATAATTTCACTATTTTAGGGGGAAATTTGTGGTTAGAAATTTTGAGGTTGGGGAGTTGTGATCTTGAACATTTCATATAAAAAGTGAAAAAGGATATTGGATAGCATCATTCCATAGTGTATACTAGTATGCATTTAAAAATTCATGTATAATACAACAATTAAATAAACTAGTAAAAATGAGGCCTTAAAAGACATCATATATGATTAACCAAACAAATAGGGTTGTAGTTTGTATATGTTTTAGTGGATGCCATGGATTCTCTCATCTTATAAATATGTTTTAAATATATAGGAAACAAGTGGTGGTCAACATTTTGAATGGATTTTCACCTAGAGATTTATTATTTCATTCTCTAGAGACATTTATTTTATGGTATTTAAATAATTTATCAGTTTTGAAAGTCAAAATATCCAGACATACCATCAATAGGATGATTGATTACAGAATTTTTTGGAAATTGTGTTTCATGTAAGAATATTCATATTGTTATAGTGTGAATTTTATAATGATAAGCATTGTTTTTTGGAAGATAAATAATTCATTATAATAAGGATGTTGGTAATAAAATGGATTTTAATGGTTTCACTAATTAATTTATATATCATGTCATTATGGACTAATAAATGTAAAGAACATGGAATTCAGAGGTGGATAATTTTGAGACTTCAAATTTTTGATATTTGATGATATAATATAATATTTATCAGGAATATGGGTTTTTTAAATGTTAGAACACATTTATATTATATACATAGAAATTAGATTTCCACAAAAACAATAATTATTATATGAGTGTGGATGAAGATATTGACACAAAACACAAAGAGTTGTACTATTTTGTGTTGAATATTTCGTGTGATATACATTAGGATCCATATTTGTGTCAATATTTATTAATTAACCACTATTCGATGAGTGTGAGCAAAGATATGTTGAGACAATAGCTCTTAGATCCTCAATAATACCTTTTAAAAAACTTATCGAAAAAACAATAAGTTGTAACTCCTTTGGTACATCAAAACATCATTATTGTATTCACTATTTAGTAGCATTAGTGGTGAATGAGTATATATTTTTTTATCATTGATTTTTACTATTTTTACCTGAATTCGTTGCATTTTGTGTTTATAGTATAATATTCATTTTGTTATTTCTAATAAATTAACAAAATTGATTTGTATATGAGAATAAAAATATTATACCATAACACAAAACAAATAATAGGAGTAATTCTATAATTATATGGTAATGGATCTTGATATTAAAGAGAAAAAACATGTCTATGCACGGATATCATTCCTTGGAGAAGTGGATGGAGGGTAAAGATATGTGAGTGACAGTGTTTTTAGTTTTATGTTATCCTAGAAAAACTTTGTAATGGTTATCATCCATCGTGTAGAATAACTACATAAGAATTTTATATCCATTTTAGAAATGTTCTATTAGATTATATTGGTACACCATCACATCCTCATGTGTATGTTCATTGGGTGTTTCCCAATACTACTGAACCTGGTAAAATCCCCATGTTCTTATATGATTTATATTATAAATATTTTTGATGAAATGTAATTATCATGGGGATCATAGATATATATATTCAATGTGTCATTTTTTTAAAAAGAAATAATATCTGATTATGGGTGAGGGTAATGTGATATTTTTTTTTAAATTTTTACACGACTCTAATTTAACTCATCCCCCATATTCGGGAGACATGAGACTAATTTCATCAGGAATTATTCCAAATATATAGTATCAAAGACCTATGGTTTATAATTACAGTTAAATTTTCATTTAAAATTTATTTCATATGTGGATTCACATATGAAAACTTCTATTCTTAATCTTTCTTACTTTGATGTTTAGAAGAAGAGATACATCATTTTTTCAAGATTTTGGTTTTGGGGTCTAGTCATACATACATCATTATGTTTTTTAAATCATATTCAATGGTTCTATGATACCAAACACAAATAATATTTATTATAAATCTCTTCAATATTATGCTCAGGAAAAACCATCCATTGTGTTATAAATATTCAGTTACATGAATAGTGAGAAGTGATATATAAGAAATAAATTGAGGAGAAGGATATTGTGATCTTGTCCCAAATATATTGATGTAAAAAAGGATATACTATGTAATTTATTGATAAAATAATAGATAATTACCTTATGATAATTAAAATGAATACTAGATAAATAAAACAAAATTCGCAAAGAAGAAGTATATACCCCTTGAAGGGTGTGTTATTCATTATAATTATAATTCGACAAAATAATCTCTAAAAAGTTGTTTAAAAATTTGATTATATAATGGAATCATAAAAATACAAGAAAAAATATCATGGATGCAATTGAAATGGAATATAGTAACTTATCTGGAAGATATTATTATAAAAATCAATGATTGATCCAATCCATACATGAAATGGAAGGGAATTTGGAGATCATATATAAAATAGTTTATGGTTTTATTAATGATTTGGTATTAAAAAACAAGTTAAAATAATAATAATTTTTTATTTGAAATATTCTATTTGAATAATATGTGAAAAAATGAAAGGAAAAATTGACTTACTCAAATAACATTCATAATGTGGTTGACAAACGTTCATTTGAGAATGTCCTTCAAGATATTTTTATTCCTCTAATATACATTATGGGATGATAAAATCTAGAGAACACAAATTTTTTAGTGTGAAGCACTTGGATTTCAAATTAGTTTAATGTTATCTAAGGATAAAGTTGATTATATAATAAAAGTAATTCTAAAAAATTTAATGGAATGTTGGGGATATCTTCCATGATAGCATCATCAAGTCAATCAATAAAATTAACAAATTTTGGAGAATTATATAAGAGAATTATATTTCATAAATTATGATTAAATATTATAGAATGGAACGGGGAATTAATTTTATATTACAATTTTAATTATATGGAATATAAAATTATATTTTGAATCCAAATAGGTCTATAATAGACTAAAATATAATGAGTCATCTAATCCACAAAATATATTATTTTAGTATGATTTTTTTCAAAAAAGTTCTTACATGTTCTTACCATGGACCTTTGAAATTATTTTACAAACAATATTATAATATAGATTCTAGGGGAAAAATATAAATTCCCATGTCAAATATGAAGAAAATATGGATAGAAAAAAATAATATTTTTTAAAAATGGATTCATATATATGGATGATTATGATTATGGATCAAAATAGAGATTCCATTAAAAACTATTGGTGTCATATTCACTGAAGAAATCATTTATGAAAAAATTAATAACATGTGGTTGAGGATGAAGTAGTCTCCCTCTTACAAAAATAAATTAAGAACTCAATTTGATTAAAATTTCACAAAGGATAATCATATCTGATGTAATATTAACGGTTTTCAATGATTTTATGCATGAAGAATGTTTTTGTTCTCTCTAAAATAGAATTATAATTTAGGTGAGAGTGACTAGAGTAATAGATATATTTTATTGGAGGGAGAAATAAAAAATAACTAATATAAAATCCATAATGGAGGAGATGTGATCATGTTGGATTAACCTCATAATGGAGATAAATTCCAAGCTAACGAATCTGGAAGATGTAATTTGAATATCTAAAATGATGTTTTCAAAAAATCTCAAAGGAAACAAATTAGGAAGTTTTTATAGAAAATTTTAAGTGAGGGGTTGTCTTACAAGGACCAAACACATTTCTCTCTCTATATATGGACGCTTTAAATTTTACCTTCTCGTAGTATATTTTATTAACATTTTTACTAATGAGGTAATGAGTGGTTATGGGGGAGAAATAATCTATCGGGTAAACTGATTAAAAATGTGTGGTTGATTTTTATTAAAAAGATTCACTATATATTATTTCATGTAATTATATGGATTTATAAGTCGTGTCATATAATTTAATATGTTATTGAGAGAAAATTAAAAATAAGGTGGTGTCAAAGCCTACTCTGAATAAATCTATGTTATCAAACTAATCATTGAAACTAATAAGTGGAATTGTGCTGATATCATGTGTAATTTGACCAAGAGGACAGAAAATGTGTGATTTATGTGGAAGAACTATTAATCATGTAAGAACTATTTATCATATTTTTTTTCATTTATACTATTATGTGATCTAATATTTCCATTATATGAAAATTTTCTGAATATGAAATACACCCATAATGTTTTTCAATTGTCCATTTGATTTTAAGGGATAAATAAATTAGTAGTTGTAATTACTTGATATTTTAAGGTATACAACCACATTTAGAAGAGTATAATGACCCTATGTTCGAATAAATATCTATAACTATATGTGATATTATTATTTTATTACAAAATTTATTATTAATATATTTAATGACTCAAACATGTTCTACTTTACCATTTATTTGATCATGATAATGTGTATGTATTATTGGTAACATAGGGAGATGTATGAAGGATGTAAATAACAAAATTTCAAGAATTTATAGATTTAAATGCTTGTAATTAATATGATTAAAGTTATTAATTTATTCATATATATCATAATAAATTATTTACTAATGAAATATTTATAATTTGTTTGATAACTCTTTGATAAGAGGTAACTTCACTCACTTAATGTAACTTTCAAGTTGAATAATTAGTTGAATGATGGGTTCAAATTGAAAGGAAATTATGGAATCATATGAAACAATTCCCATTATTTTTTTGGTCTAGTGTTTCTTAACAATGTGGTTTATAAACTCTAGAAATTCTCTAAAGTAACTACATATTTCTGGAGAAATTCTAAAGTGGTTAATGAAATTTTATATTCATAGATTATGTTTTTTTCACAATGAACACATCATGGAAATGTAAACCATTCTATAGTGGTTGAAAAATAAGTGAGATGTTTTCACCCTTTTGTAGTGTATTTAGTTTTGAGAAAGTGGAATCCCAACAGACATGTAGAATCAAGGAGCTATCTTTGTTATCTAGTGGTGATTCCATAAGAGTATATGGTTGTCACTCAGTCGTATTCTCCCTATGGGGGGTGTTTCCTCCTATATACTCATCAAAATATATGTGGTTATCTTATAATCCATTCTCTATCATTTATTGTCTCCCTCTATTCTAGGTATCTTGATCATCCCAATGGATCTATATCTATTCGATGGTTCCCATCGTCTTTGGATTTCACATAGGGAGCTACCATAAGATTTGGTGAACCTAAATCATACCTTGGTTTCTTGTGTTAGATAAAATTGGCCTTTGGTTGACTCTTTTGGAAACATTGTAATCTAATCCTAGGGTTTATAGGAATGTGATAATGTTAGCCTTATAAAAAAAATAGAATTTTATGATTTTGTATTTGTCATAAAATTTTATACATTCGTTGTCCATAACCCATCGATCTTGTAAGGGATGTAATCCTACCTATTGTGATGGTCTTGTGATTTCCATTTGTAAATCGATTCCCCTACTATAGTGTTGTGTGTATGATTTCTTAAACTACCATTTCCTTTCCAAAATCCCTCTATTATCTATATTCTAGATAATATTCTTGGCTGATATATATGTTCATATTGTATAACCAATTATGTTTTTCATCTGATTTCTACTAGTATTTGTGTTGATGTTAATGTTTCATAACCTTTAGTGGAGTGGTTTTCTATCATCGGTGGGAAACAATTTCATTTCAAAAAATATATGATTTATGAGTCTTATTAATATATTTATTCACCTTTTAGATTCCTAGATAACGTTCTTTCAACATGCCTTCATGGTTATGACGATCGACATAGGGTTCCTTACTCAAAAATTTGATAGTTTTCTTTAAAAAAATTGTCCAATGGCCTTATAGTGGTCTATTTGGTAAATTGTGAATTTGAATAGGATCTACCCCTAAAAAAGGATCCAATACCATTGAATTTTGACCTAAATGTGGTGAACATATTAGACAGTTTATGGAATGACTTGGTTCTCCACCGGTAGACATTTCTTGAACCATTTAATTCACGGGGTAATTAGGGGGTTCACATGGTTCATTATTTGGAACCAAAAATCAACATACAAAATTATTAATATTACGCAGAGGTAGTGATACTTATTATAAGTCCTACACATGTGTTGGTGATTTAAGAGGAATGTGAGGGAAGTGAAATAAGTTGCATGGTCTTGAGGAATATATGTCGTGTGACATCGGCTACTCAGGGGGGGTAGAAGAATATACTGGGTATTCCATGTCATAGAAAGAATCTATTAAGGATTAATCTATGAAATAACTATGAAGGATTAGATATGGATGGCTTAGTTCTAGATGGGTGATATTCAAAATGTGATGAATTTTTCCAGGGAATATCTTTTTTGGGGAATATTCATTCTTGTATATCCCTATTAAATTCTGTATTAATAGTGTAGATGACTTCCTTGATATAGGAATTCAGCACCAAAGATGAAATGGGGTAAAATGGAAACATAGATTCATGGAGATACATTATTATCAATGGAATTAATTCTAAAGGGTGTAAATATTATTATCAAATACCTAAACCAAAAGAGAAATTTTTTGTCGGGAAGATCGTGCCTAAGGTGATTGATTTCAAACTCACTTCTAATGATTGGGATATGAATAAGAGTTTGAACATTAATAGTGAAAATCAAATGGATTAATGTGATGATCATAATGAATAATAGAATTAATCTATTATTGTTTGTGGATCTAAATCAAATATAAAGAGGCTCTCGGGTTTTGGATGATACTAAAAGTGAAGCCATCAAAAATCTAGATGAATCAACTAAGTTTATGTCGGATTATGTACAATGGGAGGCATGTAAGGAGGCTACAAAAAATTATGGGATATTATCATTGATTCTGAGGAAGAAATTCTTGAGGAGTATTTCAAGATTAATTCATTCCAATATGATTTTGATATGATTAATGAGATTATAATATTAGTGGATACCAATAAATATCATTAGTGTGTGGATCAACTAGAAAGATCATATTTTTTTAAATGGGATTATTATAAAGGAATGTTACCATGGATGGGTGCATTCAAAATTATGACAAAAATGTATTAAATTTTCTAAAATGAAAATAAGAATTATATTTATAAAATGATAAGTTCACTTCAATAGAAATTATATAAGGATATGTTTTCTAATAATCTCAAACTCACTTTTGTTGAGTTTTCATTTTTGTGAAATTTTTTATGTTTTATGGCCACATTTCCTTAAAATATATTTCCAATAAGAAATATTTTAATTGTCATTTAGTCCCTATATACAATATGGAACTTTATAGTGGTCATGCAGGAAGCCATGGAATATTTTTAGAATCCCTTTCAGAAAGGGGGAGGCCCTATATGGGAATTTTCTAATTGAGGGGGACTCATTTATGAGTTATCTTGATAATAATGTTTTATATCCACAATTTTGTGGTCATATATGTGTAAATAATGGGAACTATAATTCTATGGGTGAAACTAGTATGATGGGAATGGTTCGAGACATTTTTAATAGTGTTTTGTCATGATAAGGGCTATGTCATGGCTAATAATAGGATATTTATTAGTGTTCTAGTCAGAGGCTTATTACAATGTAATAAAGATAGAATTTTTTACATGAATTATCATGATAAATAAGTTATATTACATATAGTTACCTATAGAGGTAGGATTCATTCCATGGTGGTGTTGATCACACTATGGTGTTGTTCATTCAAAAGATTCATAAAAGAAAATTTACAATCATTTTAATATATACAAGGGTTATATATATGGAGTTTTAGTGAATATAAATCCAATTATAACCACCAAGATGTATTATTAGTGTTTTAGGTGAAAAAAAACATAAATATTAAATTATCCTTGTATATTTGTTTTGTAGGGAAACAATATAAATTATTTATTTCATGCTTTTTTTCTTATCACATCTTATAAATAATGATACTAATTATTTTTTCTTATAATGATAGAGAAATTTCATTTATTTAGGGTCATTTACAAAAGATATATATTCCAATTAAATCCCCCTCTATCTATAAAAATAATGAACGTTAATATCAATTTGTATTATAGATAAAGATTCATGGTGGACTATTATATCAATGATGTAAAGGAAGTGGTCGTCAACCAAAAGGGAATTCCAAGTTTCGATGAGAATAATTTCTTATAGTGGAGGAGTTAATTGAGAAATTATATATATATATATTGGTAATATATGTCTAAATGTATTGAATATAAGATATATTAGTCATCATATATGGTGTATAATGTTTAAAAAGATTATAGGGCACTTGATATCAATGCCTAGTGTGTTTACCCATTAGGAGGATATTTTTTTAAATTCGTAATACATGAAGGTGATTTCAGGATAATATTAACATTACATGTGTAAAAAACATATCAATATATATAAAGGGGATTCCAATATATGTGAAACAAAATTTCATGTAACATGGAACATGTTTGAGGTTGTTAGAATGAACCTAGAAGAATCTGTTAAAAAATTCATTGGCAAAGAAAAAAATATTATAGGGGACATGCATAAAATTCTAAAAACCCACAATGATATCATGATCAATAAAGCTATCCATATAATAGAACAATTGAAATTAAAAATAAATGTCTTGGTGGTTTAATACAGGTCGGCGATGGAGGTAATGTCAAATAGTACCCACAACACTCATGTTGTATAAGAGATAAGGAAGAATGAAAATGAATCCCAAAAAAGTTGATTTATCATTAAGTGGTGTACAAGTTGATGAAGAATAATTCATTAAAAGATAATATTGAATATGGGTTTACTAGTAATATTTCCACACTCCTTCACTAAAATATCAAATCATAAAATGAATATTAAAATTTATGTTTCTACATTATTTATTATTTATGTGGAATAGTTGTGGAACTCACTATTATGTTCCCAATGAAATTCAGATATAATCTTATTAATGATTATCAAATAAATAATTCTTAAAAGTCTATGAATGGTACAATTATTTCTTATTAAAAATTTAATTAAGGAATTGAAATATCATTTCAAGAAATATATCATTTCCATAGATTCTCATATTGAACATGTTTGAGGTCTCCAAATACCTAAATTGGGATGTTTTTTATGTTATAATAGAGAAACATAACTAGAGGGTAGTGATGATTCCATGTTGACATAGGACCAAAATTTTGACCCTAAATCAACTCTAGAATAAATTGGAATTTGTAATAATAAAACCAAATAGGATAATTAAGGGGTTTACTTTTACACAATTAAGAATAAATATCATGAATTTGAAAATATTTCTTTAATGTTTTAGATTTATTGAATTAAATATAGAAATTATTCAAACTCAAATAACGAAATTGATATCAATATGAAAAAAAAATAGTATACATGGATCATTGATGGGTAAAATTATTATTTCAAATACTATTTCAAAAAGATTTTGGATTTCATTGATGAATTTACTTCAATAAAATAAATTCATAGTGATGAAGAAATACTTATAACTGCTGATATTACATTGGTAGGATAGAGTGTTTGTTCAATGGAAAAATATATGGATGTTTATGAGGATTCAATATTGAAGGTGGAGAAATTCTAATATATAAAATTATATAAGTATAAATGATGGAATATTGATGTTCATGATAATTAGAAACAACTATCTGAAATAAATTAAACCCCCACTAGAAATTAAAATTTATTTGGGTAATAAAAATCGTATAAAAAACTCATAAGAGATATATTGTGGACTCACAATAATAACTCACAAATCTAGTTTTTTTTTGTTTAAGGATGGGATATCCATAATGTTTTTTTCCATTTTGAAATGAAATATCATGGTTCAAGAGAAACAAAAATAAAATTAGTGTATTTTCTACTCTAACATTTTATAATTTTTACTATTATTTTTCTAAATTTTATGGTCAATGATCTTTGTATTTCATATCATGTGTATAACATGAATTCTTATAGAGCCAAATGGGAGGATATCTCAATATTAGTAGACATAATAAAATTTTATGAAAACTAATATCCAATTTTAATTCATATGTTATGATGTTAATCTAATGAATCCAAACAATGAACATTATAATTATCCATCCAATGGAGGAAAAAATAAACATAGATAATGGAAGAAAATATAAGAGGGTCAATGTCAAATAGGTTTTCCTAGATGTGATAAATCTTTTTAGTGTGGATCGTTGATAGTGGGTGAACATCCCATATGTTTGGAGAATTTTATCATGCCATCATAATAATATAAGATAAATAATGTGTAATTATTTTTGGGAATAATAATATTTTAAACATCATCAGCTATAGAAAATAGAAAATTATAAGAAAATAATTTAGGTACATTGATTTATTAGTATTTGATGTCCTTTGAAGCAATTTAATAAGTGAAAAATAATAATTAGATTTGGGAAATGTATTAAATTTTTAAAATATTGATTTCATTTTTAGATTATTATATTCATCATTTATGATGTAATAAAACAACAAAAAGGTGAATTTGGGTCTCATTTTTGGAGAACAAGAGTGTTTATTTCTATCTACACAACAACGGGAAAATTTATGTAAAATGGGACATAAATAATAGATATGGTTGCCTTTGGTTGGAATAGTACCTAATATTGGATTATTTATAATCCTTAAACACTAAAATGATCAATCTAATACATGTGATAATTTTTTTTAAAAATCAAATATTTCAAAAAAATACAAAATAATAGAGAATAAATTGACAATGTTCCTTTAGTAAGTATACACTAATGTGGAATAATATCACATAATTACATGGATAGAATAAGGTATTATTTATTATTAATTATAGTATGTTATAATTTCATATGGTTATATCTCAAAAATATGATGTTTTATAGTGCATTACTTATTTTTAAATTTTTTTAATGATGATTATGAGGTTGAAAACTCAAACATTCATCACTAATAATGGTCTAGAATTCCATAATTACCATGTGGCATAACATTTTGAGAAGGAGAAGATAACATTTTTCCTCTATTTTATAAATAAAATGTTAAAAAAATTAAATAAGGAATTTATTAATTTTTAATTTTTTAGGCCAAAATGATAATTGAATTATTCATTTCGTGGGTATTTTTACTTTAAATGAATTACATGGAAAAGAATAGATATTAAAATATATATGATTAATATTTTTGAAGAATGTAAATGATCATTTATTAATTTGTTTTACTATGTTTTTTTGTGAGTGTTAAAAAAATGGACCGGAAAAACAACATGATCCTAAGAGAGCGGACAAGCCCATCCTGGGCCAACCAATCATCAGTAGGACTAGGCATGGTGTGAAAATATAATTCATGGGATTAGGGTGAGTAGGATCACCAGGACATGGGGATGCCATATTCGACAGTTGGGAGAAGGCTGCATCATAGAGGTTATTCTATATTATAGTTGGAGTCCTCCAACAATTGTCTAACATCAATGAGATTAGAATGGTGTAAAAAATTATTGTGAAATGACAATCCATGACAATTATAATGTGGGATTCACTTTAATTTAGTTACTATTATATATAAAAATAAAAATTCTTCTCATTATTGAAAACATTTGTTTCTCTTGGACACAATTTAATGCCACATATGTGGCTTGAACTCACTAAAACAATGCAAATAGAGCAAAAAAATCCATTTTCTCCACCATGATGCTCCATATTAAGATATGTAGCCACTTATATGGCCTATATGATCTACTAAATACACACTAAAACTCATAAAACCATTTTAAACTCATCTTTAAGTAGAAGGGTCACTTCACATTAAGAATATATAAAGGGATATGTCAATGTTGTAGTTCGAAAGGTTATGTCTCGTAGGGGTGTAATAAGGACGAATTGAACCTTGAAGTTGTATTTATATCATGTTTTATGTCGGAACAAATATCATATCGTGTTAAAAAACTCATGTACACTATGTTAATAGAATATATTGTGAATAGTGGGACACTGGGAATTAAAATGCGATTGAAATCTATTATACCCATAGTGTTGTTCTTGGGGATGACCAAACAAATACAATATTTATTTTATAAGTTTGTTATCTAGCCCATGTTCAATAGGAAATTTGGGTATGTTAAATAACCATGGAATTTTTTTGTAAACATTTTTTCTTTTAAGAAAATTAATGGAGATTTTTAATATGTGAAATGTCTATGGATATTCTCAAAATGTGAGACTACATGATTGTGTTTATATTTTTTAATAGATATTCAATTTTTTCTTGACTTACCCCATGTAAGTGCATCAAACATTTCAAAATGGATATACTAAATGGTATATTCCCTGTACACAATGATGAAAATATAAAGGGTTTAAGCCCTAATGAAAGGGAGTTTGATCATTGAAGATAAATTTTTATTTGTCTAAGATACAGAGATGAAGATATTAAGTATATTTCATGTTCTCTCTTAGATTAATTGAAATATATTATTTATAGAAGTTAAAATATATTTGATGCAACTTCAGACATTGGATTACTATCAATGTAAAATTTGGAGGCAGATTCAAAATGTGGAAATTCAAGAGAATATAAAAAAACTTATATAGGATGTCTCAGGAGATACTGCCTCTATAAATTATGGGATGTTGTGACAAATGAAAAAAATATATTTTAGTAGGACTCTTGGTTGAAATTATATCACCCAATAGATATTATGGTGTTTCCCACTGCTCTGTGTTTTGATTATTTATTTTTCCATCAACTCACATATTTCATGAGGGGGTTACTTTCTATGTGTCCTGTGTTTTGTAAAAAAGTGGGTTTTTGTTTTTTATATTCTCATTATTTAACATGGTTCAAGATTGGGTTGTGGTTTTTCTATTTTAACTCATATTATTAATTTTAGAATATCATGATGATCTATATTCTAATTATTAAGTAACATTTTAACTCATGATAATTTACTTTGATCTATGTATGATCATTTCATTGGTTGGAGTCAGTATGAAAACATTGTATTGAATCCCTTAAATCAATGACAGACCTGAGTTATTGACCATTAAAATTATGTAATTATTGGATTATATAAATAATTCCATGATAGATAATGCCCATATATTCTAATCTATTTGAAATTTACCTCTCAATCATAATTTTAATTTTACTAGCATAATAAATTTCTCATACTGGGGTTGGTACTACATCTCTAGATGAATTTTCATTATTATATTTTTTTCATTTAAATCATTCACTTAATTTTCTAATAAGTTCTCTACCATGATTATAGGTACAACACTAAGAAATTTTAGTTACAACCTATATTTAGTTTGTAATTTTTGTTAATTTTTAATTTCATACATTTAATTTTTTTTAGAAGCATAGAAACATATGTAACCATTTTGGTGATATCATAAGGTGTGAACGTTTTAGTGGTATAGACTCCTTAAAAATGGATTCATTATGTAGTGGTCCCAGGTTTTTAATAATATAGATTTGAAATTCATCATTTATAATTTTCTGGAAGATAAATTTTTTTATTTATTAGTTCTTATGTTAGTTGATATCTCTATCAAATAAATTACATTTCTAAAATAATATGTGGAAAATGATTAGTAGTTGAGTGGTAAAAGGTTGATAAAAATTATATTCAAATTTTCAAAAGTAAAAACATTATTAATAATTATTAAAAGATCCCCAAGAATGAATCTCATGGATATTTGGGTATTTTACTTATGTATTCATTCAAAATCTAGGAATGAAACATTAATTCCAAAAATAATAGGATTTTATTTTCATTTAAATATGTAATGTTTGTCAAAAATATTTAAAATTCACAAAATAATGTTTAGAATTTACAATAAAACTACGATGAAATCTCAAAGGAGGGTGATTCAAAAGTGATAATCCTTGTGTGAGAATAATTGGATATATAGGCTTCAAAATAAGACACCAAAAATAAATAAATTTCGTAAAAAGTTCAATAATAAATAAGGTGTGATATATGGATGAAATAATTAGAGGAAAAATTACTGGTGATCATACATCTATTAATTGAACTTGAAGGATGAATACGTTATTAAAAAATTCTTTATTATCTCATATAGAAACTAATTTTTTTTAATATTATACTAAGGATTCCAATTTAGTCATGTTAATGCATGGATTCCTTGAATGTACTAATCATAATAAAATATGTGAAATTTTCCCATGGTTGGAAATAAAAATCATATTGTAATAAATTTAGTATACTATAATAAAATTAATGAAATTTAAATAAAAAATAATGACCCATATACTAGGTCTGTTCCCAAATCAATGTAATTGATATGGATAAACCATTTAGACCCATTTCCCAATCCAAAACTATTTAATGATTCATGGAAATATCAATTTAATAATAATTCAAGGTGTAAAAAATAGATATATTTTTTCAACTTTGTTCTTGAGTAGGAATTGTATCTCATATAACAATATTTATTTATTTTATATAATGATGGGATCAATTGTTTTGGTTTAGATTTTTATTCTATATACTGATGAAAGAACATGGATATTGTTGTTCAAGGAAATCTCAATAGTTCAGAAAGCATGGTTTTCAAATTGAGAGGGTCAATCCCAATATGTATAACAATAATGATAATGATCAAAGGATGGTGGTTCCCATTATTTAGATGGAATGGTTTTTTTGGAATGTTTAGTTTTGAATGTATGTTAATTTTAAAATATCGGAACTGTATGTTTTAAATGTCTAGGACTAGGAAGATAAAATATTCCATTAGTTTACATGTTTCTTAAGGGATAAAACAATTACTTATAATCCAAAATACATTAGGTATGTTTAAAATATATTAATAATGGACAATTATAAGTTAAATGGCTACCTTTATGAAGTAACCACGGGATGATGATTCTTAAAATATTGAGGTGAGGAAATATAAAAAAATCATTAATAGTGTATTTTATCTTAAAAAATATTCCTCTATTATTTTTTACAAATTCTATGACTCATATTAGCATATATAACATAAGTAATTAAACATGATTTTAGTGAAAAGTATTCTTTAGTACCTTAGTATCATGATGTAATTTGACACATTTCAACAGAAGAAAACCGTGAATGAATTGATGTGAAATAGAAATGTGGATTTTCATAGTTGAAAAACTTATCACAAGTCAAGATCGAGTGCTGCTTCATAGGTTTTATGTTTGTAAATTTAATGAAAATGAAAGAAGAATTTTTTTTGCTATTAATAATTATAGTATGAAAAATATTATAGGTACTACGTATTTTACTCAACCAATATTGAGGAAGATATGGATTAATAGTGTTTAAGATGTTTTTAATAAACTATAGAAAACATTTATGAAAATACACATGGTATTAATGTTAGTATAAATCAAAATGACCATTAATATATGAATAAAATCAAGATTAAATATCAGTTCATTAAGGATAATTTGGGGCATGTTCTGGGGAAATTTGAGTACACATCAATACAAAATCAGATTGATGGTATCATCTGAAATTCATGACATAATGACGAGTTTATGAAATATCAGTCAGCTCTTGAAATCAATACATATCTATTCAAATAGAGGATATTTAATAAGGACTTCGACTCCCCCATAGTATATATTATATATAGTACATTTGGGTCAATTTGGGTTCATTTTCAATGGTTTAGCAGATTCCACGTACAAATTTGGAGATATTTTTTATAGTCATAGATGAATGTGAAAATTGAATTTATTATTTACATAAAGGATATATACGATAATTTATCTTCTCAAAGTGAAAGAATACATGGATTATTATTCTAGGGATGTTTTTTCTTGAAGAATTATTAGAGAACATGTAAATAATAATATTTTTTTATACGGAACATTTCAATTAACTCTTTTTTAGAAAATGATCATGGTTCATGTGGGCCTAGAGTTAGTGATTGGTTAATTTTTGATGTGATATATTGAGAAACAATATTTCATTCGACATTTTGAATGTCAAATATAATATTTTAATCTATTGAATACTCATTGGTATGTTTTAAGGGTAATGAACAAACCCAAAGGAGGATAATGATAGAAAAAACACCAATGGTGCATTTATTGGTTTCTTTTTGCAAAAGAGGGTATTGAAAACCTACAAAGGTGAAACAAAAGGAGATAAATATTTATGTAAATAATATAAACAAGTTCAAGTTGTAGTTTCGAGGGAGGTTTTGATCCAAGGAAAATTCTATTTTTGATGAAAA
Organism: Viscum album; assembly: GCA_963277665.1. Classification (NCBI taxonomy): domain Eukaryota; kingdom Viridiplantae; phylum Streptophyta; class Magnoliopsida; order Santalales; family Viscaceae; genus Viscum; species Viscum album. Next base: position 930,971,450 of record OY728143.1, on the reverse strand, counting down.
AAGAACCCAACCATTATGGTTGAATAACAGATAGGGGATTTACTCCCATCCAAGGTGTATGGTGTTTTGATCTAGAGGAGTCCTATAAAAATTATAGAAAAATTCCATAACCAAGAAGAAATTTTATATTATCTATTAGAAATTGTGAGGACCTTTGAAATCATTTGGGTTATTTTTTGGGAATCATGTAAGAGAAATATATTTTATGATGATGATGATCCGCTATTCCATCATTATAGACATGGTGATTATCAAGATTCTATGTCTATAGAGGAAACATAAAAGATTAGATCAGATTCACGAATTTGGAAGGCATTGTGTAAGATATAAGCACTATGAAGTCCTTATCACTTCACTATACCATTTCATATATGTTATATTATTATTCCAATGTAATCGACTAAAAATGTTTTACGTGAATAAAAATGAGATATAAGAAACAAACCATACAGGTCCTCATAGATGTAGGTTTCATGATATGGTGGAGTCAGATCAGACTATTTTTTTAGATCAAATTATATATATTTAATAGGGAATTTCTCTGATTTATGTTATAGATATGGACTCAAAATTCACTATAGAATTTTAAATAAACTTTTCTCCTAATAAATTAAACTTTATAGTCTATTTAGAGGAAAATATAGGGGTTTTAATAATATATAAATAGTTAATTTTTTTTCAAAAGGTGGCGGAAGGTTCATTGATCTAAGTGTTGAACAATAGATCTTAGAGTTATACGAATAATAATTTAAGGATATCTAAGACATATTCTCATAGTTTTTCCATAAACATGATTAGTGGATGAGTGCGGAGAGAAAATGTGGCACCACCATTGTGTAGACTAAAGATTTTTTCCAGAAGATCAAGTAAAGACACATAGAGATTGTGAGATTGCATATTGTGTGATATATTTCATTTTCTGATTTTTAGGAAGGTCCTAAACCCATTATGATAGATTTTCTGTTCGAAATCAAAACCAATAAAAATCATTCTTCGTGTTTCAGAAATGTTTAGAATTATGATTGTATGATATTTGTATTCTCCCATGATAGAAACCCATCCTATGGTACCCCTCATAGTCTAGTAATTTAAAGAGAGATTCACCCTTGAATTAAACCTCTAATAGGCCCCATGTCCATTACTAGTACTGATGGTATCAAATACACAATGGGATATAATACCTTCAATATTATTTATACAATAATATAGAACCCTCCAATCAATCACCATGTAGAAAATATAAAATAACATCATCTCATACATAATTTTATTTGAAAATATTAATGTCCCTAAATAAATCTAAAAAGAAAACATATGGAATCAACATAACTCTAACATTAATGATAATAGTGTCTATCTCAGTTTCTGAACCCTACTAGAAAATTAAAAAGTAGAATATATATACATAGGATGATCATAACATTTTTAATCAATTGAATAAAACCTAAAGACAGAAAAAAGAACAAAGAAATAAAATACTTATAGAAAAGTAAATAAACTATATATAAAACACCTATTTAAACTGGTCAAGAAGAAAACCCCTCCTTTTTATGTCTACCTCACCAAATAATACATCTAGTGTAATAAAATAGTATCAGGAAAAAAATATTAAGGGAGATTATATCCACACCCACATTGATTTTTCCCTCTTATGACCAAATTTAAATTTTCCTATTCTATTTTTCTTTATATTTATACAAATAATCCTATATAAAGAAATGTATGTGGGTTAGGTGACGACCCTAGTAATCCCAACATTTCGTAGGGGCCTGGTATCATGTGATTTCATTAACCAGTGTGGTTAATAAACACACAAAAAAACATCTAATAATCAACCCCATCAAATATCAAATTACAACCTAATAAATAGTGTACTAGGGTATCATGATCTTACGACAAAGCAACCTCATTTCTTCATCATACCACTCATGGAAACCTCTATATATCACATCCTTTCACCACCAGTCATCACCCCCAACTTGACAATCGTCAACCTATATGTTCAAATAACATGGTAGCACCACCATCTAGCACTGATAATTGAAGTCATGGTAAGGGGGTAATATATAATTCATTCCCTCACCAACCTGGATGTTGGTTGTAGACACCCTCAAAAAAATTTGTGTTTTAGAGTGCTGTACATAAATCAAATCGGGTTCATATTGAAGTTAAATACAAATATAGGGTTATATATATATGCTCACACATCTCACATGTAATATCCCAAGTAAGTAATTAATAATATATATTTTTATCTATGTCTATTTATGAATTATATAGTTTTTTAGATTCTTAAAATTAGAATAAATCCTATCTTAAGCATGGAATACACAAATATTTTTTTTAAAGATTGATTTACTACATTTTGATGGCAAACCATTTTTAAATAAAACATTTGACAATTTTAAAAGATATTTTTGTCAAAATAAACATTTTATTTATTATTGGGACATTGAAATTTTCCTTGGGTTAATTTTTGGTATTTTTCTAACAATGTTCATGTTTTAATGAATAGTGAAAAAATACTGCATTTTACATCAAAAATGCTTTTTTCATATATTTTAATCATATGGTTAGATTTTTTTTTAATTGGTCATAAAGTGTAATTAGAATATTTTTTTACCATTTAATCCATTTTTTGTTACTAGGATTAATTTCACTTTGGAATTGAGCATAAACAAGTGCCAAACATTTCATAGATATTGTTTCTCAAAAAACCCGCTATTTGTTTTGACAACGGGAATTATTTTTAAGTTAATTATTGAAATTTCTGTGTTTTGAATTTGGTAAAATTGATTACATATTTGGAATCAGAAGGTCCAAATTATGTAATCAAGACTGTTTTGTTTTTGGACATTGTTAATAGTAACGACAGTAATTATCTTTAATTATCTTGATTAATTAGTAATAGAGTAGTTAAGGATAATAAAATAATATCATAATAATACAAAATTACCAAAAATGTGTCTTAATGCTACTATTTGGGTCATGGACGACCATGGGATGCCTTTTTCCAAACATGGGAACCCCATGGAATCACTTTTTTGTGATAATGACTTTTTATCTTTTTATTTTTAAAGAAAGCTAAATATAACAAAGAATGTATCACCTGAGTAAAACATTTTTAGTTTTTTCTACATAAATGGTAGATTAGACTATAAATAGTATTTGGAAAGATAAAAATATTTCCTACATCATAGTATTTTTTTATAATTTTTAGACGTTAAATAAATTATATTATTTATGACATCATGATGATGCAGCGATTACCTCATTGATGAACGATTTAAATAAAATGAAACGATATTGTTAAATCTAAGACATACACTTGTCAAAGACCTATTGGATGAGTATATTTCTAATTGTTATCACGTTATCCTCTAAATACATCAATGTGATCTCTTTAAAATCCTCACCTCATTTGAAAATAAAGTAACATTTTATACCTTTTTCCAAGAGTGATGCTCCTTTCCTCATATAAAAGGCCCCCACCTCTACCTCCTTACCCACACTTCTCAATCCCTTGGCTCATCCAATATCTACACATTTTATCTCTACATATCCCTCTCTTCAGCCTAGAATCCTTACCTTAGGCACAAAGCACTTCAAAAAACCCTTTTGGTTCAAACCAAGAGGAGTTACCCGATTTAAAGGTAATGTCTTCACTTGTGTTCCTGTGTTTTATTTTGCTTCTCCAACCCCCTAAACTCGTTTTATTCATTTATTTTGTAACAGAACCAGTATTTTAAAAATACTAGGATGTTTTTATATGAATTATTCGATCTACACTTACACACACCTACATCTAATGGTTAAAGAACATACTGTTTTCGGGGATGGAAAATTTCTACCTCACGAAACGATGATTGTTCAATATTATTATAACACCTTCAAAGGTGTCCATTAAGATGTCACTATATTTATATATGATATGTAATATTTTTGTGTTTTACTTACTCTTCTGTATTTTTCATTTATTATATACCTTTATGGCTTCCATTATGGGTATACGTGGTATCTTCATTTTAGGAAGTGTGGACTACTGCCCCCTCAAAGTGATTTGATTCCTTAATGCCATATGTGGGATGTATAAAGGATATAATTAATGATATTATATATGATATTATACTGGAATTATAATAAACCTTTATATCATTATGATTCCATTCCATAAAATATGAAATAGAAATGAAAGTAGCATTCATGCGTACGTACGGCTTACCGTCTCCATGAATGGTGCATTTCATTTCTTACCTCTAAATGTTATGTAATATTGTAAAGGAATGTATATAATAGATATATATTAGATATCTGATATCTAAATCATGAATATAATTATGTATATAATGGATATTTTACCACATGAACTACTTTTCATTATAAAGAGTTTATTTTTGACTCAAGTACCAATGATCGACAAAACAACCATTATTTACTTAAATAATTACAGAGTGTTCATAAAATGGTAACAAGTGATATAAAAGTAACAATGAACTCGAAAAAGGTTCTTAATAAATTAGAAATTAACTCATGTTTATTATTCAGGACGTTAAAGAACGATCGAGTCAAGTCGGACCCGAGGTATGGGAATCCGTCTCAATCTCCTTTCATTGAGGCATATTTTGTTTTATACTCAACATTATTTTATACGGTGTATAGACCCCTTTTACTTTTACGTTAATTCAAACGGAATATTTTGTATATGAAGCATTTACTAAACGACAAAAGGGAATGGTTTTTTGTCGTATGTATGCAGTGACAACAAATTCTCCACCACTGTTACCATTATTTGATCTTCGGCTTCCTCTACAAGCCATAACTTTAAAAAAAAATAACATGTTTTACTTTTCTTTTATTTTGGTATTGAAAATGGTTTTCATAATTTTTTTATATCAAAGTGTTGTATTGTTATCTTGTGATTGAAAAGTTGAAATGTTATGTTTCCTTTATGCATGTTTTATGTTATACGATTATGGTATGGTTCTTGGGAATTGTTATGAAGATAGGTGGTTCCCTGTAAAAATATGGGTGGGTGAGCCTGATATAGATCTCTAATTCATTGGGTAACACAAAGGAGTTAAACGCTAAGGTTTCTCCAAAGATATTTAGGGAATATATTGTGTTGGGTATTCTAAACATAACCATGAGGGTTACTCCCTACGTAAGAATGTTATTAATTCCTAAAGTTACCTTTATGTCTTTTGATTTCTATAATTTATTCATGATTTGGCAAGGTTTGTTAAAATGCTTATGTTTTATGAGTAATGTATGATTTCATTCATGGACTAATGTTTTCGTTTCGTACTTTTAAATCCCTTACTGAGCTTTTTGTGCTCATCCCATGTTTTTTGAAATGTTTTTCACAGATCAAGGGAAAGGTACATGATATCAAGATAGTGTCAAGGAAGTGTCAAGAAAGAATCCATATTTTATTTTAAATATTTTTCCGTTGATGTGAAAAATGAATACTATATTGTATTGTAACCACATTGTTTAAATATAGGATGTAATGCATGTTTTATGATAAAATTCTTTAAAACTATAAACCTTAAAAGATCCCCAATGTGTATTCTTGAAATATCTCATGATTAAGTAATGTTTAAGGTTGGGGCCTTATAGTTGGTATCAGAGGTCGGTTTAGATAACTTTAAGAGATAGAAATCTATTAAATGATTATCCAAAAATATTTTTTTATGGTCAAATTGAAATGATATATCATTTGAAGATTTCCATGTTGCTTCATCTAAGACATGATTGTTCAGAATGATTTTCTACAGAGGAAATAGGGAAGCAGTGCTAGGAAGCCATACAGAAGGAAATAACCTTCTGAATCAGCATCCTGAGATGGCTGGAATTGGAACTGAACAGTTTGTTGCAGTAATGGCACAGTTGACTCAAGCAATAAATGGTGGTGGTATCCATGCACGAGATCAGCCAGATCAACCGCAGAGGAACATGTCAGTGGTGGAACATTTCATGAGGCAACATCCCTCATCATTCAGAATATCATCTGACCCTGTGCTAGCTGAAGGGTGGAATAAAGCACTGGAGATGATTTTTGATGTCATGGGGTGTTCATAAAATCAAATGGTTAGTCTTGCTATTTACCGTTTGGAGGGTAATGCAGATCAGTGGTGGTCGATGGTTAAAAATTTTAGGGACGCCGATGAGATTGATGCTCTTGACTGGGATGAATTCAAAGGGATGTTTCTTGAGAAGTATTTTCCAAAGGTTGTTTGACATAGGATGGAAAAAAATTCTTGTTATTAGGCCGGCGGAAGACTCAATGGCTGCCTATGAATAAAGGTTCACTCGATTGGCAAGGTATGATCCAAATTTTATCTGAGACCTTGATAGTAAAATCATTCGTTTTTACTCAGGATTAATGAAAAAATATCAAAGGGAATTAGCTTCTCGCGAGTTCAAGAGTTATGAAAATCTTGTTTGATGTGCTGAGAAGGTGGAAATGGAGATTGTCGATGACCAAGTATTCTATAACAACCAGTAGAAGAAGAGACTGAGGTGGCAGGAGAAAGGGACAAATTCTTCAAAAAGTTATGATGGTAAGAAAAATAAGTTTCTGGTTTGTGATAAATGTGGTAAAATGCATGCTGGGGAATGCCTTCTAAATTCTAGAAAGTGCTACCGATGTAGTAAGATGGGTCGTAAGGCTCGTGATTGCACTGAAAAAGATCAGGGTGATGGTAAGACCAAATTTGATCTATAGTTAGTGAAATTTTTTAAGTGCAATGAGATGGGTCACTATGTAAATGAGTGTCTGACAAAGATCTCGAGTGATGGGAAGCAGTTAGACTACAAGAAAAAAGGGGTGGTGAAATCCATTCCCACTACTTCATTAGATTTCATGCCATCAAATGAGTTTGTATCATGTACTTTGTTTTTTTTTCAGATTATTCCGGTGTGTTGTTTGATTCGGGGTCTACACATTCTTTCATGTCTGAAAACTTTTCTAGTAAAATTGGAATACCATATCAAGAAAGGACTCTTGAACATGTGGTAAAAACACCTGGAGGAAATTTTGAGGAAAAAAGAATTTATAATAATCTTCATATCCTTATCCATGGAAAGAAACTACTTGCAAACCATATTGTTTTTCCTCTAGTAGAGTTTGATGTTATCCTCAGTATGGATTGGCTCTCTATTTACCATGATAAGATTGACTATAGAGCTAAATAAGTTTCTTTTCAGAAAGACATTCAGTTTTTGTACAATAATGAACCCTTACTGTTGATAACATATCAAGAGGCCGAGAAACTTGTAAAATATGGAAATGAATTTTACCTTTCACATATCTTTGAAAACAAGGGAACTGATCAGATTAATGATGTGCCAGTGGTAAATGAGAATCTTGATGTTTTTCCTGATGAGTTCCCTGGAATAATACCAGATTGGGATGTTGAATTTACCATTTACTTAGTTCCTGATGCTAATCCAATTTCAAAACCCCCTTATCGAATGGTTCAAACTGAACTTTTAGAGTTGAAGGAGTAATTGCAAGATTTATTAGAGAAAGGTTTCATTCGAACTAGCACATCACCATGGGGTGCTCCTGTATTATTTGTTAAAATGAAAGATGGTTCAATGAGACTTTTCATTGATTATAGAGCCTTGAATAAAATCACTATTAATAAAAATGATCCTTTGCCTCATATCGATGTTTTGTTTGATCAGCTCCAGGGAGCTCAGTATTGTTCAAAGATTAACCAGAGATCGGGGTACCATCAGTTGAAGGTAAAGTAAGATGATATTCTGAAGACCACATTTCTTACAATATATGGCCATTATGAATTTTTAGTAATGCCTTTTGGGCTAACCAATTCACCTACTGTATTCATGGTCCTTATAAATAGAATTTTCCATGAGTTCTAGGATAAGTTTGTGGTTGTTTTAATTGATGATATTTTGGTGTTTTCTAAAAGTAAAGAGGAGCATGAAAGTCATTTAACCATTATTTTTTAAAACTTAGAAGAAAATAAATTGTATGGTGAATTCAGCAAGTGTGAGTTTTGGTTGGAAAAAATTTCATTCATTGGTAACATTTTTTCTAAAGATGGGATAACTCTTGATCCTGTAAAAACAAAGGTTGTTGAAGAATGGGAAAGACCCACAAATGTAACTGAGATTCGTAGCTTCCATGGATTGGTAGTCTATTACTGAAGGTTTGTTAGAACTTTTTCAAATTTTTCTAGTCCAATGACTAAGCTAACTCAGAAGGGTTTTAAGTTTATCTGGACAAAATAATGTGATTATTATTTTCAGGAATTGAAAATAATATTGGTGAATGCTCCAGTTTTGGCACTACCTTCCAGGATTGGTGAGATTGTTATCTACAATGATGCTTCATTAAAAGGAATTGGTTGCATCCTAATGGAGAATGATCAGGTAATTGCTTATGCTTCATGACAGTTGAAAACTCATGAGGTAAATTACCCTACACATGATTTGGAATTAGTTGTTGTTGTTTTCTCTTTAATAATCTGGAGGCATCATTTATATGGAGTAAAGTGTGAGATATATACCGATCACAAAAGTTTAAAGTATATATTCACTCAGAAAGAATTGAACATGAGACAGAGGAGATGGATAGAATTAATCAAGGATTATTATTTTAATTACATTACCATCCGAGAAAAATAAAATAAAGTGGCTGATGATTTGGGTCCGAAATGTAATGCTTCATTAACAATGTTTCATTTGGAACGTGATCCTTTGGTTACGGATTTGATGAACTTTGGCATGTAAGTTGTTGGTGCAGGATGTCTATCTGTTTTGTTTCAGGTATCAGTGAAATCTTCTCTATTAGATAGAATTAAGCAAGCACAGAAGCAAGACAACGAGTTGCAGAAAAAGGTAGAGCTAGTTTAGAAGGGTATGTTGCCTGAATTCAACATTTATAATGATTTTGTTTTGAGATTTGGGAAGAGATTGTGTGTTCCTTGTGATTCAAAGTTGAAGAGAGAGTTATTATTTGAAGCTCATAGTTCTATGTTTTCAGTTCATCCGGGCAGTACTAAGATGTATAGGGATCTTCGAGAGTATTACTGGTGGGAAAGAATGAAAAGAGACATTGGTGATTTTACTTTGAAGTGTTTGACTTGTCAACAGGTTAAAGCAGAGTGGCAGTTACTAAAAGGGATGCTTCAGCCTTTACCAGTGCCAGAGTAGAAATGGGAGAATATAACCATTGACTTCGTTGTGGGATTGCCGAAGACACCTCGAGGTAATAATGCAATCTAGGTAATTGTTGATCGCTTTACTAAATCTGATCATTTCATTTCTATACGAGATACTTTTTCCCTATATCAACTTTACCTTTTGTATCATAAAGAGATAGTCAGGTTATATATAGTTCCTCTCTTCATTGTATCTGACAGTGATCCTAGGTTCACATCTATCTTTTGGAAAGGCCTTCAGAATTCATTGGGTACTGAATTAAATTTTAGTATGGATTTTCATCCTCAATCAGATGGGCAGTAAGAATGAATAATTAAGACATAGGAGGATATCCTACATTCTTATTCGATGGATTATCAGGGAATTTTGGACCAACATCTTTCTTTGGTAGAGCATTCTTATAAAAATAGTTTTCATTCCAGTATACAGATGGCACCATTTGAGGCGTTATATGGGAAGTGGTGTCGAACTCCAGCTTTCTGGGATGAAGTGGGTGAAAGGAAGTTGATAGGACCAGAATTGGTAGAAGTGTTGGCAGAAAATGTTCAGCTGATACAGAAACACATGAGAATAGCTCAGAGTAGGCAGAAGAGTTATGCAGACAACAGAAGGAAGGATCTCTATTTTGAGGTAGGTGATCATGTTTTTATCAATGTTTCACCATGGAAAAGTGTGATGCGATTTTATAAGAAAGGAATGTTGAGTCCAAGGTTCATTTTACCATATGAAATTCTGGAGAGAGTTGGATCAGTTGCATACCATGTGTGTTTACCTCCGATTTTATCTTAGTTACACAATGTTTTTCATGTTTCAATGTTCAGGAAGTACATGCCAGATCCATCTCAGGTTTTGAGTCCATAGGTAATTGAACTGGAAGAGAATCTATCTTATGAGGAACAACGGGTCCAGATTCTTGACCACATAGAGAAAGTGTTGTAGAATAAGGTGATTCATCAAGTAAAGGTTTTTTGTAAAATCCACATGAGTGAAGAGGCAACTTGGGAATCTGAAAATGCAATGAGGGATAAATACCCCCACTTATTCATTAAGTAAATAAATTGCGAGGACACAATTTTCTAAATGGGGGAAGGATGTAACATCCCATGTAATTGATGAATAATGGATATTTTTATCTATGTATATTTATGAATTAGATAGTGTTTTAGAGGCTTAAAATTAGAATAAATCCAATCTTAAGCATGGAATACACAAATATTTTTTAAAAGATTATTTTACTTCCTTTTAATGGAAAACCATTTTTAAATCACAATTTTGACAATTTTATAAGCTATATTTGTCAAAATAATCATATTAATTATTATTGGGATATTGAAATTTACGTTGGGTTAATTTTTGGTATTTTTCTGACAATGATCATTTTTTAATGAATAGTGAAAAAATACTGCATTTTACATCAAAACTGCTTTTTCATCAAATTTAATTATATGGCTAGATTATTATGTAAATTGGTCTTAAAGTGTAATTAGAATATTTTTTTACCATTTAATCCAATGGTGGTCATTAGGATTAATTTTACTTTGGAATTGGGCATAAACAAGTGCCGATATTTTCATAGAATTTTTTTTTAAAAAACCCGCTATTTGTTTTGACAACAAGAATTATTTTTAAATTAATTATTTCAATTTATGTGATTGGAATTTGGTAAAATGGATTAAATATTTGGAATTATAATGTACAAATTATGTAATAAAGACTCTTTTGTTTTTGGACATTATGAATAGTAACGACAGGGATTATCTTTAATTATCTTGATTAATTAGTAATCAGGTAGTTAAGGATAATAAAATAATATAATAATAATAATAAATGACCCCAAAATGTGTCTTAATTCTACTGGTTGTGTCATGGATGACCATGGGATGCCTTGTTCCAAACATGGGGACCCCATGGAATCACTTTTGTGTGATAATGACTTTTTTTCTTTCTATTTTTAAAAGAAAGTAAAATATAACAAAGAATGTATCACCTGAGTAAAACATTTTTTATTTTGTCTACATAAATGATATATTAGACTATAAATAGTAATTGGAAAGCTAAAATGATTTCCTACATCATAGTATTTGTTTTATAATTTTAGACATTATATAAATTAAATTATTTATGACATCATGATGATGCTGTGATTACCTCATTAATGAACGATTTAAATAAAATGAAAAGATAATGTAAAATATAAGACTTGGACTTGTAAAAGACCTATTGGATGTGTATATTTCTAACCATTATCACCTTATACTTTAAATACATCAATGTTGGACCTTTGAAATCCGAAACGCATTTGAAAATAATGTAACATTTTATACCTTTCCAAGAGTGCCCCTCCTCTCCTCTTATAAAAGGCCCCCACCTGTACCTCCTTACCCACACTTATCATGCCATTGTATCAGCCAATATCTGCTCATTTTATCTCTCCACATCACTCTCTTCATCTTATAAGACTTACCTTAGGCAGAAATGTTTTTCAAGAAACCCTTTTGGTTCAAACCAAGAATAGTTACCCGATTTAATGGTAATGTCTTCAATTGTGTTCTTGTGTTTTATTTTGCTTCTTCAACCCCCTAAACTATTTTTATTCATTTATTTTGTAACAACACCAGTATTTTCATTATAAAAGGATTTTGTTATAATAATTATTTGAGATACACTTACACACACCTACATCTAATTGTTAAAGAACATTCTGTTTCTGTGGATGGAGAATTTCTGCCACGCGAAATGATGATTGTTCAATATTCTTATAACACCTTCAAAGGTGGCCATTAAGATGTCCTTATATTTATATATGATATGTAATATTTTTATGTTTTCCTTAAAATTCTCTATTTTTCATTTATGGCATTCCTTTATGGCTTCCATTATTGGTATACGCGATATCTTCATTTTAGGAAGTGCGGACTACCGCCCCCTCAAAGTGATTTGATTCGTTAATGCCATATGTGGGACATATAAAGGATGGAATTAATGATATTATTTTTGATATTATACTGGAATTATAATATACCTTTATATAATTATGATTACATTACATAAAATATGAAATAGAAATGAAAGTAGCGTTCATGCGTACGTACGGCTTACCGTCTCCATAAACGGTGCATTTCATTTCTTACCTCTAAATGTTATGTAATATGGTAAAGGCTTGTATATACTGGATATATATGACATATATGATATCTAAATCATGAATATAATTCTGGATATAATGGATATTTTACCACATGATAAGCTTGTTATTATAAAGAGTTTATTTTTTACTTAAGTACCAATGATCGACAAAATGACCATTATTAACTTAAATAATTACATAGTGTTCATAACATGGTAATAAGTGATATAAAAGGAATGATGAAATTGAAAAAGGATATCAATAAAAGTGTAAATTCACTAAAATTTATTATTCAGGACGTTAAAGAACGATCGAGTCAAGTCGGACCCGAGGTATAGGACTTCGTCTCAATATCCTTCAATTGAGGCATATTTTGTTTTAAACACAACATTATTTTATATGATGTATAAACCGCTTTTACTTTTATGTTTATTAAAAAGTAATATTTTTTTTACAAAGAATTTACTAAATGACAAAACGAAATGTGTTTTTGTCGTACGTATGTGGCGACAACGACTTCTTCGCCGCCATGACCATTATTTGAGCTTCGGCTTCCACTACAAGCCAAATCTTTTTTTAAAAAAAATAAAAAAAATAAATACCACGTTTTACTTGTTTTTTATTTTGGCATTGAAAATGGTTTTCATAATGTTTTTATATCAATGTGTTGTATTGATATCTTGTGATTGAAAAGTGGAAATGTTATGTTTCCTTTATTCATGTTTTATGTGATATGATTATGTTATGGTTCTTTGACATTGTTATGAAGATGGGTGGTTCCGTGATAAACTAAGGTTGGGTGAGCCCAATATAGCTCCCCAATGCATTGGGTAACGCAAAGGAGTTAAACATTAAGGTTTCTCCCAAGATATTTAGGAAATAAACTATGATGGGTATTCCAAACGTAACCATGGGGGTTACACCCTATGTAAGAATGTTATGAATGCCTCATGTTACCTTTATGTATTATGATTTCTATGATTTATAATGATTTGATGAGGTATGTTAAAATGCTTATGTTTTATGAGTAATGTATGATTTCATAAATGGACTAATGTTTTCATTTCGTACTTTTATATCCTTTACTGAGCTTTTTATGCTCATACTATGTTTTTTGAAATGTTTTTCACAGGTCAAGGGAAAGTTATATGATATGATGATAGTGTCAAGGAAGTTTCAAAAAAGAATCAATGTTTTTTTTAAATATGTTTCCGTTGATGGGAAAAATGAATACTATCTTTTATTGTAACCAATTTTTTTAAATGTGGGATGTAATGCATATTTTATGATCTAATTCTCTAAACCTCTAAACTTGAAAAGATCCTCAATATGTACTCTTGAAATATCTCAAGATTAAGAATTGTTTAAAGCTTGGGCCTTATATCACAACACAAGTTTCCACATAATAAAACTAATAGAATAAACATCCCTTTAACATAACATTATTAATTTCTATAATAACTTCATCCACTACAAAAATAAACTAATCGCCACATATAGCCAAACACACCACCCCAAATTACTCTTTCCCTAAAATTTAAACCATTTTTTATATTCCTCAATTTATAATAATCCATGATTGACAATCCATTTAAATACATATTTAATAACAAACTTCTCTATCCATTACCCACGTTTATTACTTTTATTTTGTTAACATTCTATTAAATAACCAATTACCACATTCAGAATTTCCAACCCACATTGATTTTGTTTGAACCACGCCATTACAAATTTCCCATTATTAACTATATCCCATTGCTACCAGGTGACTAAAACAAGGATATCCAAATAAAAACCCTCCTCACAATATACATTATAACATCCAATTCATAGAAATAATCATAGTAAATCCATTACACAAGAGTTTCCTTCTAATCACTACCAAGTGGACCAAAACATAATAAATTGAAAATAAACTATATCCATGATTTTTAATATATTTTTGTATGTGAACAACCACCACCATCCTTTAACAACCCCAAAATATTCATAAAAACAAAGAGATAACCTCAATCAAACCCAAATACAAGACCTTAGGACTGAGATCCAAAATATATTACAAATTCATATATAAATATGGAATTTATAACATTTAATTTACTTTTTTATGAGAGATTTAATAAAATTTATAAATTTATGCATAAAAATTTTATATCCATATATAACTACACATAAATTTATGAATAGTGGGATTATGAAATCAATAGAAACATGGGTTCTCAATTCATGACATTTACAATGCACGTGATATGAAACTTCTAATTTAAAAGGGAATCATCCAACAATAATACGGGAAAACAATAGGAACATGTAGAATAATTTTTTCTCATTGTCAATAAATATGTTTTAGTTTGTTATCTAATTCATGTTATTCCATAATTTACACTCAAGGAAATATAATGGAATTATATTTTCAAATATGAAAATAAATATATAAATAACATGGATATGATATCTCAATGGAAGAATTTAAAATCACTATATGGGATAAAGCAAATAATAAATAGATCGATGAAAATAGAGGCACCATGATACACTTTATCAATTAATATTAAAATGATTAATTCATAATATAAAATGTATGACATCCAAAAAATGGATATTATAACAACAATAAGAATTAATAAGGAGAAAAAAATAAAATCAAAAGGAAAAAAGGAGAACTTCCCTAATATTTTTTTATTAAAACTATTCAATCTGAAGATCCATGAAAAGGATGGGGGAAATAATTAATTTAGGAATAATATTGATATTGAACCACCCCAAACAATCTGAAAAATTGACACAGAAAATCATTATTTCCGGCCAAAAATTACACGTATGAAAATTCAGGAAATAAAACCCTGAAATCCACAATCCATGAATCACCATTTATTCATAAACCAATCCTCCATATATTTCTAGTATATATTGACATCGTGAACTAAATATTTGTGTTATGAATTAGTCTCAATTATGAGAATGTCATCTGTAAACCACTCATCCTTCCTCAAAAATCTTCCTAACAACACCAATAACAAGAATAACACAATGTAAAGGGAACAATATCTTGGTGTTTATATTATAGACCAATCATATGATTATTTTCCTCAAAAAGGAAGATGAGATATGAGATATTATGGAAAAATTCGATGTCTTAATAATCATCACATGAGGTACCTCCCATGAATCTTATCAAAATAAAAAATACTATAAATAAATAAAATGAAAAAATAATAGATTACATAAATCTCAAACGAAATAAAACATTATATATTTGATGTAAAATAAAAAAAATAAAAGTATAAATTAATTTTCAATGGGGTACTAAGCCTACTTCTATATCTCACACACTAATGTACTCTCTTAAGACCCACTATAGTCCTATAGCATATGGACCAAGGGAATTAAACAACCTTGAAACATCTTCTATTGACTATATCAGATCATAACTAGTCATTCTAGGGATGTCATGTCATCCTCAATATATAAATATATCTTTTCAATGTTATGGGAGTCATCATGAATATGCTAATGAATCTAGAAATACATTGTAGATATCTTCCATCCATGTTTGAAGTGATGACAAGTATACTGCCTCATCATCAAACTCAAATATCTCAAAAGGCATGGATAACTAGGTAGAATTACTATTCCCTCAATAAAAAATCCATTTTCCCCATCAAGAGAAAATTATCAAGAATACATGGTCTCTACAATATAAATCCAATTTATTTTCTTATGATCCACATATTTATTTTAGAATTCATTTTCATCCTTTATCCACTATGAAACTATTTATATACTCTTCATCATACTTTAGACCACATCTATACTAAAGAACGTTGACTCGCCATAATCCATCTTATATAACATATATAGACATAATATTCAATACATAAACATAAATTTAACCATTATAATGTATGATTAATAACTATTTTTGTATTAAGAACTACTCAGGGTATTTGTTTCATCAATCACCAACTAAAATCCAAGATGTAATATGGACACATATCCTTGATTATATGGATGTTTTTCTCCATCTACACAACCTTATAGGGGTGAAAATAAGTTATAATGAATATTTAGTAGAAACAATAATGATTCAATCCCCTACAAATATATGATTAAAATATAGGTTCATCATCAATGATTGTGGTTCTTGTGGACCTGTAGAGTTTTACAACCTCTTATATAAACATCTATTAATGAGATTAATGAAATGTGATTCTGGAATCTCTATAAAATGGGATATATTCATTATTTGGCCAATATTTACCCAAACCACATATAATTTATCCAAATCAACCATCTCTTATTCAAGAATCACTACCTCAGTATCAATACCATATTATGGTTTATCATTCCTTCGACAATGTATTTTCCAAAAAAGTTTAAATTGTTGTTGAGTCACTTTTTGTTGCACCATATAATCTCAAATGCTTAATAAAATAGTACTGTAATAATATCATTATTTATTTATATAATTCACATAACTTATACATAGTTGATACAACTACCAAATGAAATAATTCGTTAACAAAAAAGTAAAAACACTATTCATTCCACTTCATCTTTGGTAGTATCATAACATGATTATTATCCAAATAATTATTTGGGGAATAATGTGATGATTTGGACATTTATTTGCGTACTATCCCAACTCCTTGCAGATGAAGCATTGTACCTTTGAAACATTTTTCATACTCTGGAAATCACATACTTGGTGTAATTTTTCTTCACACTTATATAAAACTCTAGTTCCCATCAAGAATTTACCGAGGTGATTATTTCCACAATTATCACATATGGAAAAATTATTTCTTTCCCATCTTCCCTTTATCCATCTTTCTCTCTACCTTATTTTTCTTCTCTGGCTTCCTTTCAAAGCCAAAGGAATTAGGGAATTCATTACTTATCTTATTAAAACATGATACTATTTCTTCATATGAGGATAATACATGGGAGACTATCTCCATTCTAAATGTTGGATTAATACAATTAAATATATGATCTGTATTACTATTTGGATCTTGTGTATTGTTGGAGTTCACATTCCATTTAATAGGAACCATTTCCAAAAAAAATCAAACACTAGGTTAGTTTATTAATCGCAATTCATAAATCGAAACTTGTAAAATACAAAACGTATGTTGTAATGATTATGCATATAGTCTATAATCATAACATGTTTTCTTGGAGGAAGTATTTACTCTGAAATCCTTCATAATGTCTTGTAATGAAAATATGATTTATCCTAAGCATATGCTCTAGGAATGTCGTAACTAAGAGTGTAGCAAGCACCGTTGGCATGTACCAGGATACCCTAGGTCAAGCCTAGAACACCTTGTTGATGTTCACACTCCAAGGTACATATGTACTATATCCATATCTACCGGCCTGTATCCAGACAAGGATGTATTTCTTGGAAAATTCACAAAATCTTTATATTACCAAAATTATAAGATGTTCTTCTATATTAATCCTCAATATCAATCTTAGGGTAATGCTCTCTGATCAGAGTTTTTTCTAAATCTAGTTTCCAAGGTTATTCCTAAAATTCCTTTGATACCAACTGTAACTCCCCGACGCCAGAAGCCTAGAGTCAGTGCATTATTTTAATACATTGTCTTGACGAAAATGAATCAATTCCTGAAGTACCGATTGGGTTAGTGGTCTTAGAAAATAGATTACATATATTAACATTACATTACACTTTATAATATACAACACAACATTAATGATCCTTTGAGAACATAATTATTCCCTTAGCCTAACCCAACATATCAATCACAATACTCTTCATGGAATCCTATGAAAATAAAACATAATAAATGGGTTATCTCAGATGCTCAATAAGGGAAACAATATAGTTGAAACTTTAATAAATAAGCATAAACATTTAAGGTAATGTATAAGAATAAACATAAGCCTTTAAATCTTAAAATTCAGAGTAATATGGAAAATATAAATCAATTAATTCCATTTAATTAGTCACATGGATTTTCTATTGGTGTAATGTTCACATTCAATATCAATAGCCAATTTAATAATGATGGAATGCATAATGCCATACTTCATAACCACATAGTCAAGGCCTTGTGCCAAGACTAAAAATAATTTTTTTGTCAAGGCCTAGTGCCAAGACACCGGTTTGTGTCATGAGACCTAAAAATGCATTGAGGAGAAATAGTGGGATCCACCCATCACTTATTATGTCCAATTAATTCCTCATATGAAAACATTTAAACATAACATTAACATTCGTATTAAATCAAGAATAATAATTTTCAATACTTTATCCATAACCATGAATGGTATAAAAATAGAACATCCACATACAAGAATATAACAAATCCAGAAATAAAATATGTAAGATTTTTATAATAATAAATCAACCTCCATCAAGAATAGTATCTTGTAATGGATGTTGACATAGTTGAAAATGATCAGTAAAAATCATTGAGGGAAATATCCCTTTTTCATGAAATCATTTAAAAGTCACATAAATTATAAAGGATGTTATTTAAATAATATTTTTGAATCAATGTTTCCCATATCACTTTGAAACATTTGAATGGAATTATCATTTTAAAATTTTCATGTCCATATATATAAATCCTTAAAACCATTTCCAAAACATAGAAATTAATGATAAAGGTTTAGATGAATAAATATTTATAACATTTAAAATGATGTTTTTGTAAAAAATTCCCCTAAGAAAATCCCATTGAAAACTCTTCTATGAAACACATACATGGATAATAAATATTTCCCAAAAGATACTAACATAAAAACAACCTCATATAATAAAGAGATTGTCAAATTAACCCTTACCTTGAACATTTCATTGGTCGAGGGTACATTTAACCTCATGTATAATGACTATAGTATGTTATTAAATTATAACAGAACCATATTCCTATTTATTATATCATAAATGATTTATTTATGACTTTATACTACGCATTTAATAATTATTTCCGTGTAAAATTAACATTTTGGATAATAATCGCTTTCTTTATCGTACGTGTTTTAACTATTTATTCTTGATCGTATAATTTTGATCATGATTTAAATACTTACAGAATATAAAAATTGATTTATATGTTATATATATTTAGAATATAAATATTTATAATAGATAGATATATGAAATGGAAGGAACTGTTTATGGAGACGGTAGTTCGTACGTACCCATAAACGTTGTTTCCGTTTTCATATCGCATTGAACAGAAAAAAAATGAATAAGAAATATGTAAGTACATACATACATAAATATATATATATATTTCTAGTACCATTACTATGTAATATATTACATACTTATTAAAATATATATTTTTATAATCATCGTTGAATAGTGAATGTGGGAATGAATCTCATCGCGTCGTGGAGACGGTAATCCATATGTACACACGAGCGACAATATCATTATATTGATGGTAAAATTGTATGTAATTTGATGGTATAGAATATATATATAATGATTGACATGTTATATTTATTTTTTATGTCAGTTGTAAACATTATTATATCCATCCAAATAATTATGTGTTTGAATAACAAACTACACCACGACGTGGAGACGGTAAGTCGTACAAACGTTCGTATAGAGACTTTGTCATTTGAAGGATAGATAGAATAATTAATATGGGTGTACCATATTTATAATAACATCACAGTATGTAGAAGGTACTGGATTTATTATTTTGGTATAGAAACAACAAATAAAGAGGAAGTGGAAGAAGAAAAGAACTTGAAAGTGGGTGGTGAAATTATTACAACTACTTTGGGTGTTTCCTTTTGATTTGATTAATAGGGCTATTAGGTTGGATTTATGATCAAAGCAAGGACTCTAGGATGAAGTGAGGGATGTTGGGAGGATATTGGGGTAGGGTTTGGCTGATCCAAAGTCTTTGGAGGTGTGAAATTTAGAGAAGCGAAAGTGACCTTTTATAAGAGAGGTGAGGGTCACTTTTAGAAAAGCTTGAAGTATTATTTAATAATAATATCATTTTAGGTTTCTAATGGCCCCAAAATTAATTATTTCTAGGATAAAATGGGTAAGAGTCGAAGACCTCTCAACCAACAGGTTTTAGACAGGTTTAGGTCATCATATTAACTTTATCATTTATATTTAACTCTTAGTTAAATAGTATGTCATTTACCAGGTCTCTTGGTATGTTTATATTATATGGTTAATAAACACTCAATAACTAGACAAGATAACCCCATGAGTTTCATTATTAATATATATAACCTTATATATGTCTTTTTTTTGAAACATTGATTTTTAGGAATATTATATCTACCAATAATATAGTATTTGTTTGAAAAACTCAATTATGTCAATTTTGACACTCTTTAGTATTTAGTTTTTATGAAAGTCATCACAACATTATTACTTAAAACCAAATACATTGAATCAACCATAGAATGTCATATTCACCTAGAAAATTTGTGTATGTCATTAATCCTTGAAATTATATTTATTTTAATATTTATATTACCATTTATTTGGTTCCTTCATCCATAAAGTAATTACTACTTCATCATTGCATCATACATAAATTTAATTATTTAATCTCTAAAAATTATAAAGAAATACCATTATGTATAAATTTTTTTACATTCCAAATAAATATTTATAGTTTAATTTATCTTATATATAAACCTATATTAAAAATGGTTTAGTTATTAAACATTGAATTTAATTCTTTTAACTCTTCTTTAAATAAAATAATAATAAATGCCCTATTTTTATCCAAATGGAACAAAGGGGGTCATATTTTAATCGAAAGGTTGTTTTTGGTCGAATTATACTTATCCAATAGAATTAGAACATCTGTTATGGTAATTATGTTATCATTTTTACCCTTAATTAACCTATTTACTTGTAACCGTGATAAATAAAAGTCAAAAGTTATTGTACACAAAAAATTATTTTCATCTTTTTGAACAAAATTTTACTTAATGATTTCAACCATGTCTCTTAGATTTTTGAAATTCAACTCACATAAGTAGTAAAATAATTTTTTTTGAAAATTTGCTAACCTGCCTAGATGGTGGGTAAAAGAGGTTAAAAAGTTGAATAAAATTTTATACATCTAATTTTATTATAAATTCACTTCAATTAGTTACATTAAACTTATATAGTTATAATATATCTATCATTAAATAAAATAAATTTAAATAACATAAATAATTATTTAAAAAAGTCGGTTGTAAATAATAAGGCATTATTTTTTACTATTCATAAAAAATTTAATGTTTTCAAAAGAATAAAAAAAATTTACCCTAAGAAAATATTTATATTATGAATTCCAAAATGAAGCCTATTTTACCAAAATAAAAACATAGAAGTCTCATTTATAAATTTAAAATTAATACCCATTTTCAAAACCGAAAAGCGGGTTTTTTAAAAAAAGTATAAACTATCAATAGATTGATATGTGTTTATGTCAAATTTAAATGTGAAATTACATATAATGACCTAAATTGTATTAAAAGATAAAAATATAATCTAATTATACTTCAAAACCATTCAAAATCACAATTTATCACTATAAATTAGTTCGATTGAAAAAATGGGTTTCAATTAAAATATAGTATTTTTCAATAGTCTTCAAAATATGATGTTTATCAGAAAAGTACCAAAAATATATCCAAACTAAATTTTTTTTTCTGCTTTGAAAAAAGAATTTAATTTTATTAAATTGAATATATAAAAATGTCAAATATTGTTTTTAAATAGGGTTCTCATTTAAAAGGCAGTAAAATTGATTTTTTTGGAAAAATACATCTTCTATCTAAAAAATTAATTTTTTTCACAGGAAAATATAATATGGATTGTATATATATAGAGAGTATATAATATTCAAAATGTAGTTAACACTTTTCATTACCTCTTTTTGAATGGCTAGTTGTGTATGTTGTGGTCCACCCGAACTCAGTGTTGCATGTAGCGCAAGCTATTTGGTTACTTTATCGAGATAACATATTGTGAAATATTAGGGTGTTACATTTTCTCCTTCTTAAATAAATTTTGTCCTTGAAAATTGAAATTTGTTCTTAGAATATAAATTGTTAAAAATATAAAAATACATTTGTAGAAAACCCGCATTGGAAATTGGGTTAATAAAATATAGTCTTAATAAGAGGGAAAGGGAAATAAAAAAGTCACAACCAAATTATGATCTCTATTAGGAGAACATTGGTGGAAATTAGAGACACATAATTGGAGAAAAATGTAACTATTTATAGGGAGTGATTGAGGTCATAAATAACATACAAGTTTAAAATGGATGGCCTCAAATCCATCAATCTATGATGAATTAAAATATCATTAGTTCAACAAAACATAAGGTATAAGGATAACACTTTTTTGGTTTTAAGATCCATTCCCTATAATTTAAGAATTAATTTATTCCTAGAATAACCGGAAAAAATACTAGACAACTAGAGTTTAATCCATCAGCTAATTCCTTCCACAAACTCATCTTTCTCTCTATTAGATATAGAATTCAAAAATATTCTATTTATCATAATCCTATATGGTTAAAAAATGTATTTATTTTCATTTTTAGAATATTTAAAAAAACTACATTATACAAACCAGGACATCATGTTGTCCAGTGGTAGGTGATGCACCTTCTCACCATTCGGTTGTGGGATCAAGACTCATGGCCTTCCTAGACCCAATGGGTTATCGCATGACCTCCAAGATGTCCTTTTTAAGAAAATCCAAAAATAATCACAAGAAATGATTTAACCATAAAAATAGTATCCAATGTCAATATTAATTGATTCCAACCATTAGACTTATCCAAAATACTCTTGCCCAAACTCATAGTCCAAAATTTATAAGGTAGGTAAACACAATAAAAATTCATTTTCCCACCTAATAACATGTCAATACCTTCATCATGTATTTTTTTTAAACACGGTAATACCCTGAATTACCATAAAACCTTATTGATTACATTTATGCTCCCTTATTACTTACAGAATACTAGATATACTTCTTATATCCAAAAATGTTGTAAACCATAATAATGATGGAATATAAAAACCATTTATCTATTCCAAGGTAGTCAATAATATCCAATATAGTTTTTCCAATTCAACCATCTCTTATTCAAAAATCGCTACCTTAGTATTTGGATAATATTTAAGTTTATCTTCCCTTCAACCACATATTTTACAGAATGTTTAACTTTCTATTGTGTAATTTTTCTTAGCACCATATAATCTAAAATCCTCAATCAAATTGTATTGGAGTAAAATCCTTATTTCTTTCCATAATTAAGATAACCAGTACATCGTTGATACAACACTCAAATGAAATAATTGATTAATGACAATTTCATAATAGTAGTAATTTCTCTTCATCTATGGTAGTATCACAACTTGATTATTATACAATAACATCATTTGGGGCATACTCTGATGATTTGGACATTGATTGGCATAGTATCGAGACTCTTTCTAGAGGATGTATTATTCCTTTGAATCTTTTGCTTTCCGTTTCAACCATGTAATTGGTGTCATTTTTCTCTACACATATAAAAAACTCTCATTCTCTTCAAGAATTTACCAAGGTGGTTATTTCCACAATTATCACATATGGGAAAATCCTTCTTTCCCCTCTTCGATTTATCTCTCTTTCTCTCATCCTTCCTTTTAATCTCTAGATTCCTTTCAAAGAGATAGGACACAAAGAATTCTTTACTTATCCTATTAAAAAGTGATATTATTTATTCATATAATTGTAATACATGGGAGAATATTTCCTTTATAATTATTGGCTTAATACCATAAAATATATGATCGTCCTTACTCCTTGGATCATGCGTATTACTAGAGTTCTCATTCCATCTATTAGGGACCATTTATAAACAATGGCATACAGTTGGTTAGTTTATGAATTGTAATGTATAATTCAGAACATGTAAAATACCTAATATAGTTTCAAAATATTATGCATATAATCTATAACCATAATATGTTTTCTTTGAGAAAGTATTTACTCGTAAATCCTTCATAATGGCTTGCAATGAAAATGTGAAATATCCTAAGCATGTCCCAAGGGAGTGTCATAACCAAGAGTGTAGTTTAGCACATTGTTATATAACAGGATACCCCAGGTCAAGCCTGAAACTTCTTATCGAAGTTTTTACTCCTAGGTACTTCTATGCCAGAGCTGACTCTACCTGCTCGGATCCAGACTGGGAGGTATTGCTTGAAAAATTCACAAAATCTCTACATTACAAAAATTCTAGTATGTTCGTGTATACTAGTCCTTAATATCTATCTTAGGTTAATGTTATCTAATCAGTGTTTTTCTAAATTTAGTTTCCATGTTTATTGTTAAACTTTCTCTGACACCAACTATAATGCCTCGACCCCAGAAGTCGTGAATCGTTGAATTATTTTAATACATTGGCATGCTTACAAGGAATCAGGTCCTCAAGGACCGACCGTTATAGCAGTCTTGGAAAGTATATTACATACATGAATGTAACATTACACATTATAACATACAACACAACATAAGTGATCCTTTTATAATTCCATTATTCCCTTAGCTTAACCCTGCATATCAATCATAATATACTTCTAGGAATCCTGGTAAAATAAAACATAAGAAAGGGGTGAGATCAGAGGCTTAATAAGGGTTACAATATAGTGGAAACTTTCATAAATAAGAATGAACATTTAAGAAAATATATAAGGATAAAATATAAGCCTTTTAAACATAAACATCTATGTAATATGGAATATATAAATCAAATAATTCCATTTACATATTCACATAGATATTCTACTAGTCGAATGATGACATGAATTATCAATAGCAAATTTAATAATGATAGAATGCTTAATGCTAGAATTAATAACCACACAGTCAAGGCCTTGTTCCAAGACTACAAATAAAATCTTTGTCAAGGCCTTGTTCCATGACACTATATTGTCTCATGAAACCAACCAATGCACCGAAGATCTATTGTGGGCTCCATCCTTCACTTACTAAGTCAAATGCATTCCTCATATGAAAATGTTTAAACAAAACATAAACATTCTTATTTAAACTAGAATACAAAATTTCAATACTTTATCCATACACAATGAATTGAATAAAAATAGCACATACACATTCATAAATATCACAAAACCTTCAATACAATATGGATGATTTTATCAAAATAAATCAACCTCATTCAGGAATAATATCCCGTAAAGGATGTTGACATAGTAGAAAATGATCAGTAAAAATCTTTGTGAGAAATATCCCTTTTTCATGAAATTATTTAAAAGTCAGAAAATTAATAAAGGAAGTAATTTAAAAGATAGTTTTGAATCAAGGTGTCTCATACCACTTTGAAACTTTTGAATGGAATTTATATTTTAAAACATTCATGTCCATATAAAAAATTCCTTAAAACCATTTTGAAAAAATGGACATTAATGAGAATGGTTTAGAAGAATAAATATTTAAAACATATAAAATGATGTTTCAGTAAAAAATACCCTTACAAAAAATCCCTTTTAAAACTTCTTTTATGAAACATGGACATGGATAATAAATATGTCCTAGTAGATACATATTTAAAATCAACCTTGGATAATAATGAGATTATGAAATTAACCCATAACATGAACTTTCCATTGGTCGAGGGTACGTCTAACCTTCTGTATAATGACCTTATTATGTTATTAAATTATACCAGAACCATATTCATATTTAGTATATCCTACATGAATTATTAATGACTTTATACTACACATTTAATAATGATTTCCATGTTAAATTATGATTTTGGGTAGTAATCGCTTTCTTTATCAACATCAATCCATATTTTGTATTTTCTAAAGGCACTTTTAAGGGAAATGTTTGAACCCTAAAAAAATAAAAACCATAAAGATGTCCAAGAGGAAAATCAAACATGTTCAGGCCAAAAGTAGTTAAACAAAAAAGGAGGTCACATAGTCATTGAAAGAGAGTCTAAAATTGGAGGAATTAATTACCCAATATAAGCCCCATTGAAATTTATTAGCCTCTGAATCTAGATCATATCTGATACGATCCTAAAAATGAGTGGCGAGCTTGTCCCATGATTGTTTTTATTCCTCCACATTGATCTTATTTTCATTGAAGCTTTGAGCTAAGATCCAGTCTTGATTGTTGATCTAGGCCATTTGAACTTTATTGGCATTAATACGATGTTCTATCTCTATAATTTTATCCTTCTCCTTCTCTGAAGCCTTAAGCTCCAAGATCACAAGCTTCATTTCTTCATTTGAGTGAAGAAAAACCTCGAGATTTTTCTTTGGTTCTTTAAAAGTAACAGGTCCAACCTATTACTTTTCCTTTTGAGTGTCCACACACTTCTTTTCCCCCCCAGGTTTGGCTTCAATCTCGTTATTCCTTATCCTGCCTGAAGATCTGGTTACGATTGTTTTGGGGGAATTCGAGTAGTCCTTTCTAGGTCTTGACTTCCCCCTGTTGAATTGGGAAATCTCTAAGGAGAGAGTTTCCTTGCTTCCCCTTTCTTGATCCATCTCCAACCATAGTGTGACCGTGAGATTCTCATGATCCGTTATTAGTTGAGAATCAACCTCACTATCACTTGATTCTGGAGATCTATACTGGCCCTCCATTCTTTTACAACTTGGGATGACGGTTTTCCATCATTCATGATCCACAATCTCCTTTCCAACTCCATCCAAAGCAGCGAAATGATTTTGGGACTTAAAAGACATTAATGTTTCACATTTTACATTCACTTCTTCACCCAGAGACACTATTACATTCAGATCATGGGAGTTAAGATTATATGTAACCAATCTTACTTCAGAGTGAGTACTTCCATTATTATGAACAGCCACCTGCTTATCCACTTGACCAATAACCAGCTCACTCGACTTCACTAACTCATTAAAGGAGGGAGCCATCGAGGTGGAAGGAATATCTGAGGCTAGAATGGTTGACTTGGAAGTCCCCAAATCATGATACAGCCTTTAAAATATGACCTTGACTCATGGATCCTGAGACACTACCATCGGCTTAAAGGCTGAACTAGGAATATGATCTCTAAGGGGATGCCTACACCCTCGAGTTTCTGCAACCAAAATAACCTCCCCAGATCCTGGTTCACAAACCCTCTCCAGGTTGAGGTTCGAATTGGCATTGATATCTAAGTAAATTGGGTCCAGAGAGACCACCTGATTCTGAGTGGGGGCATCCTTAACAAGACCACATGTGATTTTCTGTTCAATGGTGTTTCCAAGGAGAATCTCTATCCCAACTGTCTCCATTCCCGTATGAGGTTTCATTCTTTCATCAATGCTCCTAGAGACCATCACCGATGTCTGATAGAAAGTCGGCCTCTTAAGCCTACACACTACCAATGAAAGCCCCATTTTCTTGTAAGTAGAACAAAAATCAAACCATGATTCAAACAGAACAGATTGTTTGTAATGAAACTGATCTCCTATGGAAACCTAGATAAACTCAGTATGAACCTTTGAAACTTCAACTGCGACACAAATTCGCGAAGAAATTGGGTGACAAATTTCTCTAGTTCTTCTATCAGAGCACAGATAGCGACCCACAAGATTTCCCATCATTATAAGGATATCATGATTTTGAAATGGAAGAGGGAGTTCTGGGAATATTACCCATATAGCCATAGTCGGTGAATCGTGATTCATATGGAAGTCTTAAGACCACTTGAAGAGGAAGAATCTGGAACCGTCTCAGATGGGAGGAGCGCTAGACCTAGCCAGAATCCAGTCTTCCTCAGATTCAAACCTAACCATGATGTGCATGGAATCGAGAAGTCCCACTATAGCCCGGTCCTCTAGTCCCCCGGTTTTGAAAATATGATGGTCGAAAGTGTCCACCGGTGGATTTCGGTGCTTGAAACGAGCTATCAGCGTTAAATCCAACAGGGAAGATGTGGCCATGAACTTTGAGGAAGAGATTGACAATTGCGGGAAACCTTCGAACAACATAGGGACTTTAGGGAAAACCTAAATTTGGGGTAAGGGGGGAAGAAGTTCTGGGTTAGAGAAGGGGGAGAAGAGACAGGCTCTTCCTCGTTCAAGGGGTGGCGAAGGTCCCTCCCCTGTCGAGGAGGAAGGGACCGGCGCATGGCTCATCACCGCCTTCTTGCCACAATCGCTTTCTTTATCGTACGTGTTTTAACTTGTTATTCATGATCGTATCATTTAGATCATTATTTAAATACATACAGAATATAATCTTTGATTTAAATATCATATTGATTTAGAATATAAATATATATAATAGATAGACATAATAAATGGAAGGCACCGTTTATGGAGATGGTAGGTCGTACATACACATAAACGCTGTTTCCGTTTTCATATCGTATTGAATGGAAGTCATTGAATAAGATATATGTAAGTACATAAATACTTATACATATATGTATATATCTTCATATTAATTATTATTTTATATATTTCATAATAATTAATAATATATATTTTTATAATCATCGTTGAATGGTGAACATGGTAATGAATCTCATCACGTCGTGGAGATGGTAATCTGTACGTATGCACGAGAGAAAATATCATAATATATATAGAGAAATCATATGTAATTGAATGTTATGTCATATAGACCGAATCATTAACATGTTAGATTTATTATTTACATCAGTTATACCTATTATTATATCCATCCAAATAATGATGTTTTGAATAACAGACTTCACCACTATAGGGAGACGGTAAGCTGTATGTACGAACGTATGGTTAATTTTTCATTTGTAAGATGGATAGAATAACAAATATGGTTGTAACATATTTATAATAGCATCATAGTATGTATAGGGTACTGGACATAATATTTTTGTATAGAAACAACAATGAAATATGAAGTGGAAGAAGAAATGATCTTGAAAGAGGGGGTGAAATTATTACCTCTACTTCAGCTGTTTCCTTTTGAGTTTATAATAAGGGCTCCTAGGTTCGCATTATTATCAATGTAATTCCTCTAGTATTAAGTTTTCGAAGTTAGGATTATATTTTGGAAGTGTTTTTCCATGCCAAATGGCTTTGGAGGTATGAAATAAAGATAAGGGGATGTGACCTTTTTATAAGCGAGGTGAGGGTCACTTTGGGAAAAGCTTGAAATATTATTTTATAATAAAATAATTTTCGGTTTCTAATGGATCCAAAATAAATAATTTAGAGGGCAAGTTAGGGACGGGTCGAAAACCTCTTAATGAATAGGTTTTAGATTGGTTTAGGTCATTATATTAACCTTAACTTTTAAACTTAACTCATATTTAAATAGTTTGACATTTACCATGTCTCTTAATATTTTTATATTATATTGTTAATAAACGTACTATAACAATACAAGATAACCCCAATAAGTTCATTATTAATATATATAACCTTATCTAAGTCCTTTGTTTAATTATTATTTTTTTAGAAATATTATATCAACCAATAATATAGTATTTGTTTTAAAAACTCAATTATGTCAATTTGGACACTATTTAGTATTTGGTTTTTGTGAAATTCATCACTACTTGATTAATTCTAAAAAAATAAATTTTATCAAATATAACATTTCATATTCACCTAGAAAATTAATTAATGTCATAAAAACTTTGAAATTATATATATTTCAATATTTATAATACCGTTTATTTGATTCTTTCATTAATAAGGTGGTTATTTCATCTTCATTATGTCATATATAAATTTACTTATTTAATGTCTAAAATTTATAAATAAAATACCATTATGTATAAATTATTTTTATCTTTATAATTAATATTTATAGTCAAATTGTTCTTATGTATAACCCTATATTAAAAATGGTTTAGCTATTAAACATTGAATTTACCTCTTTTAACTATTCTTTAAATAAAATAATAATAAAAGTCATAATCATTTACATGTGGACTAAAAGTGGAAATATTTTATTCCTAAGGTTATTTTTGGTCAAGCTATACTTATCCAATATAATTAAGACCTTTTTTAGGGTAATTATAATACCATTTTTACCCTTAATTATCCTATTTAATTTTAACCGTGGTAAACAAAAGTCAAAAGTTACTATTCACCATAAATTATTTTCAACTTATTGAACCACATTTTTCTTAGAGATATCTACCATGTCTTTCAAATTTTTTAAATTAAACTCACAAAAGGGGTAAAATTGTTTTTATGCAAATTTACTAATGTGCCTAGATAGTGGGTAAAAGAGGTTAAAAAGTTCAATGAAATTTTATGCATCTAATTTTATTATAAATAGACTCAAATTAATTTAATTGAACATATATAGTTATTATTTATCTATTATGATGTAAAATAAATATAAATAAAATAAATAATTATTTAAATACAAAGTCGGTTTTAAATAATAACACAGTATTTTTCAATAAAAATAAAAAATTGAATGTTTTCAGAAAAATACCCAAAATTTACCATAATCTAATATTGATATTCCAACTTCAAAAATGAATTCTATTTTACCAAATTCCAAACATAGAGGTTTCATTTATTAATTTAAATTTAATTTCCATTGTCAAACCAAAAGCGGGTTTTTCAGAAAGTAAAAAATATCAAAACCATGAAATGTGTTTATATAAAATTTAAATGTGAAATTACTTATATTGACCTAAATTGTATTAAATGATAACAATATAACATAATTATACATTAAAAACATTCAAATTCATAATTTATCACTATAAATTATTTCAATTAAAAATTATTTTTCAATTAAAATATAGTATTTTCAATATTCGTCAAAATATGAAGTTTATCAGAAAAGTACCAAAAATTTATCCAAAATAAAATTTTATGACTTGATTCTATAGAAGAATATAATTTCATTAAATTGAATATATAAAATTGTCAAATATTTGTTTTAAAAAGGGTTTTCCATTAAAAGGCACTAAAATTGAATTTTCTGAAAAATACTTCTTTTATCTGAAAAAATGAATTTGTTCTAAGAAACACATAATATAGATGTTAAAATTATATAGAGTATATAACATTTAAAATGCAGTTAATACTATTCATAACTTCTTTTTGAACAGCTAGTTTGGTTAGTTGTGGTTCTCTTGAACTCTATATTGCATGTATCACATGCTATTGAATTACTTTAATGAGATAATGTACTGTGATATATTGGGGTGTTACAGATAAGACCTAGAGAAAAGTAAATATCCCCACATCCATTTCTAGTTCTAAAACAAAATTGTTTAAAATTATAGTATGTAGGGATCCCAAATAAAGTAATTCATAAACTAATTTTGAAAATAAATTAACGATACCTCAAACCACCTATAGACCCTCTCATGTATGTTCCTTCTTGTAAGGATTATTTTTGCATCCTACTCCACCTCCTTCCTACTAATGTCATCCTTTTACCTCCTCTAGTCTATTCCCATATAGGTGTGGAATACCATGAGGAAGAAATCATCCATATCCATTCCCACATGAATTATACTAATTCTATAGGTGCAAATGTTAAAAAACTAATGATGTTCCCTTCTATTGATATAGGGTTAGGAGAAACTGCTATTGTTGTGGATGAAAGGTTTCCTGATACTTCATACCATGAAGACCTCCAAAAGTAGTTTAGAATTGATTTTGGTATTGTCCATGATATCCATAGTCATAAAAATCTATTGGTATCACATGGTAGAATATTAATAACTATACATGATAAGAATCACATGAAATATACATCAAGGATTTTTGACCCCTATAAGACATCAAATTAATTCACATTATTTCCTATCTGAATTTATTCTTTTCAAAAAATTATATATACATTATTTACAAGGAAATATTCACAATGAATTTATCATATTGACAACAACTAGCTTATTCTACACTTCCATGTTTATATGAATCATAAATGGGCTGAAAACATATGTGATCATAGGATATAGTTCCCCCTCAACACAGTTATCTATGGATTCTTTATTTAAAAACATATCAGTGGTGAAGTGTATATTTCCCTTGAAACTAATATTGAGCTCCCATAAACTCGTAACCCCTTTCATAAATTAGAGTAACTCTTATATTTGTACTACAATCATCATGGAACATATAAAAATTAATAAAAACTCATTATTTATAACATAATAGAAGATAAAAGCATACTCCCTCTTTAAAATATTCATTATCTACCACAAAAAACCCCCACTCATATGACTAACTAGTAATAAAACCCATTACACAACTCTATCTCAAATCAAACTGATTGTGACCTAAAGGTCCTTTATAAAATACTTCATCTCTAAACCAAAAAAACTCCACTTATACATCACCAAACATTGTCACTAAAGAGAATAAAATTTATTCTCCATAAATAATCATTAACATTAAAATTAATGTTTCAATGAATGACTAAATTAGCCTACTAAAAAAATACTCCATCATCTATACATGGATGATGACCAGTAGTGATTTATCAGAGGAACACACAATTGATACCCTGTGACTGATACTATTCTATTTATTAAGATTCATTTATTTATTTTCATTTTCATTTTCCTACATCACCTTGTTTAATAAAAAGAACAATCAATAATGATTCATTTGCATTCTTCAATCTCTATATTACAAAATTTCACATTGTTTTAAATAACGAAAAATCTTAGGATCCATGCATTAGATTATAAGGGGCCTTAAAATATAGTAAACTAACTAGTCTCCCATCCCTATGTCTTGAGTTAAGATTAATTGAATATTTTTCTATACAACCACATGAAAACCATGTAATTTCCTAACGCTTATACCACTTATATTTCTAAATATAATGACTTGATACCACTATATCACTCCCCACTAGTAACCCTCATATGGTTATTGTAAAGATATAGAACGGACCCATAACACCACCTCATATAGGCCTTTAGTTGTAAATGATCACATATGGTATGCAAAAAAAATGTGAGTCATTACCTTAAATATTTCATGAAACATAATACAAATTCAACCAATAAATTACCATGTAATAAATATAAAATATCCTTTATACCACAATACATTTTAATATACACACAATTGACACTATCACATATCATGTGAACCCATCATCACATTCCATCCATCACACAATAGTCATCAACTGAGCACTATCAACTATAACATAACATAACCAATGTGACATAAATCACAACATTATTGTATAATATATTCCACATATGAATGTCTAAAACTTCCAATAAACCACATAAGTTCCACAAAAATAGAAATATTATGGAAAACACATCAATAAATAATCTAATAGATTTTAGATCCCACAATAATAATAAAAATTATTAAATGATGTCTTTCATTACATTTCATCATATATTAGACGAGAGACTTTATAAAAATTATTAATTTACACACAACCTTTTTGAAGCAATATCTTATAGGTTGGAAATTATTTAATAATGAGTTCATTCAATAATCATATTAGTGGTTCTCAATTCCTAATAGACACACCACAAAACATATCAGAACATTCATGTTAAAATATAACCAAGGTGTTATAATAAGGGAAACCAATAGGTGTAGGATAATTCAACCCATAAATTTGTTAATTAATTTGAAATAGTACATTTAATTATTTATGGAAATCCATAATTTCAACCCAAATAAAGAAAATGAATTATAATTTCACATGTTTACATAAATAAGGAGAGAAAAATGATTCTCTATAAAAATGGAATCCTTCTGAATCACTACACATCAAAAAGAGAAGCATAATGAATGGAATGTTGATAACCATATACTAAAGATATCGATGAACCAATAAATTAATGATTAATCCATCAAAATCATTCCCCTAGATATATGTAATTAATCTGTCACCTCTACTTAGAATTACAAAGAATTAAATTGAATGAAATAAAAAAGTAAATAAAGATAAATCACCTCAAATCCCCAATATTCATTCCCTATATCTTGAGGATCAATGAAAATGAGGAAGAAAAATACCCATAAAAATGACCAATAGTTACCCATTTATTAAGGGGACTCAAATAAATATATATGAAATTATATGTTCCTTGTAATTTATAATTATTCCCAAAGGTAATCCATTAATATAATTACACATCCCTTTATAACATAAATAACATCATTCAAACACCAACCAAAAATCTGGTTCCCAAGTCCTATAAATCCTGGATAAAAAAACCAGGAATAATAAGATTCATCCCACAAATCATCTTAAGATAGAACCACACAGAACCATCTCATAAAATATATTACATGAATCATGGGTTCAGTCCATGAACTACACCTAGTAAAAAACATAAAATACAACCACAAAATCTCACTCTTTGATCCACATTCATTCTATGAATTATACCAGTAGATTTTTATTGGATTTATTTATGTTATGGTCTAAATGGTAAAACTGGAAAAAACTATCCAAGATGAAACATTCATCTCTAAACCAATAATATTTCCTAAAAAATCTTTCCAAAACCTCTAAAAACAAAAAACAAAATATATAGAGTTATATAATATTAATTTAAAGGTTAATTTTTAATTGGTTGACATACATTGATTGTACCCCCTCTCAGGGTATTTAAATTTATAGTGATGAACATCAACTAAGGGTAAATGGATATATAATATGGTGTTAACAAAAGGGAATATAATTCGGAGTAAAGGATGAAGTATTTAATTTTGATGATCGAGAATATGAAAAAAAATGTTAAAATGGTTTATTTATATTTATGTTCAGAAAGATAAAGAGAATAATTGACTAAGATGTAATTTTTTATAAAGTTAAATGAAAATTGGAAAATTTATTATTTCCAAATATCTATTTGGGGAAACAGAAATAAGATAAATATTAAATTATTTTATAATAAAGTTGTAGATTAAACAATAAGACAATATTAATAATATGTGTGTTGTGGAATATATTAAAAACTTAATGTTTATTCTCAATGTGTATAAAAATACTATCTCTATGATATAGAAAATATATTATGAATAAACCCTTGTGATGTTTAGAAATAAATGGGGGGGGGGACATAAAAAAATTATGCAATGTGATCCTTGGTATAAAAAAAATATTGACAAGGATAAGTCTATATGTCTATATACCAAATATAAATGTGTGTAAGGATTTCTATATATTTTTACATTAGTTTTAAAATGAGAACTATTGAGATATATACTTTTTATTAATGATATATTGATTTACTAAATAATTTTCAACAAAATCCAATATATAAGATTGATTCCATCAAAATTTTGATTATTGGTTATTTTAAATGAATAGTGAGTATAATGTTTTATAATAATCGAAATGGATAAAAATAACCAATAGGATTAATGATAAACAAAATTTACATTCAATGATAATAATATTGAATATAGAAAAATTTATTTTTTATAAATAATTATTATATTAGTTTCAAGGAAAACAAAAAAAATTTTAAAACTCACAAAGATGAGTAGTTTAGTTTGATGAAAAAAAATTCATAAAAAAAATACAACCTAAAAAATTATTTATATACAACATCATTTTAATATTGGTGTATTTTATAATATCATTTGTAAATTTAATATCCTATAGAAAATAATTAAATAAATGGTGTGATAAATTCAAGATAAATAGTTGAATAATAAGGTGGAACATGAATCATGAATGTATTTGAGTATCAGGTTAGTAATAATCATCATCCCTATATCATAATCATAGGATCATAGTCATAAGATTCATATAGAGGATGGATGTAATAAGAAATATAAAAAATTAAATATATTGAAAAAAACTAAGGCATACACACATGATATCATAACATTACAGTTAAATATTACTGTATTATTACAATGAATATAATATAAATAAAGATAACTCAATTATACTAATGTAAAATTATATATATAGATATAAAACATTAAAAAATTCATTTCACAGATATATAAATTCATTCTCACTCATTATATCTTGATATGATCATGATCATGAATTCAATATAAAATGAAAAGAGATGTAAAACATAAACATGAATTAAAATTAGAATAATATAATGCATTTAGTAAAAATTTCATAAGGAATATTTCAACGAATAATCATTAACAAACCAAACAATTGAATTAAAAACTTTTATTTGGGATATTAATTAGTGGCATAAAAGATTGTAAATCATATATATATATATATATAAGGAAATAAGATAGGAAGAATCTAATTATTATTTGGTAAAGAAGTAACTTTTCAAAAAAATATAAGTGGAAAATATTTTATCGCACTAATGAAAACACATCAGTATAACAAACAGAAGAAAATTTAAAGTAAATATATTATTGTTAGAGGGGGGTTTAGAAGGCATAATGGGAAATATATATGTAGATAGGATAAATCTAAAAGTATGTATCATGTTTGAGAGACCGGTAATGGTAATTTAATGGTTTGATAAAAGCTTTAATTTTTTATATTTCAATTAATAATGATGTAAATACCCAAATAGAATTATAAAATAAATTAATTATGGATACAAATAATTAGTAATTGCTTTTAAAATATTTTTTAGTAATATTATTTTATAATAAATATTGAAGGAATGTATATTTCTATACCCTATTCTAATTTATATTAATGAAATATTGATTAATACTATATGAAATAATAGATTATAAATTTTTTAATATCATAAATTGTGAATAAAATATTTAATATTTAATTAATAAATAAGCGAAACGAATTCAATCCTTGTAAAAGATAATAATTGTGTAATCCCCTTACCTTTGGTCTTCCATTGTTTTTTCAAACATTTATCTCCCTTATAAAAAATTATTACTAGAACACTAATAATTATGTTTATTACATTTTTTTAATGTTATTATTTATTAATATTACTCATTTTAATTTAGTTATTATCATTTAATTGGTGATAAATTAGTTTTTAATATCCCATTTTTTTATTTTATGTTTCTAATTAACATTTTCATAACTATTAGTCTAATAGTAAAAGAGATAAGAAACTTATACATTATAATAATTTTATAATGACTATCTGTTATCATAATAAAATATATATCAATATATATAATATACAATAAAAATCAATAATTTTTACAATTAATAATGAATTGACAACACCTATATTGATGAGTAAACTGGACATTAAAGAGACTTTACTAGACATGTGTAAGAGAGATTGGTATAATATACATATTATAAATTGTTAATGAAAACATTATTATAGAATAATTATATTTAAATCAGATTTATATACACATTATTTAATAGATGTAATATTTTTTAGTTGATATAACGATAAATAATAAATATTAGTAAAATTATATGTAGAAAGTGAAAAATGTAACCTCTTTCCTTGATGTTTATCTATTTTAAAAAACATAATATATTTGATGATTTTATTTTTTACAAATTAATAAATCTATTCTAACATCATGTTACTATTTTTATGTATTTCTAAGCCCATTTTTTATAAAGATTTGGTTGGGTATCATTGGGGTTAGGATAGAGGGATTTTGGGAAAAACATTATATTTTTTTATGCTTGTGCATGGTTGGAGAAATATTTTCCAAAAGCATGCTCCCTATCAGAGAAAGCAATGCATTACATGGTTGTGGTATTTTTAATTTATTTTGAAAAATTAGTCAGGACATGTTCCCTCTTATGGGAAACTATGCAGCCCATTTATAAATGTCACATGGTATGTGTATGATTTTTCAAAACCGCATGCCTTTTCCAACCAAACTATGTTGAAATTTTTATTATGTGATCTGAAATTTGATTAAAATTTATAAAACCACTCAATTAGGTTCTTGACTGGTCCGTATGACCCCAAAATGGTTTCACACAACTATAGATCTCCAAATAAATATTTTATATCCCCTAGGATCCCTATTTCAATCCATTCAAATCAAAATAAATTCCCTTTGATCTTCTCATGGTTAGTTTCCTCATCATAATCTCTTTCATCAGTGGTGTATCTTCTTCTCTCTTGGGTTCTATGGATCTCTGTATTGATTTATAGATCTAATATACTCTGTTTTGTGATATTAAACCTAGGATTGATTCTTATTTTTATTTTTATTTCTTCTCTCTGTAAATTCTAATTTATGGTATGATGGTTCGAGATTTATCAAATCTGAGGTCGGTGGTTATGTTACGATGTCTAAATCTCATTAACTATAAATTTATATTATTTAATTTAAATTTTATTAATTAAATTAATTTTTTTATTTTGATTAAATAGTGTTCAATTTTTTTAGTTGGAATGATCTAATTCAACTGAATTGGAGTTTTTTTTGAAAACCAATTTTTTAGTATGAAATTTGAAAACCCCAAATTAAATAAAATTGTTGAGTAATTTTGGATAATTGATAGATATAAATTATTTTATTTAAAGAGTCTATTTTATGAATATTGATTCAATTAAAATTTCGAATTTAATTGTCAAATTTTTTTATGGAAAATTGTGAAAAAAACTCAATTCCATTGATTTGGGGGTTTTTTAGGAAATTTCAGGAATTTGTTTGAAATTTAAATTGTTCTCAGTAAATTTTTAAAGTGGATTAAAAAAAATTTCTAAATTGATTTCAAATCCTAATTTGTGAAAAAATTTCTAAAATTGAATTTGATAGATACATTATGGATTTATCATTGTTGAAAAAGCATGTTTTTGACTAAAACAACATAATGTTTTTAATGGGAAAATTGGAATATACTAAATATAGAATGTGAATAATTTTATTTAAAGATTTCAAGAAATAAATTTCCCACTATTGTTTTTTACTAGATCACATTCAATCCTTATGTAGTTAATGGGTCATTTTGGGAATCACATTATGACTTACAACATTCAGAAATATTATATCATCATGTCACATCACATAGGAAATGATTTTGATCCATAATTTTTCTTAGGAACAATGGGAAATATGTATATATTTGTCATCTCACAGTGTCACGTATCTATATCCTATAAATATCATACCTACTTTTTATATAAACACGTTTCTCACTTGTTTGGATTTCAAATGTGTATATTTAATTGATATAAAATGTTTTACATACCTTGTGGATTTATATATATATTTTTATATAAAAGTGTTTATTCAATCGATTTTATGAGAAATTCCATTTGTTTAAATAACCCTTTGTTTAAAGGTAATTTGGTCATTTGAAAAGTATTTCCATCATTTGAATTTTAAATAATGGTTGGCTTATATATTATTTTGATATTCCAAACAAATTTATTTGAAAATTGAATGAAAATTCATGGATAGTTTGATATTTGAATTGTGTTATGGAACAATTTGGTTAAATCTTATTTGTCTTAGTCTCACACGCAAAATGTGCCTTTGAATGTTTTTATATTTTATTCGTTGAGGATCGAGTAAGGAAAAGGATAACTTGAAGGTTGGTGTAGCTATTTATTTGTGGTATTGGTGTGTTTCATCTTGAGGTACATGGATAGTTTTTACTATTTTTTAGGAGCATGGTTGTTGTACATGTGCTGTTAAACATTTTTAACTTCTTGTACATCACTCTCAGTGGAGTTTTATTTGATATGAATATTGTTTTGTATACCTAACTTCTACAATTATTATGGAAAAAATGGTCACACATTCATACTTGTATGACTATAGGTTATATTCATTGACCCATGGGGATCAATAATTCCATTAAGTCCATGTCCGGACCTCCTCATTTCTCTGGATAGGAGGGTATTCGGGCTGGTTCATGAAATTGGGGCATAAATGTTTTAGGTTGAGCTTCTTGACTGGAAGTTATTTTGCATTGTGAAATCTTAATGGGACATAGAATGTAGTTGAAATTCAGTGCCTAACCATATCTCACTATAATGAACCTTAAGTCTCCAGTGGTGGATAGGGAAAGATATCTTGTGGATTATTTCTATTAATTTACCTATTTTCATTGGGATATAGTTGTATCCAAATCATATATTCTCAATATATTGGGATTATTTTCCCTTTTCGCTTTTTTTACTGTTATTATGATTCCATATTTATTTTATTCAAATGTTTTGTAGAAAAATAACTCCATGAAAACAATTGAATAAGATCCATGTGAAATATTCTACTGAAACTCAATGAGATAATCCTATTTTAGATATTAATCTGGTTGAGGGGATTGTGCATACAATCCATGTTCTTGGACAAATACCACCACCAGTTCCCCTTCAATCTCTAACTATGGATCCTCATAGTAACTTTCACATGATTTGTTATCAAGAGTTCGTTAAAAAAAATAAAAATTTTTTGAAGGTTCAAATGATCCTCATTATTCTAGAGAATGGTTCAGTATGATGGAGTATTTTATATGTTATTAGATATAACTGATGAGATCAAATATAAGTTTTCCACCTTCATTATGGAAGGATTGAGTGGGAAATGGTGGGACACTATGGGGATGGTGGAGAATCTTGACCTATTAGAGTGTAAATACTTCATGGTTCACTTAACCAACTAGTTCTATCTATAGTCAATGTTTTTGGACAAGGACTTGATGTTTTTCAAACATGAGAAGGCTAATTGGTCCATCATAGTGTATGAAGACCATTTTTTTGAGCTCTTTCTTTTCGCTCCTAAGATTATATTAAATGAGAGAATTGAGGCTAAAAGGATAGATTTGGGACATTATTGGGTTATAAATTCTAATTTTTTCATGATGAATATTCCTTCTTATGATTATGTGCTGGATAGAATTATTATAGTTGAGATGGATCTAGCTGGAATGTCTGGTTTATCAAGAGTTTCTTTCTCTCTCAGTGGAATCGTGAATTCCATCATGGGAAAAAGGAAGTGTGATTATTATTGTGAAATATCTCGATAGAAGGTTCATTTTATACCTCCTATAGTACCAGGATGTGGTACATTCATTTTCTACAAGTTTTTTAAGTGAGAAAATTCAAAGAGGGTTTTCATTGAGGCACCCAAGAACATTGCCTCTTACAAATGTTCAAGGAACATAAAGAGATTATTCCATATTTATTCCACTTCACCATGTGAAATAGGAACATTATATTCTACAAAAACTGCGGTGAAATCAATTCTTCATTTGTAAAGGGTTTCAGCAATAGGCATCACAAATGGAGCTACTTCGCATAGTGGAAGACTCTCCCAAATATGAATACTCGAGCAAAGTGACTGTGAGAGGTACAATTGTTATAGCTTCTTCATCGGTGACTCTCCTATTTGATACTAGTCCATCTCATTCATTTATTTCAACTCATATTTCTAATATTCTTAATATTTATATGGAGCTCTTAACTTCTATAATGTATATTACTACACCCCTAGGTATACAGAGATAATAAGGTCATTGTAGTCCCACTTGTGTCTTCTCACTATTCTTTGTAGATCTTTCTTAGAGTTTTCTAGTTCTCAACATGAATCCCCATGATTTAATATTCTTAATGGATTGGATCATTTCTAATAAATAACAAATATAATTTTATCTTTGACAGGTCTCCTTTAATAAACTCACTAGTGTGTGTCATGCCATTCTTGGAGAACGGAACCCAAGATAGATCATAGATGGTCCTTTTTGTCGGGGTATGGGAAATTAATATTTGTTTTTCCCAATGATCTAGAGTTGGGATCTTTGAGTGGTGATATCCCCCCAATTTTTTTTGAGTTATCTAATTTGTTTCCTTCTGACTTATCTGGTTTCCACCAAGTAAGGGATGTTCAGTTTTCCATTGACTTAATGAATTTTACTCAACCAGTTAAAATTCTTTCTTACAAAATGGAACCAGATGAAGTGAAAGATTGTTTTACTTGTTTTATGATATTCTATGTAAAGTATTTATATTCCTAATTATGTCACTATGGGCGGTGCCGGTTCAATTTTATTAGATACTTGGTGGTTTACATAACCTATGTGTTGACTAACAAAAGAATAATCGAGTGATGAGAATGCACATTTAAACGTTTTCATGGATTGATGATCGGTTTGATCAATTGAAAGGGTAAAAGTAATTATTGGAGATTGATCATTGATCTGGTTACCATTAGTGGTGAATTATTGAGTCTAAAAATTAGAAAACCATGTTTTAGAGTATGTAGGGTCATTATGAGTTCCCTATTATTCCATTTGATAGGCCAAGGCTCATGTTTCCATCATGGTATTAATGAAATTGATTATCCACAAGTGTCTGGATA
This sequence comes from Viscum album, assembly GCA_963277665.1. Lineage (NCBI taxonomy): Eukaryota > Viridiplantae > Streptophyta > Magnoliopsida > Santalales > Viscaceae > Viscum > Viscum album. The sequence goes on along the minus strand of OY728143.1, from coordinate 930,928,954 downwards.
ACATTCATGTATTCTTTGTGGATGATATATTTTTTTACTATAATTCTGAAGTGGTTCATCTACACCATATGTGAGTAGTTATGTGTTTTTTGAGAAATTACTAACTTTATACCAAGATTTAGAAGTGATATTTCATGATTCAATATGTAAATTTATTTGGGCACTTGGTTTTGGAACATGGGATACCAATTGATTCTGATAAATTGAAGGTTGTTATGAAATGGGAAAAACTATAGAATGTATTAAAGATTCTGAGCTTCTTGGTTCTATCTATTTATTTTCACTACTATATTAATTAATAATCAATGTTGGATTCTATGATGACTACCCTATCTTATAAGGGAGTGAATTTTGCAGGGAATGGTAAGTGTCAAAGGGCTTTTGTTGACATGAAACATCTTTTTACTACTACAGTGGTGTTGAAACTTCCAAAGGTCAGGCATAGGTATGTGGTGTTTTGTGATTCATAATGTTTTGGTTTAGGTGACATTATTAAGAAAGGTTATAATTTAGTTACATATGGATATCATCACCTTAGGGCAGATGAGAATAATTATCTAACCCATGGCCTTGAACATACATATGGGATGCATACACATAAGATTTGGAAACATTAACGTTAAGGAGAGTTGATTCCTATATATTCCAACCACAAGATCTTGAGTAATATCATCCCATTAAAATACATGAGTCTCATCCTAATGAATTTTGTGAAATACCTGAAATATTTTTATTTCAAAATATCCTATACCATGGGGAAATAGAATATCGTTCTGTGTTCATTGAATTGGAAACATCCAACCTTGGTGATGAAATAATATTCATATGAGTGAAAAATTATGTATCTATTTTTAAAATTGCATATATGAGTCTGGGAATTAAAGGTAAATGGTTTCTATGTCCAATGTGTAGTATACATCCTCTCTTCTAAACATTATTATTTTGGTGAAGAAGGTTGATGATGAGTTTTGGGGCATCAGATACACTCTTAATTGAGGTGAGACTATTCTTGATTGGTCGTTCTCCAAAGAGGGTATTTTGTGCTATCAGAATCGTTTTGTGGTATTATGTTTGGTAAGAAAATCTAATATGGGGGATATCTATAGTTCCTAGAGGGAAGTGCACCCAGGAACCATGACGATGTTCTATGATATGCAGTGGAAATTCTGGTGGCTTAGTATGATATGAGGCATTTATAAGTTTGATTCTCATTGTTATATATTGCAATAGGGTAATACTGATCTCCCAAAACCAATATATTTTCATCAACCACTCCCAGTCCTAACATGGAAGTGGAATGATATCTATATTAAAATAGTGGGCGGGTTTCTAGGTACCCAAATAAAGAATAATTTGATATGGTTTGTGATCGATTGGCAGAAAAGATCTACCCACATTTTACCAATTCATAATAAAACAAAAGTTGAGAAGTTGGGAAATCTCTATGTGAATGTGATTTTTCATTTCCATAGAGTTCCATCTACAATATTCTATGTTATGGATACATATATGACATCTCGTTTTATGGGAGACCTTCAAGAAGCACTGGGATCTAATGTTAGTTTGAGTGCTGCATACCATCTCCAATCAGATGGACAGATAGAAAGATCTATACAGATTCTTGGGGATATGATTCGCGTTTGTGTTCTATACATCTGTGTGTCTTGGGATGATTGTATTGAGATGGTTGAGTTTTCTTATAATAAAATTTACCAGTTTAGAATCATGATGGCTCCTATTGAATCCTTCTATGGTCAGCCTTATAAAGTTATGTTTTGTTTGTCGGATATTGGTGATTGTTCCTTGGTTAGACCTAGTTTTTTGAATGGGATGACATAAATGATTTAGTTGATTCATCATAGATTTTTGATGACACAAATCTTATTATAATCATCATCATATGTTGCTAGATTTTTCATTTAGTGACTATGTGTTCTTGAATTTCTCTCCCAGGTTGGGTTATCGAGGCTTGGGAGGCAAGGGAAGCTTTATCCTCATTCTGTAGGAACATTTTAGGTTTTTAAGTAGGTTTAGAAAACAAATTATGGTTTAGAACTTCCACCATAGAAAGTGTTAATACATAACGAGTTCCATGTTTCTGAACTATGAAAGTATCAATATGATCTATATCTTGTTCTATGTTGGCCTAATCTTGATGTTAAACCTGATTTATCCCTAACTAAATGGTCTGTTAGGATAGTTGATTCTGAAATCAAGATATATAATGGGTATATGATACATATTTTTTATGCAACATGGAAGCATTATTCATATTCCCATGAGTCATGGGACATTGAGGTAGTGATGAGAGACCAGTGGCCTCAATTTTCTTTTCAATGATGCTTCTTTATAGGAATTATATGGATATAACATTTCTATTGTGGGGAAGTTTTAATATCCTGCTAATGTATACAAGTATTATGAACAAACCCCTTTTTATAAATCATTGTTTGGGTTTTGTTTTGGGTTTATTCTGGGGAATTTTAAAAAAAAATTGTAAATTACTGGTCTAGTTCACAGTTCACGCATGGTTTTCCCATGTCGTGCACCCTATCAGAGCAAACCGTGCAACCCAAGGCAATGTGATTTTTCATGGTTGGATCGTAGTTAGTAAACTCATGAGACATATAAGTTGAAACCTTGTGGCCCATTTTTTACTCATACACATCTTGTGCACAGGTTGTCTAAACTGTGTGTATTTTCACAGGAAACTATGTGTATAGGTTTTTGTGTTATCCAAAATTTTACTAAAATTTATTCAATCCCTCTTTTAGTTCCCTAATAGTCCAGTATTACCCCAATATAGTTTCTCCAAACCATATAGCTCCAAATAAGGATTTTTGGCCCTTCATATTTTTACCAGAAGCGATTCGAAGCTATTGGAATTCCCTTAGATCTTCTCTTGGTTAGTTTAAATGTCCCAATATCTTTCTCCCGTGGCATATCTTGTTCCCTCTAAATTTCCATGGATCCCCAAAATTATTTATGGATCTAATACCCTATATTTTTTATTATTAAACATCGGTTTGATTACCATTTCTATTTTTAACATCCTTCCACAAGAAAATCATGATTTATGGTTTAGAGCATTGATATCTATTAACATCAAGATTTGTGGTTCATTTACAATTACACAATCCTATAAAACCTAAATTTTTTTGTTTGATTTTAATTTTTTATTAAATTACATTTCTTTGTTTTTATGAAATGTATCTAAAAATTGTTTTTGAAAAAACCCAATTCATCTAAATTTTTGTTTCTAAGATAAATTTTTATTTGTCATGATATTTTAAAAAAACAAATACCATTTAATTGGGGTGAGTTTATGGAAATTATAGAAATTTAAATTATTTAATTTAAACTGTGTATTTGATAGAAATTGATTCAAATAAATTTTTTACATTAATTTTGGAAATCGTTTGTGGAATGTTCTAAAACACTGTAATTCCATTGATTTTAAGGTTTGTTATGAAATTTATGGAATTTGTATGAAAATTTAATTGTTTAATACAATTTGTGAAATTAGATTCTTAAATTTCATGATTTGGTTTCCTATATTTATTTGTGAAAAAATGGCCTAAAATGATTTTTGATAAAATACATACTGTTTTATCTTGATGAAATGAATATTTTTTTATTAAAAACCCATAATGGGTTTTGAGGAAAAATTTACATACCTGAAATGTAGAATAGGATTCATTTTATTATAATAAGTCTTAAAATAAATTTCCAATCACTATTTTGTACTAGATCATGCGAAATTCATAGGTAGCTAGTGTGTTTTTTTGGAAAACATTATGAAATCAAACATTCTAAAACTTTATATCAGCCCATTACATCCCTTATACGAAAGTTATAAGTCCTCTGAAGCCTTAGGCCCCGAGGGGCATATGTTCATATTTATCATTTCACACTGTTGGGTCCCTATAGCTTGAACATATTAGAGCTACTTTCTATATTACCATGTTAGTGAATTTTTAGTATTTAAAATGTATATATGCCATTATTATTTTCTATTTTACATGCCTTTTTTATTTATGTTGACAATTTTATATGCAAGTGATTATTTATTCCATTTTTTGAAAAGTGTAATTTGTGTAAAGAACCATTTGATTAAATTTAATTATATAATTTGAAAATGATTTACATAATTTGAATTATGAAAATTTATTTTTTAAAATATGATTTTGATTTTAAAAACATATTTATTTAAAAATTGAGATCACATTATTGGATTATTTTATTTTGGAATCAATTTATGGAAACTTCGGCTAAAATCCCATTGGGATTTTTCTCAAATCCATCTTGTTCCTTTTGGTGTTTGTAGATTATAATCCTCTAAGATTGAGTAAGGGAAAAGGATCACTTGTAGTTGGTTCTCTTTATTGATATATAGTCTTGATGAGTTGTTTTCTAAGGTACTTGGGTATTTTTTCTATTTTTTATAGTTTTCAATTTTTTCACATGGGTTCTTATAACTATTTAGAATTTAGAACATTACTCCCAGTTCAGTTTCTTTTGATATCCATACTATATTGTTTACTTTACATCCACAATATGTGTGGAAAACCCACTCCCACATTCATTATTTTATGATTCCAGGTTCATGATGTTGACCCTTGGGGATTGTTAATGCCCTTCGGCCATGTTAGGACTGACTCAGTTATCCAGATACGAGGATACCTAAGCTGGTTTATGACATCTATCAAGAAACATAAAGGATTTTAGTAACATAATTTAGAATAATATTTAAAATGATGAGTGTTTTGTAATTTATTATCCATAGAGGGTTTGATAGGATATTTTTTCGTAAATAATAGTGAAATTTTATGTTAAAACAGTTACTAAAATGTTACTCCCCACGTGAGAATTTATAAATCGTTATTATTAGAGTAAATGAATAATATTTTATTAAAAAAAATTTATAGATCCTAACCACATAAACCACGAAATGTATTATCTTATACAAACTATTGTATGAAAAATTGAATAAATACTTTTTTAATGCTAGAATTAAACGTTCTAGACTTTAAAAACTACTTTTTATATTCCGAAATAAAATTTACTTTATTTAAAAGAATAATTTATCATATTAAAAAAACATTTGAAAAAAAAATTAGAGGTTGTTATGTTATTATTACATCCATAATATTTCATAAAACATTCGGTATATGAAAGCATAATTTTTACAATTCACATAAAATGTGTTTTTTTTAAAATAAAATTCAAAAAATAAGTCATGTAAAACTATGAAGTGATGATTGAAAAAAATTCCATAAATAGAACATCTTTTAAAATATTATTTAGTTTTCATACATAAATACCACAATTAAAATTAATATTATTTAAAAAATACATTTAAGTACACATTATTAAAATGTACATATAAATACTCTTTAAGGTTTCTAATTTGAATATTTATTTTATAATGTTAAATTATTTAAATTTACATATTCTAATCATGATAAATATTATTTAAAAAATATTTTATTATTTAAATTACAATGATATTATTCAATTGACCATATTTCCCTTCTTACATTCAAATTACTATTTCAATGGAGTTGTTTTGTATTAAAAATGTCATATTTGGATTTATATAAACTCTAAATTACTATTATTTCTTTTATTAATCACCAATATTTGTTTTCCATAATGTTATCAACAATAATAATAAATTCCAAGACCTAGTCCTTTGATTTAAGTCTATTTATAGTGTAATTAGTGGCTGTAATATTTCATAGAGTCTAAAAAATGATGTATTTTAAAATAATATATATTTTGTTTATTATTTTTTTACACATTATAATATTGTTATTTTTAGGGAATTTTCAATTCTTTAAATGTAATATTAGTGATTTATAAAATATATTGGGTGGAATTTTATTCTATGTTTCCTGGGTTTTTTATTATAATTTTTTTTATAATACACAACTCACGTATATTATAAAGTAATAATTCAAATAAATACATTTCAGAAATTACATTATTCACCATTATAAATTTAATCATTGAAATTTAAAATAATATCCTCTGTGAAAAATGGATGGTTTTACATCCTTCTCATTGAATCCTAAATTTACCATGATTTGGATTCATTCATACAGTTCCTCTAACACACATTGACGTGTTGAGTTTTCGTATTGCATAGAACATTGTCTTTGTTATAAAATATCATCACTAAAATCTCATTATAAGAGACATAATTCCATAATATTACCACATATCAATTTCATAAATGTGATTGGATATATTTTTACAACCCCATGAGGTATATATTGGAAAATTTATGAACTCTTCTTTGTTTATTGTATATTCAAGATGGTAGGTCGGAACTCTAGTGCGATCAAGGATCTATAACAGGAAAATGTATCTAGGGTTTTCATATCCCTTCTATCCAATTCCATTAACTCTCTTCCAAAGTAATAATCATTGGAATATGTTTTCTTTAACATCAATATATAAGTATCCCTAATAGATATCAACATATCTCTCCTATAACCTATTTGTTAAATTAATTAATTTTGTGATGGATTGAAACATATCTGTCAGTTAAGCCATAAGTCTATGTCTAAGAAGCATAGATTCACCTACTTTTATCCAAAATTTTCAAGTTGAGATTCTCTTCCTATATATAGATTCATATGGGTATATCTAATTACTTTATGGGAGGCAAATTTCTTATGAGAACTAAAATAATTAATTATGTCAATCTTATACTCCTTTTATGTCAATTGAGACATATATATCCAAGATTTTTAGTATTTAATTTATCATTTTAGGTTAACATCTATTCTTGGGGACATGGGCCATATATAACCTTAACTCAATTTGGAAGGCATATTGAATACACCACTATAACATAGATTTAATCATCAGATATCAACAATATATGATAATTGTTTAGTCACGATATAGTCTCAACACATTTTTCACTTATATCATTATATGTTGGTCAAGGGAGGAATTTATTAGAATAGTAATATCTTAAAATATACTACTATGACAACCCTCTAAAACATCTGTGGTATTTTTTATTTTAGATGTATTCAAAATACAAATGAAAATGTTTCAATTAATGTTATCTCACATATATATTTTTATTGGTAATTTTTAAATCATCCACTTTTACTTTTACCAGATTTGTTTAACATTCTATAATTCAATGGATTTTATAGTGATCTATTAAATTTTTTTATTCAGATTTCTACACCATAAGATAACTTAAATATATCATTACATCTTACTACTTCTATGGGGAGGATGAAATATGTGATATACACATCATCAAATATCTCTTTCACTATCATTGGTATTTATGGGATGTAAAATTTTGTTCCAAACTGAATGTCTCTATATTTATTAATGTTTATTTCTTTATATTTCCATTCCATAGTTGATATCATTTTGAAGACCTAGATCAACCCATTTTTCCTCCCCGAATATTTCATGGATAACTTTTTTAGAAATAATTTTTGATAGGTATGATATATTCCATCTCTTATTTATTTCCATGTCCATCCATTTAATATTCATGAAATTAGCTATTTCTCAATTCTTATATAAGAGTGGGTAGAAGGATTATATTATTAATGGAATTTGTGAACATATTTTCCGTTTAATGATGGTTGTAAATTGACTACTCATTGTCCTTTATTAACTTACACCATATTTTAGGATTCATGATTAACTCTTATATTTGAATGCAATTTTTAAACAATTTTTCTCAATTTATGTGCCAAACTTTTCACCATATATATAATTACTCCATATAATATGTGTATATCTGATATCACCTACTGAATATCATACATAGGGAAATTAAATTCATGATTCAAAATATATTATGATGCTTTTTTATATTCATACGATTTAGGGTAATTATTCCACCAAAACCCTTCTTTGGAGAACTATTGTATATTAGAATCATTTTTAAAAAATATGGATGTTTTAGTATTAGTGTCAAAAATATCCTCTTATTGATCTTCATAAATCTCAATCAACATCAATCAATAAATATATTTCTTACACCCTTAAATTTTATCTTATTTATTGGGCTATAAAATCATGATACATTTTAAAAAACCCATTAGTCGAACCTAAAATAACTCTGAAAATTGTGTATCTACATGAAACATATATTCCATGTCTATTTATAAGGAATGAGTTTTTTCTACGGATAAAATTATATTCCCTCACTTGTGATTAGATGCTCAATGATTGATATTATATAAATCTAGAAATCACATTTTATGAACATATTGTATAATTTATTCTTACATAATGTAATTTTTATAATCCTTATATTATCCTCAATTTTTTATTTTTCAAGGATTATATTAGAATATAATAAAAAATTACCACACTAAATCTATCAAGGTACTATTTGAAGACACTTCTTCTCAAGTCATGTATTTTTTTCGGGAATTTATAATTGTAAATGAAATATGTAGGTAACAATACAGTCAATATATTGTATTAAATGGTTAGTTTTGAATATATTCCCTTTATACCTTAAATGGATGATATCCATAATGAATATCTGCATTTGAGGAGTATTGGATTCCCTAATGTTTGTTGAAAAAAATCATCAATCCATTCATGTAGGTCCATGTTCTTTGTAGTGATCTTTTTGTTCTCGTAGTAATTAATGAAATGCCGCATTTACGCATCATTATATGTTTAAAATATAACTAGTACACCTTAGTGAGATTCTCTTGGGTTTATAAATACATTATCCAAATTCTCATGCATTTAATTATTTTACTCTTTTAGTTCTATCAGGGATACACAATGAGTGATATTTAATATAGTTGTCGTGCAAGATATATAGTCCATTGGAAAATCTACCTCATTTTCTCAGTATATTGGGTTTACTATTCCTAAAAAACAATAGTATATTATTTTCAAATTGGAATCTCATAAAGGTTTTTTATTTTTTTATCTCAACCATTTTAATAGGACGTAATTCTTCATTAAGGACAAATTCACATAACATTAATGGGAATTATAATCAAAATTAATGAACATTTTTATATTTTTATATATTCATGGTATTTTTCAACATATATAAATATATTTCCTTTTATTGGTAGTTTATTGGAGCTCTATATAATGATATCTTACAAATTCCACGTACATGATTATATTCCACTGAGGGACATATTATGATATTTTTTTGTATTAATAATAACATATATTCTAATTTATTAGAATCCAACACATAAATTGTAATGGTTTAAAAACTATGTGTTTTCACATTTATATCTACTTCAATGAATGAGGAAGGTGATTCAATGTTATAGTCATATCTAAATTATATAACGAAATTAATTAACACAAAGTCAAATAAAACTTCTTCCATTATCAGGTGAATAATTAGTGTGCAATTCAAAAATTCATTTTATTTCTCCACCTTAGTGATATTGATGGAATATGATGTTCATTGTTAACTATGTTAATATGGGTATTGAAATTTATTAGCCTTGAAGAACCTAATTTTAGTTCAATGATAATTTAATTTAAAATTTCTTTGTAGTTGAAGAATTGGAACATTAGAGGATCATTGGAGGGCTCCATCCCTTTTTCTGTTATATTGATTAGTTAGTCCTGGTATTTCACAATTCCATGACCAGAATTTCCATTATTTCCACATTTAAATCACTTCATACCACTTTTTATATAATTAATACGGTTATTATTAAAACATATCTAACATATGGTAGTTATATCTTTTGAAAATCATGTGATTTAATATTTGATTCTACCATGTGAAAAATATCCATTATTTCATTTCTTCTTGTCCAATATCTATTTCCAAACCTCTATCTAAATAATGTGTATAACAACCTAGGTCTTGAATAAACATTAATACATGATTCTTAACTTATTCAACAAAAAATACACACATATTGTTGATATTTATAGGGTGTTTGGATGATTTTATTCATTAATAAAACATTATAAAAATAAACTCATTTTTTTTCAATAAACCAAATTGTAATCCTAATCCTATAAGAACTCCAAAACTGCATGGGACATCATAGGAAGAAGTACTCGATGGAAAGTGGTATATGAAAAAACTATTAAGATAATAGACATGGAAATGTTGAATAAAATTAAATTCATTATTCAATATATGATTCCATAAATAGAATTATTATAATAATTCAAATGTTTGGTAAGGAAATAATATCATCAGAGCATGAATCATATATATGTGCCACATCATGAACATGAAATCATAAGCATATACAAGGGAATATCTCCTAGTAAATTATCATCACATGATATGAATTACTCCCTAGGAAATCTTCGTAATTTAATGAGTATTACTGCTATGGTAATCATCATATCCCAAAGAATACATTAATATCCCTTTTAGAGGTTAAATACCCTAAACGTTTTAAATATTAATGTTTCCCTGTAAATGTAAAATATTATAATTAGATGATGTTTTTGATTTATAAAATAATTCCTTTTATAATTTATGTTAATGATTATTTCCATTCATGTTTGTTGGCAAGAAAAAATAATGAGAAACATCATGTTATAGAGGTCGTAGACTACACATACATAAAGATGAAACTCCCATTTTCAAAGACTGTAATGAAAGTATAATATAATCTATATAATTTTTTCATAATAATAAATAAAATATATAAATAATATTTATTCACAAATAAAATAATTATGACCACCCTTGAGAAGTGGTGGTTATAAACTAAAATAATCTTTTTGTGTTGATGATAATCCAAGCACACAAACAGAAACTAATTATTGTTTTTATTAGTAGATGAAAGAGAATATATAATATTTAATAAAATATTATAAAAAAATATCAAAAACTATTGATTATAAGGTTGTTATTATACTATGTTTATATTTGATTAACAATGGAAATGATAAGACAGAAATGTTATGTCAGATGAGTCTTCTATATTTATTTATTTAACAGGCTCTTGAAAATGTCATTATATTTGGGGCGGCATAGGGCTAATATTAGGTTACCAGGGAAATTAGGATTTTTGAAGGACTTCACATTGAGAAAATTTGGGTATATTTCAAGTAAAAATATATATATTAGTTGATTATTGAATGGGTAGAGTGCTTTCTCTTTTTTATGTTAATAAGAGGGTGTTTTCCTTGGAAAAAATGTTAATTAAAGGGTTGTAATTGAAAGGAATGACAGTTATGTGATTCAGGTGAGTGATTCTTGGTAATACATGTAGGTAATACAATTAATCATATATAAATATTTATATATGGTCTCATGTTCATGTTATTTTAGGAGCATTTGAGAAACCTCATATTAGTTTTTTAATTACCAACCTATCTTAATTAAATATTAATCTTGCTAATTATTTTATAACTAAAATTATAGGGTGAATATTAATACCATATATAAACATGATGAATATGAATTTTGGATTTATTTATCTTCTTTTTATTTCTAAATAAGGGAAAATTATCTTTTAAATAATAAAATATAATTTCTTGAAAAACAATTTTTTAGAAAATACAAGTTTTAATCATTAGGTAATATTAATATTATTTATCATTTATTATTCATTAAATGATTATTAATTCATTATTATATATGATTAAACATTTTTTCAGATTGTTAGTTTAAAAAATAGTTTTCTAATTTCAAAAATATTCAATATTTAAAAATCCATTATTCCTTGAGAAATAATGATTTCACCAGGGTAAATAATATGAATCCAAGGTAAAATAATACTTTTTACAAAAAACTATAGGGGCCCATATTATATAATTTAGACTAAATGTTTTTACATTTAAAAAATATTTCATTTTTTTAAATTTTAAATATCTTATTTTAAAAACATTATTGTAAAACTTTTTAACTCATTTTTTAAATGTTACATATATTTTACAATATTAAATAAATTGTTTTAATACAATCATGAAATTTTAAAAAATATAGAGATTTTTAAAAGTCATATATCGGTTAAATAAAAAGGTTTTCTATGGTTTAGGATATAGTTATGTCTCAATTATTTATTAAAATCCATAGTGGTTCCATGAACATTATTTTACATTATTCACCTAAAATCAATTAATTTTTAAAATCTAAAAAATATAAAATTAAACTAATACAGACTTGATAAATCCATAATTTTATTTATTTTTTCCAAAATTACATCATATATTTCATAAATAGAACATTAAAATAATACCATAAAGTCTCATTGAAAAAATATTTGTATAAGAAAAAAATATTTCTTATATTAAATTTTTATTTTAAATTGGAAATGATAATAAGTATGTCACATAGAAAACATATCCTTTTTATAAAATCAATTTTTTGAATAGATTTCCATTTTCATTGGTTCATAACTATTCTAATTTATTTTCTTATTAAGATAAAAATTATTAATATATATATATCATTAATATATTACCACTATTTAGACCCACTAATTTTATATCAACCATATGATAGTATATATAGGATTTTTTGGTGCTGCAATTGGATAAAACAATACATTAAATTATTTATTTGAAAGAAAATCTCAATTTATTGCATTCTACAACCTACCAAATAATTTTTTCATCAAACTATAATTATCATTTAGTTGAAATAATAGTTAAAGGGGAAGAAAATATTAATATTTCTCAAGATAAAATATCTAATGAGATATGAACCTCAATATCATAATGAATATGAGAAAACACTTTTTTCTCTAACCATTTCAAAGAAATGTGTCTTATAACTCGGTATCAAGGAACACTTAAAGAATTTGGATTTCATCATATAAAATTCATTGTTATCCTTACACTAATAAATGTAGATAGTTTATTTAGTATGTTTTACCTTATTCTAGAAATTTATAAAGATTCAATGTGAAGATATCAATTCTATTTTAGAAATCAGGTCAATGTTTTTTTATGTGGATATTATAATATTCATGGAGTTTAATTACAAAAATTCAATAATTATGCAACGAAATGTTTTCCATAAAATAAAAAACAATTTGGGTATTGACATGATGTTATTAGAAAACACCCAAGATACCATTGGATTTATAGAACTAGAATATGACCACTGATTCGAGGAGGAGAGTGAGTGAAACCTAATTACCAAAATCAAATCCATATATATCTATTCCATAGGATCACACCTGCTCCCTATGGTATAATATGTTATGGATTCCCCTTATACTCAAAAATATTTCAAATATATAATTAGGAAGGATAATCATCTAGTTATCCAAAAAAGTGCATAGAATTGTTTGTTGTGAACTTGGATGCGTGTTATATTCTTTCTTTTAATTATCATATCTCTTTATTTTACCTTAATATTTTGATGATTGGTGGAATCCCTTTGCGTGGTTAAATAATCATTAAGTCTACTTAACAAAATTACCTTATTGATTCTTAAAAAACATTTATGTATATAAATGTGAACATTTTTTCATTCATCTTGTTTTTCACTGGATATTTTATAAGACTCCATATTTATCTTACATGGTGTGTTTGGTTATGAAACAATATATACATTGTTAATTAACGTTCATGATAGATTTTAGGTTTAGTCATAAATTTTCTCATTCCATCACTAATTGCTAGGGTTTTTTCATTGATTTCACCTCTGAATTGTCCCTCACACCCATGGTTTCTTCCAGTTCTAATCATTCCTAAAACTAAAAGTGTTGACATTAGGAATAAAACATTTAAAATATAGGGATATTATTATGATAATAATATGTAATTAAACCTTAATGGTCATGTTATTTTACATTTTCTCATTATATCTTTATTTATTTAGACCATCCTGAAACAATTTTTGTTTGATATAGTTTACTCTAAGTTGGTTTTTAATACTTATCAACCAAATATCTCAATATAATTAGAAAATAAATCCTTTATAGTGTTTATAAAATAGAATATGATTAGAAAAATAATATCTCATGGGAGTTTAAAACCATGTTTTTATAAGGTCCCACGAATTGTGCATCAGAATAATGGGGTAGATATATTCATGAAACTCTTTTAGGGGTTTTAATCATAGAACCAAATTTTTAAAAACCACATCAACCTTTAATATTTAGATTATGAAGTATTTCTAGGAAAAACATATGATCTATTTCATACCAAAACATCGTGAATATATTGTATTCATTGGATTATCCTATGGGTTTTCACTAATTCATTGTAATATTATATTAAAAAATAACTACATCTTACAACGATAAAAACTATAATGACCCAAGTATCAAACACACTCTAATACATGATTTCTAACATACTCTTTTGATAAATAAATACCAAGTATGAAAAAATATTATTTCTTTTTAAAATTAGATATACAATATAACATACTAAACATAAAACTAGAGTCTTTATTTAAAAATTCATATTTTTATCCTACTCCAATAAATACTCTAGTGCTACATGGGATATCCTGGGGAAAACACAAATAAATTTTTGATATAAAGATCCCAATAAGGGAATAAACATGGGAAAAAGTCATTACTATATATCCTTGATGTATAACATGATATTATAAAGAGAATGATTATAATCATGAAAAAATTTATTATGTGAGAGGAATCATATGATAATAGAATCATAAATATGTTAAAATATCATAAATGAGACATCATAAGAATTTGTAAAGGATTACTTCTTTGGACATCATCATCTCTTTCCAAGGATTACTATATAAGAAATCAACATCAAACTGAATGGTCTAGCCTTTATTCTGTAATCATTATATTCCAAGGATTTCTCCCAAATCCCTCATCATATTCAAAAGATTACTCCCTTATCCTTCATTATATTTCAAGGATTAATCCCTAGTCCATGCATAATATCTTATGAGACATTATCAACACATATTCCATTGTATTGTTATAATGGACCAACCTATAAAAATGTAGGGTAACCTCTATCATAAAATGTATAATATTATGCGTTCTCTAAAGGAAATAGGAACCATAAATAAATCGTAATCTTAATAAATTCTATGAGAATAATGTTGGGTTTATAACATTTTCCTATGTAAAAACAAAAGGTTATGTCCTATGAATTTAAAATACAATAATGAAATAGATAAATTTTAATATTCATTATATCAAAAATTAATATTTGTCTTCAACATGAGTACTCATTTTATAAACTAGTTTTAAAATAAATATGAAGGGGTAATAATAAAAAGAACCACTTAGGTGATGCTTTTCAATATGAGATAATTAATATTAAAAGAGAATGTGAAATTTTTTTATTTTAATATATACATTTATCTGAAAATATTTTTCCCAATATTGAAAATATTAATAGAAAATAATTAATGTTTTAAAAAATATTGGGGTTTATATGTTACATGATTGTTGACAAAGGGTTATTACCTTAAAAATTGGGTTTAATTAAAAGAGAAAATATTGAGAGGACATAAATATATACATTCCCAATTAAAGAAATATAATGTAACATAGTAATACATGTAAAGGGATAATATATACAGAATATGGTTTTTATAATTGATAATAGTATAATGTAAAATGGGGGTAAATAAAGAGAACGTCTTACTAAAATGTTATGTGGGTAGTTAGAAGGATGCCTTAACTCTATATCGAAAAATTATTATTCAATTTCACATAAAGTCTTATATAATTAAATAAAATATACTATATATATAACCAAGACCCATTTTTATATATATTTAATTTGATAAGGTCCATTTATTATCTTTTCATACAATATTCCAATAATTTTTTCTCTTAACACGGTAACTCATATTTTGGTCGATTAATTTGTTTATAATAATTTGGATTTTTTCACCATGGTTAAAGGTGTTGTTAATTATTTTAAAATAACCATAATTTAATATTTTATTTCTACTAATATTAAATCAAAATATTTCATACAGATAAATAGTTTCCTTATTATTGGATTGAGATTAAGATGGTTAATTTATATGTTCTATTATTGTTTACAATTAATATTGAACATTATTTCTAATATTGCATATAGAGTATATAATATTATTAGTATAGAATGATAATATAATTTTAACGAAACATTTTTTTTTAATTTAATAAATTTTTATGCCCATTAATGTTATTTGATATGGAAAAAAAGATAGAGAAATTCCACATTATGGAGGCGTTAGTCTGTAGGTTGACTCAGATGACTCTCTTAATTTTATCAAATGGATAGAATGTAGAAACTAAATTATCTTATTATTCTATAATAATAAATATATTTTATTCCAAATATTTATTCACCAATAATACCATTGGTACCATCTATTACAAGAGTTGATGAAAAATGAAAATTGTCACATCATTGAGGAATCAATTTGTACACACGTAGTAATGACGATTCTTGTTATTCATACTAGATAGAAGAAAATAAACAATGGTACCATTATTATAATGTCTCAAAAAAATAAAAATGATGAGGTATTTATTATAACATTGTTAATGTTATTTTATAATTGATGGAATGAAAAATTGATATTATGAAATATATGTCACCTATGTTGAGACCATAAATATGCTCTTGAAGAAGGACCTAGAGATGAGAGAATATGATAATCTCTGGTGACTGGGGGAAATTTGATTCTTAAAGGACAATAATAAAAGGGATTTTAGGATAGTGTTAAAGAAAAAAAATGAAATATGAGTGTTCTATTGATAGGGTGGAAGTGATTCCTGTTTTTTAATTATATAAGTGAGACGTTTTTCGTGGAAATGAATGTAATATAAGGGGTAACAATGAGATTGAATGAAATTTAGGTCAGTTAGTGGAGGTAATGTTTTTATACATAAATTTATTATATTAAAAGATAAAAAATATATATATAAGGTATAAATGTCATGTTAATTTAGAAAAACTTGTTTCACCTTATATCAGTCTTTTAAACAGTTATTACTCTTAATTAAATATTAATAGTTCCAATTTTTTATTAAAAAATAGATAAGTTGACCAATAATACCAAATATTGAAATATTAAAATAGAATATTCGTTCCACTTAATCTAACTCAATTTTAAAATAAAAAAATAACATTTTATGTAACAACAAACAATGTGTTGAAAAACAATTTTTTTAAAAATATTGTTTCAATCATTCGAAATTCATGATCTTATTTAAAGTTGATTACCCATTAAATTATTTTTAACCAATTTATGTAAATTTTTAAATATCATTTTATAGTGTCAAAATATAATTAGTTCATTTAATAAATAATTATAATATTTATAAAGGAGATATTAATTTTGAAATAATTGTCGAACCATGGTAACAAATATTAATCAATGACAAATAAATCATTATTCCAATAAAATAATTGTCCCTTATTAGATACTTTGAACCAGCTGATATTGAATTATAATTTTTTATTTCATTCAACTAAAAAGGTGACATGAAATATCTATTTTCAAGGTATTGAAAAAAAATTAGAAAATATTATTAATATTCTAAAATTAAAAATATATAATTTTAATTATTACAAGAAAATTTAAAATATATAATTCTATTTAAATGACATATAATTTTTCATTAAAAGTGTTTCTAAAGTTTCAGGATTTGATTATATCCAAATGATGTTTTAAAATGTATGGTATTTTCCAGAATGGTATTCTTCACTATTCACCAAAGAATAATTATTACAATGAAATTAAAGACTAATATTATTTAAATATGACAATGATAAATGAAAATTAATGTTATTTTTTTCAAATTCACTTCATAATGACTAGAAATTATTTATTAATATAAAATCATAAAATATAATGAACAAATAATTTTTAAATGAAATCATATTTTGAAATATTAGCTTTCATTAAAATAGTTATATTCTTAAATATATAAAAATTTAAATACATAAAATTTTTAATATATATTTTAAGTATAAGAATAAACATTATTAGTTTCATAGCTATACTAATTGAGTTTGATGTTTATGGTGGTTTTGTTTTGATTTGTAGATTATATATATATATATATATATATCATAACTCTTTTACCATAGTTTATGCATGTTAATTCTATTTGTACATTAAGATGTCTATATTGTTTTGGATTGAATGATTTTCTATGGATAAAACCATCAAAAACTATATTGAGATAAGTAAAAAACATGTATTTTTAAATTGATATATCATCTACCAATATATATATATATATATATTCAAAAGGATCCAATACATAAATAGTTTTTGAGATGTTATTTTAAGAAACAAAAAATATATCTAATTGTTCATCATTATTAATAATAAAAAAATTGAGTTATTCCTTGGAGGATTGTTTAAATTCACTCTATCTGTTTTAATAAATTTATTTTACTTTCCTTGAATGTCCATAAATTTTCCCTCCATCCTCATATGAAGAGTTCAAAGGATTTTATAATGAAATTAGTTATTATGTTTGAAAAATTGGTTTTATATTTAGTCTATTAATATTAATTTTAATGGTTTTATGTATTTGAATTAATTCATAGAGGTCAAGTATTATGTTTGAGTTTTCATTTTTTTTAAATTATATTATATTTTGATGGTCTAACAAAAATGCAGATAATTTCCAAATGACATGAAATCTATAAGATTATAAATTTTTTTATGTGGATGGTCATTATTTAATGGTTGGTTGTAATGTTGTGAATCTATAAAAAATATAAACAATGTCTTATAAAGGATAATCACACTTCATAGCAAGTCATTGATATAGAGTGATCATAGCATATGGTTTTCCCATTGAGATGGGAATTGTGCTTTGAATAAATGAGTCCACATCACAATATGACCTTGATAAGGGTGTTGTGTCATGACCTATTTATTAATGTCACAATTTCTCCAATGATTGATTATATTCATATTTCAATAAAAAAATTAAAATATTAACAACCCAATCTAGTGTGGAATTTCTAATTTCCCTTCATATTTCTATTTAGTATCCTCTTCTACTCTACACCCATTCTTCTTATAATAATAATGGATATTTTTTGTAGGATTTATGAACATTACATCATTCTGTGGGAATCCCTATTCATATGGATAATAGTCTTCATTAATGTATTTCTTATTATATCTGACATTCTAATCACTTTATTATGATTATAACATAAATAAGGGGAGAAGATCCTGGTTTATTTCTTTCATTTGATTGGAATCAAATAATCTAACGGTATTAATCAATTTTGGACATGTTGAGTTTTTGGTAGGTTGTCTAAAAAATTATTCCCCCATTATATTAATGTATTTGTGATATTTTTTGAACAGAGTGATGGTGATATTTCATAAAAAATTTATATATATGATATATATTGTCTATATCATATGACATGATATGAGATATCATATCACAATTCCCAATTCAATAAATGGAATACTATTCATAATATATTTGTTAACATGCAACAACATGCTTTAAAAGAAATGTGATATACCGTAAATGTAAAAATATTTAAATGCCACTTTTATAACGTTGTCATTAAATTATATGGTATGAATAGTACTAAATTATTTTAGAAATATGTATAAATGTTTTATATGATGAAAATATATAGACTAATGCATAATAAATGTCAACTAAATTTTCATTCAATTCATTTTAAACATTAATAAAATGTTTTCATGGAAAAATTATTGTCATTATATTTTTTTTATGGATATTACAATTGATTTTAATGATTTGTAAAAAAATTATTTTAGGTAATAGATTTAATTTTTGAATTCATATTTTCAATATTATTTGTTGTTAATATGATGTGATTCTTAAAAAATTATTTATTTTTAAATAAATAGTTAAAAATATCAATTTTTTAAAGAAAATGTCATTTAATTTAATTAAATTAATTAATTTAAGTGTCCCATTATATTTTAAATTTATACTAAAGTAACAAAAGTAAATTAAAATTTTTTATAAAACCATAAGTCTAATTGGAATTATTATTATTCAATATTTTGATAAATATTAATATTTTGGCTTGAAAAGAATTTTTCTAAAACTACTTTATATTTTGCTTTACTGAAAATTATTATTTTTATTAAGAAACACTTTTAAGGAAAAGTGAGAAACCACAAATCCCAACCTTACAAGCATAAAAACCAAACCTAAAAGTAATTAAGACAACATACATGATCTACGTCACCCCATCATTTGCATCGTGGTAAGAATCTTTCACTGATGCCATGTCACTCGGCTTGCTGTCCCATGCAAGGATGCATGGGCCCAGTACCGATGGAAAAGAAATACCCTCTCAGACATCCAAATCCAAATGCGATGAATTGGTGTCAGAAAGAGATCAATCCCCATTTGAAGTAGATCCTAGCATATTCCCAGCTACGAGTAAAGAAAAGTACAACACCACAAACCACACAACACAGAGAAGTAAACATTCCAGACCGAAGACACCCCAACCCAGATATGAAAAACCACCCAATTAACTAGGAGAATTGAAGAGTAAACTAAGATTACCAGAGACCATATCATGAAACAATTGTCAAGATAAAGAATAAACCTGTATGTTTGGGGAATCTAAGAGGAGATTTTCAAATTCTGAGGCCATTTGGTCCCATGATTGTATATACTCCTCAATTTTGATCATCCCTTTGTTGAAACCCCAAACAAGGATTAGGTCTAGCTTGTCAATCCAAGCATATTGTTCCTTATTGAAGGTTTCTCTTAAGGTTCTCCCCAACATGGAAGCAGCCTCCTGCTCCGAAGCATTGATCCATAAAACCTGTTCAGACACTTCCTCCTCACCGCTAAGCAATAACTCTAATGGATGCCCACCCTAGACACCTGCCATCTGAGTTCCCACCTCCTCCGAGGTCTCCCTTTTCCCATTTGTCTTCCTGGATGATTTGGTCTCCAATGGGGGAGGCAATCTTTGGGTTACAATTTGTTAAATGCTCCCCTAGTATTAGTTTTTAATTATTATTTCTTACATTGGTAAATATTTGTCACCTCCTTATGAGAAAAATGTAAAAAAGGTAAAAATTATTGGATATATCTAATAATGCATAAAAACATTTATTTATTACATTATATATTTTTATTTTAACCATAATCATAGTTTCTTTTTTGTCTTTACAATTAATTTCTAAATTCCATTGATATTGACATTCATCTTATTTTAACTTCATAATAAATAAAAAGTATCACAATATTTGTCTTAATATCTATGATAATAATTCATAAGGATAAAAGATGTGTACATTCATTAATAAATGGATATTATGAAGATTAATAATAAAATTATCACTTTAATTTATATTTAATTTTTTTTGTTGGAATTATTTCCTTAAATAAATTTGTAAGGTTGACATTGTGATTATTCAAGTAATTAAAAAATCAAATAAATGATTTTAAAAATATAAACTATTATAAATTTTGATGAGTTATTATCAATCAAATTTCTTTTTATATAAATAGTAACATATTATTGATGGTTTAAAAGTAAATATTTAATATTTAATTTCACTCTTGATGTCTTTAAATTCAATCTGTTTGAATTGTCATGAAAATGTAGTTTGTGATGAATTATGTTAAATAATAATTTTTTATATGATTCAAAATTCATAAAAAAGTTATTTTTGATAATATTATCTTTATTTGGTATATAATATCAACCATTTTACACTTTTCAGTTAATATTTTATAGTAACATTATTAAACCCTAAAAGTAAATAATATTGACATTTTGCTAATTGTCAAATCAGTTAACAATAGGTTAAAAGTACGTTATATGTTTTAAAACATTATCTAAAGAGGAATATGTTTTATTTGATTAGATTATTTTTACAAATAATCATAATATATTCTAAATATATCAAACAAGTTACACAGTCAAATTTTAAAAAATTGTTATATTGAAATATTTTATCTAATTTCATTTGTTTCCATTCATTCTATTTAAATGGGCAACACCACTCATATCTTCCTCATAACACAAAGAGACACATATTTCAAAAAACCAAAAAATAAAATCTTATAAAGATACAAAGAGTATTCATATATGTTCTAGTATCTTCAAAAGACCAATTATATGGTCCATTAGGAGAAATCAAAAAGAGGTATCTAAATTTTAGGTAACTATTTTAATCGATCTCTTTCATTTTACTTAATCTACCTCTTCCAATTTTATCCTAATCATTATAATTTGATAACAAATTTATCTAACATATATAAATCATTCATTATGTTAATAAAATAACCTTATTCAACACCATTTAAAAAAACTAAATTAATGTATCGTCACTACATATGTGTAGACTACCACCTCCACAATGTGATACGATTCATTTTACTTCACCATCTCACATGGATTAACACAGTGATGGTTTTAATAAATATATATGATATATATTATTTATTTAATTATGCTTAATGATAAAATATTATTTATATTTATTTCTTATTCATTTTAGAAAATGATGATAATGTCCAGGAATACATAAGAAACGAACATCTCTATGAATGGTGAAATTCATTTTCTATCTATACATATTATAATCTGTTTCATAAATATATATAAGTATTATATATTATTTTATTATAAATATTAGATTTATTAATATGATAAAACTATGATCAATATAGAATGATCAAAACATCCAAATATAATCTTTCATAAAAAATGAAACATTTAACTCGTGGAAACAACTATTTTATTGAAGAATTGTTAATAAATACATATTTAAATATTATAAGTGGATCATATAG
Organism: Viscum album; assembly: GCA_963277665.1. NCBI lineage: Eukaryota > Viridiplantae > Streptophyta > Magnoliopsida > Santalales > Viscaceae > Viscum > Viscum album. The sequence goes on along the minus strand of OY728143.1, from coordinate 930,906,257 downwards.
GATTTCATAAATATTAATGTGATTTTATTATATAATTATTTTAAATTTTATCTTTATATAAAGGGGACAATAGCTCTTACAAACAAAGTCGAACCTAAGGTGAAGTTTCTTAATATCAACATTGTTTTGTTTATAAATGTTTTATGTTATGAACCTATTAATGTTTCAAGGGTGTTCATATCAAGTTATATCACTAATAAGTATTAATTAATTATTTTTAAATTATTTATTAGTTTTATTTTTTTCCAAATGTTTTTTATTTAAATTTTAACAAAGTGGTATGTTTTTGTCATCACAAATTGTCTTCTGTAGTACATATGTTATATTATAAACCTAAATTATTTCATGATTTGTATATAAATACCATTTGCTATATGGAATGATGAATATAATTTTTCATTCTATTTAATGAGTCATTTTATTTTATTTATCTCATGTTGGATATTATTTAAAATTTAACAAACCAGTAAGGGTTTTATATTATAATCTCACTTTTTGAGGGATTATTTATGGATAACATTATATTGATTAAAATTTACAATATAACTCTCATAATACTCATGGATATTATTATTATATATATATATATATGGAGATTATATGTTTTAATTCAATTTTCCACTCTTAAATTACCCAACATATAAAAAATAATAATTTTATGAAAAACTAGCATTTTTTCTCTCATCGGGTTGGAATCTTTTTCATCAATGTCTATATTTTCATTAAAATACATTCAAGAAATTTTTAATTGTTTTTAAATTATTTTTATTAGTATGTTTACCAATTTTTTGATTTTATATGAATTTTTTAAAATTAATTCATGTTTCATTTTTTCAAATCAGGTATTTTTTACTTTTTAATAAATTTGTGAAGGTAATTATTAATTTGATATATACAGAACTAACGGTTTTTACAATCACCATGATGATTATTTTACTTTAAGATTTCATTTACATGTTTCATTAGTTATATTAATGAAGATTATTTTCTGAATATTCTGGATATTTTCATATTTCTAAAATGTGATTTGAAAAAATAAACATGTTCTCTACAAGAACCATTACAATGATCATTTTAATCCATTTTTCCTATACGATGTCTTATTATGATGTTACATATGAAGCACTAGATATATGATCCTTTGATACAATTTTTATTCATTATTAATTCAGTTTATTATTATGATGATGAAATATTAATGAATTTCATTTTGTTTTTCTAAGAGTTAAGATTCGATCAATGATAAATGTTTCCATGCCTCTAGTGGAATATATATGAATGGATTTTGATTATGTGGTGGGTGAATACACTACATCCCTACAATGGATTGAGAAAATATTAATTTTTTAGGAAATAAAAGGGTACATGTGAGGTTGTAAAAATATAAAAAGGGTAGAGGAGATGTTATCTCATGGGAAAAGTAGGTACATGGGTTGGTAAAAAAAGCGTAATAAGTTATGAATGGCTTGCTGGGTAGACATGAAAAAATATTTTAATGTATATAATTATGAAACACCTATATCAGTATTTAATTTCATTATATTATTGTAATGATATTCTATTATTGATCATGTCCATTAATTTATTTATGATTCATTCTTTACTAACGACCAAGAACATTTGTGTGACTCATTTTCATAAACTATGAATTACTGGGTAAAATGTTAAAATGTTAAAGTCATGTTATTATATAAATATATTGTTACTATAACCAAAATGATTATTTATTGATATATCTATTTTTTACCCTTATATAGAATAGATCATACCAATTATTATGTTTCAAATTTTCTAGTTTATGATGAATGTTTTTTGTATTATATGTATATGAATGCTAAAAATTTTCAAGAACCTTGTGGTAAGTGTTGTTAATAAATTTATACAAATTTTTTAATGTATCAATGTTTCTAAATATGCCTACCCTTTATGATTATTACATTTTATGTAATGATATGTAGTGTATATTTTTCTTTTAAGATGTCATATTTATGAATGAAATGTTTGGGTTGCCTCATATATGTCATGATATCTATACGTGTAACATTTCATTTTGGATTATCATTTCTAATTATATATAGATATCATAAGACATTATTTCCATAGATGATCATATTGTATGATATATTCATCTCTTTTAATGTGTAAATCATATTATACCATTAAAAAGGGATATTTTGAATTTATAGAAGATGAAAAGTAAGCATGAATATTCAGTCTCCCATTAATGAACACAGTTAGTGATCATGAATGATTCATATAGTGATACATGTGGATAAAAAATGAATTATAAATGACAAAAAAATTTAAAGTCATCCAAATTTCTACAAATAATTTTTATACGTATATAATTATTCAAATATTTCATAATATTTGAGTAAATTTGATAAATAGATCAGGATAAATATGTTTACATGATAAAGGGGGTAAATATGATGAAGATAGTGTTCAAAAATATGTGATATTCTTGTTGATTCCCTTTATAAATTCACACTATTTCTCATCCATTTTCCACACATGGTACTAGCAAACCATGGTTATGCAGATGGTGTTTCCCAATAGTTAAGTGATTTTGATAAATATATAGGTAGAAATCAAAGGGTTGAGTTTTTCAGTTGTTACTAGTGATAACCATTAATCAAAGATTGAATGATACAACAAAACATTACATGATGAAATGTACATAGTTTCTTCACTTATATTTTCGTTGTTCAGGATTGAATGCATGGTGTTATTGGGATATGGAGTTTTTCATATCCTTTTTAGTGTAAACAAAATGGCTTTTGACCCATAATAACTCAATAGTGGAATTAGATCCCTATTTTGGTCATGGATTCATGAAATCATGATTGAAGAAAATAAGAAATTATATATCATGTTATATTAATAGTAGATAATTTCAAATACAATTTAATTTATATTTTTTTTAAAGACTTCCTATATGTGATATCATAATCAATGATCCTTTTATTACCTATGAAATAGTATATTATTGGTGGATATATTGTTCAATTCGTTCCTTTTATCAATTATTTTTCATGTTTTGGATGAAATCACATTTTCTTATTAGTGTGTTGACCATTAAATGATTGTAAAACATACATATTAGTAAATCCCATCCACATGATGTATATAAAACAAAAAATTCAAAAAAAATATACAAAAATATATTAGAAATACAAAATAACAATCCAATGATGTTCCTCTAAAATTATAAATAAATCTAAAACAATCTCATTGATGAGTTCCCCAATATTGGTTGTATCTCATATTCCACGTCAATCTTTATACCAAATCATTCCCCATGGTGACGTTAACTATTGAGTAAACATGGAGTATCTTGCATACTATTATTCTAATGATCTGATAAATGGCCATCAGTGATATCCACAGTTGAGCACTAAAACATTTCTAGATAATACCAATGAATCCATAATTTATATCTATTAAACCTCTAAATGAAATCATTTTTAGAATGAATGAAAAAATATATAAGATAATACTTTTAAAACTGCAAAATAATATCACCACACCAACATTATTTTCACCCATAATTAGAACCATATTAATTGATGATGGGATACAGTATGATAGATTATGAAACCAGCTTAGATATTGAACTTCAATAACGAGATAGAGGGAACCAAAACATCTGATGAAAACAAAAACCAAAGAAACTGAGATACCTAATAATTTCAAGAACATGAATGAAGTAACCCCTTCATTATCACATTCCTTCACTAGAACCAATTTCACAAGACTAATTATTTTTAGTAGAATGATGGAAAACCCAATATATAATATGTGGAAAATGACCTGAGTCATGGTTGAAATGATATAACTCCCCATAATAGACATAGAAAATGGACATAGCCCAAAATTAGTAGAGTAAAACTGATGAAACAATATCATGAATGATAAAAAAATTTGAAATAAAAAACTTAGTGGTATACATCTCTAAGAGAATATGGCGAGGACAATTAATCGAATATTTGATGAAACTATAGAGGACCTTCTAAAGTGAAAATAGCCAATAGATATCATTTCTATTATAATTATATTAAATGTATAAAAATATATTAAAGAGATTTTATAATACTAGGGACATTATTCTAACATATGAGAACTATACCCTAAAAATATTACACAATGTACACTATAAAGAGAATTTATTCATGACTATGGTAAAAAGATAAATTTATATTTTTTTGATTTACATTGGATAAAATAATTTTATATTTGAATTATTTCTCTTATGATTATTTTAGGGTGAAGATTGCATATTTTTATGAATTTTTTTTATATAGTGAAAAACAATTATATGAATTATAGTGTTTATTATTATATAATTAGGTAATTATAACATAAGTAATATTTATACATTTTTAATTATTGTAAAATGAACATAATGGGCAAAAAACTCATTTAAAAATACTATGTTGCACTTATAAAATATATGGTTAATGATTTTTAAACTTATGTAATATTTCACTCTAATCTATTTTTTTATTTTACTAAAAATAATTTTTCTTTACATATTAAAATTAAATCTAAAAAACTATATATAAAATTTTCTATGAATATATTAATATTATTGAAAAATTTAAATATTGCTTGTATGGGGAAAAATAATAGTAGGATTAGAGTTAACTTCTTTGATAATAATAAAACAACTATATTAACTGATTTTTTTAACATTGAATTGATTTTATCACTTTAAAAAATTAATTTAATATAAAAAAAGTAACTTATATATTTTTTATAACTATATATAAAAAATATTAAAAATAATTAAATTGTAAATAAATAATATATATTATTAAGAACACATAAAGAAAAAATTGACATTTTTTCTAGAGAATAATTTTTTTCTCTATAATAAATATTTAATCATGATATTTAATATAAATTATTCAGAAATTTAATGTCATTATGTTGGTATTAAATATAGGTTAAAATTATAGAAATTTGAAAATTCTGGTTAACAAAAATATTTTATGAAATGAATATAAATGAATTTGGTAAAAACAATTATACACAGTAAAATCCAAAATGGAAAAACATGTTAACCCAAAGGTTAAAATTCATATAAATTTAAATGAATATTTATAATATATTTATTTAACTTCATCATGACTAAAATATATTTACTCATTTATTTTCCATTTTTTAGTCCTTTTACCTTGTAAAACATGCTCACTCTAAAAATTAAGATAAATCAATTATAAAAATTCCTTACAACCACTTATGAAGGTTTTCTATTACAATTCATTCATGACAATTATAAATTTATATTTACCCTTTAAAATTTTATATTACCACCCTATATCCTTTTTCCACTTCCTTTATCTATATTTCATATTATATGAGCCTAAGTACTCAATTTGTCTGGAATCCTCCATATGAAACTGAAAGTTCTCAAAGTAAATATTGACATTTTCATATTGTTGTTTTTTGACTCTCATTACCTTTAAAATATTTTTGTTACTCTATTTAATTAATTTATATTTATAATATAATTCTATTTTTTTATATTATTCCAATATTTATTAACCACATTTCCACTTTTCTATTATAAAAATTGATAACATCATTTGTGGACATTCGGGACTACCACATCCGTGATGTAACATATCTAATTATTTAATTATTTTTTTTATTTTTTTATAATCTATCATATAACCAAATTCACCAGCCTAAAAACACATTAATATTATCATTATTTTCTATGAAAATGATATTGTTATAAAATAACCAATTTATGTACCATATTAGTCTATATATTATAGGGTATTCTTGTTTGGGTTGTTTTAAACACCTATATTAATAATGAAATAAATTTAAATCAAGGATGAATATGGAATAATAAATAATTATTTTATTATACATTAATGACAAAATATCTTTTTTATCTATCTTAAAATGTTAAATTATTATTTAATTGATTGTAAATATACCACACTTTTTTTATAAATCTATGAGACCATTCTCCTTATAAAAATAACCTTTATTAATCATAAATGAAACTCATATAGGGTTAACATATATCATTTTATATTATCATCAATAATATAATAAAAAACATTTAATTTTATTCAAATTATTAACTTTAAATCTATAAAAAATAATGAACACCACCGTTATGAAACTACAACTAACGAAATAATGGACCCCAATAACATTTAATGATGAATATAAAATAGAACTCACTAAAATATTTTAATAAATTGTTCTAAATCTAGTCCCTAAATTTTTTTATTTATGAAAATGGGTCTAAAATAAGTGATCAAGATAGTAGTTTTTTTGTAAAGTATATTATAGCACATTATTCATTGCAATATTAAATGTATGGTAAGTTTGTTCCGAAATTTTTTTCATTAAGAAATTTATTGTATTATACAAAAAATTTTGAAATATATGTTGAATATACTAACTATTGGATTTATTATATCATGAATTATCATTTATCTGGGTTATTTTTTGTTTAATAACTCTTTTTTTCTCAAAGGGGTTTTATTAAATTGTTAATTGCGATTTTATAAAGCCTATAAATCATATGTTTTTTAATGTAATGTGATAATCTTATACTATTAATTACATACCTATATATAATAGAATGTGGTAATATTTTCAAGATATATTTTCCTATGGTCAATCACCAAGAAAACTGTAGGTTTATTGTCTGATCAAACTTCATTCGATATGTGAGGAGTTGGCCACAAACATCACTGCTATTCATAAACTCATTGGTTATTTTATTTGGATAATGAACATCCTCCTTTCAATCCTTACTAATCAATTTTCATACACTTTATCTCTTCACATTCAATTTCAAAATAAATACCTCAATTACTATCATTTATTGATAACCCAACACCCTAAAGGTAAAATATCCACCACCATATGTTTATTTAGTTGATAAGGGTACATGCTATTTTATTAAGAATACCACATATTTTTGAGGTAGATATTATGTAATTATCCTAGATGTCCCTATTTTGAAATTTAATGGGAAAATATATTTTTCAAAAATTCAAAATTATAAATATACATTATTTTATTTTTATCCATTATTATTTAATATATTCCATAAGTAATGATATGAAATGTCTTGTTAACTCATATGATGAATTTATTGTAATTAGTTAGTTATGGGTGGGGTGACGTTTAGATAGACCCTCAATACCCTAATATTTATCAAGAAAAAAATTAGCTATAGTATTGGAATATGTTATACACATTTACATATGACATATTGGATAAAGGCCTTGAATATATTTTTATAATAGCTGGAGTTGTTAATTCAATTAGAATGTGATTAGTAATTGTTATCCATGATTTTATTTATCATAATTAATATATTATTATTTATGTTTCATTTGCTTATAAATTTAGTTTGATAAATTATTTATGCTATTCTATTTCTATAATGTTTAGGAATTGATAGCTTATGTTGTACATTACTCCTTGGGGAGAATATTATCTCACCAATGTTTTTTATTCATTTCCCCAGGAAACCATTATGATATCTATTTTCAAATTTAAATGTTATTCAATAAGAGAAAATATATTTCTCATGGAGTTTCTATGATTTAATTGTTGTTATGATATACCAATTTCTATGAATTTAATTTTCAAATACTAGTATGTTTTTGGATCATATAGAAATCTTTTATTATGTTACAATATTATAATTTTACACTCAGATTTGGGATTCTAGAGTTCATCTGGTTATAGTTGGAATAAAATAAATTTTAGTGGAAACCATCGGGATAGATCTAGGGGTACATAGTTAGGTAAAAAATTCATACCAAAAATACCCATAATATTTTGTAAATCGCATATATAACACAAAATAAAAATAGTATTTTACATTTACATATTATGAAAAAAAATTCTATATGATTTTTTTAGATATAGAGGCTAAAATAAGGAATATAATTACAATAATGCCCTTAGTAAATGCCTCAATGTTCCTCCTTACAATGTAAAAGGGGCTAGAGTGGACCTAATTAGATCATAACAATAATTGATTAGTTTAACATATTTTAAAAATAACCTCACCCACATTGACTAACCTACTAATTTAAAATATTTTTTTTCTATATTATGAGAAAAATCCACTATCTTTCAATACATCATATAATAATTTGGCAGAGGAAGAGTGGTCTGAATCCCAATTAAATATATTTCTAGCATTAGTAATTAGTGAAAGGGAGAAATTCATTATGGTGGTGTACCATTTTAAAGAAGACATTGATCATTGGTGGTCACAAATTCAGAGTAGTAAATAAGAATTATATAAAAATATAATTGAATTTGTAAGTATTATTGTAATATTATATGAAAAAAATTTCCTCATGGAGAAATATAAAAAATAGAGGCCAAATTACTCAATCTGAAACTCAAGGATGAGAAAAATGTTACTAACTATGAAACTAAATATTATTTTGAACAAAATTATTTTGGACTATTCACATAGATAAAGAAAATATTAACCATTTACCTGATGGTATAAATTCTTTCCTTATAATAGAATTAGTATCTTATATTTTTTAATCATATTATCGTCTTTTCACAAGTGAAATTAACTGTAAAACTAAATTCTTCATGATTTATTATTTTAAATATAATTTAAATAAGATGATGTTAGTTGGTAACCAAAAATGAAAAGTATAAATTTTTTGAAGATATGATGTTTAGAATTACAAATACAGAATAACTATCGGAAAAAACATAATTGTAATGTTTTGATGTGAATGGGAGTTTAATTCAAGTTGGTATATAAAATCATCTATCTTATAAAAGAAAAGAGAATATATAATTTCTTGATGACAGATTTTATTCTTTAAAAATATATGTCATTATAAAATCCAATTATATATATTTAAAGGTAATTTAAATAAAATAACTCCATGGTATGGTGTCTGAGATTATGTGTTTACTAGAGCTATGGTTGAAGTACCATATTATGTGATATCAGGATTATTAATCCTAAACTCATAGTTATCTAATATATAATATTGTTTTATATCTACTAACACCTTTATATAATTTATATACAGTGATATAATTGAATCAATAGTTATTACATTATGAAAAGTCTTTTATTCATAGTCATATAATGGGAATTTTTATTGAAACAATTATTTAATATTTAGTATCTTTTAAGATGCATTGATATATCGTAGTGTAGAAATTATGTGTAAATATGGTTGGTTTTGTAATAATAATTTTTATGTTTCATCTCATAGTGTATAATGAAATAAAATATTACCAAGAGAATGTCGATGATTTTTTTCAAGGGGGTATATAATGAATTTATTCAAGGGAGGGACTTCATCTCCCAATTCTTTTATAAACCTACCTATGTTGGATCACATTAATGAAATTATGGTAGTGGAGGAGGAGAAAAAAAATCATTGGATAGGTAGGATATTAATAGGATAGAGTATGTACCCAATTTATAAAAATATATTAAATAATTTTTATATGAATTACATGGTCGTCCACTTGAGAATGATTTTGAGTTATTCATATGACTCATTCAATATATAAGTACCCCATCTAAAGCTCCCTATATAATAGAACCTAAAACATCATATTGATATTAATTGATGATATATTTCTATACTATAAATGATATAGATATCATGATAAATATCTACTAATTATTATTCAGACCTTAAAATAAAAATAATTATAAGGTAAATTTTGTAGCAATGGGTATTATCTCTTTGATGTTTCTTTTATTTTCCTCATTACCTCCATAGATGGAATATGAATTTAACCTTCAATGAAATTGTTATCCAAAAATTCTCTACACTAAAATTATAACTGAGATATGTACTATCATTGGTTTAGATGTTTCTTATTGGTGATTTATTGAAAATTTGGACTGATTGGACGGATTATTAACAAAGTAGTCACATAGGGGGTTTATATTTCCATGTTTATGTTAATGTGAAAAAGGATTTAAATACATAAGGAGGATATTGATTAATTAACCTGAAATTTATTATCGAGAAAGAATATACTTGTAATAAATAATGATACATTAAATATAGAATTATTTTGTGTCATTGTGTATAATGAAAGTGTTATTTCCTAGGAATCAATGAAATTGGTGATCCATGAGAAAAATAGTTATACTCATGGCCTTGAGTTTTATTTAATAATAATTACCTTAAAGATATGGAGGAACTATAAATGTGGTGAATGATTTGATATATATCTGAACTACAAAATTTTGAACTATATTAATTTTTTAAATGATATCAACATGTGGGAAATAATAATGTTGGAATAACTCATAAATAAATATTTCTTGACAAACTACCGCCTTGGGAAGGAAAATTATTTGGACGATGCATTGAGTTAGAGGGACCAATGAGTTCTTCCCATTATGATACTTGATAGGATCCTTTATTTAGTGATCTGGTAAATATAGATACATTAATTATATGTCTTGGGGATCCAAAATTTGTTTTCTAATAAATTAAAAAACATTCATTTTAGGATAATATATAGCCCAATTAAGATGATATAGATTTTCTGGGGAATTTTAATGTATTGAATGATGGGAAATCGATGCACATTGTCTATAATGATAGATTTTTGTGATTTATACCCCTTTTATGTTCTCTATACACCCCAAAGCTAAATATGGAACTACTGGAAGAAACATATAGCCCAAATTTCCCAATACATCTTGGAATCACACAGTTTTATATGTATTTATCCAAACATATGTGGTGGGGTAGTATTAATGAAGAAATTGAGAACTATGGGTTTGGATTCATCAAATTCCAATAGTTAATTACAAAAATAAAATATCATCAGTGAGTCATGAAATATCATTATATAATAATATGGGATTGGAAAAATTCTACAATAAACATTGTCACCAATTATCGAAAGACTCCAACGATGAATGATGTTATATATTTCATCATTGATCACCTTACCTAGTATATATAATTATTAAATGTAAAGTAATATTTAACCCTTTTGTGCCTTTCGAATGTCTATATCTATTAAACATTGAGACTTCATAGGGAATCTCTATATGTTTTATCTGATCATGGCCATTAGTTCACATTATTTTTTTTAATAGTCTTCAAAAGTCCCTCAAAACTGATGTACATTTATAAACCAACAATCATCACCAAACTTATTGTTTGTTTAAATGGACTAATAAGAAAATGAAATAAATTAAATGAAAATTTTTCCTTTAATTTCACAGAATATGTGATCTTTATATACCTCTAGTAGAACTTCCATAAATTAATAAATTCTATTCAAGAATCCAAATTGAACTATGTGAGGAATTGTATGGGAAGATATGATATAATACATCTTGGTAGGATTAAGTTGAATAATGTAATCTAGTGGGATGAGAACATATAGAAAATAAATCTTTGAAGTTACATAAAATTTAGAATCAAAACAATGAATCTGAATTTAGACAATATTATTATGAAAATAATCAATGTAAATACTTGGAACATCATGCGGGGGAGTGATGGATTTATAAATGTTTCCCCATAGAATGGTATTTTAATATTTTCTAATATGGTAATTTAATCCATTAGAATATTGGGATTTTAAATATTTTAGAATGTATTGAATCTATAACATACAGATTGGCTATGTGGCGCAAATTTTCTAATGTACATGTCATTTTCCAATTTTTATTATTGAGGTAGTACAATGTAGATAAAACACATATAATCACATATTTTTTAATAGAGTGGGAATATTAATAAATTTATAATGAGGATGAACTCTAGATCCTCGACAACACAGAGCAGGTGTTTTAAAATAAAACCACTCTACTGGTTAAAGTACTTTAGTGAAATAAAAATATATGAGAGGAAAAATGGGATCCTGATGAAGATAGGAGAAATTAATGCCCATTTTTTAACAATTGTTAAATATACCATTTTTTTAATGAAGTTGCTTGGGGATGGAATATAATACCCCATAAGCTACAATATTAGGTGAGCAATACACTCAAAACTATTATACAATACACACTCCAAAAAGATATTATCCACGAATATTCTTCTAAGAAAATATTATAAAATTATATAATATATATTTTATAAAATTATTTAATATTTATATTAATCATTTAAGAACAAAATTATGGTTTATGTATGGTATATTTAAAAAATAATTAATTTCTGGTGAATAAGTTACAATATAGCTTCTTCTAGAATCATATATTTTCTTATTACTTCACTAAGAATGTATTACTAAAAATCATATAAACCCTTTTATGGGAAAAAAATTATTGAAAAAAATTATTCAATTAAAAATACTATATTCAATTTATAATACCCATTTTTATCATATTGGAAACACAAGTAATATTTTACTCTAAAAACTCTTTTTATTAAATTATATTAGAATTTTGTTTAAAAATATTTTATGAATTAAATAAAAAATAGATTTAATATTTTAGATATTATGTTTCATATTATGTAATAATTCCAATTTACTATTTTAAGAGAAAATAATATGAAAATGATCATTTTTAATTACCACAATAATGATAAAACTATTATATTTGATGAATTTTTTATTTACATCAAAAATATTCATATGAACAATGAAATTAATACCATATAAAAATGGATATAATTTAATTTTGAATAATATATATAAATACATTAACACTCTTTATATTGGTAAAATATAATGAATAGGATTATGTAGACATAATACCAAAAGTTCTAATTTTTTATAAAACAACTTTTTCTATACTCTGATTGTTTTATGTTGAAATATAATTTTACATTATTTAGACATTAAATTATTTCATAATTGTATAACATTTAGTTTAATAAATTCAAAAATATAATAGGTTTTACCACATATTATTAAATAATATCTAATTTATTTGGGTAAATACTAGTTAATGTCATTAATTTTCAAAGGGTAAATATGGTTAACTAAAGTTGTAAATGGATTAACATGGTAAATTTTTTATGTGTAAGTGTTTGATATGTATATCAACAATTAATTGTCACAACAAAATTATTTACTTTTTAGTTTTCTAGACATTTGAATCTTGTTCTCTCTTTATATTAGGTGAAATAATAACAAAAAATCCATTCTCACCACTTATAAAAGTTGCCTTTCACTACCTCATACAAGAAAAAAAATGAGTTTACTATTTAAGATATTAAAATTATATTTCCCAAATAAACATTTTATATTTCCACATTCTTATGGTCATATGAGTTTATTATAATTCCCCCCTTTCCAAATAATCCTAAATGTGAAGCATAATGTTTTCAATAGTGGTACTCAATTTTCCTTAAAGCTATATGTTTTCAATTATTCACATTAAAATAAGGTTCCCAAATATTATATTATAATTTTATTATTAATTTTATTCATTACATATTTATAAATTTTTAGAGAAAATTTAACCCATTTCCTCTTTTCCATTGATAAAAGTTAAAACATCATTCCTGCATATTTGCAGACTACCACCTCTATGATGTATCATATCTTATATTTTATCAGGTTTGGTTATTAAATGTTATAGTATATTCTCCTCATTTTAAAAACCTAAAAAAACTAAATAAAATCATTATGATTATGAAGTAATGATAGTAAACAAAAATAATCATTTATTACCATACTCACCAACAAATTATAGAGTATTTTTATTTGGATAATTTTAACCAACTAAATGAATAATTATTTTAATTATTATTATGGATGTATCTAAAGTCAAAAATAATTTTGTTGTTAGAAATTAATTAGATAATTATAATTGGTTTATTTTTTGGAAATGGTAATAATATTATTTTACTCATTATTAATATACCACCATTTTTCATCAAAAATATTAAAACAAACTCATTATAAATATCACCATAATGAATAAAAAATAAAATTTTATAGGGTCAATATATATATATACATATTAATGAAACACATATCTTAATACCTATAATGAAATTTAATTGATAAAAACCGATTCTATAAACAAAAATCAACACTTCCATATAGAAAGTATTACTAAAAAACAATTGAACGTAATAACATCTGGAGATAAAAAAATAAAACTAACTAATATAATTGTAATAAATGGTTATGAAATAAGTTTATAAAATTTATAGGTTGGTATATAGTTCTGAAATTGTTTATTAAAATAGGTATTTTTATTGTTCATGATGTTATAACACATTCAACATTAAAGGATTAATATAAATATAATTTTCATCTCAAAATCCCTTTCATTGAGAAATTTTTTGTATTATGTGTGTAATTTAAATTATATGATATATATAACAACTATTTGATTTTTTTATCATGAAATATATTTTATTCAGGGTATTTTAATTGAAATAAAATGTTCTATATTTCACATGGGGTTTTACTAAAGTGTTACCTTTTACATTATAATTCCCAAAAGACATCAAATTCAGAATGTAATGTGTGTTTAGATTTCATTAAAATTACTTCCATATCAAGATGTTTTAAATTGAATATTTTTATCTAAAAGATAAAACTAGTTGTAATCACCCTTAATAGGTAATATAACTATCAAATAAATCTTCACATGGTGCATTATGAGTCCTCCTAAGTCTTCAAAATTTTTTAAACACACCTGGGGAATATTATTTGGATAATTCACATGCTTTTTATGTTCCTAAATATTAGAATTTTCAATAATTACATCTGTATTACAGTCATAGACTATTGATCTGGATTACTATCTTCTATAAATAACACATCACCTTTAAAGTACACACTTGACTACCTTATATTAATGTATTTGATGAGTTTACTTATAATTACATTGGGAATACACCCATAGTTTTAAAGATTATGTTGTCGTATTTTCCTAGACATCCACATCATTCCATTGAATTAGGGAAATTTGTTTTCCAAAATATCAATTATCAGGATATCCATTGTGTTATTTTTATCTGTGATTAAGTAATAGGTCCCATAAAGGATAATATAGAACTTACTGTTAACTCGTATAATGAATGTGGTGGACATTATTTAGGAAGGGCTGGACCCAATATAAACAGTCCCTCAATATATCTGTAGGTTTCAAAAAACATATTATATTGGGAATTGGAATATTTCATACCCATTTAAATGTTTTTTTATAATGACTTATTGACATGTTTTGGGTGTTCTAAATTATTAATTCCAATATAATCTCATTAGTAATTAAAATCCATGTTTTTATTTATCATCACTAATATTGATTTCCCATAGTTTCATTTTATTATGGAATTATGTTCATAATTTTTTATACCATTATTATGCATTGATATCATATGATGTGTGATGTTCCTTACTAAGAACTTGAGATCACACTTATTTTACTTACCCTTTACTAAGGATAATTAATATCTAACTATGTATAATTTTCAATGATATTATATAATTGATAAAAAACTTCTCCTATTTTATATTTGTTTTATTTTATTTATTTATGTGTAACATGCAGAAGATATTTGTAACAAGTCTTCCAAGACAACTAATCTATTATATATAATTACCAAAAATGTAATACAACTACTATCACTAGGTTTCTCGAGTATGGGTTGTTATAGAAACTTGATTTGTTGATAGCATTGTACAGTGTATGAAAAATATTATGTAACGTCGTATATACGATATACAAGATATTGTAAAAATTGTTATCCCATACCCCAAAGGATATATCCCAACCAATAATTATGTATTATAATATATGAAATATAATAATATCATGCATCATATTATGATATAAACATATCACTAAACACAATTCTGATAATTTTTTTCATTAAAATTTTAAATTATTAGCTAAATGATACAATTCATAATTTAAAAAAATTATTTTTAGAATTCTGATTTAATTATAATATGTTTATAAATTACCTTATTACAATGTTTTATGATTCATTAATTATTATATATGGAAATATTTAATAAATAAATATACATGATATTTTTTGTTAATATTAAATACATTTTGTTCTTTTTTTAGTGAAATATAATTCCGGTAAAATAAATTCACTTTGTTGTTATAATTATTATTTTTTTGATTGTCAATAAATTTTCCAATTATACAAAATATAAATTTTTTTGTACATAAGATAAATTTTTAATAATTATTTAATTTTATTTATTCAAATTAATAAAGATTATTATAGAATGTATTTAAAACATAAAAAATAGTATTTTTAATATTTGATAAGACTACGATTTAAATATTAATAAATATGTGATATTTGGATTATGTAAAGTGTTTACATAATATAATTTGAATGTAAATTATTCATATTTAACTTAGAATATAATATAGATATAAAATGACATATAGTGGAAAATATTAACTAGTTTATATAGGAAATAAATAAATAGTGTTTATAGTTATTAGTTATTGATATTTTATAAGACATGGAAAAATTATAATATGATTATCTATTTCTTGATTTACAGTTTGTTCAATGTAAATTATATCATTTTAAAATATATGAAATAGTCATTTAATTAATTTATTCCATTTTTATTGATGAATATAATTTTTATATTTTGAGTGGATGTCTGATTTAGTTTAATTTGTTAAACAACTTCAATAAATTGTTTTATATGTATATAAGGAGTTACATGTTAGGTATGAAAATTGATTTAATTTTTTACCTTATCTTTGTCTTATATTCATTTGTGAGATTTAGTTTAATTGTTACATATTGTTTATAATTTTTTTTGAATAATGATTAAATTTTCATCCTTATAAAATAACGTAATAATGGGTAGGGGAATTTAGGTTGGGATGCTTGTTGTTTTGAAGGCTTATTCTTTTTTTAGAAAAATGGTGGATTGTTATTTGTCACTCTATGGGTAATTTTGTAGAGACTAATAATTTCATATGATTGTAATATTTGATATAAAAAAATTTCATATAACTTATTTATGAGATGAATTTGAATTTATTTTAATATAGATAGATTCTAATTCATGTTATCCAAAAAAGCTATAAGTCATATAAAACATTGCATATCTATATATATTGAACATATTGAATTTGTGGGTGGAATAAAATTCCAAAAAACCCCAAAATAAGAATTAAAAAATGTAAAATATAATACATGGGATAAGAGATTGAAATTAAATCGATGTTAAATTATCATATGCTAGAGTCATATTAAAGAGAACTCTTATCATCAACTCAAATAGTAATGAATGTAGGTTATATCGAATTATGTTTCCCTAGATTATCTTATGTATGGAAATAAAGTAATGGGTGATCCTAAGAGTTCAATTAATTGATTTTGGAATTTTATTTAAGATATAAGTAACTACGAAACAATTAGTATGGATAAAAAATAAATAATATTAAATATGTCCATTGAATGAATTATTTAAATAGTTTTTCACTCAAAATTATAAGAGCCATATATGATATGGATAGCCTCATGTCCTACCCCAAGAAAAAATATTTCAAAGGAAAAATATTTCTAAAAAATTAAATACTGAAATATGGATCTTATCCTTCTAATTTAATGTATTAAATTTTAACAATTGGATATTTTTTTGTTGTAGCACATTCAAAAACAGACCTAAAAAAATTTAAATAAAAATGATTATTATATGATAAAATCTTATAGTGTAGATATAATTACATCTTCATCAATTAATATTGATTTATTATTATGCCTATAATATGAAAATCATTAATGTACCCATATATTTGAATATTGAAATGTAGAAAAACTGTTCTTAAGAAAGGAAGAATTAAATATTTTCTATGTCCCTTTTTATTCATGGTATTTTCAGTGGTGTATTTTAAAAAATGATAATATTATGGGTTTGGGAATTCATCTACATCAAGCAATAATTATTGTTTTGAATGTATTTATCGTGGATCCCTTGTCATTTAGTGGTTAACTCATGTCCATCAACTTCATAGAGTTATTAGTTGGTCTTTTATATGTGGATCATTTTCCATTTTTATTTTTGAAATTATTAATATTTTAATAATTTCTATCATCAATGATAAATGAATATTTTTTTATGTTTTATTCCATTTTTAGTGAACTTCCTTTTCCTGTAATTATCTTTTCATCATTCCTTATAATTTGGATGTATTTGTTTGGAATCCCTACTCATATCTTATATTCTAATGCATTATAATCCTCAAAAATTTCATAGGTTCAATTTTCAAAGTGAATACAACTACATTTAATTTTTGAAGGATCATGACCACTTAGATATTAATTGAAATTAATCATTCTCGGGATATTCCTCTGGGGAATGTTTTATAATATTATGTAATGATAGTTCTAACCTATTGTTTCTGAAGACACACATATGTTCTATCTAAAATATAAAATATAAGGATACTTTTATTCTTAATTTCATAATTATGGATTTATATGGAACACCAAATATAGTTTGATCAGTCCTAATTTTTTTCTAAATAATAAATAAAATTCATGATCATGTTTATAAGTGTGTTTGGTCTTCTATATATGGCGTTTGGTCTATTTTTTCTTCATCAAAATTCACAAGGATACTTTAAATGATGTTAGTTTATAATGGGGGTTCTAGTAATAACATATATAATGAGGAAGATGATGGGTGATATTCATAAGTGGAATATTTTTTAATTTCTATTTATCTGGATGATATTGATGTTTTGAGGAAATAGAAGACTATACATAACTAATAAAATAAATATTTTTTTTACTATTTTCATTAGGATAAAATGATGTTGATGAACACTATGTTAGTATATCCTCACTCAGAAAAAATTATAGTTTTCATTGATTCAGTCTTGGGTATATTGACTTTGGGTACTTGTCCCCTGAATCTTAATTTATTTCAATTCCCTAATTTTAAAAACAATGAGACCAACCAATATTAATTTTTTATTAGTATTATCACCTGGATACAATTTACTTATCTAAAAACAATGCTTTTGATTACATAGTTTTTTTTGACCTAGAATGTTAGTTTTTATTTGATAACATATTCAATAGTATTAATTTATTTATTATTTTATCCATTACATATAATTATTAATAGAGTGATGTAAACTCATCGAATTAATCCTCAATGACTCATATCATGGAAGAAATCATCAAATATATTTACCTTTACTCAAATAATAAAAGGGTAAATTTTCATTAGATAGTGGATCCTCTTTTCCCAAAATTAAATTACTAGAAAAACACAAAGACTATTCTTTTTTACCATGTATAATCACCACTATAGACTCAATAAAGTATAATAGTATAACCGTGGATACAAATTTTAATGGATATTAAAATAATATTCATCATCCAAAAAAGGACTTATTCTATTTTATACAACTTGAAATGTAAAAAAATGGTTGATCTCATTTTAATAATAATTTATTTTTGTGGTCATATTTATATTAGAATAATTGGATTCCTATATTAATTTCCCACTTTAATGGAATATAATCTCTCTTTTTATAAGATTTTATACTAATATTTTAATCTACCATATTCGGGATTTTTTATTTACATTCTCTTTCATTAAAAAAATAATTGAAGAAATCACATAAGATTTTAAAGTGAATAGATGTGAGATAGTGGGTCTTTCCCTTAAAGCCCAATCTAAATATTAAATTCCATTTAAAATCATGATATTGACTTTTTTGGTAACTTATGGGTATTTTTATATTTTTATACATTTTATGTAATTAGTGGGTAAATAAAGAATGTCTTTTGATTTATAGGATTAGGGATTGTGATAAAAATAAAAATAGATAATGGTTTATCCTAGAAATGGAATTTTAGACTTTTGAAATAGTTATATTTGGTTCCCAAAACCATTGAGAGGTTTAAAGAATGTGAGGAAATGTTTTATAAGGATATTAATTTTTCAAGATACGTAAATGGATTTATGAAACATAATAGAAATTCCATATATGGTATATTCATTATAGAAATAAATTCTCTTATTTGTAAAGATATATTATTCCAAATTTGTATTTATAATTTTATAAATATATAGAATTTAAAAAAAGAAATTACTCATCAACCGACTAGTTTGAATTAATGTAATAATGTAATTGTTTTACTATAATGATGATGTTTGGGGATGCAAAGGCACAATGTTGAATTCAAAAGAAAATATCTACTATTGATGGGTCTAGTTAATGGATTTTGAATTTTCATCATATTACCCATATATCATTTGGGGAGTTTTTTGACAAAGATTTATTATAAAAAAATTAGATGATGGATTTAATAATCATTTTTCATGAATTCTCAGATTCCATTGCATGTTCAAAAATAAGATAAGGGTCTATTGTTTTTTATTCTGGATAAATATTGTATACATAAAAATTAATAAAATATGAGGAATTTGTATTCCATAAACCATTATTAGTAACTTATGAATGGAATAATATTTTTATAATATTTATCGAAACACATATAACACCATATATGATAAGTATTTAAGAGATAAAATTTTAAATATCCCCATGTAATGAAATAAGTGGTATTTTAGAATACAAATTAGTGTTTTGTATCTTTGGATAATATATGAATGAGAATATAGATTTTAAGAGGCTACTGTGAGTATATTTCAACTTAGATATGGTAATATTCACAAAAATGAATATTATTATTGTAGATTACATTGTGAACATCCCATAATATCTTAAAATGATTAAGATATATCGTAAAAATATTAATGCGTATATTTTATTAATTTGAAAAAATAAGTAGATAATTGAAGTTATTATAGTTGTAACATTATATGTTGTGATATATGGATGTTTAGAAAAAAAATTAAACAGTTGAGCATTAGGAACAAGATTTTTGTTTCTCAGTAGTTTTCAATGAATCCATTGTATGAATAAGTTACTCTATAATATGTTGAGTGAGATGAACATTTTAGATGTTAATATGGAGATGTATAAAGAGTTAGATATTGATTTAATATGTCTAAAATAATTAAAAATATGCAACAGATATAATGATAATCTAGCATTCTATTATATGTTGTATAACTGGTTGAATTTATATGTATGATTTTCGTAGAACTCATAAAAGAGTATAATATTATTAAATTCATCACGTTATAAAAAAGGATGTATTTTTTATCATCCATTAATTTGTTTTAAAATATACTCATTATGTGAAATTGAAATTATACAATTAAGTTTTTTCATTGATTTATCTAAAACTGATGTTCATCATGGAGTATTATTGAATGATAAAAATAATTTGAGACCTTGTTTGTAAAATTTCTCAAACATATATGAAATATTCTCATGTGTAATAAATAATGTTTTATGAATATGATGACCTAGAACATATACCCTTAGGATTTTCCTAAACTATGTGTTTGGTATACATGGGATGCATGATTCAGGTAGGGATTTTCATAATACCATAGGTTGGTGAGATACATAACATCAATACCTTTATAATGCGATACCATTATTAATAAATCTTTGACCAATTGGTAATTATGTGGAGTTTTAGTATATATTTGTGTATATGATTTGTTTAATTATTACTAACATAATATTTTATTCCCTCATATGATTAGTATTTCATCTATTCCTCTAAGTTAGATAGACTGGGACGTATACATATATTGGTAGATAAGGTAAATACAATATTCTTGCCTATTTATTTTATGGGAATGTGATGTTCTCTGTAATGCCCCGACCCCAGTTGCCCAGAGTTGGTGCATTATTACATAACATTAGTATGATCACAAGAAAGATCACGTCTCGAAAGACTGATTAGTTTTGTAGCCTTGGAATAACTAGATACATTCATGAAGTTTACATTACATCATAAAGTGAAAAACTACTACAACAACATATTTTCTCCATAGTCCACACTCATATCCCCTTCAGACTATCCCTACAGGTCAGTCATAAAATATTTCTTCACATCCTGGGAAAAATAAAACATAGAAAGGGATGAGCTCAGATTCTTAGTAAGGATACCAATATATTGTAAGATTTCATAAATAAGAATAAACATTTGAGATAATGTATAACTAAAACAAAAGCCTCTAAAACATAAACTTCAGAATAATATGGAAAAGATAAAATGAAATAATTCCATTTAATTATTCACATGGATGTTCTACTAATAGAATAATCTCATGAAATATCAATAACCACTTTCATAATGATAGAATGCATAATGCCAAACTATCATAACCACGTAGCCAAGGCCTCATGCCCATACAAAGAATAATATTTTTTCATGGCCTCGTGCCAAGACATTAGTTTGTCTCATGAGACCTACTGATGCATCAATGAGCTATAGCGGGCTCCACCCGTCACTTATTAAGTCCAATTCATTCCTCATATGAACAAGTTTAAACATAACATAAATATTCTTATTAAAACTAGCATACAAAATGTCAATAATTTCTCTATAAACCATGAATGGTATAAAAAGAACACATCCACAGTCAAACATATAACAAAACCTTCAATACAATATGGAAGTTTTGTATCACAATAAATCAACTTCAAATAAGCTTAAAATCCATCAAGGTATGTTGACATAGATGAAATCAAAACTATTTGAGAGAAATATCGCTTTTTTGAAATCATTTAAAAGACACATAATTATAAAATAAAACATTTAATTTGAAAATATTTTTATAATCTTGTAAGGGATGCTTCGAAGATTTTATAACGATGGAAAATAGCCACACCCACTGTATAAGTTAAAAAAGACATTCTTACCTTAATTCTGTCAAAAAAGTTAAAAAGAACCTTGTTTTGAAAACGACGGAAAGATTTCATTATAAACCTCTTATAAAAAGTCAAACAAGGGTATAAATTACATTACCCATATTCTTGTAAATAGTAAAAATGTTTTGAAATACATTTTTTAAAAAACATGGATGTGGATGATAATGAAATCCCAGTAGATTATTACGTATAAACAACCTCGGATAATGAAGAGATTGCGAAATAAACCCTTAACTTGTACTTTTCCTGGATTGAGGGTAGGTTAACCTCCTGTATAATGGTGAAATAATTTTTAATAAATTATACAAGAATCATATACATTAATATGATATCATATATGATCTTTTAACATTTCTTTGTTAATAATATCTTAATATTATCGTCGTTTCGAGAGTTAACTTACTCGTGTATGTTTTGTTACATAAGTCATTTTTGTTATGGATAGGTTGTATATTATTCATATCCAGAATTATATCAAGTACTTAAGCATTATTTTTAATCATCAAATGATAATTATACTTGGATGGATACGATGGAGAATAAATCTCATCGCGTTCATGGAGACTGTAGTCTGTACGTATGCACAAGCGACAATATCATTCATTTGATATTAAAATAATTAATAATTTGATGGTATATCATATATAAAGAATCATTATAATGTTATATTTATTATTTAAATGAATTACATATCATTATTATACCCATCCAAATCATAATGTTTTGAATAACAATTACACCACAACATTGAGACGGTAAGTCGTACGTACGCACGTATGGTGACATGTAATTCAAAGGATGGATATAATAATGAATATGGTTGTACGATATTTATAATATCATCATAGTATATATAAGATACTGGTGTTATTATTTTATAATGAGAATAACAAAGAAAGAAGAAGTTGAAGAAGAACAGAACTTGAAAGAGGGTGGTGAAAACATTACTTCTTCTTCAGGTTCTTCCTTTTGATTTGATCAATAGTGCTCCTTAAATTGAATTTCTGATCAAACTAAGGCCTATAGGTTGAATTGAGGGAATTTTAGAGAGTATTTATTCAGGGTATGGCCGAACCAAAAGGCTTTGAATGTGTGAATTAGTGAGAAGGGGAAATGCCCTTTTATAAGAGGGTTGAGGGGCACCTTTGGAAAAGCTAGAAATATTATTTTATAATAAATTCATATTAGGTTTATAATGGCTTAAAAGTGGATTATTTAAATTTTAAGGTGGGTATAGGTCTCAAAACACTCAACCAATTGGTTTTAGATAGGTTTGGGTCACAATATTAACCTTTTATTTTAGTTTTAACTCTTAGTTAATTAGTTTAACATTTACCATGTCACTTTGTATTTTTATATTATATACTTATCAAACATACTATATACATCCTAGAGACTCCCAATTGGTCAATTAATGATACACCTATCATGATATTAGTCACTTGGACGAACCTTAGATTTTTAAGAATTTAATAACAATTAATAGTATAATATTTGTTTTAAAAACTCTTTTATGTGAATTTTGACACTATTCAATAATTGATTTTTGTTAAATTCTAAAAAACTGAATTAATTCAAAAAAATTCATTTATGAAATAAAATAATGTCATACTAATCAATAAAATTAATTTATGTCATCAAAACATTGAAAGTTTATTAATTTTAACATTTATAATACCAATTATTTGATACTTTCATTAATAATGAAAATACTGCATCATTATTGTGTCCTAAATAATATTAATTATTAAATGTCTAAAAATTAACAATAAAATACCATTATGTAGGAAATCGTTTTATCTTTCTAATGAATATTTATAGTCGAACATATAACATATATAACCATATGTAAAAATTGTTTTTTTAAAAGATATATTTTTATGTCATTTTTGTACTTACTTTAACTTAATTAATATAAAGTGTCCCTATCACCTACAAGTGGCTCCATGGGGTCACAAAATCGACCCAAATATTCCCATGGTCTTAAATATATCATCAAATAAAGATAGGACTCGTTTTAAGGTAATTTATTATTATTATAATATTATTTTTTACCCTTATTTACCGGATTTACCATTTTACCATGGCAAATCAAATATTTTACGAAGTAATTATTCAAAATGTATAAAAATAAATGTTACATATTTAAAAAATTTGGACATTCTGATTCCAAATATGGAATCCATTTTTCTAAATTCAAAACACAGAAGTGGCAGAAATTGATTGAAAATTAATTCTCATTATTAAAACAAAAAAGCGTGTTTTTAAGAGATAATAACTATCAAAAGATTGACACTTTTTCATGTCCAGTTTAATTTTGAAATTATTTCCAATGACCAACATTGTATTAAAAGGTAAAAATGTATTCTAAATATCTTTAAAACCAGTCAAATTCATAATTTATCACTATTAATTATTTCGATTAATAAAGTTGTTTTTAATTAAAATTTAGTAATTTTTACTAGTCATTAAAATATATAAGTTATCTGAAAAGTACCAAAATATCACCCTAGGATAATTTCCATATTCTGAATCCAAAAAATTATTCCATTTTGAGATGTAAAATTTATAGAATTTCAAAAAGTGGGTATTACTATTCAAAACGACTAGTTTGATTCGTTGCGGTGTGTGTGTTAGAACTCAAAGTTGCGTACAACACACGCTGCTGTATTATTCCAAGGGAAATGTACCGTGGAGACTTGGGGTGTTACATTCTACCCCCTTAAAATAATTTATTCCTCAAAATTTCTAAAATACTACCGCATGAAAAGACTCGGGTGGTTCTTCATCCTAATTTCCTCAGGTTCCTACATTTCCTCTTCCATCTTATGGTTTCTCCACAAAACATTTACCAGAGGAGTCGTCCGGTTTCACAGTACTTGTTCTCTCGTATCATGAATCCTGACGGGATCTTTGCAATAAGATAGACCGGGTTCCAGTTCTAATTCCTCATAGGTGAGTAAACGCATTGGGACATGCATGTATTTCCTCAACAGTGATACATGGAACACATCGTGAACTTTGGAGAGACATGGCGGCATTTACAAACGGTAAGCTACAGCCCCAATTCATTCTATAATTTTGAAATGTCAAATGTACCGAGGACTCAATTTACCTTTCTTTAAAAAATGTATAACTCCCTTCCATGGAGATACCTTCATGAAAACATGATCTCCCACCTGATATTCCAAATCCTTTCTTTGGTTGTCAGCAAAACTCTTCTGCCTACTTTGAGCTGCTTTAATGTGGTTTTGGATTACTTTCACCTTTTCCAATGTTTCCTCCACTAGTTTTGGGCCTAAAAGTTTTCTTTCACCTACGTCATCCCAACATGTTGGTGTGTGACATCTCTTTCTGTATAACTCTTCATATGGTGCCATCTGAATACTTGAATGGAAGCTATTATTATAGGAAAATTACACCAGAGGTTAATATTGATCCCATATACCTTGCAGGTCAAGTGAGGATGATCTCAACATGTCTTCTATGGTTTGAATAGTCCGTTTTGATTGTCCATCTGTTTGAGGGTGGTAGGCAGTGCTTAAACGAAGTTTATTATCCAGTGCTTTCTGAAGACTCTTCTAGAATCTTAATGTAAAACGCGGATCACTATTAGAAACAATCGATAGGGGTACTCCATAAAGTCTCACCACTTCATAAATATATAGTCTTGCTAGATGTTTAAGTGGTAAATCTTCCCATATAGCAAGAAAATGTGATGAATTGGTAAGACGATCAACATTGACCCATATTTCATCATTCCTTTTAGGAGTATTTGGTAGTCCCATCACAAATTCCATCGTAATATTGTCCCATTTCCACTCCGGTATGGGAAGAGGTTGCATGACTTCTTCAGGTTTTTGCCTTCCAGCTTTCACTTGTTGAAAAACCATACATCATGACACAAAATTAGAAATATCCCTCGTCAGGTTGTCCCACAAAAAATGTTCCTTCAAGTCTCTATACATATTGGTGCTCCCAGGATGTATAGAGAAATTGGAACTATTAGCATCATCCCATAATTCCCTTATTAGATCAGGTATATTGGGAACACAATGTCTCTTCCCAAATTTCAAAATTCCATCTTCATACCCAAAGTCATTCAATCTCCCATCATTCATAGCTTTAATCTTCTTTTGAAACTCTTCATCACCGGTATGAGAACTCCTTTTACTTTCTAGTAAAGATGGTTTGGAAACCAATTGAAAAAGTAATGATGTTTCACCTTCCATGGTAATTCCCATATCCATATTCACTAGAACCATGAATATAAGATCCATTTCAATTATCATCATGTTCAAAACTCCATGATCTTTTCTTCTCAAAACATCTGCCACCTTATTTTCCTTCCCTGAGTGGTAGTGTATCGTGAAATAATTGTCCTTGAGTAGTTCAATCCATCTCCTTTGCCTCATATTGAGTTATTTTTGTGAGAAAATATACTTCAAACTCTTCTGATCAGTATAAATCTCACATTGTTAACCATAGAGGTAGTGCCTCAATATCATCAAAGCAAATATCACATCTGCTAACTTGAGATCATGGGTAGGATACTTTTGCTCATTAATTTTCAACCTTCGTGATGCATAGGCAATAACCCTATCATTCTTTATAAGGGCACCACCAAGTCCTTTCTTCGATGCATCACTATAAATAACGAACCCATTATTCCCCGATGGTAGATTCAATATAGAAGCATTGACTAATCTTATCATCAGTTCTTCAAATCATTTTTCACACTCTTTTGTCCAAAAAAATTTAACCCTCTTACGTGTGAGCTTTGTTAATGGGTTAACCAATTGGTCAAAATTCTGGATGAAACGTTGATAATAACATACTAAACCAATAAAAATGTGTACCTCAGTTATACTCGTAGGTGCGGGACATTATTGGATTTCCTTGGTCTTAGAAGGATCAATAGATATTCCATATTTAGAGACAATATGGCCAAGAAAAGAAATCTCTTGAAGCCAAAATTCACACTTGCTAAACTTACCATATAATTCCTGTCTTCTCAAAGTCTTCAGGATAATGCGCAAGTGATTTTCATGATCTTTGTAGCTTGTTGAGTATAACAAAATATCATTAATAAATACCACCACAATGTCATTGAGATATTACCTGAAAACTCTATTCATTAGTTCCATGAATACAGTGGGTTCATTAGTCAATCCAAAAGGCATTACCTTAAACTCAGAATGACCGTATCTAGTTCGAAATGTTGTCTTCGAAATGTATTCCTTCTTCACACACAACTGATGGTATCCAGATCAATGGTCAATCTTTCAAAAGTATTGAGATCCATGCAGTTGGTCAAATAAATCATCAATGCGAGGTAGAGGATACTTGTTCATTATTGTTATAGCATTGAGCTCCCTGTAATAGATTCATAATCTCATAGATCCATCTTTCTTTTTAACCAAAAGAACAAGGGCTCCCCATGGAGAAACACTAGGGTGAATAAATCCATTATTACTGAATTCCTCTAGTTGTTTATTTAGTTCAACTAATTCTACAGTGGCCATTCTATAAGGGGTCTTCGATATAGGCCTTGATCCAGGAATTAAATCAATGGAAAAATCAACTTCTTGTTCGTGAGGATGTCCAGGTAAATCTTCTGGAAACACATCTACATATACATTCACAACAGGTACATCCTCTATTTGAACATTCCTTTTCTCAACAACAGTCATTTCAGTCTCTTCCTCCCCAATAATTCAATTTAGTTAAGCTACTGGGGGTGGTTCTAGATAACAATTATATGGTGATGATTCTTCTCTAAATATAAGGTGTTCCTTATCATCATCATCAAAAATCGTAACCTCATTCTTCTTACAATAAATCATCGCATCATGGTCTGAAATCCAATCCATACTAAGGATTATATCAAACCCAATAATAGGTATGACGATGAGATCAGTGGATAAAGAACATTTATGTGCCCTAATGGGGACCGATTCACAAAACAATGTTGCAATGATACTTCCCTTAGGAGTTTTAACTAACAACTCCCTTGTTAAATAAAATTGGAAATATCTAATTTTCTTAGCAAACTGGGAAGATATAAAACAATGCGATGATCCAGAATCAAATAATTCATTTGCTAAACTTGAGGAAACCATTAAATTACCTACCACCACGTCTTTCGGAGCTTCTACCTTAGCAGTGCTGATAGCATAATCTTGGCCTTGATCCCTTGGCCTTTTTTAAGGTAAGTTCCCCTGAAAATTAGGACATTAATTTGAATAATGTCCCATATCCCTACAATTTTATCATTAGACATCACTAGCTTCCTTCTTCCACTTACAATCACGAGCTTGGTGGCCTTTTTCACCACACTTATAACAGACTCCCATTCCTTTTAATCAAGTACCATGGTGTTTCTTCCCACATTTACTACAGGATGTATATTCAACTTTTCCCTTATTCCCCTTATTTCCATTCCCAAATGGATCAGCAGATCTCTTCTTCTCTTGCTTTTCTTTAAATTCATAAGACTTATAGAATTCCTTTTCTGTCTTGATAGCACATGAGACAATGTCTTTGTATGATGATAAGGATTGTGAGACTAATGTTCGATAGAGAAATGGTTTTAACACATCAAAGAAATGAACAATCTTACTTCTTGGGTTACGTATATAATCTCCAGCATACCTTGAAAACCATGTTGAGGTAGCCTCATTCTTTGCGACATTCTCATCATCCTTTTCTCTCAGACTCATAAATTGCCTTTCCATATCTGCTCAATGGTCACGAGGAAAGTATTTTTCTAAAAATAAATCTTTGAACTCCTTCCATTAAATATTTTATACTTCATCATCTTCCTTCATGTGTTGAATCAATAACCACCATTGATCAGCATCTCCAGTGAGGCAGTAAACTTCCATGATAACTTTTTCCCTTTCACTACACCCCAAAGCCTGCAATATTTTCTCTAGGGAATTTATCCATTTCTCAGCTACTAAGGGATTTGTACTCCCATTGAATATAGGTGGTTTTTTCCTCATGAAGCGATCAAACATTGATCCTCCACGCTGAGGATCATGGTGCTCCATAGGGGTAAGGTTATTATTCATAACCTGAGTGAGTTCTCCCTGTATGGTGATAATCTGATCATCACCAGTTGCATCACCAGCTCCACTATAATTATCTTGAGTAGGAGGGAAATCCCTACATGGAGTGTGTTCATTGATACAGTTTCCATTTCTTCCACTAGGCACCACTTCTAAACAATGGAATAAACTAGATTAGTTTACGAATCAAAATAAATAATTCCATACTTATAAAACACTTAACATAAATTGAACTATTTATGGATATAATCCATAATCATAAAAATGTTTTCTTTGTGGAAGTATATATTCATAAACCCTTCATAATGATTTGTAAAGAAAATGAGAGTTATCCTAATCATATCCCCCGGGAGTGTCGTAACGAAGAGTGCAGCAAGGCCCGTTGTTGTGCACCAGTTCCCGTTCGAGTCTAGCTCAAAGAGGTGTTTTCGGGTTTTACCCCTAGGTATATCTGTGCCAGAGCCGTCTCTACTTGCTCATATCTAGACAGGGATGTATTGCTCGGAAAACTCCCAAAATCTCTACAATACCAAAATTCTAGGATGTTCTTCTATACTAATCATCAAATTCCATCTTAGTTCTATGTCCTCTAATCAGAATTTATCTAAATCTAGCTTCCATGGTTAGTAATAAACTTCTTCTGATACCAACTGTAATGCCCCGACCCCAGTTTCCTAGAGTTGGTGCATTATTACATAACTTTGGCTTGATCAGAAGAAAGATGAAGTCTCCAAATACCAATTAGTTTAGTATCCTTGGAATAACTAGATACATTCAAGAAGTATACATTACATCATAAAGTAAAAAACTACTACAAAAACATATTGTCTCAATAGTCCACACTCATATCCCCTTCATACTATCCCTGTAGGTCAGTCATAAAATATTTCTTCACATCCTGGGAAAATGAAAACATATAAAGGGGTGAGCTCAGCTGCTCAGTAAGGATAAAAATATAGCAAAAGATTTCATACATAAGTATAAACATTTGAGGCAATGTATAACTAAAACAACAGCCTTTCAAACATGAACTTCAGAATAATTTGTAAAAGATAAAATGAAATAATTCCATTTACTTATTCACATGGATATTCTACTAATCGAATAATAACATGCAATATCAATAACCACTTCCATAATGATGGAATGCATAATGCCAGACTATCATAACCGCGTATCCAAGGCCTCGTGCCAAGACTACAAATAATATATTTTCATGGCCTCATACCAAGACACTAGTTTGTCTCATGAGACCTACTAATGCATAGAGGAGATATAGAGGGCTTCAACGGTCACTTATTAAGTCCAATGAATTCCTCATATGAACATGTTTAAACATAACATAAATATTCATATTAAAACTAGAATACGAAATGTCAATACTATCTCCATAAACCATGAATAGTATGAAAATAACACATCCATAGTCAAATATATCACAAAACCTTCAATAAAATATAGAAGTTTTGTATCACAATAAATCAACATCAAATAATCTTAAAATCCATCAAAGGATGTTGACATAGATGAAATCAAAACTATTTGAGAGAAATATCTCTTTTTTGAAATCATTTAAAAGTCACATAATTATAAAATAAAAAATTTACATTGAAAATTTTATTATAAGAATGTAAGGTAAGATTTGAAGATTTTACAATGGCGGAAAATATCCACACCCGCCGTATAAGTTAAAAAAAGTCATTCTTACCTTAATTCTGTCAAAAAGGTTAAAAAGAACATTTTTTGGAAAATGACAGAAATATTCCTTTTTAAACCTCTTATAAAAAGTCAAACAATGGTATAAATTACATTAACCCATATTCTTGTAAATAGTAAAAATTTATGAAATACATTTTTAAAGAACATGGATGTGGGTGATAAAGAAATCCCAGAAGATTATTACGTATAACCAACCTCGGATAATGACGAGATTGACAAATAAACCCTTAACTTGTAAATTTCTTTGGTTGGGGGTAGGTTAACCTCATGTATAATGGTGAAATAATTTTTATTAAAATATACAAGAATCATATACATTGATATGATATCATATATGATCTTTTAACATTTATTTGTTAATAATATCCTAGTATTATCGTCGTTTCAGGTGTTAACTTACTCGTATATGTTTTGTTACATAAGACATGTTTGTTATGGATAGGTTGTATCTTATTCATGTCCAGAATGATATCAAGTTCATAAAAATTATTTTTAATCATCAAATGATATTTATACTTGAATGGATACGATGGAGAATGAATCTCATCGCGTTCATGGAGACGGTAGTCTGTACGTACACATGAGCAAAAATATCATTATTTTGATATTATAATAATATATAATTGGATGGTATATAATATATACATAATAATTATAATGATTTATTTATTATTTACATGAATTACATATCATTATTATACCCATCCAAATAATAATGTTTTGAATAACAATTACACCATAACGTGGAGACGGTAAGCCGTACGTACGCACATATGGTGAAATAGAATTCAAATGATTGATATAATACTGAATATGGTTGTACCATATTTATAATAACATCACAGTATATATAAAATACTGTATTTATTATTTTCTAATGAGAATAACAAACAAAGAATAAGTTGAAGATGAAAGGAACTTGAAAGATGGTGATGAACACATTACCTCTTCTTCGGGTTCTTCCTTTTGATTTGATCAAAAGGGCTCCTTAGGTTGGATTTATGGTCAAAATAAGGCATCTAGGTTGAATTGAGGGAAGTTGAGAGAGTATTTGGGAAGCTTTTGGACGAACCAAAATGCCTTTAAAGTGTGAATTAGTGAGAAGGGGGAGTGCCCTTTTATAAGAGGGTTCATGTGCACCTTTGGAAAAGCTAGAAAAATTATTTTATAATAAATTCATTTTCGGTTTCTAATGGCTTAAAAGTGGATTATTTAAATTTTAAGGTGGGAATAGGTCGAAAACCACTCATCCAATAGGTTTTACATAGGTTTGTGTCACAATATTAACCTTGTCTTTTAGTTTTAACTCGTAGTTAATTAGTTTAACATTTACCATGTCACTTTGTATTTTTATATTATATAGTAAATAAATGTACTATATACATCCAAGAGACCCCCAATTGGTCCAATAATGATATAACTATCAGTATATAAGTCTCTTGGATTATCCATAGATTTTTAGGAATTTAATATCAATTATTAATATAATATTGTTTTAAAAACTCTTTTATGTGAATTTTTACACTATTCAATAATTGCTATTTGTTAAAGTCTAAATTACTTAATTAATTCGAAAATAATTCATTTATGAAATCCTATAATGTCATATTAATCAATAAAATTCATGTATTTCATCAAAACTTTCAAATTATATTAATTTTTACATTTATAATACCAATTATTTCATTCGTTCATTATTAAGGAAAATACTGCATCATTATTGTGTCATAAATAATATTAATTATTAAACGTTTAAAAATTATAAATAAAATACCATTATGTAGGAAATATTTTTATATTTCTATTGAATATTTATAGTCGAACATATAACATATATAACCCTATGTAAAATTTTGTTTTCTAAAAGATATATTTTTTATGTCATTTTTGTATTTACTTTAACTTAAAAAATATAAAGTGTCCCTACCACCTACAAGTAGCTCAATGGGGTCCCAAAATCAATCCAAAGATGCCCATTGTCGGACATGTATCATCCAATAAGGTTAGGACACTTTTTAGGGTAATTTATTATGATTATAATATTATTTTGTTACCCTTATTTACTGGATTTACCCTTTAACCATGGTAAATAAAATATTTACCGAATTATTTATTTAAAATGTATAAAAATAAAAGTTACCTATTTACAAAATTTGGACATCCTGATTCCAAATATTAAATCCATTTTTCTAGATTCATTACAGAGAAGTCACAGAAATTAATTTAAAATTAATTCTCATTGTTAAAACAAAAAGCGTGTTTTTAATAGATAATAACTATCAAAAGATAGACACTTGTTCATGTCCAGTTTAATTGTGAGATTATTTCCAATGAAAAAAATTGTATTAAATGGTAAAAATATATTCAAAATATACTTTAAAACCACTCAAATTCATAATTTATCACTATTTATTATTATTATTCAAAAAGTTGTTTTTAATTAAAATTAAGTAATTTTCACTATTAATTAAAATATAAAAGTTATTTGGAAAGTACCAAAATTTCACCCTAGGCTAATTTCCATATTATGAATCCAAAAATAAAGTCCATTTTGAGAGATAAAATTTATAAAATTTAAAAAAGTGGGTATTACTATTCATAACGACTAGTTTGATTCATTGCGGTGTCTGTGTTAGAACTCGAAGTTGCGTACAACACACGCTATTGTATTATTCAAAGGGAAGCGTACCATAGAAGCTTGGGATGTTACATTCTCCCATCCAAATAATTTTGTCCTCAAAATTTCTATAATACTACCACATGAAAAGAATCAGGTGGTTATTCATCATAAGTTCCCCGGGTTCCCACATTGGCTCTTCCATCTTATGGTTTCTCCACAAAACTTTTACCAGACGAGTCGTCCGGGTTCTCAGTACTTTTTCTCTCATATCAAGAATGCTGACAGGCTCTTCACAATAAGACAGATTGGGTTCCAGTTATAATTCCTCATAGGTGAGTACATGTGTTGGGTCAGGCATGTATTTCCTCAATAGTGATATATGGAACACATCGTGATCTTTGGAGAGACATGGAGGCATTGCCAAACGGTAAGCTACAGCCCCAATTTGTTCTATAATTTTGAAAGGTATGATATACCTCAGACTCAATTTACCTTTCTTTCCAAAATGTATAACTCCCTTACATGGAGATACCTTCAAGAAAACATGATCTCCCACCTAAAATTCCATATCCTTTCTTCGGTTGTCAGCATAGCTCTTCTGCCTACTTTGAGCTTCTTTGATGTGGTTTTGGATGACTTTCACATTTTCCATAGTTTCCTCCACCAGTTCTAGGCCTACATGTTTTCTTTCACCAATGGCATCCAAACAAATTGGTGTGTGACATCTCATTCCATATAACGCTTCACATGGTGCCATCTGAATACTTGAATTGAAGCTATTATTACAGGAAAATTCCACCATAGGTAAATATTGATCCCATATACCCTGAAAGTCAAGTGAGCATGATCTCAACATGTCTTCTAATCTTTGAATAGTCCATTCTGATTGTCCATCTGTTTGAGGGTGGTAGGCAGTGCTCAAATGAAGTTTATTATCCAGGGATTTCTGAAGACTCTTCTAGAATCATAATGTAAAACAAGGATCACGATCAGAAACAATCAATAGGGGTACTCCATGAAGTCTCACCACTTCATTAATATATATCCTTGCTAGATGTTCAAGTGGTAAATCTTCCCTTATAGCATAAAAATGTGCTGACTTGGTAAGATGATCAACAATGACCCATATTGCATCGTTCCATCTAGGAGTCCTTGGTAGTCCCATCACAAAGTCCATCGTAATATTGTCCCATTTTAACTCTGGTATGGGAAGAGTTTGCATGACTCCTCCAGGCATTTTCCTTCCATCTTTCACCTGTTGAAAAACCATACATCTTGACACAAAATCAGAAATCTCCCTCTTCATTTTGTCCCACCAAAAATGTTCCTTTAAGTCTCTATACATTTTGGTGCTCCTAGGATGTATAGAGAAATTGGAACTATGAGCATCGTCCAACAATTCCCTTATTAGATCAGGTATATTGGGAACACAAAGTCTCTTCACAAATTTCAAAATTCCATCTTCATACCCAAATTCATTCAATATCCCATCATTCACACCTTTAATCTTCTTTTGAAACTCTTCATCACCGGTCGGAGAAATCTTTATCCTTTCTTGTAAAGATGGTTTGGAAACCATTTGAAAAAGTATTGATATTTCACCTTCTATGGTAATTCCCATGTCCATCTTCACTAGATCCATGAAAATAGGTTCCCTTTCAATTCTCATCATATTCAAATCTCCATGATCATTTCTTCACAAAGCATCTTCCACCTTATTTTCCTTCCCTGGGTGGTAGTGTATCGTCCAATCATAGTCCTTGAGTAGTTCAAGCCATATACTTTCCCTCATGTTGAGTTCTTTTTGTGAGCAAATATACTTCAAACTCTTGTGATCGGTATAAATCTCACATTTTTCACCACATAGGTAGTGCCTCCATATCTTCAAAGCAAAGATCATAGTTGCTAACTTGAGATCATGAGTAGGATAGTTTTCCTCATGAATTTTCAACTGTCGTGATGCATAGGCAATAACCCTATCATTCTGTATAAGGGCACAACCAAGTCCTTTCTTCGATGCATCACTATAAATAACGAACCCATCATTCCTCGATGGTAGAGTCAATATAAGAGAATTGACTAATCTTCTCTTCATTTCTTCAAAACATTCTTCACACTCTTTTGTCCAAACAAATTTAACCCTCTTACGTGTGAGCTTGGTTAATGGGTTAGCCAATTGGTCAAAATTCTGGACGAAACGTCGATAATAACCTGCTAAACCAATAAAACTGCGTACCTCAGTTATAATCGTAGGTTCTGGCCATTCTTGTATTGCCTTGGTTATAGAAGGATCAATAGATATTCCATCTTTAGACACCATATGGACAAGAAAAAGAAATCTCTTGAAGCCAAAATTCACACTTGCTAAACTTCCCATATAATTCATGTCTTCTCAGAGTCTTCAGGATAATGCGCAAGTGATTTTCATGATCTTCGTAGCTTTTGGATTATACAAAGATATCACAAATAAATATCACCACAAAATCATCGATATATTCCTTGAAAACTCTATTCATTAGTTCCATGAATACAGAGGGTGCATTAGTCAATCCAAAAGGTATTATCGTAAACTTGGAATGCCTGTATCTGGTTCGAAATGATGTCTTCGGAATGTATTCCTTCTTCACACACAACTGATGGTATCCAGATCAAAGTTCAATCATTGAAAAGTTTTGAGCTCCATGAAGTTGGTTAAATAAATCATAAATGTGAGGTAGATGATACTTGTTCTTTATTGTTATAACATTTATCTCCCTATAGTCAGTACATAATTTCATAGATCCATCATTCTTTTTAATGATAAGAATAGGGGATCCCCATGGAGAAATAGTAGGGAGAATAAATCCCTTATTATTCAATTCCTATAGTTGTTTCTTTAGTTCAACTAATTCTATAGTGGCCATTCTATAAGGGGTCTTCGATATATGCCTTGATCCAGGAATTAAATCAATGGAAAACTCAACTTCTCGTTCTGGAGGATGTCCAGGTAAATCTTTCGGAAACAGATCTACATATTCTTTCACAATAGGTACATACTCTTTTTGAGCATTCCTTTCCTCACCCACAGTCATTTCATTCTCTTCCTCCCCAATAATTTAATTTATTTGTGCTACTGGGGGTGTTCTAGATAAGAATTATGTGGTGATGATTCTTCTCTAAAGATAAGGTGTTCCTTATCATCATCATCAAAAATCGTAACCTCATTCTTCTTACAATAAATCTTTGCATCATGGTCTGAAAGCCAATCCATACCGGGGATTATATCAAACCCAATCATAGGTATGACGATGAGATCAGCGGATAAAGAACATTTATGTTCTCTAATGGGGACTGATTCACAAAACATTGTTGCAATGATACTTCCCTTAGGAGTTTTCACTGACAACCCCCTTGTTAAATAAAATTTGAAATATCTAATTTTCTTAGAAAACTGGGAAGATATGAAACAATTCAATGATCCAGAATCAAATAATGCATTTGCTAAATGTGAGCAAACCATTAAATTACTTGACATCATGTCTTTCGGAGTTTCTACCTCAACAGTAGTGATAGCATAAGCTTGGCCTTGATCTCTTGGCCTTTTTTGAGGTAAGTTCCCCCGACGATTAGGAAATTCATTTGAATAATGTCCCATATCCCTGCAATTGTAGCATTGGACATCAATATCTTCCTTATTCCACTTGCAATCACGATCTTGGTGGCCTTTTTCACCACACTTGTAACAGACTCCAATTATTTTTATGCAAGTACCAGGGTGTTTCTTCCCACATTTACTGCAGGATGGATATTCAAATTTTCCCTTCTTCTCCTTATTTCCATTCCCAGATTGATCAGCAGGTCTCTTTTTCTCTTTCATTGCATTAAAGTCATAATACTTAGAGAATTAATTTTCTGTCTTGATAGCACATGAGACAATGTCTTCGTACGATGAGAAGGATTGTGAGACTAATACTTGCCAGAGAAATAGTTTTAACCCATAAAATAAATTATAAATCTTACTTCTTGGGTTATGTATATAATCTCCATTATACCTTACAAACCTTGTAAAGTTAGCCTCATTCTTTGCGACATTCTCATCCTCCTTTTACCTCAGAATCATAAGTTGCCTTTCCATATCTGCTCGATGGTCACGAGGAAAGTATTTTTCTAAAAATATATCATTGAACTCCCTCCATTAAATATTTGATACTTTATCATCTACCTTAGTTTTTTGAATCAATGACCACCATTGATCAACATCTCCAATGAGGCGGTAAACATCCATGATAACGTTTTCCCTTTCATTACTCCCCAAAGCCTGCAATATTTTCTCTAGGGTATTTATCAATTGCTCAGCTACTAAGGTATTTGTAATCCCATTGAATGATGGTGGTTTTTTCCTCATGAAGTGATCTAACATTGATCCTCCATGTTGCGAATCAGGATGCTCCATACAGGTAAGGTTATTATTCATAACCTAAGTGAGTTGTCCCAGTATGGTGATTATCTGATCAGCACTAGTTGCATCACCAGCTCCACTATAATTATCTTGAGCACGAGGGAAATTCCTACATGGAGTACGTGCATTGATACGGTTTCCATTTCTTACACTAGGTGCCACTTCTAAACAATGGAATAAACTGGATTAGTTTATGAATCAAAATACATAATTCCATACTTATAAAACACTTAACATAAATTGAACTATTTATGGATATAATCCATAATCATAAAAATGTTTTCTTTGAGGAACTATATAATCATAAACCCTTCATAATGATTTGAAAGAAAATGAGAGTTATCCTAAGAATATCCCCCGGGAGTGTCATAACCAAGAGTGCAACAAGGCCCGTTGTCGTGCACCAATTCTCGTTCGAGTCTAGCTCAAAGTGGTGTTTTCGGGTTTTACCCCTAGTTACATTTGTGCCAGTGGCGGCTGTACCTGCTCGTATCCATACAGGGATTTATTGCTTGGAAAACTCACAAAATCTCTACAATACCAAAATTCTAGAAAGTACTTCTAAACTATTCATCAAATTCCATCTTAGGTCTATGTTCTCTAATCAGATTTTATCTAAATATAGCTTCCAAGGTTAGCACTAAACTTTCTCTGATACCAACTATAACGCCTTGACCCTAGTTGCCTAGATTTGGTGCATTATTACATAACCTTTTCATGATCACAAGAAAGATCATGTCTCGAAATACCGATTAGTTTATTAGCCTTGGAATAACTAGATACATTCATGAAGTTTACATTACATCATAAAGTGAAAAAACACTACAAAAACATATTATCTCCATAGTCCACACTCGTATCCCCTTCCTACTATCCCTGCAGGCCAGTCATAAAATATTTCTTCACATCCTAGGAAAAATAAAACATAGAAAGGGGTGATCTCAGATGCTCATTAAGGATAAAAATATATCAGAAGATTTCATAAATAAGTATAAACATTTGAGGCAATGTATAACTAAAAAATGACTTTCAAACTTGATCTTCAGAATAATATGGAAAAGATAAAAAAGAAATAATTTCATTTACTTATTCACATGGATATTCTACTAATCGAATAATAACATGCAATACCAATAACCACTTCCATAATGATGGAATGCATAATGCCAGACTATCACAACTACGTAGCCAAGGCCTCGTGCCAAGACTACAAAAAAGATTTTGTCAAGGCCTCATACCAAGACATTAGATTGTCTCATTAGACCTACCGATGCATAGAGAATATATAGCGGGCTCTACCTGTCACTTATTAAGCCCAATGAATTCCTCATATGAACAGGTTTAAACATAACATAAATATTCATATTGAAACTAGCATACGAAATGTAAATACTTTCTCCATAAACCATGAATGGTATAAAAATAACACATCCATAGTCAAACACATCACAAAACCGTCAATACAATATGGAAGTTTTATATCACAATAAATCAACTTCAAATAAGCTTAAAATCCGTCAAACGATGTTGACATAGATGAAATCAGAACTATTTGAGAAAAATATCTCTTTTTTGAAATCATTTAAAAGTCACATAATTATAAAATAAAACATTTACCTTGAAAATTTTCATATAAGCTTTTAAGGGAAGCTTCGATGATTTTATAATGGCGAAAAATAGCTGCACCCGCCGTATAAGTTAAAAAAAGACATTCTTACCTTAATTCTGTCGAAAAGGTTAAAAAGAACCTTATTTGGAAAACAATGGAAAGATTCCTTTATAAACCTCTTATAAAAATTCAAACAAGGGTATAAATGACATTAACCCATATTCTTTTAAATAGTAAAAATGTTTTGAAATACATTTTTAAGAAACATGGATGTGGGTGATAAAGAAATCCCAGTAGATTATTACGTATAAACAACCTCAGATAATGAAGAGATTGAAAAATAAATGCGTACCTTGTAATTTTCCTTGGTTGGGGGTAGTTTAACCTACTATATAATGGTGATATAATTTTTATTAAATTATACAAGAATCATATACATTTATATGATATCATATATGATCTTTTAACATTTAGTTGTTAATAATATCCTAGTATTATCGTCGTTTCGGGTGTTAACATACTCATATATGTTTTGTTACATAAGCCATGTCTGTTATGGATATGTTGTATCTTATTCATATCCAGAATGATATCAAGACCTTAAACATTACTTTTAATCATCAAATGATAAATACACTTGAATGGATACGATGGAGAATTAATCTCATCACGTTCGTGGAGACGGTAGTCTGTACATACGCACGAGCGACAATATCATTCTTTTAAAATTAAAATAATATATAATTGGATGGTATATCATATATACAGAATCATTATAATGTTATATTTATTATTTACATGAATGAAATATCATTATTAAACCCATCCAAATAATAATGTTTAGAATAATAATTAAACCACAATGTGGAGAAGGTAAGTCGTATGTACGCACGTATGGTGACATGTACTTCAAAGGACGGATACAATACTGAATATGGTTGTACCATATTTATAATAACATCATTGTATATATAAGATACTAGATTTATTACTTTAAAATGATAATAACAAAGAGATAATAAGTTGAAGAAGAAAGAAACTTGAAAGAGGGTGGTGAAAACATTACCTCTTCTTCGGGTTCTTCATTTTGATTTGATCAAAAGGGATAATAAGGTTGGCTTTCTGATCAAAATAAGGCTTCTAGATAGAATTTAGGGAAGTTGAGAGAGTATTTGGGCAGGGTTTGGCCTATGAAAAAGGATTTTAAT
Organism: Viscum album; assembly: GCA_963277665.1. Classification (NCBI taxonomy): domain Eukaryota; kingdom Viridiplantae; phylum Streptophyta; class Magnoliopsida; order Santalales; family Viscaceae; genus Viscum; species Viscum album. The sequence goes on along the minus strand of OY728143.1, from coordinate 930,864,852 downwards.
GTGTAAATTAGTGATAAGCGGGGGTTCCCTCTTATAAGAGGGTTGAGGGGCACCTTTGGAAAAGCTAGAAATATTATTTTAAAATAAATTCATATTCGGTTTATAATGGATTAAAAGTGGATTATTTAAAGATTAAGGTGGGTATAGGTCTAAAACCACTCAAAAAATAGTTTTTACACAGGTTTGGGTCACTATATTAACCTTATCTTTTAGTTTTAACTCTTAGTTAATTAGTTTAACATTTAACATGTCACTTTGTATTTTTATATTATATAGTAAATAAACTTACTATATATATATCCAAGAGACCCCAAATTGTCCTATTAATGATACACCTATCATTATATATGTCTCTTGGATGAACCTTTGTTTTTTAGGAATTTAATATCAATTAATAATATAATATTTGTTTTAAAAACTCTTTTATGTGAATGTTGACACTATTCAATAATTGATTTTTGTTAAAGTCTAAAAAATTTATTAATTCGAACCAAATTAATTTAACAAATACTATGATGTCATATTAAGCATTAAAATTTATGTATTTCATCAAAAACTTTCAAATTATAATAATTTTAAAATTTATAATACCAATTATTTCATTCATTCATTAATAAAGAAAAATTTGCATCATTATTGTGTCATAAATAATATTAATTATCAAATGTATAAAAATTATAAATAAAAAACCATTATGTAAGAAATATTTTTATATTTCTATTGAAAATTTATAGTCAAAAATATAACATATATAACCCTATGTAAAAATTATTTTTCTAAAAGATATATCCTTCTGTCATTTTTGTATTTACTTTAACTTAATTAATATAAAGTGTCCCTATCACCGACAAATGGCTCCATGGGGTCCCAAAATCGACCCAAATATGACCATGGTCGGAAATGTATCAACTATTATGTTTTGGACATGTTTTAGGGTAATTTATTATTATTATTATTTTATTTTTTTACCCTTATTTACCGGATTTACACTTTAACCATGGTAAAAAATATATTTATCGAAATAATTATTCAAAACGTATAAAAATAAAAGTTTCCTATTTACACAATTTGTATACCCTGATTCCAAATATTTAATCCATTTTTCCAAATTCAAAACACAGAAGTGGCAGAAATTAATTTAAAATTAATTCCTGTTGTTAAAACAAAAAGTGTGTTTTTAAGAGATAATAACTATCAAAAGATTGATACTTGTTCATGTCCGGTTTAATTGTGAAATTATGTCCAATGAACAAAACTATATTAAATGGTAAAAATATATTCTAAATATCCTTTAAAACCACTCAAATTCATAATTTATCACTACTAATTATTTCGACTAAAAATGTTGGTTTTAATTAAAATTTAGTAATTTTCACTTTTCATCAAAATATTAAAGTTATCCAAAAAGTACCAAAATTTTTCCCTAGGATAATTTCGATATTCAGAATCCAAAAATGAAGTCTATTTTGAGAGGTAAAATTTTTAAAATTTCAAAAAGTGGGTATTACTGTTCATAACGGCTAGTTTGAATGGTTGTGGTGTGTGTGTTAGAACTCGAAGTTGCGTACAACACACGCTACTGTATTATTCAAAGGGAAGGGTACCGTGGAAGATTGGAGTGTTAAGATATCATATTCTCAGATAAAAGAAATTTTTTGTGTTCATCTACATGGAATTTCTATTCCTAGAGAGTTTAGAATATAAGAATAATCCTTATGTGGTTGAAATACATCATGTTATATTGTTAATTGATATTTTGGTAAAAGGGGATGATTTATATTTAATTTTTTATATGATAAATTTATTTTATATAAGTATATTTATTCAAGTGTTTTATGGAATTAAAACCATATATGTTCTTATTTTTACTAACACATATAATCTTATATAGAACGCACTATTCTTATATTTGTTAATTTTTGAATTCTGATTTGTTTTCAATTAAAAAAGGACTATTGGGATGGTTACTCACATGGGGTTTTATATGGTGTCATAATTTTTTTATTTATTGATAGATTACAAAAAACATTTGGTAATATATTTTAAAATGTTTTTAGTTAGAGTTACACAAATTATTTTATGGGATAAAATAAAAGTTTAATTGTAACTAAATATACAATTATTTATTGAAGGTCTGAGCTCGATGAAAATATGATATGGATGCTTTATACATATGATTTATACAATTCCAATATTATAGTATTTTTCTTCAATTTTTTTACATTAACATATTTTTATTTTTATAAAATATCTTTCAAATGTTGTAAAATCATCACTATTAGCAGAAAATTCAAAAAATTGAAAATCCAGATAAATGGAATGGGAAATAAGTTCATCCCTAGAATAGTCGTATATCCATCTTTGAGACTCAATCATAGATTTAATAAATATTTTTGAAATATTTTATAATAATAATATTAGTTTATTTTTCTGAAAACTTACATATCCTTAAAATTAAAAGATGTGGAAACTTGTATGTATCATAGGATCCAAATCTATATACAAGTAAGATTTAATACCACACATCTTTCTATTTAAATAAAAAAAAATTAAATACATTCACCTTGGAACACATTAATTTTAAAAAATATGAGGCAGTCTGAATATGTTAATTTGGATTGTGTTTGTGATATTTGATAGAAACAAATATTGAGGAAGGGAATAAAAACCTACCTAATGTAGTCCATTTTTTAATACAAATCATACAATTTAAGGTTGTTTATCAAGGATTATTGTGGTTCCCTATAATTTCATGAAACCATGACTAAGTAAGTTCTTCTTAACATCCTACGTGTAGGGTAGATGGAATAGATTTTATGGTTATGTATCCTGAACTGATGATGTTCTTTTTTAGGCCCTGTAACTAGAACTATAATATATTTTAGTTTATATACATAAAAATTTTAATTGTTTTAATAAATTTTATTCTAAGACTACTAGTCTAAATAATAAAATCTATAATGGAATGGTTATATAGGACTTATGCATAACCCGAACATTATGTATTAATTAGAAATATTACTCATGTAAAGGTTTATTCGCGAATACACAATGTTGGAGGAAATTCATATCAATAGGTCTTTTAAATAAAATTTGTTTGATTGATTAATGGAAAAAACAAATGATTTTTGAACATATTATTAGTCAACAATGGAAAAGTCCTAGATGAAGTGAAATAATATCCTATATTTAAATTTTTTTGCAACATTGAATCGAAGAAATGAAGTTCTCTTTGTACCTAAAACTATTGATTCCATTGTACAATGTTTCGGATTAATATCTGGTTCTAAGAGTGATTACAGTTGTTATCCCTGAATAGGGGTCCTCATTATCAATGGAATACATTGTTTTTTGAACATTGATGACCCTATCGGTAAGAGAGAATAACTAATTAGACCTCTTTTTATAAATTTCCTTATCGAGTATTATATTTATTATATGATTGTATAGAATCAGTATTATATGGTTGGTGACTTTATCATGTATTATTTGTCACATTAGAATAGGTATTTATGGAATTGTAATGTGAAAATTTTTCAATTAAATAATTAGGAATATATATAAGAATAAATTCATGTCATGGAACTAAAATGATGTGATATTTATAGACCTGCTGAGATCATTATTTAGGTTTTAATGATTTATAATATATTAATATCACAAGCACGTAGTTATATTGTAAAATTTTAATAACATATTTACATGTTGTTGAATTATAAATCAGATATCACCAATGAGTTCATATTGTGCGGTTTATCTTAGGTGGGATATAATCTTTTTTAGCATTGGGAATTTGGTTAAAAGTCACCATGGTCACATATAATGAAATAAATTAATTACATTAATTTATATATTACATTGACACAACAACCTGGTTTTTTCTATATAAATATGTTTTTATTAACAATTTCATGGGTTAGTATCATAAGAAAATGTGAATAGATAAGAGGGTGTGGATGCATATTGGTGGGCATTAGGATCATGGGTCAATGATCTGAGTACCATATAGATTTCCAAATTCAACATAGCATGTGGATCTCACAAATGAAAACAATGGTTGATCATTCTTTTTTAGCGGTTGATCCAAATTTGGGAAGGGATTTGGTTTTTTGTGAATTTATCAATTATTAACTTACGGATGATGGATGAGAATTAATTTTATAAAAAAACAATTCCTGGATTGATTTTTTAGAGAGTTTAATTGATTTATTTTCCTGTGGTATAAAATTTAAATGGTTTTTTTCTATTTCATTCTTTTCGATATGCACCCTATGAATACAAATCATGTCCAACAAGAACATTCGCTAAGGTCCATTACTAATGTTTGGATTTTTTTAGTTTTATTCCTCCCATTATACGTGCTGGTCATTAAAATTTATTTTGGTTCGTGGTTTGATAAATGTACAACAAATAATCATTGCACATTCAATCATTATCATGATGAAACATTCTTAGGGACTATTTAGTGATCTGGTTATGGAATCATGATTTCATGGTAATGATGGAAGATCATGTGTAGATTGGAGTTCTTCATGTGTATTTTTTAACATATAGAATATGAGATCTGATATAAGGTTCTAATTCTTCAATTTGGTGGCCAAACTCTAGTGAGTATGTGATGATGAGACATAGTTTGACCATATCTGAGTTTCATGGGTTAAATCACTATGAATTTAAAGGGATTGTAGGTTTGTAAGAAGACATGTGAAGAATCTGATGGGTTCAATGAAACAACCAATTATACTACATATATTCTTATAAAAAGACACCATGTTTTCCTCTATGTATGACACTAGGGTCCCCATACAGAGATAAGTTTCATAGGCTATGTTACACTTTTCCGATTAGCTCGTAGTGTACAGGTTTTACATGCATAGGAAACCTTGTAGTGTTACACATTATGTGTTCTATGTCTTGTGTCATGTAGCACATGGTGGATTACTTGGTGTGTATAGGTAATACATTTCTAGGTGGCCATATGTCCCCACACATAGTGTAATATTGAACTATATGTGTTGGGAATAGTATACGAGAATACTCATGATCCCAAACACAGCTAAGTACACAAACATGGATTTTTGTACACAAACATGGAAATAGGGAACACTGAGTGCTACAGAATTATATAACAACCATTTACCTTTGGTAACTATCATTTATTATTTAAAAATGATTTTTATGTGTTGACTAGAATGAGAAGTGAGAAATATGGGTGTAATAGTGAATTCTTTGTGTTTTTTAACATGGAATATTTAATGAGTATATATCTAAAATCATTGTACCCTTTAGACATGTCATAATTTATTTTCTATATTTGGGTGGACATCTATTTGGCCACATTCTATGTTTTTGAGTACATTATTTAATTCTACATTTGTTGGATTATAGATATATCCATACATTTTTATGAGTTCTTTTACATTTAATCATTTTAAATTCATGGAGATGTGTGTGTGTGTGCATGTACATTAGCATAATTAATCCCCTTTTATATATTTCTTCTCTATTCATTTCATTATCCCTTAGCCGATGGATGCATTCTTTCAGTAGTTTTAGCACATACATCGGATGGATAGGTGGGCACCGATGGGTTGGGTCCAAATAGAGTGGTATCTGAGATGGTTAAATCCTAGGATTAGAGTTTGGATTTTTCACTAGACGTGAGATTTTATTTTTTCACTATATAAAATGTTTGATTTTCTACTTTTACTATAGGGACATGGTTGTTGGTGAAGAAGATAATATACCCATTCACTAAGACACTAAAATCATTCTTTTTGACTATGTACATGTAGGTACTGATTGTAGTGAAAACATTAGGCCATGTATAATATATGAATTGATGGTGGATTTCATGTCAATATTGAGTTAGCTCACTAGATTTACTCATTGACCATGCTATATCTTTTCTTCATTCAATATGTTTTCATGAAAACAACTATTTATATTTTTTTATTATTGTTGATAGTATGACATGATGACTGATTATGCCTTCGTAATGGTGCTTGGGAATGAGGTGGACTTACATTAGGATTTTTTTCAGGTGGCTCCTTTACACGTTGATCAAATCAAAGACCCACCGCTAGTGGTTCTAGTGGATGTGGCAGGTCAGAATTAGTTAGGGGAGTCCCTTTTGGATTTAGATTATGATAAATAAGATTTTATCACATATCGTGTTCATATGAGGAATGTATCTCCATGGATTTATGGTCGGAATGACCTATCAACAATTGGTGTTCAATGTAGGTCTCATCACTGGAGTCATTGTATCCCATTGATAATTTAGGGACATATCATTCAACTAAGACATCAACGTTTATATTCTTTTTATGGGTTTGGTAATCATGTGTGTAATTGTTATAACCATCATGATGTAGTTAGAGAGAGGTTTAAATTTCAATATAGATTGAGATAGAGGTTAAATAAACGATGTGTGTGGGGAGGCCGACATGATGGATTAGTTAGTTGAGCAGTAGGAGGCGGATGATGCTTTATTTGGATTCCACCACCTCCCCCAATTGCACCACATTATGCTCGGAATGTTGATGGTCAGAATCTATCTTAATAGAAGGAATTAGAATATATATACCAAGATTCTCCAAGATTTGTTCATTTTATGATCTATTTTCTTTATAACTTTGCTGCAGTACATCTGAACATAGGAAAGAGAAACTATTTTTACACCTTTGTTCTAGTATATTTCATGTAGATTTAGGGAATCATTAGATCAATGTGTTGGTGATATTGATCATAACTGTGGAAATGTAAGGAATAGGGATAATTCTCCCACCTTAATATGTGATCCAAAACTGTACAAGATATTATGTGCCTCCCTATGTTGATAGTGTTGAGGTGTGGTTGATGAGTTCCTTTGAATTGTGTGTTTGAGGTATTTTTAATTTGACAAGGTTTTAGAACAAGCCCATTTTTTGAGTAGAAATGTGGGAAAAAGAATGGATGTGTTCCATGTAGTAGAAGATTGTGGCGGCTCGATTATGGGTTGAGGTACAATGTGTGTCTTCAGTGACCTAGATTCAATTTCCACAAGGAGTCATCATACACTTATCCCTACATCATATCCCATGTTTGATATGTAGTAATACTTGTAGAGTATTTTTCTCAACCCTTGTGATGGAGGATCCTAAGGAGATGATCAATGATCACATGATTTTGATGATAATGTGACCTAAATCCATAAAGAGAGAGAGGGGATCATGTTGGATCTCTTCATAGTGGTGGTGAGACACTTCATTTTTTTTCCTTATAATGATCTGGTTATCTACCATCCATTATTTGTTTTTTTCAATAGTTTTTGAGGTTGTTTTTTTCTTGTTGGGAGGAATTTATCCTAGTTTTATAAGTAGTGACCGACACAAAATATGATAAGACTAGGTGTAAGAGGTTATGACTGACTTCTTATTACATGGCTAGTATTAACTTTTTAGTAGTGGATGCTATGGATTTTTTTTTTCATGAACTGGTAGTGGAGTATGAAGATGTCTTTCCTAGGCACATGATGGATTTTTTTCAACATCAAAATTTATGCTTCTTCAAGGACTTTCACTAGGGGTTAATCCTATTTTTTAAAGAAGTATATCATATGGATCCCATTGATATAACTAAGATGAAGGAGTAGCCGAGAACGTAAAAATGTTATAAAGATAGAATACCCCATGATTAGTTTCTAGGTATTCATTAATCTATAACCCTAATGAATGATAATGATGAACATTAAGAAAGGGTGGAACTAAACCACAATACCTAAACAGTAGTAATTGAACCAATCAACTATTTATGTTGGTGATGAATATTTTTCATAATGTGTGGTGAAAAGAGAATGAAGAATAACCAAAACAACATCAATTCATATACTGTAGGAATATAAATCAATTTTCTGCAGTAAAAAATTGATCTAAAAATTATTATTTTTATACAGTTACTTCATATTCATCATGGGTAAATCAAAACGAGATAAATCTAATCAATAAAAAAATATATATAAAGATATTGATCAATCACTACTGAAAAACTATCACATGTTATTATTGTAGTTGAGATATAGAATCTATGTTGTCAATGATGATTTATATGGTATTGTGTTCAAAAATCAATGATCAGGATTCCTACCAACCTCCATCTACTCTCTCCTCTCAATTTCTAGGTTTATGAGGACAAACCCTAGGAATTGGTCCAAAAAAAGTAATTATAGATAAAAAACTAGATCATTATTTCAAACTAATAAATTTATTAACCATTTTAATTTATTTTCTTATTTTCACCCATAAAGGCCTCTAACCAAATGCCGATTGTAGAAAAAGCAATTTTCATGTATAGCATAAACCCCAAATTCGAAACACCATGGGGGTTTCAAATATTTGATTCGATACACCAATTGGGTTGTTTTCTAAATTTTTAGGAAAATTCCATCTATGTGATATTAATATATTTAATATCTTTGATACATCGATTCCAAGCTCACCGATCTTCATAATCGAACACTGTCTTCATTCCAAGATCTTAAAATATTCCAACAAATATACCAAAGCCTTAAATAAAATAAATGGGGCATTATATTATTCCAAAATTTAATGATTTTCTTCCCTGAAATTCAAAAAAATGAAGGTATTCCAATATCTAAATTGGGTCTCTTACTCCGACAAGCTCCCCAAACTGTTCTAATTCTCTCAGAAAACACATATCCATTCAACAAATTTCCCATGAAGGGTCTATCTCTTATCATTCCTCAATTTAACTAGATACATGAAAATGGAAACTCCACACTCATTCCCTAGTATACCATGTTTTAAATCATGCAACAATTCATGAACCTACCTCCTCAGCTGTATCACATGGGGAACACCATGAAAAAAAACATATATTGGTTATGAGGTTAAGAATTACTCCCCCATGATAACTCAAAATAGAATATTAAAAAAGAAAGGATCTATGAATACCAAAGATAGAATATTTCCCTTGATCATACTATACAACTCTTGAAATCAATAGGCCTTAATCATTTAATTGTAAATAAATCCTTATATTTATGGGCATCCTTATCCTATTTTAAAGTAATTTTTCCTTTTCAATGATAACTATCACAGAAAACTAGGACCCTATTGTTGTAACCCATTGGATCTGATTAGTTTTAAATTGAAATGCAAGGTCTCTCATACATGGAATATGAAAGGCTCTACCCTGATGGTGGAGTGATCATTCTTATGATACGAAAACAGAATTAATTATATATGATCCTCCCAGTTTTGTCCCAAATAACATGTGAACTCATCTATTTTTTACCAACACCTAAATGGAAATCATTACCTGGTCGGCTGACTTTGAAAAAAAAATTCTTAAAAAAAATGAGACGCCAAATAATTCATGTATCCTCTCCTAAATCATTTTGGGAAGTCTACATCACAATATGAAATTATTTTCAATGTAATTTCGTGATGATAGACTACCTCATACCCAGAAAAGATTCCCAAACTGCCCAAAAATCACTATAATTCATCACCCATAGATAGGTGATTCAATAAGAGTATAGCATGGATACTTAAAAAAATCCCTTGGTTACCCAATCAATTATAAGAGATCTTGATATATCCTCACCCTTAATAGATATAATAATAAGGGTAAAAATCTTCATAACCACATTTTGATACATGACTAATGTCATGGTGTATCCTCATACAAGGATGAAAACATTACACTATTTTAAAATCCATTAAGAACATATACGGTTGATATATAGTCACACAAAATCTCACCATTGATATCCTGAAGTTGTACCACCCAGACTCTCTAAAGATGTGAAGGGAAAACAACTATAGTTTGAAGGTAAACTATACAATCCTAATGTGTCTCACATCCTTTAAAATGAATGTCGATCACAAATTAATTTCATATAATAAGACTACAAGTAACTGATAAAATAAGGGTTAAGGTAATAGTCTATAATTTTCAAGATTATTTTGACGTTAACAACACGATGAAGGGTATCACCCTGAAATCAAAACATACATAATTGATTTTGAAAGACAATTATTGTATATCCTACTCCAAAATCAGATTCTGTAAAAACCCATCTCATGGATAAACTATGAGAGTCACTTATCCCCAATCAACTAGTTTAATTAATCAATGATTCTTGGGAGTTGAGTATATTTTTCACATCGCATGTTTCAAGTAAAACCAATTGGAACCCAACCTCAAAATATTATTCCCATATCATGTGGAAACCCCTTGATTATGAAGTTGAACACATTAGATCTTACAAACCCCTATTATTAGATAAATTCCACATTTTGGATTCGTAATGTGGTTATATAATCAATTTTTTAAGGAAACTGTGATGTATCTCTTGTGTATCGGAGATCCTCAAGTATGAGTAATCACATATCGATGATGAGAAATGAAAGAAGGTTCACCTTCAAAAATTTAGGGGTTGGAATATTATGATAAATAGATTATGGGATTCAATTGGACCATATCTGAGTTACATGGGAGAAATCATTGTGGATTCTACGGGATCAGAGGCACATTGAAAGATACATGAAGAATCATGTGATCTCTATGAAAAAACAAACTACACATCTTGTAGTCTTATGAACTCACACCATGTAGTCCCATCGAGGATGCACTAGGGTTTCATCATAGTGTTAATTATGACATGTTTTCTGTTATTTTTCACACATCATGTTATACTTCTTGGCCAGGTTTATGTGTATTGGGCGTACACACCCATGAATCCATTTAATGATACATGTTTTGTGTGACAACTGACATTCCATGGAGAATATAGAGGAAACATGAGGTCTTTAGGGAGAAAATATCTAGGAAACCATGTGGCCCCAAATAGCACATACATGGTAAGTACGTGGGTAGGGTAGAGTTCACTAGTTGGAAATAGTACATAGGTAGAGTCATGTACTCATAAATGACCAAGTACCCGGAAATTCCTTAGTATACACAAGCATGAGAAGAGGACGAGGAAAGTTACAAGGTGAAATATACACACTTTTTACTATTGGGGTGCACTTTTTATTGTGGAAAAGTGCATTATATATAAGCATGAGACACTAGAAGGTCTATGATTTATGAGACAGGACATGTACTCTTTTAAGGATACAGGTATCCTTGGTTATCATTATGTCTCATATCTATTTTAACATACCATTATTTGATGAGAGGAATACTCTTGAAGCTAGTGTTTATTGTTTTTGTGGTATGCTACATGGTATTTTTATACTCACCAATGCATGTGCACCACTCACACATGTCATGTCATATGAAGATGGACGATAATTATATGGAGTACTTGGATGACTAGGAGACAGTGGATTTCATTTTGGTCTTAAAAGACTGAGGTTTATAATAGTTTTTAATGAATAGGAGTCCACTAATTTTGAGTAGCCTTGTATTTGTTTTCCATTTTGGGTGGATTTGGATTTAGACCCTTTTATACATTCAAGTAATTTATGTCATTCTATGACTGTGGTTTTATAGATATATGAATGAATTGTTATTATATGTTTTATAATATATCTTTATATGGGATTGGAGATGTGTTCTTGCATACAAATACATTAGTTAGAGGCCTCCAACATTAGATATTCCATCATCGTGCTTGATTCCATCACCTTACAAATAAAGGTGTCCCTGGGGTTATGGTGGAATGTCCTTACACTAGCCAAGGAGGCCCCAATTGGTTGGTTAATGATAGGAATATGAATTTCCGGTTTTTCTGATTCGTTAATGGAACCTAATGACAAATTTTATGAAATCAATTCAACCCATGTTGGTGAACTCGGTGAATGAGTGGCAATTGAGGAGATCCACATATCCAAGAAGAATTTTTCTGTTGTTTATAACCATAGTTTAAATATTTAATGTTGATACAACATTAAAAATTTGTCAAGGTGAAATTTAATAATCACGGATTTCATATAAGATTAGGATATTATGTATGTATATGAGGTAAAATAAGGAAATTGGTGTATAAGGCTATCCACCACATACCATTTCACTTGGTGGGATACCCTATTGAGGAAATCACATGGGTTTCCATCCTAAAAGTTCTTATGAAATCAAAACCATGAATAATTTAAAAGGATATGGTATCTCTAAAACAAACTTATGATGTTTTCCAACCTCTATAATATGATAAAATTAAAAATATACATAGAGGATTTATAAAACCATTTTTAATGATTATTTGTTCATTAATGATTTGAGTCTTCTCAAAATTTGTGTTGCCACATTAATTTCTTCTCAAAATTTTTGTTGACTGTTCTATATATAGAAACAATATGTAAAGACTTTTCATAGAAAATATATAATACCTATCATATAAAATATACGTGTCCCTATAAGATTTCAATTGTGTCACAAAAAATGAATGAATACTTATAATACATTTTATTGGTTATAATGGGGTTCTGATATACTTCAATAAATAACCCATTTTTTAAAAATTTTCACATTTCCTCTAAGGGGATATGTTATTCTCATGATAAATCACATATTCAATAACATTTTCATGTGAGGAAAATTAATTTATATATAAATTTTATGTCAATTTTTTTCATCATAATGAATTTTATTATACTTTTATATGTTTTTCTCTTACTCTCATTGCTTTTAATTATTCTTAAATTTATTAGTTGTATAATTTCGGAATATTCAAATAAACCTCTTGGAATTATACATTTTTTCTAATTTAGTGAAATAATTTTTTTGGAAAAAATTATTTCCACATAAAATCTAACCTGATCTATAGAGGAATAGTTTCTCAGAAATTACCATATACTTTAAAAATACACCAATGGGTCCCACAATCATTGCACTATCATTTAATTAAAATTATTTGATGGATCTCTCAATTATAAAAAAATTATTTTGTTCCTATATATAAAACATCACCACACAGAAGTTATATAGTTCATTAATAACATAACTACTCATATATAACATATGAGAGAACCTTCCTTTGAAAATAATATATGATTTTTTCACTCAACCATGTAGTTTTTATGTAGTGTATTATCTATATAATGACTATTAATTTTTTTCATTTCATAAAATTTTATGCACCCATATATTTTATCATCCCTTATTTTCAACTAAATGTTCATTAAATGAAGTTTATTTATTTATTGAAATTAATCAATTATAAACTTTCTTGGTTACCAGTGAAATGTAGATGGAAGAGAACGATGATGATGATGCAAGGGAAAATCGATGAATGAACATAATGGATCTACTTATCATAATGATGAATATTTAAGATCTTCCAAACTAACCTATATCTGAGATTTACCACATTACAAGTTTTTATTATAATTCAACTCATTTATCTCTAAACATTGGCTAAGTCAGATCCAAATAACACACTATTTTATTCATTATAATGAGTTATCTTAATAATACATTTATATATTATGAAATATCATTATGTTGGTTCAGTTAAGAGAGGGTTCTATACTTAGGTACACCCCACTAAACCCAAAATAATGTCCCCATAAGTATTAACTATATGCCTAAACATACTCATCCTTCATGCAATAATCCACACATCACCAGAGACTGTGGTAGAATAATATCTTACGAATCCACTAAGAATGTGTCTTCAATATGAAATGGGGGTCCCTAATTATCTCTCTAAATCTTAGAGTTTTTGAAAGGTATCTTTTGGAAAAATTATTATATTAATTAGTTTGGGTGTCTCAATCCTTTTCCCATTAAAATAAAATGATCATTATAGAATTAATTGATCGATTGATGCTAGATTAAGAATAATATCAATTTAACATTTATATGATTTCTTCTTCAACAAGGACACGTGGAGATCCGTACTATTATCAGAAAATTGTTTGAGAAGAAAAATATAAGAACTGAGGATATCAGGCCATTTGTATAAAGAAACTTTGAGTCTACCAAGATGGATTTCAATCAATGGTAACAAGAAGTTATCTCCTCTTGGGGTTTTTCCCAAAAATATACTAGATTTATTAGTTTCATTATTTTTTTATAGTTATTGATGGGTGTAGTATCAACATAGTTGGGTAGACATTTCCTATATTTTATTGAAATTTTATACACATTTCAAGGGGGAAGTCCCCATTTAGAAATATCCATCATTTTCATATTCTCTATAATTTAAAAATATATCACATGGGAGGAAAAGAGATTATAATTTATTAATAAATATATTTTTATCAATTAAAATATTATCAATATATCATTGTATGGTTAAAGAAATTGTCACCCAGAGGCCAAAATGTAGCACTCACTTTGAATTTTTGTAATTGATTCAACCTCTCACTCAATTGAACCCCAATCAAAACAGTCACCATTAAGTGGAATAAATGACATAAAAAATGTGACATGTAAATTTACTAAATGTGGGAATTATAACAAATATATTTTAAATATAAACTTATTACAAGGAATATACATCATTCACTTTTTTGTTGGATATTAAACTATATAAAATATAATTCTTCTTCACTTCACTTCAGAATTCTGGTGGAACTACATCCCATAATTATATTCAAATTTTAGTTGATATTTTCATGATATGAAATAACTATGAATTATAATCTACTATTTAGTGATGATTTCATTATTATTTCAACTGATTAACCAAGATTATATTTTATATTATACTCTAGTGAATATTTGGTAGATATTTCAACTAATTCTATGAATCCATTTAAAATAGAAGTTAGAGAGAATTATAAGAAACTAGTTGAATATGGGATATCATATATATGTCATGCACTAAGTAAACTTCTAATTATTTTGATGTTGGAAATGAGTTTTATGAACCTATACCCTTCCCATTATATGATTGGGGTGACTCTTTTACCACTAATCCTTAGAACATTGTAATTTCATAATATATTATCCATGTTGGATTACTTGATGGTAATCTCATTAATAATGGAAATCATGGACACCATGTGATAGAAGAGATAATATTCATACAGATTCTATAGGTAAATTCACCATCCAAAATATGATGCGATAGATAGACTGCTGAGGAGGAATCCAATATTAATGATTTTTACATGGTCTAATTGCTCGTAGGAAATAATTTTTCTCATACCATGTGATCATACTTATAAGACATGATCTCATTGGTGATGATGATGGTTATACATTACATATTAGAGATATCATCAGTATGGGGGATACTGAATTGGGACCCTTTTCATAATAAATAATTGATAGAGATCTAAAAATTTTGGTGGAATAATTTGATATGATCAATAATATTTTTATTTTCCCTTATTGAGAGTTTGGAAATGCTTCATCGCCTATTCGGTCCCCTAAATACTCACTAGGGAGAATGTTAGTGAGGTCAAAATATACATAATTTTGTAGTGATGAATATGATTCTTCTCCATTAAATGTTTAACTACTAAAGAAAATTCCCCATGAATCGATTAAGGTTTTCATAGTATTATCATTGGAGATCCCCAAATAGATATTTCTTCTGATGGTATCAACCTTTAAAATCTAGTGAGGTTATTAGAGCTGCATCTCCTTGTATTCCTAGTAGATATATTTTTAATATGGGAATATAATTTCTAAGCCTCCGAATAATTTTATTCTAATTTTTTTTTCCTTTCATAGATATTGGGGCATTTTATCATGTTTAGTAGCTTTGGTTGACCAATATTACATGACTCCCATAAATGAAGAAGATCTTTTCAGTGAGGTAGTGACTAGTTGTTTCAAGGCGATACCTGTAAAAATACATTACCTAAATTTCATGATTGATTCCATGACCTGATTAGGTTTACATGATATCCTCATGGATTTTTAATACTTGTTCAATCATCCTAAATCAGTTGTATCTACATTCATTGTTTCTCTAAATAGAGGAAATTTATTTTGATAAACACACCCAATTTATCAGAATTGTTAATCAATGCCATTTTTAAATGTTCTTCCCTTCATGGATTCCACAAAAATGTATCTAGAAATTTTTTCCCCTTTTTCTATAGATCACTCAATCTGTTTAGTTACCTCAAGGATAGAAGGAAACCCTTGTGAGGTTTTACTATTCTCACAAAAAAGATTTTATAAATTAGTGTAATTTTATGAAGAATAGTTAATGTATAACAATATTCTTACAACAACACCTAATAAAAATAATATATGTACAAGACATCCATGTATCTCGTTTATGTGGGATAATAATTTTTTATGAAGGTAGTTCCTTGAAATAAGAATGTGAGTATCTCCATTTATCTTTTTTATCATTCGTATTTACCAAATAATGTGTAATGTGATTCAATTGTTACATACCTACCTCAATAAAAATTGATTCATGGGTCCCCTACACTAATTTCCTAGATACCAAATGTCATATGGGATTTATCAAGTCTATGATCAGCTCATACTATAGAAATTTAACTTGATCCCCCACTGAGTTTTTTTGATCTATAATATGATTCGGTTCACAAAATGGACACCAAATATTTACAAGAGTATGAATTACTCTTAAAAAGGATGTGAAAATATGTTTGGGAAAAAATTTACTTATATATCCTCGATAACCCTTAGAAAACTATCATTTATCTATTATATATCATCCAATACATGTTCACTATTCTATGTTATCGGTGGTTTGATTACTATATGATCCATTGAAATTTAAAGGAGGTTATTACTACATTTTATTAAAACTAGATACTATATTCAATAATTTTATGGATGATTTAATATTCTCTTACATAATCATCAAGCCTTCATCTCTTTATAAATCATCCCAACATGTAGCAGTGTAGAGTGGAAACATCTGGTCATGGAGGGAATTCCCTTACTAGACCAACTTCATCAAGATTTGAAAATATATTAGAAATAACTATAGGAAACAAAATAAGATGGTTGGGGAGGTTAAGAAATATAAAAATCTATTTAGATTCAAGGATGTAGATAATGTAAGATAATAAAGAGGTAGTGACTCTATAATTTTTTAAACCTAATCGAGTTATTAATGGCCCAGATTAATAAGTTATCCTTACTGGGGAGTCAAATTTTTCTACATTGTAACTATAATATTTCAATTTTATATGAATGATCTAGGATATAATCTAAAAAATATATGGCACTACTTCATTTTCAATATGAATAAAAAATTTCTCCCAAAAAATTTTCAATTATTTGGGTATTATAACGTATACATTCAATCCATTATAAT
Organism: Viscum album; assembly: GCA_963277665.1. Taxonomy (NCBI): domain Eukaryota; kingdom Viridiplantae; phylum Streptophyta; class Magnoliopsida; order Santalales; family Viscaceae; genus Viscum; species Viscum album. The sequence goes on along the minus strand of OY728143.1, from coordinate 930,847,640 downwards.
ACATCAAAATGAATAAGGGTAATATCATAACAATAAAATCAATGTTAAAAATAAATTTATATGATTTTTAAATTATAATTTAATAATACTCATTTAAAATGATAAATAGGCATTTAATCAGTAATTCTTATGGAAGACGCTCATAGATAGTTATTGGAAATACGGATATGCACCATATATATACAATCAACATATGCATGATTAATCCTATAAGATAAAGATTTTAAATGCTTGATAAAAATATAGAATTATTCTAGTATATGGATATAGGGTTTTAAGATACACATTTCATTTACCGTTATTTTAAGACTGTATTAGTCTACTTATATGTGATGGGTTGAATGAATCTACAGAACAAAAATTATGAAGGGGTTTTTCATTCATGGATCGGTCCTCAATAGGGTTTATGAACCCTAAAATTATATCTCAATGAATTATTTATAGATCATATATGTAACTATATATATACTAGATATAAAGTAAATATATCGTTTTCATAGATCTGTAGAAGAATAAAGAAGAATGTGACCTTTTTTAGGGCCAATTGTTGGTTGGTACAAGATTTATTTATTTTCATTTTGGACCAAAATTTTTCTATGATATAGAAATTCTTGGTTTGTGTAAAACATTAATTAGATCATAAATCCATTTTAATGTTTCCCACATAATAATATCTATTTATTTTTATATTTAAAATGATAAAATTTTATACAATTCTATGTATCTTTCATTCAATATGAATGAATACTTTTCTTTTTCTTATTATGCCTTTTGATGTATTTACACCTAGAAAGCAGTGTATCTCTTTCCATTAACAGTTTAATGTTTCCAAACATGGAATAATGGGTGATGTTAGTTATGATTTCATAACCATGACTAAAAGTTTCTGATTTTTAAGGTCATATAACTCTAATCAAAATATGAAGTTCTCTATATAATAATAAGAGCATGATAAAAATGATATTAATTGATTACCAATTACTCTTACAAAAAAATGAATATAAACTAAGGTTCTGATTCATAGACCAATGTGGTGTATGGAAACCCAAATGGGTGATTTTAGAACTATGAGCCTTTCAATTCCATTGAACAAGTGAAGGGAATCCGGTAATTTATAATTGATTTATCTAAATTGATAAATAATGATGTGAAATTGTCAAGTAAATGATGTTTTCCCCAATATTTTAATGATTGGTTATAATACAACACAATAAAGGGTCCATGGGGTTACAGGTTCTTTTAAATAGGATGAAAATAACCATCTATTATGTAATAGGTTGTTCAAGTAAGCATAATATACACATCCAAAATGTAAATGTCTACCCTTACTGAAAGAAATTATCTCATTAAACCTAAATATAATAAGACATAATCCATGTTAAATTAATTTTAATAGTTTGAAAATCATTATCATATATATTTATTAAAATCACAAAATATTTGAAAAGGATTGGGTCGCTCATTTTTTATAATAGTTTGGGAAAATGGGATGGAAATGGAATTTATCACTTGGCACAAGATAAATGATCAATATGTCCATACATGTAATAAAATTAATTGAACCCAGCCACATGTAATTCATGGATATTATCTCCACATATCTAACTCCTATATGTGGGGAGAAGTGAAATATATTTACCTTAATGTGTTGAAGCTAGAGAAAAAATTCAATGAATGAATAATAACATGTATTCTAAGATAAAGTGAGGGATTATATTTAAAAGGAATTATTTATATACACATTTTAATATCTCCATGAATCAAAATGTTTCTTATAATAATAATACTTAATATATACAAAGTAATATCATGATATCTATAACAATATGGATCATATACCAGGGATAAGAGCGAGTTTCACCCAAATGAACCACTATTAAGTTAAACATTACATGAATGTCTGTTGGACCACGTATGAATATATTTATTGGGGTTAAATTTTATTTTTTTTATTTTAGACTCTATTCTAGGACCCAAATCCTCACTACATGTCATTTATGAAAAGAAATAAATCCGCACATAGTATAAATGAGGTCTTCGCACCGATCATACTCACACAAAATAAGAAAAGGGAAATTTTATTATCTTAAATAATGAAAACTATAAAAAACTAAATTTTTTTTAGTGGGGAAAAATGATATTATAGATAGTTTCAATATAGTATATAGAAATTTTTTTGGGACTTGGATTGATGTTTTTTTGAATCATAATATATCATGTAATATTAAGAATCATGCCACATGTAGTTCTTAGAAGATATCTACACTGATAAAAATGATACAAAGGGAAACAATTTAATTGATACTACATAATGTTTGTATACTAATTAAAGCATTATTTAAATGGGTTGGGGAAATATTTACTAAGATTAAAATTATTTTTCTTGTGGCTATAACTAAAATAATAAAATAAGGGGATACTACATATCATATGTACAATATAAAGAAGAAAAATTGTTATCAGAAATTATAATATTTTTTGATGGATCTGGATGAACATGAAGTGTTTATTGGTCCTATATAAAAAATTTATTTTTTTAGATGCATTGGATAATCCTCAATGTACATTATGATCAACATCAATACTAAAAAAAATTCTATATAATATTGAAAATTAATTTCAATGGAACTAATAATGGTGATATTTTCCATTTTAATTTATAATTAATTTAATATCAAGAAGATATACCACGTTATTGAGTTATTTCATTGATTTAGGTAACGAAAAACTGATTATTTCTTGGTTATATTATAGTTTCATTGAATTCGGCCCAATGTAGACCCCCTCCTGTGGTGATCCACAGGTGCTACTCTATCCTCAGAAGGTTGCAGATAGTCCTCTATGTTCTAGAGATATATTACCAATCAACTCACATATATCACTAGATTTCTAACATGACACCATAAGTATATAAGGATCATATATTAATATTTTGGACTTTAGTGGAGGGTTAGGTTGAAGATATAATCTCTCAATATTAAGAGTGAAACCAATATATATTTTTCATAGAGAACTAATTATCTTGGGAGGCGAATATTTTGAAAAATAACCCACTCCAAACAATTATCATATCATTTAACATATAATCCCATGTTTGGGATTTAATCTATTTAATTAATTTCAGAATGACCATTAAGAATATATTAAATACATAACAAATTCCATCCCATTTAAAATAATACTATTATTATTTGATTTTAGGGATTTTGTTGAACTTCATAATGATAAATATTATCTTATGGTTTGTTATGTAAATATTACCGGACCAGTAACATGGTTTTCTTCTCCTCCCTGACATTTTTATTTCTAGAATAAATATTTAATTAAATATTACTCATTCAGTGTATTATTAATATATGATATTTTTGAGATTTAGAAAATTAAATATTTATTTTAATATCCACATAATTACATAAAATATTTACAAGTAAATAATTATTAATTACCTTGTAAATAACAAGAGATAAAAAAATATTATCTATTATCCCAATTGAATAATTTCATTATTAATAAATATTTTTATAATATTTTTAATTTTAAAATTTTGAAAAAATATTACTTCTTTCTCTTGGTAATAATATGTATTCAAAATATTACATATAAATAATATTTATCTAAGATCAATGGAAACACATTTTTATTGACTAACTTGGAAAACCTTATATTGGAATTAGTTGATATTTTGTAAATTCCATGATTACTTTCTTGAAATGGGTCAAGAAACACATATATAAATTTGGTATGTCGAAACAAAAACAACCTCATTGGAATTCTCACTAGGTAATATAATCCATTTTTCATGATATCACATCATAGCTGTTGAAAACCAATATCATAGACATAATATCTTGGTATTTCATTCATTGAATATAAAAAATAACCCTATCATTAGACTATAGCTTTAGAATTTAATGTGATTGTATTATTTTTATAAAAGGGATATGTTATCAACATCAATAAAGGGAGAATGGAGAAATATGTCATCACCATAATCATTAATAAAATATTATTCATTGAAGGAACAATATACCATACATCCTATGAATATGTGGCTTCATGGTTTTGGTTAGTATATCAGTGAACAAAAGTTATGACACGAATTAATAATAATATTAATTTATAAGTATCATTATACATGCCCATAGATAGTTGTACCTAATGAAACACAAACATGTGGAATCAGTAATTGTTGGTGCATTCTCATAATCTCCCATCTTTATTATTACCAAGTGCAAACATCATGAGATGAAGTATCATTCACATACGAATTCTAACAACTGATATTAAACATGATATGTGTCCCATAATTAAATATCATCCCATTATAGATCTATGTTTATGAATATTTTCATTGTATGTCAATTTTCATCATGGAGGGAAACTATATATAAAATTTTTAATGAAATATTTATTACAGGACATTAACACATTAATGTTATGAGAATGTAAAATCAATATAAGATATTTTGTGTATAAATTTTCCAATCCATGAATGTAAATGATATCTAAAGTACAATGAAGTTAGTTATATGGAATTAACTATTGTAGAATCCCACTTCAAAAAGATCCAACTTCTAGAAAATGGTTAATTATCACATATTAATCATGATTCTACTGAGGATGGATTTATCTATTAGGCTTAAAATATTTTTGTATCTATAGTTATTATATCCACATGACCATGGGGTGAATTTAATTAAAATAAACTCACTATCATTAGAAAGTCTATCTATTAAAAATATAACTGGTTATGAACTTCTTGTTGCCCTGTAAGAAATATGAAAGAACTATTATGTACATATTCCAAGATTGTCCTTACAATGATAAAACTCTTTCTTCTTTTAAATCTAAAAATGGAAATACGACACTTGTCTATTTCTTCATAAGCTATGTTAAAATAAGCTAACATACTAGAATTTAATAGATATGCCAACAACTATATATAATAAATGTTTTCAGAATAATACCATATCCAAAATACAATATTATATTAAATTGAACTAAAGGGAGATATGTGTTGAATTCCCTTTATAACTAGAATTATCACTTCTCTGGACATAAGGAACTCATCCAGCTATGAATTTATGGTATTTTTAGATAGTTTCAACAATATATTGGTGCATTTATGTGGGATGTATTTTATATTAGCCTACATTAAATCATATATGTGTAATATAAAATCCCAACACATATCAATTCATAGGATATAAATTATTATCATTAACAGTTTCTAATTTATTTTAATCTCAACCATATCATCCTACTACCATGTATGATATACCAAATATATTATATGGAAAAAATATGTTTTTCTTGAATTATTTCAGATTATGTTTATCAATACTTGTTTAATATATATTCAAGGAAACGATCTATTGAACTCATGGATCTAGTTCATTAGATCTTCTTCCCTAGAACATGGTTTCTACTTTAAATCATTCCTATAAAAATTCATTCATTAGTTTTGAATAATTCTTATGACATAACATTGGTTATCTATAAGTTATCAATATATTTATCTTGAAAAATCTTGCACTCCCAATATCTAATTCAAGTGATATTCCACTCATTAATTTTTAATTATATATTATATCACCACCACGCATTATTTACACATGATTTTTTAAAATATGAATATCTTATTAGAATTTATTGATTTCACTGACCCTTTTATAGTAAGTCATTATAGATATATACCATTCGGTCTTATCTTGGTCATATAGTATAGGTATATTTCATATGGATTCATCCAAATGATTTGGAATAAAAACCCAATAGCATAATATTATTATCATTGATATATCATTTAAAAAATAAATGAAAAAAATTTATTCAAGATGATTGGTGAATATAATTTTTGATAAACTATACCATTCAGTATTCAATAATTCTTTATTAGTGTCATCCTAAATAGCCCACTTCCATTTTACCATGAATTTTCACACATAAGATCATGTCTAATAAAAATCCAAAAATAACGGGTCCAAAATTTTGATACGAGGAATATATTACTAAAATCATAAATATTTATCAATCATAGCATGTATCCATTTAATTCTTCTTTTTTGCAATCATTATTCTAAAAAATAGTATATGAATCCCCAACCACTAAGGTCAAAAACAACATATTGGGTATGTAAATCCATCAAATTATGTATCTATAGAATAACTCCTTCTACTCAGTATATTACATTGTATAATTATTCCAACGCATGTGAATCTAGAGCCTTAACCCATAAAAGTTATGATTTCTTCCACTAGTGTTAAAGATATGAGTTTTTTAGATTGAAATATAATCTAACAAGATTAGAGGTTAATATATTTAGTGGAAAGGGGATTATTAAATAAGATTCACTATCTATTTGAGGTTCCATGGTATCTATGTACTATCTTTTAAGAAGAACATTGTTGTGGTGGGTGTGAAGAAGAACTTTTATAAGGTTGTCAAATTAGAGACTAAAACTTATTTAAATAACATTAATCTCCATCCCCCTGTATAAATCATCTGAAAGGGAAGAAAAAAGCATGTCTTATCAATCAATGAGGTAGTCGAGGAAAGAGGGAACTTTTGAAGGTACTCAATAATTGCGGGCATCCTGGCTCATAAGGGTGAAAGGCCTCAGATATTTCAAGACCTTACGCGCAGGATTTTGGAACTATGGGGTTTTTATTAATTGAAGGTTTCCGCAATGGGAAGGGGGTATTACAATGTTGTCTTTCTTTTTGTTGAACATAATTAATGTTCTTAGAGTCTTAAGTCTTATCCTTATGTCCTGGTTTCCTATAAATTCATGATTGGGATATAAATTTTGATCCAAACATGGTATGCAATACACATGCACAAGTTTGGATTCGTATTTGAATGTTAAATTGGATTTATTAGAATTCAACCATTTTATGAGACATTTCATCGGCCATTGGGAATCTAATTTTTACAGATAGGCAGACTAAAAACCCATATTTTGGGTATTATGTGATAATTCATGTTGAATTTGATATGTCTAGAAGGATTGTTGAAGTATTTGTCTTAACTAAGAGAGATGACAATATCAACATGCTGATCTAATATGAAAATAAAAGAATTTTATTGTATTAAATTTAGATGCTTTGATTATTATTCCTTGGAATGTAATAGGGACAAAGACAGTTCTTTCTCTATGATGAAGGGTCATGATGACTCTAACAGTCAAAACAGAAAGGGCACAAAAATATTCCATCCACTGATCTTAGGGAAAAGGACTGTGCATCCCCTTCTAATGTGAAAATGTGAGGGGATTATTTTGTGGATTCCATGAAAGACCTTTTCCAGCTTACCCCCTGAGACACTCGTAGAATATCTCCTTATTATCCTTTTAAATAATGGAGCAATAATATTTATTCTAGTAATGAAGGCTTGACTATAGAGGTCTCATATTAGGCCATTGATCTGAAGAAGGATAACACATCCTTACTTGACATGGTGATGAATACTCAAGATCACACTCATTTAGAAGTATCGGTTTCCTTAGAGACACATTGACCACATTTTTTGGTGGTTTTATGGTGGGGAATGTTGTTGTTCGTATGAATATGAAATCAATGGACATCACTATAGAGGATCATGGGATATAACACCCTGTTGGGGCCCTCTTTCCAGTAGTAGGACATAAATAAACTACTATGATTAAGGAAACACCTAGTTCTACTTAAGTGTGTTTCCAACAACTTGTACCACTAATATTGAATACATTTCATCATTCTCAAGAGGTGGAAATTGAGAAGAATATATGTGGAGACTCGAATCTTGATGTACATGGACATTACATTACTTTTTTGGAATACATAATACATAACAAAAAAACCCACAAGGACCGTAATAGTTTAGTGTATTTGGAAACTCGGAATATAAACAACTAATCATGTTGAAAGATCTTCAATATCTCCCATAACGATCTTCCCCTTTTTGTTTCCATACCTAAAACCATTCATTATTTCCTGGGGAAAATAAAACATAAAAAGGGTGATCTCAAATGCTCACTAAGGGAAAACAAAGAGAAAATAAAAAAATCCATAAACATTTGAAAGAAAAAACATGAAAATTAAATCTAAACAATAAAACCTTGAGAAAATACATAAACCTTGGAAGTACGTAAGGCATATATCATAAAAGAACATCAATCATGATAAAATAACATGGGAATAAAACATGTAATTGTGGAAACCATTCACCACTTCTTATGATTTCCATAGTAGCCAAGGAATTGCTGTCATGACCATATTAATGGACAAAGTCCTTTTCTGAATCGAGTTCACTCCTCGTTTCAGTCCTGAAACACTGAACCAGATTATCTTACCATTCCAGCCATGTCTTTCTCATGAGATATAAATCTTTACCGAATTCATTAGAGGCAGATATAGGTCCCACCCATCTCATAATGAAATAATTCTTACTTGTGCCACAATATAAACTTAAAAACATTCATCATAACCCAAATAATAAAATGGGTTTCATAAACATCATCCCATCATAAAATAATCCTTATAAAAAAATGGATATAATTTCATCATAAGGGAATTAAAACCATGTAAATCATATAGACATGATACTTGAAACATATACATATGAAATAATGTCATCTTAGATGAAAAATGATTTTAATAAAACACTTGAAATGAATTCTTGAGTAAAATATCCTTTCTTCTTCAAAATCATTTTCTTTTCACAAAATGTCTTGAAATTTTAAAAGAAAGAGATTTTTTTGAAAATAGTCATGAAATATTTTAGAGTTAGCATCATGAAAATAAGGCATTATAAAACCGTAAAAATCCGTTTGTGCCATATAAGGTAAAAAACATTCTTCTCGTACTTTTGCTGGAAAAGTAAAAAATGTACCCCGTAACGAAAAAAAAGAATGATTCCTTACCTACCATGTAGTAAAAGTCAAAAATGGGTAAAAATAACTTCAAACATACATGAAAAAACTTTTTTAAAACATAGAAAAGGATGATAGAAATAACCCTGGTAAATACTTATGAATAAGAAATCTTGGATAAAAATGAGATTTGCAAATTTATCCCTTACCTTATGTCTGATATGCTTCGTATGTATCTGAACCTCCTCTTCTTCGACACGCCTCTTTGAAACCTCCACTAAGGGTAATAATATTGGACTTTGAAGAATACCAGGACCTCTAGGATGTTTCTAGTGAAGTGGATAAGAGAATTTGTCCGAGGTTGGCTGATCATGAAGGCTCAATGTTGTGTGAGGAAGAGAGGGAGGAGGTGCCATTTTATAAGGGAGGAGAGGGGCACCATTGGAAATCTTAAAAATATTAATTTACAATAAATCTAAACCCACATAAAAACCACCAAAAATGACTCATATTAGAATATTAGATGATATAGGGTTGTAATATCATCAACCAATAAAATTTAGACAAGTTAGGAATTTATTTTAAACATTATCAACTTGATTTATCCTTATTTAATCAATTTAATTTTATTTGTGGTAATAACATTATAAATTTTACATTATAACAAATAATTACTTATTTGTTGTGAATTGTCCATAATTGGATATTTTAGATTTAAATTTATAATTTTTAAATATTTTTGTGATTTTTAAACAATTTTATAATATGTTTTTTTAAATAACAATAGTTTCAATTTTGACACTATTCATTTATTTGAATTTAAATAAAATATATACCGAAGATATGTTCGAACTAAAATATTTAATAGATTCATAAAAGGTCATATGTATCTAGAAAAATAGTGGAGCACCTTAAATAGTTCATATAATATTTATTTTAATATTTTTAAAACTTTTTATTTTATATTTCTCTTAATTAAATAATTTAAACATCAATATTATGTCACCATTAATGATAATTATATAATCCCAAAAAATTCTAAATAAATTAATATGATATAGATAATTTTATTAGCATTCTTTAGACTACTTATATCCGAAGATTCATGAATTTTATCACTAAACCAAAATTATTATACTTATAATATTTAAGAAAGTGACATGATGTCACTTTCTTTGGTTTTAATAATTATTAAATTATTTTCAAGGGAAAAATTCCATTAAATGAATCTAATCTGACTCTTAGGTGATATGGGTAGACATTTAGTCATCCAATAGGATTTTTGCAGGTGTTAGGGTAATTTTATAATCTTATATTTACCTTTAATTACCTGATTTACCTTTAACTATGGTAACTAAATTTTACCACAGTTACTATTCATAATGCCCAAAAATAAAAAGTAGCCTATTAAGCTAATTTGGACCCAATGATTCCAAATATATAATCCAATTTTCAAAATTTAAAACACATAATTTTTAGTAATTAATTTAAAATTAATCCCGTTGTCGAAAGAATACTGGTTTTTGTTTAAAACATTGCAAAAGATTAAATTGATTTAACCTATGAATTCAAGGTAAAATCAATGCTAATGACATAAATTGTATTAAATGGTAAAAATATATTCTATTTATACGTTAAAATCATTCAATATTATAATTTATCCACATAAATTATTATGATGAAAAAATTTGTTTTTAATTAAAATATAGCGTGTTTTTACTATTCATTAAAATATGAAAGTTATCATAAAAATATCAAAACATTATCCAATGTGAATTTTTATATCCTGATTAAAAAGAAGAAGTTTATTTTGTAAAATTGAACTTATAATCATGTCAAAAACTATATTTAATGTGGGTGTTCCATCAAAAGTCGGCAAAACTGATTTTTTTGAAAGATACTTATTTTACTCGAAAAATTTATTTTGTTCACATAAAATGTTTTAACAAATTTATAAGATGAATAATAATGTTATAAAATTAAAAATGTGGTTAATACTATTTATAACGGCTAGTTCGTGATAATATTATAACCATATATCGTTGTTTAGTGAAACCGGGTATTACGTACAACACATGCTATCGAGGAAGGTCGTGATTGAGTGTAATGAAAGCCAAGTCAGGGTTGCGTGTAATGCAAGACTCCTTTGTTGTTGCGTATATCAAAATCCAACCATATACACTCAATGTTGTGTATATATATATATATACACTCAATGTTGCGTAGAATGACTATTATCAAACGAACTTGAAATTGTGTATAACACGATCCAAGAATTGTGTTGTGTATACTTCAAGCTAATACGGTGTTGCGTATAGCACAGGATTATCTTGGTGTAGCATAAAACACATGAAATCAAATAAATTAGAAAGAATACTTATCATAAAATCTCAGGGTGTCACATTCTACCCCCCTTAAAATGAATTTCGCCCTCGAAATTCGTCGGGGTTATACATGGTTTACTATTCGAAAGATTATTTAATAGAAACCCACATTTTAAAAAAGAATACCAAAACTTATCTTTAAAAACTAATGTATGAAACGTAACGGTTACCCAAATTAACTAATCCCTGGGTTTTCACATAGGAGAACATAGGTGAAAATATGGATATGAAAGAGAAATCTAACTGTCATGTTCTGATGGAGAGTGGTAGAGAACATGGCTATGAAATAGCCAACAATCACAAACCCATAGATTTGTGATGATCTAAGGCACCATCTGATTCATCGGATATAAGAGCACTAGGACAACATTTTTGGTTTTCAATATCATTTCCCTAAAGTTGAAAATTTTGAATTAGAAGAAATACAAACATGATTTTGGTACAATCTCATTGTTTTTCGTGCTTTGAACAATTTCCACATCATCTTTTAAAGAAATGAAGCTGAATTTGTTATTCATGAAGTGTTAACAAATCATGTGATAGAATGATGGGTCATTCCATTTGTTTTAAAAAAAAGGTTAACAAAAGTTATCAAATATACATAAGTACATCTATGGTGAGGTTAATCATATACGATTCCAAAAATGAACTTATACTTCATATAGCATACCGCTTAAAAAAATAAAACTAGTTTCTACTAACCAGGGACTTCCTATAGGCCAGTGGTATGCGATAAAGGCCAGTCGCACTTCGGTCGTGGGTTTGATTCCCACAGCTTTGTCTGACACGATGGGATGTCGCCCGTCCTGCAGGTTGTCCTTTTTCTAAAACTACATTACTCTAACATCCCATCAATAATATCGAAAAAAGTTCTATCCTTAAACAATACTAACATATTTCCAACATAATATATTCCAATTTTTAGGTTTATCTAAAATACTTCGGTCCAAGAACATAGTATAAAGAAAACAATTATTATAAAGGTTATCTACCAAGAATGTGAATACAAGCATTTATCCCACATATATCATAAGATATATCTTCTTGGTTGTATTCCAAACACATGAATACCTTAGTTATATATTCTCTTGAAATAGAAATTACCATAGAACCTTAGTGAAAGCATGAATACTGTCAAAAGGTAACTCTTTCTACATACCAAAATCCCAAAAATTCTATATACTCAAACCATTATATCACTTAGTCCTTATATCAGTCAGGAGCTCATGATTACTATCATATTATTTTCCCTTTATCCCTTCATTATGCGCATTTCATCTACTTTCCAAAAATATTTCAATCACTTTTTCTTGGTTACCAGTACCATATAATTACTGAAAACCAATACATAGATATTCCAAAATTACACAATACCATAAATGAGATTCCATGATACTATTTTTAAATCCCATTACATAAACACTTAATAATTACACAACATCATTTTCATACTCAACATCACAAATTGTGATCGCATGAGAATTCCCTTTATCCTTTTCCGTAAGAGGTTGCTCACGTTGATCATCAATAAACTGCGGATTAGGGCATTTATTAGCATAATGCCCCATTTCCTTGCACTTGAAGCATTGAAGTGTTGGTGGAGAGTTCTCTGTAGTCTTTTCTCTATTCACATCATTAGCAACCCTTTTTCCAGTACATAGACACTCAGCTACTCGATGACCTTCTTTTCTACACATAAAACATTTTCTAGTACCTTTTAGGCAATCTCCACCATGCTTCTTTCCACACTTTGAGCATAAAGAAACATTCATCTTCTTTTCACCATTATTTTTAGATTTCTCCATGAACTCCATCTTTGGTTTCTTGTCAAAACCATGAGATGGATAAGTAACACCATCTTCCATTTCAACCTTGATAGCACAACGCAGAATTTCTTCACAGCTACGGAAGTCTCTTATAGATAATTCCCTTCGAAGACTTGGTTTTATGCCAGTAAATAATCGATCAACTTTACTTTCTGGTTGGATGATAAAGCCAGATGCATACCTTCCATGTCTTTTAAAATTCCCTTCGTATATACCAACATATTCATCATCATTCTTCTTATGCCCAAAAACTCCTCTTCCATCTTTGCTCGAAGAATACGAGGGAAGTACTTACTAAAAAACAAGTTCTTGAACTCATCCCATTCCATAGACTCAGTTTCATCTCTTTACCTTATATTCTTGATAAGATTCCACCATTGATCAACATCACCTTCCAAAAAATATACTACTAAGATGAATTTATCATTCTTAGAAAATTGTAGAACAGAAAATATCTTTTCAGTAGTACTGATCCATTGTTCAGCCACTAAGGGATTAGAAGACCCACTAAATAGAGGTGGATGATGCGTCATGAAGGATTCAACAGAATGTTGCTCTTTTCTCTGCTCATTTTGAAGTCTAGAATGATTCAAAGCTTGTGTAAGTATAGAAATAAGATTTTTCACTCCATCTACCATAACATTGGTTTGTTTAGGAGGAAAATCATTGCATTGTCCATTACATTGATCAAAACGGTTCCTTTGGGTTACAACCATTGTCTAAAACCCAAAAACAATAGTGTGAGAGGCAAAAATCATGCTAGAGAAAACAACATAATAAAGGGGGAGTACCGTCAATATCTAACATCTTAGGTTAAATTCTATGATCTTTACCATAGTTATAAGACTAAATCCTATACGTATACTTATCCTTAGGTACATCCCTAGACATACCTTAGAAATATCTCAAGGGATCTCACTAAAGTTTTCGCATCCTAGTTTCCAAAGGTTGACTAAACCGTTTATCTAATACCAACTGTAGAGACCTGAAGCTTGACGTACATGGACATTACATTTCTTTTTCGGAATACCTAATACATAAAAACACACAAGGGGAGTAATAGATTAGTGTCTTTGGAAAATTGGAATATAAACAACTAATCATGTTGAAAGATCTTCAACATCTCCCATAACGATCTTCCCCTTTTTGTTTCCTTACCTAAAACCTTTCTTTATTTCCTGGGAAAAATAAAACATATAAAGGGTAAGCTAAAATGATCAGTTAGGGAAAACATAGAGAACATAAAACAATCCATAAACATTTGAATTTTAAAACATGAACATGAAATATAAACATTAAAACCTTGAGCAAAGACATAAATCTTGGAAGTACGTAAGGCATATATCAAAAAGGAACATCAATCATGATAAAATAGCATGGGAATAAAACATGTAATTGTAGAAACCATTCATCACTTGTTATGTTTTCCATAGTAGCCAAGGCATTGCTTCCAAGACCATATTAGTGGAAAAAGTCCCTTTCTGAATCAAGTTCACTCCTCGTTTCAGTCCTGTAACACTGAACCAGATTAACTTACCATTACAGCCATGTCTATCTCATGAGATATAAATCATTACCCAATGCATTGGAGGGAGATATAGGTCACACCCATCTCATAATGAAATCATTCTTACTTGTGCCACAAAATAAACTTAAAACATTCATCATAACCCAATGAATAAAATGGGTTTCATAAAAATCATCCCATAATAACATACTCCATATAAAACAAATGGATATAATTTCATCATAAGATAATTAAAACCATGTAAATCATATATACATGATACTTGAAACATATACATAAGAAATAATGTCATCTTATATGAAAAATGGTTTTGATAAAAAACTTGAAATGAATTCTTGAAAAAAATATCCTTTCTTCTTCAAAATCATTTTCCTTTCACAAAATGTCATGCAATTTTAAAAGAAAGAGATTTTTTTGAAAATAATTTTGAAATATTTTATAGTAGGCTTCATGAAAATAAGGATTTATAAAACCGTAAAAATCCCTTCCTTCCGTATAAGTTTTAAAAATCATTCTTCTCGTACTTTTGCTGGAAAAGTCAAAACAGTACCTCGTAACGTAAACAAAAAAAAGATTCCTTACATACCATGTAGTAAAAGTAAAAAATAGGTAAAAAGAACTTTAAAAATACATGAAAACACTAATATAAAACATGGACATTGATGATAGAAATAACTCCAGAAAATACTTACGAATAAGAATTCTCAGATAAAAATGAGATTTTCAAAATTATCCCTTACCTTAGGTCCGATATGGTTCATATCTATCTGAACCTCCTCTTCTTCGACACACCTATTTGAAACCTCTTCTTAGGGCACTATGATTGGAATTTGAAGAAGACCAAGACCTCTAGGATGTTTTTAGGGAAGTGCAGAAGAGAATTTGGCAGGGTTTGGCTGATCTTGAAGGCTCCAAGTGTTGTGAGGAAGAGAGGGGGGAGGTTCCCTTTTATAAGGGAGGAGAGGGGAACCTTTGGAAATCTCAAAAATATTAATTTATAATAAATCTAATCCCACTTAAAAACCACAAAAAATGACTCATATTCGAATATTAGATGAGATAGGGTTGTAATCTCATCAACCAATAAAATTTAGACATGTTAGGAATTTATTTTAAACATTATCAACTTGATTTATCCTTACTTAATCAATTTAATTTTTTTTGTGGTAATAACATTCTAAATTTTAAATTATAACAAATAATTACTGTTTTGTGGTCAATTGTCCATAATTGGATATTTTATAATATTTTAGACCATATAAATTTAAATTTATAATTTTTAAATATTTTTGTGATTTTTAAACAATTTTATAATATGTTATTTTTATAATATAACAATATTGTCAATTTTGACACTATTAATTTATTTGAATTTAAATAAAATATATACAAGAAATATGTTCAAAATAAAAGCTTTAATAGATTCATAAGAGGTCATATGTATCTATAAAATTAGTGGATCACATTAAATAGTTCATATAATATTTATTTTAATATTTTTAAAATAATTTATTTGATATTTCTCTTAATAAAATAATTTCAACATCACTATTATATCACCTCTAATGATACTTATTTAATCCCTAAAAATTATAAATCAATTTATATGATGTAGGTAATTTTATTAGCTTTCTGGATACTACTTATATCCGATGTTTCATGAAGTTTATCACTAAACTAAAATTATTATACTTATAAGAGTTAAGAAAGTGACACGTTGTCACTTTCTTTGGTTTTAATAATAATTAAATTATTTCCATGGAAAAAAGTACATTAAATGAATCTAATCCGACCATTAGGTGATATGGGTCAACTTTTAGTCATCCAATCAAATTTTGGCAGGTGTTAGGGTAATTTTATAATCTTATATTTATCCTTAATTAACTAATTTACCTTTAACTATGGTAAATAAATTTTACCGTAGTTACTATTCATAATTTCGAAAAATAAAAAATATCCTTTTAACATAATTCGGACCCACTGATTCCAAATATGGAATCCATTTTTCAAAATTCAAAACACATAAGTTGCAGTAATTAATTTAAAATTAATCCCGTTGTCAAAATAAAACAGGTTTTTGTTTATAACACTGAAAAGATTGAATTGATTTAACCTATAAATTCAAGGTAAAATAAAAGCTAATGAAATAAATTGTATTAAATGGTAAAAATATATTCTATTTATACTTTAAAACCATTAAATATTATAATTTAACCACATACATTCTTATGATGAAAAAAGTTCTTTTTAATTAAAATATAGCGTGTTTTTACTATTCATTAAAATATGAATGTTATCAGAAAAATATATAAACTTTATACAATGTGAATATTTATATCCTTATTCAAAATAATAATTTTATTTTTTAAAATTGAACTTATAAAAATTTAAAAAAGTTTATTTAATGTGGGTGCGCCATCAAAAGGCGGCAAAACTACATTTTTGAAAAACACTTATTTTACCCAAAAAAATTATTTTGTTCACATAAAATGTTTTAAAAATTTATAAGATGAATAATAATGCTATAAAATTCAATATTTGGTAAATAATATTCATAACGGCTAGTTCTTGATAATATTATAACCATATATCGTTGTTTAGTGAAACTTGGTATTGCGTACAACACATGCTATCGAGGAAGGTCGTGATTACGTGTAATGAAAGCCAAGTCAGGGTTGCGTGTAGTGCATGACTCCTTTGTTGTTGCGTATATCAAAATCAAACCATATTTAATTTATACATTGAATATATATATATATATACACTCAATGATGTGTAGAATGACTATTATCAAACGAACTTGAAATTGTGTATAACACGATCCATGAATTGTGTTGCGTATACTACAAGATAATACGGTGTTGCGTATAGCACAAGATAATCTTGGTGTAGCATAACACACATGACATAAAATAAATTAAAAAGAATACTTATCATAAAATCTCGTGGTGTTACAATATCCCATAGGTGCCTAATGAATCCCTGTATGTATATCATACTAATCAACATATGCCTATGCCTATTATAGCAGAGTGGGACAGGCCTCGAAGAACATTTCCCCAAGTTATACGGTTGTGAGTACATCCAAGGTCCACTAGTAGAAATTATAGCAGCTCCAGCCTATAGATAACAACACTCCAGATTTTCTTATTATGGTTGAGTAGGAATAGCCTATCAAGGATATCTCCCAGGGTTCCCTTGGTGTGTGGTAACCGAAGACCCACTAGCTAGATTTACTACAACACCTCCCTACTAAAAACAGTGATCTAGATAAAGGATTCTCAAATTTACCTACCTTTAGTATTACTTTGAAGAGGGTATCTTGGGAATCACACATTCAACATGGACAGTCTATGAATAAATTCACACCCTTCAGTGGTGTATTCAATTTTGATGAAGCTGAACACATTCCAATTAGTGAGACTATTCTTATCCCCATGAATTAAGTTAATAAAGAGGATTCTCTAGAATCTATATACAAAAAAGAGGTAGTCATGGATAGTGACTCGAATGTAATGAAAAATAAAAATAATGGGAGGAATTTGTAGGGTCATGTGACTATTGAAAGCAAGGATATCGTTAAAAAGGGGTCAGACTTATTGTCAATGAAGATACTTTGTTAGAACTATCAATGTATAGGTAAACCCCTAATAGGTAAGGCCCATAGAAATTTTATCTGGGCCCATAAACCAATGATTTCTAGATTTTTTGAATTGAATCTCCAATTTTCTAATCGGAAAGTATTTAGGTGGGTCTCTCATGGAAACAAATTTGTCTCCAAAAACTCTCATGACTCCAATATGGATCATTTGTGCATCCTAAGGCATGAAACCGTCCACATAACCCTATACATAAAGAAACCACATTTTTTTCATGTCTCTTGATACATATTAGGTTGTGTTTTATCATTCTTCTTTGCTTATGATTCAACATATTACATCAAAAGAAGGGAGTTCAGGGGAGAACTCAAGGTGATTTCTGAAGCTATGAATCATAAATGCGTGTATCTAGATGATTTTAATACTATAATCAATCTCGATGAGAATATTGGAGATAATTTTAATCTCACTACCTCTTTGATGTTTTTTTCTACATTGGTTAATGTAATTTTGTTGAGTTCCATGTTGGAGGGGTTTATTTCACATAGATCTAATATACTTGGAATGGTAGGTAGGAAAGAAATGTTGATATATGATTTTTTAGATGGATTATCAAAGTGATGCACATGGAGTTTCTCGATTCACTCTCCCCAAACATCACTCTGATTATAAACCCATTATTTTGGATGTCAACACACAAATCATAAAGTTAGATCCTATTCAATTTCACTATAAAAATGGTTGGCTTGTGCCTCTTGGGCATAGAGAACATGTATTGGATGCTAGTAAAATTAATATTATTTGATGTACTCGACAAAGTGTTTCTGGTAAATTGAAACACACAAAGAAACTGATGAAAATCTGTAGTAGATATTTGTTCTCAAAGATGGATTTGGATATTAAAACTATTGAAGAACAACTTGCATGGAGCCAGCTTAGGAATCAACATTAAAGTACTCCATCTTGGGAGGAAATAGAGGCCCACAATAGGATATATGGAATATAAATGACTAAATAAAATTTGGATAAACATAATTTGAATGTGATGTGGATAAATTATAGAGATAAGAACACAAAATTATTCAAAAGAATTTATATGAAGTACAGGGCCAAATTTGGGAAAACATGAATCAGTATAAGTGGATAACATTACACTTCCAATAATGACAAATCCTATGAATTGGTGAATAATTTAATGGCATTGTATTCTGATGATGGGATAACACATTTATAAAGAATGTTTGGGAATATCACTCCTTACATTTGGAGAACCAGAACCATGTTCTTATCAATACTCAACTTCAAGTGGAAATTAATGAGGCTTTATTCTCTCTCAACATTGAGAATTCTCCTGGTCCTAATTGGTTTCTTAAAAAATTCATCATGTTTTATTGGGAAATCTTAAAGGATTATGAAATTTCGTATCTTTTGAGCAACTCCTTTATCCCATATGGTATGAACTAATTCATTACCACATTGAAACGCACGAAAGAAAATTATCTTGATATTAAAGACATTAGGCCTGTTTTTCTAGGAAATTAAATCCCAAAGATCATTAGTAAGATCATCATGAATATGATAGGGATAATGGTCCATTACATCATAGCCCCATATTAATTTTCTTTTTTCTTGGGAAAAGTATTCAGAATTATCTTTTTATAGCTTATGAGATTATCATATCAATGAGGAGAAAATAAAAGGAGCAGTATGTTTCACTCAAAAGTGATATTTTTATGGCCTTTTAAATGTTAAAATAGATATGCCTTGTTGAGGAACTATGGAGATATAGATTTTTTAAATGATTTATTAATCTTATTTTCACAATATATGGCTCTTGAAGGTTGTCCATTCTCATTAATGGGGAGCCGATGAGTTTTTCAGATTCTCAAGAGGTGTGAGACAAGGTGATATGCTATTGGGAATTTTTTTCCACAGATGATGATTATTTCGGTCGATACATTAGTGATCTCACTCAGTTTAGACATTGTAAAATAATCAATGATAGGAAGAACGATTTTCACCGACAACGTTTTCTTTATTCTGATGAAATTTTATTCCTTGTCTAAGCCACAAAAAACCATATCCTCTATAAAAGATCACATTACACATTATAAATAATTTAATCGACAATCCATAAGTTAGGAAAAATCTATCATGGTCTTTGAGAAAAGTATTTTTGTTTCTATAAGAAAATATGATCACCCAATGACTTAGAGTGAGGGGGGTATCTCTACAATTCAACTGTCTTGGTGTCACCCTATTTTGGGGTAAGTCGAAAAGGTAATATTTTCACGGTGTATATTTTAGTACAGTTAATCAAATGGAAATGTCAAAAGGGATAATAATTACCCAGGCTAGCAGATTTTGTCTTGTCAACTATATTATAACATCCACATTTCTTATTCCTTCTCAATTCAAATATAACATATGGTTCTTATTAAGGAGCTTCAAATAATGGTTATGAACTTTATATGAATAGGATGATTACATGAAAATAATTTGATCACTATTTCTATAAAATAATTTATAAATCTAGTGGATTCATTAGACATTGGGATCAATGTCGATAGGATATTTAATAATGTTCTCATCCTAAAGTTACCATGGAATCTGATTTCCAATGATGTACCTAATTATTTCCTCTATACCAGGTTTATAGGGAGACTATTAAATGGATAAAAGTATTGTCTTGCCTCATCTTTTTTTTCCACTATTAATATTTCCTTTAATTGGATCTTATGTGATAATAAATGACTGGTGATTAGGGCTTCCAATATCAATTTTTTGGACCAATAAATGGATTGAGAAGCCATTATAGGATAGCATGTGTGTTACACCTAATGATAAACATAGTTTGATTGATGATTTTTATCACATTTTCACAATAATGGTAGCATGATCCCTCTATCGGTCTAGATGGACTTTCAAAGAGACACTTTATAGGATCACAGAATATTTGTATAAAAACCAAATAGATTTTTACATTTCAATACCAATTAATTTTATTAAATTGAATGCATGGGATTTATGCAACCACAACCCTAGTTTATGAAATTCAGTGTCATTTTATTCTACCATCTCAATTAATTCTTTTATGGAGAGCATGGAAAAATCAACTTAACACCCATGATCAACTCAAGAAGGATACCTTTCTACTTACTTATTTTTGTTCTATATTCATGAGTGTTGTGGAATGTGTAAACCTACATTTTCTATCATGTAGGTTTTCATCACGCCTATAGAGATACAATGGCTCCTTGTTCGGGTTGGACCTTGATACAAGAATACATCTGAACACTTTTATCGAGATTATATGCATTAGAAGTTCTAGTATATAGGTATAAAACCTAGTGTAAGTGGAATTCAATGCCTGTATAACTACTATATAGAGGACCTAGAACAACATCCTACTTGATTATATATAGTACAGTTCTTAGTTGGACATACTCTCCATTCATCGTGAGGTGCATGTAGTGATTGTGCTTAAAACTTGAAGTATGAATAACTATTAGGCATACCTAAATAATCATAGATCACTGTGAGTGTTAGGATGGAAGAGAAAACAAAAAATGGATAGTTATATTCAATGGATACCCCCAATCAACCCATGGATCAATGAGAAAGTTGATGTGGAAGCCTCTTGCACCCCAGGTCCCTCGAGGGGGGGAGGTGTCTTTCAAACATATCGTGGATTTGTCAAAAGGTGCTTCCATAACCACACAAGAGTTCAGGTTTCATATGAAGATGAGTTACGAGAGACGACATTTTCAGTTTGATATGTTGTAATGTAACAATGGAATTTATTAGGGATTGAATATAATTCTAAAAATATTGTTCATTCCATAAAAATGAGAAAAATAAATGTGACTTGGTGTATTTTACCTCAATATGTTGAATATCAATATGTTCAGTCAACATTTTTTGGTCGCTTCACATTCTTACATGATATAAAATTAGGTAGATGATGTTTTTCCAATAATACCATGTATAGACATGGTTATAATGTGGTCCTTTATAACCCCGAATTGTTGCGATCCATTGTTGGAGGATGTAATTTGTGGTAAAGTTAACTCTTGTGTTTTTAATTACCCCTTATAATTCTTAAATATTCTTTTATTTCTTTAATATATATTTTTAGGACTCATTTCTACCTCATCATAGTCTATTGTAGATATAAATTTACATCTAGAATCATAATAGTTCATTTGACATTGTTAAACTAACACTAAAATATATATGGTGTACCTTTATTCTTAATGGAATTTTTTTCTAAAACAAGATAAATAGTTTCTTAGTATACCTATTATCTTAGCTAAATAGAGATAAGAACACTTGTCTGGATTTAAACAATTCAATATCTATATGTCTCTCTTGAATATTAATTCTCTTACCACTACCAAGTAATTAAGTCTTATTATATCCATCATTTATTTCAAATTGTAATTTTATGATTTTAGAATTACTGATTTATTAGTTTTATATTAAATAGCCTAACAAAATATAAATAATATATGAAATATTTTCTTATT
This sequence comes from Viscum album, assembly GCA_963277665.1. Taxonomy (NCBI): domain Eukaryota; kingdom Viridiplantae; phylum Streptophyta; class Magnoliopsida; order Santalales; family Viscaceae; genus Viscum; species Viscum album. The sequence continues at coordinate 930,824,922 of OY728143.1, read as the reverse complement.
TTTTTCTAAAATTTACACAATTAATGTTTTTAGAAATTTTCAACAAAAAGAAATAGTTTAACATGAATAATTTTACTGGGTAATCCATAAGTTTTTTTATTCTCTTTATTAATCTATAAATCGCCAATATTTTACCCCTTTGATAATAAACCTTACCTCATTTAATATTTAAATACTTATATGGTTTATATAATCCAAATACATATATATGTGAAAACATATACAAAAATGTATATCTGAAGAAATTATAAGTAATGATCAATATACTTGTAGTATAATCTTCAATTAGGCTCTTATTTTGTCAAAATTATTCTTCCAATGACTATTATTACTATAGGAGTGGATAATATCATCATATCTATTAAATAAAAATTAAAAATGTTATCTTAAAATATTATTATAAATAAATCATCAATTCTATTATGGATATTAGATTCCCTAACTTGTCTTCTTCTCCTTTAATAATGGATAAGGAAACTAATTCCATAAAAAACAACTATTTATGATGAAGAAAAATAAAAAGTATACATTGTGATTTAACCAAATTGATCATTCAATCACAGATGAATAAAAACTAAAAATATTGGGAGGAATCTAATATTAGGTTAATATAAAAAAATAACCATATAGAAGCACAATCTTGTTAATATATCAATATTCTCTCGTATTTTTATGACATGATTGATAGCTATTTTTTCTTTCTTAAATTATATATTTTAAAGTTGATAAAATTTTTGATATAGCTCTAGGATTGTATAAATGTTATTTTTCATCAATAATAAGTTACTAAGAAACTAGTTTCCTGAAAAAAAAATACATGAATAATGATGTAGAGCCAAATGAATCCTCCACGATTTATCTATATTATTAATTCTATCATAGATGAATGTTAATGAAATTGTTGGTGATGATAATAATTTAACATTATTAGAAAATGTATTATCCATATAGAAGCCCAATATTTCAATATATAAAGGTACTATAGTTTTTTGAAGAGAATATTATAAGTTATTTTCCCTTTTATATTTTTTATTGATGATGTGTAGTAGAAATATTATTTTTCTAAAGTCTCGAATTTTTTCTTTTTAGCTCATAGAGATTAGACTTTACAGTATAAGATATCATGAACTTATGTTTCATTATTTTTTCTACAAAAATTACTAATTATATAATGTATCGAACAGAAGAAACATTATCCTTTAATTTCATATATTTATTATTCTCACTATCACACACTTACTAAGGTTAGAGATCCATAATATGCATTCCATTACATATTAAAAATTTTCCAATATTAAAAAATTATAAAACTTTTATTCAACTCAACCAAACATTTTAATGTGTGGAAATTAAAATATATGTGGAATATTCACTATATATTCTTGGTTTTTCATTCCATTAGTCTATAGTAATTATATATTTTGATTATTACTGTATTTGGTATGAATAAAATATAGAAACATTTATTTCATTTTTGTATTAGGTATTCCAATATTATATCAAGTCCCAATTACCCACCATTTAACATGGAATTTTTTATACTATTTAAATTATTAGTATTATGATGAATATTTCCATTCATATAACCCATGAAAAGGATCGATCAATTACTCAAATTTATTTATGTATGTAGTCTTCCCCACTATGTGACCAAATCACTTAGATAAATTAGGTAAACTACTCGTTCATAAAATCCTATATAAAATTTCCTAAATACATTTCTCCAAAATACATCAAGTCATTGAAGGGAAAATCCTCTTGATTTAATATTTTTTAAGTAAAAAAAATTACCATAATTGGGACTCCTCAATTATTATAAGAATGCTATCAAAAGACAATCAATCAATTAGTTCTATGATTTTATTCAAAATATATTAATGGAATCATATTTTGAATTATTATTTGATTTAGGGGGGTTTTACTATGAGTAAAAATTCTTATATTATCCATTTATATGGATTTTTAATGTTATGTGTATTTTATTTATGTGATTAACCATGTTTTGAATAAATCTTTATGCATAATCGTTTACTTTTAATTCCATAATTTCACTTTATCCCTTTTTTTATCATGATTCGGTATCCAAAAAATAAATCTTATAATATACATAAAATAAATAAATAAAATGTTTAATGATCAAGATATTTAAAAATATGTATGTTTATTTCGAACTATAAACAATGCATTAACCTTTTGGCGGCCCCTTGAGTCGTTATGTGCACAAGTTGATGTATTCCATCTCTAACCCATGTATCTATTATATTATCATTCACCAAGAAACTACCATTAACAAAATCCAGGAAGATGGTCACTCCATCTATACAATTAATTTACCTCAAACCCTAGTGAAGGGAACTAGAAGGGGGTTTTATATAAGAAACAATGCACACACCTACCATGTACATAATGAGGAGGGTGGAATGACTCACAAACCATGATTTTAATTCAATAGTAATACATTAAAATACAATGAAATAATTAATTTTTTTGAAATCACACTCATAAAATCGTCTTTCTAAACTAATTATCATCTACGTTTCCAGTGAATATGAATTTAAAATTACTTGCTAGCATTCATTCAAATTCATTTTTTCATTAGATAATACATGGGTGAATTAATATATTTTATTAATTGAAAAAGTAATTAATTAAATTTATCTTAATATCCAACAAATTGATCATAGATATACCCATCCTCTATGATTTTAAATAAAATTAATTATTTAATATACGTGATAATTTCATAAAATAATAACAAAAATTTTATTTGTAAGAAGTTTGATGAGGACAATCTCACACTACTCTGTAGGTATTGAGATTACATTCAGCCTTATTATACAACATATAGGATACATGTTTTTTCATTCAATTACATGGAATTTAAATGTTAATAAATGAAACATATAAAACACTTTAATTAAGGGAACATGGATTTATTTCATTTCATGTTCACTAATCTACATATTTTGACTATGTAGTTTATGTTGTTTATAAATTTACCAAAATATTAATTATGCATTTTATATCATATAAAATTTATCATATAGCATGTATGGATCATAAAATTCTAAACATAAAAAATAATTACTAGTTTTATGGGGAGATAAATAATTTTTTAATTTCCCACATAAACATGTTCACTACATACTATGTATTTCCTTCAATATTCTAGGTATGTTACTTGTTTGAATCTCCATAATTCACAAATTGGGATTGTTTATGTATTCATGCGAAGAACGTTCGGAGGTATTAGATGTGAATAGATGTTATATACTCTATAAACAACTTATTGAATGATTTTTAGCCTTAATGTGTTTTGAAATTAATAGAAACAACTTATTTCAGCACTCATTATCCATCACGAAAACATGATGACTATATGGTGTGCAACCTAGTTACACAACATGTATCTAGAAATTCAATGTACCGTCTAGTTTTGGTTAACATGTTGAGTATATTTAATACAAATTTTTTCACTATTAAAAGGTGATCTCAGGAATGTATGGTTTTTATTGGTTTAGTGTACTATGATACATGACATGAGCCTTTGGAATACATGTTGTGTACTCTTGAACAATCATACAATGATTTCCAGCACCTCCATATCAGTTATTTAGATTTCCTTCATTAATAGTTAATTAGATCTGGTGTATATGAGCATTAACAAAGAGAGGAAAAAATATATCGATAATGTGATTATTATAATGGATTTCAGGAAAGGAAAACAATATTTTAATCATGTCAGTGATATAATATCCATAATTAATGATAAATTGAATGTGACCACTCTTATACAACTTGTACATTATAGATGTAGTTGAATCACTAATTAGGTTTATATCTAACTCATCTATTATTTGATTAAATTTATAATCCACAATATATATGAAAATTAATGGCATGACTAACAAAATATTTTTAAATAATATTAGAAAATATTTTCACCAGAACTACGAGAGAGGGGTTTTTCATGTAAATTTAAAATAAATTTAATAGATATAAGAAATACCTATGAATTACCTTTCATATTAAATTAAGGTGTTGATCATCCAAACACAATTTAGTTGAATTTTTGATGTATTTATAAGGACCCATCTTAGAACCCCACTAGGAGGGATGCACATGTGATTCATTGATCATGGAACATACTTAATGGTACACCATGTACTAGAGAAATGGTATTTATCATCTAACATCACTCCCTTGGTTACTATCACAATTCCATCAGTATGGAAGGATTTTATCTCTATCTCTCTGTCTTGAGTGGGGTGTTGGAAGGGATATTCTCATGAATTTTTAAAAAAATTGTACATAAGTTCTTCATTGAAATAAAATTCTCCAGTGAGGAGAATGTTGAGATAATTTTTGATTCACAAAATTCTCATGGAGGTATATTTATAGAGCCAGGGTGAGGGTTTAAATTATTTATTTAATTTCAAAAAGTACCTTAATAATATATTAAAACCATTATAAACCCCATTCCATGTGAAATAATAATAAAAATAATATTTTATTTCATAGTTTCTGCTAATCCATGCAATGATAAATATAATTTTACAGTCTAGTAAATAAATATTTATCACTAAACCAACAATTATGTCTGTTTATCCTAATTTATATTAATTTATTCTTAAATAATTATATATTTAAATGTTGTTTAATAACTATATAAATAAATATTATAAACATTATCTATAGAATGAAAATTTTATATTACTATTCAATTAATGAAATAAATTACCTAAATGTTTTTTATTAATGTGTCTATAATATAACTAATTATTTTTAAAAATTAGTATAATTAAATAATTATGTTTTGAGTAAATTTTTATTTAATATTATATATGGTTTAAATATGAATAAAAATTATTTCTTTTTCTTGAGATTAATATTTAATTTGAGCATTAAATATAATTAAAATTTAAATGAGATTAGTAGAAATACATTGTTTGTGCCCCTATATGATACTTCCTTAGATAAAATATGATGACTATCCTAAAGGATAAGATTATTTTCTAACAATGGGTCAAGGAACCTAGATAGGAAGAAGGGATATCATAATGGAAACAACCACATATAAAGTATCAATATGTAATATAATCCCTTTTTCATGATATCACATGGAGAAGGATTCACATCTGTGTTGTTAACCTATATTCATGAAACATTTTTTTGATTATTATAAATAAATCCATCCTCTCAAAATCACCATTGAATTTATTATGATGGTTCAATTTAGATCAAAGGTCAGAGATATGATCTTCCATAAAGATGGAAGGGGAAAATCCTCGCTCTACATATTCATTAATAACTTATATATCTAGATACAGCCAATTTACACCACTTCCCAGGATCAAATTTATTTCTTTTTTTTAGAAGTACATAAAAGAATGTGAATCATGACATGCATTAATAATAATCTTAATGTCTATGTCCATTTAACAAAGTAACATATATGAATATAAAATTACACACAATAATGTTGAATTCCCACTACTGTATCTATTCTAATATTTTCATATCAAGAAGATTATTATGTTTAATATTTAGTAGATATTCTCTAACGGGTTGTTAAACTAGATAGTCAATAAACTATAAGTTCCATTATAGAATGTTATCCTACCATTTACCTATTTTCAAAAATATTTTCGTTGTATATCAAAATTCTAATTATTGTGTGGAAATATACATGAACTTATTAATGTGATACTTACTCTATATAATTATCACATTAATATAACATATAATAAAAATAAATATGTGATAAGGTATTTAATAACACTCATATCCCCGATTATATTGAAAATATTGAGTACATAGTAGTTTGTTTTAGGGCATAAACGCTATAAATTTATCCTAGTGATATATTTTCTAGTGGTAAAACCACACTCTATGAGACCTACATGGATTAGAAACTATTTTAATGAAATTTTATCATATAAATAATATATATAGAATTTTAAGGTCTTATAGGGAGGACCTTATTTTTTATTAATATCATGTGACAAGGGCTGAGGTGGTTTGTATTTTATTATCCTAAAATCATAAAATATTATTATTTTTTTAGTTTTATACAACACAGACTATATGCAAAAATAGGTAATAAAGTTTTAGGAATCAATGCACTGTTGGTAGTTCTGATATTCTGTCTATCCATTGTCATCATGGACTAATATCTATTGTATTAGATATTTTGTAGAACATAAGGACTTACCTCTTCTCAAATCATCCAAGTATTATTTGAATATATATTATATGGTATCATAGATAACAACAATTTCTTGTGGGAGAATGAGATGAGGCTTACCTTCTGATTCAATTCTTATATGGCCTAATTTTGACAAATCTCATAGTTATTCTTGTTTTTATAATAAATTTATTGATTCATTTGATAGAATTAAATCAGTTGTGACTCTACTTATATTCAACTAATTGTTAATAAAAAGTAAAAAAATGTAGGTGAAACTGAATATAAATATATATGACATAATATATCCCATATATTAGAATTTAGGGGATGACATGCATTGCATTTTATTTTGTGATAATCCTATAAATCATATAGGTGTGAATCTCACTAAAACATCTTATATTTTTATAAATAAAGTTGAATTACATTTTCAAACAATTTATTCAAATCCTATATCTATATTTATAATTTACTAGATAATATTGGTATTATTGTTCAATTTAATATTTTACTCATGGTATACCTTCTTCAACTTGGAAGAAAATGAATTTTTTTTCGAATGAATTTATTAGGGAATCCAAATATTTGTAGATATTAAACATCATTATGATTATAAAATACTTTATTTTAAATGATATTATGGAAAATTATTTATCCCATTTTGAAAATAATTTTTCATTATGAAAAATTTAATTATATTGTTTTATTATAATCGAAGGCTATATACGCTTGAAATTTGTCAAAAAATGGTGATTGACCTATACTATATGGTAGTATTTTATGAAAATAATGGTTTATGAATAATACTATCAACTATTTGAGTGGAATGTATGTTATTGTATAATTATATAAAGAATTTCATAATTTACACTCAAATGTATCTAACTCTCTTAAATTATAGAAAAAATACTGGCTTCTAACTAGTGGGCACTATATGTGCCAACATGACCTTTCTATATACTGGAATAGTTCATTACTCTTTAAGAACACAACATGGGGAACCTATCAATGTCAAATGTTTATATGACTTTCTATGAATTTAGTCTATCATAAAGGAAAAAATATTATTCCCAAAGATTCATATTTTTTCCTTCTTTTCACTATCATTTGGAACAACATCATTTTAAAGATACACCTCTGTGGGAGACATCCAATAGGTTAAATAATCACTATATTGGGATGAGGATTCACTTCAATATAGTGTGGTATCATGTTCCTAGATTTTTGAAAATAAATTTCTCTTAAATAAAGAAACCACCATAGGATGAGTGATTCGAATGGATTTTTTATCTTGATATTATTCTTCTATATCTATAACTACATTGTCTGGTGCATATGCAGAAGTATTTTTTGAATATATATTGGAGAAGTGCTTACTTTTTGAATGAAATTTCATGATTAATGCTAATATATAATCTGTATTTGAAATAATATATTTCTTTTTATTGGAAAAGTAACCATTTATTATATGTGTTATTAGTTCTAAATCACATTAAATGTTTATTTGAGAATCTAGTATTATGAAAAATACCTATAATTATATATTAATGGAATTTGTTTCTATATTTTAATTTATAAAATATTAGTATTGTATACAATTTTATGAAAAAATATGTAATTTATCCACATTTTATTGTATTTTACAACAAAAATATGATGTCGAATAATAACATAATGACTTCCCATTAGAACTAGTACCCATATAACATTAGATGACTGAGGATGTATTTGAGTAGATCAACGTGTGAGACCAAGTTTACAAGATGATATTAAAGATATTATCTAATATTTTCCAACATAATAACCAATAAATGGTGGGTCATTTTTATATCACAGTATTGGTTCTCTTGCTAAAGCATTTTTCAATTTGGTTAACAGAGAATCATTTCCTAGACCATGTCATTTTTTGAGCACATTGTGGAACATGAAATCACACCATGGTTTCTATATAAATGATAATAATTATTCTTTATATGTAAAGAATATAGAAAAAAGGGTGTTGAATTTACTACTTGAGTTCATCAAAGGAATTATTGTAACTCTTGTCACATTGGTGGGTAACTCATATCTTCATCAATATCATGTCATACTCTGACCCTTGGGCCATCAAAAGTTTGTTATAACTAAAAAAACTATATATGAAATTTAAGGCCTAAAAACGAATATGGAATTGATAAAAATAATTCATGGTATTCATAAAAACATTTTCATTGTGATAATAATGTTTTAGACACTGGATTTCAATGAAGTATCATATTTTATCATTATTTTTCTCTGTGAGGAGAATGGTTTTAAGATACATTGGGTGTTAAACATCCCCAATGAATATAGATTTATTAAACATATTAACCTCCACTTTTGGACTGAATTATTTTGTTGAACTTCTATTACAACTAACTATTAAGATTTTCCAGTACACCGAAATAATGTGTGGCTTCCTAGGGGACTAACAAAAGAATATGCATTTAATTTTTTTCAAAAAAAATTGTGATATTTCGTGATGAAATAGATTTATTCCACTTATTCTTCAATGGTTATATAGGTACTCATTCTAGTTTAACATGAGTCCTCTTCAATGCCTAGGTACTCCTTCTATATCTCACCAATAGTGGTTGAAATAAACTATTCAAATTTGGAGGTGGGATCCTTGATATCTTTATCTTTATAATATTTAAGAGTGGAGGATATATTTACCATTTAAGATTTATGGGCTAATGTGGGGTTTTTATAACTCTCAATGAGGTCACATAATTATGATGAATGAATCATTTTTTTAAGTCTAGTTGATACCATGTGGATGGAATAAAATCTACCTAAACACAATGTACTTTTTCTAGGGTTCATATCCATCCAATCAATGAGATTTAGTTTTTTTACCGAATATTAGTCAAACCTATATTCATGTTGATCAATTTTAATGTGATGTTGATATAAATGGAATTAATTGGGGTATTATTTATTATTGATGGTGGTTCCTCAATATTAAAATTATATTAACTATCATAGCACATATGTGTTATTGGGGTTTCAATGACATTTTTTAGAATAACCTATTGAACTCTCAATTATGGAGTTAAAATCTCTATTCAATTGATCAGAGATAAATAGTCTTTACTTATTCTGTTACATAATTAATATGAGTAATTTTCAACCCATGAAATGAATAATTATGGGTTGTATTAATCATTAAAATCTACATCTTATACCATTTATATTATCATTAATCAATGTAAATGGATTAATATGTCCAAAAACGGGGAGTTATCACCATAGAGTACACTAATATTCCCAAAATTTGAGTAATTTATTAATTAGTGTCCTTAAGAGGGTATTAAACCACATATATGCATCCATGAAATTCTCAATATGATGCTAAAATATTTATCATAGTATACATCCATGAATTTAGATTTAGATATGATTTATCTAAAATGATTCTTTATTATAATCCTTTAAAGGGGTCTTCTTTGCCTCTATTCACACCTCGATATTTTCAAGTTGGAGGTAGAAAAGTGAAAATATCTTTATCCAAAATGGTATAGGGTCAGGATTTGGAAGATATTTAATCATGAAATATTATTAACTAAGGTTGCAATAATATTGATATCACCCAGAATTTCCAATATATATGTTATTTATGTGTCCATGTTTGTATATATCCTATTATTATTATGTGTCCAAAATTATATATGATATTACATGGAGATGTCCCTCCATTATATGTATCATTAGTAGACTCATATTTTTTAAAAACAAGGGTGCCTAAGAGAGCCTAAATTAGTACACCCCTAGGTTCTTGAGAGAGATAAAGGAGATAAAAATTGAAATTCTATCCTAGGAGATTGTATATGCACCAAAAAAAATATTTTTTCAGGGAATCTGTAGTGTTTTTTCATATATCTATTCATTAGATTGATGATTATGTAAAAAATATTATTTTTCAATTGACAAACATTCTAAATAGTAATTTTATTTCATTTTTGTTATCTATATGTTATGTTTAATAATACACCATGTGTCTTAAAAATGACTAACATTCTATTTATTTAGTATTTTTCTACCAATATGATCAAATAAGAGTATGTGTGAGACAATTTAGGATCTGATTGATCTTCATATTGGTCTTATTGAAGTCATTTCCTTCAATTTATTTATTTGTGAATTTCCTTTTTTGGGTGGATTCCATAATAATAAGATATAATACACTCTCATTTCTCTTGGCCTCTATCACCTCTTCCAAATTATTATTTGGAAACATAGAATTATTTATGCCTAATTGATAAAAAATGGATGTGCTAATGTAAATGATATTTAAGAATCTATAATATGAATTTTCATAAAATAAAAATAATAGTTAGCATAGTGTTACTCATCATCTAAATTATGGGGTCAAGAAGTCCATTAGTGTCTCGACCATTTTTGGTTTTACTAGAGGCCTTTATTCTTATTTTATATTCCTCTAGAAATGAATGCATCAATTTATTTTATGACTATAAAGGTGGAGATTTATTTATTATAGATTCAAATGAAATTAGGGATATAAATTACTGATTCATTCTTCCCTAACTGATTTCATGTGCATAGTTGACAAATATTCTAGGTTTTATAAATCAAATTTATATGTCCCTATATTGGAGAATCGATTACACTTTTTATCCCCCTATATTGTCGTATCAAATACACATGTTACATTATATTTGGTTTTTTAATACAACTTATTCAATGTTTTGATCTTCCATTAGAGGCATACTTTGATGATGAAGCATTTCTAAATATTTTACCCTAGAATTTATTGATAATGATAGTAATCAATAAGATAATCAAACCAAACCTCATCAATTATTTCAACTTCAATCTATACTAACATGTTTTTATTATTGGTATTGATTATAAATCTTGTGGTTTATCCCTTTGGAAGGGAACTACCTATTACCTTCCATTTTATGAAATTAATACTTATATGTCACTTCCAAAGGGATAGGTAGATCCCTTCCAAAGTTATATTAAATAACCCAAAATAATAGTAACCATACCCATGAATGGTAAAATAAAATTTATGTATCTTATAAGTGGCAATTTGAATATAGTAAAATTATTAGTGTTCTTGTAAGTCAAAAATAATTAATTACAATTAATTAATTAATTTAGATGAAAATTTATTTTTCTTTAATTTTTTCATAAATTAAAAATTATATGTATTTTCGGTTTTATGATAATTTTATATGACAATATGTAATTTTTGAAAGCATTATGAAATCAGTTTTAATTTTAAAAACTATACTTGTTTTAATAAATTGTGATATTAATTTAAAATTAAATTAATAAAATTTTTAAAATTATTTTTGAAAAATAGACTTTATTTTTTTATTCTAAATTTCTATATATTATCAGGGTTATTTTTTTGGTATTTTTCCGAAATACTTTAATTTTCAGGAGAATACTAACAATATAGTTTTTCACAAAACCAGTGTATCTTAAATTGCATTATTCATGATGTAATGATGAAATAAACATTATTGAAACATAGATATTTCCATGTTATATTTAATTTCATATATTTTTCCTTAAAATAAAATAAACTCAATTTTCAAACCTAAAATGAACTTTCCAGAGGTTAAATTCAAAAGGTGATTCCTTAAAGTATCCTTTTCTCTTTCCATAACTTTCCTTATAATAAATTAATGAATTCGGATTATAAATATGATTTAAAGCGTAAAACGAATTTTATTAATTTAATAAAATATTTATGAGGTCGAAAACTACTATTACAAGTCTAACATTTGATATATTATTTTATTTAATATTTTATTCTAAAAACACCCCCCTCCTCATGTATAAATAACCCCTCTTCCTCCCCTTCACAAACCACACCTATCAAGCATCAATACTTGTCTAAAATCTTCCCAAAAATATATCCTATACACTATAACACATCCAAGAAGATTATGGTCTCATAAAAACTCCAATCCAATGTTCCTGTTGCAGGATCTCAAGACGATAACTCAAGAGGTAATTCCCCTCTCTCTTCATTTAATCTCATTTCAACTTCAAGTTCATTTGTTGTTATCTCCCGACCTATCATCATACACATAGAATGGTAACAACCATATTATATATATATAATGTAATTTTGTGAAACTAATGGTATATTATATCATCCAACCCCATTAAATTATTCTTTTTTATTTTGGGAAGGAAAAAGTAATTCGTGTCGTTTTAATTTATCACCTTTAAGAACGACATATTTTCAATTTTATTTTCCTCCTTCATATCTGATCATAAAACCAATTTTATTGTTGAAACAGAATATTTTATATTTATTATATCCCATTTATTTTTTTGTAACTAAATTTTGTACATATAACTAAATTATAAAAAGATACAAGTTCATTTTGGATGAAAACCCGCCCGAATTAACCCAAATGATCATCATTAAATTCTTATAAAATGATTCATCCACATTGTGTATAACACAATTCATTATAAGATAATTTAAACATATTTAATACTATTAACAACATGAATTATCATATCTAGATTTTTATCCATGTTATACACGATCTTCTAATCATCAATACAAGTGAACCGCTCAAGAAAACAATAAAAATAATCATTCCCAGACAATGTTTTTAAACTCTAAAACTCACAAAAAGGCCAATAAAATTACTTAATGAATCCATAATGAACCATAATAATGTTCAAAAGGTTATGTAATTATTAATTAATGAATATAATGTGATTATACAGGACATTAATGTGACGGAAGTGTTCAGACATAAGATTTGGACAAATTCTCGAACCCAACATTCTTTCTGTGGGTTCTCTATCTTTCACTCCATTTTTAGAATGTTAGATCATTTAAAATAATTTCTTCCAATTTTTTTAGCTCTTATGGGATATACATGTCTTCAACTAAATTTTATGTCAAACTAATGTTTTCAAAAATAACTTTTCTTTCAAAAGCACACATTTTACTTCTCACTCATGGTTGATAGTTCTTATGTCATGTATGTTGTTCCCTCTTTATTTTGGTAATCCAATGTTTGTGAAATATTTCATATGTGATGAAACCAATTACATTCCATGTGTAATTTATGTTCCTTTTATATATGTGTTTTATGTTTAATTCATGATAATGATAATGTTTTGATGTGATGGGTGCACCTGAAATTATATAGTGCTCTAATGCATTGGGTAAAGTGATGAATATCATGAGTAAAAGGGAAATGATGCATGAACAAGAATATATCATTGTTCACAAGTATGTTTGGTATTTAACCACTAAGACATGATATTTTATTTTTATCCATTATCACATTTTAAGTCTTTTATTAATTATTTATCTCATGTTCATGATCCTTTTCTAATGATATGATTGTTCTCACCCATTGTTATATTGTTCATATCTATCCCCTCAGTAGGATTTCATCTCACTAATTTTTTATGTATATCCTCAGGTTATTATGTGTACTAATTATTTTTCAAGGGACAATAAGAAGCTATAGAAGAAGGAATTAATAAATGTAAATGTTTTGTGTTGTGTTTTAAATGTTAATGTATATTTTTTCTAATCCTCCAAAACCTATACATGAAAAGGTCAGTAGCTGTATTATGTACTATGTATTTTTCTTTTATCCTTTATAAAAAATAAAAAGCATGTTATAATGCTGAATCCGGAAGTGAGAGTTCATGTATTTATAGTTTGTATCAGAGGAACGGTATAAGAAACATTAGAAATTAGACGTTTTCATTTTAAAAATTAACATTTAAACTTATGGTTAATTAGGTACTCAAAAGGAAATAGTTTTTCTTAATTATCAACATAAAAATTCAAAATTATAAGTTCATTAAACGAATTGTGAGGGCCCAATTCATTTAAGGGGGGAAGAATGTAACATCCCAAAATTTTAAAAGGATATACTATGTGCTTAAATGAACTACTAAGTACTATGTGGAATTTATAATCTATACATGGAACATAATTTTCCATCTTCTATGTGAGGAATTTCAAAAATCTGACATACACGATTTTGTTTAGGATGGTTTTTGGAGTCTAATAGAATACTCATAATTTTTGGTAAATAGTAACATACACTTATTAATAGTAATGGTACCCTTATGAATGTTAATATGACCCTTATGAATACTATATCTTCCAAAATAATAGTAACCACACCCATGAATGATTAAATAAAATATAGGCATCTTATAATTGACAATTTGACTATAGTAAAAGAATTGCTATTTTTCTAAGTAATAAATAATTATTTATAGTTAATTAATTAATTTCAAATAAAATTTCGTTTTAAATAATGTTTTAATAAATTAAAAAAATTTATGTATTTTTTGATTTAAGATAATTTTATAAGACCATGTGTAATTTTTAATAACATTTTTAAATCAGTTTTAATTTTAAAAATTCTATTTTGCAAGTAAATTATGATTTAAATTAATAATTATATTAATCATAATTAGAAAATTACTTTTAAAGAATAAACATCATTTTTAAATTCTAAATGTCAAAAAATGTTTACAGTTATTTTTTTTGGATTTTTCTGAAATACATTAATTTTTAGGAGAATAGTAAAAATACAGTTTTTCACATAATCGGTGTATCATAAATTCCATCATTCATGATGTAATGTTGAAATAAACATTCTAGAACAATATATTAGGCCATGATATATTAAATTTCATACATGTTTCCTTAAAATACAATATACTCAATTTCCTAACCTAAAAATGAACTTTCTAAATCCTAAAGTCAAAAGGGGTTTCATTAAAGAATATTTTTCTCTTTCATTCACTTTCCTTTTAATAAACTAATTAATTAGAATTATAAATACTATTTAAAGCCTAAAACTAATTATATTATATTAATATATTACTTATGATGTCAAAAAACTACTATTACAATTATAAAACTTTATATAAATTTTTATTTAATATTTTATTCTTAAAACACCCCCTCCCCATTTATAACTAACCCCTCTCCCTCCCATTGCCTAACCACACCTCTCAAGCTTCAATACATTTCTAAACTCTACCAAAAAATCTTCCTTATCCCCTATCCCACATCCAATAAGCTTATGGGTGCATCAAATGTTCAATCAAATGTTCCTTGAAGAGGATCTCGAAGGGATACCTGAAGAGGTAATTCCCTTATATCTTTTCCTTTAATTTCTTTTCAACATCATGTTTTTTTCATATTATCTCCCCACCTATCTTTATCTACATGGAATGGAAACTCTAGTATTATAAATATAAATTAATTTTATGATAATAATGGTATATTATATCATCAACCCCCTTCTCCTATTATTTTTATTTTTGAAAGGAAAACAGTGTTCGTGTGGTGTTAATTTATCACCTTTAAGAATTACATGTTTTCAATTTTACATTCCGCCTTCAGATCTGGTCATGAAACCATTTATATAGTTGAACTAGAATATTATATATTTACTATATTCAATTTATTTTTATGGTACTAAATTATGAACATATTACTAAATGATTAAAAGATACAAGTTCACTGTGGACGAAAAACCGCCCGTATTTACCTAAACGATCATCATTAAATTTGTTTTTAATGATTCATCCACTTGGTATATAAAATAATTCATAATAAAATCATTTAAAATTATTTAATATCATTAATAACATGAATGGATAGTTCTGAATTTTTATCCACGTT
This sequence comes from Viscum album, assembly GCA_963277665.1. NCBI lineage: Eukaryota > Viridiplantae > Streptophyta > Magnoliopsida > Santalales > Viscaceae > Viscum > Viscum album. The sequence continues at coordinate 930,809,038 of OY728143.1, read as the reverse complement.
CTACATGAACATCCATTCACGAATACAAGTGAACCACTCAAGAAAACCATAAAAACAAACATTCCAAAACAATGTTTTTAAACTCTATAACTCATGAAAAGACCTATAAAATAACTTAATGAAACCATAATGAACCATATTCATGTAAAAATTGTTATATAATTGTTAATTAATGAATCTAATGTGATTATAGAAGACATTAAAGTGACACAAGCGTTTGGATACATGGAATGGGGAAATTCTCAAACCCAACATTATTTCTTTGTGTTCTCCTACATTCACCCCATTTTTTGAATGGCCACTACATAAAATAATTTGTTCATCATTATGTTACCATTTATGGAATATAATTTTATTCCACTAGATTTTCTGTCAAACATATGTTTTCCATAATATCTCTTCCTTTAAAAGAACACCTTTTACTTCTCACTAAAGGTTGATGGTTATTATATCATGTTTTTTATAACCCATTTCCTTTTCTAATCCAAAGATTATGAATTTTGTTTGATATGATGAAAACCATTCAATTAAATGTGTTATTTATGTTAATTTTTTATATATGTTCTATGTGGAATTCATTATAATTAGAATGTTACAATGTAACGAGTGTGTCCAGAATTATATTGTTTGAAATGAATGTTATGATGTGAAAAGTGCCCCCAAAATTATATAGAACTCCAATTCATTAAGTAAAGTGGTTAATCTCGCGATTAAAAGGGAAATAATTCATGAACATGACACTAGTATTTTTCACATGTATGTGTGGTACATAACCACTAAGATATGATATTTCATTTTTATGCATTACCACATTTCAAGGCCTTTATTAATGATTCTACTAATATTCATGATCCTTTGCCTATGATATGATTATTCTCACCCATTTTGATATTTTTCATATATATCATCATACTTGGATTTTATCTCACACCTTTTTTATGTATATCCTTATGTGATTATGTGTACCAAAGAGCTTCATGGGATAATAAGAAGCTAAATAAGAAAGAATTAAATAAATGTAAATCTTTTGTGTTGTTAATGATAATTTATGGTTTGTCTAATCCTTCCAAACCCAAACAACAAATGGTCCTCAGTTTTATTATATACTATGTATTTTTCTTTTATCCTTTATAAAAATTATACACAACATGTTTTAGTACTAAATCGGGATGTGCGGGTTCAGCAATTTACAGTTAGCCGAATAATTTTTGACTTCATTAGTGTTAAGATGAATTGGTAGATATCCTATCATTTGATTTTTTATCATTTATAAATGGACCATAGAAAATCTTTTGGTACCAGATGAATGTTTCCCCCACTACAATTGGAATTAAGTACCTTAGTTTTTATACCTTCTACTGCTTTGAGGTTCACATCATGGAGCTTCATTGAAAAAATAATTTTGAGATATGGTATTCTGAATCCCAAATTCCATTAAATATCATTAATGTAATATTTCCAATATTCTACGAACTAATAGTCATGTAATGACCCAAACATTAATTAATAAAAATTCCACTTGATCTAATTAAATATATTATTATTTAAAATGGTTATATAAGACATATAGACTTCCTTGGTTTTATGTTTATGGATTTTAAAATACTGTTAATAATTGTTAATGTTGCTAATATAGTCATTGAACAGTGATTACATTATTAGTATAAATATAGGGCTTTAACTAATCCAATTTTCTCAAAAAAAGGAACTAATAGCCTCATCCAGTAAAAATGCACCGTTTGAAGCCCCTTTTTCAGAGCTCATAAAGGATGTGGCATCACTGGGCTTCACTCTTCACCATGTCCAATATGAGCTTCGACATGTTAATCTTGAATGAAACCGCCTATGATAGAAGTGTATGTTGATAGAGACTACCACCCAAGCGATGTTACATGAGCCACCCCAATGGTATGTCACCATATTACACCTTAACCTTAGGTGTTATGTGGGTTTCATATAGGGATATGTAACAAGACTCTTTCACTATGATTATAGGCATTATTTTTCTATATAGAATAATGAATATACATTCATTTTATTATTGTTACTTTGTAAATAGTTTTTAAAGAAAATATATTATTTTTAGTTAATATTCAAATAAGAAATTTATTTTTATGAATTAAAAAAAATATAAATTAAATAATAAATTAATATAATATTACTATTAAATAAGGTTTTATTACATATAAATGATCGTATAATTTTTATGAATATAATTGTAATTTTTATTATAGTTTGAAAGTTGTTTTTGTCGAACACTATGAATTTTCGATAAATGATGTTTTTTATATTAAAAGTAAAAAATTTACATAATTAGAAAATTATTTAGATAAAATTAAAATTATTTTTGGAATTTGTATGTCAAAATTTTGCAATGGTGAATTATTCATAATTTTTTGAGACAGTCAAATTTTTTGGTAAAAATTAAATACCATTTAAATATATATTGTCATTTATGACATCATAATGACCTAATAGTTATGTAATGATATAATATAAATTCTATTTTCATCTAATATATGTCTTACCTTTAAAATAATGTGATTTTAGGTTTGTTTGATTTTTTTAATAGCCTTAGTGGACCCTCCAAGACCTATAATCCATTTTAATGTTTTAAAATGATTTCCTTGAGAGTATGACTCACCCCCACATACGAAAGCCAAATATTTTAATAAGTTCATAAAATTTCCTTATAAAGTATTTTTTTTATCAAGATTATTTGGAAAAATCCATAGGAAAAATCCATGGATTGATTTTTGGTTTTGAATAGTTTAATGTGTAGTGTCCAAAACCTAAATAATAAAAACATCCCTCTTCATTCCTATATAAAACCACCCATCCCCCCGTTAATCATCACAAAAAACCATTTGATATCAACCAAAATCTTCCCTTATACCTCTATAATCTTTTCAAGGCACCCAAATCTCCTATTAATCCTCTCCCAATCCTCCCCGAAGCTTTTTGGACCACACTTCCAAGTAAGGGATTTCTTCATTTCCTATCTTTGTACAAATATATTTATATTTTTTTACCCTTTTCTTATCAATTAAAAATGTTGGGGTATGATTTCACACCTCCGCAAATACATCACTTTTTATGTTTGAATTATTATAAACCTATTTATCTCTCATTAATTCCTCACATGTAAACTTGTTACCATACTAAAATTCCATAAGTGGCTTCTCTCTTCTCATTTACATTCAAGCAATTGATTTGTATAATAAATATATATTCCATTAAATATGTTTGTAAATGTATCTATATGACCCTATTACATGAAATTTCATTTAAATATGATGATACACCACTTTCTCTCTCATCAACTATTTTTATGAATTCATATGGCATGATGTTATGCAGCTGAAATTGCAACACAGTTTTTGACGCCAAAGTCATTGTGTAGTGAATACCATTACCATTTCTCTATCAAGGGTATTCACCTTTATAAAAATTTACTTATTGATTATGTATTTTCATGTATTAATTCCATAATCATTTATCGTGGAATAAATTATGATGTTTAATGAATCCATATTATAGGCTCCTTGTGGTACACTTATTCATGAAATGAAATGATTAAGAAGGGTGTGCCATGATAGTGCTCCAATGCATTGGGTAAAGATTATTATCATGTTACATCAAGTTAAATTAGTGTTTACTCATGATAATTAAATTAAATTGAGTTTTTACTTATGCTCCATGTGAAATGAGACTTGTCTCATTATAATATTATATTAAATGGTGTTTCCACATTTCCATGTTATGATTTTAATGTAATATCATGCCATTATGTAAATTTTTCTTTAATTATGCTCCACTAATTTTCCTTTTTCATATAATGTATTATAATATTCATGTTATGCCTTTTTTACTCCCATACTGGGTTTTATATCATACCTTTTTATTATGCATGTCCTCAGTAATCCCCTGCAATGCTATGTATGATGGAATGTGTGTGGTAATATAAAAGAAGTTTTCAATGAAGATGTTTTTTCATGTTATAATTTGTTATGTAATGTTCAAATCCCTAAATAAAATAGACATTCTGATCTTTTATGTTGTATCAAGTGAAGATTTTATGAAATAAATCATTTTTATGTGTGATATAAATAGCAGGGTTTTCATAGTTGGCAACAAAGGGAGGTTTAGTTATTATTTGGATTAGGTTTAGAAAACCCTAGTAAAATCATTAGGGACAAGACTATGTGTAATAGTAACATCCCAAAATTTTGATGAGTATTGAGAAAGTGTTTTACCAAGAAAATATATCCTTTTCTGGATATGAGTTGGTAGAGGCAGCTCTGGCACAGATGTATCTTGGGGTAAAACCCGAAAACACTTTTTTGAGATAGACTGGAATAAGAACTAGTTCCCGAAAACGGGCCTCGATTCACTCATGGTTAGGAAAATTCCATGGGAAATTCTTTGGTAAATTTATATTCGTAGTATGAACCATTATTATGGTAATTTAAAAAAATTCCCATAATAATATTTTTGGGGAAGTAGATCATGTAAAGCATAGATAATTTAAACAAATAAATGTAATTTATATGTTATCTATTTTATTCATTGGATTCCTCTTTATGTGTTACCCCTCACATAACTTTTGTTCAAGACAATGGACAGGAATACAATGACCTGGGCTAACAACTTATGTGACGATAAATATAGGGCTATTCAAAAGAGATGCCCAATCTAATGGGAGTAGGAATTGAAAACATTTTCATGATACTCTCTCAGATAACTCATGTTTTGAATTGAAACTTGGGTTAAGAGGAACGTCCACCCCCCCCCCCCCCCCAATGAAAGAACAAGCCGCAATCCGGATATTTATGAGACAAAGGAATCATTATTTTAATGGATCATTCGATTCCTCAATCGCTGAATAATGGATTGACTCCATTGAAAAGATCTTATCCATCCTTCAATGTTCTGAACAAGAGAAGGATCATTGGGTTTCTTATCATATGGAGGGTAAAGTTGATCAATGGTGTAAATTTATCAAAAATAAAAAAAATGAATAATAGATTGAGGTGTATGAATGAAAGGATTTCCAGAAAATGTTTTTTGATAAATATCATCCTCACACCATCCGACTTAAGATGGAAGGAGACTTCTTTTCCCTCATACAAAAAAGTTAATGAATTCTACAGAGCATACAAACCAAACATTATAAGGCTTTCATGATATTAATCTAGATTTGTCGTTACACCTAAATGAAGGGATAAACTCTTCTTTGGTGGGATAAAACCTTTCCTAAGGAATTCCCTTGAGATCCGTGACATCGAGAGCTATAATGAAATTGTCTGATGTCCCCTCAATGTAAAAATGGAGATCAGTTAATCTCAAGGGTATCATGGGGATAAGAAGAATAAGGTTGAATTTAATTTTTGTGGTCTGATGGATAAATCCAATGGTTCTATACAATTCCAACACCCCACTTTCCAATGGTGGAGAAAGAAGAACCCTAGATATTTCCTGAAAGGGATGAAGAAATTGCTTTAGGTGTGGAAGAGAAGGGAAGACGGTTATTAACTATCAGTATGAAAAAATTGCAACTATGACCGAGGAGAGTAACACATCGTTCAACCCTAAAATAAATTTTTATTGCTTCAATTTCATAGAACCATGGAAATTTGAAAACAAGTTCCCAAATCCATGGTTTTTCGGAGGTAACCAATGACTTCCAAGGAAGAAATGGAAATATTTTCCCATCACTACCACCAAAGAAATCCTTGGAAATGATATTGTGATAGGTATGATAGTTATTCATTCAAAAATAGAAAATTTAATTTTTAATTTTGGTTCTACACATTATTTATATTTTTAAATTTTATTATAACGATCTCAGCATCGCCACAATTCATGGATGTAGAGATGTCAGTGAGAATGGAAAATGGGGCAGTCATTTCAACCCTCTAATATAACACATTCTCTATCAAAATTTGTGGTTTGAACATTCTAGAAAACCTTGGAATACTCCCTCTGGTATAATTTTAAGCTATTATTAGCATGGATTGACTTTCCCTCTATAGATCCAACATAAATTTTCATGAGAGGGAAATCATTGTCTATATGGTGCATCAACCCTCAAATATGTACCAGTGCAAGGAGGAGGATGAATCTTCTTTAGCACTATCATCTCAAGCATGGTTATTACTACATTATGAGCATCTGTATATTTCTTTGATTATTGACTCTATGGAAGAGACCATCCTTGAAGACATGACTATTCTGAGGTAATTCGCTAAAGTTTTTTCCGAGGAATTGTCTGGTCTTTCTCTTAGAATAGATGTTGAATTCTCAAGGAATTGTATACTTGGGGCCTTGAAAATGTCTAATAATCCATATAGAATTGTTGTTGTGGATGTTGAGGAGATGAATATAAAACTACAGGAGAATCTAGATAAAGAGTTTATATGGCCTTGTTCTTCACAATGCAGTGCACCGGTCCTCTTCGTCAAGAATATGGATGGGTCAATGCTCCCTTGTATTGATTATCGCGAGCTCAAAAAAATCAAGATAAATAACATGTATCCTCTATCCCAAATTTTTGACCTATTAGATTAGCTACATTGATCACAATACTTCTCCAATGTGGATTTTTTGTCATGATATTACCAAGTAAGGGTGAAGAAGGAGGATATCCCCAAAACTGCTTTTCATACAAGGTACGAGCACTATGAATTCATAGTAATTCCTTTCATACTCCCTAATTCTACAGAAATATTCATGGATTTGATGAATAGAGTGTTTAGATATTACCTCGACAAAATTGCAGTAGTCTTTATAGATGATATTCTAATATACTATGAAACCAAGGAGGAGCATGAGGAACATCTAAGCACTGAACTACATACCTTGTGAATGAAGAATATCTACAAAAGGTACAACAACTGTGAGTCATGGTTGAAGGAGGTCTCATTCTAGGGTCATATAATCAAAAGGAATAGGATATCTATCTATCCCTTGGAGAGAGCTGCAATTGAGGGATGGTCGAGGCTAACATCGGTGAAATATATTTGTAGCTTATTAGGGTTAGATGGACATTATCACTGATTTTTGAGAAATTTGTCACGATTTTCCAAACTTCATACTAAGCTAACTCAAAAGGGATTAATGTTTTCTTTGAGTGACGAATGAAAAGATATATACAAGTATTGGAAAAGGAGGCTTATCATGGAAAACAAGCTCACACCACCCACAAGTAGAAATATAGTTATAGTATTTAGTTATTCTTAGAAGAAGGGCATGGGTTGTGTGTTGATGAAAAATGAAAAATTCATTTACTATGCATCAAGAAATTGAAATTTCAGGAGAGAAACTATCCAACACAAGATTTGGAGTTGGTCGTAGTAATCTAAGCTTTAAAAAATTTTGGTCATTACCTCATCGGGGAGAAGTGTGAAATATATACGGATCACAAAAGCCTCGTGTATATATTCACATATAAAGAGTTGAACATTCCCCAACGAAGATGTTTAGAGTGGATCACATACTATGACTGTAGAATCTATTACCACCATGGGAAATTGAACAAGGTGGAGGATTATCTATGTAGAAAGGACCCATCGATTCTATCATTGATGAGAATTGAAAAGGATCCAATCTTCTAAGATTTGATAAACATGGACATGCGAATCATAAATAAGGGAACATCATCAATCCTTTCACAAATGACATCTCAATATAATCTTTTAGAAAGGATAAAGGATACTAAAATGGTTGATGTTGTAATTCAGAAGAAAGTGGAAACTATAATAAAGGATAAATCCTCCTAGTTATATTTTAATGAAGACAGAATCGTGAGGTTTGGGGAAATAATATATGTTCCATCAAATATGGAGTTAAAGAAAGAACCTTTGGATGATTCACATACATTTAATTTCTCCATTAACCTAGGAAGAACAAATATGTATTGAGATCTATGAGAGAATTATTGATGGGATTACATGAAGAAGGATATCACTGAGTATCCATCAAAGTGTTTGGTATTTCATCAAGTGAATGCTGAGGGGGCGAAGTCTAAGGGGATGATGGAACCATTACCCATACCAGCATGGAAATGGGAGAACATCCCCATGGACTTCGTCACCAGACATGTGAAGACATCCAAAGGAAACAATGAAATCTGTGTTGTTTTGGATCATCGTACAAAGACTGTACACTTCATTCATGTTCAATAGTATTTCCCATTGTGTCAACAAGCACAGATCTATATCATAGAAGTGGTACGGATGCATGGATTACCACTATCTACTATATTTAATCGAGAACCAAGATTCACCTCTATTTTCTAGAAGAGTCCTCAACATTCTTGGAATACTGATATGAACATCAGTTCTGCTTATCATCCTCAAACAGTTGGACAATTTGAGCAGACTATCAAAACACATGAGTTCATGTTGAGATCATTCTCAAGGGACTTCAAAGGAGGATATGATCAATATTTTCCATTGGTTTAGTTCTATTACAATAACAGCTTCCACTCCTGCCTCCAAATGGCCCCTCATGGATCCCTTTATGGGAAGAGGTGCAGAACACTAGAATGTTGGGATGTTGTTGGGGAGCGAAAACTCATAGATCTATAAATGGTCGATGAAATGGTGGATAAGGATAAAACTATCCAACATCACATTAAATCTACTCAGAGTCGAAAAAATAAATATGTTGATAATCATCGATAATACCTAGAGTTTTTTGTTATATACATGGTATTCCTCCACATATAACCATGAAAGAGAGTTGTGAGATTTGGGAATAAGGTAAAGCTTAGTCCAATGTACATCAACACTTTTTAAATCCTTGATCGCATTGCAGTAGTGGACTATTGACTAGAACTCTAACTAAACCTATCTCAAGTGTGTGATGTATTTTATGTATCACTCTTAAGGAAGTACATAACTGAACCATCGCATGTACTCAACCCATGGGTTATACCATCTGAGAATGACCTCTCCCTTGAAGAGAATTCTGTGATAATATTATATCATATGGAAAAATTCTACGAAATAAGAGAATACCCCTCATCACGGTGTTATGGAGAAACCCTATGTTTGAATAAGAAACATGAGAATCAGAGGATGTGATGTAGAAAAGTTACCCTCATCTATTTTAGTGTGGGAAGAGAAATTTTGAGGGAATTGTTTTTATGTGTGGTAGATTGTAACGACCCAAACATTTATTAATGAAAATTTTTCTTGATCTAATTAAAAGTCTTATTTTGTAAAATGGTTATATAAGACATATTCACTTCCTTGGTTTCATTTTTTTCAGATTTTAAAATACCATTAATAATTATTATCATTTATAATATAGCTTTTGAATAGTGATCACATGATTAGTATAAATATATATCTTAAAAAATACAATTTACTCATAAAAAGGAATAAATGACCTCATTGTGTATAATTGCTCTACCCAAAGCACATTTGTCAGATCTCGGAGAGGAGGTTGTGTCACTAGGATTCACTCTGGGCCAATACAAATCTGATCTTCAACACATTAATCTTGAATGGATGCACCTACTGGAAAAGTGGATGTTGATAAAGATTACCCTCCAAGCGATGTTATCTGAGCCACCCCAAGAATATGTCACCATTTCACACCTTACCCTTAGGTATTATGTGGGTGTTATTAGGGGATATGTAACAAGACTCTATCACAATGATTATGTGCATTATTTTTTTATATAATAAACAATATAAATTCATTTTATTATTGTTACATTGTAATAGTTTTTAAAGGAAAAAAAGTATTTTTAGTTAATATTCTATTAAGAAATATATTTTGAGGAATTAATATTTTTTTAAACTAAATAATATTTTAATAAAATATTTTTACTAAATTACTTTTCATTAAATATAAATGATTTTATATTTATTGTGAATATACTTTTAATTTTTATTAAGGTTTGAAAACTATTTTTATTAAAACCCATTAATATTTAATAAATGTCGTGTTTTTTTAAAGTAAACAATTCACATATTTAGAAACATAATATGAGAAAATTAATATTAATTTTGGAATCATGACATTAAAATTATCCAACGGTGAATTTTTCATCATTTTTTGAGACAGTCAAATCTTTAGGTAAAAATTAAATACCGTTTAAATATATAATATTTTGTATGACATGATAATGAACCTATAATGATTTAATAAAATAAAATAAATTAGTGGTTCAAAAAATATATGTTTTTCCTTTAAGATGATGTGATGTTATGTTTGTTTGATTTATTTTACAAATCCTTAGTGGAGACCCTCCAAGACATATAAAACATTTTATCATTTTAAAATGATTTCCTTGAGAGTGTGGTTCACCACCACATAATCAAGCATAATATTTTAATATGTCAGGCCAATGGCCTTATAATATAATTTTTTACACACCCATTTAAAAAACCATGGTCAAAAACCAATGGTTGGTTTGTGGTTTTGATTAGTTTAAAGTGTACTGTCCAAAACCTAAATAATAAAGAGTTACCTCTCATTTCCTAAATAAACCCACTCAACCTCCCATTACTCATCACTAAAAAACTTTTTAGATTAACCATACTTTTTCCTCCTCTCTATATAATCCTTTTAAGGGGCCCAAATCTCCCAATAATCCTCTCTCAATCCTCTCCCAAACCTTTGGGACCACACTTCCAAGGGATTTCTTCCTTTCTCATTTTTTCCAAATTTTATTATATAGATTTACCCCTTTTTCAATTAAAAATGTTGTGGTATGATTTTTCACCTCCCCCATACTCCCATACATATTATTTAACGATGATATACCTCTTTCTCTTTCATTAATGCCTCTCATGTACACTCCTTACCATGCCGAAATTCTGTAAGGGATTTCCCTCTCCCCATTTACATTCAAGAAATTTTTTTGTATTATGAATCTAAATTTCATTACATATGTTGGGACATTTATATATATGACCCCCTTACTGTCCATTTCATATAAATGTGATGATACACCCCTTTCTCTCTCATCATCCATTTTTATGAATCCTTATGTCACACCCTTATGTTTTTGAAATTTCCTCTCTATTTACCAAGTCAAAGTCATTGTATAGTGAATACCATGCCCATTTATCTATCAAGGGTATTAAAATTTATTCACATTTACTTATTAATTATAGAGTTTCATATTAATTCCTCAATTCATTGTCACGGAATAAATAATGATTTTTAATTAATCAATGTTATAGGATCCATGTGGCACACTAATGCATGAAATTAAATTATTAAAAATGGTGTGTCCTAATAGCACTCCAATGCATTGGGTAAATATTAGTATCATGATAAGTCAAGTTCAATGAGGTTTTACTCATTCCAATTCATGTTCAATGAGGTTTTAATCATTCTCTCGGTTCAATGAGCCTTGGCTCATGCTAATATCATGTTAAATGTTATTTCCATATTTCCATGTTAAGATAATCATGTTATATCTCAACTTTATGTTCATGTTTCTCTTATGGTCCATTGATATTCCTATTTCCTAACATGTAAGGTATTCTTCATGTAATTCCTTTTTTACTCACTTACTGGACTATATAGATCACCATTTTCTTATGCATTTTCCCAGGTTATTTTATGAAATGCTAAGTATGAAGGATTGTGTGTGGTCAGGTAAAAAAGGGTTTCAATAAAGATGTGTATATTCAGGTTCTAAGTTGTTATGTAATTTTTTTAGGCCCCAAATACACTAGACCACTCGATCTTCAATGTTGTATCAAGTGAAAATTTTACATAATAAATCGCGTTTAAGTGTTAAATAAATATCAGGGTTGTTATAAGTCAATTCCACCAACTTGGTGTATGGTGTTTTCTCTAGAGTTCCTAATAAGTCCTACCCTATATGGTATCTATCTAAGAAGTAAGACGTTAAATTTATTCAAGATGCTATAGTTTCACTATAAATCATGTTACATCCTTATTAATGTTCGCTGGTAGATCCTAATTAGGATGGAATGTCTACATTTATAGTTTATTTTATTCAAGAGTTGGTTTATGGTAGATAGATTATTTTGAAGTTAAAATTTATCTAGTAGTGTAAATTAATTATAATATAATAATGATGGGGTTAATTAGATTATTTTAATTAACCAATTTTTTCTCAGGTGTCTTTATTATACCATTGACATTTATGTAATTTCATTTTATATCATAGTATTTATGAATTGATAAATGGATACCTTACATGAAATTTTAAATAAATAGGTAAACATTTGTTAACTAAATTTTCATTATGATTCATTGTATTTTCGAACTCAACATCATACTATGAAATATTTTTTTAATGGAATATGATACAATGTTTTTGTTTGATTAGTGAGTATGGTATATATAAAAAATTACATTTTTCCTATTTTTATTTATTTTTAATAGGTGAAAAATGAGTTTTTAGAGGATTTACCAGGTCATGAGAATAACCTGGTATTAGATATGTACACCCTCTCTACATACTTAATCATAAATCAAGATTTAAATATATTCCACCGTATAATTTTCTTCTATATTAGTACAATGTTCTATAATGTTTTTTGGGATTATGAGATTATAGATTACCTACATGAATCATGTGATGGGAGTCAACACTTCATCTATATTAGAGTAATAGATAGATTCATCATCCTCTACTATCTTTCATATAGTAACTCATAATCCCCTTTAACGATTTCATTTTATGTGTGATATTTCTTAAAACCCCAAAAAGTAATTTCCTGTTGTTGTAACTCCACTCTATATATCATTTTTTGATGATAATAAAAATTTTAAATGATATGGGATTCCCAGAAACAATCTACAATAAAAGGTATTAAGTATATAATGTTAGTGGAGGTAATGTAAGGTGTTCTCATATTAAAATAGTCACATTCTACAAAAGACCAACTTTTAATGGTGGAAGAGCTAAAAATTAACCCATCCATATGGTATGGGGATACATTTGTTCTATGAAAACTATAAATACTTTTTGTAAATTTTATAATTATTTTGGTGAGGTTGTGGGTGTAAAATCGACCCATAATCAATGACCTTAGGCTACTGTAGTTTCATTATTATAGATTTTCATCAAATCTATTTGTTTTTTGTGTATACATTCTATAATGAGAATAATGTATATTGATTTATAGGTGAGAGGAATATTTTATTGTAGATCATGATATCTTCATAAATTTTATTAGAGTAGTTTACTTTTTAACATTCCTAGATTCTTGGAAAAAAAATCATTTCAATGAATAATTTTCAATATATCTATCATATTTAAATTTCTGGATTGTGTAATTTCACTAAAATAATTAATTTGTACTTTTGGATCTCAAACATCATATATGGATTAGTGTAAAAAGATTTCTCAACACTCTGACACGGGATCTTTTTGTCCTGTGTGTGGGGTGAAGTTAAGACCATGACATTCTCCCCAACATATAATGCCATGGTTGGTTAAATATTTTCTAATATATTGGTTGAGTGGATATAATCATCCATTGAAAACTAATTTCACAAAAATTAATTGATTTTATGTTTTAAGATTTCAATACACTGAATGGTTTTCTATGTCAACATGGTGTAAAATTCTATCCAACACCTTGAGAGGATTGGAATATTCACAAAAGGTCTATAATTAGATTTTAGATTGTGAATATTTTCTTATAAGTTTAAATTGAAATAGGTTACATAAATCAATTTCAAATTTTTTAGAATACTATACTAGGATGTGGAAGTGGGCTTGAACACTGTCGATATTTCGTCTTCTTCCAATTATCTCCATATGAAAATGGTATATTTTTAATCCATCATGAGTGATAATTTTATATAGTTTAGCATCCATTGTCATTTCCATAATATATTATCAAGGGGAGTGATATGATTAGGAAGTTAATTAACTATATCATATGGGGAACTATTTTTGTTACTCACTAATGATAGTAATCACCTGATGATTCCCACTGACCATAAAGAATCACAATTGATTAATAATAAAGAAGCCAGCCTAGCTGATTTTTTATTATCCTATTGATATGATGGTAATAGTGTCAATATGGTCACCTTTTGAGGGATTTAATACTTCATATATGTGTCCAAATAAAGGGGTCTTCAATATGAGAACTAGGGGAACATTGCGGTCATTGATTATTAAATCACAATCATGGGGAGGATGTCTTCTTTGTTCCAAAAAAATCATAAAGTGGTCTTATAAAATATGGAAATTCAGGATAACCTGTAGATTTTCTATCTAGATTGTGTCCTACATATGGATGAGATCCATAATGGATATTTTCTACTTTAAAATGATTTGGAGGATATTTGTGGATATTTATTATTGGATAATATTAAAGAGGTGCATCCTTTCTAGTGAAACAGAATATTGTAGGATGAACTTATATAACAAACTTCAAGTGGTATACCTCTATCGATGATAAATATATTGATATTGGGAGGGCCGAAACAATGAGATCATTTGGGAGGAATTTTAAGACATTTTGATTTTATCTAAAATGGGGTTAGCCTCCATGGATAATGACTTTCTATTTATAACCATGAAGATAGACTTTGTGGTTGATGTTTCCAACATCAAAGGGAGTAACTACATAATAAGTGATGTTGGGAGGCCCCAAAAAGTCACCTGTTATTAATATTATATGTAGGCTCGTCTATGTGATTTGTAATATCTCATTTCTAGAGATGTGTCAACTAATGAAATTAGAAGGACCCAAGGAGTCTTATACATACGGTTCCAGATGTGTCAATATATAACTATCATGATTGAAAAACATGCTCTATGTTGTCTAGAATTTGATGGAATGAATTTCTTCCCTAGTTATCTTCTATTTTACCAAGGTAGGCTCTGAGAGGCCACTTCTATATAAATATTGCAATATACAGATAGGTTCTAGGGATTCCATTCATATTCAAAATACAACATTTTTTCCCTGGGTGTTAGTTATTCATTATCCACATAAGATCCTCCTACACAGCTACGTATTTTACACAAAAAGAGTAAAAACCCCAGCTGTAGGATCTGAACTATATTCTTATTTAATTATAGTTGAGAAGTGTTGTAAATGATAAAAGTTTTCCAGATCCCTCATAGCCAATTCCTATGTATTACTTGAAATTTAATAGAAATTATACTTCAATTCACTCAGGTTGGGAAGATGTGTATTATATTAATCCAGATAAATTCTTTATTATGTTTTTTGAAATTAAAATATGGATTACCTTCTCCTTTATAATATATCATAGGTTAAGGTATTTCATAGTCATAGATATAAAATGTTCAAATGAGGAATCTTCACTTTCATAATTATTCAACTACACTAATATTCTTAAACTAGTTCCTCAACCCCCTGATGATGAATACTCAAGGAGGGTGTTAATGTTATTATAGGATTTTTGGAAAAGATAATCACAGAACAATCTATGTATATATTTTGTGTCATATTTTGGAGAGATGAAAGTAGTCGGGTTCTATGGTTTACCCTTGTCTGTTTGGGATGTATAACATGTGATGGTACATTCAATGATTCCATTTGAATGTGATTAGAATTATCTAAGAGAATCCACAAACAAAAAACACAATTGTGCATCATCAATTGTAATAGGATATGGTCAATCATTAACCTTCATGGGTAATTCCCATCACAACAATATTACCATTTGACCCTTTACATTTTTTCCAGTGATTGTTTATTTTTTCAAAAACCCTTATTATTAAGTTGGGAACCTTTTGGATAAAATAATGATGTTTTTAATTTCATGTTTACATTGAGAGGATAGACGATTATCTTAGTCACATTCTCTAAATCATGGGTTTCTAGGCACCGAAAAATCCTCAGACATAATTTTTACCTATGTGACTCCATTATGTGCAATTATAAATTAAAACAATTCAATTTAAAAAAAAATGATATTTACCATTGATAAAATATGGTACATTACATTATATTAATTCTTTTATTCAGGTATATATAAAGAATCATGTATCAAAAAATGATTGACTATGGCTTGTGAACCGACTATCAAATAAAAATGTAGGTACCCTATATATCAACCAAAAAATATGGATTTATGTAATGAATTACAATAAGAAAATCCATCTCCCCAACACTTTCTAGAAATATGAAAAATAATTCATACAATATATGGTTTGGTAGGAAATATTAAAACTTCCAGTGTGTCTTTTATAACATGTATTTCATTTTTTATAAATACATAAAAGTCTCAAATGTAAAGTTGGGCAAAAAATGATAATTATATAAATGGTTTATAAATATATTATTATATCTATATTTAATTTTGGACACTTAAATAAAAAAGGCATAAAATAAAATCAGTTTAGTTTTTAGTATCTCTTCATGAATAGATACTCTATATAAAGTGACTGTAATGAATAATATTTAATAATGGGCACAAAATTTCCCTTTTGTATGAGATATGATCAATTTGTGTAGCAATTTCAGGGATAGAGAATTCATTTCCAATTTTCTAACTTGATATCAAATACATTAAAGAGGTGAAATTATTTACCCCCTTATAACATAAATTATACGAGTTTATAATTTTTGAATGATACAAAGTCATATAGTGATATTTTTTTGGAAATACAACACCCATATTGATTTTTTATAACATATAAATAGTAATAAAATATAAAAATCATGAGGAAATTTAAGTATTTTTTGTATATATATCTTTCATCATGTTTGGAGTTTTATATTTTTTAGCAACATAAAACAATAGAAACAAAGAATTTAAGATTAAATTATTTATATCCTAATATAATTTTTATTATCCACTACATTAATCATAAACACAACGACCAATATATTATATAAAATGGTAATAAAGGAATAATAAAGATTAGAAGAAATAAATAGACCATTGTGATGAAAATTAAAAACCCTGAATTCTTTATTAATAAGAAGCTGGACGATAAGTGGAATCCTTACTTGGTTCATTCCAAAATATATTTTGAAACACCTTCATCTTTTTCCCATTCATGTTAAATGGATTAATTGAATCAAGCCCTCTAATCATAACCTAGAATTAATGGAACAAAAACATATATATTAATTGGTGTAATTCATTTATAGGGAACATTACCCCAAATTATGTTCATTATTAAAGAGAATACCATCATGTTATCTCCCACAGTTATGAATATTTCATGAACGGACTATTATTTTTCCTATATTAGTTAGTTATTTTAATATACCTTACCTTTCAAATCAACCAACTACATTATCTTGGTATTTATTTTTTAACTATACTATCCAAATTATAGGTTTACCTTCAACAAATACTTGTAGTATTTTTCTTTCTGACCATCTGAATTGTGACACTATTTTCCATAAATGTTTTTATAATGGGCCATAGATATAGGTGTCATGAATGTAAGTTTGTATTACGAAAATGGATCCTATAATTTCATGTACCATCCATCTACTTAGGATAAACATTCCATTCTAGAGTTTTATTTATTTCTATAATTGATTCCCCATCCTTCCCATTTTACTATGCTTAGTATACTGTTGTGTTATTGTGGTGAAAATAATATTCAATTATGAAAGATTATATGTTCTTATTAAGAAATTATGTTCATTGATCACTAGTTATTCATCAGTGTACTATAAATTAATAATTAAATAACTATTCTAAAACATAGTAACAAATTTGGAATCATCGTTTCATTTTTCTTGTCTTTGGGTCAATTTAGAAATATACTACACTACTTTGTTGATATTGGAATGTCAACCAAAAATATGAAATGGTCCAATGATATCTAATTACCACCCAAACAATATTCCATAAAAATTAATTTTTTTGGTTATATTCTTATAATTTATAAATTCCCCTAGAAAATTTATAGCTTTTACATATTTTGAATAATTCATGTGATTATGTAAACATTTATGGGAAAAATATCAAAATTCGAAAAAAAAATTAAGTTGTTCTTTAAGTTACAAAGTGTCCTCCACATACAAGTTTATGAATTATTTTAAGTCAAAAAGGTTACTTATCCATTATTTAGAGACCTTCTTATCACATGATCTCAATTTTTTCCATATCTGAGGATCCTCATAGATAAATTAAGTTTATTAAAATTTACCTTTAAGAGTGTTATTATTATAAAATAATGAACTTACCTTTGATTTTACAAATAATTTTATCTTATAGTCAAATAAATGTACATAATTGACTTCCTACAATTTCTCACCATCGTGATTGTCATTTAGGGATGTTTAAGTGGGTGTTTCAGCTTCACTATTTATGGGAAATATGGTTATTTAGTATGTATAAAAATTTCAATAGCCCTTATATTAATTGATATCTATCTTCAATTCATTTAAAATAATTTTATGTGTTATAAGTCATTAATTCCAATACTTTTTCTATATAAAATTATATAGGGATTCATAATCAGAATAAATGGTGACTTTATTACATAAAAATAAAAATAAACTATTTATAAATAAACAAAAATAGCCCCAAATAATTATATTTAAGTGTAGTTTTTTGGGTAGTGTCTAAGGATTGTGAAGTATAACATGTAAAATGTGAAGTTCCATTTTTATTCTTGGGAATCAAGGCCCCCTAGGATTAGTTAGAGGCATTACATAGAACATTAAATGGTTCATCCTTATCTACTAGAAATATCATAAGGGGTATGGTTAGGCATTCATTGATCTTATTGAATGTTTACCTAAACAATTCATCAAACATAAAATCTATCTTCTTATTGATAATATTCATCAAATCAGAATAATTGTTTCTAATTTATTTAAAAATTATTTTTTAAAATCCATCTTTTATTAAAAACAAGAAAGTTTCTTCATGGTTTTGGATAAAGGTATTACGGAAATTGTAAAAAGCATTTCCTTATCTATATAAATTTATTTCTTTATAAATTATGTTTCCTTGAACACTACCCTCTTCTACAATTAATTTATAATTTTCAACATTTCAAACCAAATTTTTCATAATAAATGTCTAGATAAAAAATATTGACATTGAATACATATTTCAAATAATGTTACAAAAACATAAAATCATCAAGAAATTATACAAGGTAGGACTCATTAATATCTCATAAGATTCTTAGAATGAATCATTAGAAAAAATATAGGTAATTGTAAATCAAAAAAGGAATAGTTTTTTATGAATATTTACCAATGTGATTTGTAAATTCATTTTTTTCCTTTCCCTCCAGAGCTATGGGATCATGAATTTAAATATTGAATCCATCAAGTATTATATAGTGATTTTTCAAAGATAACATGTCTAATATTTATCCTTTAAAATGGTTAAGTAAATTTTTTTAGGTCACATTATTCCGTTTTCTATAATTAATGATGACCATGAATCTATTCTTAATCCTATTTGGTACCACCTCATTATTTTGATTCTTCCCAATAGTCAATCCATACTTTTTGGGAACAATTTATATAGGTATCAACCATTGATAAAATGAAATAGCCTCATTATTTACATTTTCTACAATAGTGAATGCATCCTTTTGGGAAACATTTATATAAGTATCAACCATTGATAATATGAAATAGTATATATGATTTCATCTCACAATAGTCATTTAATTTCTTTTTTAACAACATCAGTGAGGGTTGGACTGAGTCGTCTTTGAGCCCAAATTATAGGTTTTTGGAGACTTTTAAGGTGAATATTTTTCATATTGGTTGTCTGAATAATACCTATGATGTATCTCAATTAGAAAACTATGGGAATTTTTTTTAAATTCACAGTTATTTGATCCTATTATAAGGTTCTAAACATACTATATTTCTAATAGTTAGATGTCCATTTTCTTTAATAAAATCATATTTAAAGTCAGATGGATAAAACTTTAGTTCTAAATTTTTTGTACTCTGTAGTTTAAGATTTAGTTTAAAATCATAGATGCATTGACCCAATATATAAAAACTTTGTGTTATGTAGTATATTTATATTTTTTATCTAAACATTTCTCATTCATCATTTCAAACTAGCCAATACATGTATTCATTTCCCAATTTAAAACAATTTTATCAAAAAGAAAGTAATATTTATAAAAATGAGGTTTATTTTCGGATTGTCTAGATTCTATTATCTAATATAACATTTAAATATAATCGTCATAGAAAAATGAAATTTCACTATGAGATATATAAAGAACATATTTTCTATCTTTGGTTATTTAATTAATGTAAAAATACTTAATTTCATAGTATCATCTCAAATATATATTGAAAGTGTTCTCCCATGGAAAATATTAAAGATTATAGTAGTATTAAAAAATTTAAAACCTATAATGATAGGATAATGGGATATAACACTTTCTTTATCAACACATATGATGTAAAAATAAGCTGCTAAAAAATCCCTTCCACTATTTGAATGAAATTTTCCTAGACTCCTAATTGATAATAATTTTTTTTGTAGTTATAAAAGAACACTAGCTTTAACTATTTCTCATACCATTAAGTACTAATAAATTGACTAAATAATGAAATTAATATATTCTCTAAGATCACAATGTGAATTTTTAAATGTATGATCTCCTATAGTGTAAGGGATAGTGATGGTAAATCAGTCTTGATATTTAAAAGGTTTTTATTGTGTTATTATAGTAGAACCATTACACATGGGAGTAACACCTAATTACATTGATGCTTATTTTATGGGGACCGCCTCTCTATGAGAATCATTTTATACCATGGAATATGGTGGATAATATAAATCCGATGAATGTTAATATAAATATTTTGGTAATGTTTGCTTTAAATCATTCTATAAGTTTTATTCGCCAATAATCTTATGTGGAATAATAATTTTAGGGATGGGAGGATTGGGTTAACATCACTCCCCTATCTTGGGATTACATTTTCTTGTATTTTCTTGTAATATCTATATAAAAACATCCTCATGTAGTTTATTTATTGGAATATATTCTTCTTTGGGATGTCTATTTTCAGTTTTAGATCCTACTAAAGGTTCATCATTAATTTTAAACTTCTTAACACTACAAAAAGTGACAGAACCACAACTTACATTAGGATTTTTAATCGACTGGGCTGGGAACTTTCCATACCCTTACTTCAACATATTTTAAAAATGGAAATAATATTATTTAATTTAACATTAACATCCTTTAAGATTTATCATTGAGTTTAATGGGTGGTTTTTTGGTTTTTTTGAGACATCACAAGTGACCTTAAAAGGTCCTAAATCTAGAGATGTTGGATCTATACTTATTGGTCACTTTTAGATGGATGAGATTTATGTCTCTAAGATGTTGGTGTTTAGAAAGGATTTTGAAAATCCATATTGAATGTTCTTCATAGTGGTTTCAAATTTTATGTTTTTTATTGAGTTTTAGAATAATCCTATAATGTTTTTTTGTTGTTTGGTTTGTACTGGTATTTTATTTAGTTAATAAGACCAAAATTATCACATTATTGCAATTGAGGGTATCCATTTTTGAAATTCTCTAAGGAAAGGGAATGATGGAAGTGTAATGACTCAATGTTTTATCAATTAAAATTCCCTTAATATAATTATTTCATATGGTATAAACTAATAGAGAACACAATAAAAGCTTTATAAATTATGAATGATTGAAATAAAAATCATTTTTAGAATATGAGAAACTTATACCGATGAAATAGTAATTGTCCTTTGGAATAGTACAGTAACATTTATGAATTATAAACCCAAAAATTTAATAGTAACCACACTAATGATAGTATAAATAAAATGGATCCAAATTTTTAGCGAAAATATTACATAAATATATCACACTATATGTAAATTGAGATTTTAAAAATTATTAATTAATTTTTGGTATTTTTATAGGTCATAAATATTTAATTAGTATTTGGATTAATTTTAAAAATTAAAAGAAAATGGTTTTTCATAAAATGAATAGATAAATTATTATTTTGATTTCATAAAATTATAATATAATTTTATGAGACCTTAATTAAATTTTAAATGTGCAAGAAAATAAGTTTTACTTTTAAATTTTTTTCCATCTAAATGATGATTTTAATTAATAATAATATTTATAATATTTAGAAAAATATTTTCATAATAATTTTTTTAAATTCTATATGTCGAAAAATGGTTTCAGAGAAATCAAAAGATTTTTTATGAAATACTATAATTTTTCGTGAATAGAAGAGTATAGTAATTTATAGTGTATTCATTATATGTTAAATACACTATTAATTGAGTCATGAATGATTTAGGAAAAAAATAACTAAAATGAAAAAAATTCTATATTTAGTCTCAATAATCCACACTATTTATTTTATTGAGAAAAATAATAAAATAATGATAAAAATATTCACAAAACACTCCACTCTCCACTATAAATACAACCTCTTCTCCTCACACCACTCAAGAATTTATATTTATCTATATTAATACCAATAATTTTCTGAAACCTTCCCCCAAATCCAGTATATTATGGTGTTAACATTTTATTAAAAAAATCTCCTAAGGAGGTTCTCAAGAAGAAGGAATCAAGAGGTAGAACCCACTTCTGTTTTCATTTATTTTTATTTTCAAGTTCATTTCCTTTCATTTCCTATCCTCCCCTCCCCTCGAACATAATTCAGGAAAAAATATACCTTAAATATATTGTAATTTTATCATATTTCTGGAAATATTACTCGTCAAAGCTATTCTCCTCCCTATTTAACTTTAAGAATGAAAACACAATATATGAGACTGTAATTTACACCTTTAGGGATGATGTGGTTTTATCATTCAATATTGTCATAAATAGTGGTCATGAAACCATATTTCTAATAGAAACATATTATAATATATGTCATATATCTTATGTAATGTTTCAGATTCACTTTTTAGTCTTGATATTAATTTGTAAAGAAAAATATATTTATTGAGATCAAAAAAGGTAAATTAATCTAAAAAATATCATTATTGATTTATCTAATGAATCATCTTCAATTATAGATGAAAATTGGCATTTAAATATTCTCTAAGTTCATTAATAACATATAACATCATTTTTTATATCTATTATTAATCTACATGATTTTTCATAGACATATACAAGTAAAACGAACATTAAAAGCATGGAAATCTATACTGCCATATGATGAAATTGAACCTCTTAACCATTCAAAAACGACATAAATGAACTTAATAAAGTTATAGTAAATAAAATAAATTTATATAAGGACATATTATAATTAAATAATGAATCTAATTTTATTATCCATGACATTATGATTAAGTGCATAATCATTTCGAACATAATGTAAGGGATTCCACATGAACCTCCATTATTCCTCCATGTTATTCTTTCACTCTTTTTAACCAAATTAAGTTATATTTTATTTTTATGTACATCATATAAATTATTTTAAATATTCCTAACTCATGTATCAGGATATATTAATCCTTTCTTCTTGGGATATACATGTTCTTAAAAGGTTTTCTACTCAATTCATAATGATAAGCAAGCCTGATTTAGGGGAACTTACCAGATTCTTACCCATTTTTAAGTGTACTGCATAATATGTTTTAAGAAACCATTGTTTATATAAGATCACACATTTTATCATGAAAAATGACTTCATTTAATAATTTTTTTATACAACCATTTATTCCTTTTCCATTTTAAATAATCATTAATTTTTTCCCTTAAACTATAATAAACTATTTTATTTCTATAGTTTCTTAAAAACTCTTTTCAAATTATTTTCACATCACTAATCATGATATATTACTTTATTAATTTTTTAATTTCCATGTATAATTTATTTTCATTCTTTCACAGACACGTTTACGATATTCATATTTATTTTGTTTTTGGAAATGATTATAATACCCAATTTTTTCCATGGGTAACCCTTATGTTTATGTTTTATTAAATATGTTTGATTATTTATGTGGAAAGAATATTCATAAATATTTTATGATGGGTTCACCGAGATATAACTCCTATTCATTGAGTAAATTTTATTCTCATGAGATGTCATGTTCAATGGTCTTGGTGGAAAACATGTCCCGTGCTCCTCAAAGTCCAATGAGATTTGATATGTTCTCCTCTATTAGCAACGAACCTTGAATCATGATTAAATAATGATTTATATTTCTTCCACATTACTATAAATCCATGATTATATGATCCAATGTTTTTATTCCTTGTTTTTAATCACGTTCTATGTCTTTTTATATCATTATGTTATGTCTTCTAACCCATGTGTTATGCTTTATTTTAATGTTTATTCCCAAACTAGGATTTTTCTACTTCATCCATTAATTAATGTTATCTCTAGGGTATACTATAATGTTGTAGGGTCATACTAAAAACTATGACCTCAAAATGGATGATAAATAAAGAAATTTTTTATTTAGTCCCATGTTTTATGTTTTATGTACCTTGTCTTCTCAGACATTAGAATTCATGATACTTGAATTTTATTTTAATATTTGAAAATACTTAAAATTATGTAATGATATGTGTAAATGGATAGGGTCTCAATATTTGGTTTTAGAAGAAAATTTTATTTATTTTTGGAGGCTAGGAATATAGCACTTTAGTAAGAACATTAGGGATAATAATAAATTTATGAAAACGTCCCAAAAAATTTATATGTATAGATTCAATGGTTTATCATGAAAATACATCCACGTCTAGATACTACAAGTGGATTTGGTTCTATCATTGATGTACTCAGGAGTATCACCTCTAACAAGGTGTTTTGGGACTGACTCTAGGTGACCAAGTACATGAAAATGGGATTTACTACGCCCTTGGTTTGACAATCCTATGGGATATGCTCTAGTAAATTCATATGATCGTTACAAACCATTATTAAGGGAAAAAATTTCACATAATAAAATATGTTAGGAAAAAGATCATGGATATCCTAGACTGAATCCCAAGGAGTCACTATTTAGGATATAATTTTCCTTTAAGAGTTTATCTATTTATGATTAAATATTCCTTTTTATTCTTGTTATCTAAGTATTAAATCCCCCTAATTGCAATTTATTTTTCTTATTTAATAGCTGGAAATAAATATAACACATGACAATAATCAATTAGATAGGAAATATGATGAAATCCCTAATGATGTGAAAAATATGATATAAATGGTTGCTAAAAACATCCAGACAAGACTTTCTTTACTAAATCATGTTATGAATAATCCCTTGGATCACTTATAATTCCACACTTCTCCAAGTAATGAAAAATTTACCTCCAAATGCATCATGTAGAAAATTCCACTCATGTTTATTGGATCTTATAATCCCCTTATCATAGAAAAATGGATTAACTCCATTGATAACATATTCTTTATCCTCCAGTGCTCAGAAGAAGAGAATGTTTGGTTGGGGGACTATCATTTGATTAGAAAGCTGATCAGTAGTGGAAACTAATCAAATATATAGTGTCCAAGGGGGAAATTGATTCATTGGGTTGGGAGAAAATCGAAAACATTTTTTCAATAAATATATTTCCAAACACTCTATATCAATATAGAAAGAGCGTTCATCAGACATATAAATAATGAAGATGAGTCTATTAGGTCCTACGAAAAACATATTATAGGGAATTCATGGTATGCCCTTCAATTTTTCATGAACACCAAAATCAAGGTGGGTTTTTTCTTTAAAGTACTAAGGTCAAGTCTATGAAAAACAGTGGTGATCCAAGATATAGATAGTTATGAGGAGATTGTTCGTTGTTCCCTCAAGTTTGTAATGGAGATCAAAGACCCTCAATGGTTTCATGGGCCTGGTGAAAAAAACCATAAAATTTAGTCGAATATGTGTGGATCAAAAAATAAATACCTTTATGGAAAAAGGACTGAATATACCACATTCCAAATTGTGGGAAGATATATCCTGGGAACTATTTAAAGGAAATAATTAAATGATTCAAATGTGGAATAATGGGGAATCGGGAAAAGAAAAACTGAAGGGATACAAAGAATCCCCCTAATGAGGATGAAGAAAGTATGGTTCATATCAATGCACATCTAGCAGTGCGCTATTTAAACACCAAGAAACATGGTCATTTTTTGACCCAATTCTCTATGATGAGGGTTTTCATAGGAAATCAACAACAACCTCTAAGGAAATAAAGAAGGGATTAATATATCAATACTGCTGATGTGGAGCCAGAAAATGATGTGGTGACAAGTAAGATTGTTATTCATTCCATAATAATGAATGTACTATTTGAAATTGGTTCTACACATTCCTTTATATCTCCAATGTTTAATAGAAATAATCAAACACCAACTCAAAATTTAGAGGTTGAGTTATCTTTGAGATTGTATAATGAGGAAATTATTATTTACATGGTAGATAACTCCTCCATGATTAATGTTTGGGGACATAACCTCCTAGAAAATCTTGTCATACTCCCTTTGGAAGGGTATTATGCAATTGCGGGCATGGATTATATAACATTATTCATGACAACATCAACGGTTGGAAAAGGGAGATCACTCTTCACAACACAAATAATCCAAAAATTCATTAAATGTGTAAGGAGCAAGATGAACCTCCTTCAAAATCCTCATCCCAAGTGTGGATATTACCTCCTTATAAGAATTCATATCATGCTCAAAGGATTGAGATAATATATATGATCATGCTCGAAGATATTCCCATCATGAGGGATTACACAAATGTATTCCTTGAATAATTTCATGGTTTTCCTATTGACTTAGAAGTTGAGTTCTCAATATATCTTATTTTTTGGTCTCTTCCTATATCAATGACACCATATAGAATTTCCACTTTTTATCTAGAAGAACTGATGAAATAGTTACAAGATATTCAATAAAAGGGTTTTATATGCCCAAGTGATTCCCCATGGAGTGCGTCAGTCCTCTCCATCAAAAAAGATGGATCAATTATCCTCTTCATCAATTATCATGAACTCTATAAAATCATTATAAAGAGTAAGTAACCTCTGCCACAGACAGATGAATTTTTTAATTAGCTTCATGGGAGAAGTTGTTTCTCTATGAGGGACATTCTGTCAGGATTCAACCAATTAAAGTTGATGAAGGGAGATATTCCCAAGACTCCCTTTCGAATAAGTTATGAAAACTATTAGTTCATAGAGTGGCCCTTTGGACTCACTAATTCTCTATTATTTTTTATAGAGTCAATGAATAATGTCTTTATAGATTACCTTGACATATTTTGGGTTCTATTTATCAATGATATTCTTATATACACCAAGTGCAATGAGAAATATGGGGAGCATTTGAATACTGTGCTAAAGAGATTAAAAAGGGAGAAACTATATTCAATGTATCATAAATCAGAGTTATTTATAGAGGAAGTATCATTATTAAGGAATTTTATCACTAGAAAAAGAATATTTTTGGACCCATCAAAGACAATTAAAATCAAAGAGTGGACTTGGAAAAAATATGTAACTATGATTCACGACATTCATGGTCTAGATGGGTATTACCGATGATATATGAGGAACTTATCATGATTATCAATAGAGCACAAAAAGAGGATTATCACGGCGCCAAAACCCACACTCCCAAAATGTGGAGAAATATGTGTGGTGTATATTGATAATACATGGAAAGGGATAGGTAGTTTACTAATTAAAAATGATAATGTGATAACCTATGCCCTAATGAAGTAGAAAATTCCTGAGAAAAAACTATTCTATGGATGATCCTATGTTAGAATCTACGATCTTGGAATTGAAAATCTGGTAGCATTATCTATTTTGGGAGAAGTGAAAGATATATACAGATCAAAAGAGTCTCAAATATATATTCAAATAGAATGATCTTAATATAAACCAATAAAGATGATTAGATCTTATCAAGGATAACACATTCTCAATCCATTACCACCCTCGTAATGAATATAAAGTGGAAAATTCTCTATGTAGAAAGGATCTGGAATCATTAAAAATCCTGACAATTGGGAAGGATCTAATATTCTTATACATAAAAAGGATGGAAATGGGAATCCATAATGGATTAATATCATCAGTCCTTTATCAAATTATTGGTCCAATATCCCTTATAGATAAAATAAAGTCTTCTCAAAGAAATGATGTGGAAATTACGAAAAGGGTGGAAGCTATCTAAAATTGGAAATCCTCTATGTTCAGGATTGGTGATGGTGGATTCATATTATTTTGGTCACGAATATGTGTACAATAAAATCATGAGATAAATAAAGAGCTTCTGAATGACACACATAGCTCCAAATTTCCTATTCACCCTGGGAGTACGAAGATGTATAAATATCTCCCAAAGAAATTTTGGTCGGACAATTTGAAAAAAAGGATCATTGAATATACATCAAAGTGCCTCATATATCAGCAAGTGAAGGCTAAAAGGAATAACACTAAAGGTATCATGAATCCATTACCCATACCAACATGGTAATAGGAAAGAATCACCATGGACTTTGTCACTAGAATTCCAAAGAAATATAGACAGAATAATGCTATATGGGTTATTGCAGATCATCTTACAAAGACATGTCACATTATTGAAATTTCAGAGGACTTCTCACTAGATCAAATTGCACGAATAAACATGAAATATGTTTTAAGACTACATGGAGTACCACTATTAATATTAAATAATTGATATTTTTGATTCACCTCAATGTTATGGAAAATTATCCAATATGCCCAAAGCACTAAGCTTAACATCAGTATCCACTATCATCCTCAAACTGATGGTCAATATGAGTGGAATACTCAGAAACTACAATAAATTTTGAGATAATGTTTTATAGACAAACAAGGTGTAGGGGAACAACATCTTTCTTTAGTTGAGTTCTCTTACAATAATTATTTCCACTCGAGAATCCAAAGGGATCTATGTGATTCCCTTTATGGGAAAAGTTGTAGAACTCCATTATGTTGGGTTGAAGTCACTGTACGTAATCTATAATAACATGTAATGGTTTAAGAAATGGTGGAGAAGGTGAACACAATTTAGCAACACATCAAGTCATACCAAAGTTGAAAAAAGATCTATACAGACAATCATCGACAGGACCTTCAGTTTAATGTGGGTGACATGTAATTCCTCTACATATGTCCCTAAAATAAGATCATAACATTTTGTAAGAAAGGGAAGATAAGTCCAATGTACATTTTTTCCTTCGAGGTCCTTGGTTTTATCAGAGCTTTGGTTTATCTACTAGCACATTGACCAACCAGGTCTCAAGTACATAATGTATTCCTCATATTCTTCTTAATGAAGTACATACCAAATCATTCACAAGTACTAACTTAAAATGTGGTACAGTTTTAGAATAATCTTCCTTATGATGAGTGTCTAGGGAAGATCTGGGATCACAGAGATAATTTTCCATGAAATTATACTACTCAACATGTAAAATTACATCGGTGGAACCATATGTACGAAGATACAACATGGTATCCAAAGGAAGTAAGGAAGGAAAATCACCCACACGTGCTTTCAACATAAAATGATGATGCACGCCTGTCATAGTGCGTGGAAAAACAATTATTTACTAATTTAAAATTAGGTAATGTGGTTTACCTATGATTTTTCCCGAAGATGAGTGCACGCAAAATATTTTTTCACTTCAAAATGAGTGTAAAATGTTGAGTTTGATAAGAAAATGATTGAATTGTAATTAAAATTCAAATGATTGATAAACTATGATATTAAAAGGGAGATTAAATCAGGGTTATTTTCCCAATTTTTATGCTATCCTTGTTCAATTTAATTCAAACCTCTTCTTCTTAGTTGATTAAATTAAGTTTCCACAATCATATCCTCTCACTTCTTTAGTGAAATTATGATGGTGAGAGAAAGCCATACCAAAATATCAGTTTGGTCGACTCTCCTTCCATGTCCAAAATAATTGTATTGAATATCCTCAATTGACATGGGAAACACCCAATCGGGTCTTGTTTATTCCAAACAAGCATTTAAATTCAGTACACCTATTACATGTACTGATGATCATTGAGTACTTCACCACAAATCCCTGGTCTATTCCATCATATATACACCAGAAATTTGTAGAGGGAGATAATGATTATTTTACCAAGGAAAAAACAATAACAGAGTCAAGATTCAAGAACGATCACACAAGATAATAAAATCTTCTGTATGAAATTAAAAACAACTTTTAAGAAGAAATAAATTTCATTTTATTACGTTCAAAAGCTCAAGCATTACAAAATAGAAAACCAACACTTTCCCAATCACTCAAAATGTTTACCCCACCATGTAAGGGGTAATCGAGATGAATGGGGAAGAAGAAGGTATTTCAAAATAATGGAAAAGAAAATAAATGAAAGAAAAAGCAGAAAATTTCTTCTTCTTGGTGTCCCAGAAGAAATGGGATGGAATGAGAGATTCTTTTAGAGGGAGGAGCTCTCCTCCTTTTATAGCCAGAGTTTTTCCTCGTAATGATGACGCATTGTAGCCCCAATAAATGACATCGTAACACGTTGCAACCTTATTGAATGTTGTTCATAATTATATTAGACATTATTCCAGAAAATCTCCACGGCTTTGGACAAGTATGCCGAGAGTTATGCCTATTTTACTCTGACCATTTATTCTGTCCAGTCAGACTCTCCAAATCGCAAACCTCCAGCTTAGGATGCTTTAATTATCCCATAAATGGCTAACGCATGCGTCCTTGACTTCATGAAAGATGTTCCAAAATTCTGTTCACGTCCACTCACCAATGTTCACAACAATTGGGCCAACCTAGAATGTGTTATGGACCAGACATCAAAACTCGGCAAATTAGTAAACGATTTTCAATGTACCTAATGTGATCTTATTTTAAGCATCTATATAGACGATTCATATTTTTGTTAAGAATGAAAAAATGAACCACTAGATATCTAGAATTTTAAAAAGAAAAAAAATTCAATTTCGATTAGTTTAGAATACGTTATGGCCAAAATACAGAAATTATTTAAAATATTTTAAAAATACGAAGTGGGCCAATTTTACTATTCAGCTAAAAATAATACCAATATCATAAAAAAGTAGTAATTCATCTTAATGTAAAACTTTTTGGATTTAAAAGAATGAAATTAAATGTAATGATAATTGAAAATATTTTCTCAATCACTTCCCCCACACTTAGCACTTGGACTCCTGGACAAGTAAACATCAAAGTCAAATCAAATCAAATACAAAACACATACCAATTAGATCTACCAAATCCATACTGTGAAACAAAAATACATCATGCCTCATCAAAAACAATTATTTCAAGTTATCCATTTTATATTTTATAATAAATTTTCACATCTTTTCTTATCTCATTCACACAAAACACCTACCTCACATTAATTTTATCTAATATCATAAATCTAAATGTTCAACAAGGCTTTTCTCATCCAAACTCATAAAAGAGTTACCATAGGATTGATAAATTCCTACTTCTTGGCCCGCTGAGAGTCAAGGACATGTGTATCTCATGAGGACATTTCTGGCTTGTTCTGTGGCTTTTGGTTTCTAGGATTTAGATGATAAAAATTATAAGGCCAAAAAAGGAGGGATTGGCTCTTTATGAATCAAAATTGAAAGATTCTAATATTCACTCAAGTATGGTATCATTATCTTCCACTTTGTAGTAAATCTGCTCCATCATCATGAAAAATCAAGGAAGGTTCATTCCATTTATCATTTTACCAGAAAACATTTCTTCTCAAACATATTTTTTTCATGAAACCTTCATTTAGGAACAGCTTTATTTCTGCATTGGAAGCACAAAAAATGAATAAATTCTTTTATAATGAAAGCACCGTAAAATTTATAACCTTTAACAAAATGAAATATTTGGTAGAAACATCAGCTTTTCAACATTTTATATTCCACCAAAATTATCAATAAATAAGATAGTACACCCCAAGACATCTTCCCCCATAATTAAGTTCATCTAGATCAAGAAATTTTACATAAATAGTAGGTTGGATAGGGGAAATTTTCTTGTAATTTGGCTAATCTAAAAGGTTTTTCATGGATTATAGGGGATAAAATTATTAATAAATATGGTAGGCCCTATTGAAAGTGATTATCATGAGAAGGGGGATAAAAACCAAAAAAAAATCCGCACTCATTTCAAACACAATTTTCTCAAACCCACATGTTTTGATTGGAATAAATAAAATTCTAGTTGAATAAAACATGGTATGGATCTCTCAAGAAATGATTTCAATGTAATGAATATGAAAACAATGGTAAAGAAGCCTCGCAAAAAAGTGATTTAAAAACTAAAGACTGTGAGATGTGGCATGGAATTTAAAAATCAGAGTACATTTCTTGAAATTCCAAATGATTTGAACTTGAAAAAAAAATCAGCATTCATTTAATTTTAGTTTCATTTAATATATTCATTCAATCATTGGAATGGGTTTCAAAAATTGAAATGTTAATCTTTTTAGCTCCAATGTTTTGAATACACAAAACATTTCAAAAGTAAACACCTAAATAATAGGAATTTTCAATATAAAAAAAAGTAAACCAAACATGAAGTAATATTCCTAAATTGAAAAGGTTTTCTACCCCACAAATAAATTATAAAGTGTCCTCAGTGAATTAAAATGGTTTTGACATGTAAGAATATTTAAATATGAATCATATTAAGAAAGAAAATATAAAAGAGAGGTAAGACTTGACTTATTGGCAATGCAACGTAGAGTTAAGCTCCTAAGGGTTTCTCTTTGAAAACCTAAAAACGTAAAAATATAACGTGAGATATTTATTAAATGAAATGAAAATTGAATTTATATGTGAGAAGAAGGATAGATCTTGGTTTAATCCCCCAGGTGGTCCCTGTGTGTTGACTGCCATTAAAGGGGCAGTTCTAATCGGTTATCCGCAATATTATGGTGGGTGAGGTTTCCTGCTCATGAACCAACAAAAATACTTCTTTCCAGCATGCACTTGTTCTTTTTTTTAGGACTCCATTGATATATCATACCTAGTACACCCCTAGTATAATGAGATAAAACATGCATGGTGGGGTTAGGACAACGAATGAGTCCTCATCGTTCTTGGTTTCCTCTTCTACAACATCTTATTTATTCTCCAGTGGTCACTGATGGTATGATATATTAGTGGAAAAATTAAAGGGAAGGTTAGAGCATAATTCTATTTGTAAAAAATAAAGCATGAAGTTTTAATATCAAAATATTCCCTTTCGATGTCTACAACTTTCTTCTCATTCTCCTTTAGAAAAACCACATTAATCTCCTCTTCAACACCCTATAATAATTGTTCAACAATTTTGGGGAGCTCCATATGTTCCTCTTCAGATGAATCTTCTTTTACATCATAGTTCTTGAAGGAAACACATGTGTTGGATGAATATGAAAAATTAAAACAAGGGGAAGTAGTACTCAATTCAGTTTCAAAAAAATCAAAAGATAATGAGTTTATGAACTAATTATCTCCATGTGTTTTTTCATCTTCAATCTCTTCTTCACTCGACAACCCCTCTTTGAGTTGATTAGTAGCAGGTAGAGGTAGGGAGTTAGTCTCCACCCTTTCTTGTATCTCCATAGAAAAATCTGGGATGACTAAGGTGAGTTCATCTAAGACCATGGAATGTTCATAAAATTATATAAATTATTGGTAGAACTCATTTAGCTTTCGGGCCATCACTTCAAAAACATCTTTTTTCATATCCTCCCTTAGTCTATCTATGAATTCTTTGAATGTTTTCTCATGATTATTTGTTTTCCAAAATAACCTTACTTATCTAGTAATAGAAGAAACATCATCCTCTGTAGAAAATGTTGAGTCAATAATTAGTTCATTTATCGGTGGGTAATTGTTCCATGATTTAATGAAATAATCATATGAAAACAAGAAAGTAGGTGTCTTTTTAAATTTTAAAAGAGTCAAATATTTACAATTTGATTATGGCACTACCTCCTTGAAAATGATGCCATGTTTGACATACACCTGTCATAGGTCATGGAAAAACAATGATTTCCTAACATAAAAAAGAACTAATGTGTTTGACCTAGGATCTCTCTTGAATAAGAGTGCACACAAAGCAGTTTGTAACTTTTAAATGAGCGTACAAATGGTGTGTTTGATAAGAAAATTAGTGAATGGAAATTCACATTAAAATGATTGAAAAACAGTGATATGAAAATGGTGATTAGGCCGAGTATAGTTTCCCAATTATAATTCTATCATTGTCCAATTTAATTCAAACCTCTTCTTCTTAGTTTATTAAAGTGAGTTTCCATAATCATTCCTCTCACTTCCTTGGTGAAATTCTGATGGTGAGAGAAAATTGTTCCAAAATATATGTTGGGTCTACTCTCCTTACATGTGTAAAATAGTTGTATTGAATATCTCCAATTGACATGGATAACACCCAATTGGGTCTTGCTTATCCCAAAAAATCATGAACATTCACTACACCTTTTACACGTAATGATGATCGTCGAGTACTTCACCACTAATCCCTGGTCTATTCCATCGTATATAAATTAGAAATTAAGGGAGGGAGATAATGATTATTTTACCAATGAAATAATAAATAACGGAATTAAAATTCAAGAATAATCACATTTGATAATAAAATGAGATATATGATATTGAAAACAACATTGAAGAAGAAGAAAAATTCATTCAATTACGTTCAAGAACTCTAGCATTACAAAATAGATAATCAAACCTTCCCCAATCAATTAAAATGTTTACCCCACCATTGTAAGGGTAATAATGATGAATGGGGAAGAATAAGGAATTAAAAACTATGGAAAAGAAAATAAATAAAATATAAATACAAAAAATTCTTATTGTTTCTGTCCCAGAAGGAATGGGATGGAATGAGAGATGCTTTAAGAGGGAGGAGCTCTCCTCCTTTTATAGCCAGAATTTTCCCCCAAGATGTGGATGTTTTTAATCCCCACTAAATAAAATATTCACTTATTTCACCATTATTGAATGTTGTTAATAATTATCTTGGGTGTTTCCCCTCAAACTATTAGCGGATTTGGACAAGTATTCGTAGAGTTATGCCCATTTTACTCTGACCCTTTATTCTCTCCAATCAGACTCTCTAAATCACAAACCACCAGATCATTATGATTTAATTACCCCTTAAACGGCCAATTCAGACATCCTTGACTTCATAAAAGTCATTCCAAAACTCCATGCACGTCCACCCACCAAATTTCACAACAATTTGGCCTACAAAGAGTGAGCTATGGACCCCTCATCAAAACTAGGCATATCAGTATACATTTTTCATGAACCCATTTGTGAGATTCTTTTGAGCTTCCATATAGACGATTTATCTTTTGGTAAAGCATGAAGAAATGAAGCCCTGGATGTGTAGAATATGAAAATCAATAAATATTTTAATTTGGATTAGTGTAGAAAATTTTATGGCCAAAATACCTAAATTATTGAAAAAAGGTTAAAAATATGAAATGAGCCATTTTTTCTATTCAACTCAAAATAACACCAATATCATAAAAATGCAACAATTAATCATAAATTAACCCTTTTTGGGTTTAAAACAATTAAATTAAATGTAAATTTAATTGAAAATATTTTCTCTATCTAATGTAAAACAAAATTTCAAGGGAGAAATTTTATATGGGGGGAGAATGTAATGACCTAAAGATTTATCAATGAAAATTCTCATCTTATAATTATTTCATATGGTATAAACAAATATTGTACAAAATTAAAACTTTATAAATGATGAATTAATGACATAAGAATCATTTTTATAAGTGAAGGAAACTATACCGATGAAATAGTAACATGAACTTTAGAATAGTAATGTGAGCCTTATGAATAATAAACCATTCAATTGAACAATAACGACACCAATTATTTTATAAAGAAACTTTATCCATATTATAAGTCACAATATGATATAATTTTATCATTTTATAAGTAAATTAATATTTTAAATATTATTAATTAAGTTTTGGTATTTTTGTATGTCATAAAAATGAAATTACATTTTTTGATTAATTTAATAATTTAAAATAAAATTAATTGTCATAAAATTAATTCATTAAATATTATTTTAATGTCTTAAGAGTCTAATATAATTTTATGAGACCTTAATAAAAATTTTAATGTGTTGGAAAAGTAGTTTTAATTTTAATATTTTTATTTTCCATGTAAATGATTATTTTAATTTAAAATTATATTTCTCAAATTTATAAAATTATTTTAATAAAAAGGAGTTCATTATTAAATTATAAATATTGAAAAATAATAATGGTAAATTTTTTGTACTTTTTCTCAAATACTATAATTTTTATTCAATATTAATAAATTGTAATTTACTGTATATAAACAATAAATTTTAAATACACAATTCATTGCGTCATGTTTGATGTAAGCAAAAATTGTTCGAACTCACATAACCTAATTGATATATTTTTTCACAATAATAAAAAATATTTATTAACTTGATAAAAATATTAAAATAATTATTAAATTGTTAAAAAAACTCATATCCTCTAATATAAATACCACCCATAACTGCCTCTTCTCCTCACTAATCTTAAGCCGTGAGCCTTATCTAAATTCGTCCCAATAATCATCCCAAACCTATCCCCTATTACCAGGATATTTTTTTCTTAAAAAATTCAAAAACCAAACCCCTAATGGGGTTCTGAGGAAGAAGCAATCAAGAGGTATAACCCTATTCCATTTTCATTGAATTTATTTTTCAAGTTCATCTCTTTTAATTTTATCTCATCACTCCCCTCAACTATATGGAATGAAAAATATATTATATTACATATATATTAATTTTATCATTTCTATAGAATAATTCAACATCAAATATATTTTCCTCTCTCTTTTACTTTAATAATGAAAACATCATTCATGGTATTCCTATTTACCAACATCGTGGACTGTGTGCTTTCATAATTTAAATCCATGTACAAGGATGGCCATGAATAAATATTCATAGTTAAAACGTATTTTAATATATATATATATATATATCTCTTATTTAATGTACTTTAATCACATTGTACTAATTAAATTAATTTATAAAAAATGAATTCATTGAGATCAAGAAAAACTAAATTAATCAAAATTATTTTCATTAATGATTTTTTTAATGAATCATCCTAAATAATGAAAATAATGGTATTTTATTATTATATAAGTTAATTATTAACATATAAGTTATGTTATTTACATGTATTGTTAATAAATATTATATTCCATACACTTATACAAGTAAACCAATCATGAAAACCAAGGAAATCTACGCCCCCAAAAGGTGAAATTAAACCTTTTAACCCATCAAAAAGTCCATAAATGAACGTAATAAAGTTCTAATAAATAAAATAATTCAATAAAGTGGTATATAGTTCATAATTAATGAATCTAATTTGATTATTCAAAACATTAAGATCAAGTGAAAAATCATTTCACACATAAGTTAAGGGATTCAACCTAAACCACCATTATTCCTTCGGGTTATTCTTTCACTGTTTTTACCCAAATTGAAATTATATTTTATTTTTATATACATATTATAAATCATTTTTATATGTTAAAAACTCATTTATAAAGATAAATTTATCCTTATTTTTTGGGATATACATGTTTTTTAAAGGTTCTCTAATCAGTTATTTCAGATATGCACACCCGGTTTAAGGGAACTTCTCGAATTCTTACACATTTTGAAGGGTTCTCCATAATATATTTTAGCCCTTAATTATTTTTCTAAAATCCCTCATTTTATCATTAATAATAACATTTTTTTCAATTTTGGTTTTATATAAACTATTATTCCAATTCCAATTTAAATAATCCTGAATGTTTTCTCTTAAAACGTACTAAAATATTTTATTTATAAAGATTCTTAATCACTCTTTTCACATCATTTTTACATCACTTATCAAGATATATTCTTATATTATTTTATTAAATCCCATGTATATGTTAATTATTTTCATTGATGAAGACTTATATGATACTCACATTTATTATTATACTGGTCATGATTAGGATACATAATTCTTTCCATGGTTAACCCTTGTAATTATGTTCTATTAATTTTGTATGATTATATATATGGATATAAGTATCTTGAAAATTTTATGATGGGTGATACTAGATAGTTCTCCATTGAATTAGTTAAATTTTAGTCTCATGAGATGTTATGTGAATTGGTCTTGGTGGTATCCTTTTCTCATGCTTCTCTATGTGCAACAAGCGTTGACGCATGCTATTATATGTTCAATGAGCCTTAACTCATGCTAATTTCATGTTTTATGTTTCTTAAATGTTATAATGAATGAATAATTATATGATCTAATGTTATGATTACTGATTTTTAATT
Source organism: Viscum album (assembly GCA_963277665.1). Lineage (NCBI taxonomy): Eukaryota > Viridiplantae > Streptophyta > Magnoliopsida > Santalales > Viscaceae > Viscum > Viscum album. Next base: position 930,770,692 of record OY728143.1, on the reverse strand, counting down.
ATTTTCTAGGTCTTTATATATCATTTTTTTATGTCTTCTTACTCATGTGCTAAACATTATTTTAAAATTTATTACCTTACTAGGAATTTTTGCTCAACACAATTTTCATGTTATACCTAGGTTATCTTAAGAAAATGTAAGGTCCAAAAGGAACTTATAAGCTCATAATATTTAATAAATAACGTAATTTTTTATTTAGTCCCATGTTTTGGGTTTTATGTACATAGTATTCCATGTCACTAGAGTTCATGATCCTTGGCTTCTAATTTGATGTTTAAATATGATTAAAATAATGTTATGTTAATTGTAAAAGTACAGGGTCACTATATATGGTATCATAAGAAAATATTAGTTCTTTTTTGAGACAAGTAATAGATAACTTTATTATTAACCTTAGGGATATGACTAAGTCTCATAAAAAATCCCTAAATTTTAGTATGTATAGAGTCAGTGGTCTGTCTAGAAAATACATCTCATTGTGGATACTAAAAGTTGATGTGGTTATGGATTAGATATAACTTGGAGTAAAAACTCTAGTAAATTCTTAAGCTCATTATGAACCATTAATATGGAAAAAAATTCCTATAAAAATATGCTAGGAAACAGATCATGGATAACCTAGATTGAAACCTAGGGAGTCACAATTTTGGATATACTTTTCCTTTAAGGGATTATTATTTATGCATAATATTTACATTTTATGATTATTATCTAATTATTAAATCCCCATAACTACACTTTATTTTTCTTAGTTAATGATGGGAAATATATGAACACTTCATAACAATCAATGTGATAGGAAATGTGATTATTTTCTTGATGATATGCCAAATATGATGGAAATGGGTGCCTAAAAAATCCAGAGGTTACATTCTCAATTAGATTAAGTTCTGAATATTAACGTGAATTTCATGGATTCCCTTCTTATCAATGGAAAGATAAAGTTTCCATAAAATCCTTCATGAGGAAAAGGCCTCCCATGATTAGTCGATCTTGTGATCTCCTCCTCGTAGAACAGTGGATTAACTCCATTTATAAGATATTATTTATCCTCCAATGCTTAGAAAAATATGAAGTTGTGTTGGGGTTGTATAATTTTAATAGGGATGCTGATCAGTGTTTTACACTGATAAAAAATAATAATCCCAAAGATTAAATTGATTCCATATATTGGGAGGAATTCAAGTAATTCTTTTTCAATAAATTGTTTCCCCAAACCCCTTATCTCATGATGGAAAGACAGTTTGTTAGACTTCAGAAGTAGGAAGATGAGTCGATTGGGTCATATGAAGAAAATTTTACCAGGCTTTCAAGATATGCCTATATCATTGTCATGAACACTAAAGGGAAGTTTTTTTCTTTATTTTATAATACTAAATCCAAGTATACAAAAATCATTGGTGATTTGAGACTTTGACAGTTAAAAGGATATTATCCATTGTGAACTGGGGAATGAAATAGATATCAGATACTCTCAATGGAATAATGGTCCCAGTGAAAAAAAAGCATAAAATGGTGTTGAATAATGGTGTATTAGAAAATAAATCCCATGATTGAAAAACAATGAATATCACATGTGTCAAAACTATGGTAAAAACAATCATGGGTACTATCAAAAGGGAACTAAGAAATGCTACAAATGTGGCAGAATGGGGAATCTGGAAAATATCTTCTAAAGGAATATGAAAAATCCCACTAACATGGAAGAAGAAAGGAATGTTAATATCAACACTCATTCAGTATTATAGTGTTTCAAATCCATTAAACATGGGAATTTATTCAAACCAATTCCCTCAGCTGAGGGTTGTCAGAGGGAATCAACAACAACCTCCAAGGAAACAAGGTTGGGAATATGATATCATTATTGTTGATGTGGATATAGACAATGAGGTGGTGATAGGTATTCCAGTTATTCATTCAACAATAGTGAATTTACTAATTGACTCTAGTTCAATGCATTCTTTCATATCGTGAAAGTTTAAAATAACTATTCAAACACCATCTCAAAATTGGGAGATTTTTTTATTTGTGAGAAAAACTAATGGGGATATTATTGTGTCCAAAGTATATTACTCCTCCCAGGTTTAGGTTTGTGGGTCGAACCTCCCATTGAATATTTTCATACTCCCATTGGTAGAGTTTGATGATATTTATGGCCTGAATTGGATATCTTTATACAAATACAACATTAACTATCTTGAATGGGATATCTCTCTTCACATCCCAAACCATCCTCTAATTCATTACAAGTGTAAGGAGGAAGATGAAGTTTCTTCAAAATCATCATCACATGTTTGGATATTACAAACTTATGAGAAATCATATCTCTCTTAACTTATTGAGACAATGGATATGATCAAAATCGAATACATTACCATCATGAGGTATTACACTAATATATTCCATAAATAATTACATGATCTTACTCCCTACTGATTAGATGAGTTCTCAATTGAACTTATTCTTAAGTCACTACCTATATCAATGAAACCATATATAATTGAAACTATTGAGATAGAAGAACTGAAAAAGTAGTTATATGATAATATAGATAATGGTTTTATACACTTGAGTACTTCACCATGGTGTGTGACAGTATTCATCAACAAGAAGAAGGATGGATTGATTATCCTCTTCCTCAATTATCTTTAGCTCAATAAAATCTCGGTAGAGATAAAGTATACCCTACAATGGATATATGACTTGTTTGATCGGCTATGTGGGGCCATTTATTTCTCTATGGTGACCTTCGGTCATCATATCACTAATTAAATGTGATGAATGATTATATTTCTAAGACTGCCTTTTGAACAAAGTATGGACACTATGAGTTCATAGTAACGCCCATTAGACTCACTAATTCTCCATAAAATTTCATGGATTTAACGAATAAATTCTGCAGAGATTACCTTGACATATTTGTGGTATTCTTTATCAATGATATTATTATATACTCCAAGATCAAGGGGGAACACGAGGAGAATTTTAATACTGTGAGAAAGAATTTGTGAGGGCAGAAACGTTATGAAAATATAGTTATTGTGAGTTTCAGAATTAGTAAATATCATTCATGGGGAATGTTATCACTAGAAAAAAAACAATATAAGTGCACCCTTCCATGACAATGGAAATAGAAGAGTGGCACATGGCAATGTCTGTAATGGAGATTCACAATAGTCTTGGTCTACCCCAGGTATTACCGATGCTTTTTGAGGAACTTCTCATGGTTTTCAAACCCAATAACCAAGATGACATAGAAGGGAGTGTTGTTTGTCTGGACTCAAGTATGTGAGGAAATAATTAAGGAGCTCAAAATGAGTCATAACACTATGTCAGTACTCACACTCCCGAAAAGTTGAGAACTCATTTTGGGGAAAGACGATTATTCAAATAATTTCTCAGGATGTTTACTGATGAAAAATGGAAATGTTATAGCTTGGGCCTTAAGCTGGTTGTAAATTTAAGTGAAAAATTATCCTATGAATGATCCAGAGTTGGATGTTGTGATCATTTCATTGCAAATCTGGTGGTGTTATGACTATGGGAAGAAGTGTGAGATATATACCGACCACAAGTGTCTAAAATATATATTCACATAGAATAAGCTTAATATGTGTGAGAGTATATGGTTAGGTATCATAAATGATTATGACTATTCAATCCACTACCATCCTGGTTCGGAAAATAAGGTGGCAGATTCTCTAAGTAGAATGGGTCATGAATCTTTATCTAAGATGAGAATTGACAAAGATATGATATTCATAGACTTACAAAGGATTTACATGTTAATCCTTAAGGGAGGAACATCATAAATAGTTTATCAAATTATTTCTCAACCATCCCTTATAGAGAAAATAACGGCTGCTCAAAGTAATGATGTGGAAATTATGAAAACTGTGGGAGCAAATAAAAATGGGAAATACTCTCTGTTCAAGATCAGTGAGGATGGAGTCATAATATTTGGGTTGTGACTACGTGTACCATCCAATCGAGAGATAAATAAAGAACTTCTGAATGACTCACAATGCTTGACCTTCACTGTTAACCCAGGGAGTGAAAATATGTATTGGGATCTATGAGAGAACTTTTGGAGAGATAATTTGAAAAATGACATCATTGAATATAAATCAATGTTCCTGGTAGGCCAAAAAGTGACGGTTTAATGGTAGTGTTCTAAAGGGATGATGCAACCATTACCCATTCCAACATGGAAATGGGATTAAATTCCCATGGACTTATTAACTGGAAAATCAAAGAAACCTAGAGGGAACAATGATATAGTGGTCATTATGGACTTTCATACAAAGACAACTCACTTTATCACAACTCGTGAGTACATCTCACTTCATCAACTTGAAAAATATATTTCAAAGAGGATGTAAAAATGCATGGAGTACCACTATAAATAGTATCCAATTGGGATCTAAGATTCACCTAAATGTTCTGGAAAAGCCTCTAACATTATTTAATCATTGAGATGAACTTCAGCATGACCTATCATCCTCCAACTAATGGCCAATATGAGTGGACTATTCAAAAACTAGAAGAAATATTGAGAGAATGTTATATATACTTCAATGGAGGATGATACCAACCTCTATCTATGGTTGAGTATTTTAACAACAATAGTTTCAACTTGAACATCCAAATGGGTCCATGTAAAACCCTTTATGGAAAAGGGGGTAGAACATTGGAATGTTGGGATGAATTTGGTGAACGTAACCTGCTAGGAACTGAAATGGTCCATGAAATGATGGACTAGGTGAAAACCATTCTGCTGCACTTTATGGTTTCCCAAAGTCAACAAAAGATCTAGACAGATAATCATTGATGACACTTTGAGTTTAAAGATGGAGACATGAAATTCCACTGCATATCTTCTAGAAAGAGAATAATGGGATTTTGGAAGAAAGGGAAGCTATGTCTAATGTACATTATCCCCTTTAAGATCCTTGATTTTGTTGCAGCTTTGACCTATTGACTATAACTTCCACCAACCATGTCTCAGCTACACAATGTATTCCACATATCCCTCTTATGTACATAGCAGATCGATCACATGTAATGACTTTGGAGGTGGTATAGTTAGATAATGACCTTTCAAAGTACTATAGCAGAACCATAAGTACGAAGAGGAAATATGGGAATCTGAGGAAGCGATGGAGGATAATTACCCACAACTATTCTCAAAATAGAATGTAAAACTAAATTTCCAGGAAGATATTTTTTAATGGGGCAATAATGTAATGACCCAAAGTTTTATCATTGAAAATTACTTTCTTATAATTATTTTATATGGTATAAACACATAGAGAAAAAAATAGAATATTTATAAATTACGAATTAATGAAATAAGAAACATTTCTAGATGTTAAGGAACCTATACTGATTAAATGGTTACTTGTCCTTTGAATAGTAATGCAACCCAAATGAATGGTAAACTGAACAATCGAATGATACCTGAACAATGATAGTATATATAAAATTTATCCATCTTAAAAGGGGAAAATGATATAATTATATCATAGTATAACTAAATTAATATTTTAAAATTTATTAATTAAGTGTTGGTATTTTTATAGGTCAGAAATATTTATTTAATGTTTTTTATTAATTTAATAATTTAAAAGAAATTATAGTTTTTTAAATGTATTCATAAATTAATATTTTGAAGTCTTAATATTATAAGATAATTTTATGAGACATTAATTAAAATTTTAAATTGTTAGAATATCAGTTTTGATTCTAAAATTTGTATTTTCCATGTAAATGATGTTTCATATTAAAAAGTATACTTCTCAAATTTAAAAATTTGAATTCTACAATTTCTAAATATGGTTAGGCAGAATTTTTGATAATTTTATGAAGTATGTAAAATTTTTTTGAATATTAAAATTCTGTGATTTATGATATATATACATTATATGTTAAATACACTATTAAATGTGTCATGGATGATGTGAGCCCAAGTGGTTAAATATCACATGACTTAATTACTATATTTAGTCTCAAGAATCCACACTATTGTTTGTCTTCTGAAAAATAATAAAATAATGTTTAAAATATTCAAAAATAAACTCTTCTCATAAACTATAAATACCACCCTCACTACCTATTCTACTCAATCCACTAAATCATTTATCATTTTCTAAATTCTATCCAATACTCTTACCAAACCACTGTCCTATATCCTGGAGCATTTTCTCTTAACAAAAATCTTGAACCAGTCCAATATAGATGTTATCAATAAGACGGAATCAAGAAGTAAATCCCTCTTCCATTTTCATTCAATTTAATTTTCATGTTCCTTTGTTTTCATTTTCCTTCCTCACCTAAGCTCATACATATAGGTTAAAAAATTTATTATCTTGCATATAGAAGAATTTTATCGTGTTTTTTAGAATAATTCTTCATCAACTCTCTTATCCACTCTCTTTTACATTAATAATGAAAACATTGTCTATGGGGTGTTCATTTACCCCCATCACGGATGATGTGATTTCATCTTTCAATTCCATCTTCATTGTTGTTTGTGAACATATTTTTATTGTTGATCAAGATTATAATATATGTTTTATATCCTATGCAATGTTTAGTAATCACTTTATACTCATGATATTAATTTATAAAAGAAAATTATTTTATTGAGATCAAATTACAATAAATTAATATAAACAATTATCATTAATGATTTATCTAATGATTCATCCTCAGTTCTAGAAAAAAATTGTATTTTAATATTTTATATGTTAATTAATAACATAGAAGATCATTTATGGACATCTATTGTTTTTCTATATGATTTTACATGTACTTGGACAAGTACACTAGTCATAAAAAAATGAAATCTATACTTCCAAATGATCAAACTAAACCTATTAACCCATAAAAAAGACCAAAATTGAATATAATAATGTTATAATAAATAAAATAAATGTATAAATGGATAGTTAAATATGAATAAAATAATCGATTCTGATTATTCATGACATTAAGATCAGGTAAAGAATCATTTCAGACATAAGGTAAGGGATTCTTCTCGAACATCCATTATTCCTTCGGGTTATTATTTCCCACATTTTACTTAAATTAAATTATCATTTATTTTTATGTTCATATTATAATGTGTTTTTATATTATCAAAAATCTTGTATTAAGAAACATTCATCCTTATTTTCTGAGATATATATATTTTTAAAATGTTCCCTACCAAATTCTTTCGGATAAGAATACAAGATTTAAGGGAACATCCCAAATTCATACCCATTTTAAAGTGTGATACATAATCTATTGGAATCAATGTTTATTTTTATGAAATAAATTTTTTTATAAAGAAAAATAACCATGTTTCAATTCTAGTTTTATAAAAACAATTATTCCTTTTCCATTTTCAATATTTATGAATGTTTTCCCTTAAATAGTAATAAAATGTTTTAATTATATAGTTTCATAAAAACTATTTTCAATATATTTTGACATAAATTATCATGATATATTCCTATATTAATTTATTAATGTCCATGTATGATTTAATTACTTTCTTTCATGGAACTATTTATGATACTTTCATTTATTATGCTTTTAGTCTTGATTATGATACCCAATTATATCCATAGTTAACCATTGTGTATATGTTTGATTACTTATGTATGCTTATTTATGTGCAAATCAAATTCATGAATATGTAATGATTAGTTCAACCAGATAGTGATAAAATTTATTGGATAATGTTTAGTCTCATGAGACACTTTGTGCAACAGTCTGGGTGATATCTGTGACTTGTGCTCCTCTTTGTGCAACAAGTATTGAATCATTCTTATCTTTGTGAAAAGATACTTGAATCATACTAAAATAATATTTTATGTTTCTGAAAAATTACTTTAAATAAATGATTATGTGATACCATTTTATGATTCCTTATGCTTAATCTTGTTCCATGTCTTATATATCATTATGTCATGTATTATATATCATTATGACATGTCTTTTAACCCATGTGATAATCTTTATTTTAATATTTATTCCCTTATTTGGATTTTTACCTCATCCATTTATTCATATCATCCCAAGTATATCTTATAAATATGTTAGGTCTTTGAAGATGTCAGGTGCTCATAATGGATGACTAATAAATATTTTTTTATTTTGTCCCATGTTTTTAGTTTTATGTTCCTAATAATTGAAGACACTGAACTTTGTGATCCTTGACATGCAATTTGATGTTGAAATATTCTTAAAATTATATAATGATATGTGTAAAGGGATATGGATTCCATAATAAGTGTAACGGCCCAAAGTTTCATTAATGTAAATCCCTCTTGATCTAATTAAATGTCTCATTATGTAAAATGTTTATATAAAATGTCAACTTCTTTGTATGTATGTTAAGAATTGTGATAATTGCTTTTATAGTCGTTGAACAATGATCACATGATTAGTATAAATATAGGGCTTTAACAAATCCAACTTATTCAGGCAAAGGAAGCGATGGCCTCATCCAGTAGAATTGCTCCATACGAATCCCAATTGTCGGAGCTCGGAAAAGAGGTGGCGTTTTTGGGCATCGCTCTTGACGAAGCCCAAGATGAGCTTCATGATGTCAGGCTCGAACGGGACCGTGTATGGGAAAAGTGGAAGTTGATAGAGATTACCACTCGAGCGATGTTATCGTAGCCACCCCCAGAGTATGTCACCATCGTGCACCTTACCCTTAGGTCTTATGCGGCTATTTCAAGGGGTTATGTAACAAATTTCTAGTACTATGTTCATGTACATTATTATTGTATATAATAATGAATATACATTCTTGTCATTAATGATACATTGTAAATACTTTAAGTACAAATAGTGTATTTAGTTATTATTTAATTAAGAATTCTATTTTATTAAATTAAAGGATTTTTGAATTAAATAATATTTTAAATAGAATATTATTATTATAATTAAATTAATTTATATTAAATAGAAATGATCTTATAATTCTATGAATGCAATTATAATTTTTATTAAGTTTGAAAGACATTTTCGTCTAAACCCGTTAATTTTTTATAAATGTTGGTTTTTATTTTAAAAGTGAAAATTAACATATTTATAAAATTATTTAAATAAAATAAATGATATTTCTGGAATCAGGATGTCGAAATTATCCAATGGTGAAGTTTTCTTAATTTTCTGAGACAGTCAAATTTTTGGGAAAAAATTAAATACCGTTTAAATATATAATGTGTTTTATGACATCACAATGACCCAATAGGTATGTAATAAAATACTATAAACTTTATGTTCAGCCAATATATGTTTTACCATTAAAATAAGGTGATTTTGGGTTTGTTTGACTTACTTTTCAAAGCATTAATGGACCCCTCAAGACTTATTAAACATCTTGTCTTTTTAAATTATTTTCCATGGGAGTGTGACTCACCTCCACATAAGCAACCCCATTATTTTAAGAAGTTAGGACATTGGACTTATAATATATTTATTTCCTCTCCCCTTTTCCAAAAACCATGGGAAAAAACCATGAGCTGATTTGTTGTTTGGATTAGTTTAATGTAAGGGGTCCCAAACCTAAATAATAATGAATTCACTCACCTTTCCTATATAAACCCACCCAAGCTCCCACTTTCTCCTCACTCAAAGCCTTTGGAGTTCGTCCAACCTATGCCATATTCTCTCTGTAATCCTCCCAAGGTTCCCCAAGCTCCCAATAATCCTCTTTAAAGCCTCTCTCAAGCCTCTCTTATGCCTTTGGAAGCACACTTCCACGTAAGGGTTTTTCTTCCTTTAACGTTTTTTCCAATATTTATAATATTGTTATGCCCTTTTAATTTCAATTATAAATTTTGGGGTATGGTATCACACCTCCCCCATACTTCCCTGTTATTGTTTGAATTATGGGAGACCCGTTTCTCTCTCTTTAAATGCCTCACATGTACACCCGTTACTATGCTGAAATTCCATAAGGAACTTCTCTCTCCTCATTTACATTCAAGTAATACTTTTGTATCTTGAATATAAATTCTATTAAAATTGTTGGGATATGTATCTATATGAACCCCTTACTTTCATTTCATACTGATATGATGATACACCCCTTTCTCTCTCAACAACTGTTTTTATGAATTCTTATATCACGCCGTTACGCTGCCGAAATTACACCAATTTTCTAAGCCAATGCCATTATGTAGTGAATACCATGCCTGTTTCTCCATCAAGGGTATTCAGCATCATGCACATTTACTTATTAATTATAAAGTTTCATTCCACATTCATTTGTCGTCGAATAAATTATTATGTTTTATGAATCCATGTTTTATGATCCATGTGGCACACTTATGCATGAAATGAAATGTTTAAGAAGGGTGCGCCCGTATAGCGCTCCAAAACATTGTGTAATGTACTGTATCTTGATATGTCATGTGAATTGAGTGTGGACTCATACTAATTCATGTTCAATGAGGGTTTACTCATGCTTAATGTGAAATGAGGATTTACTCATGCTTCATGTGCAATGGGCCTTGGCTCATGCTAATTCCATGATAAGTGTTGTTGCCACATTTCCATGTTATGATTATCATGATTTATCATGCCTTTATGTCCATGTTTCTCTTGTGATATATTGATATACCTATTGTCTAAAATGTATTTTACTCCTCATTTATTCCATGTATATTCCCTTACAGGGCTTTATAGGTCACTCTTTTCTTATGCATGTCCTCAGGTTATCCCATGCAATTCTAAGTACGAGGGAATGTAGTGGTCATGTAAAGGAAGTTATCAATAAAGATTCTGTATTTCATGTTTTAAGATGTTATTTAATTATCCTAATCCCCAAAGACACTAGACCTCTCGATCTTCTATGTTGTATTAAATGAATAGTTTATGTAATAAATCATGTTTATGTTTATAATAAAAGAAGGGTTGTCATAGTTGGTATCAGAGGATAGGTTTAGTTATTTTTGGGATTAGGATGAGAAAACCCCAGTAAATCCTTAGAGACAGAACTAAGTACAATAAAAACATCCCTAAGTTTTGAAAAGTACTTAGTTAGTGGTTTATCAAGCAAATACATCCTTGTCTGGATACGAGCAGGTTGAGGCGGCTCTGGCATAGATGTATCCTATGGGTAAAACCTGAAAACACCGCTTTGAGCTAGACTCCAACAGGAACTGGTTCACAATAATGTGCCTTGCTACACTCTTGGTTATGACACTCCCGGGGGATATGTTTTGATAAATTCACAATCTTAGTATGAACCCTTATTATTGGAATTAAAAAAATTCCTCTAAGAATATATGTCAGAAAGTAGATTATGAAAAGCGTATATTGAAGCCTGTAGACTCATGAATTATGGAAATAAATGTTTATTTGTAAGACATAACCTTTTTTATTTGGATTACCATTTATGTGTTACCCCATAACATTCCTTTTATTCCAGCCAATGGCCGGTAATAGGAGGATTCGGGCTAACAACCGATGTGAAGATCAGTGTGATGACTGTACTAATGAGATGCCCAATCCAATGGGAGCGGGAATCAAGAACTTTGTCATGATTCTCTCTCACCTAACTCAAGCATTAAATAGAAAACAAGAGTCAAGAGGAACGTTCAACCCCCCCCCCCCTAAGAAAGAACAAGTCGCTATCGAGAGCTTCATGAGACAAAGGCCTCCTAATTTTAGTGGATCATCTGAACCCACGATCGCTGAACATTGGATCAACTCCTTTGAAAAGGTATTATCCATCCTTCAATGTTTTGAACAAGAGAAGGTTCTCGTGAAGGCTTATCCTATGGAGGGTGAATCTGATCAATGGTGGGTGTTGATCAAAAATACGAAGCTTGAGGAGGAGACCGAGGCGTTGGAATGGAGGGATTTCTAGAAGATGTTTTTCGATAAATATTTTCCGCGCACCCTCCATCTTATGATGGAATGGGACTTCCTTTCCCTCAAGAAAAAAGGTGAAAAATCTGTTGGAATGTATGAGGAAAACCTAACAATGTTTGTACGATACGCTTTCCGCTTTTTTGTTACCTCCGAATGCAAATTTTACCACTTCTTTGGTGGGCTAAAGCCTAGTCTACAGAAATAATTAGCAATCCGTGACTTCGACAGCTATGAGGAAATTGTTCAATGTGCCCTCAAGGTCGAAATGGAGATCGGGGAATCACAAGGGTATCATGGGGAAAAGAATCGTAAGGTGGAATTCAATGCTGGTGGTCCGATGGATAAATCCAATGGATCTATGAACATCCATCAACCCACTTTCCAAATGTACAGAAAGAAGCACCCCGGTAATTTCCTCAAGGGGATGAAGAGATGCTTTAGGTGTGGAAGAGAAGGGCACCTAGCTGTTAACTATCGGCAAGAAAGACATGCGGCTACGACAGAGGAGAGAAACGATCTGTTCGAACCTCAATGCATTTTTCATTGTTACAACTACAAAGAACATGGGTATTTTTTAAATCTGTTCCCTAATCCAAGGGTTTTCGGAGGCAACCAACAACCTCCAAGGCAGCAAGGAAGGGCTTTTACCATAACATCTACCGAAGTGAACCCTGACAACGACGTGGTGACAGGTATGCTAGTTATTCATTCAAGAATAGAAAATGTACTTTTTGATTCAAGTTATACACATTCTTTTATATCTCGAAGGTTTAGTAGAACAATCCCAGCACCACCAAAAATCATGGAAGTGAAGATTTCGGTGTGTACGAAAAATGGGGCAATAATTGCATCCCATGAATATAAGTCCTCCCATCTTATAATATTTGGATTTAATTTCATGGAAAACCTCGTCATACTCCCTCTGGTAGAATTATATGCAATTCATGACATTTATTTTCTTTCCTTATATAAAGCCAGCATAAATTGTCAGGATAGGAAAATCACACTCAATATGGAGAATCAACCCCCTGTTATTTTCTAGTGTAAGGGGGAAGATGAATAATTTATAGCTCCATCATCTCAAGAAAGGATATTACTACCCTATGAGCATGCGTATCTGGCTCAGATTATTGAGTCCAAGGAAGAAACCATCCTTGATGAAATGCCTATTGTGAGGGAATTCGCTGATGTGTTTCTTGAGGAACTGCATGGTCTTCCTCCTAGAAGAGTTGTTGAATTCTCAATTGAACTTATACCAGGGGAGATACCAATATCCAAGACTCCATATAGAATGGCGGTCGTGGAGCGTGAAGATCTGAAGAAACAACTACATGATAATTTGGATAAAGGATTTATATTCCAAAGTGCTTCACCATGGGGTGCACCAGCCCTCTTCATCAAGAAGAAGGATGGGTCAATGCGGCTTTGCATCAATTATTGTGAACTTAACAAAATCATGATAAAGAATAAGTATCCCCTGCCACAGATCAATGAATTTTTCAATCAGCTTCCTGGAGCACAATACTTCTCTAAGTTAGATTTACGGTCGAGATATTATCAAGTAATGGTGAAGAAGGAAGTTGTCCCAAAGACTGCTTTTCGTACAAGATACAGGAACTATAAATTCATAGTAATGCCTTTCGTTCTCAATAATGCTCCAGAAATCTTCATGGAATTGATGAATAGAGTCTTTAGAGATTACCTTGACAAATTTTTGGTAGTCTTTATAGATGATATTCTAATATACTACTAAACCTAGTAGGATCATGAGGAACATTTAGGGACTGTACTAGAGACTTTTCACAAGGAGAAGCTCTATGAAAAGTACAGAAAGTGTGATTTTAGGTTGAAGGAGGTCTCGTTATTAGTCCATATCATCACAAGAAATGCGATATCTGTGGATCCCTTCAAAATATATGCAATTGAAGGATGGCCATGGCCAACATCGGTAACAGATATCTGTATCTTCTTTGGGTTAGCTGGTTATTATTGACGATTTGTGTGAAATTTCTCATGATTTTCCAACCCTCTTACCAGGCTCACTCTAAAGGGAGTAAATTTTTCATGGAGTGATGAATATGAAGAATGCTTCAAGGAGTTGAAAAGGAGGCTTATCACTGTGCTCATGCTCACTTTACCAAAAAGTGGGGTACATTTTGTGATATTCAGTGATGCTTTGAAGAAGGTCTTAGGTTGTGTGCTAATGCAAAATCATAAAGTTATATCCTATGCCTCAAGACAATTGAAAATCCATGAGCGAAACTATCCAACGCATGATCTGGAGTTGGCGGCAGTGATCATTTCCTTGAAAATATGGCGGCATTATCTCTATGGGGAGAAATGTGAGATATATACTTACCACAAGAGTCTTAAATATATATTCACACAAAAAGAGCATAATATGAGCCAGAGAAGATGGATAGCGCTCATCAAGGATTATGACTGTTCAATACATTACCACCCTGGGAAAGAGAACAAGGGGGTAGATTCCCTAAGTAGAAAGGACCCATCGATTCTATCAATGATGTGAATTGAGAAGGATCCAATCTTCTTAGACTTGATGAAGTTGGAAATGGGAATCATAAAGAAGGGAACATAATTAATCCTTTCATAAATTATTGCTCAACCTTCTCTTTTGGAAAGGATAAACAACACTCAAAAGGATGATGTGGGAATTTAGGAAAAAGTAGAAGCTATTGAAAAAGGGAAATCCTTGGTGTTTGATGTTAATGAAGAAGGAATTGTGAGATTTGGGAAAGACTATGTGTTCTATCATGTCCGGAGCTGAAGAAATAACTTTTAGATGATGCACATAGTTCAAATTTCTCTATTCACCCAGGGAGCACAAATATGTTTCGAGATCTCTGAGAAAACTTTTGGTTGGGTAATATGAAGAAAGAGATCACTATATATACAACAATGTTCCCGGTATGCCAAAAAGTGAAGGTAGAGAGGAAGAAGTCTAAGGGGATGATGCAACCATTGCCCATACCAGAATGGAAATGAGAGAACATCACCATGGACTTTGTCACCGGACTTCTGGGGACATCCAAAGGAAACAATGAAATCTGGGTTGTGTTGGATATTCTTACAAAGAATGCACATGTCATTGTTATTCGAGAGGATTTCTCATTGGATCAACTAGCACGTATATATATCAGGGAATTGGTAAGGCTTCATGGAGTACCACTATCTATTGTGTCACACCGAGTTCCAAGATTCACCTCTATGTTTTGGAAGATTCTTCAACATGCTCTGGATACTGAACTGAACTTCAGTATGGCCTATCATCCTTAGACTGATGGCCAATCCAAGTGAACTATCTAAACACTTGAAAACATGTTGAGAGCACGCTAAATATACTTTAAATGAGGATTGTATCAACATCTTCCTCTGATTGAGTTCTCTTATAATAATAGTTTCCACTCGAGCATCCAAATGGCACCATATGAAGCCCTTTATAGGAAAAGGTTCAGAACACCGGCGTGTTGGGATGAGGTCAGTGTACGTAATCTTCAGGGACAGGAAATGGTCGAGGAAATGGTGGAAAAGGTGAAAACAATTCAGTATCATATTAAGTCAGCCCAGAGTCGACAGAAGATTTATTCAGATAATCATCGATGAGACCTTCAGTTTATATATGGAGACCTGGTTTTTCTATGAATATCTCGGTGGAAAAAAGTCATGAGGTTTGGAAAGAAAGGGAAGTTAAGTCCAAGGTACATCGGCCCCTTCGAGATTCCTGATTGTGTCAGGGCTGTGGCCTATCGACTAGAAATTCCACCTACCATGGACAAAGTACATGATGTCTTTCATGTATCCATATTGAAGAAATACATACTGGACCATTCATATGTACTCTCTTCTGAGGTGGTATAGTTGGAGGGTGATCTTTCTTATGAGAAGCAACCAGTGAAGATCTGAAATCGTAGAGAAAAAGTTCTATGAAATAAGACAATGCCCCTCACCATGGTGTTGTGGAGAAACCATATGTTTGAAGAAGCGACTTGGGAATTAGAGGAAATGATGAAGCTGAGTTACCCACATCTGTTTTAGTGTGGGAAAAGGAAATTTCGGGGGTGAAATTTCTTAAGGGGGGAATATTTTAATGACCTGAAGTTTCATTAATTGAAATCCCTCTTGATCTAATTAAATGTCACTTTATGTAAAATGTTTATATAAAATGTCAACTTCATTAGTTGTATGTTAAGAATTGTGACTATTGATTTTATAGTCGTTGAATAGTAATCACATGATTAGTATAAATATAAGGCTTTAACAAATCCAACTTACTCAGACAAAGGAAGCGATGGCTTCATCCATTAGAATTGATCCATATGAATCCCATTTGTCAGATCTCGTAAAAGAGGCGGCGTATTTGGGCTTCAATCTTGACCTAGCCCAAGCTGAGCTTCATCATGTCAGGCTCGAATGGGACCGTCTACGGGAAAAGTGGAAGTTGATAGAGATTACCATTCGAGGGATGTTATCTCAGCCACCCCAAGAGTCTATCACCATCGCACACCTTACCCTTAGGTCTTATGCAGCTGTTTTAGGTGGTTATGTAACAAATCACTAGTACTAGGTTCATGTGCATTATTTTTTTTATAATAATGAATATACTTTCATGTCATTATTGATACATTGTAAATAATTTTTAAAGTAGAAATAGTGTTTTTAGTTATTATTTAATTAAGTATTCTATTTTATTAAATTAAGGTATTTATGAATTAAATAATATTTTAAATAAAAAACTATTATTATTAAATTAATTTCTATTAAATATAAATGATCTTATAATTTTATGAATGCAATTATAATTTTTATTAAGGTTTAAAAGCCACGTCTGTCAAAACCCATGAATTTTTTATAAATGTTGGTTTTTATTTTAAAAGTGAAAATTAACATATATAGAAATTTATTTAAATAAAATAAATGATATTTCTGGAAACAGGACATCGAAATTATCCAAAGGTGAATTTTTCATAATTTTCTGAGACAGTCAAATGTTTGGGTAAAAATTAAATATAGTTTAAATATATAAGGTGTTTTATGACATCATAATAACCCAATTGTGATGTAATAAAATACTATAATCTTTATGTTTGGCCAATATATGTTTTACCATTAAAAAAATGTGATTTTGGGTTTTCTTGACTTAATTTTCAAAGCATTAATGGACCCCTCAAGAATTATTAATCATCTTGTGTTTTTAAATTATTTTCCATAGGAGTGTGACTCACCTCCACATAAGTAACCCCATTATTTTAAGATGTTCAGACTTTGGCCTTATAAAATAGTTTTTTCCTATCCTATTTTCCAAAAACCATGGGCAAAAACCATGATCTGATTTATGGTTTGGATTAGGTTAATGTAAGGGGTCCCAAACCTAAATAATAAATAATTCACTCACCTTTACTATATAAAACCACCCAAAATCCCACATCCTTCTCACTAAAATCCTTTGGAGTTCGTCCAACATCTGACCTAGTCTCTCTAGAATCCTCCCAAGGTGCCCCAGGCTCCCAAGAAGCCTCTCTCAAGCCTCTCTCAAGCCTCTCTCAAGCCTTTGGAAGCACACTTCCAAGTAAGGGTTTTTCTTCCTTTCACTTTTTGTCCAATTTTCATAATATTTTTATGCCCGTTTAATTTCAATTATAAATTCTTGGGTTTAGTTTCTCACCTCCCCCATATGGCCCTTTTATTGTTTGAAAGATGGGAGACCCCTTTATCTCTCATTAAATGCCTCCCATGTTCACCCGTTACTATGCCAAAATTCCGAACAGAACTTCTCTCTCCTCATTTACATTCAAGCAATAATTTTGTATCATGAATCTAAATTCAATTAAAATTGTTGAGACATATATCTATATAAGACCCTTACTGTACATTTCATGTAGATATGATGAGACACCCCTTTCTCTCTCATTAACCGTTTTTATGAATTCTTATATCATGCCGTTACACAGCCGAAATTGAACAAATTTTCTAAGCCAATGCCATTGTGTAGTGAATACCATGCCCATTTCTCCATCAAGGGTATTCACCATAATGCACATTTACCTACTAATTATAAAGTCTTATTCCACATTCATTTTTCATGGAATAAATGATTATGTTTCATGAATCCATGTTTTATGATCCATGTGGCACACTTATGAATGAAATGAAATGTTTAAGAAGGGTATGCCCTTATAGAACTCCAATGCATTGGGTAAAGTATAGCATCATGATATGTCATGTGCAATGAGTGTTGACTCATTCTAATTCAAGTGAAACGAGGTTTTACTCGTGCTTCATGTGCAATGAGGATTTACTCATGCTTCAGGTTAAATGAGCCTTGGCTCATGGTAATTCCATGTTAAGTGTTGTTTCCACATTTCAATGTTATGATTATCATGAATTATCATTCATTTATGTACATGTTTCTCATGTTCTCTATTGATATTCCTATTGTCTAACATGTATTGTACTCCTCATGTATTCCATGTTTATTCCCGTACTGGGCTTTATATCTCACCCTTTTCTTAAGCATGTCCTCAGGTTATCCCATGCAATGCTAAGTACGAGGGAATGTAGTGGTCATGTAAAGGATGTTTTCAATAAAGATGCTGTATTTCATGTTTTAAGTTTTTATGTAATGATCCTAATCCCCAAAGACACTAGACCTCTCGATCTTCCATGTTGTATCAAGTGAAAATTTTATGTAATAAATCATGTTTAAGTTTTTAATAAAATTAGGGTTGTTATAATAATACCCTTCATGTTGTGTATATTAAATATTATTAAACCTTATTTGGTGATATATATTATACATTAGCGGTTATTTGGTCATTTTTTGTTCCATTTAATATAATGTTGGTAGTATTCATCTGGTGTACTTCTACAATATTTGGTATAATACTAAATTATTAAGAGTTTTGTGAGATTATTTTTATTTTAACAATAGAATAATCAAGTCAATTTTAAATCTGTGATCCACCAAAAGAATAATTAAATAGATTTAAATAATTATATTTTGGTCTGGGGTAAATGATTATCCAGAAATAGTGTTCTAAAAATGGTTGATGAGGTATGATGTTTTGAACATATTATATCACTCTTAAAATCAAATAGAGTCTCTGTAATTGCTTTATAGGTTCCCCAAATCTCATATCTCCTTATTTTTACATCACGATATAGGGAAGAACACCTGGAGGAATCCCTTCTAAATATCATCCCATATAGTGAATTTTCTAGGGTTTAGGTTTTTTATTCATTCATTTCCCAATCTTTATAAGTAGAATGGAATTGAATTCAAGATGATATGGGCCTAATGGACTTGTTTTGGTTTGAAAAAATTTAATACATCCTTGAATTCATTCAAATGAATGTTGGGATCCACTAATGTAAAACTATGATACATAGGTAGTAGTTTAATCATTTATTTTTTAAGCCAAAAATAATTATATTTTTTTCATTGAGACAATTGATTATTATAATTTATGTTATATTTATATTAATTTTGAACTTTCCTATCCGATTGACCTATATTCGCATCCAATATTCCATTTCATAGGATGGATATAGTGAAAGAAGTATAAGAGAATGGAGAATATATCAAATGAATTGTTATAAAATCTATATCCACTTACTAATTGTTATGTAAATTCCATAATATTTGTAGATATATTATGAGAACATAGATATCTAAATGAAAGTGGTTATCCAAACTTGATATTTTCATTTATCAAGTGCACCTTAACTAAAAACTGAATGAAAAAAATAGACAAAACACTACCTTTTCTACTAAAAAATGGTTCCACATTGATGTGGATATTTTCCTAGGTATCCTATAAAAATAATATATGAACCTAAGATAATGTAGATAAATAATGTGTTTTAGGTTTTCTTTGAAGAGAAAAATTATTTTACTATGTTCTCATTTTATTATGTTGGCTTAGTGTGAGTTGAAATGAGTTATTAATTGTGTTTGGTAATGAAATGTAATTTCTTATTTAATATGTAATTCTATTTGTATAACCATATATATTTTACATGATATAACTATAAAATCATTATTTAAAATTTACTCTCACACTATAACTCTTTCTAATTAAATTATAAATCAACTAATTTTCCTCCCGTGACAATTTTGTCTTGAATAGTGAAATGTAATGAGCACTGAAATAACTATACGTACCTAGTAGAGTGACTATAAATATCCAAATCACACCTAAATACATGAAACACCAACTATTTAAGGGAATTAAAGATATATTAGGTTTCTTTTGTGTATAAAAACTATAATGTTAGAGGATAAAATTAAATTCAATAATATTTTATATATTATACCATCTGAAGAAAAAATTATCTTCCGAATAAAAAAAGAATCAATTTAACCAATAAAATTTAGATTAATTATCATGGGTGAGAATATTCTCATTGGATTTTTATCTAATATTCTAGTATGAAATCTATAGAGACTGCAAAACAAATATGTGTCAATGAAATGAATGAAATCCTATTGTAGTATAATTTCCAAATAAAATGATCCATAGAATACAGAAAATAAAATAAAAATATATCTTATTACTTAATATATTGAATGATCATGGGTTCCAAAATCTCTTGAGAAACTCTATTTCCCACATGAGAAGAATGGTTTGGTCCATCCTTGATTAAGTGTAGGGCCTCTAAATTCTTCCATAAATTCAATTCCAATATCTGATATCATAATTTATTACATTTTTAATGGATGATGGTATTGATTTTATAAGTTATTAGTAAAAAAAATAATAAAACTCTTGTATCAATTTTTTACGACTTTCCACTTCTTTATCAAGATAAATGATTTACATGTTGAAGATTAAGATAAATTCTTCCTCATTCAACCATACACCATAAGTCTTATTTTCATTTTAGGTCACTCACACCATATATATGAAATTTATATTTTAACTCCAATAGCCCAATATTTTTATAATTACATAATCTATATTCCCAAAAAATAGTTCATTTCCTATAAATTTCATGTTTTATCAATGGTGAAATTCATATGAGATCTTGAAGTTGTACACTTAAGGAATTAAGTCACACACTTGGGTAAATATTTAATAATATTTTTAAGGAAAGGTATTATGAAATGAATTTTATGACAAATGAGTTCGACTGAATTCAAAGAGGATCATAAATTCAAATATTTATCCACTAGGAAAGTCATGTGCACCCAAAATTCATATGAAATGGTTGGGTTTTCTTATGTCTGGAAGTCAAAATTAAAACATTAGACTTGAATAAAGGTAATACACTCATATTTTGACATGTGGATAGAATGTATGACATTATTTGAGGTCATATAAAATAAATGAATCCATATTCTCCAGTTGAGACAAATTGGATTGATAGATAGACATATATATGAATTTATCATAATTTTTTCATCCTCTAAATTTAGACATATAACCCATTGAAAAACATTTCCAGTTTATGATTTTTCCAAATTTAAAATGAAAATCATATAAATAATAAACATTGAATTCGAAATTCATTAATCAATTTAAGCCACAAAATCATAAATC
The DNA here is from genome assembly GCA_963277665.1 of Viscum album. Taxonomy (NCBI): domain Eukaryota; kingdom Viridiplantae; phylum Streptophyta; class Magnoliopsida; order Santalales; family Viscaceae; genus Viscum; species Viscum album. The sequence continues at coordinate 930,749,249 of OY728143.1, read as the reverse complement.
CATGTATGTTTTCACATTTATTTAAAAACAAAAAAAAGAACCATAAATATTAATTAAATTTAATCATTTAATTCCATTTTTATAAAAGTAATCAATATGACTTTATTACACATGTAATATATACATTATAATATAAATTTACATTGAAATTTTGATTAAATTTGGAATGTTTAGAGGCCAATTACTAACTATGAAAATCGAAATGTATGGTCTGTGAATGGTTGGGGTAACTCGATTCATGTATTTTGTGGAAATTGGATAAAATCTAGGAAGATATGTAAGTCATTACTTGGGTGTATTATGTGTCTATAATAATGATCAATAGGATGCCCCAAACATAAGAGTTAGGAGATCTAAAAAGGGTCTTAGAAAAGGAATATGATTTTTTATTTCATTGATTGAAAAGAATGTTCTAGGTTATAAGGGTACGTATTGTGTTATGTATTGTTAACATATATTATTAGTTATTGGTATTTATTTTTTTATTTAATCATAATGGTAATTTCCTTAAACTAAAACTACTTGGATGTGTAGCCTCAATATTTATTGGTTTGTATGGGTTTTATGTGAGGAATCTGATGATGTGGTTGTGTGATGATTGTATTCCACAATTATAGTTTGGATCCTACTAATCATGGATACATAGGGTGATAATGTTAACTATATTAGTGGAAATGATGTTTTTCCATTCGTACGTTTTTAATTTGTCTGTGATGTTTCTCACCATTGGGACTATGGTTAATGGATTCTTTATAGATATGATGATTGTGCGACCTGTTCATGAGGTATGTGGGTGGAATACAATATTTTTTCTATAAATATGTTGATGATTCATTTCATTTGATTTTTTATGATATTACATTAATTTTGTCTATATTTTAATTTTTTTTTGGACATTAGATAAATTCATGAACTTTGGTTGGTTTAGTTGAGGGGGAACGATCTATTAGTTAGAACAAGGTCAACATGCTTAGTTAGTGGATGTAAACCAATATATTTATGATACTCTTACTGACATCATATTATTGGTACATCATAACATTAGACAAAGCTTCTATATTAATTCATGAGGGTAAAAGTTAAATACCCTATGTATTGAGATATTAGTATGTTCAATTACTTATTGTCACTCCATGGTATAAGTGCCCATATATATTATTTGATAAATTCAATGACATGTTGTGTGTGGGATTCAACATTGACACTCACACAATACTTCTACAGACTAAGGAATCTAATTTTTTGTTATTTTTAATTTTAATACAAGTCACATCTTGGAGGTAGGAGTTGGATTTTGATTGTGTTGGGTGATAGTCTGGTTTGGTTTCATAAATGGTAATATTGTTGTAACTAAGTAGATCCTTAGTTTCTAGTAAGGTTCTATTACATGATTTTTTTTATATGTATGATACTAATCCACCTTGGGTGATATCTTATAGTATTCTTATTTTATTAAAATACTACTTTCATTTACCATGGTATGAGATGATTGGAAACTTTTACTTATTTTTTATGATGATATCTAGTTATTAATACTACTGTTTATTTTTATCTAGTATGAGGATATAGACATTACCAATCATCACTAGGCCCTCAATTTTAGTTTTTAGTTTGTAATATATTATTGGTGTTCCTATGACCACTGGGTTCCCACCCTGTTTGAGTCATCAGGGCTACATGGACTGGATGGGGAACCCTAATACATGTAAGTAAATATTTTCATGGAGTCTTTATTCATTATTTATTATTATTCTTCATTATTATATATATTCACGATCAATGTCTATAGTTGATAAATTTACCTTTCCATAGGGTTGGTGGAAAAAAGATATTACTTGATCCAAACAATAGATTATGTAAATTAGTCTTCCATGTACTTTATCCATTTCATTATACTAATTGGACTATAGGATCACCTCATTATATTATACAATTTATATATAAACGATCCAATAGACAATTATTTTGCTTGGTAAATGTGGTAAATTCACATATTTTAGGTTATTAAATATAACCAAATGCAAGTGGTTCTGAACCACTGTTCGGTTTTGAACTCTATGTCCCATTACATAATGAATATATTAAGAACAACCATTCCCTAATTTATGTCCCATTTCATAAGGAATGTATATACAAGATCTTCATCCAAAAAATCATTGGACATGTCCTAATTTATATGTAAAGGGATTTTCAATGCTGGGGTCCAAATTTGAGCATCATCTTTTCATAGGATTTCTTACATAATCTAGAACGCTTGTGGATTTGGTGTAATAGTTAATATAGTTTTCCCTTTCAATGAGATCCTTACAAACATGACATTTTATTTTTTATTTCTGTGACCAAGAAAATCCTTCTAATATTTTTTTCTTATTCATAATATGGGAGTGCTTTATTTCATGCATGAATAACCCACCAATCTCCATATTTTGATCTTCGGGAAAATCCCAATATTAGGGAATGTTGAGGTCTCTGAATAGTATATAACTATTAATATTAGTTATGATAATATTTTATTCTTATTAATTATTTTTTACACTATGTTTCAAACATGTAAAATATAGAAACTCAATTGTAAACTTGATGTGTTAATCCTTGGGTACATGTCTTGGGAATTCAGAGGTGACATCAACACCATTAAGAATATTTCATAGAAGAAGGGTGAAGGTAATTATCCCTAGATGGATAGGTAGGACATCTTCTCCTTCATTACTTATAAAGGACTCTTAGATATGGGATCCTATAAAGACATATACACTAGTATCAATAATAAAAAGTGGATATTCCACCCCGGGTGTCATGTGGATCGATGTCTCCATAATCTTGAGGCCATTTCATCTTTCAAAAATGAAACAAATAGACACATAGATCAAGATCTAGTAGAATATTTTCTGATACTTTCATTCCTTAATACCAATGGTGTGGCATATGGAAGTTTTTCAATATCCACCAACGGGACCTATGATCCACTTAAACACAATGTGGTACTCTCATACTCTTGAAAACCCATGAAATGGGTATCATTTTTTAAATTACACAACAAGATAACTCTCTTGAATGGGAAACATTAGTGAGGGATCAATAATAATCTTCATTCTTCCTTGTGATGGAATCCATTAAAATATAAATTGAGAATATTAAATCTAGCCTCAGAAATTGATGGTATGGTGATATTTTTGAATTCCTCATCTATAAAGAATCCATCTATCATAATTGATTCCTAAAAAACTGATTTTCACAAGAATGTTATACGGAGACTCGAAAAAAGGTGGTGAATAGACCAAAATGTTTTTAGACCTATTTAAATGAGGAGAAGAGGTGTGGCACTCTAAACATCCATATTGATGATAAAACACAAACAAATGTCCCTAACGTTTTTAGATGTATGGTTATAGAAAAATTCAAATACCTTCTTCATTTTTAAAAAAAATTATACATAAGGTATATTTATTGGGGCATATGGATCTACTTTATTATATTCCTCATGTGGTGTAAGATTCCACTAAATCCTATTTCAAGAGAATTGAGGATGAAATGGATATTTGGAATGTGATGATTTTTCACAATTATTAGTGCTCCCTCAATACATATGTCTTCTCAGGATCAATTTATATGGCCTCATGGGATATATTTAATTGATATTTTGTCGAATTAGTTCATGATTTCGGGGGGGCTTACCATACATTGATTATCTAACTACCCAGGTTTTCATTATGAAGGTAAAATTCACATACAATATTAAAAATTATAGGCCAATCAGTATGAGTATTGTTATTTATATGTTCTTTTTCAGTGTGACTAATATGAGGCTCTCAATTTACCTTCATGAATGGGTGTGTGAAGTGAAATATAGATTTGTTAGAAGGTGGTCTACCTTGGATTCAATTTTCCATAATAATGTAAATGATTATTGATATTAGAAGGAATACTCCATGATCAATAATTGTAACTTAAATTAAGATTTACAAGGATATTAGAATATTATAGAGGGGTTTCAAATATAAGTTTATGTCTTCCATGTTCTTTTATGACTATATTACTATTTTTATTTAGATGTTTTTTCACCCGATGGTTTTTAGTTCATTTTATAGGTAATTGATGAGCCTTCTTCATCTACATCTGATTTATAACTCCTTGAATTATTTTTTCACCATTTTTGTTTACCATGGACCAAGATGAATTTACTAGGTTTAAAGTGAGATACATTCAATATGGTGTCATATAACCCTTATAGAGTAAGAATCATTTCAATGGAATGTTGAAAGATCTATTTTGGGATGACATTGTTCCTTTTATTAATTTAAGTAGAATATCAATTCCTGGAATTGTCAAAATCCTGAAAGAATACTTCAGGTGGAATGGCTAAGGTATCAATTGTGAGACAACCAGTGTGTACATATCAAACACTTGGTTAGATATGCATGGAATGTGTATTGATAATATTATGTGCACTAAAAGAATACACTTTCCTATGGATTAATTTAGAGATATAATATTAACTTGATGGTTATGTATTCATCACTATAAGGATTTTTTCAAAAGGATTTATACTTATATCAATAATTGGAAGAATTGTTTCTTATCCTTGAGGGGACAGATTACCCTAGTAAATTATGTAATCATTTCTATCCCAATGAATTGGATTTATTTTATATGGGTGTTGAGAATAGTGGTGAGATACATAGAAAAGATCATGGAATCATTTATTCGCATTCACACATGGAATGAAATTTCCTTTGGTTATCAAGGACTTGAATGGGCAGACTAGTGGTTGTAGAAGGCAACAAATGTTTTATTATGGGGAACCAGGTAGAGAATATATGATATGTCTTCTTTGGAGGTTTTGTAAATAGATATCTCCAGGAAAGATTCATTATAGGAAGGTATGGAATTTTATTGGATGTTCTGATAGGAATGATATCAATATCATTGAAGATTTTTTGGGGTCTTTTACTTGAGAAATATTGGAATTCTTAGTGGATCATTAGTAGTCGGGATACTAATTTATGGAGATACAATTGATTTGGTATATCTATGAGATTCCCATTTTTTTCAAACCCCTATATAAAAATTTCCTAGTAATTCATATATATTAGATTCATTCAAGGCAACATGGATTATTTTTAATGATAGACCTTTGAATAAAATTAGGTTGTCTTATGATCATGATTGATTTATAAGTGTGTGCACATTGACGATATTTTTCTCATCTAAATTAAATAATAAAACCCTTCACACAAAACATTAGTAAGATAAATATAGAGGATATATCTTGTATAATGAAACTGAAAACAAATAAATCATTATATTTCAGATCATTTAGAATAATATAGTCTCAATAGATGAGGTGATTAGATGTAAGGGTTAACATTAGCATCTAATTTAATTTTTATCAGAGCTATAAGGATGAAATTCTTGGGAATCAATTTTTTGAAGGAGACTAGAAGTATACACTATGGGGAATATTTGGTGACCTCCTTGGGATTAGGCCACATGAAGTAATTAGAACTAATTTATTAGGTTAAATATCTACACTAATGTATTGTATAATCATGGTATTATGTGGGGAGGTGGTATTGTATTTGACCCCCAATGTTTGGTAGTTTTTTCTTTAATAGGTTTTATCGACATGGTGATTCTCTTCCAAAATAGGCCAATTCATTTAGTAATGGTGTTGATTTTTTCATTTTAGGAAATATCACAATGGTTGTGATTGAAATGAAATCCACTATTATTATAAAATCTATATTGGATGTGATTAAAATTCCTTGGTCCATTATCTTCCATATTAATAGAGGCAAGAGTCACATCAAATGAGAAATGTGATGTGAATTTGTAAGTATGTGATCAATGTCACAGACTTACTAGCTTCAAAATTTACTCAAGGAAAGCCTTGTATTTTATTTTATTGAATGAGACCTCCTCCCCCCATATGTGTTAATCATGTCCAAAATGATTCTCTCAAACATCATTACTCCAATACCCCTTAATAAAAATGGTTTATTGGTCTCATTTATAAATATTCCTTCTCTTGATAGTTGGATGGATAATGAAGCAATACATGGAGAATGGATAAATTCAAAATGAATATCCAAGTTCAAGTGTCCTCTTTTGAATATTTTAAGGGTCATAATTACTTTAAATTTTGGAAATTTCTTGGAATATGCATATATATTCCTAAAAAGGATAACAGATTAAAAGCGACATTTAAAATCTCATTCAAGGATTCTGAAAGAATATTTTAAAAAATACTTTTATTTTTAATAGAGAAGTAAAAGATATTCTCATACATAATCCTAATTTATAAAAATAGAAAATTGAATAGTATAACATCTATTGGACAAATGCATTAAAATCATATAGAGGTTATAAAATAATTCATTTTTAAATAATGGTCATGCCAAATGTGTCTAAATATACCAATTATGATTAATTTATAATCCCCTTACCTTACGTACAATTTTGTTTAGTCACATTATCAACACCTATATGAACAAATTAGAAGTATTAAAAATTTAATGTTTCATTATATTAAATCCATTTTTGTTATAATTAAACAATAATAATAATTTCAATTTATTTATTTAGGTTTCATTGAAGATAAAATCGTTTGATAAAATCTTTGTCATCATTTAACAATTTTTTTTTATTTTTTTTATTAATTATTATTTATTGATTAGTTTAATTAACTCCATGAATATAAAATTAAATAAAATTTAATATTAATTCCTTATACATAATTAATTATACTTATTCTTGATATTAGTTATAAATAAGGAATTTAGAATTCCTTTATTTGTGAAAAAACAGACCATTAATAGAATTCGGTCAATTGGGTATAGATAGATAATACCATTAAATTTAAAATAGATTAGATCGGATATAGAGTATGTACAAAAAAATATATAGATATACCTGATCTACCCTAAATAACCTAGAATGATTAATATAATCTAATTTCATAGATATTTGTAAATGGTAAGTTTCTATGTTCTAATTTTCATAAGGTGAAAGTTGGGGTATTTATAATTGAAGGGGATGATAATTTTAGGTTAAAATAATTCATATAATATTATTTCAGTAATAACACCTCCAATTACTATCTTCCTTGATACTACGAATAATATTTTATTAAAATACAAATAATTAAGGCCTTTTAAACAATAAACCACTTAATCTATTAGTTTATATAGGAGAAAAGAAGAAAAGAATGGAAAAATGTTTTAAATTGAATACTTTATATGGGTACACATAGGAAATTACATTTTATGTTTTCAATGTCTATTTATTATTTTAAAATTAATATTTTATCTTATAATATATTTTTTTTCTAAATTAAATATATAATTTATTATATTATTATAAAATACTTATTATATCATCAAACATGTAGTATTTGAAAATTAAAATTTTATCACTTGCCTAAAAACAAAATAAATTTATAGAATGGGTACAAAAATCACTCTTAGATAATTTTTATGTTCTCATTCAAATAATAGAACCAATTTTATCAAAATAATTTTCAAATATTGGTAATTTTAATATTTAAATACTAATAATAAAATTAGGTTTTTTTAAAACAAGTTAAAATAAACAAAATTAAATGTACACTTATACTCTCATTTTGTTTTATAAGTAGAATATTTAGATTATAATTTATATTTCTATATTTAAATTTACTACTCCTGTTAATAATTTTTTAATTTTAATTACAATTTTTCAATGATCAAGAAACAATTCTAACAACCTTGTTACTATTCGAGAGAGGATATTACTTTTCCTACGGTCATGTTTACTACTCCCATAATCATAAAGGATTTGTGCATCATTTAAATATTTACAATTTTCATTATTAACCATTAACATAGTTTTCTATCAATTTTTTCAACATCATTCATAAAATTGAAGTCATATTATAAATTTTTTCTTTATTTATAAGTTATTTTTCTTTGATTATTCTATTTCTAGAGGACCATGCAATAAGGGACTGTCAAATTCAACTTATTTGTTATTTATTTTAATTAGAAACTTCTAATAGTTATATTTTTTTGTATATTTGTTATTCATATATAATTTTCTATATTGAGGAAGAAAAGTATTTTTTTATTAAGTAGGCCTAGGGTTTTATATTATAAATGATTCCAAGATGAAATATAAATATATATGCATTATGAATCTAGATTTCATATCCAAAATTTGGATTCATACAACAGTGAAGTATGATTTCAAAATATATGTAAAATAATGGTTATTTAAGATGTTTAGTGTATACATGTGATGGGAATATTAGTAAGAAAATATAAAGGCGAAAATTAAGAATGAAATAATGATAAGGATATAGTCTTGTATAGTATAAGAAGACAATAAAATGGTAAACATTAAAGGAAACAATAATATGTGGCAGATAAATATCGTATCTATTAATGGAATTTGAGAATGAAGATTGTTATGGTAAATAATATATACATTTATTAGGGTCAATACTGTGACAATATAGATATATGATAAAGGTAATGAAATAGTTCCTATACATGCCAAGATAATGAAGTCTTGAGATGAGATTATAGATGACTGATTAAGTATTGATAGATGTTATTCTTCCATACTGTTGTATTGGGTGATTTATTAGATTAATTAATTCTATATTGAAATGGTTGGAAAATATTTTATGAATAAGGAAAAAAACATTCCATGAAACATATTTGGTCATTCTATGGAAACGTTGTTCACCTCTTTATATTTCAAGTTAATTATTTCTCCCAAAATGGATGGGTAATCATTATCAACCTCTATATATAAATAAATTATGTATGAATTGTGGACTATGAGGACATATTCATTCCATAAAATTATTAATTCTTAAAATAATATTAATAGTGTGCCTAATCACTTGACCCTATAAAATAATTGTGTAGATCTCGTTAAATATTGTTCAAGGTATCACAATAAAAGTGTCTATGTCATATATTAATAGTTTTTTTTATAAATATATAATGATAATTTCCATATGATTTGAAACTTATTATCTTCAAATCAGCCCTTTAATTTATAATGGATGTAGGAATATAAATGTTTTTAAGCATGTCATTCCATGATATATACAAAATAATCATATCTAGTAATACAATTAGAATTATAAATAAAATAGATATTGATCAGTATATAGAAGTATGAATTTAAAAATAATACATCTATTGAACTAAATCAAAATGTGTAGTACTAACGAGATAATCTTGGAGCTTGGAGAGAACATGAATTGGCTACACCCATTGGATAAAGGGCTTGATGATATGGAAAATTTTAAATATTATTATATAAAACATGGGAATAAAAAAATCAATGAATGATATTGAATGATTCCGATTTATAAATAGGAGAAATAAAATTTAAAGGATTCCAAGATATATAGTTCATAAGAAAAGTGGCTCATTGTGGACATAATTTTATTGATTATATACACATGTTTGGTAAATTATTTGGAGCATATTGATGTAATAAAATTCATTAATTATCCCAAAGTGGTGGGTTATTATTTATCTTTTGATGTTTGACTAGAAATTAGTGAATCAACCTTCATATTGGCATGTTGATCACGTAATTCCTCACAGAGGAAGTGTAGAAATGCAATTATCAATACTGTTTCAATTTTAGAATTATTTTTGTGTACTTTATCGATTTCTAAACTCATAATGAAACTAATAATAATTATAGTACTTTAAATTTTTCCTTGTTGAATTTTGTGGATGAGGAACAAAAAGGATTGACCCATATTTTAGAACTAAATGATTACTAATGATTCTAGAAATGTAAATGTGACTCTAGATTGAATGAAAAAAAAAATCATCCACTAAAATAGTGTGTTGTTATTAAATATTGTAACACTAATATATTACCAACTATAGGATATAAGGATATATCCATGTGTGGGTAAACAAGGAGAAATAATTTTTTTGTTTAAATTATTCATTATTTTTCTAATATTTAATGTCAGGAAAGATAAGAGATAGATACATTTAATTTCTTATCTATAAAAAGGTAATCTTATTTCACAATGGGTGAGGATAGTTTTGAAAATGTCTTATTCATAAAGTTCCATTATTTTCCCTCCTCTTATGGTTCCATATAATTATTATCACAACCCTGAGTCCCAATAGTAAACAATTCATTACCTAAGGATTTATTCTATAATAGTACTTCAAATTGGTTCTAATCAAAAATTTACTCTACTTTTAATAATTTATAAGATTCTTGAAAGACATCCATGACATATACTAAAATAATTGATTATATTCCTGAAATGTTGTCACCTCTAGGTAATCCTTTCAACGTTTTGGTCATTAAAATATTGATAAATTAAAATGCGTTGGGAAAAACGTTCGGTGGCCCTAGTCCTCACTACCACAATTGGGAACTCCAGGAAAATCATTTAAGGTCATAACCTTTTATTCAGCCTCAATATAATGATTTTAAATTATACTATATTGTAAATATTTGACTATACAATCTAATTTAAGGACATGAAAAACCCCTAAGGCCTTTAGGCTTTATTATTTAAAAACATTTAACCATGAAAACTATCCTTAACTCATTTAGTCTAATTTTTTTTGTACTTACAATAATGATAAATATTTAATAATTTAGATAAATAATTTGGTAATGAATAAAAAAATACATTAAAATATTAATTTTCAATTTAGCAGCATATTCATATTATAATGAATTTTTTACTGGCACTTAGCTTCACCAAAATCACATCTAAATATAGCAATACCATAATAATGCACTCATTTTTAATAATGATAATAATTACCATTTATCCTTCAAATAAAAATTGAGTCATATTCCTTATAAATATATCACAAACTATAATGAATAAATTGTTTCAATCTCAAAGATTGTGGTAAATAATTGTGTATGGAAATTATTTATAAGTATTGGGTAATGAGGATTAAAGAAAATATATAAATGGTTTATATTTTTCGAAGAAATAATAGAATAGTTTTTGGGTACCCCATATCTCATGGGTGCTCAATCCATTGTAATCACAAACACACCCACCCCCTTATATATGTATATAGATATATATATTAATATATTTATTTATTAATATATGCATGTATGGATATGAATATATTTATGTACATAAATGTAAAAATAATATATTAAAAGTCTGATATTAATAGAAATCTAATAAACACACAAATATATAAAATATATAAACAGTAATATAAATACAAATATTGAATATATATTAAAAATCATATAATATTTCTAATCAAAATAAATTAAATATATATAAATACAAGAACAAAAAAGGAATATTTAATATTTAATTGATTATATATATATGATTTTTTGTGCGTAAACATGTCTATATAAATATCATTTATTGAAAAAACATATATAAATTTTAATTTAAGTACAATATATTATATTAATAGTATATATATAGTAACATATAAATATATTTATGTTCATATGAAATTTAAAAATAAAACTGAACATTAAAAGAATAGCCAAACGTATAAATATATTTTTAAAATATAGGAATATAAATAATAAAATTATAAATTATAATTCGTAAATAATATGTACATTAAAAAAATTATAATCATTTGAATTTAAAATAAGCCCAGACACACACAGAGAGAGATATATATATGTATATGTGTATAATATAAATATAAAAATAAAAATATTAATTGAAATATTAATTGTCATTTTTATAAATAATATATATATATATTTAACATTATACAGACATATATGAATATATTAACATATATAATATGAATATAATTTATATAAATATTGTATTTGTTGGAATATATATATATATATAAATTAAATAAATTAATAAATATAATTAAATATTTGTTTGTGTGTGTCTATTTATATATTTTTATTTATATCATTATAAGTAATATATATTTATAATTATTAAGTCCACATAATAATAGATTATCTCTTTAGGTCATTGATAATGTTGATTCTCACTAAATTTGTTGTTGTTGGTTCAATTTTCACAAGACATTGAAGATTTGTTTCCATCAATATTGTATGTGTGGAGTACTAATAAATGGGCCATTGTTTGTCATATCGAAAATATATATTCAGAATTGATGCATTTCATAATGATAAAAAATACAATATGTATGTACCCAAGTATTATTAGTATTCTTGTTAGAACTATAAAATACTACATCTTTACCCCATCAGGACATTTCCTCTCATTTCCAATTCCCTTTCAAACTACATAGTTTATATGGACCCATGAGATTCAAATATATATATATATATATATAATTCTAAATTGTAGAGTTTAATTTTATTTTTAAATTTAAAAAATTATTATTTAAGAATTCTAATGAATCATTATTTTTTGTAGTTCATATTGATATAATGATTTTTGAGTCATTAATTGGGATTCTATTTTGTGAATTCATGGGTGATCAATCAATATAAAATATGGTTAATCAGCATATGATTCAATATGATCCAACACACAATATAATTCCATGTATCAAATTCATCCCATAATTACATGATTTTTTAAAATGGTTTAACCATATTACATTTACATGTTATATTAGGTTTGTATTTTTATATAATTATGATATCAATTGAATTACATAGGGAACATCGACACACATGTCAATTTTTGTTCCACCAAAAAATAATTCTTAACTTCATGGTTCTATTTCATTCATGAGACACTTACATCATTAAAAGGCCCATTTATATTATACATATATAGAAATAATAATATTTCTAACACATCTTTAGGAATTTATAAAACATTAATGAAATTGGTATGAGAATTAAAAACCTAGTATGGGATCTAAAAATAATGTAAACCCATTACTCAATTGAAAAACATAAAACCCAATGAAAATATTTACCTTCCTTATAATTAATCATTCAGGAAATAAATAATTCAGAGCCACATGGTAAAATAAAAATTTTCTCAATTAAAATATTTAAATACATTGATAATAATAATAAACACATGATAAAATCTTGAGGTTCTAGAGAATTAATGAAATTATCTCATTGAAAAACATTAATCTCCCCCATAAATGTTCCTTAACATTATTTTCCCCATAAAATCAAATTACATCATTCTAAAATATTAGAAATAATATATTAGGTATCTTAGTGAATCATTTCCATAAACCATGTTCACTAATGTTTAACCAATGTCAATTTAACTGATTTCACGTTAATCACGTAGAAGTAACGAACTTGGTATTGTCCTTCATTTTCACCCTCAAGGGGTAAATCAATACCCAATGAATTCGAAATCTATATCAGGCTCACTCACCATCATTTATAATTTTAATGTCATATATAATTAAATAAATAATTTTTATATTTCACTATTTCCACATAAAACCCTTAAAAATATAATTTGAACCCCTAAACAAAATAATTTGAATTTATTTCATAATGATAAAGAAAAATATCCATTTTCACTGATAACTCATAAAAATAAAAATTCCATAAAAATGTAATTACAAATTACATGGTAAAAAAATACTGATAAAAATTAATGGGTATGAATATGGGAAAAATAAATCGAACCTTATGATTTTAAAAAATATCCACTTTTCACTTATGTTAATTTCTTAAAATAAACCACAATAAAAACATTAAAAATAATATTTTTAACCAATTGTCATTAAAGTAAAAAACAGATTAAAATAACCTATACAAACCTTTTAATCATAGATAATAAAATTATTGAAACATTTAATAAAACCTTAATATTGATGAAAATATTTGGAAGGAAAACATTAAAAAAAAATCTAGTCCCTCAGCATTTGACTAATCTAACTTCATACATTCTCTTACTTATGAATAATAATATTATAATAGTATTATATATTATTAGGAAACATTTTAATGCTCCTAACATAATTTTTATTATTTTTATTTCATTTATAAAAATGAATTATTTATTTATTAAATTATTTAAATTTTTGTCAGATATTTTGAGGATGTTCGGTGTATAATCCATAAACAACATTAGTAGGATAAAAATGCTCAAAATAGTAATTATTTTATAATATATAGATTATTAATAATGAAATATTTATCATTATTGTGAACTAAATAAAATTTTATATAATTATTTAAAATTATTAATAATGAAATATAAATTAGTATTGTTTCATTATTTTACAATATTTATCATTATTTTACATGATAACAGAATCAAATTTCCACATGGAGGTAGAAGTCAACACCTACGTAAGAGAGACAGTATCATTTTTGAAAGGATGGAAAGGTAAGAAGGTAAATGATATCTTCTCTTAATTCAATAAAAAAATATCTCATTAATATAATTTATATTAATATATTCAATCATAATAAAATGTTCATGTGAGGAAGATATAAAAAAGAAACATATCGTTTGGAGGTGGGAGTCCACACGTACTCCTGGGTGATGTTTTCATTTCTTTGGTAAGATGGAATATGAGATTAAAAAGGGTTGTACCATAATCATAATAAAATATTAGTATATTTAAGATAAAATTTTAATCATTCCATCATGATTATAGAGTAATTTAAGGAGGTTGATGAATAAATATACATGAAATCAATTAGTTAATAGTCATACCTACTCTTTGAGAAACCTCCTTTGGATTACACTTAATGCCTTATAGGATGATCTTTTGTGAGACTAGAACAAACATAAAATGGTTAGGTAGGGATTTAATTTACTTTGGAAGATATATTAGGAGGTAAAAGTCTCAATATGTTTAAGGAATAGAGGATGTTCCCTTATAAAATTGAGGTTGGTGGCAATTTTGTAAATAAATGAAAAATGAATATACAATATATTTCTTGGAAATATGAAACTGATCTAAAGAGAAATTAATTATAAGATGATGAGGATAAGGACAATATATAAAAATAAAATAATATTTAAATACATTTATATTTCATATTAAACCATATTTTTAGACTTTACCCCCTTGTTAATTGTGTTTACTGCTAAAAGTTGTAACAATGTTATCAATCATTAAGGGTTACAAAATTAGTTTTGAAAAACAAAGGTGTCAGATAAATTTAAAGTTAACGATTTCAATTCAATTTAAAATAAAATGGAGTTATTATAATATTTTTTTTAACATTATAATTAATTAAAAAAATAAAACATTAAATACCATTTAATATCATATTCATAAGTATTCATATATTTTAAATTAAAAGAATTCAAGACAACGATGTATTAATCATTAAAACAAATACATAATCACAAATATTACATAATTATTTATAAATTTTATGTAGTATCATAAATAATATAAATATTACCACTCTTAATCTATTAAATACCATTTACGTGATTTGTATACTCCTTGCGCAAGCTCAAATTCGGTGTTGTGTAAACGTTCTATGTAATTATGCGGAATATAAATTTTATTAATAAATAACTATAATTATTATAGTTTATTTTCAATAAAAGTTAGAATTTAGCTTCATTAATATATCATTTTTATAAATATCTATGTAATTCAAATATAATAAGGGAGATGGGGTGACACTATAAAATTAGCCATTAATTAAAATAATATAATGGTTCTAATCAATGGAAATTGGTCCTAAAATTCCATATTCTAATATATTAAAAAATTAAATTCCATATAAACGCATACAATTAAATAAAATAATGTATTGAATTGATTTTTGTAGCTTAAGGCACAATTTTAATCCTGTTTTACTTTTGTGATAAACATCTACCTTGGATACTATTTATTATGATTAGAAATTAAATTGTTATTATTAATAAATATAATCTAATTAAAGATATTGAATCCATTTTATATCATTTATTTTCTAGAAGTAGTAAAAATTAATATTAATAATACTACATGAAATACAATAAATAATTGATTTTAGAAAAATACCATATTCAAGTAGGAACAAGAATTTATAAAAAATCATGTAAAATTTTGATTAACATAAAATAAATTAAATTATTTTTAATAAAATAGTACATATGTTACATTAAAACTAATAAAAAATATAATGGTAAATTTTAAACAATTTTAAATAATAAACTATTGTTATAAAAAAATTTATTTTCCATTTTTCAACTTAAAATCAATATATTTATAAATATAAAAATATCACTTCAACTATATTTGATATCCTTATAACCAAAATTATTTCCATTTATTAAAATAAATTTTTTAATTATATATAAATTACTAAAAATATAATTGGGAAACTACAATGAAACCATTTTTTAATAAAATATATTTTTATTGTAAAAGATGACATTATTATCACTAAATTCATAACAAAGATTAGTAAATAAATTTTAATTCATTTAATATTATATATAATATAATTATTTAATTATATTAATCTATAAATAGTTATTAATTTCAACTATTAAGATAAATTTTCCTTGTATGAATAAAACTGTTTTATAAAACATATCTCAATTATAATCAATATATTTTATATTCATTTCCAACCAATTGGTATTAAAGTTATGATTTATTTTTTATGTTATTAATGGAATACAGTATAATTTTATTTCATAATATGGTTAGTCCTATTCATACCCCTTATACCAATGACCAGGTCATAATAGTCATATTTAAATAATAATATAGCTATATTCTATATGAGTTTTCTTAAGCACGGTGTAGTGTTTACCACACACTATCAAATATTTAATTTAAAGAATATTAAATCTAAAATATTATGGTCTCACATTCTAACCCAATAAATAAATTGGTTCTTCTAAATTTTATCTCATCTCTAACAAAATATATTTGAAATGTATAAAAATAATTCTTAGGACTAGAAGATAAAAAATTAAATCATTATAGGAAAAACAATTTATGATTCTAAAATAGTATTTTTGAAAACCCTTATCATAAAAAATCGATAATAAAAAATAATTTTGAAAATTGGAAAAGGGAAATATAGAGGTCACCAAAAATATCATATAATTTTGTTGCGACAAAATAGGGAACATTAGTGATAATTAAAAATTTGTACATAGAAAAATGATTTATATAAGAGATAACATTATAATTTTTTTAAATATAAGACAAAAAAAAATTAAAAAAATATTTAAAAATGATAAGATTTTCATTTTTAGGAATCTATTATAGATTTTTGGGTTTTTCCCATCAACATATATTATATGAGAAAATATACCAAAATTATTCATTTCAATTTCATAAGAACATCTTCATTATTTTTTGTTCTTATAGATGATTCCAAAATTATATATAATCACTTACACTAATTAGTTAATATTCTAGATGAATATTTCATTCATATAGCACTAAAATCTACACTTAATGGATCAAAATATCCAGAAATGATTGAAAATTCCTTTTTCCTACATCAATCCATTAATTTAATTCCAAAAATTGTTATCATATATTAATATAACATTACATATGAATAAACTATTATAAATAATTCACTATAAACACAAAAATTAAAAAGTTAAACTAAAATAAATCCATAAGTAATTAACCATAAAATATTCGAAAATATCTATGAGTAAATATAAATCCCAAAATAAAAAGTATTTGATCACATATTTATTCATGATCAACATAAAATTTGTCAGTAATTAAAAATATCCACTCATAAAATAATAGAAAAATAATTTTTATGTCTTAATCACAGAATCCAAAAAATAATCTAATCCTTTTCATATATAACCTAAATTTCTATAATGACTCAATAAAATCATATATTCTAGTGAAGGTGAACTCATTGTTTATTATTCAAATAAAATTCCATTTTACTAAAAAAAATCTATTTACCTTAATCCAATAATAGTTAAAAATAGTGAACATCGCCCAAAAAATAACATTAATTACTTATTCACAAAATAAATTTTCAATATCATATAGTACAAAAATATGATAACCCCTATATTCATATTAACCGTAATTACATTTTCATTAAATAATGTACTAACCTTAAATTTTATTTGTTTCTTTCCTCTTATGTCCCTAATAAATTTCGTTCCATATAACTTCACATCAATTAATTTTTTAAACCTAACTTATATATATACATAAGAAGAAAATAAAATTAAATAATCGTTTTCAAAAAATTTCTCAGTCCGATTATAATTTCATAACATAAAACCTCTCAATAGTATCTATGACTTTATACCTAAGATCCTTATTAAACTTATCAACCCATAAATGTTTTCTTATATCATAAATTATCTTCATTTGATAACATTCATACCTCAAATGTTTTGTAAACCCTTACATGATACTATTTATAATACCTAATATTATAATCATCCCATAATTAAATGATTTATGATAAGGGCTGGCCTTTATTATATTCCCTTGAAATTTTCTGATATGAGTTTTATAGAATTCGTAAAACCATTACATCACATAAGGAACACTGGCACACAGTATCCATTTTTTCTATAAATACAGGATTCTTATGATCTCATTCAAATTTCATTCATGACACACATTATTTGTTTTAAGAAATTTTCCTTTATTCAAGGCCATAATTTAGAATATTTCATACTCATCCTTAGTTCTAGTGAAAAAAATATAAAACTTAGGGAAAGCATAAGAATATTTTGTAAGTGATATTAAAAAATTAAAACACATTAGTCTAGTGAAAATAAGAAAATATGAAAGTATTCACCTTTTTTAAAATAATTAATTGATAAAATAAATAAATAATATCCTCTTAAGAAAAAAATAATTCCTCTATGATAGAATTTAGATCATTATAAATCAGAATAAAATAAATATGGCATCATGGAGAACATGCGAACATATAAAAATATTTCATTAAAAACAAACAATTCATCTTGAAAAACATTATAAAGATTTCATACCTTGGGAAATAATAATATTTACATTAAGACCATTAGTAAAAATTGATATGGTATTTGTGCCAAAATATATGTAACCCATGTTCACTTATATTAAACATGTTTCATATAAATGGATGCCCAATAAAAACCAAAGAGTAACAAATCACATATGCACCCTCATTTTTTCTTCTAAATAGTAAATAATTTCATTAAGTATTAGAGAGCTATATTAGGCTCACCCATCATCATGATATATGTTGAGATCACCTATGACTATCTATTATTCTCAAGTACCATATCATAAACAAAACATTTGTATGCTCTCATTTGTTCATAATAAAACGTTGAAAACACATTGGATCCCATAATAAAAACTAATTCAATATGCATATAATCATAGGGGGAAGTATATATAAAAAATACATAAAAATGAAAACATTAATACAAGAATAGGTATCAAATTTTATTTTTAAAAATTTCAACATCTAAATGTATTTTAATACTAAATATTATCTTTTATTATGGGAAAACACTATCATTATATATATTTTAAAAATAATTTTTCACATATTTAAAATATATAAAATAGTTCATGCCTAGAATGTTTAAAATTTTAAATTTTAATTCACTATAAAGAAAGTCAGAAATAAAAAAATTAACTTTATAAGCATTAAAATAATAAATAAAATCATTTTCTAATAATTTAAAATAACATCAATGTGGAATTAATTTAGTTGGAAGAAAAACATTAAAATGAGAAATTTAAAATAATGTTCCTTTCCTTAACACTCATATAGTTTTTAATGTTAAATAAATATAGAATAAAAATTTAAATTAGTCTTTTAATTTCATAATATAAATTTTCATGTTAATTAAATCTTAACAATTTCTTTTATTAAACTTTTTATCATGAATTATTTATTTATTAAATTGGTGAATTATGTGTTGGATGTTTTGAGGATGATTGGTTCATAATCCCAAAAAACGTTCATAGTTTCACCATGTTCAAATTGGTAATTATTACATAATATAATGAATATTATTCCTGACATACTTATCATGTTTATATATTAAATACATTTTTTTAAGATTTCATGAAAAGGAAACACATCGCCTCTTGAATGTGGTAGTACAAATGTATGCTCGGGTGACAATATCATTTTTCAACAGATGCAAAGGAATGGATTTATGTAATATATTATCATTACATTATCAAAATTATATTTTTTATGCGTTTAATAAATAATACTAACAATCTATGTATGTATTTGATGAAAAATTAATGACATCTCTTTGTGAAGGTGGTAGTCCACATATAGGTGTAAGTGATTATTTCATTTACCATTGGTTGGAAAAGAAGTTGAAAAAGGATTGTGACATAAACATAGAAAAAATTAAATATTTAAAAGTTCATGACATTATAATATCAACATTATAAAATATTTGATATTGGTGTAAGAAGAAATAAATATGAAAAAACTTGGTCATGACTTAGACCTATTTTTTCAGAAACTTAATTTGCATTAAACCATAAGGCTTCTATTTTTTCGTTTTTCTAAGACCAGTAGCTATATGATATGTGGAAGAAATATGGGTTTTTTTTGGAATAAAATTCTCAATCAAAAATCCTCATGATTTGTGATAATATGAGGAGAGGATAAGATATTTTACAAGTGATATCGGTAAAAATAGTTAAATACATGAAATATTAATATATTTATTCTGTATTACTCCTATAAAATGTCACTAAATATAAATATATTAAAATATAAGGAATATAAGATCAAAATATAATTAATTGTTTAAATTCAAATAATTATTGATCTTATTTTAAACATTTTCAACTGGTTTATCCCCATGTTATCCCGGTTTAACACTAAAAGATCAGGTTCTTTTTCAATTTACATTCACTTTTTTTGTTTTCATTTGATCTATGATTAGAAAGGGTTTAATTTTATTTTTGGAAAAAATTTGGAGGTTATCAGAAAAAATTAATTAGAATTTATTTGCTGAAAAGAAGTCATAATGGCATTTACACACCATGTAATCCAATTACATACCATGAAATATTTAATTGGAATAATAAAATCACTTATGGTGACATGTTTTTTGGTGAAATGTTTTATAATTAATTATACGAATTTAAATTTCATTATACACCATGAAATTCCTTATCATGAAAATTAATAGATATCATGTTTTTCTATTTAGGTAATTCACTTTGTGAATCCTTTATCCACCTAACCCTAGTGAAAATATCCTTGGATATGGAGTGATTTATTCATCTATAAACATTTATGATTTTTCCTAGATTATCGGTAATCCTTTATCTTTGGTTTCATTCTAATTTTTATTCTTTTGAAGAAGTTGTTGAACCATTCAACATTTTAGTTTTGTGGGTTAATCATAATCCTATGATTTAATCTAGGTTTCTTCTGCCATTGTTCGTTTTAATTTTACTATGTCAATTTATGGTTAATGTTAGGAGAGTGTATTTTAATGACTATGAGGTTGGTGGACTAAATTTAAAATACTATAGTCATAATAATAATTTTTTGTATGCAATTGGGAAATAGAAATTTCAATTTTTTTTATATCGCATCTTCAATCATATTATTTTACTGGTTAATTGATTAAATGATTGATGTGATTATGGAATTTATGGGATCTTAGGATTGTGAAATTTATCAATTAATTAGGTTATGAAATTGGTGAAATGAATGATTGTGGCTGAATTGATAATTTAAATTGTATCACATGATGTGAAATATTGATAAAAGGTATAATTATGATTGTACATGTTAAATGTGGTATATTAGATATGTTTTATTTATTGAAAAATGATGTGTGGGATAGATAATAATGATCTAAATTCCCATGGGGTGATAGAAATGAATCTATAAACACACACAAATGCATGTGAATATTATCACATGGGAATGTGACTAGTTCTATTAATACCCATGAGGTGTGGGAAGGGTACTGATACTTCAGATACCCATGAGGTGCTAGACATGATGTTATACACCCAAAATGTAGGCATTGTACTATAGTTCCAAGTATACATAATATGAAATGGAATTAAATGGATAATTAAATCCCATTTATTAAAATGAATTTTGATTCATTGTTTGATATGTGATATCCATTTAGTATGGTTCAGACTCCAACACGTAGGTATTGTTGGTTCAAGTGTCATCGTGAACCTTAGAAAAAGGATGTGGTTAAATAAAGAATAATTGAATATGTAAATTGTTTACTTTATTGATTGTATGTAACTCTTTACATAATAGAATACACTATTATTGATAGGATATTATTAAAAATTTCATTAGTGGTCGACTACTGAGTTTTACTCATACCCTACTTGGGATTCCTGATCGATACCTGAATTGACTTCATGCTTTTAGGAAAGGATAAGGGAAGGATACATATGTTAGATGTCTGAGTTGGAATGAAGTTTAGATGAGGGAACTAGGCGTGATGTTGGGAACCTCTTAGGGTGATTTTAGTGAGACTTTAATTCCGTTTTTATTTAGAAACATGACACAGATAAAGATGAAATACTTACTACTTAGTTTTTTATTATTTAATGTTATAGTTCATCATGTGATACTATTCTGTATTTTTTATCATATTATTCTGGGTATTGGATATATTATTCAACATTTTTTATTATTTATGTTGTTACACTACTTTGTTAAAAAAGGTATATTATTCTCAAGTTATATATTTGAATCTCCTTTATAGTCGACATCTTATGGCATACAAAGAGGTTCTCTTGGGGTCATGTGGCCAATCAGTTTGGGGAACTGGTATGTGGAACCCTATTCCGGACATCAAATAGTGGGGTCAAAGGAAGTTTATATTAATTGTCTATTATATTGACTTTATATTTTTCAAACATATACAGGAGATTAGGATGAGTTGGGTCTGGTTGAAGAGCTCTTTCATGGGATTTTATAACAAATGTTTTGGTGTTAAATCCATGTTCCCATGCAGGTATTTATGTTATTAATTTTTATTGTTATAGATGAATTTTATTTCACCTCTGGTGATGCAGTTGTTGTGTGGCATTATTATTTTATGAGATTTTCTAATATTTTACTTGTGTCCCAATATGAAATAAATATTTTTTACTATTTAATCCTTGTGGGAACTCAACATCTTTTGTGACATGAATTATTTGTAGAACACATGGGAAGAGATTCTTTCTTGGTAATTTTTTAAACATGAAATGATTTCCATTTCTTGTGCAATTGAGTTAAAAAAGGTTCTTAATAATAAATTTAACATTTGTAAATAGTGATAATTTTGAGTAATTAAAATGGATAAATGGGTGAATACTGAGAAATTAAAAATCAAAAAGGTTATTACCCTTTGATAACCATAACATATATGTAAGATGGATATGGGTAGTGATGGAACCTCATTTTGGACCATGTGTCTTGGTTTAAGGGAAGACTTTTTATGTATTTCTGTGAATCTCTGCAAATGTGTTTATGTCGTCATGTTTTTTCTAACATGTGTTTTTATCTTTTCACAAATATATATCCATGAAAAATTATTTGATAGGGAAATAGGTGTAATTGAATGGAACACTTCCTCAAGTAATGGAACATAACACTCTTATAGTTCTAGGATAAGAAACTATGAAGTAGTTCTATGAGAACTTTCCTTTCTTAATGCAGTTTATGGAATGACACCTATAGTGGGATCTAAAGAGTATATCTGATATGACACGATTGGTCCAGTTTCAACCCCCTATTATTTTCACCGGAGAAGGTGGACCTAGGGATGAAGAGTTATGGATTGAGTCTATTCAAATGATTCTTGCCACATAAAGACTCTTGAAGGGAATATGCAGAATATGGAATCCTATATATCAGGATTATTACTAATTAACTGGTCAGATATTCATGATCAGAATGAGAAGCTAAAATACATGGTATGGAAGGACTTCAAAGAGATGTTCAAAGAGAAAATTTATCTAGAGACACTGAGATAGGGGGAACATAGTTTATGAGGACAAACTAGGGGAGTGTGTCACTGATGGACTATGTTGTACTCTTTACTAACTTACATCTCCTTTCTACCGCACTAGAAGAGGATGATACATCTATGTAAATACGTCTTTATTATGGGATTAAATAATATATTATGCCACATATTAACAAATTTTGGTTTAGAGAGGTTTGTCGATGTGGTGGATTAGGCTATAATATCTTAGGGGGACCTAACAGAAGATTCTAGTGAAATAAATGTGGTTCTTACAAGACAACTGGGAGGTATGACTTACAAGAGTATGAATCATCATTATGAGAATGTTGTACAAAAAAAGTGGAATACTGGGAGTATTAGGGGAAGTTTTAGTCACTCAGGATCATAACATATTACTTTACGCCTAGTGTGGTAGGTCAGGTCACATTCATAGACATTCTCCCTGACCAATGATAGAGTTATGAGCTTATAGTGGGATAGGACATCTAAAATGTTTCTACAGGAACCCATGATATATGGGTAATAATGAAGGATCCTAGAAAAATTTGATTCATGAAGGGAGTATTCCAACCTAAATCAGTCTGGATGTTGGGTTTCTACTAGTTTTGGAGGTTAGGGCCACGTATGGGGTGCTTTTGGGATATAGTTATCATATCAGTAGAGTGTTCTAGCTCAGGGGACTCAGAATTCAACACATGGAATAGGGGAAGGATTTTTTCAGGTAGTTGTTCCTGTAGTTATGCGTAGTGAGGTTGGACCATAAAAAGCTATAGATAATATTCTTATATCTTTTACACATTCTAGTGACTTATTTTATACAAGAACCTCTCATTATTTTATATCTACACAACTTGTAAATGGGTTGGTTCTTTAAATTAAGTTTGTAAGAGGGGTTATCCCCATCGATACACCATTAAGTGTATCATCGAGAGAAATATATTTATGAAATTGGTGTTCTCTAAAGGATATAGAGTTTTTTTTTTTTTAATCTTCACATTATTGATATGTTAGGTTTTGACATGATTTTGGGTATTGACCAGTTTGTATAATGTCGAGTCAAGATAGATTGTGACCAAGGCAGATTGTCTTTTTTATCCCCTGAGGCTGAAAATTATATCCACCATGGGGAGTGGGATTTCTTGGAAAGCCGTGCATGGGATAACTAATCGTCAAATGGGAGAGCTCAAATCCCATGTTGTATATCTTTTTCTTGATAACAGGGGTCTAATATATGATTTATTTCCACGAGCAGTGGACATGTTCCATGAAGTTTATTAGGAATTCTTAGGGCTTCCACCTAAGATAGATATGGAATTTACAGTTGATCTCATTATATGGGTTGATCCAAATTCTATACCACCACATATAATGGATCCAATAGAGCTTTAGTATCTTATGAACCAACTAAAAGAGTTGATATATGAGGGTTTCATCCATACATGTATGCCACCTTTGGGTTCTCCATTTTTTTAATGTAGAATGACTGGACTTTAGGCTTCTATGTTGGTTACCAAAAGATAAACATGATGGAATTGAATAATTGGTATCCTTTTCTATGTATTGGAAACCTATTTGACCAGCTGAGAGGAGCTTATGTGTTCTAA
The DNA here is from genome assembly GCA_963277665.1 of Viscum album. Classification (NCBI taxonomy): domain Eukaryota; kingdom Viridiplantae; phylum Streptophyta; class Magnoliopsida; order Santalales; family Viscaceae; genus Viscum; species Viscum album. The sequence continues at coordinate 930,723,803 of OY728143.1, read as the reverse complement.
AAAATTGACATGATATTAGGGTATCATTAGTTTATAGTTTTTCCTTATAATATTACACAAGAATCTTCAAAAATAAGTTATCACTTGTATGAGTCTTTTTTGATGTCGTTTTCGGATACAAATTCTCTTATAATGTCAGTTGACATGATGAACAGAACCTTCCACCAATAAATGGATATTTTTTCGGGTTTTTGTTGATGACATCTTGTTATAATCCAAGAAACATGAAAATCATTTCCAACATCTTAAAATCTTCATGTGTACACTGAGAGAGCATTGGTTATAAGACTCGCTATCAATGTATCAACATTGTATTGATTATGTATACTTCTTAGGTCCCAAAATATCAATGGAAGGTCTGTCAGTGGACCGACCTAGTGAAGGGTCAGGTAGTGGTTTCATGGGAAGATCCCAATAAATTATTTGATATTTGTTTCTTTTTGTGCATAGGAGGATATTATTGAAGGTTCTTCTAGGACTTTTCCCTCTAAGAAGCACCACTTATGGTCTTGAACAGGACTAGATTAATTTCTGAGTGGTTCGAAACATTTGATAATGGTTTCTAAGAGTTAATGCATCATTTGACCACCAAAATAATATTGATCCTACGTGATCCATGGGAGGATTATCTGGTGTGTTTTTTTATGCTTCAGGATTTGGAGAGGGAGTAGTGTTGATGCGAGGAGATCAGGTTGTGGGATATGGATTATAGAAGTTAGGCCTCTTGATTTGAAATATCATATGCATGAACATGGGTTATTTGTAGTTATTAATACTTGAATTGATGGAAGAATTATCTTTTGGTCAAAAGTTTTACTATGTATTGTAATCACAAGATATTATATTATATCAATTTGGAGTCGATATTGTAATCTTCAATAGCAGAGGAGGGTTTAATTAATTTGATTTCTAGATTTAATATACACTCAAGAAAGGAAACAGTATTGCTAACTCATTAGGCTGTAAAACTCAAACCCATGAAATTCATGTTTTTAGCTCCAAGTGAAATATCAAGACCTTGTTAGTTAAAATGCATTATGTGGTGAAGGAGTGATAGGAGAAAATGAATCTTGTATCATAATCTATAGAGTCTAAACTTTTTAGTTGGATCAGAGAAAGGAATTATGAGGATCAAGAGTTTTTGGTTTTGAGGGAATACCTTAAAGGTGGAGAGTTGCCTTCTAAGGGGATAATATATGAGGATGAGATCATCCATGTGGGGGATATGTTTTTGTTCCTATAAATTTAATGGAGGATTTGATGCATGGTATTCGTGCATTAAAATGGGTAGTGCATCAAGGTTTGACTAAAATGCATTGTGACATATATTAGAAATATTAGTGATGTGGAAAGAATAAGGATATATAAGGGTTCATGAAACTATGATACACCTATAAATAGGTGAAGGTCGAGCATCAACGACCTGGTGTTCTACTATAGCCATTTCTCATTCCGAAAATGATGTGGGAAGACATAAATATGGAAAATGGTGTGGGTCCTCCAAAGATAAATTGGATGAATTATTCTATTTAGGTGGTTGTGGACCAACTGATGAAAGTATTTCATTTAATTCCTTTACGATATACTTTATTAGTGGATCAGTTGAAAGGCATACATTTGAGGGATAGTCCTTCTGTACTGGGTGCCAAAGAGTATATTTTCAGACCATGCCACACATTTTACAATGATTTTTTATAAATTCATACAAAAATTGATTTGTGACCATGTATTTATATAGTATTGATTTCCACATATAGATATATTGGAATACAAAACATACTATATAGGTTTTTGAGGATATACTACTGGCATGTGTCCTAGTCTTTTCTGGGTCTTGGGAAAAGAAATTGACACTCATTGAGTTCAACTACAACAACATTTATTAGGAAACTATTTAGATGATACCATATGAGTTACTGAATTGTAGTCCATTCATATTGTGTTTATGTTGGATGGAGGCTGGTGAGTAAGATCTTTTTGGACCAAGTATCATGTTGTAGACATATGAGAATGGTCAACTAATTCAGAAATTTATTCCTATAACTCGGAGTTTTAATAAATTGTATTCTTATAGAAAAGTATTACCAATTTAGTTTAAAATGGTTGAACATGTGTCCCTTATAGATTCACCAAGATTTTATACCTATAGGATTCTAAGACAATGCAAGTAATCACCCAATTTTGTTAGACCTGGTTGTAGAGGGAATCGGTCCATTAGCATACTGATTTGCTCTTGAATAGATGTTTGGTTATTTAAATAATGTTTTTCTTTTTCACAGCTTTGAAAGTATCACTTTGACCCTTCTAATGCAATCTATATTAATGATGTTGACCATGAGACTGATGAATCCTTTCAGAGGCATCTAATTTATGTTTTATATAATTTTTATAATGTGCTCTGGGGAAATACTGTGGATATAGTTCAACTATTGTGGAAAATGGGAATTTTATAGTGGAAACATGGGAGATAGGAGAAAATATCCATGATCAGTGGCACAAAAATTTTACATCTGAATCATTATGGTTATTGGGATTGTAGTTTGAGATAGAGTAGTTAGAATGTGGGGAGATTGTAAGATCCAAATAATTTTTAAGGTATATTTTTCTTCTTTTTTTTCTTTTTATCTGGGGTTAGAAAGGGTTTAAAAGAGTTTGGAATGATTTTGAGTTTATTATATTATAAAATTTGAATTTCAGTGTCAAATATAAGTCTGTAGGATATTTATTAGTCATGTAATCCAATTATATATTATGTAATCTAATTAAATTCTATGTAATTTTTAATTAGAATAATAAAATCACCTAATGTGATGAGTTATAGAAAAAAATTGAAAATAATTACACAATGTGTAATTGTATTACACACCCATTAATTCCCGAGATGAAAATTAAAAAGTGGTTTGTGGTTCATTTTAGGTTATTTTCTTCCTACAACCATCGTTTACACACCTCTAGTCTGACTCTTAGTGTATTTGGATCAATTTCATTATCTTTGATCTTTGAGAATTTATTTTAGATGCTTGGTAATCCTTTAGATTTGGTTTCTTTATGATCCCTAGTATTAGGAAGTAGTGGTGGAACCTTTTATCATTGTAGTTTTGGGGGTTAATCGTAATTCCTATTGTTGGTCCATGTTTCTTCCACATTTGTTTTTTTAAATCATACGACATCATTTTAGGACTATAATTGGGGAGAGTTCATCAATAACCTTGAGGTAGGTGGTGTAAATTTCAAATCCCATTGTATTGAAAATAATTATGTGTATGGAATTGTGAAATATAAATTTCCATGTTTGTAAAGCGCATCATGAATTGGATCAATATATTGGATAATTAATTAATTAAATGATGTTATTTTGAAATTTATTGAATACAGGGTTTGTGAAATTGGTCAATTAATGGGGTTGGGTAATTATTTAAATGAATAATTATGAATGAATTTATAATTGAAAATTTATACCCTGATCTGAAATTTTTATAAGAAGGTTGAGGATGATAATACTTATTATGTAGGATATATGTGATATAGCTGATTTATTGAAAATAATTTATTTTATGGGGACTAATTTTTCAAATACCCATGGGGTTATATACAATAAGATGTATACAAAAATACATTAATGAGAATATTGTATTATGTGACAGGGATTGATGATCCAAATACCCATGAGATGTGGGATAGAGACTTATGCTTTAAATAACTATGGGGAGCTAGATATGATGATCTAGACCCAAAATGTTGGTATTGGACTATATATTTCCAAGTTTTTGTAATATGAAATTGAATTACATCGGTAATTAAATCCCATATGTTAAAATGAATTTTGATTGCTTATGGGCTATGTGGTATCCCTTAGGGATGGTTCAAACCCCATCATGGTCCGAAGAAGCTATTGGCGGTTTGGGTGTCTTCATAAACCAAAGAAAAAATATTTCATTAAATAAAAAATAATTAAATTATAAAAATATAGACTATATTGATTGTACTATATTCATTATACTACGGAATACAATTTTATTAACAAGATATTGTTTTTTCACATTGTTGTTAGTGGAATACTGAGTTTTACTCACACCCTACATGGGATTCCTAATTGGTACCCTAATAGGCTTCATGTTAGTAGGATAGGATAAGGGAAGGATCTCTATGTTACATGGTTCAATTGGAATGCAGTATAAAAGATAGATGTGAAGGTGATGTCAGGACCCTCTCGGGTAGTTTCTAATGTGTATTTAATTTTTATTTTATTTCAACAATAAACAAGGATATGGTATTACATATTTATATCATAGTTGGATATTCTTTTCTCTATTAGTTCATCAGGTGATTCTAGTTTGTATTGCTAATGATATTATTATAGAAATTTGTTATATCATTTGGTTTTTATTTATTATTTCTTCTCTTATACATCTTTGGTAAAGAGGGTAAAGTCTCTTCATGTTATATATTTTACCCTCACTCTTATTAAATAGCCTATACCATACAGGGAGGCATGTTTAAGGGAATATGGCCAATTGGATCGGTGCCCAATACAAGGCACTGGGGTTAAGATGTCATAAAAAATAACTATTTTAAAAACATATTTAATATTTAAGGATCATGATTGTGATTTTGAAAATACTTAGGGGAAAATTAATGAAACATTAATTATATCCTTGAAAATTTCAAATTGAATAGTATTAGGATAGTATTTTAATGTTTCCTTAATGATTTAAAATTTCATTTTAAAAAATAAATAATTTTAAAAATAATTTTCATTACTATTCACATATTTTGTTATAAAATCCATCGCGATAATATTATAATTTTTATTAAAACAATTAAATCATCATGTGTACATTATAAGTTTTATAAAATTCATGGAATACAATAAAAATATATAAATTATCATATTTAATAATTTAAAAATCAATTTCCTAATTTTTTAAATTCCTATATAAGAACTAATTCATCGTTGTGTAAATGTTCAATGTGTGTATCCCATAATTAAAAATTGAACATAAATTATTATAAATAGCACAGTTTTTTCATCATTAAATTTTTAATCTAGTGTTTTTCATATATCATTTCAATCAATATTTATATAATGAAAACATAATAAGTTGGATAGAGTTATATTTTGTAATTATTCTTTAAATATTGTAATCTAAAGGTTATAATCAAAGGAATGTGGAATTAAAAAGTCATATTTTTTAACCTATGATAATTTTGTTCAAAATTAACTCATCCAATGAAATAAATACAAATTTTGGATTTATTTTTAGACTATATACCATATTTTTTTTTTCATATAACTCATTTTACCTTTTACCATTTTCATAAAATTTTATCTTGGTAGTTATTCATTATGACTATGAAAAATTAAACATATTTATAAACATGGATATGCTCATTAAATATTGGGAAATAATTTACTAGTATTTTATTTCTAGATGTAGTACAAATTAATTTTAATATAAATACATGAAATAGAATGATAAATAGCTTTTAGAAAAAAAAAATTAAGAAAAAACATGATTTTATACCAAAATTATGTGCAATGTTGATTCCAATTGAATTTTATGAATTTTTTTAAAGATGAATAATGTTAATTTAAACAAATATGATATTTAATGGTACTGTTCAAAAAAATTAATAGAAATTAAAATTAATAAATGAAATCTGTATTTTCCACTATTCACTCAAAAATCATTCATTTCGAAAAAACCCCATAAATCCAACTCAGTTTTATTTGATATTCTGATTAAAAAACATGTTTTCTTTATAAAATAAAATTAATAAATTTTTCAAAATATAATAGAAATATCTATTTAAATAATTTAATAAAACCATGTTTTAAAAAAAAGTTTTTTGAGTATAAACTGACATTATTAGTATTACTTTCCAAATAACCATAATTAAATGAATTTGAATTCATTACATTGGGTATATAATCTAATTATTTAATTATAATCATTTATAATATTGATTAATTTATTCTATTATGATAAAAACACATTGGTCACATAAAAATATTTTTAGGAAAAATATCTCTTTTCCCTTTAAGGGATTTGAACTCTATTTCCCACTAATTGATAATAATTGTTTTATTGATAATTAATTTTATTAAGGAAAACCATTGAATATATATTTCATAATATTATTATGTCTTTTCTTACTATAAAAATGAATATTCTATAAGATTAAAATTTAAAAAAAGATATATCTATAGAGTATCGTTGTTCACTAATGTTTTGGGTTTCACACACAACACACTATTGAATATTTTATTTAAAGAAATTAAATTCCAAAATCTTGAGTTGCCAAACCAAGACCGACCAACCACTATCCCGAATAGAATTCAATATCCTCACTAGTGGTTACTTTTTCCTAGAAATCACATTAAAAAATTTGGTAAAACCTTTCCCCTCATATAATAATTATAAATACCAAACATGGAATTAAAAATTAAACATCGAACCTAACACATTAATTTGAAAATAAAGGGTCCATAGAAAATAATATAATAAAAATATATAAAGGATTAAAAATAAAAATATAACCATAAAATAAAACAATATCCAAACCATACCATAATACCTCCTCCACACAACCATAGTATTTAATCCCATCATAATTCACCATTAATCACTCACGAATGGAAACCAATCTAAAATAAAAAATTGAACATAATGTATATCTGTGTGTGTGTGTGTGTGTGTCTGTGTGTCTGTGTCTATGTGTGTATGGACTGTATATACAGGTAGTTCATCACCCTAAAATAAAATAAAATTTCAGTCATATATTTATTCATTTATACTAGATTGAAATATAACAAATAAAATAAGTTTTCACTCGTGTTTATATCTAAACAGAAACAAAAAATATTTCTCATATCATGAAACAAAACACCTTTTATCATCATAAATTGATCCCCTTTTATTTTGAATGAAAGAATTATAAATAACCTTTCAAATTGATTATAAATACTTCCATAAAAACAAATGAAAACCCATCATTTTCATTCAAGAACAACTCTACAAACCATTTTTAAACCCATTTAGAAAAATACACCTACACATAGGTTATATATGAAAAATATAGTCACTATATGATTAAGTGGACATAATGGGAATAAAAAATAACAAAAATAGTATCAATGGTTATTAAAGAATTATCAAATACAATGATGGTAAGAATCATTCCCCTAAAACCACATATATATGAGTTGTGTCATGGGATACACACTATGGTATTTCTATAAAGTTATTTGACCAAATTATCATATTAATTGGTTTATTATATTCTTCCTGATAATATATCCTATATTATATCACTCTTAGGGGGTGTTAGGGACCTACCAGTACAAAGCCCTAGCAAAACATAACTCTCATATGCCACTAGTGTGCTTGGTCACACTAGACTAGTGTAATATGATTCTAAAACTACTATTAGTAACCCATTTTTCCATTATGTGAATACCAATGTTTTTCTATGTTAATAGAAAAATAAATATTCATAAATATGTTTCAAAAATAACTTCCCATCCCATTTCATGCCCTCACAAATAGCTGCACCCATTCGCATCATTATAACATCACAATATAATAATAATAACTCAATTGGTGGGACAAGTATATGGGGTAATAAAATGGAATACTAAGATAAAAATAAAGTAATTGAAGAGTTCCAATAAGGCCATTTATGTGAAAACTTGAAATTATATACCTTATAAAACTGATTTTATTTTTGATAACATTCATTAAACACTAAAATCCATTTAAATTATCCACAATATATTAGAAGTAAATTAGTAACAATGTTATAATAAATAATATGATGGCATATTATTAAATATTCTTACCTTTCTAAGAGATAAAATTAATATAGGTTAATATTTAAAATGGGAATCCTTAAATAAAAATAATTTTATTTATTTTATTTATCCTATTTTTAAATTAAAAAATTATAAATTGTAGAATTTATATTTTGAAAAACAAAATAATTTGTTATTATTCATCACATAAAAAATTATTTGTCATAATTTTTTTTGTTTCCCCAAAAAAAATTTCTTCTGTAGAAATATAGCTTTCGATAAAATTATAAATTTCATGATTTTATCATTATGTAAGTGTATCATAGAAGATTAAATACAATTTCAATAATTTAATATGTATTTATGGAATAAAATTATTAATTTTGAATCATTTTATAAAATTATAAATAATATTTCTGATATTTGGAGATCAAAATTAAAATATTATATTAAAAAAATTTGTTAACTCATTTATTCTAAATAAGTTATTTTGATGAAAATATTTTGTTTTTATTTAATTAAAATTAACTAAGATTATATATTTTATAATAATAAACCTATTTATATTATAAAAAGGCAGAATCTTTGATAATAATATGTTTTATATGAAATTTTAAAAATGAAAATGAACTTTCTCTAAAACATTTATTTTATGTGCTATGTTATTTTATTTTAAAATTGAAATTTCCAACAAAAAAATATCATATTTGATAAAATTATTTTGAAATTTAAAAATAGAGGAATAAATTAATTTAAAATTTCCATTTTTATTTTCTCAAATATATCAATTATTATGTTTAAAAATTAATTATCATGGTAAAAGTAAATGAGGATAAAAGAAAAATGATCATAGTAAAATGTTAAAAACAATCTAGTAAGTTTTAAGTATCATCCTATGAGGAGAATATCAACCCACTCATAATCCCGTGAACCCAAATTTTTTCCATATTGGATCCATTTATCTTTAAATAGTAAAATTACATTATTTAAATGTATTTTTTATTTCCAAACCTACCCCTCTCTTCACTTATAAAAGGTTCACAATTCCCCCAATTCAAGAATAACTGATACAACAAATTTCTTCTTAAAACTCTAGAATATGGATCCTTCTAGAAACATCTCCCATTTCCAGAAGATTATTTTTAAGTTCATTTATTTTAAATTTTTTTATTTATAAAGAGTTTTTTAAAAAGAACTCAACAATGCAACATGAGAATTACTTTCTCTTAGTATTTATATTAATATAATCCCCAATAAATCATCTATAAAATTATTTAAAAAATTAAATCATTATAATTGGTATATTTAAATTTCATTATATTATTTTCATAATAATTTTTCTATTCATTCCGTCCACTAAGAAAAAAACATCGATCATGCTTACATGTGAACTACCACCTTCATGAAATGATGCTTTTGATTTATCATCACAGCCCCCAATGTCTCAGTAAAAAAAAGAATTTTGTATATATTAATATTTTATATTATAAATTTATTAATCTTAAAATTAGAATTACCATATAATATATTTCTTTACATTCATTGGGAAATGGTGTCTTTAATCGTGTGTACGTGTAGATTACCGCCTACATGAACAACGAATTTCATTTATCATCAGAAACCATATGTGATATTTTTAATAATGGATTAATAGTGAATTATGATAATTATTAAATGTATAATTTTTAGAATATCTGATATTATAATTATCTAAATACATTCCCTTACTCTTAATAACATTTTAAATCGTTATTGTATGGGTTAGTTTTATGAGCTATGTAAATGTTGTTATAAATATTCTTTCACAAAAGATTATTGAATTTAATATAATTTTAATATAATGTATTAATGATATATATAATGTTTAATTTTTTGGAATGTTTTTGTTAATATTTAAATAATTAACTAATATATCAACATTCAATTTTTTAACACGTCGAAAACTATTTCATAGCAATTTCCAATTTCAAAAGTTTTATTCATGTATTTAACCGATGAAAATTATAACATAAGTAATAATAGAAAAAATATATATTATTGTATATTAAATTATATTTAAATTATTAACATTAATCAATATAGTTATAATCGATCCATTATTCATGAATTTTGGATGAAACAAACAACTGAATGTTATAACACCCAATAATGAAAAGAAAATATAACCAGTTAATATATTTGTAACATATATTTATAATATAATAATAAAATGTGTATTAAATTTATATAACCTGTTTTATTTAAGTGATTAAGATATTTATGTTCATTATATAGGTCATAATAGATCATTTGATTAACCATGAAAACAACATAAATCTTTCGTCAAAAAAATACTTCGTTGAGACACATCTTCATTTATGAACCTATTTCCATTTAATTGGTGTGGATAATAAAAAAAATTTATATAATATCATCAATTACCATTATTAATCTTGTTTTAATTTATAATTTAATATATATCTCTTTGAAGGGGTTTTAATTACAAAGTTTCTCTAGTTTTAACGGTTTTCAACGTAAAATTCTTCTCTTTGAGGATTGTTTTTATACAGTGTACCTAATTTATTTAAGATGTGTATATTATACTAAATTTATTTATTATATCATAAAATAAAATTTATTCATTTAAATTTATGTTCAATTTCAATATTTATCATTAAATGGTTTTTGATTTAATTTCCCCTCATGTTATAATGGTTTTCTCTTTGTCATCCTCCATTGATTTATTCTTTGATATTATGCATAAATATTCATTTTTATTGTAACTACTCCCCCATTGAATTATAATATAATAAAATATTTTTAGACTTGAAATTTTCCCTTACATTTATTCTCTCTATAATGACCCTGACTTTTATGAATAAAATATAGATTTTGATTTAATTAAATGTCTTATAGATTTAAAAAAACACACGAATGTGTTTATTATTATATTCAATTATATTTAAATGACTATTAAGTATCATTTTTGATGATAATATACGCATTTAATAGTGATCAGATGACTTGTATAAATATCTGATTTTAATAAATCCTTTTGGAACAGACCAAGGATGTGATGGCCTCAACCAGTATGATCATACCCTATAAAGCCCATCTTTAAGATCTTTTGAGAAATGTAGAATTTCTAGAGTTTTCCATAGACAAATCCCATGATGATATTGAATAACTTAAGTATTATTGAAACCATTTATGAGAGAAGTACAATCTCGTCGAGATCACGGCCCAAACCATGTTCACCAAATCGCCCCATGAAAGCCCTTCAATCATGAAACATACTCGTAGGTCGTATACTGGTGCAATAAAAGGATATTTTTCAATACCCTAGTATTAAAAATATTTACATTATATTTTTATAAAATAATGAATATTTTTCATTCTTTTATTGTAACTTTGTAAATGATTTTTAAAGCACAAATAGTGTTTTTTGTTAATGTTAAAATTCAATTAAGAAAAATATTTTGATGGATTGATGGATTTTTGAAATAAATAAAATTTTAATGAAATTTTATTATTAAATTATTTATATATAAATGATGATGTATTTTTTATGAAGTAAAATTTAATTTTTATTAGGGTCCAAAAACTATTGTTGTCAACCCCCCCCCCCCCCATTTTCAATAAATGCATGTTTTTATTTTAAAAGTGAAAATTCAAATATTTAGAAAACGAAAATTATATTAAATGAATAATATTTTTTGAATGAGGTCATTGACGTTGTCAAATGGTTAATTTTTCATGAATTTCTTGAGACAGTTGAATTTTTGGGTAAAAATAAAATATCGTATAAATATACGGTGCATTTTATAACTTCATAATAGTTAAATAGTGATGTAATAAATACTATATAAGTTATATTCGGCCAAATATATGTTTTAAATTTAAAATTATCTTATTTTAAGGTATTTTATTTATTTTATAAATCCTTAGTAAATCCTTCAAGAATTATAATATATTTTATGATTTAAAAATCATTTCTTTGAAAGTGTGACTCACCTCCACATAATAAAGGGAAATATTTATTTTTATTTGGATGTTTTACATATAAAATATTTTAATCCACTCCCAATTTCTAGAAACCATGGAAAAAAATAATGGGTTGGTTTTTCGTTTTGAATATTTTAATATGTAGTGTCCAGAACCAAAATAATAAAGAAAATCACCCCTTTCCTATATAAACTCGCCCAAGATCCCATTTATCTTCACTAAAACACCTTGGAGCATGAATATAATCTGTAATATACTCTCTATATTCCTCCCAAGGCACCATCAAGCTCCCATTAATCCTCTCTTAAGCCTTTACTATCACACATTCAAGTAAAGAATTTTCTTTCTTCTATTTTTATCAAGCACTTCATTTAAGATATTCTATTTTGATTTCCATTTTCATAAGTTGGGATATTTTCTTAACTATACCCATAACTATTAATTTTATTTTAAAATTATAGGATCCCCTTTCACTCTAATATATCCCCCTTATGAACCCTTTTATACACACATTACTTTGATGAAATTCTATAAGGAATCATCCACCCCCTCTTTTGTCAAGCATTCCTTTTAGGTTATGTATTTAAATTCCATTTACCTAAGTTAGGATATATTATTAAATATCCCTCTTAATATCCATTTAATTTATAAATTATTTTATACACTTTTTTCTCTCACTAAACCCTCCCTATTTCACCTGTTCACATGCCAAAATTTCACGAGGGTTATTTCCTTTCTCATCTTCATTCACGTTCTTTTATTATGTAACAACTTCTATATCCAATTCATTGGGTTTTATATTTCCATCAATGTACCCATTACTATATAATTTATCTAAAAATTATGATATACCCCTTTCCCTCTCATAAACCCATTTTATGAATTTTTAATCGATGCTGTTAGGATGCCAAAATTTCACCATGAATTTCCATTCAAAAACAATTCTATAGTGAATACCATACCTATTTACTATCAAGAGTATTCACATTTATACTCATATAACTATTTTATTTGGTACATAAATGTATTTATTCAACACTCCAAGATCACGTAATTAAATATTATTATATATCAATCCATTTTTTATGTTCAATGTGTTACACGTAAGCATGAGATGGAAATGAATATTATAGGTGCACCAGGGATTATATGGAGCTCAAATACATTGGGTAATCAATAGTATCAAGATAATTCATGTTGGGATAGGGTATTTAACATATTCATTCATCGAACATTTTTCACCATGGGGTCTAAAAAAATTTAGCCTTTCTCTATTAATGATGCAGTGTTTTTATTTGTGGTTGTATTTCCCATGTTATGATCATCATGTTTTATCATGCCTTATTGTCCATATTTATTTCATGATACATTGATATACGTATTTTAAATCATGTATTTTCTTAATCATTTTATTCTTTTTTTATTCCCTTACTGTGATTTTTATCCCACCCATTTCTTATGTATTCCATTAGGTTATCCCATGCAGTGTGATGTGTGAAGGATAATTTTTGCCAGGTTAAAGATGTTTTCAATAAATATGTTTTTCCTTTAAGTTTTTAAGTTGTGTTGTAAGATACCTAATTTCCCAAAGAAACTAGACCTATTAATCATCTGAGTTTTATTATGTTCAAATTTATTTAACAAGATATTTTTAAATGATTAATAAAAAACATGGTTATTATAGTTAGTATTATAGTATAGGTTTAGTTATTTTTGGGGTAAGGATTAAAAAACTCTAATGAAAACCCTTTGGGATAGTACTAAGTGTAAGAAATCATCCATAGGTTTTGTTGAGTATATATAAAGTGGTATATCAAGAAAATACATCCATTTATGGATAATACTAATATATGTTGTTCTAGAATAGATATACCTAGTAGTAACAACTCTGAAAGGGTGTTCCATGCCTCACTCGACGTAACCTGGTATATGAAAATAGGGCTTCGTATACACCATGATTGACACTCTCTTGGGATATTATTTGGGAAATTCATAAACACAATAAGAACACATATTAAAGGAACAAAAAATAGTGTAATAATATATGTATGGAAATAGATTGTGAATAACATAAATTGATGCCTATAAATTTGTAATATAATGAGATAAATGTAATTTATAAAATATTCCATTAATTTCATTGGATTATCATTTATGCATTTAATATTCTTGATGTACTCATCCTCAAGTTTATATTGGATAAATAGAACCGGGTTCAAAAAGTCAAAGGATTCTTTATCATCCATAGTTATATGAATTCCATTATATCATGAATGTTTAGTATAACTATTCAAACACCACCACAAATCATAGAAATAGAGATTTCAAAAAAAACAATATTGGGATATTATTGAATCCAATGTATGTAACTCATACCCTATCACAATATCTGAATATAACATCTCAGTAAACCTTCCCATACTTCCCTTAATGGTATTTGATAAAATTTTGGGCATGAAATGTCATTCCCTATATATGCACAACATAAATTTCTATGAGATGGAAATCACTCTCCAAATGGTGAATTTACCCTAGATTACATACAAGTATATGAAGGTGGATGAATATTTTTCAGAAACATCATCTCATGAATGGATATTACTGCCCTATGATAAATTGTATCATACCAAAATGATTGAGTCTAAGGAAAGGATCATCCGTAAAGATGTGATTATTTTGAGGCAATATGTCGATGTGCATCTTGATTAAGATCCTAGTATTTATCCTAGACAAGAGGTTTAATTTTTTATCAAACTTATACTAAGGGAATTTCCAATATCCAAGACTCTGTATATAATGGTGATTGGTGAACCTAGGGAGCTAAATAAATAACTACGTGATAATATGGATAAAAGGTTTATAGGCATATGTGCTTCTTCAGGGTGTGCCTCAGTCCTCTTCATCTAGATGTTGGATGGGTCAATGAGCCTTTGAATTTATTATTTTGAGCTCAGAAAAATCATGATAAAGAATATGTATCCTTTTCCACAAATTGAAGACTTGTTTGTGCAACTATGTGGATCACAATAATTCTTCAAGGTGGATTTGTGGTCAAGATATTACCATGTAAGGGTGAAGAAAGGGGATACCCCCAGGACATCCTTTCATACACGGTACGAGCATTATGTGTTTATAGTGATTTTATTTGGACCCACTACTTCCATAGCAATATTCATAAAATTTATGAACTGGTCCTTTAGGGAATACCTCCAAAAAATATGTGGTAGTCTTAATAGACGATAGTATAATATACTCCATTAACAAGAAAGAGAATGGGGAGAAACTAAGAACTATGATAATGAACTTATGAAAGGATAAGCACTCTAAAAAGTATAAAAACTATGATTTCTGGTTGAAATAAGTCTCATCAGTGGGTCATACGATCACATTAAATGGGATATATTTGGATCCATCAATGACCAAAGAAATTGAGGGATGATCGAGGCTAGAATCCATGATAGATATTTATATCTTCCTTAGGTTATCTGGATATTATCATAGATTTGTGAGAAATTTCTCATGATTTTCAATCCATCATACCAAGTTCGCACTAAGGTGATTAATGTTTTCTTCTACTGATGCAAATGAAGAAATATTCATGGAGTTGGAGAGAAGGATTATCACTACCCCTATTCTCACACTACCCACATGTGAGGTGATTTTTGAAATTTTTTGTGATGCTTAAAAGAAGATATTGGGATCTGTGTTGATGGAAAAAGAAAATTCCATTTCCTACACCTCAATTCAGTTGAAAATTCATGAGAAAAACAATCACATGCATGATCTGGGGTGTGATGTTGTGATATCTACATTTCAAATCTATCATCATTATCTATTTGAGTAGTTTTTTGAAATATATAAAGATCAAAAAAATATCAAATAAATATTCACATAGAAGGAGATAAATATGCACCAACGAAGATTGTTAGATCTCATCAAGGATTATGAATACTCAACCCACTACCATCCTAGGAAAGAGAACAAGGTGGAGGATTTTCTAATTAAAAATGACGCAACAATTCTATCATTAAATAGAATTGAGAAGGATCTGACCATTATATATTTGAAGAATACAGACATGGGAATCATAAAGAATGGAACATCATCAATCCCATCATAATTGATAGCTCAACCATCTCTTTTGGAAGGGTTAAAGGATTCCCAAAAGGATGATTTGAGAATTCAGAAGAATGTGGATTCTATCAAAAAAGGGAAATCCTTAGAGTTTAATATTAATAAAGAAGGAATTGGGATATCTTGGTCATTAATATGTGTTCCATAAAATCCTGAGTCAATGAATGAAATTTTTGGATGATACACATAATTTGGCTTTCTCTATTGACCTAGAATATAAAAAGTTTTATTGAGTTCTCTGAGATCACTATTGGTGGGATAACATGAAGATGGAAATTTTAGAATATGTATCAAAGTGTTTGGTATGTTAGTAGGTGATGGATGAAATGCAGAAGTCTAAAGGTATGATTCAACCATTTCATATACCAACATAAAAATGGTAAAACATCACTATAGAATTTATCATCGTACTACCAATGATATCCAAGGGAAACAATTCAATCTGGGTTCTTGAAAATTATCATACAAAGGATGCACACTTCATTATGATTCAAGGGGATTTTTCACTGGATCAACTGGCGTAGATAAACCTTAAAAAAGTGGTAAGGAATTTCATATTAACACTATCTATTGTGTCCCATTGAGACCCAATATTAACCTATATTTTTTAGAAATGTATCCATCATGATCAAAACATGGATCTGAACATCAATATGGATTTTCACACTCAAACTGGTGGTTATTTGTTGTGGAGTATCCAAACACATGAGGACCTGTTGAGAGATTTCTCAATGGACGTCAAAGGAGAATGGTACCAACATATTCTTTTGGTGGAGTTCTCTTAAAAATATAGTTTACACATGAGAATCCAAATGGATCACCATTAAGACCATTAGTGGAAGAGGTGCAAAAAAACTAACATGTTGGGATGAAGTTGGGGAAAATACTTCTACACCATAATATGGCTGAAGAATGTGGGACACGATTAATACCATCCCATAACACATGTAAGTTTCTTAGAGTCTAAAGTAGTGTTATACTGACAATGGTTGACAAGACCTAGAGTTTTAGGTTGGAGATACGGTCTTCCTAAACATATCTTCATGGAAGATATTGATGATATTTGGGAAGAATGGATAGCTTATTCCTAGGTACATCAGCCCTTTTGAGATCATTGATCACTTTGGAGCAGTGACCTATTTTCTAGCACTCCCACAGAACCTGTCTCATGTACATAATGTAGTCCATCTATCCCTCTAAATAAATTACATAATAGACCCATCACATGTAATCAATCCAAAGTGGGTTCCATTGTTGAATGTTATTTCCTATGAAGAGAAGATGATGATGTTCTTAGATCGAAGATAAGAAGTTCTATGAAATAATATAATTCCCATCATAAATGTGTTGTAGAAAAAACAAATGTTTGAAATGAAATGCGGGAACTAGAGGAGGTGATTAACCATGGTTACCCTCAAATATTTTAGTGTGGTAATTGGAAATTTCGATTGAGAAATTTCAAAATGGAGGATGATTGTATTGACCAAAATATTTATAAATAATATTCTCCTTTTTAATTTAATTAAATTACATATGGATATAGAAAAACATGCAATTATTATTTTTTATATCCAACTAGATTTAAATGAAAATTATCTACCTTTATATTTGATAATATAGTCATTGAATAGTGATCCCATGACTAGTATAAATATAATGTTTTAAAAAATCCTTTTGGAAAAGAAAAAGGGCGTGATGGAATCAACCAATAGGATCATACCCTATGAAGCCCATATATCATAGCTTTTGATGGAGGTAGAATTTGTGGCCATTTACCTATACCATTCCCATGATGAGATCCAACTACAAAGCATTAGTGAAACTATTTATGATATAGGTTTAAGCACATCGAGATCAAGACCCAAACCATGTTCACTAAACCACCCAAGAAATCCCCACCATCACTCACCTTACTCTTAGAGAGTATGATGGTGTAATAATGGGATACATATCAAGACCATATCATTAGGTATATGTATATAATTTTTAAAAAAAATGAATATACTTTCTTCCGAAAATTGTTACTTTGTAACAGATTTAAAACACACAAATAGTATTTTTGGTTAATATTCAAATTCAATTAAGAAATATATATTGGTTAATTTATTTATTGTGGAATAATTAATATTTTCATAAAATATTATTATTAAATTTTTTTTATATAAATGACTGTAAATTATTTATGAAGCCAAAAGTACTTTTTATTCTGGTTCAAAAACTCTTATGGTCAAGAATCAATCATTTTCATAATATGATAGATTTTATTTTAAAAGTGAAAATAAAAATATTTGGAAAATTATTTAGTTAAAATTAATATAATTTTTTTATTCATGACATCAAAATTATCATAAGGTTAATGTTTCATAATTTTCAGAGATAGTTGAATTTTTGTCTAAATGTTAAATACCATATAAGTATACAGTGTGTTTTATGAGATTATAATATCCCAATAGTGATGTAGTAAATAATATAGAAGGAATAATTTTCCAAAAATATGTTTTAATTTAAAATAATGTATTTTATGTTTAATTTATTTATTTTACAAATCCTTAGTGAATCCTCCGATACTTATAATATATTTTAGGATTTTAAAATCATTTCATTTAAAGTGTAACTCAAATCCACTTATGTAAGGAAAATATTTCATTATATTTGGCCCTTTTCCTTATAAAATAATGTTATATGAAAGTCTTTTCTAGAATCCATGGGAAAACCATGGGATGGTCTGTGGTTTTGAATATTTTATTATGTACTGTCCAAACCCAAAATAATAAAGAAGTCTCTCTCTTTTAAAAAATAATCCCACCCTATATCTCATTTATATTAACTAAAACATATAATATCAATAAACAACTCTTCTCTAAACTATTTATAGTCCTCCCAAGTCACCCCCAAGCTCCCATGAATCTTATCATAAAACTTTCGATTCCCACATTTTTGTAAGGGACTTTCTCGCTCCTCTTTTTATTAAGTGCTTCAGTTAAGATATTCCATTTTGATTTCCATTTTAATAAGTTAGGATATGTTCTTATCAATAAAAATTCCTTCCATTTTCTATTTAAATAATGTTATCCCATTTAACTCTCCTTTATCCCTTTTATTAAACCTTATGTAAACCCGTTACTATGAAAAAAACTGTAAGGAATCTTCCACCCTCCTCTTTTATCATGTATTCCTTCAATGATGTGTATTCTAAATTTATTCTACCTATGTTGGGATATGTTATTTTTTATCGATATTACTTCCCATTTCATGTATAAATAATGATTTACCCATTTCACTCTCATTAAGCCCTCCCAATTTCACCTGTTACTCTTCCGAAATTAAGTGAGGGTTCTTTCCATTCTATTATTTATTCATGTTTATTTATTATGTTACTCCTTATATTTACAATTACATGTGTTCGTATATGTCTTCAAATTTCAAAATAAATGTAAAATTTGTTTACAAATTATTATATACCCCTTTTACTCTCATCAACCCATTTTATTAATTTTTATGCAACGTCGGTAGGCTGCCAAAATTTCACCATGAATTTTCATTCCAAAGAAATTGTGTAGTGAATACCAAAACCATTTCCTATAAAGGGTATTCAAATTTATATATGTATACCTCATTTATTTGTGACTTACATTTCTTTATTCCACACTCTATTGTCTTGTAATAAAATATGTTGATGTATGAATCCATGTTGTATATTCTACGTAGAACACTTAAGTCTAAGATTGAAATGAAGGTGACGAGTGTGCTTGAAATTATATAGTTCTCCAAAGCATTGGGTAATGGATATTATCACGATAATTCATGTTGGGACTAGATAGTTACCTGATTCCTTTATTATATTTTGTCCAATATGGGTTATTGGTAGATTTGGCCTTGATCTATTTATGATGCAGTATTTTAAGTTTCTACCACATTTACCATATAATGATAATCATTATATATCATATATTATTATTCATGTCAATTTTATTCTACCTTTATATGCCTATTTTCTAACCTATATTTTATTCCTTATGTTATTCTTTGTTTACTCCCATTCTAGTGTTTATATCTCACCTCTTTATTATGTATATCCTCAGGTTATCCCATGCAGTGTTAAGTACGAAGGAAAATGTTGGTCATGTTTAAGAATTTTTCAATAAAGATGGTTTTTGATTTGTTATGTTATGGACATAATTTCCAAAAAAACAATATAAATATCGATCTTCTGAGTTGCATTGAGTTAAAACATATGTAATAAATCCTGATTAAATGTTTAAAAAATAACAGGGTAATTATAATCTTCCTTTCTATGTGATATGATTGGTATCTTTTATAAAATATAATTGTTTTTTATAACTAAATTGGAATCTTTAGTTATAATTTTTATCATTTATCTTCATCCTTTAACTCATATGGTATACCATATTTCTATATTGGGATATTATTATAGATTCTATCAATCTTTTTTGATGAGTTTTCTTCCTTCATGAATTAAAAATTAGGTAAATAAAAATTCTCTAATTCCATAATGATGGTTTCCCCTCCTTGACCATATTTTCTATTCTCACCAATTTATTTCATTATAATTAGATATCCATTAATTTATTTACTCATATTTCCTTGTAATTTTCAATATCTTATTTTATAAAAGAATTGTTTATTAACATTTTCTAATATGGTTTTTTAAAAAAGGTATTTTAAAATTATTAAATGGGTTTTTATCCATTCCAGTAATATTTTTATCATCAAATCCTAATCCATTTTTTATAACCTTTATGTCTTTTAAAATATCTATTATGGGAGATATTTTTCACAACTAAAAGTTTTTACTGTATTTTCACTTCACTATTTGGATAGCTTTATGTGTTTATTAAGGAAAACAATTAGATGTTAATTTTTAATCAAGTAAGTCTATTTCACAATATTTCAGATAAAATTTTATAAAATTGTCATTTCCAATAGACTATAACAACATATATTATGTCAAATATATAATCATTTTCTAAAGAATATTTTTTGATTTCACCACCAAATTCATATTTATCATTTTATTATTTATTTGTTCAAAAATTGTTTTTGATGAATCGCCTTCTAAAAGATCTTA
The DNA here is from genome assembly GCA_963277665.1 of Viscum album. Taxonomy (NCBI): domain Eukaryota; kingdom Viridiplantae; phylum Streptophyta; class Magnoliopsida; order Santalales; family Viscaceae; genus Viscum; species Viscum album. The sequence goes on along the minus strand of OY728143.1, from coordinate 930,702,801 downwards.
TGAAATACTCATTTTAGATTATTAAATTTTATATATCATCTATTAATATCCATGAGGTCAAATTTAGTGATACCATCTATACATGTTATGGATCCCATTTTTCTTTCCAATGTTTCTAAATAATTTGATGAATGAATACTATTTTATTTCCCTTATGTTTTCCTGATATGTTATATCATTGACATATTATAGAAGAAATATGTTTGGATGATAATTAGGGTACTATTTTTCTCTAAAAAATTGGGTATGGTTTTAAACATCATGATCGAAAGATTTTGAGAAAGAGAACAATTTTAATTTTATAAGATCACAAGACTATTTGGGAACATTATTAAAATTTACTATGTTTATAATATTATGCTTGAACATAATACCGATTATCTTCATTCATAAGATTAATCATGAATTCAATTAATATTATCTATATTAACAAGATTGGTATTGAACACAAAACAGATTTGATATGCTCTTGAAAATGAGAATGAACACATTTTCATTAGTTATGTTCCCATAGTTATTAATACCTATATAGAATAAAATTCTATAATTCTATGTTATATTCTATTTTATGATATATTAGACAACTTTATTAAATAATTTTTTGACACTCTTTTTCTATGGTAAATGTTGTTCTTTTGAGATTATATTCCCTTCTATTATAACCTATTACTATGTCTTATTCTACTATGTTCTTTTTAATATTATATATTTTTGGGGTTCAAGTTATATCTCATGCTTATAATCTAACATGTAATGGAATGTTATTGATATTTTTTACCATATTGGTCATTAGATCTCACCCCATTATTATGGTTTCCACTCTATGTATTATAAATATAATTATAACTTATGAGAAGTCTATAAGGGACTATAGTATAGTTTGATTATATAGAAATGATCAAATTTTTTGTGTATCTTCTCCGACTCCTATAATATAGAGTCAATGTCTTACCATATTACATTGGTATAAGATACAGTAATCTCATCCTGCAGGACCTAATACTTTATTATTATTTGTATAATAGATACATACATGATTCCATATTTGAACTAAAAACACAAATTACAATATTTTACTCAATAATTTTATTTTTCCTTCTAGAATATCCATACATATCATTCTTTGAACAAATCCTAGTTTCCTAGAAATTGAATCAAAATAAGGATCAGCTGAAATTATCAATAATGGTGGAGTACAGTGGAAGCTATCATGAATCAATAAGAATAATCATATACTGGTAAAATAATTAAACACACATTCCATATAAATAATTTTACTATAATTATAAATATATAGAGTTAAATAACTGAAACACATTCCATTTAATCAATAACATTACTATCATAAATGGATAAGGCATAATAAATATAATATGGTAAATAACTAAAAACACCTTCTATTTAACTAATAAACTGAGAATTAAATTAAAATAGATATAATATCGTTGATATAATATCATGGATAATAATAACCAAATTTCTAATGATAGAATTGCTTAATTATTGGACTCCAAGATCTTTGGTTTCATGATCACCATACCAGAAAGGCCTTTTGATATGTCAATATGTATCCATATAAATTATACATTCATTTATGTTTTCAAAATCACAAACAAATTTTCTTAATAAAAATTATAATTCACAAAGAATTATTTACTTGAGAAAAATTTTCTCCGACTAAGAAATTTTTTATCCTTACACTTGGTTTTCAATTTATTATTTTATATTTTCATAAATCATATATAAAATTTTTTTTATTATGAAACAAATACAGTTCATTACCTAACTTATAAACCTATAGTTTCTTAGACACTGAATTCTTTGAAATTCAGACTCTGAATTTTCTGAAATTCTTACTCTAAATTCTCTTAAATTCATACTCTAAATTCACTGACATTCAGACTCGGAATTCACTTAAATTAAGACTTAAAATTATCAAAAAAAAATATACTATAAATTCCCTAGAATTTAGACTTTTAATTAATTAAAATTCAGACTACTGATAACTCAGAATTCAGTCTCTGAATTCCACACAATTCAGAATCTGAATTCCTTTGAATTCAGACTCTGAATTCCTCACAATTCCAACTCCGAATTCTGTAGAATTCCAACTCTAAAATTCCTTATAATTCCGACTCTAAATTACTTAGAATTTCGGCTACGAATTTTTTCAGAATTCTTACTCTGAATTCCTCATAATTTAGACTCTAAATTCCTAAGAATCCATACTCTGACTATCTATTTTTCCTAGATTTCGATTATTCATATTTAAAATTACTTTTTCTGACATATAGTGTCCATTTTATAAGATCCCAATTTCTTAAACATGATATTGTTTTCCTTAAATGTAACTTCTTCATAAGAATAATAATACTTCCCATGTTTTTCTTACCGTAAAAGATGTTGTACAATCAATTTTTAACTAACAGTTGGTTGAGTTACAAGTATACAGGTCCCTTCAAAATTCAAGTAAAAATATGCCTTTTGGAGAAGGATTTTACCATTGATATTTCTTCCTCTAAAATGGAGCTCATTTGAATGATCTTACCATCAATCTATTGATAACATGCTATGATGTTGTGAAGTGATTTCTAGAGAGAGGGAAACTCATTCCATGTCTGATCTGTAAACATCTTGTTCCGTCAAGAACCACTTTTTCAGCTAAGTGAAACTCTGATTGTTGATGTGTACAATCGAGGTATTTCAGGGATATAAAGATAGTGGTGCCAAATTCTTTAATGTTAGTGGGCTTCCTAAGAGAAAAAGACAGATGTTACAACTATATTAATGTTTGAGGGATGGTGGGATAGAAAAACATACTATGATATTATTATCGAGGGATTACCCTGGTGTGCTTAAGATAGACTTTCATGAAAGTATAAATCAAGTGACCTTTATCAACAAAAATTTTGATAACCTTCCCTTTCGGTTAAAATATATTCTACTTATTTACTGGTTGTAGTTACAAGTTTTCTCGCCTCTATATTTTGTTAATGAATGAATGTATATTTTTCTTCTACTTTCTTATACTTTTGTTCTCTGATAAATAAGAATATATACACATTAAGGTAGAGTCTTTCTCTTAGAAAAACATATTGACGTTTACAAAAGATAAACTTGTTTAAGTGTAGGTTCTTTATAATTGGACTTGGTCCATTCCAATTATCCCTTTGGTTAGGAACCAAAGAGGGTTTGGGAATTCACCATATTTAACTTTGTTAAACATAGATTTTTTGAAGGTTAAATATTAATGTTTTTAAACATACAATTCACCCCCATTAATTGAGCTTTTATATCTATATTTAGATCCTAAATTTGGTATTAGATCAGGTTCCTAAAATATTTATATTTATATCTAAATTTTCTTGCCCAAATTTTTCATGATCATCTTTTCTGTCTTATCATTACTTGTCCATGTTTTTCTTACATATTTTCTTTATAAAATATTTTTCTACTAACAATTTTTTTGGAGAAGATATTTTTTTATTAAATGGAAGAAATTAATGTTGGATCTATATTCAATTAAAATCTTACTGGACCACAATATTTGATGGAAATTATTATGAATATTCGAGTGATTTGATGATCACTATTTTCATTAACACTCATGTGGATAACATTGTTTTTCTCCTAGGATACTACATGATTCAAGATAAGGAAATCATAACCATTACAAATCAAGAAAAACAATAATATCATCTAAACTACTTGCAATGTAATACACTTTTATGTTCCACGACCAGGAATATCTATCGTAAAATAACTTCTTGTGAATCTCCCAATAGTATTTCGAAGAAACATGAAGTTAGACATTTTGGAACTTTAAAATTAATTCAATCTATAAGATCTATGCTTAGAGCTGAATATCATATATTTTTATTTCCTTATGAAGAACTTTTTTTCAAAGATAGGCAATGATTTATGACTATCATCAATAGTTTTTAATCTATGGATGAAAAAGGTCTTAATGCTGATGTTATTTTGGAAAAGATAATTAATATTATTCTCAATGAGTGGGAATCTAAAAGGATGGACATTGATGAGAATAGAAAAGTATCTAACATTACTCTTGATGAGTTATTTAGAACACTTCTTCAGTATGAAAAAAGATTGAAGATAGATACTGACTTCAAAAAGAAAAATAACAGTAATGGATGTGTTTATTTCCATAATAAATATAAAGGCAAGACTCAAGAAAGGGTAACAAGTTATAAATCCAATAATGTTGTTGTAATATCTGAATATAGTTACAGTGATCATTCTAACAATGAACTAGTAAATATTTCTCAAATGATGAACATGATTGAAGAAAAGAAATATTTTCATTATAGATATATGAACAAATAAAGAAAGACATAGAATTATTCTAAAGTAACGTTTCAAGAATGAAAAAGTGATAGATATATCAGACCTAACTGTCTTAATCTTAAGAGAAAATATATAATGTAAAAGAATTCTAAAAGGAAAATAAAGAAGTACTACAAATTTAAGGCTAAGAATGTCTTAAAGGCTAGTGAAACCTTGAGTGCTAGTGGGGGAAAATATTCATATGATTATTTGGAATACGAATCTTCTTCGTAAAAGAATATTAGTTTTACAGACATATTAACTATTAAGAATAACTTTCTTATGCATAAGGTATACAATTAGGAATCTTAACTAATATTTATTTAAATTAAAATTTTCTTAATGATGAATATTTTGAAAAATCATCCTCATCAGAAGATAATACTATACCATCATTTAAATATGTTTCTATATTTTTTTAAAGTACTTGTGAATGAGAAATGTAAGATAAAAAATAAGTTAGAGAAAAGATATTCTAGACTTTTAGTTTTAACAAAAGAAGTTTCAAATCTTTCAAAACCTCTTGATCAGAAAACAATTGATTTTGAAAAAAAAAATCTAATACCCTAATGAAGTTAAATCTGATAAGAATATACTTGATAAGGACTTGATAATGTTATTTCTAAGAAAAGTATTTTCAAGAATAACTCAAACACTAAAACTAATAACTTTGAGTATAAAAATTTATTCATTTTTCTAAAATCCAAAATATTTTCCTTAAATAAACTTATATTAAATTTCACATTACAAATAAAATAATTTCATAAAATGGGTTCAAAACTTCTTCCACTTAAGAATCATTCTGGATTTGTTTATACTAAATCTTGACCTGTATTTAGTAACAAATATTTTTTCCCTAAAGTGATACTTTTCGCACTAAGTGTCAATGCGGTGGACAAAGAGAGAAAAATTATTTGTTAAATAAAACCCAATAATTATGTTTTCATAAAGCTTATTTTTGAATGAAAAAATTGTTACCAAATATTTTACTGTCTAACAATTAAATATCCAAGAATTTTTAGATTCTAAAATCCCAAACTTTTTATTTTTAGAAAAATAAAAGGAAGTACAAAAAAATACATGGTACATGAGAATAGATGTTCCTGACACATGACTGATAACTAAACAATCGTTGAAATGATTATCAAGATAAAAGTAGAAAATAAATCATACAGAATTATAAATGCTTACTAGATGATTCCAAGGAAGAGTGTATTCTCTACGCCCATTGGCATGAGAAGTTTCATACACTTAACATAGAAAACCCTAGAACCCAAGATCAACCATTCCTTATTGTAATGAAAGGTGAATCTGGGTTATTCAATAGAAGAATATGAAACTGTAACCTTTGGAACCTATGGAAACTCTCAAAGAAAATACTTGTTAACAATATATCAGATCATATATTTGATTCTTAAAAATTTTATGATCCTTATCAATATGGGAAGAAACATAAGTCAGTCATTAAATTAATTTGTGATGTCTCAAATTCTAATTCATTAAAGCTAGTTCATAGGGATCACTTTAGTCAAACACACACTGTATGTATTGGAAGAAAATATTGTGTATTTTTTTTAGTTTATGATTACACTAGATTAACTTGGGTATTTTTATTAGAAAAGAAATCTAAAGATTTTTATTATTTTAAACCCCTTTTAGCCAAATTAAAAAATTGGAAAAACCTTCTATTGTTAACCATTCATTCTGATCATGGTGAATAAATTGAAAATTAATATTTAGAAACATTTGTAGTAATAATGGAATTACTCTTAACTTCTCAGCTCCATGAAATCTTCATCAAAATAGTGTTATTGAAAGAGGAAATATAATTTTTCATGAGAAAGATAGAAAAATTATTAGTGAATATTCTATTTATGAATAATTTGTGTGCAACCTGATTTGAATGTTAAATGTAGCATTTCTGATTCTGAAATCAAGTCACCGGTTCCCTCTGCTGTTGACTCTGGCTCTACTGTCACTGTGTTCTCCAACCCTGCCCACATATCAAATAATGTTGCTGTTTCACATCCTGGCACTCTTTTGGCTGCTATTCCTAACAACACGGAGGTACCGGCTGCCCCTGTTACCAATCTGAATTCTGATTTGTCTCTGAATCCTGTTGACAAATGCAATCCTTTTCCTGCTGTGAGTCCGTTTCTCCCTCCTCCTGTCTCACATTCTGCTTCTATTATATCCGCTGCTACTCTTGACACTCCTGCCTCACTTGGTGGCAGTTCTGTCCAGTACCTAGATCACAATATTCCACCAGCAGACCCTCCCCATTTAGCAGCGATTATTCCTCCCATCAACAATGCTCCTACTGTTGGTACTGCGGTTTCAGAACCTTCCACAAATCTGCTCCTACAATCTGTTGACTCCACATCCTTGCAGGAACATCAGGATAAACAAAACTCTACTCCCTCCCCTATGGTGACGCGTTCCCATAAGAAACCAGAATCTAGAAAATCAAAAAAAAAAGAAGGGTTCTAACCCAAAACACAAACGAAAATGAATTTTATATATTGGAATTGCCAAGATATAGCCAACAATGATACCTCCGTCACTCTTAGGAGGTATTTAAACACACACAAGCCTCATCTCTTTGCCATCTCGGAACCTAAAGTTAATTTCAAAATGAACTTTATGAGATTTGGTGCTGCTAATTACAATTTTCTTGGTTCTTGTAAAAATGACACACAAACTGATTCCATGTGGATCTTTTACCACAATAACCTCCATAATCTCAACATCTTTAAAAACACTGATCAACATCTTACCTATGATTTCTTGCTTAATGGCCGTCATACCTTTTGCACCATGATCTATGCCAACAATAGATATCAGGGTAGAAGGGCTTTATGGCTTGAGCTTCTTGATATGGCCAATGTCATTTGTGATCCTTGGATTGTTATGGGTGATTTCAATGCCATCCTTAGCCCCTGTGAAAAAATTGGTCCCTCGCCCCTTTCTATTTCCACAAGGGAATTTAGGTCGTGCATTGAAGAATGTAGCCTCATCGAAGTCAATCTTTCTGGTGCCAGATATACTTGGTATAGAAGGCACTATAACAAAACTGTGGCCAGTAAGCTTGACAGAGCCTTCGTTAACATGGAAGCTCTTGATACTTGGGACAATATAACTAACATAACTTTGCCTCGGCTCAATTCTGATCATCACCCTATTCTCGTTAGCTTCCTCATGAATAACCGTAAGCTTGCTCTTCCTTTCAAGTTTAATAATGCTTGGTCTATGAACCATGACTGTGTTGCTTTTATACACAACACTTGGAATTCTTTGAAACATCACTCGGATTCTTTTGTTTGTTTGTCTAAATTGAAACTTTTAAAACATGCTCTCAAAGGTTGGTGCAAATCCTCTAAAACACAAATGGACATTGAAATTTCCTCCCTTGAAAATGAACTCAATCGATTTCAAACTCAAAGCACGACGGTAGATTTTAATATGGATCCTCAATTGGAAACCAATATCTCCCTCAAGCTTAATTCTTTGCTCACTTTTAAGGATAATATTCGTAAACAAATGTTTAAGACTAAATGGCTTGCGGATGGTGACCGTAATACAAAATTCTATAACTCTCTCCAAAGAATAAGAAAGGCCAATCGTCCTCTGTCTAAACTGATTCATAATGACTCGATCATTGATTCTGAGGAAGCTATTGCTGATCATGTCACTTCGTATTTTTACAATATCTTCAATGGCCCGGAGATAAATATTAACCTCAGATCTGATGTTATCCCCTTAATTGTGGATGAAAAAGACAATGAATCTCTCTTATGCATCCCTCTTGATCATGAAATTAGAGATACTATTTTTTGCCTCAACCCGGATAGTGCTCCTGGTCCTGATGGGTTCAATAACGGTTTTTACCAAAAACAATGGGACACTATCCACAATGATGTTTGTTCCCTTGTTAAGTCTTTTTTTATTCATGGAACCCTGCCTCATGGTATCAATTCTCAATTTCTTACCTTAATTCCTAAAGTTGAAAATGCTGCGGAGATACAACAATTTAGGCCAATTGCTCTCATTAACACTCTTTATAAGATCATTACCAAAATTATGGTGAATAGACTGGCACCTATTTGCAATAGAATAGTCTCCTGGAATCAATTTGGCTTTATTAAAGGTCGGTCCATCCAGGACTGTATCTGTCTTGCTTCGGAATGTACGAATAGTCTCAATAAAAACGCTAGAGGTGGATGTGTGGCCATTAAGCTTGATATCAGAAAGGCTTTTGACACTATGGACTGGAATTTTATATTCAAAGTCCTAAAAAACTTTGGTTTTCATGAGTCTTTCATTGAAAGAATTAAAACCTTATTTCACTCTGCCTTCATTTCTTTCTTGATTAATGGTGTCCCTAGAGGTTACTTTAACTGTTCTAAAGGAGTCAGGCAGGGAGATCCTCTCTCAGCCATTCTTTTTGTCATTGCTGAAGATTACTTAAGTCGCCTTTTCAATAATCTGGTCGCTCAAGGCAAACTTAGGCCTATCCAAGCTTCCAGAAACTTAAATACCCCCACCCACCTTTTTTATGCTGATGACATAATTCTGTTTTTAAAAGGTGATCAAAAGAACATGCATGTCCTTAAACAAACTCTTCAACACTATGAAGAAGTCTCCGGACAAGCGATCTCCTGGAATAAATCGTTTGTTTTCTTTGGAAAAATATTTCCTGCTAGGAGAAAATCTAGCATTACTAACTTCCTTGATATTAAAGAAGGCTCTTTCCCCTTTACTTATTTGGGCGTTCCTATATTCTGGGGTCGCCCCAAGGCCAGCTATTTTTCTAATATCATTGATCAAATTACAACTCAGCTTGCTTCTTGGAAAGGGAAATCCCTATCCATGGCTGGTAGGATATGTTTGGTTAAATCGACCATTGTCTCCAAAATGGTCTACTCCCTCATGATTTATAAATGGCCTATAGGCATTTTCAAGAAAATTAATACCTATATAAAAAATTTCATTTGTACGGGAAGTATCATGGAGAGGAAACTTGTTACTATCCCTTGGAATTCCTGTTGTCAACCTCTAGACAAAGGTGGCATTGGCATTAAAAATCTTAAGTTGTTCAACGATGCTCTCCAAGCTCGTCTTACTTGGCGTATTATTAATTGCTCTTCAAAAGCTTCTGAATTCTTGAATTCTAGATTCCGCGCTAAACTCTTAAATGGTAATTTCAACTACATCAACTCTTCGATCTGGCCTTCGATTAGAGACTCGTACCACAAAATCATTGAAAACTCTAGATGGATGGTTAGTGTTGACTCTTCCATCAATTTTTGGTGTGCAAATTGGTGTGGCAATCACTTGATTATTTTGTTACCGACTAACACTTTTCCTGAAGATGCTAGCCTCTCCATTAAGGATGTTCTCCATTCACATAGACAAGCCCTCCCTGCCAACATCGCTCAGATCATTGATAATCACCCCTTCTCCTCTAATGGGGATTTCCTGCTTTGGGAGCCGACTCCAAATGGTATTCTTGACTCCAAAAACTTTTATAGGCATAATTTTTCTGGAAATGACTCGAACCTCCAATGGGTCTGTCAATTTAATAAGCCGTGGATTAAACCTTCTCGTCTCACTCTCATTTGGCGTATTGCTCACAATAGATTACCCACGGAAGCCTGTCTCCTAGCTTTTAATATTCAACTCTGTTCGAAATGTTTCTTGTGTAACCAGCATAGGGAGGATGCTGACCACCTTTTCTTGTCGTGTGCGACGACTGTTGCTTTATGGAATTATGTTCTTGATATTTTTAGCTGCAGATGGCCTTTAACTGATTCTATTTGTTTGTTTCTCAAAAATTGCATTAGATATGACGCTTCTTTGCAGATCAAAAATCTCTTCCTTGCGGCCATGGCGGAACTCCTACATGAAATCTGGTACGCAAGAAATGATTTTATTCATAATAATCGCTCTTTTGGTCTCAATGCAGGAAAATCTCAGATTCTGATTGCGATTCACGAAGCTGCCTCAATTCAAAAAGAATGTTGCAACAACTCGATTGGCGACTTTGAGATTCTTCGTCGCATCTGTGTGCCTGGCATTTTTCCAAAGACTAAACGTCCCTTTGAAGTATTCTGGCAAGCACCCATGACAGGATGGATCAAAGTGAACGTTGACGGTGCTTCTAAAGGCAATCCTGGCCCCGCCAGTTGTGGTGCTATCTTCAGAGACTCAGATGGACAGTGCCAGGGTTGCTTCTATGCTGGTTGTGGGCACTCTTCCTCTCTTGAGGATGAAATGTTGGGAGTCATCCATGCGGTTAACTTTGCCCTCCAAAGGGGCTGGAGGAAGCTCTGGATTGAAAGTGACTCCACTACTATTGTTCATGCCATCTGGAATGGTATCATCCATCTTGCTTGGCCACTTACTGCTCTTTGTTCGAGATGTCTGAGCTCTCTTCAAGAGATTGACTACATTGCTACTCATGCCTACCGTGAAGTGAACGCTGTGGCTGATGCTCTTGCCAACAAAGGTGTTCATCAAAGCATGAATTGGATGGAGACTTTGCCCCTGACTTATTGTATTTGTTTGATAGAGACTGTAAAAAAATCCCTTCTTTTCGCATGTTGTAATCTTTTGATCTTCAATAAATTGTGCTTTGGTCTTTGACCAAAGCATTACCTTTTAAAAAAAATTATATGGACATAAACAAGCCCCTAGAGCCTAGTACGACCGACATACAAGATTTTTCTTTCAAAATAATTCTATTAATGGAATTAATTATACAACTATTTTTATAAATATGGATAAATTTTTTTCTGATTGTTCAAATTTATGTTAGTGACATTATATTTGGATTAACTCATAAATCTTTAACTAATTATTTTGAAAATATTAGGAAATATAAGATTGAAATGAGTTTGATGGGGGAGTTAACATTTTTCCTTTGTTTTCACATTTCTCAAAAACTAGAATGAACTTTTATATCTCAATATAAATATTTTAATGGTCATCTTATGAATTATAGATATGATAACATTAAATTATAATTACTCCAATCGGTACTTAAAATTATGTTAATAATGATGATGTTGGGAAACTAGTAGATCAATCCTTTTTTAGAGGTTTGATAGGAAGTTTTTTGTACATAACATCTAATCATCAAGACTTAATGTTTTTAGTATGGATATGTAAAAGATATCAATATAATCCCATGGAAACTAAAATAAAAGTATTGAAAATATTTTTTCTCACATTAAATTGAACCAGGATTAAGGACATTTCAGATCATCTAGAAATGATTTTGTTTTTAAATTTTTTTTGAATTACGATTTTGGTCGATGTAAAATGGATAGGAATAGTATATCCCAAACTTTTCATTTCTTAATAGATTCATTAGTTTCATGGTTATGTAATAAGAAACACTCAATTGCAATTTTTATAGTTGAAGATGAATATGTAGCAGCTGGAAGTTGTTGTGATCAAGTGTTATGGATGCAACACACACTCACATACTATGGAATCAGTTTTGCCAAAAAAAGACATTGTGTGACAATACACGTCCCATTTCCCTAAGAAAAAACTCTGCACATAACTCCCATGAAAAGTACACAGATATTATATATCACTTTCTTAGATAACACACACTTAATGGAGATATAATTAATCAAATTATCGAAATTCAATATAAACATTCTAACATTTTTACAATATTTTTCCCCTTCGATATATTTGAATACAGGAAACAAAATTTTAGAATGATAACCGTAATGTAATATTCCATAAACTAAATTTTTATTAACACCTGTATCCTTACATTAAGAAACTCTTCTTCATAGGGATTGTACATTTATTTATTCATTCAAATATCTACTTGTCTAATTTTATTTTGAATCTAAATTTTTTTTCTTTCCTTAATAAATTTTTTGGGATGTAAATTTTTCCATTCCTTAATAAAAATGCCTAGAATCAATGTTCTTCCTCAAGAACATTATTAATCTTGAAAATTATGTTCTTGAAATTTAGAAGATATGTTTTATTACTTAAATATTCATAATTATTTATTTATTGGTTGGTATTTCAATCTAGTTTCAAGAAAACTCTATTGGATTCACATTTCTAAAATCTTATTTTTCTATAAAAACTCAAAATATCATAACCATCAAATCCTTCTTTGGAATTGATATCAACTGTCAGATATGATCAAGTTCATATTAATCATTGGATTGATTCAATATTTTTTTATGAAAAATGTGTAAAATAAATGTTTTCTTTCAAAATATATTGTAAGACATTCTCCTTATCATCCAACAAATCTATAAGTATTCTAGACATTTCTCATGAGAAAGAGGACATATTTAATTATCATAAGTTTCCAGAATAGGAAGGAAGTTTTGAAAAGGTTAAATCAATTGAGTTCCTAGGACATAAAGGAGTCAAGTCACCCAAAATCATTATCCTTATAACTAACTAAAATTTTTTAGCTTCATGGATACAAGGTTTTCTCATTCACAGAAAGAGATAAAAGGATTGTCTCCATAAGTGTGATATTTTTATGATGGATTTCCTAGTGAATCTATGAAAGGTAAACCTTATCAAGTATACTCTATTAACTGTTAGCAATATCAAGAATGAAAACCCCAAGTCATAGAAAATTATGTTTCCAATGATCTTGTTGATGATCATTGTTCTTTGTATAAAATCTTTAAAAATTCCTTGCAGTTCAAAACACATAACTTTTAGGATAATGTTTTTGTGTGATGATACTCTAGGGAGGATGAAAATCTATTTCAGTATCTTGTTATTAGAGTGTTATGATATTTCTAAAATTGAAATTCACCCTTTGTGAAATAAAGGGGAAGTTGGTCAAACTTCCATGAAAACTCCAAGAAGAGAAAACTGAAAGAACCAGAATCAAAAGAAAAATACACCATTCTTGAAACTCGGTCAACACCACAAAATATAAAAAATTACCTCTTCTGATGAAGTGGTATCTAGGTGGAGAAATAAGAAGAATAATATGAATTATGTAGATGAAATTGTTGGTTTAGACTCTACTATGGCTAAGTCCTTGATGATTTAGAGAGCAAAAGAGCCTGAGAATAAATATAAAGAGAAAAAGGTGAAGAAGATGATGTCAAAAACCAAATTTTTACAATACTTACTTAAAGATATAGAGAAATCATCACAAAATTTCTTGGTACTACAAAATTTATTGCAGGAATGAATTCCAATAGAAACTCCAGGGAAGAAAGTTTTAATTTCGGAACCTGTTGTCAAAAAAGAAGAACAAAAAGAAGAACAGTAAGATGAATAAGAAGAAGAATGATAGTAAGAATAAATTGAATATAAAATCAAAATGGTGGAGGAATACCATCATAAGTAAAGTTCATCATACAATTTGTTAATCGGAACCTCCCAAGTTAAATTAACAAAAATAATCTCATATTGGAAAGATGGTGATGTACAGTATGAGGTTGATAAAAATATTGATGATGAATCATGCAATCATTATTTTATTTGTCCTAATGATTTTAACAAAGGTTCTAAAAAATGATGTTGATGGTGATATGATAATCCATTTGTCTTATAGCAGGCCCCATACTCCGAGATTTTACAAGGAAATCTCTAGGGATGACAATTGAAAACAAGTGGTTAATGATTCTCCTTAGAATGATGTGGTTGTAAAATCTAGGAATGATATAGTTGGAATATCTATGAGGAAATATGAAGAACAAGATATTTTTTCCTCACCAGCAATGAAAAATTATTTCCCATCTTCATCTTCCATGGGATAATATTTTTTTTCTCAATATTTGAAGAATCAAGTGAATATAATACCCTTATTTCCAATTATACATTATAGATGTCAGTTTCTTTAGCAGTCAATCAATCAGAATTCAAACAAAAAAAACATTCTCATGGAAATGTTTGTTAGGATGAAGTAGATTTCATGACATTTTACATTGAATATGATGCTCATAGGAGATCATGCAAGGAAATAACCAAATGGTCAAAGAAAATGATTAATAATCTGAAAGACATGGATGATTTCCAAGATTCAGTATTGGAATATTTTTGATAAGTCATATGACATGATCATGAACCTTACATCAATTTTTTTAGATAAGATAAATCTCAAGAAAGTTTCCCAGATTCATGAGGATAGTGATCTGATTGGAAATATATATTCAGTTGCTCTAAATTTAAAAAATTAAAGAGAACTTAGGGAAGAGTTGAATGAAAAGATGAAACCGAAATAAGATTTTGTAAAGTCTCAAGAAAAAAAAAATTGGTCTCAAGAAGAAATAATTAATGCTCCAAAAAAAAGAATCAGAATCAGGATCAGTTACTCCAGAGATTTGAATATAATCATAAGGATTTGAAGAATCTCATAGCCACCCTAAAAAATATGATGCCAAAGGGGAAAAAATGAATGATATTCCACTAAATCTGATCTTTTTTTTATTTTCCTGGTAAAAAGTTTTCCCATAAGAATGAAATTTTTTTATACTTTCATTTCATTATCTTTTATATTTCTAAACATTCAAGTATATTTTTCCACCTCTATTCATTTTGGAAAATCACAATGGGGGAGAAAAGAATGACCAAAATAATATTCAATCAAAAGAAGAGAATACCCTATGTAATTGAGATATTAAGTAAGGGGATATTACATAAAGAATATTTTCTTAAGAAAGAAAACATAACATCTCTAGGAAATACAAGAATATGATCCGTAGTGATTTCAAAATCTAAGGGGGGAGTTAGTTGTATTCATTATAAATCATAAGTAAAGGCAGATAAGTATTTATTTTAAAGTTAAAAATTCTAAAACATTATTCATTATATTATTTTTCGAAAACTTTTTTATGATTTCCAAAAATGGGGAGATTATTAAGTCAATAACTATCCATATGACTTTTCCATTCCTTCATGTTTTGAAAATCACAAACATGCTTTCTTAAAGAAAATTATCCTTCTCTAAGAACTATTTACATAAGGAAAACATTCTCCCTCTAAGAAAAGTTTTCTCCTTACTCTTGTATTTCAATGTCTTGTTTAATGTTTTCTTAAACCATTTCTGACCAGTTCTTTCTTAAGCTAAAAATTCAAATCATTAACTAACTTAGAATCCTAAATTTTATAACAACTTGAATTATCTTGAATTAAAACATTGAATTCTTTGAAATTAGCCTCCAATTTCAGTGAAATTTAGACTAATAATTCTCTGAAATTCAGACCTAGAATTCTCTGAAATTCAGACTCCATGTTCTCTAAAATTAAGACTCCAAATTACTTATAATTTGGAATCCTAATTACTTAAAATTCAAGATCATAATTCCTTACAATTTATACATAAAATTTCATAGAATTGAGACTATGGATTCATCACAATTCAGAATCTAAATTCCTTATAATTCAGAATCTGATTTCCTCTAAATTCAGACCTCTAATTCATTTGAATTCAGACACCAAATTCATTATAATTTAGGCACCGAATAACTCGTAATCCAAACATTTAATTCCTTACAATTCAGAATCCCAATTCCTAATAATTAGAACTCTAGATTCTTTATAATTTAAACTCTGAATTCCTCATAATTCAAAATGTGAATTCATCAAACATCAGACTCCATATTTCTAGGAATTAAGACTCTAAATTCCTAATAATTCTATCTCTGGATATCTCTTTTCCCTAGACTCTGATTATTCATATTTAAAGTTACATTTCATTTATAACATATTTTTTCAATTTTATTGAATCCTAGTTTCTTAAATAAGATATTGTTTTCCTTATAAATTATTTTTTCTTAAGCATGATAATATTTCCCATGTTTTTATTACATGAAACAATGTTGTACATTCTGTTTTTAACTTACTATTGGTGAGTGATACATGTTTATACCCCTCTCAAATTCATGGAAAAATATGAACATTGGAAGAGGATTTGACCGTTAATGTTATTTTTTATAAATAGATGATTATTTTAATGATCTTAACATTGATGTTGAGATTACTTTTTTTATTCTATGAAGTTATTTCTATAGAGATACTCTCATGCCTTTTGTGATCTGTGAATATCTTGTTCATCCATGAACAAATTGTTCATCTTAGTAAAACTCTGATTACTGTTGTGTACAAAGAGTTCTTCCAGGGATAAGAAGATATAGGTGATGACTACCTTAATGTTAGAGGGTTTCTATGGATAAAAAGTCATAGGTGTCAACTAACATAAAATTCGAGGGCTTGTGTGGATAGCAAAACAGACTATGGTATTCTTATTGAGGAATTACCCCGGTTTGGGTAATACATACTTTCTTGAAATTGTAATTCAAGGGACCATTATGCAAGGTTGTTGGATACCTTTTTCATTGGGATAAAATATTTTCTACTTATTTACTTTTTATTTTTACAAGGTTTTAATTCTATTCTATTTTGATAAATAATGAAAGTATAATTTTCTTATACATTCTTATACTTGTATACTCTGATAAATAAGATTATATACGATTTAAGGTAGAATCTCTCCCCAAGATAAACTTATTTAATTTTATTAATGATAAAATTTTTAAATATATGTTATTTATAATTGGACTTGGGACCTTCTAATTATACCATTGATTAAGAACCAAACTATCTTTTTAAAAAAATTATATTATGGTAAAAAATTAATGTTTTTGAACTTATAATTCACACCCCCCCCCCCCCCGCCCTTGTGATTTAGTATCTATATATTTATTTGAATCCTATAATTAGTAAAAGAGAGTGTTTTTTAAATACTTATCTATTCATATAAGTTTTCTTACCCTAATTTGTTTTCTCAAATTTTCCAGATTATCTTTACTTCTTCAAGTATTTTTTAAAGATTTTCTTTATAAAATATTTTCTACTAATCATTTTTTTCATAAAAGGTATCTTACTATATAATGGAAGGAATTAATATTGGATCTATAGAAAACGTAAATCATATCAGAACACCAATATTTGGTGGAAATTATTATGAGTGCTGGATATATATAATTAAGACCTTTGTCATCAATACCAGTGTGGATAAATTTGTTATTCTAACAAGAGACCATAAGATTCATGACAAGGAAATCAGAACTTTCACAAATAAAAAATATATATCAACTAAACTAAATGGTATGTAATACTCTTTTATGCTCCATAACCAAGAATATATATAGTCAAATATCCTCTTATGTTGTTTCCATTAGTATTTGGAAGAAACTTGAAGTTACAAATTTTGTAACATCAAAAGTAATTGAAACTATAAGAGAAATTATTATATATGAATATCATGTATTTTTATTTCCTTATGGATAAACTATTTGAAAAATGAAAAAAATATTTATTACTATCTTAAATATTCTTCAATATTTGGGAGATAAAGGTCTTTATGATTACGTTCTTATGGAATAGATAATTCATATCTTTCCCAATATGGGGGAATCTAAAAGGACAGTTATAGATGAGAAAAGAAAAGTATCTAACATTTATCTTGATGAGTTATTTGGAAATATAATTCATCATGAAACAATAATTAACCGAGATGTTAACTTTAAAAAGAAAAAATAATGGTAATGGAGGTGTTTCTTTCACTAATACATCTAAATCAAAGACTCTAGAAAGGGTAACTCGATCTAAAGCCTAGAAATTTGTTGTAATATCTGAATCTATTGGCAGTGATCAGTCTGAGAATGAACTATCCAATCATGCTCAAAGGATGAACTATAATGTGGGAAAGAAATATTTTTTGTACAGATATAAGAAGAAAGACATAAAGGATAAGAATGATTCTGAAGTGACATTTTATGAATGTAAAAGGGATGCATATATCAGACCTGGGTATCCTTTTATCAAGAGAAAATATAGAATGGAAAATCATAATGAAAGGAAAATTATAAAGTAATAAAAATATAAGTTTAATAAATTTGGGAAGGCTAATGACACCTAGAGTTATAGTGATGGTGACTATTTAGATGAATCTTCGTAATATGAATCTTCTTCTTAGAAAAATATTAGTCTTATTGCTTGATTACATATTGAAAATATGTGTCTTATGGCTAAGGTAAAAAATTCTTATTCTTTAACAAATATTACTTTAAATGAAAATTATCTTAATAAAAAACATTATTATGAATCTGTTTCATTAGAAGATAATACTTTACCTTCAATTGAATAAGTTTCTAGATTTTCTAAATTACTTTAGAATGGAAACTAAAAGAAAAAAAAGAAGTTAGAGGAAAAAATTAAATAATTTCTATTTTATCAAAAGATGTATTAGATATATATAAATATCTTGATCCTAAAATTATTAATTTTTAAAATATTTATAAAAACATAAAGGAAGTTAATTCTGATAAGGATAAACCTTCTATGGACAATAAAAATGTTTTTTCTAAGAAAAATGTTTTTAGAATAACTCAAACTCCAAAACTAATGACTTTGAGGATAAGAATTTATTCATTAGACTAAAATCCAAAATATTTTCCTTCAATAAAATTTTATCGAATTTCACTTTAGGAAGGAAATAATTTGATAAAATTTATTCACATCTTCTTCCTCGTAGGAATAGTTCTGGATTTGGTAATACTCACTTAGAACATGTTGTTAGTAATAAATGTTTTGTTCCCCAAAGTGATCCTTTTTTCAATAAGTGTTAATGCAGTAGAAATTGGGAGAAAATGTTTCTTTAAATAAAACCCAATCCTTAGGATTTCATAATGTTTATTTTTTTATGAAAATATATATACCTAATATTTTACTTTCTAAAAATTCTGAATCCAAGAATATTTGGATTCCCAAACTCCAACTTTTTTATTTTCACGAAAATAAAGGACGTACCGGCAAAAATTCAGGGTACATAGAGAGTGTATGTTCCTAGAACATGACTGGTAACAAACACTTCTTCGAAAATACTATCAAGATGGAAGGAGGAAAACTAAATTTTAGAGATAATGCTCATAGATAAATTTTTTTTATAGGTAACATTGTTCTTCATGGAAAAGATTTAATCTCAAATGTTTTAGGTGTTATTGTTCGTAAGTGAAACCTTAAAAGCATAATTCAATTATGTTATGACGGTTACCTATGGAATTTTTTGAATGATAAATTCTTAGCACACAATTCAATGAAATATTTTTTTTCTCTCTTCCCATTGGAATGGGAATGTTTATACAATTAACATAGAAGACGTTAGGAGCCAAAATATTCCTTGAATTAATGTAATAGAAGATCAATCTTTGTTATGGATTAGATGACTAGGACACTATAACATTAAAATCATATGTAAAATCACAAAGAAAATACATATTAATGTTCTACCCAAGAATAGACTTCATTCTTCACAAGTTTAGTATCCTTTTCAATATGGAAAGAAACCTAAGTCAAGATTTAATTTAATTGGAAAAGCCTCACCTTCAGGTGCATTAAAACTAGTGAGTATGGATATTTTTGGTCTAACACAAACTAGAATTATTGAAGGAAAATAAAATGTAGTTGTTTTAGTTGATGATTACACTAGATTTACACGGGTATAAATTTATAACAAAGAAATCTGAAACCTGTTCTTATTTTATGTCCTTTTCAGCCAATGTTAAAAATGAGAAAAACCTTAAATTGAAAACTATTCAGTGATCAAGGGGGAGAATTTGAAATATCATAGTTTAAAAAAAATTAATAAGAACAGAATTACTCATAACTTCTCAGCTCCAAGAACTCCTCACAAAATGGTGTTTTCAAAATAATGAATCAGATTCTTAAATAGATAACTAGAACCATGATGATTGAATATTCTATTTCTAAAAACTTTTGGGATGAAGCTATTAGTACTTTTTGTTATAATATAAATCATGTTTTACTCAAACCTTTTCTTATCTATCACAATATGAATTATGGGTTGGTCGAAAACCTAGACTTTATTACTTCAATGTATTTGAATTCAAAGTATTCATCATGAATACTAATGACAACTTACATTAATTTTCACCCAAATCTGATGAAGGATTTTTTTTCAGATACTCCACTACTTCTAAGGATTATAGAGGTTTGAACAAAACTTCATTTACTATTGACAAAATAGAGTAAGTTAAATTTTATGAAGTTGATCCTTTTGAATTCTAACAACCCAAACTGATATCATTGGATGTGTTTTAAAAAAATAATTATTAGCCTTTGATAGAACATTCTACTTATAAAAAAATACTAATGAAATGAAGTATTTACCCCAAAATATTTTCTACGTTATGTTGATGAACATGTTTTACAAACCCCAAATCAATTCTTTCTTATGAATCATTTTAGTGATAGTATCATTGGTAATGTAAATCAACCTGTATGGACTAGAAGTTCATTATGAAATGAAACCTGTATGAACTATAAGTTCATTAATAAATGATGTATAACTTCTATAATTTCATTCCCAATTAGAACCTAAATGTAATGATGAAGCATTAGGTGATGAGGGTTGGATTTTTCTATACAATATGAACTAAATGAATTAGAAAAGAATGAAGTATGGACTTTGGATTAAAGACCTAATGAAACATTTGTAGTTAGTGTAAAATGGGTCTTCAGAAATAAATGTGATGAAAAAGGAATAATTGTAAGAAATAAAGAAATATTAGTTCATAAAGTCTATAATTAACTAGAAAGAATATAAATTGAAGAAACCTATGCTCTAATAGCTAGATATGAATCATTTTTTATTCTATCGGCCTTGGCAGCATTCATCACTTTAAAACATTTTCAAATGGGTGTGAAGTTTGTTTTCCATAATAGATTTTTTAAATAGAATGTTGATGTAGAACAACCGCCAGGTTTTTAAGGCACAAAACATCCAAGACATGTTTTCAAACATACCAAAGATTTATATGGGCTTAAACATCCCCTAGAGCATGGTACGACATACTTTCATGATTTTTCTTATAAAAACATTATGTTAACAGAACTTCTGATCCAAATATTTTTACAAATAATGATACGAAAAATGTTTTGATAGTTAAAATTTATGTTGATGAACTTATTTATTGATTAACTCAGCTATCTTCAACTGATTCATTTGTAAATATTATGAAATCTGATTTTGATATGAGTATGATGAGTGAGTGACATTATTCCTTGGTTTTCACGTTTTTCCAAAGCCAGAAAAAACTTATATATTTCAATATAAGTATATTAAATATCTTCTTAAGAAGTATGGATATGACAACACTGAAATTGTAATTACTCCAATCGGTACCTCAAATTATCTTTATCTTGATGATGTTGGGAAACTGGTAGATCAAACATCTTTTCGAGGAATGATAGGAAGATTTTTATACTTAATAGCTAGTCATCCAAACATAATGTAATCAGTATTCTTATGTGAAAGATATCAACATAATCCAATGGAATCTAATATAAAATAACTGAAAATAAATTTTTGTTATTTAAAGTGAACCATGGATTTAGGAATTTTCTATTCTTCTAAAAATGATTTTGTTTTAAAGAAATCAGATTCTAATTTTAGTGGAACTATAATTAATAGGAAATGTATATTTAGAACCTTTCATTCATTAGGAGATTAATTAGTTTCATGGTCATGAAAGAAGAGACACTCAGTATGAATTTCCACTAGTGAAGCTAAATATATTGAAGTTGGATGTTTTTTTTAAGTTTTGTGGATGTAACACACACTCCTAGACTATTCCATGAGTTTTACCAAAATACAGATATATTTTGATAATAAAAGTGAAATTTCCCTAAGAAAAAACCATGCGCATCACTCTCGTGAAAATCACATGGATATTAGGAATCACTTTTCTAAAGATCATACACATAAATGAGATATCATTCTTCAATTTATCAGAATATAAGATCTACTTGCTAATATATTTAAAAAATCTATACACTTTAATATATTTGAATACATTAAACAAAAGTTAGAAATGATAAATATTATATAATCTTCCATAAATTATCTTTTTGTAAAAACGTATTCCTTACATTAAGAAACTCCTTTTCTTAGGGTGAGTACACTTGTTTATTCCTTCCAAAATCTCTTTATCTAATTTTTTTGGACTCTATAAATTTTCCGTTCCTTACTAATATTTCTTATAATCTAAAATTTTCATTTCCTTAATAAAAATTTCTAGAATATATGTTCTTCATGAAGAGCATTATAAATCCTTACAATTCATTTCTAGTAATTCAAAGGTTATTATTCCAAACATAAATCATCATTACTATTTCTTTAATTTTTGGGATTTCTATCTTGTTTTAAGAAAAAACTATCAGATTCACTTTTCTTAAATCTGATTTTTTCTTAAAACCAGAAAAGATCATAGCCTTAAAATCCTTCTTTCCCATTGATATCAATAGTCATATCAGATCAATCTCATGTCAACCATTGGATTGATTTTGGAATTCTAACATTCCTCGTCAAGCCTATTTAACCCCCCCCCCCCTCCATATTCGTGTCCTACATCGGTTTTCTCATAGTCTTTTCATCAATGCTCTGTCACCCTTCAAATCAGTTGTTCATATTTATTAGTTTTCGTACATTTTGAATGGCCCTTGATGTTTCCTCAAAAAATCATAAGACCTCTATTAAGGAACTAAAAATTGGAAAATTTACAGATAATTTTTTTGTGGAACCAAATTTCTTTATGAACTATGATACCTTTATTTCTAAATTCATAAAGAATAATAGTTGGGAAATTATTTTTGTATCCAAGAAGAAGAATCGAGATCTAGTTTATCCTAATATTCTAATTAAATTCAAGGACATAGTATGTTTTTATGAAGAATGTGGGAAAGAAAATTTTTCTCTCAAAAGCTATGGTAATACTTACTCCTTATCTTTTAACAAAGCTGTAAGTATTCTGGATATTCTTTATGAAGGAGATGCTATCTTTTGTTCTCACACGTTTCCTAAAAATGAAAACAAAAATTAGGAGGTTAATGAAATTGAGTTCTTAGGAAGTAAAGGAGTTAGGTCACCTAAACTCTATCACCTTAAAACCAACTACATATTTCTAGCTTTGTGGATGCAAGGTTTTCTCATTCTAAGAAAAGGATAAAAGGATTCCCATAAAAAGTGTGATTTTTTTATGATAGATTTCTGGGTAAATCTAAGAAACATAAACTTTATCATGTATATTCTCTTAACCATAAGCAATATAAATAATGGCACTCTTAAATCTTAAATAATTATTTATACATATATCTTATCAAATATTATTTTTCTTTTTATATAATCATTCAAAATTATTTGGAGTTCAAAACCCAAAACCTTTAAGATTTTTTTTTTGAGTGATGATACTCTAAAAAGGATGAAAATCAGTTTTAGTATCAAGTCACGAGAGTTTTATGATCTTCATAAAAGTGAAATTCAATCATCTGGAAGGAAAGGGAAAGTATTTCAAACATCCATGAAAAATCATATGAATATAAAATAGAAAGAACCAAAATCAAAAGAAAAATCACAAATTTCAGACACGCAGTCAGCTTCACCCTATCTAAAAAAGAAATAGACCTTTTTTTATTAAGTTGTAGATAAATGGAGAGATAAGAATAAAAAGGAGGAGGACGGAGATTTAGGTTTTGGTTTAGATCCTACTGAGGCTAAGGCCTTGAATATTCAGACAGAAGAAGTGATTGAGAAGAAAGCTATAGAGAAATAGATTAAGAAGAAGATTTCGTAAACTGAAATTATCAAAAAAATTGATTAATGATACTGAGAGATCTACTCAAAAAATCTAGGTACTAAGATCTTTCTTATAAGAATATTTTCCAATAAAAACATCGGGGAAGAATGTTTCAATTATGGAACACATTTCGGATGAATAACAACAAGAAGAAGAATAAGAACAACAAAAAGAATAATAATAATAATAATAATAATAATATGAATATATAATAAAAATGCAGGAGGAATACAATGAGAAGAAAATTCATCTAGACAATTTTTCTTTCAGAACTTTGAAGTTAAATCAAGCAAAATAATCTCACAAGGGAAAGATGATTATGCATGCGATGAGGTTGATAAACATACTCATGAAGCAACTAGAAATCATGATTTTATTCATCGTGAATATTTGAAGGAAGGTGCTAATAAATCTGAGGTTGATGATGATAAGATAATCCATGTGTATGATAGCGAACACTATACTTTTAGAGTTGAGAAGGCAATCACTAGAGATAAAAAATGAAAACAAGTCCTTAATGATTCACCTAGAACGTTTGTGGTTGTGAAATATAATAAATAGGTTGTTGGAACATCCAAGAGGAAATTTGAAGAGAAAGATTATGATTCCTCGCTAGCAAAGGAATCTACTTCAAAATCATCATTTTCCAAGGGGTAATATTTTGTTGTTCAATCTCTAAAGAAGCTAGTTAATACAATACATCTACTTCCATGTATTGATTTCAGATTTTGTTTACTTCGGAAATCAATCAATCAGAAGTCAAAAATAAAACAAAATTGTCATGGAAAACATTGTTAAGCATGTATCATAGTTCAATACATTCTCAGTGCTTTTGATTCTCATAATATATAATGTTAGGAAATAACCAAATGATCTAAAACAATTATTTATGATATGAAAGTAATGGATTAATTCCATGATTAATTAAAGGGGGATTTTGTTAATTCAGATGAAACAATAAAGAAACATAAATAATGTTTTTCAGAGAAACTGAATCTCGATCATGTTTTGTAGATTCAAGAGGATAAACATCTGAATGGAAGAATGAATTCAGTTTCTCTAAATTTGAAAGGGAATGAGACCTTAGGTACGAGTTTGAAGAAAAGTACTAACAGAAAGAAGAGGTTGTAAAGTCTCTGGCCGAAATCCTTATGTCCTAATAAGAATGAATTAAGTATCTCAAAAGGGATAATTAGTATTAGTATTGGATACTCAAGATATTTAAAGATAATCCTAAAGAGATAAAGAAGTTGAAATCAACCCTAAAAATATTATTCCAAAGGATAAGAAGAATGAATTATTTTCTTTTAAATCCAATCATTTGTTGTATTCTTTTTATAAAATTTTTTCCAATCATAATGAAATTTTTTGATACTTCCATTTCACTCTCTTGTATATTTCTAACCATTCAGGTACATTTTTCCCCTCCATTACTTTTTTAAATTCATAATGGGGTTGAAGAGAATGTTCAAAAGAATATGACATCAAAAAAAGAAAATGCCCTAAATAATGTGGAGATTATGTAAGGGGAAGATTACATAAAGAATATTTTCATAAGAAATAAAAAATTAACCTCTCTATGAAATAATAGAATACAATATTTATGGATTTAAAAACCTAATGGGGATTTAGTCATATTCATCATAGGTCATAAGTAAAGGGAGATAAGTATTTATTTTAAAGTTCAAAAAGAAAATTACTTATTCCTTATATTATTTTTCAAAAAGTTTTTTGTGCATTCCAAAAAGGGGAAGATTATTATTTTTATAATTAAACATATGAATTTTCTATTCCATTATGTTTTGAAAATTATAAACACATTTTCTAAGGTAAATCTATCCTTCTCTATGAATTATTCAATTAAGGAAAATTTTCTATATCTATAAAATATTTTATCCTTACACATGGTTTTCAATTTCTTATTTAATCTTTTCATAAATCATTTCTAACCATTATTTTCTAGAGCCAAATGTATGGATCATTACCTAGCGTAGAACTCTACAGTTTCTTAGAATCTAAATTCTCTGAAATTCAAACTCAAAATTCTCTAAAATTTTGACTCTGAATTCTCCAAAATTCAGAATTTAAATTATTGGAAATTCATACACATAATTATTTGAAATTAAGACTCCAAATTATCTAAAATTATGACTTCAAATTCTTTGAAATTAATAATCCAAATTCCTCAGAATCTAGAATCTGAATTCCTTAAAATTCAGACTCCAAATTCCTTACAATTCATACTCTGAATTTCTTAAAATTCAGTCTCTAAATACATTCAAATTCCGATGCTGAATTCATTATAATTCTGAATCTAAATTTCTCATAATTCATACTGTGAATTCTATATTATTTAGAAATAGAGTTATTCAATATTTAGACACTTAATTCCTTAGAATTCATCTTCAAATTCTATATAATGCACACTCTAAACACCTCACAATTCAGACATAGAATTCCTCAAAATTCAGAATCCTAATTACTAAGAATTGAAACTGCAAATATCTATTTTTCCAAGATACTGATTATTCATATTCAAAGTTACATTTCATTCCTAATATATTGTTCCAAATTAATTAAATCATTGTTTCATAAACATGATAATTTTTTCCATAAATATTATTTTTTCTTAAGTATGATATATTTCCACATGTTTTTCATACATGAAATGATGACATAAAATATGTTTTTAACTAATAATTTATTGAGTGTCACATGTACAAGTCCCTGTGAAATTCAAGGAACAATATTACCATTGGGGGAGGATTTGACCATCAATGATTTTACTTATAAACAGAATCTCATTTAAATGAGATTAACATTGATCTAGACATTTCGTGTTGTGATTTTGTGAAGTGATTCTTGAGAGACAAGCTATTTGTAACACCCCAATATTTTATGAGATATATTATTTTTAATTTAATTGATGTCTTTTGTTTTACTCTAAAAAATTATTATCTTGTTCTATACCCAATATCATATTATCTTGCAGTATATGCAACATTATTATTGTCTTATGTTGCACAAAATTTTATGTTCTTTTAATAGAATTCATTTCACACAACACTGAGTATATATTATTTTCAATGTATAAATGAACCAAGTTTTTATTATTCTATACACAACACAAAATTAATCTTGCACTACACGCAACATAAACATGGCTTATGTTGACCCAAAAGATCAACCTTCCTTGATAGCTTGCATTGTACGCGGTACTGAGTTTCACTAAACAAAGATATATTATTAAAATATTATTATTTATGGGATATAAACTATCTGTTATGAATATTATTAACCACATTTTTAATTTTATATAACATTATAATTCATCTTACATATTTTCTAGAACATGTTACAAAAAAATCTATTTTTTGGCTAAAAGATGTATTTTTCAAAAAAAATGTAGTTTTTCAGCCTTTTAATGAAGCACCCATTTTAATTCTTTTTTTTGAAACTTTTATATGTTAAATTTTACAAAATAAACTTCTTCTTTAGAATCTAGGCAACAAAATTTACATTGGGTAATTTTCTGGTATTTTTCTGATAAAGTTCATTTTCTATTAAATAGTGAAAATACTACATTTTTAGTCAAAACTATCTTTTTATCTAATCTATTTATAAATTTAGATTTTAATTTTAATTGGTTTTATAGTGTAATTGGATTATATATTTACCAATTAATCTAATTATTTTTATTGTAAGTCATTTGACTCTTAAATTGGACATCAACACATGTCAATCTTATGGTAGTTTTTACTTATAAAAAACATGTTTTTCGGTTTTGACAACGGGAATTAATTTTAAAATAATTTCTTCCAATTATATGTTTTTAATTTAGAAAAATAAATTCCATACTTATAATCATGATGTTTAAATTTTTTAAATATGTAACTTTAATTTTTAGGCAATATGAATAGTTTAGTAAATATTTTATTTATCATGATTAAAGGGTAAATCTGGAAAATAAGGGTAAAAATAATATTATAATAATATTTCATTACCCTAACATGTGTCCTAACCATATTTTATGACACATTTCTAACCCTGGGCATCCTTTTATTTATTTTGGGACCCCATGGAGCCACTTTTAAGTGAAAATGACATTTAATTACTTTTAATTCAATATTCAGGAAATTATAACATAAAGAGATATATTTTATGAAAAAAAAAATTATATGGGGTTATATATGTAATATCTTTGAATATAAATATTAATTATAATTATAATAAGGTTTTATATATCAAGATATTTTATTTTTAATATTTTTACATTAAGTAAATAAATTTAATTATGAGACAATAATGATACAATAATTGCTTCATTAATAAAGGATTCAAATAAATGAATTTATAAATATTAAAATAAATGTAATATGGTTATATTTATGTCATCAATAAACTTTTTGTATGATATTTTCATATTATCGTTGATTTAATACCTTGTTCTTCAAATAATCATTTTGTTTTAAATTTTTAAAAAAGTCATGTATGAATAGTTTCCATAATTTACACAATTCATAACTTAAAAAATAAAATAGTTATTAATTGATATTAAATTCATAAAAATATAATATTATTCTTAATGGTTTATATATGACCAAATATGTCATAAATAAGTTTTTTTGGGTCGTTTTATATGATATGGTAATTACATTAACCTTCAATCAGTAAATAAAATGATATCACTGTAAGACTAGAAAGGGTAAAATAAGGGTAAAACCAAAACGATATGGCATAAAAAGTAATCAAAATATTTCAAACAATTATCAAATGTTGTTTATTATAACTTAAAGAATATTATATAATAACTAAATAATTTTTTCACTATTTTAAATCAAAATTGAATTTATAATAAATTAATATTTTGGAACTTTCCAAAAGTCCCCCTCTCCTCTCTTATAAAAGAGAACTTGCTCCCTCTCTTTTTTACTCCATTTGGAACCTTAATTCTCTCCCAACCCCTACCCATTTATCTTATCAATTTTCCTTGTTACATTATATAGGTTATGGTCTTATCAAAATTCCCACTCTAGTGCCCAAAGAAAAAGTGTAGAAGAGGCACATCGAGGAAGATCTAATCTCTTCTATCGATTCTTTCAAATATATTTATTCTACTAATTCCTCTTATTTAGTTATATAATTATGATTTAATAACATTAATATCAATCATAAAATCATATTTTATTATAAATATGAAATAAACCTATTTCACTTTCTATCCAGCCTGCAAAAAACGAAATCATCGTGGGTGCATATGTATGGATTATTGTTTCCACATCATGGTGTAATCTATTTTTCCCCACCCCCGTACATGGATGGGTATAATGGTGGAAATAATAACTATATATGATCATTATAACATGATACTAATTATGAGATATTATACACCCTCCACTTCAATGTTGTTTAACAACTATGGGAATGATATTGTCACTAGTGCGTACGTACGGCTTATCGTCTCCCCGACGTGATGGAATTCATTTTCCATTTAAACTTTTCAAGAATGATTATAAAGTATATATAATAAATTATAATGAAATATATTACATAATAGTTCAAATGGATTTATTTATATATATATATATATATATTTCATTTACTTACTTCCATTCAAATTATTAAGAAAACAAAAATAGAGTTCATACGTATGTACGTCCTACTGTATCCGTGAACGGTGTATTGCCTTACATTTATATATCTATTAAATATATTTATATACTAAATATATGTTATATATAAATCATTATTTATATTCTGAAAGTAATTAAATCGTGACTTATGTAATAATATCAAGAATAACAAGTTCAAACACGAATGATAAATAAAATGATTATTACCCAAAATGTTGCTTTAACATGGAATTGAAAAATGAACAGGTAATATAAAGTCCTAAGTGAATCATATATGATATAATAAATATAAATTTGGTTTTTTACAAGTAAAAAATATGTTTAAACCCACTATATAATAGTTTCAGAGACCTATAGAAGAAATTTAACCTAAGGTAAGGGATACCTTTTCCAATCTCGTATTATCTGAGGTAGTTTATTCATAAGTATCTACCGAGGATATATTTATCATATAGTTCCATGATTTATAAAAATAATAATATAGTTTTTACTAATCTTATATTTATTTTTAAAGTCAGTTTTACCCATTTGGAGTTTTACTACATGTCCTGGAAGGAATCTTTCTTTTATTTACTATATGAGGTATTTTGTTACTTTTATGAAAAAAGTACAAGGAGAATGTTTTTTATCTTATACAACATGAAAGGGTTTTTACATCTTTCTGATGCCTTATTAACAAAAAGAATCATCAACACTATTTCATGTTTATTTTCAACTAAATAATTTTCTTTTAAAATTGCTCAAACTTTTTAGAAAATAAAATTCTTTTGGCGAAGAAAAGTCATTTTTCTCAATAACTAATATCAAGTGGTTTATCAAAAAAATTCCATCTATGATGGAACTCTTTATATAGTGATATGATTCTATTATTACTATGATTTTATTTTGTTAATGATGAAATGGTATTTTATATGGATTATGTTATGATGGAAGGATGTTTAAGTAACCCATTTTATTTCATAGGTTATGCTATGATGAATGATTTAGGTTTTGGTGGTGCATGTAAAAATGATTTAATTATGAGACGGGTGGGACCTACATCTCCCTCCAATTCATTGGGTAAATTTTTATATCTCATGAGATAGATATCGATGGAATGGTAGGAATTTCTGGCTTAGTAATACATGGCTGTAAAGGAAGGTAAATCGGTTCAGTAATTGACTTTTTCCACTATGATGGCCTTGGCATCAATACCTTGTCTACTATGGAAATCAAAATATGTGATTATTATTTTGACACAATTACATGTTTTATTCCAATGATATTAAATCAGGGTTAACATTTTTTTATGATCCATGCCTTATAAACTGCAATTATTTATGTCATTGCTCAAGATTTTGATGTTTAAACATTATGTTTATGTTGTTCTATTCAAATGTTTATGATTTTTTTTTTGTCCTCCATTTTTACCCTTACTAATCATTTTAGCTCAACCTTTATATGATTTATTTTTCCCATGATATAAAGAAAGGTTTTATTTTGGAAAATAAGGGTAGGATCTTTATGGGAGATGTTGAAGATCATTCACCGTGATTAGAAGATGATTCTCGGAGTTTCCAAAGACACTAAACTAATACCATCATTGGGAATTTGTTTGTGTAATGTAATAATTATTCCAAAAAATAAATTCAATGTACATATACATAAATCATGGGTATCTACAGTTGGAATCAGAGTGAAGGTTTAGTCATCTTTTAAAAACTGGGATGCAAAAACATTAGTGATATCCCTAGAGATATTTCTATAGTATGCGTAGGGATATCCCTAAGGTTAAGTATAATTATAAGTTAGAGTCCTATAATTATGATAATGATCACGAACAAACTTATATTATGCCTAAAATGATAGAGATTGAAAGTACTTTCCTTTGATTATGTTGCTTTCCTAGTATGATTTTTCCTCTCAAACCTTTCTTTTAGGGTTTTAGACAATGGTTGGAACCTAAATGAACTATGTTAAAGATAAATGCACTAGTAAATGCAATGATTTTTCTCTCAAAAAACCAGATATTATAGTAGATTGAGTGAAAAATATTATTGTTATACTTACACATGCTATGAATCATTATTGACTTCCAAATGAGCAGAGAAGTGAATAGTATTCTATTAATTCCTTCATGAGGCAACGTCCACCATCATTCAGTGTGTATTCTAGTATAATTATTATTGAACAATGGATCAATACCATTGAAAAGATATTTTACATTCATTTTTGTTCGAAACATCAAAAATTCATTTTTGTTGTTTACCATTTTGAAGGTGAAGCAGACCCATGGTGGACACTAATTAAAAATACATGGAACCAAGATGAAATTGTATCCATAGAAGAGGATGAGTTCAAGAACTTATTTTTCTTTAAGTACATACCATGTATTCTTTGAGAAAATATGGGAAGGTACTTACTTGAGCATAAGAAAAAGGATAATAAATCATTTAGTACATACGAGGCGAATTTTACACGGATTGAAATGTATTCATCGGACATTATCATCCAACCTGAAAGTAATGTTGATCGATTCTTCAGTGGGTTAAAACCAAGTCTTCAAAGGTAATTAACTCTAAGATACTTTATTAGATCTGAGGAGATTTTTTTCCATGCCATCAAGGTAGAACAATAATCATTGGTTAAACATCCATCTCATGGTTTTGAAAAGAAATGAAAGATGGAGATCAATGGAAAATCTCAAAACAATGGTGAAATGAAGATGAATGTTTCTTTATTCTCAAAGTGTGGAATGAAGCATGATGGAGATTGTATTAAAGGGACTAGAAAATGTTTCATGTGTAGAAAATTAGGTCATTAAGCAGTTTATTGCCGAGGTAATGATTAAAAGGATACTAATAATGTGAATATAAAAAAGGCTATAGAGAATTCACCACCAACACTTCAATGATACAAGTGCAAGAAAGTGTGGAATCATGATAACCAATTCCCTAATCAAAGGGTTAATGATGATCGACATCAGAAACCTATTATGGAAAAAGACAAAGGTAAAGTCCCATACAATCACAATTGGTGATGTTGATTATGAAAATGAATTGGTGGAATGATTAAGTTTTTAGTAATGGGATACCAAAATAGTGTTATGGAATCTCATTTACAATATTATGGAATATTAAAACATCTATTTATTATTTTGTTGGGGTTTTCAAAAATTATATGGTGTCTCTAACCATGAAAAGTGATTGAAATATTTTTGGAATGCACATTATATAAACATAATGAATTGATAAATAGATAATTAGATATTTGAAAGTATTAAATATCTCATGATTGATAAAAGGAAAAGGTGATATCATGGTTTGATTATATATAATTTTTGGGATCTTGGTAGGTGAAAATAGTTAACGTTTGATAGAATTGTTGTTTTTGATAAGGGTCTATGGTAATTAATGTTTCAAGAGAGTACATGATTAATCTATTCACATGTTTGGAATGTAAAAACCAAGAACTACCATTTGAGATATGGGAGATAATAGTTATGTTGATTTAGTTCAACTCTTTCTAAGTTTTATATTTTTAAAATGAATTTAATGATATCTATTTATGGATAGTATAAGTTGTTTTCACTTTTAATTTTTTTATATTAATGTATTATCTAACTATAGGTGGACTTATGCACAATTGATTACCTATAATAAAATTTTTTTGAGATAGATGGAAGGACATATCATTCTATCTCTACATAAGCTAACACTTTACAAATGAAAAATTTATCTTTAGTTATTCAAATTAGAGATAATGTAGAAAATTGTTCAAGGAACAACCAATGATGAGATTGTACTGATATCAAGTAAGTATTCATTCTCACATTCTTCATTTTTAAGAAATGGATCTTAAAAAATTGTTATCCTG
This sequence comes from Viscum album, assembly GCA_963277665.1. Taxonomy (NCBI): domain Eukaryota; kingdom Viridiplantae; phylum Streptophyta; class Magnoliopsida; order Santalales; family Viscaceae; genus Viscum; species Viscum album. The sequence continues at coordinate 930,669,296 of OY728143.1, read as the reverse complement.
GTAATTTCATATTAGATGAATTAGATGGTCCCTTAAATCATCTTAGATTAATGGATTTCTAGTAGTTAACTTTCTCCAAAACATATTCTCTATCACTATCCATTAGAACATGGTGGTTAGATTTCTCTTTCATATCCATGATATCACTTCTCACCTAGGTTAGCCTATGTGGAAACCCAAATATGAGTCACTTTGGCTAACTATTATGCTTTAAACATTCCTTTTTTAAAATTAAGTTTTAGCATTCCGTTTTACGATGTGTGTTTCTATGAAAGAAACACTCATGTAGAAAACCATTTATAACCCCGATGAATTTTAAGGGAGAAATTAATTTAAAGGGGGATAAATTTAACACACTGGCATTTTATGAGATATAATATTTTTAATTTAATTTATGTTATGTGTTCTATGCTACACAAAGATTAGCTTTCAATATACGCAACACCGTATTATCTTACAGTATATGCAACACTAGTCTTGTGCAGTGTTGCACAAAATTTTTTGTTCTCTTGATAGAATTCATTTCACGCAAAACTGCGTATAGTTTTTTTTTCAATGTATAAATTAATAATGTTTGTATTATGCTATACACAACACAAATGGATGCTTTTACTACATGAAACACTGAATTGGCTTGTGTTACACTCAAGAGAAACCTTCCTCGATAGCTTACATTGTATGTGATACCCAGATTCACTAAACAATGATATATTATTCAAATATTATTATTTAATGGGATGTTAACTTGCCATTATGAATATTATTTAATGAAATTGTGAATTTTATATTACATTTGAATTAATCTTACACATTTTATAGATCATGGTATGAGAACAGAAAACAATTTTTCGGATAAAAGATGTATTTTTTCAGAAATGCAGTCTTACCACCTTTTAATGGTGTAACCATATTAAATATAGTTTTTGATACTTTTATATGTTAAATTTGAAGAAATAAAAATCTTATTTAGAATAAGGGAATAAAAATTTACTTTGGGTAATTTTTTGGTAGTTTTCTGACCAAGATCATTTGTTAATGAATAGTACAAAATACTACATTTTAATCCAAACTGGTTATTTCATATAATTTATTTATATATTTAGATTTTACTTTTAACTAATTTTAATGTTTAATTGGATTATAATTTTACCATTTAATCCAATTTTGGTCATTTTAAGTAATTCCACTCTTATTTTTGACATAAACACAAGTCATTCTTTTGGTAGTTTTTACATCTTAAAAACACGCTTTTCAGTTTTAACAACGGGAATTAATTTTAAAATAATTTTTTCCACATATTTTGTTTTGAATTTGGAATAATAGATTGTAGATTTGGAATCATGTGGTCCTAATTGTGTGAATTTTTAATGTTTATTTTTATACATTTTGAATAGTAACTTCAGTAAATATTATATTCACCATGGTAAAAGTTTAAATATGGTAAATAAGGGTAAAAAAATAATATTATTATAATATTTAATTATCCTAACACATGTCATAACCCTTTTGGGTGATAAATTTCAGTCCTTGGGCATCCGTGGGTAGATTTAGGGACCCCATGGAGCCACTTGTAAAGGAAATTGACATTTAATTTCATTTAATTTAATGTTAAGGAAAATATAACATAAACATATGTCTTTTAATATAACAATTTTAACATGGGGTTATATAATTAATATCATCAACTATAAATATTCATTAGAAAGATAAAAATATTTTCAACATCATGATATTTTATGAGTAATTTTTCGAATTTATATAAATAAATGTAATTTTGACATAATGATGATGTAGTGATTGCTTCATTAATAAAGGATTCAAATAAATGAATTTATAAATTTTAAAAAAATGTAATTTGTTATTTTTATGTCATATAATAATTTTATGGATGATATTGAAATAATATATTTAATTTAATTCCTTATGTTTGATGAAATTGGGTTTTTATGAATTTTAAGAAATCTCATGTATGAATAGTGTCCTAAATTGAAACAATTCATAAAATAAAACATAAAATAGTTAATTAAATGATATTAAATTCTTAAAAATTTAATATTCTTCCAAATGGTTAATATGTGTCCAAATATGTCAGAATTAACTATTTGTGGTTCATTTTACTTGATATTTTATTTACATTAACCCACAATGTGTAAATAACATGACATCACATTAAGATTAAAAATGGTAAAATAAGGGTAAAACAAAAACGATAAGGAAAAAAAATATAAAAAACAGGTATAAAAATTATTTTATAGTGGTTATTAGAACCAAAATCATTAAATATAATACTTAAATATTTTTTAACATTTTAAATAGAATTTGAATTTATAATAAATTATTATTTGAGAACTTTCCTAAAGTGCCCCTCTACTTTCTTATAATGGGGCACCTCCTCCCTCTCCTCTTCCTTCCATTTTGAGCCTTAAATCTTGACCAAACCCTAATAATTTTACTTCTAAACTTCTATATTTATATTCTAGATGTTCTAGCATACTCAAAAAACAAACTCAATTACCCTAAAAAAGTTTAAAGGAGGCACATCAAGGAAGAGGTAATCTCTTTAACCGATTCATCCAAATTTATTTATTATTCTACTTCCTCTTGTTTAGTTTTTTCATTATAAATTAATAACATCAGTATCAATACTACACTGATAAGTTATTATAAATATTAAAAAACCATATTTCACCTACTATCTATCCTAAAAAATGAAATATCCACATGTGTGTACATACGGATTACCATCTCCACATCATGGTGTAATCAGTTTTTCACCACCACCATACTTGGATGGGTATAATGGTGGAAATAATAAATATAATGTATTATTATAACATGATACTAATTTTGATATATTATACACCATCCACTTAAATACCGTTCAATAACTATGGTAACAATATTGTCGCTCGTCCATACGTAAGGCTCATAATCTTCATGAAAAGATAAGATTCATTCTCCATTTTAACCATTCAAGAATGATTATAAAGTATTTATAATAATTTATATTTAAATATATGACATAATGATTCAATTTTATTTATATATATATATAAGTCATTTACTAACTTTCATTCAATTTAATAAGGAAACAAAAATAGCGTTCATGCGTGCGTACGACCTACCATCTCCATGAAAGCAGATTTCCATTCCATTTATCAATCTATTATATATATATATATATTTATATACTAAATATATATGATATATAGATTATTTTTTAGATTCTAGAACTAATTAAATCATGATCTATGTAATAATATCAAGAACAAAAAGTCCAAACATGTACGATAAATAAAACGATTATTACCCAAAACATTGCTTTAACATTGAATTCACAAATAAATGGGTAATATAAAGTAACGATTGAACCATATTTGATATCATAAATATTATTATGGTTCTCTTATAAATTAATAATATCTTTAAACCCACTATACATTAGTTTGGGACACGTATAGAAGAAATTGGACCTAAGAAAATGGACAACTTTTCCAATCTTGTTTTATCTAAGACTGTTTATTTGTATGTATCTACTGGGAATATATTAATCATCTAGGTCTATGTTTTCTAAAAAATTTATCATATATTTTTTCTATTCATCTATGTATTTTAAATGTCATTTTTACCCATTTTTTAGTCCTACTACAGTGTATGGAAGGAATCATTCATTTGTTTACCATATGATTACTTTTTAACTTTTTCGGCAAACGTACGAGGGGAATGTTTTTTACATATATGGCATGAAAAGGTTTTTAAATATTCATGAATCCTTATTTACTCAATGGTTCCTCTAAAATATTTGAATTATATTTTCAAATAAATTATTTTCTTTTAAAATTATGCCGAATTTTTTGAAAAGAAAATGCTTTTTAAGAAGAAAAGATATTTTCCTCAAGAACTAAGTTAAAGTGGTCAATCAAAATTATTTTCCATCTAAGATAACACTCATTAAATAATGTAATGTTTCTATATATAATCTGATTTTATTGTTTTAATAATGAAATAGTATTTTATATGAGTTATGTTATAATGGAATGATGTTTAAGTAACCCATTTTGTATCATGGGTTATGCTATGATTAATGATTTAGGTTTTTGAGAAACATGTAAAAATGATTTCATTATGAGATTGGTGAGACCTATATCTCCCTCCATTTTATCAGGTAAATATTTATATCTCATGAAATATACATGAGTGGAATGGAAGGTAAATATGGTTCAGTAATACATGGATGGAATGACAAGTAAACCTGGTTTAGTAATGGAATTTGTCCACTATGATGGTCTTGGAAGAAATGTCTCTTCTACTATGGAAATCATAACATTTTTTTATTTGTTTTCCACAATTGAATATTTTATTCCAATTCTATTCTATCATGGTTAATGTTCCTTCAAGATCCATGCCTTACATACTGCCAAAATTTATGTCATTGCTGATGATTTTAATGATTAAACTTTATGTTCAGGTTTTTTCATTCAAATGTTTATGATTTGTTTTATGTTTTCCATGTTTACCCTTATTGATAATTTGTACTCACCCTTTCTAATTTTTTCCCATTATATAAAGAAATTTTTTTGGTAGGGAAAAAATAGTATGATCTTAATGGGAGATATTGCAGATCATTCACTATGATTAGAAGATTATCCTCTGAGATTCCAAAGTCACTAAACTAATATAGTCTTTGGGAATTTGATTGTGTCTTGTATTATGTATTCCTAAAAAGAAATGTAATTTCCATGTATGTCAAGCTTGGGTATCTACATTTGGTATCATAGTGAAGATTTAGTTAACCTTTTCAAACTAGGATGCAAAAACATTAGTGAGATTCCAATAGATGTTTCTAAGGTATGTTTAGGGATATCCCTATGGTTAAGTATAAGTATAGGTTACAGTCTTGGAATTAGGATTACCATCATGAATTACCTATGATTAAAACAAATATGTTAGAGATTTAATGTAATCCCCATTGATTATGGTTCTTTCCTTTTATGATTTTTTCCTCTAACACTATTCTTTTTGATTTTTAGAAAATGGATGGAATCCGAAGGAACTATGTTAATGAACAATGCACATGTCAATGCAATGATAGTCCCCCTGAAAAACCAAATGTTATTGGAGGGAGAGAAAAAAATATTATTACTATTCTTACAAATTCTATGAATCATTTTGGACTTCCAAATGAGCAGAGAAGAGAACAAATTTCAATTGATTCCTTCATGAGGCAACGTCCACATTATTTCGGTGGGTCTTCTGATCCACTTTTTTCTGAATAATGGATCAGTACCATTGAAAAGTTATTTTCCATACATCGCTGTTTGGAATATAAAAAATTCTTTTCAGCTGTTTACTATTTATAATTTAAATAACACATGTGGTGGACTCTAATTAAGAATATAAGGAACCAATATGAAATTGAATCCATAGAATGGGATGAGTTCAAGAACATATTTTAAAACAAGTAATTTCCTCTTATTCATCGAACAATGATGAAAAATGAGTTCCTTGAGCTTAACAAAAGGATGATCAATCTGTTGGTATATACTATGTGAATTTTACAAGTCTTGCAAGGTATTCTTATAGCTTTATCTTCTAAATAGAAAGTAATGTTGATTGATTCTTCAGTGGATTAAAACCAATTATTTGAATGGCATTAGCTATAAGAGACTTTATTAGAAATGAAAAGATTGAGCATTGTGCTATCAAGGTAGAACTAGAAGTTGGTGTTACATATCCATCTCATGGTTTTGATAAGAAACGAAAAATGAAGATCAAGGGAAAATCTCAAAACAATGGTCAAAAAAATATGATTGTTTCCGTATGCTCAAAGTGTTGAAAGAAGCACGATAGAGATAGTCTTAAAGGGACTAGAAAAAGTTTTAAGTGTGTAAAAGAAGGCCATATATCAATTGAGTGATGAAGTAATGGGAAAAGTTTTATTAATTATGTTAATAGAGAAAAGACTATAGAGAACACACCACTAACACATCAACGCTACAAGTGTAAGGAAATGTAGCATTATTCTAACCAATGGCCTAATCCAAGGGTTAATAATGATCGACCTCCGAAACCTCCTAAGGAAAAAGAAAAAGGGAATTCATAATCAAACACTATTGGTGATTTTGAGTATAAAAATGATGTGTTGGAATGATTACGTTTTTATGTAATGAGATTCAAAAATAGTGTTGTGGAATCTAATTTATATTATTCTAGAATATTAGAACATCTATTTATTGGTTTACTATGGTTTTCGAAAATTATATGGTATTGGTAACCATGAAAAGTGAATGAAATATTTTTGAAAAGTACATGATATGAACAAAATTGAGGGATAAGGAGATAATGAGATGTTTTATAGTATTAATGAGCTCATGACTGATAAAAGGACAAAGTGATATCACAGTTTAAGAATATTAAAGTATTGGGATATTGGTATGTGGAATGAGGTATCTTTTGATAGAATTCATGTTTTCACTAAGGTTTTATGTTAATTAATGTTTCAAGGGAATAAATGATTAAGATATTCACATGTTTTGAATGTGACAACCGAGAACAACCTTTTGAGATATAAGAGATAAATGTTATGTCAATTTAGTTCACCTCTTTCTGGGTTTTATAATTTTAAATGGAATATAATGATATCAATTTATGTATTTTATATGTTATTTTCTGTTTTATGTTTTTTAGATTAATGTATTATCTAACTATAGGTGGACTTATGCTCATTTGATAACATTTTCTAACCTTTTATTGAGATAGATGGAATGACCTGTAATTCTATCGCATGATCTGCTAACACTTTACGAATGAAAAATTCAACATCATTTAATTAAAATAGAGATAAAATGAAAATTTTTCAAGGCATGACCAATGATGAGATTTTACTAAAATTAAGTACATATTTCTACTCATGTTCTTCATCATTAAGAAATGGATCTTGAAAAAAAAAATTATTCTAGAAATTTCATATTCAATGAATTAGATGGTCCCTTAAATAAACATCATCTTTCAATATTAAGAAGTTGCAGTGGGCCAGAGAGCGGACGAGCCCTCCTCCTGCTTAGGTTTTCCATGGCCGGACGGACATGTCCTCATATCCAGTCCCTCCCCCTCCCAAAAGGGGGAGGGATCACGCGGTCCCGGATCATCCTTCTCCCTTCTCCCCTCTTACAATCCCATCTAATCTGCCATAATTACCTGCCATTGCGCTCAACCCCAAGGTTCCTTCTTTTCATCAGGGTTTTCCCAAGATTCCAATTACTTTACAGGAATTCATAGAGGTATCGAACCTCCATCGTCTTTATCTAGTGGCTCGCTTTAGTCGGAATCGACCATCTGTTGACACCTTCGATAGATTCATTGATGATTTGTGGGACCTGCATCAACATGTTATAGTAGGGCTACTGGATACTCGCAATATTCTCATCCACTTCATGACAGAGGATGAACTTATTTACGTCTGGTCTGGTGGACGAAGATCCTTCAACGGTGTTTGGTTCTTTCTATTCTGCTGGTCTGTCGACTTCCATCTAGGACGATACCCTCCAACAGCGCCGATTTGGGTCAGTTTCCCAAGACTTCCCTTGCCTTTTCAGAACCTTGCTATTATTTTGATGCTTGGAAACATGGTATGTAGATTTTTGTACTTTTAACAAAGATCTCTAACCCTTTTCCCTCCGATTTCTCCTCACATATGTGTAGAAATAGATGTATCCAAACCTCTGACTTAATTTGTATGGATTGAGATAAAACATGATTACCGGATAAAACAGGAGGTTCTTTTCAAATATTGGATAGATTTTTGCTCTTCTTTTTGTCGACTAGGTCACCTCCAACAAGTCTCCAGGGGTGGCTCACCCCCAAATTGGGTTTAGGATGTGGAGCGTGCGGGTAATGAGAAGGTTAGTTCTTATGCGGTCATGGCCTCTCTTCCCTCAAGGGATACGATAGGCTCTCCTCATGCCGATAGGGGTGTCATCCAGCATCCTAGATCAGTCCCCAAGGTTCACTCAGTATGACTTGGACATGGATATTCAGAGTCAAAGATACAAAATATGCAGGTTGATTCTATTGTGTACCGGCAGGTTCAGGATAATTTTGTCTTGGGAGAGTATGAGGAGTTTCACATGGCTATTACAAAGATGTTGGAACCTGTTAGGCACATTTCAAGTGCGGAGTCCAACTCTTGTGAGGATCAGCCCTTGTCTAGGGATGCAGATCCACTGGTAGTGGACATATTTACCCGTCTAAAACATAATTTGGGTATAAAATCCTTGAAGGTGGAAGGAAAGGAGGTTGTGCAGGTAGGTGGAACAAAAAGAGAGGGTCCCTTGGATGTGGCACCGGTTGAACTACTGGATAGAACAGATTATATGTATGGACAAGGGAGACTGGCCGAATTGAATGTTTTGGGACCCTTAGACCCAAACGCCCTTGATTTCAACTCTTTATTCCTTCTGATGCCTGAGAATGGGGGGAAGAATAATGGTTTTTAGAATAATTTAAGAAAGGAGGTCTCTCTGTTTAAGCAGAGATCCCAAAAAGAAGGCTCGGTGATTAAATTGGGGAACCTTTTTAAAGGTTTGGTTGTCCAATAACCCCCATTAACCCAAGATGAGGACACTTCTAGTGATGACATATATAGTCAACTATCAGGGGATAGCATGGACCAAATTCAACAGAAAGGTCCTTATAGTATTATAAGGAAGAAGGGGAATAAAGGAACTCGATACTTAAGGAAATGTATTGTGGTCAAAGGGAAAAAACCAAAGGGGCACAAGGATTATTCCAACTTTCCAAAACTGATGGAGACAAGGTCAACCATGAAGGGTAGAAACAAGGAAAGCAAATACCAACAGAGTGGGGAAAGTGAATAATCAACAAGAAATACAAGAGACAGAGAAGAAGGGGATGGGGAGTGTTTGAAACTTATTCTGCACTGTAAGGAAGAAATGCTATTAAAATTTGTCTGACTCAATTTCTCAGAAGAGGGGATTAAAATAATTTATTCAAGATGGTTGCAAGTTTATACAGATGAGGATCTATAAGTGTGGATAGATAAACAAGATCGAATTCTGACATAGGGCATCAATCAGAGCATAATCAACATGGATGAATTTATTCAGACAGTGGACATGATGATTACTCACTTTTAAGATCTTATCAGAGAGGATCATGATGTCTAGGTTAGTCCATTGCAATGGGAATTATACAGAGTAGCTGATTCAAGTAATCTTAGTCTTGTGTTTCACCATATTTTGAGCTCTTTCATCACGTAGTGGTATCATGTCTGCGAACTAAGGTTTCCCATTTGTCCTTAAAATTGCTTAATAAAAAATTTACAATTGGATGGATAAATGGTCCCTTAAATAATCGAAAATTTATGTATTTCGCGTAGTTAACTTTATTCAAACCTTATTCTCTATCACTATCTATCAAAACATGATGGTTATATTTCTCTTCCATATCTATGTTTTCACTTACCACATATGTTCTCCTATGTGGAATCCTAGCGATTAGTTACTTTTGGTAACTATTATATTTCTTACATTGCTTTTTTAAAATTAGGTTTTATTGTTCTTATTTACGATGTGGGTTTCTATGAAAAAACATTCATGTAGAAAACCATTTATAACCCTAACGAATTTCAAGGAATAAATTCCTTTTAAGGGGCGTAGAATGTAACACCTCGAGTGTTTTTGAGATATATTGTTTTTAATTTCTTCAATGTGCTGTGTTTTACGCTACACTAAGATTATCTTCTACTATATGAAACATAATATTAGATTTCAGTATACGCAATACTATTCTTTTCTTGCGTTGCAAACAATTTTATGTTCTTTTGATAGAATTATTTTCACACAACACTGAGTATAGATTTTGTTCAATGCATAAATGAACCTAGATTGGATTATTTTATACGTAACACAAAAGTATGCAATCACTACATGAAAAATTTACGTGTATTTCATTACATTCAAGAGAAACCTTCCTTGATAGCTTGAGTTTTACGTGATACAAAGCTTCACAAAACAATGATATATTATTAAAATATTAATATTTAATGTAATATAAACTAGACTTTATAAATATTATTAATAATGTTTTGAATTTTATATAACATTATAATTCATCTTAAAAAAAATTTAGAACATTTTATGAGAACAAAAATCAATTTAACAAATAAAAGAGGTATTTTTCAAAAAAATGCAATTTTACCACCTTTTAATGGTGCACCCATTTTAAATATAGTTTTTGACACATTTATAATTTAAATTTCAAAAAAATAAACTCCTTATTTATAATTGTGACATCATAATTTACTTTTGTTAATTTGTTTTATTTTTCTGTTAAGATCAATTTTTAATGAATAGTGAAAAATACTGCATTTTAAATCAAAACCATCTTTTCATATAATTTATTTATATAGTTATATTGTACTTTAATTTTTTTTAAAGAGTAATCAGATTTTATTTTTACCATTTAATCTAATATTTATCATTAGATTTAATTTCACTCATAAAATGGATAGAAACACATGTTAACATTTTAGTAGTTTTTACATCTTAAAGACATGCTTTTTGGTTTTGACAAAGAGAATTAATTTTAAAATAGTTTTTTCCAATTATGTGTTTCGAATTTGGAAAAATGGTTTCAATATTTGGAATAATGAGTTAAATATTTTGTAAATTGGTAACATTTATTTTTCGACATTATGAATAGTAACATCAGTAAATATTTTATTCATCATGGTTAAAGGGTAAATATGGTAAATAAAGGTAAAAAATAATATTATAATAATATTAAATTACCTTAACAAGTGTCCTAAACCTATTGGATGATACATTTCTGACCATTGGAATCCTTGGGTCCATTTTGGGTCTTTATAGAACCACTTGTAATTGAAAATGACATTTAATTACTTTTAATTTAATGTTAAGGAAAATATAACCTAAACAAATATATTTTAATATAACAATTTTTATATGGGGTTATATAAGTAATATCTTCGACTATAAATATTCATTATATATATAATATGTTACTAAACCATTATATTTTATTTGTAATTTTTGGACATTATTTAAAAAAAGTTATTGATGATGGAGTGATTGCTTCATTAATAGAGGATTCAAATAAATGAAATTATAAATATTAAAAACTTTATTTGTTTATTTTGATATCATCCATGATCTTTTGTTAAGATATTAACATATTATATTGTATTTAATGCCTTATTTTCTAAGGAATCAGGTTGTTTTGATTTTTTTTAAAATTCATGTTTGAATCTTGTCTAAAATTGACACAATTCATAACTTAAAACAAAATATAGTTTATTAAATGATATTAAATTCATAAATATATAATATTCATTAAAATGGTAATTATAATTCCAAATATGTCCTAAATAAATTTTTCTTGGACGTTCGATATGATATGGTAATTACATTAACCCACAATGTATAAATAACATGATATCACAGTAAGATTAAAAAGGGTAAAATAACTGTAAAATCGAAAGGATAAGGATAAAAACTATTAGAAGCATGTCAAAAAAATTGGAAGATTTTTATTCAAATAATAACCATATTATATTATAATTAAATAAGTTTTTGTCCATATTAAATTGAAATTTAATTTTTAATAAATTAGTATTTAGGAACATTCCAAAAGTTCTCTTATCCTCTCTTATAAAAGGGAACCTCCTCCCTCTCAACTTCACTCCATTTTTTCCTTAAATATCTGTAAACCCCTAACCATTTCTTCTATAACTTCTATATTTACATTATATATGTTTTTGTCTTCTCAAAATCCCAACTCTAGTCCCCTAAGATGAAGTTTAAAGAAGGCCCATCGAGGAAGTGGTAATCTCTTCTACCGATTCATTCAAATCTATTTCATCTTCTACTTCTTATTACATTGGGGGTTAATTTTTATGTAATAATATAATTATCACTATTATACTAATATGTTATTATAAATATTAAATAACCATGTTTCACCTCCTATCCATCCTACAAAAAACAAAATCATCGCGCGTGCATACGTACGGATTACCGTCTCCACACCGTGGTGTAAACTATTTTTCACCACCACCTTACTTAGATGGGTATAATTGTGTAAATAATAACTATATATGATTATTATTACATGATACTTATTCTGAGATATTATACACAATCCAATTCAATACCGTTCAACAACTATGGGAACGATATCATCGCTTATGCGTATATACGGCTTATCGTCTTCAAAACGTGAAGAGATTCATTCTCCATGTTAACCATTAATGAATGATTATAAAGTATATATAAAAAATAATCATGAAATATATGATATAATAATGATAATTGATTTTTTTATATATATTTCATTTACATACTTCCATTCAATTTTATAAGGAAACTAAAACAGCGTTCATGTATACGTACAACCTACTGTCTCCATGAACGGATTATTCCATTCCATTTATCGATCTATTATATATATTTATATGCTAAATATATATGATATATAAATCGTGTTTTACATTCTTGAATTAAGTAAATCTTTATCTATATAATAATATCAAGAATAACAATTCCAAACATGTAAGATAAATAAAACGATTATTACCCGAAACCTAGCTTTAACATAGAATTGACAAATGACCGAGTAATATAAAGTCGTAAGTGAATAATATATGATATCATAAAAATTATTATGGTTCTTTTAAAAGTTAATAATATGTTTAAACCCACTATACATGATTTTCGGACATGTAAGGATGAAATTGGACTTGAGGTAGGGGATAACTTTTCCAATTTCGTTTTATCTGATATAGTTTATTCATAAGTATCTACTGGGGATTTATTTATCATCTAGGTCCTTGTTTTCAAAAAAAACATTTTCATGATTTTTTTACTATTCTTCACTGTATGTTTAAGGTTGTTTTTACCCATTTTGAAATTTACTACACATTTTGGAAGGATTATTTCTTTTGTTTTCCATATGAGGTACTTTTTGACTTTTCCGGAAAAAGTACGAGGGGAATGTTTTTTTAACTAAAACAGCATGAATAGGTTTTTACATCTTCATGATGCCTTAATTATAAAAATCTTTCTCTATAATATTTCATGTTAATTTTCAACAAAATTCTTTTCATTTAAAATTTCATGGCTTTTTTAGAAAATAAATTTCTTTTGAAGAAGAAATAATATTTTTCTCAAGAACAATGTTCCAGTGGTTTATCAAAATTATTTTCCATCTATGAAGACACTCTTAAAATTGTGTTATGTATCTATTATTACTCTGATTTCATTGTGTTAATGATGAAATGGTATTTTATATAGATTATGTTGTGATGGAAGGATGTTTAAGGAACCCATTTTATTTCATGGGTTATGCTATGATGAATGATTTATGTTTTCATGGAACATGTAAGAATGATTTCATTATGAGAATGGTGCGACCTATATCTCCCCCCAATGCATTGGTTAAAGATTTATATCTCATGAGATATAAATGAAAGGAATGGGAGGTAAATCTGGTTCTGTAATACATGGATGGAACGACACATAAACCCACTTCAGTAATTGAGATTTTCCACTATGATGGTCTTGGACGCAATGCCTTCGCTACTATTAAAATCATAATATGTGTTTATTAGTTTTCCATAATTACATGTTTCATTCCTATGATATTCTATCATGGATAAAGTTCCTTTGAGGTATATTCAATAATTACTTCCAAGATTTAAGTCATCATTCAAGATTTTTTGTTAAGACATTATGTTCATGTTATTATGTTCAAATTTTTATGATTTGTTTTATCTTCTCCATCTTTACCATTACGGATCATTTGAGCTCACCCTTTCAATATTTTCGTTTCCAAAAGATATAAAGAAATATTTTAGGTATGAAAACAAAAGGGGACGATCTTTATGGGAGATGTTGAAGATCTTTCCCCATTATTAAAAGATTATGCTCTTAGTTTCCAAAGACACTAAACTAATATGGTACTTGGGAATTTTTGATGTTATGTATTAAGTATTCCGCAAAAGAAATGTAATATCCATGTACATCACGATTGGGTCTCTACAATATCATTCCATGTGTAATATATGAACATCTTGAACAGTCATGAACAACCTATTCATCTTAGTGAGACTCAGATTGTGTGTTGTGTACAATTGAGGGCCTCGGAGGGTAGGAAGATAGAGTTTCTAACTACTTTAATGTTTGAGGGCTTCTCGGTATATGAAGACATAGGTGTTGACTAACATAAAGTTCTTGGGCATGTGGGTATAGTAAGACAGACTCTAATAATCTTATCAAGAGCGTACCTTAGTATGGGAAAGACATACTTTCTTAAAATTATAAATCAAGGGACTATTATCAAAGGTTTATGGATACCCTTATCTTTGTGTTAAAATATTTCCTACTTGTTTACTTGTTTTTGTTACAAATTTTTTTTTCCACTATATTTTTTTAATGATAGAAAATATAATTTTCTAATACTTTATTATATTTATATACTTTGATAAATAAGATTTAATATTATTTATGGTAGTTTATTTCTATAAAATAAACTTACTTAACTTTTTTAAATATAAACATGTTTATGTGTAGGTTCTATATAATTGGACAAGGGCTCTTCCAGTTATCCCTTTGATTAATAACCAAAGAGGTTTTGTGAATTCACCTAGTTTAACATTATTAAACATATATTTTATTATGTTTAAAAACAATAGGTTTTAAACATAAAATTCCCCATCCCTCTTGTAAATGAGCATCTAAATCTTTATTTCAATCCTACAGTTGGTATCAAAGAAGGTTTTTGAAATACTTATATTTTCATATAATTTTTTTCTCCTATTTTTCTTACCCAACATTTCATTCTTATATTTACTTGTTCTAGTTTTTCTTAATGATTTTATTTATAAAATATTTTTTCCACTAATCATTTTTTATGGAAATATATTTATTTATATAATGGTAAGAATGAATGTTGGATCTATAGGAAACATACATCATACCAAACCACCAATATTTGATGGAAATGATTATGAGTACTAGAGAGATAAGATGAATACCATTTTCATCAACACCAGTGTGTATAACGTGGTTATGATAATTGGAGACAAAAACATTTTTGATAGCGAAATCAGAGTCACCAAAAATTAGGAAAAACAATAATATCAAATAAACTACAAGGTATACAATAGTCTTTTATATTCTATGACCAAAAATATCTACATTCAAATATCCTTTTTGAAGATTCCAATTGTATTAGTAAGATACTTTATGTTACACATTTTTGAACTTCTAAAGTAATTAAAACAAGAAGACCAATGCTTATATCTGAATATCATAGATTTTTATTTCTTTATGGAGAACCAATATGAAAAGTGCTACAAATATTAAAGACTATCATATGAAGACATCAATTTATGGGAGGAAAAGGTCTTGATGGTGATGTTCTTGTGGTCAATATGATTGATATCATGCCCAATGAGTGGAATATAAAAGGACAATTATTGATGTGAAATAAAATTATCTAAGTATACCTTTGATAAGTTATTAGTAAATATTTTTTATCATTAAACATGAATAAAGAGAGATGCATACTTCAATAAGAAAAATAATGGTAATGGAAGTGTTGATTTCACTACAATAATTAAATCTAATACTCTGAAAAGGGTAACTATAACTAATTCCAAGAAAGATGTTGTAATATCTAAATCTAGGGGAAGTGATCAGTCTTAGAATGAACTTGCCAATATTTTTAGAAGGATGAATAAGATTCTGGGAAAGTTATATTTTCAGTATAGATATAAGAAAAAAGATACAAATGAAAATAAATATTCTGAAGTAACATGTTATGAAGTTAAAATGGATGGACATATCAGACCATATTGACATAAGCTCTAGAGAAAATATAGAAAGAAAAATCATTCTGAAAGGAACAGAATAAAGTACTATAAATATAAAGCTAGGAAAGTCTGGAAGGCTAATGACACTTGGAGTGCTAATGGATGTGACTCATCATATGATTCATCTGAATTTTAATCTTCTACTTAGAAGAATATTTCTCATATAGCCAGACTACCTATTGAAAATTATTGTCTTATGTTTAAGGTACCCAATACTGAATCTGTAACCAATATTTTATTAAATGGAGATTTTCCTAATGAATAATATTATGAAGAATCTTTCTCATCAAAATATAATACATTATATTTATTTCAAGTTATTTGTAGATTTTCCATATTACTTGAGAATGAGAACTGTAAGATAAAAAATTATATAGAGAAAGAAAATTATAGAATTTCTGTTCTAACAAAATAAGTATTAGATCATTCTAAAGATCTTGATCAAAAAACTCTAGATATCTAAAATATTTCTGAAAACCAAAAGGATGTTAACTTTGAGAAGGATACACTTTCTAAAGATGTCTAAAATTTTAATTCTAAGAAAAAGTTTAGAGATAATAACTGAAACTCTAAAACTAAAGATTTTGAGGATAATAATTTATTCATTAAACTAAAATCCTAAATATTTTACTCAAAGAATCCTTTATCAAATTTTACTTCAGGATGGAATTAATTGGATAAAATGTATTCACAACTTCTTCCTCTTATTAGTAGTTTTATATTTTCTAATACTCACTCAAACCCTATTTTTAGTAATAACTATTTCATTCTGAAAAGTTCTCTTTTTTTTAATAAGTTCGAATGTGGTAGACATTGGGAGAAAAAATTTCATTAAATAAAACCCAATACTTATCTTTTCATAAAGATAATTTTTATATGAAAATGAGGATACCTATGATTTTACATTTTAGTAATTTCAGATCTAAGAATGTTTGGATTCCAAAAGACAAACTTTTTTATTATCAAGAAAATAAAGGAAATAACAACAAAAATACATCGTACATGGATGGTGGATTTTCCCAACACGTAATTAGTAAAAAAATCTTCTTTGAAAATATTTTCAAGAGAATGGAGAAAAATTAACTTTTACAGATAATGATCAGGGAGAATTTTTTGGTATAGGTGGCATTGTTCTTCTTGGAAAAGCTTTAATCTCAAATTTTTTATTTTTAAAAGGTATTAAGCACACCCTTATAAGCATAATTCAATTATTTGATGAAGGATACCTTGTGAATTTTATAAATGATAAATTCTTAGTACACAATTACAATGAATAGTTTATTCTCTCTACCCATACGCTTGAGAATGTTTATACATTTAACATAGAAGACCATAGGATCTAAGATATACCATTCCTTAGTGAAAAAAAAGATCAATATAGGTTATAGAATAGTATACTAGTACATTGTAACCTTAGGAACAAATGAATACTCTCAAAAAAATACTTGTTAAGGATACACTAGATCTTATATTTGTTTCTTAAAATTTTTATGATCCCAGTGAATATGGAAATAAACATAAGTCAAGAATTAAATTAATTGTTGATGTCCCAACATCTGATGAATTACAACTAGTTCATATGTATCTTTTCTATCCCACACAAACTATATGTATAGGAGGCAAATACTATGTTTTTGTTTTTGTTGATGATTACACTATATTTACTGGGGTCTATTTTCTATCAAAAAATATGAAGCCATTTCTTATTTTAAATCCTTTTCAGCCAAAGTCAAAAATGAGAAAAATCATCCAGGGATAACGTTCCCTTTTGATCACGATGTAGAATTTGAAAATTTAGATTTTGATTCTTTTTGTAGTACGAAAAAATGAATAATATCTTCTCAGCTCCAAGAACTCCTCCACAAAATGGTGTTGTTGAAATAAGAAATCTAATTCTTCAATAGATATCTAGAACCATGATAATTTATTATTATATATCTAAACACTTTTGGGCTAAATCTGTTATTGCTTCTTGTTTTACAATAAATCGCGTTTTAATCAGACCTTTTCTTAACAAAACACTTTATGAATTTTGGACTAGTCGAAAACCTAGACTTTCTTACATCAAGGTATTTTGATGGAATGTATTAATATTGAATACTAAAGATAACTTAGATAAATTCACACCCAAATGTGATGAAGGAAGATTCTTATGCAACTTCGCCACTTTTATGGCATATAGTGTTTTTTACTAAACATCATTTATTGTTGAAGAAACACTGCTTGTTAAATTTGATGAAATTGATCCTTTTGTTTTAAAACAACCCAAACCTATATCTTTGGATCTATTTATAAAAACTGATTATCAACCATTTATGAAATATTCTTATAATATGGAAAATACTCAAGAACATATTTCTATAGAATTTACCCCAAAATATTTTCTACTTTTTGTTGATGACTAGGTTTTACAAAACCCAAATCAATTGTTTCTTATGAATCATCCCAGAGATAGTATCATTGTTTTGTAAGTCAACCTCTAATAACTAGAAGTTATTTTGGAAATGAAGTTGAAAATAGATCATTGCTTTCCAAATTTAAACCTATTATCACTGATGAATATTTATGTAATAATGACAGTATTAAATCTATGCAAGGTGAACTAAATGAATTAAAAAGGAAAAAAAGTCTGTAATTTTTTTGAAAGACCTAAGGAAACTTCTGTAATAGGTGTAAAATGGGTCTTCAGAAAAAAAATGTTATGAAAAAGGAGTCATTATAAGAAATAATGAATGATTAGTTGGTAAAGGATATAATTAACAAGAAGTAATAGAATATTATGAAACACATGCTCTAGTAGCTATACACACTTCAGTTAACCTAGTACATGACAATGGGCCTTACTACGCACCTAGCTTGACACTCTCTGGGGATATTCATTGGTAAACTCATAAGCTCAATATGAATGACTATTAAGGGAACAAAAATTCTCGTAAGTATATATGCTAGGAAATTGATAGTGAAGAACATAAATTGAAGCCTAGAATCACATAAGTTATGGTGAAAATTTTAATTTTAATTTTATCCCTTTAATGTCATTGGATTCCCATTTATGCATTTAATAGTTTAAATGTACTCATATAAAATTTTATATTCGAAAAATTATAACCAGAATCAAAAAGTGAAAGGTAACATTATCATTCATCATTCTATGAATTCCTTTATATATTAAACGTTTTGTATAACTATTGAAACTCTCCCACATTTCATAGAAGTAGAAGTGTTGGTAAGAAAGTAAAATGTGTCAATTATTGAAATCCATGTATATAACTCTTACCCTATCACAATTTGTGGATTTATCTTCTCGAGGAACCTTTTCATACTTCTCTTAGTGGAATTTGATGAAATTCTTGGTATGGATTGTCATTCTGTATATAGAGCCAACATAAATTTCTGTAAGAGGGATATCACACTCCAAATGGTGAATTGGTACTCAATTATATACTACTGTAAAGATGAGGATGAATCTCCTTTAGCACCATAATATCATGCATGGATATTACTGCCCTATGATAATGTTAATCTAGCACAAATTATTGAGTCTAAGGAATGGCACATCCTTGAAGACATGTCTATTTTGAGGGAATATGTTGATGTGTTTCCCGAGGAAGTTACTAGTCTTTCTCCTAGACAAGATTGTGAGTTTTGGAGAGAACTTTTATATTGGGAATTTCCAATATCCAAGCCTCTATATATAATCGATATTGTGGAACTTGAGGAGATAATTAAAAAACTACTGAATAATATTAAAAAAGGGTTTATAGGACCATGTTCTTCTCCATGGGGTTCCCTAGTCTTCATCAACAAGTAGGATGGGTCAATGTGCCTTTTTATTGATTATTGTGAAATCAACAATATCATGATAAATAACAAGTATCATTTTCCATGAATTTATGACTTTTTCGATCAACAACATGGAGAAAAATAATTCTCCATAGTGGATTTGTGGTCGGGATATTACCATATAGGGGTGAAGAAGGGGGATATCCACCAGACTTCCTTGCATAAAAGGCATGGGCATTACGAGTTCATAGTTATGCCATTCAGACTCACAAATTCCCCAGAAATCTTCAAATACCTGATGAATAGATCTTTTAGATAATACCTTGAAAATATTCTGGTACTCTCTCTAGATAATATTCTAATATACTCCAAAACCAAGAAGGAGAATGAGGAGAATATGGTAAATATGATAAATAACTTCTTAAAGGAGAAGAACTATGAAGAGTATAAAATGTGTGAGTTATAGTTTAAAAAATTCTCATTCATGGGGTACACTATCACATGAAATGGGATATATGTATATCCATAAATGACAAAAGCAATTGAAGGATGCTGGAGGCCAGCATCCCTGACAGATATTTATAGCTTCCTTGGGTTATCTAGATATTATCACATAATTATGAGAAATATATCCCAATTACCAACCCTTCTTACCAAGAAAACACTAAATCAGTGCATGTTTTCTTGAATGATTCATGTGAAGAAATATTCAATGAGTTGGAGAGAATTTTTATCACTACCCTTGTGCTTATACTACCCAAAATTGTGGTTCTTTTCGTAATTTTCATTGATGCTTCAAAGAATATATTGGGATGTTTGTTGATGAAAAATTAAAAATTCATTTTGTATGCCTCAAGTCAGTTGAACATTCATGGGAAAAACTATTACATGCATGATCTGGAGTTGGAATCTATGATCATTACATTGAAAATAAAATGGTATTATCTCTTTAGATTGAAGTATGAAATATATATGGATCACAAAAAGTCTCAAATATATATTCACACATAAATAGAAAAAATTTATTACCCAATTAATATGGTTATAGCTCATCAATGATTTTGACTACTCAATACACTATCATCCGAGGAAAGCGAACAAGGTGGAGGATGCTTTGTGTAGAAAGGAACCAACAATTCTATCATTAAGAATAATTGATAAGGATATGATCTTTTTATATTTGAATAATATGGACATGGGAATTTTAAATAAAGGAACATCATCAATCCATTCACAAATTATTTCTTATCCAACCCTTTTGGAGTAGTTAAAATATGCTCAAAAAGATTGTGTGGGAATTCATTAGAAAGTAGAAACTGTCAAAAAAATCCTCAGAGTTCAATGTTAATGAATAAGTAATTGTGGTATTTGGTTCAAAACTATATATTCCACCAAATCCTATGTTAGATAATGAAAATTTAGATGATAAACATAATTAAACATTCTCTATTATCCTAGAAAATGAAAAGATGTATTGATATCTCCAAGAGAACTATTTGTGGGATAAAATGAATGAGCAGATCACAGAATATACATAAAATTGTTTGGTATGTTAGTAGGTGAAGGCTGGAAGGAATAAGTCTAAGGATATGATGAAACCATTACCCATACCAAATGGAATAGGAAAACATCACCATAGACTTTACCACTGGACTTCCAAGTATATCCAAGGGAAACAATTATATCTGGGTTTTTGTGGATCATCCTATAATGGTTGCACACTTAATTACGATTCAATAGGATTTTTAATTGGATAAACTAACATAGATATACATCCGATAAGTGGTAAGGAAGTATGGAGTACCACAATTGGTTGTGTATTATCGAGATCCAATATTCAGCTAAATTTTTTGGAAAAGTATCCATCATGCTCTAAACAATGATCTGATCATCACTACAGATTAACACCCTCAAAATGATGGCTAATCTGAGTGGGCTATCCAAACACTTGAGAAATGTTAAGAGATTTCACAATGGGAATCAAAGGTGGATTTCACCGACATCATTTTTTGGTGGAGTTCTCTTATAACAGAAATTTCCACTAAAGCATCCAAATGGCTCTCGATGAAGCCCATTATGGGAATAGGTGCAGAACACAAACATATTGGGATTTTTCTTGGGAAAAACTTATAGGGCTTAAAATGGTTAAAGAAATGTTGGAGAATATAAATATCATCCCACAACACATTAAAGTTTCGTAGATTCGACAAGAATATTATGCTAACTATTGACGAGGAGTGCTATAATTTGATGTTGGAGATAAGGTATTTCTTTATATATCTCCATGGAAGAGATTGATGCTATTTTGGAAAATTGTTATGATTTGTCCAAGGTAAAACCACCCTTTTGATATCCTTGATCACATTGGATCAGTGTCCTATCAACTAGAACTCCCACCGAACTTGTCTCACATATATAATATATTCCATGTATCCATATTAAGAAATTACATACCAAACCCAACCCATGTAATCAATCCATAGATGGTTTTATTAGAGAATGGATTTTCCTTGGAGAGCACCCGGTGATGTTTTAGATGATAGAGAAAAAGTTCTGTGAATTAAGACAATGACCCTCATCAAAGTGATGTGAAGAAACAAAAAGATTGAAAAGAAATGTGGGAACTAGAGGAAGTGATGAAGAATATTTACACTCATCTATTTTAGTGTGGGAAAATGAAATTTTGAGGGTGAAATTTTTGAAGGGGGGATGATTGTATCGACCAAAAAATTTATGAATAATATTACTATTTTTAATTTAATTAAATTCCTTATGGATATAAAAAACACATGGACTTATTTTTTTAATATATCAAACTATATTTAGAGGACAATTATGTATCTTAATCGTTGATAATATTTCCATTGAACCGTGATCAAATGTGTAGTGTAAATATAGGGTTTTAATAAATCTTTTTGAAAAAGATGAAGGGATTGATGGACTCATCTAGTATGATGATAACCTAAGAATCCCATATATAAGAAATTTTGAGGAAGATAGATTTTAGGGCCTTTTCCCTAGACCAAGAACCAGCTGAGATCCAAAAACTTAAGAATTAGTGAAACTATTTATGGTATATTTTCAAGCTCAGCAAGATCAAGACCCAAACCATATTCCCTGAACGGCCCCATGAAAACCCCTTCATCACTCACCTTACTATTAGGGGGTATGCTAGTGTAATAAAGAGATATGTATGCAGACCATAACATTAATAATATGTATATTATTTTTTATAGACTAATGAATATATTTTCATCTTAATATTGTTACTTTGTAAATTATTTTTAAAACCGAAATAATATTTTAGGTTAATATTTAAATTCAATTAAGAAATATATTTTCATTAATTAATATATTTTTGAAATAAATAATATTTTCATAAATTATTATTATTAAATTTATATATATTAATGATAATATTGATTTTCTGAATCCAAATATAATTTTTATTTCGGTTTAAAAACTATTATTATCAAATATATGTAATTTTTAATATATATCAGTTTTTATTTTAAAAGTAAAAAATAATCATATTTAGAAAATTATTTAGATAAAATGAATATTATTTTTGGAATCAAGATGTAAGAATTATCAAATTGTTAATTTCTCATAATTTTTTGAGATAGTTGAATTTTTGGGTGAAAATTAAAAGCCATATAAATATACGGTGTGTTTTATGACATTATAATATCCCAATAGTGATGTAATAAACAATATAAAAGGAATATTTCGAAAAATATATGTTTTAAATTAAAATATTTATCTTTTATGCTTATTTTATTTATTTTAAAAATCCTTACTGAATCCTCTCAGACATATAAAATCTTATATGATTTTAAAAGCCATTTCTTTTAATGTGTGACTCAACTCCACATAATCAAGTGAAATATTTTACTATCTATGGCCATTTTACTTATATAATAATGTAATAAATTACCTTTTCCAGAAACCATTTTTAAAACCATGGGATGGTTCTTGGTATTTAATACATTTTTATGTGATTCCAAAAATAAAAATAAAAAATAAATCTCCCACCTTACATATACAAACCCACCCAAGATAACATTTATCTTTACTAAACTCCTTATATCATGAAATAAAATCCTCCTTATACTAACTATAGTCCTCCAAAGGTTCCCCCAATCTCTCAAGAAGCCAATCATATGCTTTTGGAGTCACACATTAAAGTAAATGACTTTTTATCTCCTCTTTTTTTCAAGCACTTTATTTAAGATATTCACTTTTGATTTCAATTTTATTAAGTTGGCATATGTTCTTACTTATCACCCGTTATTTTCATTTTATTTTTAAAATAAGTTTTCCCCTTTAACCCTCAGTTATTAATCTTATGAACCCTTATGTAAACCCATTACTATGCCAAACTTTTGTAAGGAATCTTCCACCTTCCTCTGTTATCCAGCATTCGTTTTATGTTATGTATTCTAAATTTATTTTTCTGAAGATGGGATATGTTCTTAAATTTCAATATTACTTTTAATTTTATGTATAAATGATTACTAACCCATTTTTGTCTCATTAAGCCCTCCCAAATTCACCTACTTCCATTCGGAGATTTCATAATGGTTCTTTCCTTTTTCCTATTTATTCAAGTTTATTTATTATGTTACCCATTATATTTCCAATTACATGTGTTCATATCTGTTCTTAAATTTTCCTATTAATGTATAATTTATTTAAAAATTATATGATACCCCTTTCTCTCTCATCAACCAATTTTATGAATTTTTATGTGACATCGTTAGGCTACCAAAATTTCACCATGAATATCCATTCCAAAGAAATTGTGTTGTGAATACCGTACCCATTTCCTATCAAGATTATTCACATTTATATACTTATAAATCAATTATTTTTTAATACATTTTTTGTATTCCACACTTCATGGTCATGGAATAAAATACGATGATGTATGAATCCATGTTGTTTATTTTATGTGGAACACGAATGCATGAGATTGAAATGAATGTGATGGGTATGCCCATAATTATATAGTGATCCTATGAATTGGGTAATAGTTACTATCATGATTTATCATGTTGGGACTAGGGGTTTACCTGATTCCCTTATGGGATGTTTTCTACCATGGGTTCTTGGCATATTTATTCTTTATCTATTTATGATGCAGTGTTTTAGGTTGCCTCCACATTTCACATGTATTGATTATCATTATATGTCAAGTCTTATTATTAATTTTTATTTTATTCCCCATTGATATGCCTATTGTCTAACATGTAATATCTTCCTCTTGTTATTTCTGGTTTATTCCCATATCGTTCTTTATAGCTCGCCCATTTATTATGTATGTCCTCTGGTTATCCCATGTGGTGTTATGTACGAAGGAACATTTTGGTCATGTTAAAGATGCTTTCAAAAAAGTTGTTTTTTAACCTGTTATGTAATGTACATAATTTCCCAAAAAAAATTTAACTCTCAATCTTCTGATCTATATTAAGTTAAAAATTATGAAATAAATATTGTTTAAATGTATAAAAAATATCAGGGTTGTCATAATCTTCCTTCTTATGGGATATGATTGACATCATTCATAAAATATAAAAGTTCTTCATAAAAAAATTAGAACATTGATTTATAATTTTTCTCATTTATTTTCATCCTTCAACTCATATAGTATACCATATTTCAATATTGGAAGATTAATTTAGATTCATGTATTTTTTATTAATTAATTGTCTTCCAAAATGAAACTAAAACTAGGTTAGTAACAATTCACCTCTTCCATAATTATGGATTCCCCTCCCTATCCATATTTTCCATTCTCACCAATTTACACGTTTATACTTGGATATACAACAATTTATTTTCTAATCATTGCTTAAAATTTCCAATATCCTATTTTAAAAATTAATTTCTTGTTACCCATTTCTGAAGTTGTTTTTTTAAAACTTATTTTAAATTTATCAAATGGTTTTTCATCTATACAAAGAAAATTTTTTATCATCATCTCTGAATTCATTTCTTATAACCTTTATGTATTTTAAAATATATATTATGGAATATAGTTTTCAAAATTAAAAGTTGTTAATGTATTTTCAATTTACTATTTTTAATGATTTATGTGTTTATTAAGGAAAACTATTGGATGTTAATTTTTTATAACATGTGGAAAATCATAATATTTCACATAAAATTTTATTAAATTACCATTTCAAAGTGACAATAACTCAATATATTATTTCAAATATAAAATCAATTTCTAAATAATATTTTATGATTTCACCACCACATTCATATTTATCATTAAATTATTTATTTATTCGTAAGTTGTTTATGATTAATAACTTTATAAAAGATCTTATGAAATTCTCTTTTGGAAGATTTAATTGACTATATCTTCCATTTATATCCTTGAGGTCAAATTTTGTGATACCATCTACACATGTTTTGGAACCCATTTTTATTTCCATGGGTTC
This sequence comes from Viscum album, assembly GCA_963277665.1. Lineage (NCBI taxonomy): Eukaryota > Viridiplantae > Streptophyta > Magnoliopsida > Santalales > Viscaceae > Viscum > Viscum album. The sequence continues at coordinate 930,643,148 of OY728143.1, read as the reverse complement.
TTAATAATTTAATGAAAAAATCATATTTTATTTCCCTTACGTTTTCTTGATATGTTAAATCATTGATATATTACATAGAATATATGTTTGGATGACTATTAGGTGTCCTAGTTTTCAGAAATACATTAGTTATGGTTTTAAACATCACGAGGAAAAGATATTGAGAACGAACACTATTTTAATTTTTTATGATCACAATAATATTGTGGAATATGATTCAAATTATCTATGTTTATAATATTAAGAATGAACATAATGCAGATAATATTATTTTATAAAATTAAGCATGAATTCATTTAATATTAGTTACATTCACAAGATTTATATTGAACACAACGTAGATTAGATATGTTCCTGAAAATGAGAATGAAATCATTGTCATTAGGTATATTTACATCGTTATGAATACCATTACTGAATCAAGTTCCATAATTCAATGATATATTCTTGTGTTATACACTATGATAAAAAATTATTATATCATTTTTCAACACTCTTTTTCCATAGTAAATGTTGTTATTTTGAGATTATATTCCCTTCCATCAAAACATATGGCCAAGAATTATTCTACCATGTTCCTTTTAATATTAAATTTTTTCAATGTTCATGTATTATATCATGCTTATGATCAAACCTATAATGACATGTTATTGATATTTTTATCCCTTAATGATCATTTGATCTCACCCCTTTTTATTTTTTCCTTTCTCTATATTATAAAGATATGTATTACTTATAGAAAGCCTACAAGGAGTATAGTAAAATTTGATTGTAATGAAATAATGAAATTTGTTTTGTATCTTCCTCGACTCCTATAACACAGAGTCAATGTCTTACCTTAATACATTGGTATAATAAACATGTAATCTCATCCCAAATGACGTAATAGTTTAGTATTCTTTGTAAATTAGATACATTCATGATTCTATATTACAATTGAAAACAAAAATTAAAAATTATTTTTAAAATTATATAATTTTTACCTCTAAAATATCCATACATATCATTCTTAGTACACCTCCTAGTTTACTAGAAAATAAATCAATGTAAGGGTGGGCTCAAATTCTCAATAAGGGTTGAGTACAATGGAAGCTATCAAAAATCAATAAGAATAATCATATCATCGTAAAATAATTAAACACACATTAACTTTAAATAATTATACTAGAATTATAAATATTGATAGTCAAATAACTAAAAACACATTCTGTTTAATCAATTAAATAAAATATCTCCATGTTATAATAATTACATAATTATTTATGTTCATATTGGACATTTTGTCATTATTCAATACTTGAGTTGAAAATGAGCTTGGTATGACACCAATAATCCTTATGGTCATAAGTCTATCATCTATAGAATAATACTCATGAAAATATTGTCATTTTTATACATCAATTACACTGTTAAATCAATACATTAATTATTGTATGAAAAAATGAACAATGTTGTAATCATGGAGACGGAAGGTCATACGTACGCATGAGTAACTGTTTCCATTTTTCATTGATCATTATAGAAATAAGGTAAGTATTATTTTTCCATAAAATACATTTCATAAAATCATTAATATCATATTAATAATATAAATATACTAATATATATCATATAATTTTTTTAGTGAATCAAAATGAATCACATCGTTTCGTAAAGGTAATAGTTCACACGTACGCATGAACGACATTATGATTTTTATACGCATGGATAGTAAGAATTTAATTGATTTACTATTATCTTATAATGATTAATATTTCACTAATATCACATATTAATATTAATTCATTCATTATAACATAAAATGATATATGTTTATAGAAAATGAACTTTATCAGTTCGCGAGGAGGTAGTCTTCCGTATAGACGAACAATATTTCCATTTCCCATTTTATGAAATTGTAGATGGATTTTGATGATGATATTAACATAATATCATCTAATTTTATTTATGATATAGTATTTATTATTTAACCATTGTGGAAGAATATTTTAATTAATATGAGGAAGAAATAAAATAGAAATAATTAATTAAAAACATTACCATTCTTTTAGATGATCACCTTTCTTGACACCTTGACACCTCTAAGGAGGGTGTTATACATAAAATAATGATTCAATAATATGGTGAGGTATTAATTAAAGTTTATTAGTAATTAATTTTCATAACCCAAAGGATTTTTAAATGTGATTAATATATAGGAATCAATGCCTTTTTATAGGATGGGGGAGGGGCACCCTGGAAACAATTAAAATATATAATTAATATAAATTAATTTTTAACTCAAAATGACTCCAAATTATATTACTTTTAATATAATGTGTGTTTCTTTCCAAAATATATCAACCTATAATTTTTATACATGCTTTTAGTTTATTTTAAACCCTATTTTTTCTTTTAATCCCCTTAATCTCTCATAGTTTTATCATGTAATTTACACTTTGTTGGTTAGATTAATTAAAATAACATTTAAAACCCAATGAATGAGTCCTTAATAATATTCATACACTTATAATTACCTTTTGGATGAATATTTTATTTTTAAGAATATTATATCATTTAATATAATATTTTCTATTTTAAAATACCTATAGAGTCAATTTTGACACTATTCATTAGTTTACATTTTAAAAATATCATAACAGAAAGTTAAGTTCAAAACAACTCCTTAAAATTATAAAAAACATGTCAAATTAATTAATAAAATTAGTTTATAGGATTAAGTTTTTAAAATTATATTTATGTTAGTATTTATAAAATCATTTATTTGATCCTTTCATTAATTAAGTAATGATTGAATCATTATTCTTTAATGATTTAATTTATTTATTTATTTTCTAGAAAATATAAATATATTACAATGATATTGGTAATAATTATATATTTCTAAATACTATTTATAGTAAAATATATCACTTATATAACCCCATTGTTAAATTGTTTTAGAAATAAGAGACATGATTATGAAATCCTTCTATTTACTTAAAATAAATAGTTATAACTGGAATAATCAATCCCAAGTGGCTTAAAAAGAAGAAACTTTAAGCCAAATTATTTTATTTGTAAGAAAGTACTCTTGAAAAATGATTATTACAAGTTTTACGGAAATTTTATAATATTCATAATATTATTTTAACCTTTAATTACATGATTTACACATAAATGTGAAAATAAAAATAATTACAAATGTTAAAATTCTTGTTGTAAAAAATTAAAGGGACATGTTCATATAATTTGAAGAAATTTATTACAAATATGTAATACATTTTTCTATATTCAGCACATATAATTGAAAAAAATTATTTAAAAATTAATCTCGTTGATGGAATGGGAAAACATGGTTTTAAAACAAATCATTCAGAAGTTCTGTAATGACCCGTAAAATTCAAGGGAAATTTATTCTTAATTTTCATTGGGATTTTACAAGAACACAGTTTTAGACGACACTTGATTCGGAGGCCTGGTGTGCCCAAAATTTCTATCCGAAGTTTAGCTCGGGTACGTTCAGTGAACGAACGAGTGGGAATTCCTATTTTTTGAATCGGTGCTCGGAATCGAATTTCGAGGGCACCGATGGAACCGCAGCAACGGTAATTTCTTAGGAACGCCTATCCTGGAGTTGTGTTTTCTCGTTATGAGTTGATTAAATTTGTGGATTAAGTGTTGTGAAATAAAATTTTCGTTAAGAATTTTGTTTCACTTCTCCATGAGTTAGATCCTAAGTGTAGGAGTTAGGGTGGGACCCATAGTTTGTTAGTTTCTCTTTAGTGGATTAAAGGTGAGGTGGGTCCCACACGAGCCCCCACATTTTCAATTCCCTTAATTCCCTAACTCCTCTTAACCGCCCACTTAAGTTGTGTAACCCTTTTGACTTTACCTCTCCTCTCATTAAGTATGCCAACACCCAATTCAATTAATTAATTTAAGTTTTTAATTTTTTTTGAATTGTGGATTGAGTTAATAAAATAAGGGTGAGCCTTATTTTGTTTTGGTTGGATGTTGTGTGTGGACAATTGAGGAGAGAGCTCTTCATCTTCATCACGAAGAACACCAAGACTTCGACGAAGAACACCAAGACTTTAATGAAGAACGCAGTCACCGTAAGAAGAGATCGGTGTGCCGTCTCTTCTCCTCTTCGCAGCCGGTGTGTTTCTGAAGATCAACGACACACCCTCTTTCAATCTTCTTCTCGTGTCAATGAAAAGGAGACACCACTTCCTCCTCAGGCGTACTTCGTCAACTTACAGAGCTTCACCTCGCGATGTCGTTTTCCGCGGCGAACCCCCGTTCTAGCTACGCTCAAGGTAAGGGTTTAAATTATTTAATTATTTTTGTTCGTGATTTATAGTTTGTCGTTATTCGTGGTTATATGACTAAATGTTATCAATTAATGAGAGGGGGACGGAATGCACAAACACGGCCGACCCTCCTCCCTTATACGTGTGGTGTTTCTTTGTGGTTTGAAACGAGTATGGCACGGTGTCGTCGCACTGCGTGTGATAGTGTGACAAGGAATGTGCGGCGTCGTCGCGCCGCTCCATGGAAACGAACAAGGACACGATGTCATCGCGCCGCGCTGTGAAGTTGAACTAATTCACGGCGTCGTTGTACCGCGTCGGAGAAAACCAAAGACACTGTGGCCGGAGCGGGGCCGCGGCGGAGGGGTGTGGTGCTATCGCGCCGTGCCGGAAGAACCAAAACTGCGGCCGGTTCCGGGCCGCGGCGGAGCAGAGTGACCGGCAGCTGGTGTCGGAGTAGGGAGGGGAATGGCCGTTGCCAGTCCCGTGGAGGCAGAAACCGGCCGGCCGGGGGTTCAAACCCCCGGCCGGCCCGCACAAAACAGCCCCCATTTAATGGGGGGCCGCGGTTACACCAGGGGGAAGGCGCCTCCCCCCCTACCAAACGGCACGGCCGGTGGGCCGAGTGTCGGGCCGTACCCAAGAGGGCCGGACCCGGACCCGGTTCGGGTCGACCCCGGGGGTATCGGGCTGGGTCGGACCGGGCCCGAACCCCTTAATACCGAACCTTTTTCGGTCGGACGCCCATAACTTGTGCTATGGGTCTCCGATCGACGCACCGTCAATTGCGATGAGATCCTTGGATCGAGATGGACGTTTTGGTATATCTCACTCAATTTTCGAAATACTTTGGGTTCGTCCGGGTTGGTTCGTACACAAAACCAACCGGGCCCTCGGAGCAGAAACACTCATATCTTAAGCTCCGGACGTCCGATTGATGTGTCGTCGACTTCGTTGGATTCCTCTAAGAGAGACGGATCATTTGGATTACTCTTCTAGAGGTTTGGATGCAGATGGAGTAAGGTTGGGTTGGTTTTGCCTTAAAAACCAACTGGGGCCCTGGAACGAGAAAGCCAATAACTCTCAGACTGGGCGTCCGCTTGACATGCCGTCTGTGACGTTGAGTTCTGTTGACGATACGAAACTTTTGGATACATCAAATCTATACTATGTGTCATTTGATGTATTAGACTCTCGGCTCGTGGAGCTGGCCCTCCCGAACGAGCTTGCTGTGTGCGGGATCCCTAGAGCTGTCTGCGACTACTGCTACTACAACGATTTTACAGAGATCCTCAGTGTATTAAACGTCGACGACTACAGCACTCAGTGATCCTTTGTGGATTAGTGCTGCCGATCATGTGTGGGCCCGATCCTGTGTGGGTCAGGGCTCAGCGGTTCTGTGTGAGCCAGCGCCTACAGATCCTGTGTGGGTCCGATCCTGTGTGGGTCTGATCCTGTGTGGGTCTTGCGAGGGTTAGTTACCTATCGATCCTTTGTGGGTCAGATACTATGTGGGTCATTGCGGGGGTTAGTTACCTATCGATCCATTGTGGTTCAGATCCTATGCGGGTCATTGCGGGGGTTAGTACCTTTCGATCCTTTGTGGGTCTGATGACTTAGATGAATCAGTGGATATATCTGATCATCACTATCGTCATACGAAGAATTATACCTGTGTGAGTTGAATCCTCTTTTTCTTTCCTATGTGGATTGTGTTGTGCTATCCTATGTGGATTTACGTTTTTCTTTCCTGTGTGGACTGGGTTGTACTTGGGTTCGGATGTTGGAGTCGAACGAGAATTGATGACTTAGGTATATATATGGTCATATACCTAAGCAGAGTCGGATGTTAGTTCGTGATTGTATCTTTCCTTTGTGGATTATCCTCTGTGGATTCTGGGAGACCTTCGGGGGTCTTGGGGTCCCCAATGAGTAGCTTATACTCACCACTGCACAGTCTATGCCCGCACTATGTTGTGTTGGTTGCAGACGACGGACAATGCTGATCGTGGTTGAGGCTTGTAGAGCAGGACAGTACCTGGAGGTGGACCGCTGGGCGGGACGTACTCGGAGCGGTCAGCTGGACCTGAGGAGCAAAGGAGGCCATCTGTACTCACCCTTCATGTGGGATTCCCAGTGGACAGCTCGTCGTTGTGGCTTTACTTTTCAGTTGTTGTTTTTCCTTTCCAGTTGTACTTTACTTTCAGCTTGGGTTTGAATACTGGCCCACTTACTTTCTGCACATACAGTTGTACTCTTTTTTACTTAGTGTTTACTTCTACTGCTTGCTTGCTCTATAGTGTTTTTTTACCATACAAAGGCAATGCCTTCCCTTTTTACCGGTATTTACGACTTGGTTCTAGATGCCAGCCCCTGGCCTATGGAAGGCGGGCTTGGGGTAGTCATGGAACGGGCCCCGAGGATGGGTCGTGACAAATTGGTATCAAAGGAGTTCGGTTCTACTGTAGAACATGGGACTCTGATCTTTTTCTATGTTAAGAAATAGTGTTTAGAGTATTGGGTGTGGTTATCAGTCCAGGGAGTCCAGTGTTGGTGCGGCAGCCGACGTATTCGTACACCAGGACCCTGACTTCTAATTTCCGACTTAATGCACGAAAACATTGATTGCATTTGTGTTTCAAGTTTTCTTTGTGATTACTTTGTATCAGCTCACCAGGTATACTGTTATGATCGTGGCGCACCTGTTTACTTTTCAGGATGGCCCCACGAGGGCAGCCAGCTATGGTTCCGAGAGTTGAGTGTGACGACAGCCCACCGAGTGACGAGGCCTCGGTGTAGGGCCCTTTGTCAATAGTGGCACCAGTGGTAGCTCTACCCACCGAGCCACCGATGCTTCCATCACCAGCCACTGACGATGCACGTCGCCTCAGTGCACTTCAAGAGTTCCAGCGCCATTGACTGCCCAGGTTCTACGGGGAGATGGACCCCCAGGCAGCCGAGGACTGACTGGAGGCAGTGGTGAGAGTTTTCAGGTTAGTGAGGACACCAGCAGACCTCATGGTGATCCTCGCAGTGAGCCTACTGCACGCAGCAGCAGACAGATGGTGGATCTTGATGCTCCAGGTGCACGATGAGGCATCTCTTCTTTGGACAGATGTTGAGAGCCTCTTCCACTCAGAGTTCGTCCCAGCCAGCCTCCATGCGGTGCCCATCCAGGAGCTTCTTCAGATGCTGCAGGGCAGCATGACGGTCGCCCAGTACTCTGCGAGATTTACCGATCTCTCGCGCTACTCTACAGACATGGTACGGGACCCATTCTTCCGGGCTCGGACCTTTGAGCAGGGATTGAGACACAAGATCAGGGCATCACTAATCTCCCTCATCATTCCGACTCAGAAAGGAGTACTGGAGCAAGCCCTTTTGATCGAGAGCTTTCTTGTTGAGTCTACACCAGCACTGAGACCCACCGCAGGGTGGGACGTAGTAGAGTCTTCTGCAGCAGGCAGTCGATGGATCACTCATGGGTCCAAGCAGACCATACCCTCAGGCAGATGACCTCAGGACACTTCCTCAGCAGTGCGGGGAACACAGCGCGGAGCCAGTCTTTCGAGAGGCAGGCAGTGCTACTCATGCGGTGGGCAGGGCCACATGGCTCGTGATTGCCCGACCCGTCGTGCCGAGGAGCAGCAGACGGTTGAGGGACCACCGAGGCAGAGGCAGAGGGTCGACTGTGGCGGTCCTCCTGGAGCAGGCGGATGAGGCAGAGGATTTGGCCGAGTAGAAGGTGGTGGGCGACGCTTTGAGGCTTTACCACCACCACCACCAAGAGGTCCACCCTGACCATAGGGTGCTGGCGGGCAGAGACAGGCATAGCTCCAGGCAGCAGAGGCCTACGACCATGGCATGCCCGAGATGATTCGAGGTACTATCTGTGTCTATTCCACCCTTGCTGCAGTACTTATAGACATGGGAGCGAGTCATTCTTTCATAGCCACTGCCCTTGTTCGGAGCTTGGATATTCTGACAGAGTCGTTGGCTCGATCCTTATGGCTAGAGACTCCTATTGGAGCAGACTCGACGATTACGCACTGCTGCCTGTAGTGTGAGCTTACTCTAGGAGGCGAGAGCTTCGGCTGGGATCTTCTTGTAGCGGCGTCGAGGCTTTACGACGTCATCTTCGGCATGGATTGGTGGTCTACATTTCATGCACAGATTGACTATATTAGGTGCAAGGTGCGATGTGTACGCACTGACGGGAGCAGGTTCACCTTCACCGGTGAGAAGGTAGCCTTCGCAGCATAGGATGGACTTCTGCAGAGGAGAGGACATCCCATCACTCATTAGTTGGCTAGCCTTATCCTAGGAGCAGTTGATGTGCGGAGTCCTGGTTTTCCTGGAGTGGTGGATCAGTATGCGGTCGTTTTTCCCGACGACGTTCCAGGGCTACCTTCACGCAGAGAGGTAGACTTTTATATTTATCTGTACCCCTAAACATCCCTGATATCGACTCCAGTATATCATATGGCCCTCGCCGAGCTTTGAGAGGTGCAGGTACAGTTGGAGGACTTGCAGGGCAGGGGGTTTATCTGACCCAGTGTTTCACCCTGGGCTTCCCCGATTTTGTTCTCCAAGAAGGCGGACGGGAGCTTGCGACTTTGTGTCGACAATCGTCGCCTGAACCAGGTGAAAGTGTGGAACAAGTATCTTCTACCGAGGATTGACGACCTCTTTTGATTAGCTCAAGGGAGCACGGTGGTTCTCAACGATAGACCTCAGGTTAGGCAATCATCAGCTCAGAGTTCGAGACGAGGACGTGCCGAAGACGGCCTTCTGGTGTCGGTATGGCCACTATGAGTTCTTGGTTATGCCCTTTGGCATGACCAATGCTCTAGCAGTGTTCATGGCCCTCATGAATAGTATCTTTCAGCCATTCCTCAATCGCTTTTTCATGGTCTTCATCGACAAAATTTTGATTTACTCGACAACTGAGCAGGAGCACGCCTACCACTTGCGGTTTGTACTAGACACACTCCGAGAGCATCATCTTTATGGTAGGCTCTCGAAGCGTCAGTTCTGGATACACGAGGTCCACTTCGTGGGACATGTCATCTTTGAGGCGGGAGTTTCAGTGGATCCTGCGAAGATCTAGGTAGTGCTAGCTTGGGAGCCACCCAGGAGCGTGACGGAGGTGCGGAGTTTCTTGGGACTAGATGGATACTACCAGAGATTTGTGCTAGACTTCTCCAGAGTTATGGCACCACTATCTTCTTTGAAGAAGAAGGGGAAACCCTTTTTATGGTCAGACAGATGTCAGCAGAGCTTCCAGGAGCTGAGACAGAGATTGACCGGCGCACCTATCTTGAGGTTTCCTGAGGAAGGAGTTGGGTACGTAGTCTACTGTGATGCATCCGGGACCGTACTTGGATGTGTCCTGATGCAATATAGGGCCATGATCGCCTATGGATCACGTCAGTTGAGGCCGCATGAGCAGAACTACGCTACCCATGTCTTGGAGTTAGCAGCAGTGGTCTTCGCTCTGAAGACATGGCGACACTACCTGATGGGTGAGCGCTTTACAATCTTTTCTGACCATCAGAGTCTCTGATACATCTTCTCTCAGACGGATCTGAATCTAAGATAGTGGCGATGGCTTGAGTTCCTCCAGCACTATGACTTTGAGATAGTCTATACTCCTGGGAAGAGGAACGTGGTAGCTGATTCCCTCAGCAGGAGGACGGGCATTCAGCTACTTGAGGAGGCGATAGAGCAGCTAGACTCTTTGCAGATATCCTTCGTGGATAGAGATGGAGCAGCCTTCCTACAGTCACTCAAAGTCACTCCTCCACTACTGCAGCGGGTCAGAGAGGCACCGCGTGGAGACACTGACTGTGAGACGCGATGTGCACAGATATCCTCAGGACAGGCACCTGATGGTTTCTCCTTTGGAGCAGAGCACGACATCTATTTCATAGGACGTACCTTGGTACCAGTTGCTTTACGAGAGGAGGTGTTGAGAGAGTTTCACACTTCTCCTTTGGCAGTACATCCTGGAGTGGCGAAGATGTACTAGGATATCAGAAGACAGAACTGGTGGCCGGGCATGAAGAAGGTTGTGGGAGATTTTGTTTCTCGATGCCTCACCTTCCAACAGGTGAAGGCAGAGCATCAGGTACCAGCAGGCTTGGTACAGCCTTTGGAGGTCCCGGAGTGGAAGTGGGACGACATATCTATGGACTTCGTGACTGGACTTCCACGCACTTCCACAGGTCACGACTCCATCTGGGTGATTGTCGACCAACTCACCAAGTCGGCTCACTTCCTGCCCATCAGAGAGAAGATCTCGGTAGAGAGCTTGGGACGTCTCTACATTCAGGAGATTATACGGCTTCACGGTGTGCCATCATCTATCATCTCTGATCGGGATACTCTCTTTACATCCCGGCTTTGGAAGGGGTTGTAGGAGGCGTTCAGGACGCAGCTACGTCTGAGCACAGCCTTTCACCCTCAGACGGATTGTCAGACGGAGAGGACCATTCAGACTCTCGAGGACATGCCCCGCGCATGTATCCTCGACTTTTGTCGCAGCTGGGAGGACCACCTACCCTTGGTGGAGTTCGCGTACAACAACAACTACCACTCCACCATCGGGATGGAACCATACGAGGTGTTGTACGACCAACCTTGCAGATCTCCTTTGTGCTGGATAGACCCTGGGGAGTCAGCACTTGTGGGATCGAAGATGGTCCAGGCCACGACAGAGAAGGTCCAGGTCATCCAGGAGCGGATGAGGACATCTCAGAGCCGGCAGAAGTCTTATGCTGATAGGAGGCAGAGGCCACTAGAGTTCGAGGATGGTGACCACGTCTTCTTGCTTGTCTCACCTCGACGTGGATTACAGAGATTTGGCCGAGGAGGAATGTTGTCTCCATGCTTCATCGGACCGTTCCTGGTCCTCGGCAGGATTGGTGAGGTGGCTTATCGCATGGCTCTACCACCTCAGTTGCACCGGGTGCACGACGTCTTCCACGTATCTCAGCTAAGGAGATACGTGCATGACCCGACGCATATCATTGACCATGGGGAGATAGACGTTGATGATGGGGAAACTTTCGCAGAGGTCCCAGTGGAGATCGAGGATCGACAGGAGCGGGTCCTACGTGGACGGTCGATTCCTCTAGTGCGCATCAGATGGCAGCACGGGAAACCTCAGGAGAGAAATTGGGAGCGGGAGGCTCAGATGCGTGCTCAGTACCTACATTTGTTTCCCTATTTTTCAATGTATCTTTACGGGGACATAAATCCCTGAGGTGGGAGTAATGTAAAGACCCGTAAAATTCAAGGGAAATTTTTTCTCAATTTTCTTTGGGATTTTACAAGAACGCAGTTTCAAACGGCACTTGATTCTGAGGCCCGGTGTCCCCGGAATTTCTATCCAAAGTTTAGCTTGGGTACGTTTAGTGAACGAATGAGCGGGAATTCCTATCTTTTGAACCGGTGCACAGAATCGAATTCCGAGGGCACCGATGGAACCGCAGCGACGGTAATTGCTTAGGAATGCCTATCCTGGAGCTGTGTTTGCTCGTTATGAGTTGTTTAAATTTTTGGATTAAGTGTTGCGAAATAAAATTTTCGTTAAGAATTTTATTTCACTTCTCCATCAGTTAGAACCTAAGTGTAGGAGTTAGGGTGGGACCCACTGTTTTCTAGTTTCTCTTGAGTGGATTAAAGGTGAGGTGGGGCCCACACGAGCCCCTACCTTTTCAATTCCCTTAACTCCCTAACTCCTCTTAACCCCCCACTTAAGTTGTGTAACCCTTTTGACTTTACCTCTCCTCTCATTAAGTATTCCAACACCCAATTAAATTAATTAATTTAAGTTTTGAATTTTTTTTGAATTGTGGCTTGAGTTAATAAAATAAGGGTGAGCCTTATTTTATTTTGGTTGGATGTTGTTGTGGACAATTGAGGATAGAGCTCTTCGTCTTCATCCTGAAGAACACCAAGACTTCGATGAAGAACACCAAGACTTCAACGAAGAATTTCATCACCGTAAGAAGAGATCGGCGTTCTGTCTCTTCTCCTCTTCACAACCGGTGTGTTTCCGAAGATCGACGACGCACCCTCTTTCGATCTTCTTCCCGTGTCAACAAAAAGGAGACACCACTTCCTCCTCGGGCGTACTCCGTCAACTTACGGAGCTTCACCTCGTGACGTCGTTTTCCGCAGCGAACCCCATTCTAGCTACGCTCAAGGTAGGGGTTTAAATTATTTAATTATTTTCATTCGTGATTTCTAGTTTTTCGTTCTTTGTGGCTATACGACTAAATGCTATCGATTAACGAGAGGGGTCCAGACTACACAAACACGGCTGACCCTCTTGTTCAGTATTATCTGATCTTGTACTAACCTTTTTGGTTTTGGTTTTGGTTAAAGTCTAAAGACATGGGAAGTATATAGTTCTCTTTTTTGGGTTAGGTGATTCTCTAGAAGTTGATTATACTGAAAAAGTCTTCCTAAATACTCGTCTTTTGGAGAAAATATGAGTTTTTGTAAGAAATCTAATAAAATTTGAAATTCAACATGATAAGTAATTATGTTTCCTTATGAATAAATTCCTCAAAAAAATTGTTTTCTATTAACTTTTCCTACTGGGGAATCGAATACCATTTAACCCATCACAAGTTTGCGATTTTCATATGGTTAGCGTTCTCCTAGACATGTTTACTATCACTCACCATCAGAACATGACCCTTTGTTTTTTCCTCCATGTCCATATTTTCATACAAGGAATACTAGTATGGGTTAACTTGGATGAACTTTGTACTTACCTTTCTTTCTTTTATATTGATAGTTTAATTTACTCCTTTTCCGATGTGGGACTTACAATGGATTTTTCAAGCCCAATTTTGAAATTGCGAGGACGCAATTCCCAAAAGGGGGGAAGGATGTAACGCCCCAGGTAAATAAACAATATGAAATTTTTATATTTATCCCTATTTGTGAAAAAAAATATTAATATTACTTTAAAGGGGACTCTATGCTCGATGGCATACCCAATACGCAACAACGATTTTCTTGGGAATCTTACGTTGCACTCTAATAATAAAATAATATTATTTTAAATGGTAGTTAACGCCTAGCCGTTGTAATGGTGGGAAATAACGGAACTAACTAAAAAATGATTAGGTTGTGCAGTAGGCGGTGGGCAATGTTTTGAGGTTCTACCCCCACCACTGCTAGGTTGTCCACCCACACAATAGGGACCGAGGGGACAAGAATGAGCCCACCTCCATGTAGCTGAGGCCTACGACCAAGGCACTCCGAATATTATTAGATTTATGATCTATGTCTACTCCACCCTATATGTAGTACTTATAGACACGGGTTCTAGTCACTCATTTATTTCCACAGCCCTTGTTCAGAGCTTGGAGATTCGAATCAAGCCATTCGCTCGATCCTTACAGCTAGAGACTCCTACGGGAGCAGATTTGATGATTACACATTAGTGTTGGCAGTGTGGGATTACTCTATGAAGACAGAGCTTTGGCTGGGATCTCTTAGTAGCGGTGTCCAGGGCTTACGATTTCATCTTGGGTATTGACTGGTTATCCACAATCCATGATTAGATTGATTGTATTGGGCGCAAAGTTCAGAGTGTCTGCACATATAGGACCAAGTTTTCCATTACCGGTGAAAAGGGAACCTTTTAAGCGCATGATGGACTTACCTAGAGGAGGGTGCATCCTATCACACATAAGTTGGTTAGCCTTACCCTCAGAGCAGTTGATGTTGAAAGACTGATTTTTCCTGTAGTGGTGGACCAATACACTGATGTTTTCCCTAATGATTTTTTGGGTCAACCTCTTCATAGAGGAGTGGACTTTTACATTAACTTGTACCCCCAGGACAACACCAATATCTACCCTAGAATACCGGATGGCTCCCACGGAGATTTGATAGCTATGAGTATAGTTGGAGGATTTCCAAAGAAAGGGCTTCATTAGGCCCAGTGTTTCCCCTTGGGCAGCCCCGATTTTGTTCTCCAAGAAAGTTGATGGGAGTTTGAGACTTTGTGTAGACTATTGGTGCCTGAACTAGGTGATCGTGAAGAACAAGTACCCACTTCTGGGGATTTATGATCTCTTTGATCAGCTGAAGGGAGAAGGATGGTTATTGAAGATAGACATCAGATCTGGCTATCACCATCTCGGAGTACGAGATAGGGATGTGAAAAAGACGGTCTTCAGATGTTAGTATGGCCATTATGAGTTCTTGGTTATGCCTTTCAGCGTGACCAATGCACTAGTAGTGTTAATGGGACTCTTGAAAAGGATCTTCCATCCATACCTCGATCGCTTTGGGGTAGACATCATCGAATACATCATGATATACTCGGTGATGGAGGAGGGTCATGTATATCATTTGCAGACAGTTCTGGACACATTTCAAGAGAACCAGCTTTATGGTAAGCTCTCAAAGTGCCAGTTTTGGATATGAGATGTCCAGTTTCTAGGAATCGTTATCTTAGAGGCTGGAGTTGTGGTGGATCTAGCGAATATTGAGGTTTTACTAGATTGGGAGAAACCCAGGAGCGTGATAGAGGTGCAGAGTTTTCTTGGTTTGGCCAGTTATAATTGGAGGTTTGTGCCTGACTTCTCTAGAGTTGTGGCACCCTTATAAGTGTTGATGATAAAGGGGAAACCCTTTATGTGTTTAGAGATATTCCATCGGAGTTTCTAGGAGCTAAGTAATAGACTTACAAGTGACCAATCTTGAGGATATCAGAGGAAGGATTTGGGTACATAATCTACTTTAATGCATCAGGGACCAGGCTTGGATGTGTCCTTATACAGGAGCGAGCAGTGATCGTGTGTGGTTCTCGATATCTGAGATAGCATGAACAGAACTACACTACCCATGACCTAGAGTTGGTAGTATTAGTCATCACCTTTAAGATGTAGCAACATTACATGATGGATGAACATTTTATAGTCCACTCTGATCACAACAGTCCCAGGTATATCTTCTCCAAGAAGGACTTGAACATGAGATAGCAGTGTTGGATTGAGTTCCGCCAGGTCTATGCTTTTGATATAGTCTATACACCTGTGAAAGGGAATGTAGTAGTAGATGCACTCAGAAGGAGATCTGGTATACAGTTTTTGAGTGAGGATACATAGCAGCTAGCCACTTTGCAGATATCATATGTAGATAGAGATGGGGAAGCTTATTGTTTGTCTCTGATAGTCACTCCCCCACTCCTTCAGTGAGTCGGGGAGGCGCAGCATGGGGATCCAGACTGTGAGGCTCAACGTGCATAGATATCCACAGGACAGACACCTGATGGATTTTATGAAGGTGGGGAGAATGTCATCCTCTTCCTATGGCATACTATGGTACCAATACCACTTTGGTAGGTAGTTTTTAGGGAGTTCCATACATCCCCTCTAGCGGTACATCCAAGAGTGGTGAAGATATACCAAGACCTTAGGTGTCAGCATTGGTGGTCAAGAATGAAGAAGGTGGTGGTAGAGTTTGTCTCTCGATGCCTCACTTGTCAGCAAGTGAAGGAGGAGAAACAGGTTCTAACAAGCTTAGCATAGACATTAGAGGTGACATAGTGGAAGTGGAATGGAATTTCCATGGACTTTATGACAGGACTTCCATGCACGTCTAGGAGTCATGATTCTATCTGGGTGATCATTGACTGACTCACCAAGTAAGCCCACTTACTACCTTTTAGAGAGTAAGGATCAGTAGATATCTTGGGAAGCCTCTATGTGCAAGAGATTTTATGGCTTCATGGAGTTCCATATACGATTTTCTCCAGTCGTGATGCAAGTTTTAATTTCCGGTTATGGAAGGGGATGCAGGAGTCATTCAAGACTAATGTTCGGTTGAGCACAACCTTCCAAACTCAGATGGATGGTTAGATGAAGCAGACCATACAGACCCTCGAGGACATGTTACGTTCTTATATCCTTGATTTTGGTTATAGCTAGGAGGATAACTTTCCTTTAGTGTAGTTCACGTAAAACAACATCTATCACTGCACTATCAGTGTGGCACCATTTGAGGTGTTTTATGGACGACCTTGATGATCACCATTGTGCTAGACTTCCCCAGGGGAGATAGAACTCATGGGAACAGAGATGGTACATGCTACCCTAGAGAAGGTGTAGATCATCAAGGAGTGGATGAAGACTTCACAGAGCTGGCAGAAATCCTATGCTGACAGGAGACGGAGACCTCTAGAGTTCAAGGATGGTGACTATGTCTTTTTATGGGTCTCAACTCGACTATGTTTGCAGATATTTGGCTAGGGAGGCTAGTTATCTTTGAGGTTCATCGGACACTTTAAGGTCCTCAGTAGAGTTGTTGAGGTGGCTTACCACTTAGCTCTTCCACCTCAGTTTCACTGGGTTCACAACTTTTTCCATGTATCCCAGCTGAGGAGATACGTGCACGACCCTTAACAACACATTTACTGGGGCGAGTTGGACATCGACAATGGGGCGACGTTTATGGAGGTTCCAGTAGAGATTGAGGATCAATAAGAGTGGGTCCTTCGTGGGTGGTCGATACCTCTGTTGTGCATTCGCTGGCAGCATGGGAAACTCGAGGAGAGCACATGGGAACGGGAATCTCAAATACGTGCTCAGTACCCCCACTTGTTTCCCTAGTTTATGTTGTGTATTTTGGAGATTAAAAGCCCTGAGGTGGGGAGAACGTAAAGACCCATATTTTCCCATGTAATTTTTTTAAATTATATTGAAATTTTACTAATCTAAGAACATTTATGGTGCATGATTATGAGTCTCGGAGTGGATGGAATGAATTTTTGAACTTTTTTTCATGTACGTTTAGTAAACCTACGAGTGTGGTTATTGTAACTTTTGAACTGGTTCTCAGAATTAAAATCCGAGGACACATTTGAAATCTTAGAGCTGGTATTCGCTTAAGGAGACCATCTCCTCAACCGAAATAGGTCGAGAGTGATAGTTAGTTTTCAGACATTTGTGCGTATGTTAAATGAATGAAAATAAAATAAAACATATTTATATTAGTTTTCTTGTTGAAACCTCCATTTGAGTTACGGAGGTGGGGACCTCCCGAGTTTGAATCCTACTTTTTGAATTTTGGTGGTGGGGACCACCCGAATGATTCTTTAATGTCGGGAAATTCCTTGGAATCCGGCCATTTATTTGTGAAAATGTAATTTAATTTAATGTTCCATTTAATTATGCCAACACAACCAAATTAATTGTGCCAACCTAAATTAATTTGATAAACCTAATTTAATATATGATGGATCCTCATTTCTTGGCTGGAAATAATTGGAAAATAAGATTTAAGATAGCCTTGGAGAACCAGGAAGAACTTTCTCTAATGAAGAAGCACCCCCAATGAAGAACGTGGAACCAACCCTAAGCCCGGATCGGATGCATCTTGCGGAAGTGATGAATGTTGATGTTCTTCATCGCATACATCTTTCATCCTCGCACCACCTCCAACGAACAATTGAGGTAGGTTTTTTACACAATGAATTTATTCTATTGAATCTTCATATCCTAAATTCAAGAAGACAGTGGTCAAAAGAACATTTCCATTGTACCGCACATTAACCTTGCTTCACATCCTTTTATTTCTTCGTGTGTTTTTCATGCGTTCTTCAAACCCCTAATTTTTATTGGAACTGTAAATACATAGTTTTTCTGATTGTGATATATGGACGCAAAAGCCTCAATACAAGGATTGTGAATATGAAATCATATAATTTTTCAGGCTTGGAACGAACCCGCAGTGGCTCATGGAAGAAGGTGATGGCCGGCACCCTGCTGTCTGTGAGGAAGGAAGGGCAGCGCGTGTCTGCACCACCAGTTGAAGATGAGGCCACAACCCATTGGCCATGGAGGGGCAGGATGGAATCCGACAACTAGTGGACCACATGCCGGAGCGGCGGCACGCGTTCGCACTGCCGGTGTAGCAGGAGTTTGGGGCTTCTTGGCCGCGGTGGAGGTGGACGACGGCCGGCACCCGGCCAGCCGCAGGTGGGTACAGTGGCACCATTGTGCCATTGGAAGAAAGTCTGGCTGGATGAGGCACACCATGTGGGACCGCCAAGTGGTCTCGCGTGCCATCCTAGATGCACCACAAGGTCGTACCATGAGGCCGCAATGCTGGCCACACCGTGAGGCCGCACTGCGGGCCTCCCCACAAAGCCACACCGTGAGGCCGCACAGTGAGTCCACACTACGCGCCACATCGTGAGACAGCAATGCGGACCTCACTGCAGAGCCACACTGCGAGGCCACATTGTGAGGTCGCACCACGAGCTGCCAAGCTGGCTATTGTTACGGGTCGCATCCTTTGCGGGACGGGCCAGGCCGACCCTTACGCAGGTTGGGCCAGACCACGGCCCAGCGGGCCGGACCCGCTGAGGCCCAGGCCATCCGGGCCAAACGTGGAGCAAGTCGGGCTGAGTCGGACTGGACCCGGGCCCATTTGTGCCTAGTATTCCCTTTTTTCCATAACATGAGAATCGGGAACCCATTTGATGAACCATTTGTGGCGTAGGAATCCTTGGATCGAGATGGTCCTTTTGATATACTTCACATTACTTTTGGTTATGGTTATAGTATGGTAGGGATGGATCATACCCCGAATCCAATCGGGCCCTTGGAGCGGAAACGCTAATAACTTACAGACTAGGTGTTCGATTGACACGCTGTCTATTGTGTTGGGTCTCTTTTGACGTGACAGACCATTGGGTTAATTTTTCATGGAACTTAGGGGAGGGAGGGCTATGACCTATGTCTTGTGGAGTGGTTCACCCAAGCGTGATACATACGGAACCCTACGACTGGCTGAGACTTGACGACTCTTGACCATTTCAACTCAAAGTGACTCAACCAGCCCATTGGGGAGCACCATTGTGTGATATGGTAGACCCATGGTGGGGAGTGCCTTTTTGTGACGTGGCATACCCACAGTACTCGATTGGAGGAGTACCTCAGCGGGCCTTGAGGGGGAGCACCTCTGTATGATGCAGCAGAACCACGATGGGGAGCACCTCTATGACATGTCAGACCCACGGTACTTGATAGGGGAAGTACCTCAGTAGTCCAAGGTTAGTGAGAAGAACATCTGTTTGAAACGATAGGCCCAATGTACTTGATAGAGGAGGATTTCTCTAGCAGTAGAGGTGTTCAGAATGTTACTTGTTACTATCCCTAGAGAATCTTGTGGCTGGCTATCAGCTTCTATAGCGATCCTATGTGAGTCAGCATTATAATTTTGTTTCTCAGAGTTGTATACCTAGTGTGAGAGGGATCTTTATCTTTGTGATATTATTTACTTAGTGGAATATTTTGTCTTTGGGATTTTGAGTTAGGCCTCATGTTTCCTCATGATTGAGATGAGTTTACTCAACAACTTAGGTATATGTATGGGCATACACATAAGTAGGGTTGTCAGTTATTTTCATGTTTTGAGGTTTATCCTTTGTGGATTTTGTGAGACCTTCAAGGGTCTCGGGGTCCCTACTAAGTATCGTTATACTCACCCCTACATGAGATACATCCGCACCTTGTTGGGTTTGGTGGAAATGATGGACAAAGCTGACTGAGGATGTGGGTACAAGTACTAGAGGTAGCTCAAGGGTGGACCATAGACGAGGAATACTGCAGAGAAGACCGTTTGAGATTTGTACCTACCCTTTAGGTAGGAGTCCTTGGTGGGTGTTCAAAGGGGTTGTACTTAGTTTTACTTGTATATTCTAGTTTTTATTGTACTTTACAATTGGGTCTGTATTCTGGCCCCTATTACTTTCTTTACACACACTGTTAACTACATATTTATACATTGAGCTTGTATCATTCTTTGTGCTTAGTTGTGTGAATTATAGGTTATAAAGCCAATGTCTTCCCGTTTTTAGGGAATATGCCTTTTGGTGCTAGTCGCCTGCCCCTGGCCTATAGAAGGTGGGATTAGGGTAGTCACGGCACATGCCCTGAGGGGCGAGTCATGATAGGTGAAATTGGTTTGACATGATACTTGATTATGTCATATAATGGACCAGATTTATTAAAAATGTGTGTCTTTGTATATAATTAAATTTATGAATCTATTGATTTTATACTCTCAATCGCACTAAGATTGATGAATGCTATGGATATTGATCATGAACCAAAAATTCTGAATGGTTGTAGGCAAAGTGGTTTATCAATCCAAATGAGACAGAATTTATTTAACATTCATATATTTCATAATAAAATGTAATTGATGATTTTCATTTGATGAATAATATTTCTAATGTGAGGGAGGCATAGGTAGAATCTCTTAAACCCCATTGTAATGGTATTAATTGTTAATATCTCATTTTGTTTATTTTTTAATATCATGTGTTTTATATTATTGAAATAGTTGTTTTAATGAAATGGTTTTTATTTTAAATTTTAATTTATTTCTTTGATTATTTTGTAGAGTTTATAATGAACTAATAATGAAAAATAAAATATTTTTTAGTTAAAATGTTATTTTTAGTTGGGTATTTTTTATATTTTTGTCATATATGTGAAATTTTATAAATTTAAAATGGTATATATTTTTTAAAAACCATAGAATCAATCACTTTCATTCACTTAAGTATGAATCTTTTATATTTTATGTCTCTCAATGGTTCTTATTAAGTCCTCTCTCTCACACCTTTTCTGTGTACATTTTTTGACATGCAATTCCACATATTTATTTATAAGTATATAAAAGTAAATGAGGATAACTATTTAGATGTTTGATTTTTCTTCTGGGTGTTTGTGTTGTATGTAAGGTCACCACTAGCCGATGGTGTGGGAGAGGATATCATTATATGGGGCATTCATGCATGATATGGTTTCTGTTTATTGCAAGGATGTCTTGGTCTGGTAGTATAAACATGTTTTTCAGTATTTATAAGGGTATAAAACATATTCATCCTAGATATTATGATAAAATATTTAGAAATTTGATAGTTATATTTATTTTATATATTGTATATTTCATTTATAGGATTTTATATTTGAGGAAATTTAATTTAATTAAATATTTTCTACAAATAATATTCAACATTCAACGTTAATTATTTTTCAAACCAATGTGGATCCCAATCTTCATCAGTTATTATCAAAAATCCATGTTAAAAGTTGAACTAGAAAAGAATTTCAATGCCAATTTTTCAAAACAAAACAGATGTTTAAATAAACATTCAATGTACCTTTTTAAAAACTAATTTTTAAATACTAAATCATTTTTATAGTTGGACACTCAACATTAGTTTTCTCTAGAAATAGATGTTGAAAGATTGAATTGAATTATCTGTGTTCAAAATAATAAAATTTCAATCATCAATTATATAAAAAATGACATTGAAATATTTATCACGACTCGTCCTCGGGGCCCATGCCATGACAACCCCAAGCCCGCCTCCCATAGGTCAGGGGCTGGCGACTAGCACCAATGGCATAAATCCTGATAACTGGGAAGGCATTGCCTTTATAAAAGAACAAAAACACCACAGAGTACAAGCGGAAGTAAAACACTAAGTACAAAAGAAAGTGTTGAGAAGTAAATGGGCCAGAATACAAACCCAACTGAATATATAGCTACAACTGAACAAAAGTACAATAGAAAAAGACACCAGCTGGATGAACGGAAGCGGCTCCTAGGTCGTCTTCCTCGGATCCTACCTAAAGGGTAGGTATAGATGGCGCATCTCCTGGATCGTCCACCACGGATCCTACCTGAAAGGTAGGTACAGATATCCTCCACAACGCTCTCGCCCGTTAACCTCCTCCGTGTGTCGTCTCGTTGTGAAGTACACCTCCGGATACTGACTCGTTGTGTGGTCCACCTCTGGGTACCATCCAGTCCTCGAACACTCGGCCTCCGTCAACACTACCCATCGTCTGCAACCAACACAACGAGGTGCGGGCATAGCCCATGCAGGGGTGAGTATAACGATACTCTGTAGGGACCCCGAGACCCACAAGGTCTCACTAAAACCAACATGGATAACCACAAAGAAGATCTCAACTGATAACCTCTACTTAGTTATATGCCAATACATATACCTAAGTTATCAAGTAAACCATCTCAATCATGAGGAAACACAATGATTATGAAATCAATGGATAACCACTACCCAGGTATATGCCCATACATATACCTAAGTTATCAAGTGACCCATCTCAAACATGAGGTATACACAAAGATCAAAGACTCAGCTCAAACCAGGATTTTCATTATCGAAACTGTAACTTCTAAAGAGCCCCGTCTCTGGAGTGCACAGTGGTCCTGCCATGACTATGAGGTACTTCTCACTAACCTAAGACTGGTGAGGTACTCCTCCTGTCGAGTACTATGGGCATGCTGCTACAACCAAGAGCTTCCCACCATGGGTCTGCCGCTACAACCAAGCGCTCCCCCTCATAGCCTCCAGAGGTACTCCTTTTGTTGAGTACCGCAGGTCTGCCGCTACAACCAAGCACTCCTCCGCCATGGGTCTGCCGCTACAACCAAGCGCTCCTCGTCATAGCCTTCAGAAGTACTCATTCTTTTGAGTACCGTGGGTCTACCGCTACAACCATGTGCTCCTCCACCGTGGGTCTGCCACTACAACCAAGCGCTCCCCCTCATAGCCTACAGAGGTACTCCTTCTGTTGAGTACCGTTGGTCTTCCACTACAACCAAGCGCTCCTCTACCGTGGGTCTGCCGCTAAAACCAAGCGCTCCCTACTGGGATATCTGAAACACACTGAGTCGAACGGTCAAGCTGTTGTCAGGTCTCAGCCAGCTACACGGTATCCTTACTCCGCACGCTCGTCTCCAGGGGGTCTACTCCACGAGCTACTAGTCGATACTCCAAGTATCACAAAGTCCAATGAAGAAGTATCTCAAAGGACAGCCTCGTCATATGGGTCTCAACGCAGCATATGGCACGTCAATCAGATGCACGGTCTGTGAGTTATTAGCCTTTTCTTCCTAGGGGCCCGGTTGGTTTCGTGTAGAAACCAACCCTACCGTATCTCAACTATACCCCGAACTCACATAGGGTATACGCATAGGGACCATTTCTCAACGTGATCAACAACGTCGCTGACGGTTCGTCAAACGGACGTCCGGTCTGAAAGTTATCAACTTTTCCGTTTGAGGGGCCCGGTTGGATTTCAGGTACAATCCAACCTGGACACTATCCAACTACGTCCAATCCATGGGCAAAGTATGCCAAAATTTCCGTCTTATGAAGACAAATCCAACAAAGTCGACGACATGTCAATCGGACGTCCGGAGCTTATGTTATAAGCATTTCCGCTCCGAGGGCCCAGTTGGTTTCAGGTTCAAACCTACCCGGTCGTACACGAAGTTCTCTGAAACCTTGATTATAATATACCGAAATGACCATCTCGATCTAAGGATCACATCGCAACTAATGGTGCATCGATCGGAGGTTTGTAGACCAAGTTATGGGCATTCGAACGGGAACACTCCGAAATGGGGGGTCTGGGCCCGGCTCGACCCGGCCTAACCCCCCTGGTTCGGCCCAAACCGGGTTGACCCGACCCGGGTCCGGGTGCGGCTCATCGGGGTGCGTCCCGACCATATGGCTCATCGCGGCTCGGCCAGCGTGGCCGAGTGGAAGCCACGGAGCGGGGGGGGGGGGGGGGGGGTTGTGGCCCCCTCGCCGTTGATTGATGCCGGCGGCGGTTTGCTTCGCCGCCGTTCCTCCAGGATCCCACGCGGCCACGGGATCCCCCATGACGCACTGTCGCGGCGGTTCGTTTTCTTTGGCGACGTGATAGGGTGTCGCGCCTCCAAGGTTTCTGCAGGCCACCAGAGTTGCTCTGGTGGTCCGTTTTCAAATCCATCTGCGCCGGCGTTCATCTCGGGTCTCGAAATTTTCTGTGGAAGCTTCAAAATTACCTTGCGGCCCCGATTGTCATCTCTCATCAATCCACGCACAATGATCAATAATCAAACTGTGTCCTCTTCATAGTTTTCTAGCATGGCGTGATGGTGCCGCGGCATGTTCGACTTCAACGGCGCGGCGCGACGGTGCCGCACTTTTTCGCCCTTTCTCAATGTTTCCGTGCGGGGAAACCGTACCGCGCCACCTTTCACGTGCCATAACAAATTCAAACAAACAAGGGGGAGGAGGGTCGGCCATGTTCGTGTAGTCTGACCTCCTCCCGTTATTAAGATAACAGGAGTCCCAATTGAAACCAAGAAAAGTGACAGATGAGATCACGCTCAACAATAAATAAACCCCTACCTTATGTAAACGTTGAATGATGTTTTGTCACGGAAGGAGAGGGTCGTTGGCGGCACAGTACACGGTGTCGCGTCGTCAATCTCTGAGGAAGGTGTCTCTCACCGTCATCCTTCGTCATAGGTCGGTGTTATTCGTCGGTGACAGTGCATTCTTGGCGTTCCTCAAGGAGGAAGAACGTCCTTCAGAACTTAGAGCTTTCCTTCCCAAATCCTTTCGCACCATCAACTATTCTCCCACGAAATAAGACTTAGTCTTATTTAATTAACACACAAGCCAAAAGAATTCATTTGAAATTCAAACGAATCCAAGAATTAATTACTTGAAAAACCTACACAATTAATGAGTTGACATTATTTAAAAAAACCGGGGGGGTTCTTTTTGAGAGTTACAAAAATTAAGAGGGGAAAAGTTATGAATTATAGGGGAAGGTGAGGGGATGGGATCGTGTGGGCCCCACCCCACATTAATCCTCTAAAAGGTAGTTACCAAAAATTAGGTCCAACACCTAACTCCCTTACATAGGTTATAACCACATAAAATAGAGGAAAGGTGTTGTGACACAACACTTAATCCTCTTTACAAGAAAAGAAAATATAATTGTAAAACAATTCTATTATTATCCCTCACTTTATTTAAACAACTCATCCTGAGAAAATGAAACTTCAGAAAGGGGTCTTCTTAAGCAATTACCAGCGCTGCAAGTTCATCGGTGCCCTCGGATTTCGATTCCAAGCACCGGTTCAAAAGTTAGGAAAACCCACTCGTTCGTTCATTGAACGTACCCGAGATAAACATCGGAAAATGATTCCAGGCACATCGGGCCTCGAAATCAGGAACTTTTAGAAACTATGTTCTTGTAAAATCCCAAATAAAATTAATAAAAAATATCCCTTGAATTTTACGGGTCTTTACATTACTCCCACCTCAGGGCTTTACGTCATCGTAAAGCTTTAACACAAACTAGGGATACAAAAGCGGTATTGAGCACGCATCTGAGCCTCCCGCTTTCATGTGATCACCTGGAGGTTCCCGTACTGCCAGAGAAAGTGCACCCCAGGAATCGACCATCCTCATAGAATCTGCTCCTGTCGATCCTCGATCCCCAATGGAACCTCCATGAAAGTCACCCCATCGTCATCGTCCAGCTCTTCATGGTCGATGATATGAGAAGGGTCGAGCATGTATCTCCTCATTTGAGATACGTCGAAGTCTTCGTGAACCCGGTGCAACTGAGGTTGATGGGTCAAGCGGTAAACCACCTTGCCTATCCTTCTGAGGACCTAGAAAGGTCCGCTGAACCTCGGAGATAACATTCCGCATTGGCCACATCTTCGTAAACCTCATTGAGGTGAGACCCGTATAAGGACGTGATCGTCATCCTCGAACACAAGAGGCCTCCAATTCCTGTTAGAACTGAAACTCAAAACGACTGCTACCATGAGGGTAAGGTTGACCGACTCAATAGTGATCGGTCGCACCCTCCTGTGCATGAGTTTATCTTGTGCTGCCTTGGGTTTCCTTTTCGCCAACCAAGGAAAACCCATCCCGATGTCGTAGTTAAACCAAAACCTTTTTCCCTAATACCATCAATTTGTGTATGAACTGTGATTACCCAGTCCATAGTCAAACCAACGTCGTAAGGCCTCGACGCTGCCACCAGGAGATTCCAACCAAAATCTCGCCTCGAGGGTCTGACCACACCGTCGGCGTAAGTTTGATTATCGAGACTTCTCCCAAGGTATCTCCGGACGTGAGGGTCAAGTCTACGACTTACCGGAAACTCTAGGTCTGGGACAAGATTTGTGAAATAAAGGAATGATTCATATCTATGTCTGTTACTATGGAAGCTAGTAGTGGATACAGATTGTCCCTTGAATCATTTTTAGATCCATTGGGTCACACTCCTTGACTGCATGCAGCCGCACTCTTCCTCCGCCCTCCAGCTCCATGATCCTGGCGGGGACAACTAAGGCGGGTGGTTGTAGCATGTTAAAATGTACACCACCTCATGCTGCTCTCCTAGCTCTACCTCTACGTCTGCTACTTCGCAGACTCA
The DNA here is from genome assembly GCA_963277665.1 of Viscum album. NCBI lineage: Eukaryota > Viridiplantae > Streptophyta > Magnoliopsida > Santalales > Viscaceae > Viscum > Viscum album. Next base: position 930,616,531 of record OY728143.1, on the reverse strand, counting down.
TCTCTCCTTAAAGCTTCCTCTTCTTGAAACATTTAACACGCCTGAGTATCTAAGACTGGCGCCGGTTTCCTGTTTCTTACTGCACTGTGCAGTCTTCATCTGCTCCTGGATGATCTGCACCTTCTTTTCCTAGGATATGAAAGAGCTGCTAAAATTTCTCCTTTTCCGAAAATAGAAACTCAGCCCCATCTCTTGGACGAACCACGCTCATTGCCTAATACAGTGAATCCTGACATGAATGATGTATTCATTCCATGGATGACGTCGTAATGCCTTGACATTTCTACCAAGAGATCTAACTCTCACTATCGCCTCAAAGGGTTGAGTCACACTGTCGGCATCAGTTTGAGGTCACTAGGACTCCTCCAGTAGAAATCTCGAAAGTGAGGTTCAAGTCAATAGTTTTAAGTGGGACCACTCAGTATCAACCAAACAAAAGGACATGAAATCAATTATCACAAAGATAAGTGTCTTTTTATTATTTCAGCTCATAGTACAAAGACACAAATACAACAGCAACATGGAACTAGAAGTACAAGGGACATATCAACTAGTTCCTCTCATGTCCACCTGCTCCCGGAGCTCTACAGCCTTGTCCACTGCTCGGTTGTTGCTCAAGCACTCGCTACTGCTTCTACCTCGGTGTCTCCTCCAAGGCCTATGGATCGACTGTGCGGGGGGGTTGGACAGTCACGTGCCAGGTGACCCTTCCTGCCGCATTCATAACACTTCTTGCTCCTCGTACGGCTGGATATGGTCCTCTTGGACCTCTGTATCATCTGTCTACTACCCACAGATGACTCGGCTACTGATTGAAAATCCTGTGGCAAAGGCAGAAGCTCTTGTACACGCTCAGGGTGTAGAGCTACTGGCACAAACTCCACTATGAAGAAGGTCTTGAACTCTTCTCATGTGAAGGTCATCTCGTCGCAAAACTGGAACAAGTGGATCTACCACCTGCCTGGTGCTGCCTGAAGAAGGCTGGAAGCAGAGATCACCATGAAGTCTGCAGGCATCCCCACTAACCTGAAGACTCTCACCACGGCCTCCAGCCAATCCTCAGCCGCCTGCGGGTCTGTCTCTCCCCGGGACCTGGGTGGCCTCTGGCCTTGGAACCCATGCAGCGTGCTCAAGGGGCGTGCATCACATACTGTTGGGGCTGGTGGCATCGGTGGCCCAACGTATGGTAGTACTGCTGGTGCCCCCGCTGGTGCCTCAATTGCAAGAGGGCCATGTACAGAAGCCTCGTCGCTCGGCAGGCTGTCAGTACACACATCCCTCTGGGATCTAGCTGGTCTTCCAGGAAAATGCATCCTGAAATAAACAACGTGACATGGTCAAACGATTATACCTGGTGATCTTACCTGGTTCGGGCTGACTAAAAAAACATCTGGAAACACACACGCAATCAGTGTTTTCATGCACAAAGTTGGAAATCAGTTGTTAGGGTCCTGGTGTATGCATACGTCAGCCGCCCGCACCAACACTAGACTCCCTGAACTGAAAACCACACTCGGTACTCATAACACTATCGCTTCACAGAAAGAAAATATCAGAGTTATAAGTTCTACGGTAGATCTGACTCCTCTGATACCAATTTATCATGACCTGACCTCGTGGCCCATGCCGTGACTACCCCAAGCCTGCCTCCCATAGGCCAGGGGATGGCGACTAGGACCAAAGGCGTAAATCCCGATAACTGGGAAGTCATTGCCTTTATAAAAAAAAACAAACACCACAGAGTACAAGTGGAAGTAAAACACTAAGTACAAAAGAAAGTTGTGAAAAGTAAATGGGCCAGAATACAAAACCAACTGAAATTAAAGCTACAACTGAACAAAAGTACAACAGAAAAAGACACCAGCTGGAAGAACGGAAGAAGCCCCTGGGTCATCCTCCTCAAATCCTACCTTAAGGGTAGGTAAAGATGGCGCAGCTCCTAGATCATCCACCACGGATCCTACCTGAAGGGTAGGTACAGAGAGCCTCCACAACGCTCTTTCCCATAAAAATCCTCCGTGTCTCGTCTCGTCGTGAATTCCACCTCCAGATACTGACTCGTTGTGTGGCCCACCTCCGGGTACCATCCATTCCTCGAACACTCGGCCTCCGTCAGCACTACCCGTCGTCTGCAACCAACACAACGAGGTGCAGGCATAGCCCGTGCAGGGGTAAGTATAATGATAATCAGTAGGGACCCTGATACCCTCAAGGTATCACTAAAACCAACATGGATAACAAAAAAGAAGATCTCAACAGATAACCTCTACTTAGGTATATCCCATACATATACCTAAGTTATCAAGTAACTCATCTCAATCATGAGGAAACACAAAGATTATGAAATAAATGGATAACCACTACCTGGGTATATGCCCATACATATACCTAAGTTATCAAGTGACCCATCTCAAACATGAGGTATACACAAAGATAAAAGACTCATCTCAAACCAGGATTTTCATTATCGAAACTGTAACTGCTGAAGAGCCCCGTCTCTGGAGTATACAGTGGTCCTGTCATGACTCTGAGGTACTGCTCACTAACCTAAGACTACTGAGTTACTTGTCCTATCGAGTACTGTGGGCCTGCTACTAAAACCAAGTTCTTTTCACCAGGGGTCTGCCGCTACAACCAAGCGCTCCCCCTCATAGCCTCTAGAGGTACTCCTTCTGTCGAGTACCGCGGGTCTGCAACTACAACCAAGCACTCCTCCGCCATGGGTCTGCCGCTACAACTAAGTGCTCCCCCTCATAGCCTCCAAAGGTACTCCTTCTGTTGAGTACCGTGGGTATGTCACTACAACCAAGCGCTCCTCCGCCGTGGCTCTGCCACTACAACCAAGCGCTCCCCACAGGGCTATCCGAAACACACCGATTCGATCGGTCAAGCAGTCGTCACGTCTCAGCCGGCTACACGGTCTCCATACTCCGCATGCTCATCTCTGGGAGGGTCCGCTCCATGAGCTACTGGTCGATACTCCAAGTATCACAAAGTCCCACTAAGAAGTATCTCAAAGGACCGCCTCATCATAGGGGTCTCAATGCAGCAGACGGTGCGTCAATCGGACGCCCGGTCTGTGAGTTATTAGCCTTTTCGTCCTAGGGGCCCAGTTGGTTTCGTGTACAAACCAACCTGACCGTATCTCAACTATACCCTGAACTCACATAGGGTATACTCATAGGTACCGTTTCTCAACATGGTCACCAACGCCGTTGACGGTACGTCAAACGAACGTCCGGTCTGAAAGTTATCAACTTTTCCGTTCTAGGGGCCCGGTTGGATTTCAGGTACAATCCAACCCAGCCACTATCCAACTGCGTCCAAACCATGGGAGAAGTATGCCAAAATTTCCATCTCATCAAGAGAAATCCAACAAAGTCGACGGCACGTCAATCGGATGTCTGGAGCTTAAGTTATAAGCGTTTCCGCTCCGAGGGCCCAGTTGGTTTCGGGTTCAAACCAACCCGGGCATACCCAAAGTTTTCCAAAACCTTGAGTGTAATATACCGAAACGACCGTCACGATCCAAGGATCGCATCTCAACTGACGGTGTGTCGATCAGAGGTCTGTAGCCCATGTTATGGGAGTTTGAAAAAAACAATTCGAAATGGGGGGTCTGGGCCCGGCCCGGCCCCACCCCCCCTAGGTCGGCCCGGCACGGCCCGGCCCGGCCGCATGGCCCGTCGCGGCTCGGCCAGGGTGGCCAAGTGGAAGCTGCGGAGTGGGGCGGTTGCACGGCCCCCTCGCCGCTGATTGATGCTGGTGGCGGTTTGCGCCGCCGCCGTTCTTCCGGGATCCCGCGCGGCCGCGGGATCCCCCGTGCCCCATCGCCGCGGCAAGCCGCCGCGTTTGGTTTTCTCTGGTGGCGCGCTAGGGTGTTGCCGCCTCCTGGTGGCCGGATGGCTCCAGCCTCCGCTCCCGGTCACCGGCAGCACCGCGTCGGCGCCCCGCGCCTCCAGGGTTTCCGCGGGAAACCGGAGTTGCTCTGGTTGTCCATTTTCAAATCTATCTACGTCGGCGTTCATCTCAAGTCTCAAACTTTACTGTGAATGCTTCAAAATTACCTTGCAGCCCCGATTGTCGTCACTCGTAAATCCACGCACAACGATCAATAATAAAATCGCGTCATCTTCGTGGTTTTCTGGCATGGCGTGACGACGTCGTGGCTTGTTCACCTTCAACGGCGCGGCGCGACAACGTCGTGCTTCTTCGCCCTTTCTCAAAGATTCCGTGCGGGGAAACCGCACCGCTACGCCTTTCACATGGTGCAAAAAATTCAAAAAAACAAGGGGGGAGGAGGGTCGGATGTGTTCGTCCGGTCCGACCTCCTCCCGTTATTATGATAACAGGCGGACCAATTGAAACCAAGAAATGTGACAGATGAGATCACACTCAACAATAAATAAACCCCTACCTGGTGTAAACGTTGAACGAAGGTTTGTCGCGGAAGGAGAGGGCCGTTGGTGTCGCGGTACATGGCATCGCGTCGTCGATATCCGAGTAAGGCGTCTCTCACCGTTTTCCTTCGTCGGAGGTCAGCATTCTTCGTCGGTGACGGTGCGTTCTTCGCGTTCTTCAAGAAAGAAGAATGTCCTTCGAAACTTAGAGCATTCCTTCCCAAATCCTTTCGCACCATCAACTATTCTCCCATGAAATAATACATAGTCTTATTTAATTAACACACAAGCCAAAGGAATTCGTTTGGAATTCAAATGAATCCAAGAATTAATTACTTGAAAAACCTACTCAATTAATGAGTTGACTTTATTTAAAAAAGGGGGGGTTCTTTTTGAGAGTTACAAAAATTAAGAGGGGAAAAGTTATGAATTCTAGGGGAAGGTGAGGGGTTGGGCTCTTATTGGCCCCACCCCACCTTAATCCTCTCAAAGGTAGTTATCAACAAGTGGGTCCCACCCCTAACTCCCTTACATAGGTTATAACCACATAAGAGAGAGGAAAAGTGTTGTGACACAACACTTAATCCTCTTAACATGAAAATGAAATATAATTGTAATACAATTATATTATTATCCCTCACTTTATTTAAACAACTCATCCCGAGAAAATGAAACTCCAGAAAGGGGTCTTCTTAAGCAATTATCGGTGCTGCGAGTCATCGGTGCCCTCGGATTTCTATTCCGAGCATCGGTTCAAAAGTTAGGAAAACCCGCTCATTCGTTCACTGGATGTACCTAAGCTAAACTTCGGAAAATGATTCCGGGCACACTGGGCCTCAGAATCAAGCGCCTTCAGAAACTGCATTCTTGTAAAATCCCAAAGAAAATTAAGAAAAAAATTCCCTTGAATTTTACGGGTCTTTATAATGTTAATGAGATATTTCCACATCATTTGTATAGTAAATGTGACGTGGTAATATATTTTTAATGTCGGTTAATATAAAAAAACTAGCATTGAAACCCCCTTTAGTTCACTTTTGGAAACTTTTAATCATCAGTTTTATTAAAAATGACATTGAAAATATTATTTATAATATCTCTTTTATGAATATCATTTAAATAATGATGATAAAAACTAAATAAATCTATTTGGATATATATTTTTTCACTGCTATTGATAATATAGATTATATTTCATGGCTACTTTTTTTCACCTAATGCACAGTTTTTCCTACATCATTCAATAGTTCTCTGTTTCATGTCATTATAGTCAATAAATTCCACACAATTTCATGTAAGATTAAAGGACAGCTGAAATAAACAATATAATTTGATATGTATCTCTATAATGGTGATGAATAAGTATTATTCTATAGAATAGTAATTGATGACATTTTACAATTATGAAGTGTTCAAGAATATTACATTGTCAAAATACTATATTTTATACCTCAATGATGATTTTCCATGTTTATAATAGTGAAAATGAATGTGGAAGAGTAGTTTTCATTATGCATGAAAAGTTTATACTATATAGTGGATAACATTTGGGTCATTGAAATAATCATAATGTATGTAATTAGATTTTTAATGGTTTAATTAATCTTCATAATTCAAATAAAGGGTCGCTTCATGCCCACTATATTCATTTTTTATTTTATATAAGAAAATTATGGATTTATGTTAATATTTTCCTTATCCTATAGTTGTAGGATTTATCCGATGGCCTTCCAAAGAATTCCCATGAATTTCACAATAAAATAGTTTTAGAAAATGTTTTTTCCCTTCTAATGAACAAAATTTAAAATATGTTTTATAAGAGGTATATATGGATATTTCAATGGGGCTATACAGTTTATCATGGGGAGTTGGTTTCAAAACCTATATTTTATGTTATATTTCTCTTTAAATAAATTTAATTTCTATGATAGCTTTCCTAACACACAACATCGAGTTTTTATAAACAATGATATAATTCTGAAATATCATTATTTTATATCATAGTTATCTTTTAGTCATCATATTACTATATTGGAATAATTAAACTAAATTATAAAAACATTGTTTTTTAAAATTTTATAAATTAATTAATTAGTTTTTATTCTTTTAGAAATTAAATTAAAATCATTTGAATGTAAAAAATATATATTTAAAAGAACACTTTTTAATATACAAAATGTGTTTTGATCATAATAAATTAAAATAATATATATTTATTAATGTTATTAATTAAATGTGTCAATAGTATATCCATTCAAATATTTAAATAGTCATCTAAAATTTTTTACATGGAATAGAATTAAGATAAATTCAATTTTATGCTTAAAAATTCATTTTATATTACACGAGTTGGTTGTTTGTTGATTAATTTTTTAACATAATTAATAGAAAGAACAATAAAAAAATCTATGCTTAAGTTTAAATAGAGTTTAATGCTTGGTTTCCAAAGAGATAAGGACTGAAATTTAAAAAGATTATTACTTTAATTAGATTGGATGATTGTATTTCAACCATGTATTTCTTATATTTTAATATTTTGAATTTTGGAGCTACTTGACTTGAGTAATACAATATTATATTTTAATACTTTAAAAAATCCCTTGTGTTTCCTCTCCCTCCATTACAAAATTATATTTTATATTTTATCTTAAACTCACTACAAGATCATTTTCACTCTATCAATCACTAACTTAATAGATTGTTAACTTCCCTCCACATATCCTAAAGGTCCTAGTTACCATCCTTGAAAGGATTAATATGTATTCCAAAGGAGGTTTCTCAAAGTGGTATAAATCTTAACTATGTATTGTTAATTGTATTTTATATTTTACCTCCTCTACATCTATGGTATCCATAGTAAAATAATTAATTCAATATCTTTAATATACTAAATTGTTATTGTTATGATTGATTAACCATTTCCTTCTTCAATTCCATAAAATGTTAAATAAAATAATCTATTCTGAATATGTGTGATCTACCAACTCCACATAGTTATATGATTCATTTTTTATCATTTTTATTCATGATTATTAATTAAGATGGATTCAATGTCTATATATTTTATTTAGGGCATAATTATTCTTCTTTAATTATTATATCTTATATAACTTCTTACCTTTCCATTAGTTATAAAATTAGAACATCACTCATGTGTACATGTGGAGTACCACCTACACACAGTGATGTGATTCATTTTTCATCACAGATTTATATTAAAAATTATAAAATCATATTATATTAAAAAATATGATACTTAATTATTTAGTAATATTTCATATATGATGATGAAATAATGACCAGTGTGAATTTACTATACCATAGAACTGAAACATGAATGGAAAACATATCAATTTTCACAAGAATATTCATTTTAATGAAGAAAATTATTTAATAAAGGACACTTAAAAAATAATATTGATTGTTACATAGTATGTTATGTTATAATATATTTATGTAATATATATACTAAATCTCCATATATTGTATATAATATTTTTTTATATACCAATAATGAAAAACGTTGTGGTAAGGGGTGTATGTTACTATCTCATTTCTTTTTGGAATTGCCTTTTCTAAATATTTATTGAGAAAATTTATTTGTATTTTTACCATTAAAACACATTTTTTTAACCTAGGGTTATTTATTCAATTTTTTGATATTATTACCATTTCATCTCATTGGTACTTAAAATTATAGAAACCATATTTTTAATAAAAATCCAACATGATTTCCTCTTTGGTTGAAAAACTTTTACTCTATATCTATACTCTTAAAAAAATAAAAAGTTATTTACTATAAATAAAATATTTTAAAAAGATGACTTTAACTTCTATTCACTTTATTTTAAAATGTTTTAAATGTAAACTATCTAAAAGTTTTCCTAATATATATTTTTTACTTTAACCAATTTCTTATTAGCTTTTTTTCTTTTAACATACACCACATGAATGGATTTTCCCATTATCATGAATGTTCAATTCATTGATGCTCCCTTTAAAATTTTCCTTGGATTTTTTCAAAGAAAAATATTTTCTTTATAATTTTTTAATTATTATCTTCAACGTTATAAAATTAAAATATATTTTACAATAGTTTTGATGAATGTATTGAATTATATTTTAAATTTAAAAATCATTTATGAAAATATACATTAACTATTTTTAAACTTCACTTGGGATCTGATTTTATGATACAATCCACTTTATTTTTCAGGAAGTCTAATGGTGATGATGATTTAATGAAACATCTATGAAACTCATTTCTTTCCCATAAGTTAATTATGTTATGAAGAAATATTTATGAAATATTTTTCCATTCTATGGGTTATTCAATGATGAAATGATGAAATGTTTATGAAACCAATTTTCTTTCCACATGTTACGACATAGTGATATAATGAATTTTTTTATGAAATTATGGAACACAAATGTATGTTTTTCATTATGTGATGGTTGGACCCAAAATTATATATCCTTAAATTGATTAGGTGATGATTGTTATGTCATGAGATAATAATCACTATAATGGGAAGTGAACCCATATTAGTAAGGGACTCCAGCCAGTATGAAAGTTGTTGGAGTGAACCTTGACTAAGGAAAAGATGGAATGGGGAGATAACCAAATCCACCATCATAGACTTGGATGTGATCCTTGGTTAAGGAAATTATTTTCATTGGTCATTTTTATGCCAAAAATTTATATCTTATTACAATGATATGTTCCCATAGATCATGGTTGATTATTAATCATTTCATACACTTTGACTTATGCATTTTTTTTCTAAAAATAAATTATCCTCTGATTTTTTATTTTTGACTGATTGGGTGTGATTATTATAATTTATGATCTGATTCTCATACCCTTATTATAATATTATTCTCAATTATGAGAATTTTTTGATATCTCTCATGTTTACCATTTTTGAGCATCTGAGCTAAATAAATCTTTTATTTTCATTCTCCAAGTCATGAAGAATGGTTTTAAGTACGGTATATCAAAAACGTTTACAATATGAGAATAACATTTTTGGATTTATTTAATATCTTTCTTGTTATAAAATCATTATATATATTCTCTAAAGACACTAAACCATTACTATTCAAGGGAATGTATTACTGTGAGATTTATTGAATATTCTTCTAAAATGATGTTATATATATATATATATATATGAAATTATAGAGTAACCAGAGTTGGAATTAGATAGTGGTTTTTTAAATATTTATAGATTAATATTAGAAAAATATATAAAAAACCATGGGATGTGACTAAGTATAGTATAACTTCATAAATATTAGATAAAGTAGTGATTGTGAGGATTTCTTAGAAAATTAAACCCTCTATAGATACTGGAAAGTGGATGACACTATAAAACATATTCACCTTGGTGTAAAGCAATGAATGGGGTGGATTTTGTATTAACTCGACCATCACCCTTGCAGGATGAGTGGGCCTAATACCATACAACTGGTTAGACACTCATGGTGGATATTCATGGGTTAATTAGCATTTTTTTATAAACCATTATTAATTATTTGATTAGGTGATGGCCATGAGTGACCTAGGTTAAACTTAAGGTGTATTATATTGAAAATAAGGTGTTATAATTCATACATCCTATGCATAATTTTTTATGATTAAATGATTACTCTCTATGAATATTTTTACATACACTAAGATTTTCTATCTTCATCAATTTTCAGAGCCAAGAGGAATCCTATTAACAATGAATAACAGGTGTAATAAAATATTCATTCTCATGAGAAACCAAATTAATTGGGATATGGGATGCGAAATCATTCAGATATATTCACATAAATATATCAATATATGAATGGTAATATGAATAATACTAATCTTATCAAAAACCAAAGGAAGGAAAACTTAATTATTTAGTCTTTTATGTAGCAACATCAACCTTCCTTCTATAGTTCCCCTTATCCAATAATTATTGAGTAATAAATTAGTACCACTAAAAAGATAGTTTCTATTCTCTTATGTTTTTAACCATAAAATTTTTTCTTATAAGTATAACATTTGGAAGGAGAATAATAACAACAGTGAAATATTACCAAGAATTTCATGTGAGGGGAGGAAATTTGATCCCTAATAGGGAAGAGTTTAAGAATTTACTTTTCAATAAGTTTTTTCCATAAACTCTTCAAATGAAAAAGAAAGGAAATTTATATAATAAATTATTAATGATGTAAAATATATTTGTATGTATGAGGGAAATTTTAGCAGGCAGTCAAGTTATATTTCTGGTTTTATCATTGATCCTAGAAGAATGGATGACCAATTATTTTCTAAATTTATTCTGTGTCTCCAAAATGAATTTCCCATAAGAAAATTTAATATCCTTGATGATATAATTCAATATAAACTCAAACTATATTGTTAAATTAGAGGATCTCTCTGTTCTTGTGGTCTTATGGACCAAATAAAAAGATGTAGTTTTTGGAAAATTCTCATATTAAAATGCATTGAGGAAATGAAATTAATATTCCTTCTGGTAATATGATTTCACTAAAGAACATATTAAATTTCTATATGTGTTCTATTAAGTGATTTATGTGTGTTAAAGTAGGGTAAAAATAAAATAAATGATTAATTGTTATAAAGAGTATAATAAATCAACAATGATGATGAAAAATATCAAACCAATAACTTATCCACGTTGTAATATAACAATTGAATGTATTATCAAGATTATAAAAAATAGTGAAAAAATATGAGGGTTAATGAAAATAATATAAATTGGTGAACTATAAAACCCATAGGTAAATAAAATCTCATACAATCAGAATTGTTGTAGTGGTTCACAAGAGTGAAGTGGTGAAAGGTACACTTACAATCCAATATAGACCTATAAATAGATTATTTGATATTGGATCACAAACATTATTATATGAAAAGTATTTCTAAATGGTATCACAATCCAATAAAAATCATTAGTTGTTTTGTTGGAAGTGAATACTTCTAATGATTCAATGATTTCAACTCATGTCTATAGATTCTCTCAAATAGATGATTGGGTGAATGTACTTCTTGAAAATATTATTATTTAATCTTTAGTTGAATTTGATTATATTTTGGAAATGGAATATTTCTCTCTATATCTACATATACCATATCAATATACAAGGAAATAAAGTCACATTTGATATTCTAAATGAACATATGATCCTCATTCGTTGTGAGGATGAAAATGAACATCCAATGTAAGTTATATTTTTTATATAGGTTTACTTCCTATTCATGAGAGATATTTAACAAAAATTGTTTAGTAGAAACTATATATTGAATATATTCCAATAGATCATGATTATTATGAGGTATTTTATAAAAAAAATTCCAATTTTACCATGAATTATGATGTTGTGTTTTCAATAGAACTCATGCTTTCTGTTGTGCCTGTTTAATTTAATCTATATAGAATGGACCCAATTAAGTTACAGTAATTGAGGAAGAAATTCTCAGAGAATCATAATAAAGGATTAATACTCCTGTTGTATCACCATGGGGAGAATCATCTTTTTGTTAATATAAAAGTTGGGTTAATACATTCATTCCTTAACTATCAAGAACTAAAGAAGATTAATATCAACAATAAATATCATTTTCCTCATATTGATGACTTTTGTGATCAATTATGTGAAGATCAATTCTTTTCCAGGATTGAACATAATTTTGGAATACATCAATTGAGTTTCAAGAAAGAGGATATATCCATTATATCCTTTCATATAAGTTATGGTCATTATGAATTTATAGTAATGTCATTTGAACCTAACAATTCCCATGCTATCATAATATATCAAATGAAAAGAGTTGTTATAGATTTCCCTGATAATTTTTTGGTAGTCCATATAGATTTTATTTTTAAATATTTTAAGATAGAGTAAGCTCATGATGATCAATTGAAAATTGTACGTTGGACCCTAAGGATAGAGAAGCCTTATGATAAAATTACAAAGTTTGATTTTTGGTTTTAATAGTCACATTCATGTGTTATACAATAACATGTGAGGGAATATTTAGAGATTCTTAAAATATGGATTTTATTGAAAAATTTCCTATAATAACCATGGTAACTATGATGTATTTTTCATTTATAGTAAAAAGTTACTTTTGATGATTTATGATATATTTCTCATGACTTACTAATCAAAAAAAAAGTTGACTCAAAAGGGATCCAGTTCCTTTATAAATATGAGTGTGATAAAAATTTAATGGAGATGAAATTTTTTTTTTATGTATTTTAATTCCTTTTCTTTTTATGAATTATTTTTATATATTTTTTTGGAATAAATTAAATTTCCTTGATACCTTTCTTTACACACAACACTGAGTTCTGACAAACCTCAATGTACTAATAATGCTATTATTTAAACACTATAGTTATAACCAATCAATTAATAAAATAAATATTAAAAGTAATAACTAATTTTAAAATATTAAATATAATGGTATTATATAAAGAAAACATTCTGAAAAAATTAAATAATGCTTAGTGATTTTTTTTGTTTTTAAAATAAAAATTCGAAAAAAAAAATTATTTTTTTGAACAATAGAAAAAAAATTGATAGTTTTTGAAACTTAATTCAATATAAAAATTCTTTCTTTAAATCATCATATAAAAATTATTTTGGGGTAGTTTTTTTTATTTTTATGAAAAGGACTATTTTTTTCACTGAATTAGGAAAACTAATTATTTTTATTAAAAACATCTTTTTAATTTAAATTACTGATTTGGTTATTTTTTATTGAAAAATGGATTTAGAATTTAAATTAACTCAATTATATATCAATGAGTAAAATTTATTTCATTGTTATTATTTTCATGTTAAATAGTAATATAAAATCTTTTTAAACATTTGAAAATTTTCTCTTTAGAAAACTTCTTTCTCATTACATCTGTGGGTTTGATTTTAAATTTAGTTTTCCCAAATTTTTGAATATAATATGTTAAAATTTAATCCATATTTTGAATAAAAATATTATTATATTATTTAATAAGATCAAAAAAATTATTATAATAAATAGTAAAAAATTTAAAATTATTTACTATGGTTAAGGTAAAACTATGTTTTTCAGGGGGTTTATGCCAAAAATATAAGGGATAAAAGTTTCCCAAAAAGTTCCCAACACACATTTTATAGATATATGTAGAAATTATATCATCTACTATTGTGAATAGACCATTTTTTCCTTTTGTAATGTGAAAAACATTGGAAAAACTTTTTTCCTTTCAAAAATATACAACTATGCCACTCTCCTACCTTATAAAGGTTAACCCCTTTTCTTATCATCTTCAAAATTACCAAACCCATATTTTCTAATAATAATTAAAAAAAATTATTTAAATTTCTCATCCCATTATATAATCCTTATTTTAGTCATAAATCCTATCTATGAGTCCTTTTTGTGAAAACAAATATAAGTTTCCTAAATAAGAGGTAACACCCCTAACCAAGAATTTTATTTTATTTCTTCATCAATATAATGAATTTTTCAAACAAGATGATATAATAACCTCATTATCCTCCATATAATAGTATTTTATTATGGTTAGTTAATTACCAACAACCATATCCACTTTCATAAACTAGAATATGAAATCGACATTCGTGCGTACGGCGGATTGCTACCTCACAAACTGATGTTATTCATTTTCCATCACCACCTCTCGTGGATGGATATAATGATTTACTAAATATTTATATAATATATAAATTATTATTATATTTCTATTATTATTAAATCACATATAACTTTTTCATTTCCATTCATTTGGAATATGATAATGTCGCTCGTGTGTACAGTGGACTACCATCTCATGAAATGATGAGATTCATTTATTCTTTACATGGAAGGTAATAAGGGTAGGATTATTTTATATAGGAGATATATATGAAAAAATGATTCAATAATGATAATTTATAAGTTAAATGTATATTTTTAAATTCTTCAAGAAAATGGAAACAATGTTCATGTGTACATACGGCCTACCGTCTCCATGAAATATGTATTTCATTTTATATCCCTAAATAATATTGATCACTATGAAAACATATATATTTAATATATATTATATTTATACCAAGTGTAAAATTATGGATTTCCTGGAAACATGAACATAATAAGAGTAAGATAAATAAAATTAAAAACAAACTATAAAAATAAGGTAGTGGTAACACCCCAAGATTTTAAAGTATGTTATCTCATTAAAGTAATACAATAGCTTGCGCTACATGCAACACCGAGTTCAAGTGCACCATAACTACTAAAATAGTCGTTCAAAAAGAGGTTATTAATAGTATTAACTAAATTTTAAATCTTATACACTCTATATAATTTTAACATCCATATTATGTGTTTTTTAGACATAATATAAGAACAAAATCATTTTTTTCAGATGAAGTAAGTATTTTCAGAAAATGAAATTTTACAACCTTCTAATGGAAAACTGTTTTTAAAACCAATATTTGACACTTGTAAATTTTCAATTTAATTAAATTAATTTCTTCTTTATAATTGGGGCATAAAATTTTATTTTGGATAACTTTTTGGTACTTTTCTGATAACTTTTATAATTTGAGGAATAGTGAAAAATATTCTGTTTTAAATGAAAAACTTTTTTAATAGAAATAATTTATATTGTTAAGTTATTAATTTGAATGGTTTTGAAGTATAATTAGATTTTATTTTTATCATTTAATAAAATTTAGGTCATTATAAGTAATTTCACATTTGAAATTTGACATCAACACATGTCAATCTATTGATAGTTTTTACTTTTTAAAAACAAGATTTTTGGTTTTGACAGTGGGAATTAATTTTAAATAATAAAATACAAATTATATGTTTTGAATTTGGTAAAATAGACTCTATTTTTTGAATTATTAATATCAAAAAATAGCTTGGGGTAAATTTTTGGTGTTTTTCTAAAAACATTCAATTTTTGAGGAATAGTGAAAAACACTGCATTATTATTTAAAACTGACTTATTATTTAAATAATTATTTATTTTATTCAAATTTATTTTATGTTAGAATAGATATATAATAACTATATAAGTTCAATTTAATTCATTTGAGTCATTTTATTATAAAATTATATATATATAAGTTTATTCAACTTTTTAACCACTTTTACCCACCTTCTTGGCACATTAGAAAATTTGCATAAAACATAATTTTACCACTTCAATGAGTTGAATTTAATAAATCTTAGACATATGGTTGATATTATTATGTAAAATTTGATTAAATAAGATTAAAATAATTTTTGGTGAATGGTAACTTTTGACTTTTATTTACCACAATTAAAATTAAATAGAGTAATTAAGGGTAAAAATGATACTATAATTACCCTAACACGTGTCCTAATTCTATTGGATAAGTGTAATTAGTCCAAAAACAGCCTATGTAATAAATTATGACCATATTTGTACCAGTTTGATTAGCTTAGTATATTTATTATTATTTTATTTAAAGAATAGGTAAAAGTTTTAAATTCAATGTTTTATAATTAAAACATTTTTAATATAGGGTTATACATAAGATAAATTCGACTATAAATATTAATTAGAAATATAAAAATATTTATTATATCATGGTATTTTATTTACAATTTTTAAACATTAAATAATTTAATTTATTTATGACACAATGATGATGCAGTAATTACCTTATTAGTGAAAGAATCCAATAAATGGTATTATAAATATTAAAATAAATATAATTTCAAAGTTTATATGACATCGAAAATATTTCAGTGTAATATAACATGTTAGGGTTGATTTAATGTTTTTTTATAAGTAATCAATTCATCCTGACAATCACAAAAACCAAATACTAAATAGTGTCAAAATTGACATAAATGAGTTTTTGAAACAAATATTATATTATTAAATCATATAATAGTTTTAAAAATATAAGGATCTGTCTAAGAACTTATATAATGATAGTTATATCATTAATGACCTACTTTAGGTTCTCTTGTCTTTTTATAGTAATTTTATTAACCATTTATTACAGTAATAATAGAATACATGGTAAAAGAGAAACTATTTAACTGAGGGTTAAATCTAAAAGATAAGGTTAATATGGTGCCACAAACTTTTCTAATACCTATTGTTTGAGTGTTTTTAGTCTCATCCCCACAATATAATAGAAATATTGAGCCTTTAAAAACTGAAAATTATTTTATTATAAAATAATATTTCAAGCTTTTCTTAATGTGACCTTCACCCTCTTATAAAAGGGCCTTTCCCATTATCTCAACATCAAACTTAAAAAAGCCATTTTTATTGGCCATATTCTACCCAAATATCCTCAAAACGTATCTCCTATCAACATAGAGTCATTACATTGATCAGAAATCCATTATAAGGTGATCTTTTGATCAACTCAAAAGGAAACACCTGAAGAAGATGTAATAATTTCACCACCATCTTTTAAGTTCTTTTCTTCTTCCACTTCTTCTTTCATTGTTGCTTCCATACCAAAATAATAAATAGCATAACTCTTACATATATTTATTTTATTATAATTATATTACAACCATATTCTTTATTATATCCAAACTATAAATGACAAAGTTACCATACATGAGTGCCTACGACTTACCGTCTTCACGTCGTGGTGACGTTTGTTAGTCAAACACTTCATTATTTGTATGGGTATAATAATCAGTATAAATGATTTAAATAATAAATATAACATGTTAATGTTTTTTTATATATGATATAAAATACAATTACATACGATTTCACCATAAATATAATGATATTTTCGCTCGTGCATACGTACAGATTACCGTCTCCACAACGCGACGAGATTCATTCCCACGTTCACCAATCAATGATGATTATAAAAATATATATTATTAATAAGTATTTAATATATGACACAATAATGCTACTGGATATATGTATGTATGTATGTATGTATGTATGTATGTATGTATGTATGTATGTATGTATGTATGTATGTATGTATGTATGAATGTATGAATGTATGTATGTATGTATGTATGTATGTATGTATGTATGTATGTATGTATGTATGTATGTATGTATGTATGTATGTATGTATGTATGTATGTATGTATGTATGTATGTATGTATGTATGTATGTATGTATGTATGTATGTATGTATGTATGTATGTATGTATGTATGTATGTATGTATGTATGTATGTATGTATGTATGTATGTATGTATGTATGTATGTTTGTATGTATGTATGTATGTATGTATGTATGTATGTATGTATGTATGTATGTATGTATGTATGTATGTATGTATGTATGTAGGAATTTATGTATGTATGTATGTATGTGAAGAGACCCGAAGATTGATGTACATGGACATTACATTACTTTTGCGGAATACTTAGTACATGACCAAAACACACACACGAGGACCGTAATAGTTTAGTGTCTTTGGAAACTCGGAACGTAATTTTCTAATCATGGTAAAAGATCTTCAACATCTCCCATAAAGATCTTCTTTTTTCTCTTACCTAAAACCTTTCTTCATATCCTAGGGAAAAGAAAACATAAATGGGTGATCTCAAATGCTCAGTAAGGGTAAACAAAAGAAATATCAATCACATCATATTCATAAGAACATATCTTTTGGAAATCTTAACCTGCAAAAGAGATCATAATTTCATAACATGGGATAAATCATAGTAGTGAAATGTAATCCCAATAATCATAACTTAAAACATGAAACTTTGTGGCATACACACATAATCATAGAGAATCATTTCTTATTAGTCAAGACTCCTTGCCAAGACTATCTTAGTGGACAAAGTCCCTTTCTGAACCGAGTTCACTCCTCGTTTCAGCCCTCTTTCACTGAACTGGTATAACCTACCGTTCCAGCCATGTCTATCTCATGAGATAATAAATCTTTACCCAATGCATTGGAGGAAGATATAGGTCCCACCCATCTCATAATTATACCATTCTTATGTGTGCCACAAAATCATAAATCATACATCATTACATAACCCATGTAATAAAAATGGGAATCTTAAACATCATGACATCATAAAACAATTCATATAAGGAATTCATAAAAATAATTCCATCACAACATAATCAAATCAATGTAATAATAGGGATAAAAAAACCCTTTATTATCTTAACCCTTTATTATCTTAGATGGAAAATAATTTTGATAAAACACTTGAACTCCACTCTTGAGGAAAATATCCTTTCTTCTTCAAAAACATTTTTCCTTTCTTAACATGTCATACAATTTTAAACTAAAATATGTTGATTAAAAATAAACATGAAAACTTTTAAATAAAGCTTCTTGGAAATAATGTTTTAAAAATCCATTCATGCCGTATAAGTTAAAAAAACATTCTTCTCGTACTTTTGTCAGAAAAGATAAAAAGTACCTCATACAAAAAACGTCAAAAGATTCCTTTCATATCTTTTACTAAAAACTCACCGAAGTGTAAAATTGGATGTAAACTAAAGTAGAAGGATATAAATATTACATATTGAGGAAACATGGATTTGGATGATAAAATACACCCCAGTAAATACCAATGTATAAACAATCTTGGATATAAATGACATTGTGATATTTTCCCTTACCTTAGGTCAGATTTTCTTCGTAAGTGTCCGAACCTCCTGTATAATGATTTAAATAATGTCATTGACATATTAAATAATCATATTCATTGTTATGATATCATATATGGTTCACTTATGACTTTATATTACCTGTTCTTTTTTAAATTCCATGTTAAAGAGTGTTTTGGGTAAAATCGTTTCATTTGTCGTCCGTGTTTTGACTTGTAATTATTCATATGATTACATAGATCATGATTACATAATTTCAGAATATAAAATATGATATATATATAATATATATTCATAATATACATTTATATAATAAATTAGTAAATGGAAAGAAATACACCGTTCATGGAGACGGTAGGCCGTACGTACGCATTAACGTTGTTTTCGTTTCCTTATTGAGTTGAATGGAATTAATTAGATTACATACATATATATACACATAAATCCAGTATCATTATTATTTCATATATTTCATGATTACTTATTATATATACTTTATAATCATTCATGAATGGTTAATCATTGAGAACGAAGCTCATCGTGTCGTGGAGACGGTATTTCGTACGTACGCACAAGCGATGATATCGTTCCCATGATCGTGGAATTTTATTGGAATGTATGTATACTATTACAGAATCAATATCACTTTACAATAATCATATATAGTTATTATTTACACCATTATACCCATCCAACTAAGGTGGTGGTGGAAAATAGATTACACCACGGAGTGGAGACGGTATTCCATACGTACGCACGCGCGGTGATTTCGTTTTCTGTAGGATGGATAGATGGTGAAATAGGGTTGTTTCATACTTATAATAACATATCATTATATGAGTGACACTTATGTTATTACTTCATAATGAAACAACCTTAGAAGAAGAAGTGGAAGAAGAAATAAAGGTGAAAGAATCGGTAATGGAAATTACCTCTTCTCTGAAGCGCCTCTTTGAGACCTCCTCTTAGGGCACTAAGATTGGTCTTTGAAGAAGACCAGAACCTCTAGGATATTTCTAGGTAAGTGGAGAAGATAATATGTCAGAGTTTGGCTGATCTTGAAGGCTCAAAGTGGTGTGAGGAAGAGAGGGAGGGGGTGCCCTTTTATAAGGGAAGAGAGGGGCACCTTTGGAATAACTAAAAATGTTATTTTATTATAAAGTCAAGTTCGGTTTTAAATAGCTACAAATTGATTTATTTAAAATCTAAGGTGGGGATGGGTCGAAATACTCTCATCCAATAGAATTTAGACAAGTTTAGGTTACTATTTTAACCTTATCATTTAGATTTAACGTTAAGTTAAATAATTTTACATTTACCGTGTCTTCTTGTGTTCTTACACTATAAGGTTAATAAACATACTATAAGAAGCAAAAAAGAACCCCAAGTTGTTTATTATTAATATATACAACCATATCTATGTCATGTTTCCGAACCTTATATTTTTATAAATAAAATAACAATTAATAATATAATATTTGTTTTAAATACTATTTTATGTCAATTTTGCCACTATTTAGTAATTGATTTTTGGGAAAATCATAACAGAATGATTAGTTCTAAAAAAGTTTATTAAATCAATAATAACATGTCATAGTAACCTATAAAATTAGTGGAATTCATAAAAAGTCTCAGATTACATTTATTTGGGTATTTATAACATCAATTATGTCAATATTTCATTAATAAGATAATTATTGCATCATCGTTGTGTCATATATAAATTAAATTGTTTAATGTCTAAAAATTAAAAATAAATCAAAATTGTGTACTGAATCTGTTTAGATTTCTAATGAATATTTATAGTCGAATTTATCTTATGTATAACCCTATATTAAAATTGATTTACTTATTAAACTTTGATTTTAACTATTTTAACCCTTCTTTAAATAAATTAACAATAAATGTCCTAATCTAATCCAAGTGGGATTAAATGGTCATATTTTATTCCTAAGGTTTTTTTTCGTCGAATTACACTTATAAAATAGAATTAGGACATGTTTTATTGTAATAATAATATCTTGTTTACCCTTAATTACCCTATTTACTTTTAACCGTGGTAAAAAAAGTAAAAAGTTAGTATTCACCAAAAATTATTTTAATCTAATTGAACGATCTTTTAGTCCTTAATATTAACCGTGTCTCTCAGATTTTCGAAATTACACTCACAGAAGTGGTAAAATTATGTTTTATGAAAAATTCAGTTTTTTTAACTACCACTTAGTGGTTCACTATTCATCTAAAAATGAAAGTTTCCAGAAAAATACCAAAAATTAGGCCTAAGCTATATTTGATATTATGAATTAAAAAATTATGCCTATTCTATCAAATTCAAAACATATTAGTTACATTAACTAATTTAAAAATTAATTCCCATCGTCAAAACAAATAGCATGTTTTTAAGAGATAATAACTATCAAAAGATTGACATTTGTTTATAACTGGTTTAAATGTGAAATTACATGGAATGACCAAATTTGTATTAAATTGTAAATATATATTCTAAATATACTTTAAAACCACTCAAATTAATAATTTATCACTATTAATTATTTCTATTAAAAAGTTGTTTTTTAATTAAAATTTAGTAATTTTCACTATTCATCAGAATATGAAAGTTATCCGAAAAGTACCAAAATTTCACCCTAAGATAATTCCAATATTCTGAATCCAAAAATGAAGTCCATTTTGAAAAATAAAATTTCTAAAATTTTAAATTGTGGTTATTACTATCCATTACAGCTAGTTTTAATAATATTTTAATAGCATATCGTTGTTTAGTGAAACTCAGTATTGTATACTACACACGCTATCGAGGAAGGCCGTGATTGCATGTAATGTAAATCAAGTCAAGGATGCATGTTGTGCAAGCTTCTTTTGGGGTAGCGTACAACATAAGACATTAATGAAATTAAAAAGAATATTTTTCATAAAATCTCGGGGTGTTACATTCTACCCCCCTTAAAATGAATTTCGCCCTCGAAATTCGTCGGGATTATAAATGGTTTACTACTCGAATGTTTATTTAATAAAAACCCACATCATAAAAAGGAATACCAAAACATGGCTTTAAAAACTAATGTATGAAATGTAACGGTTACCCAAATTAACACATCACTGGGTTTCCACGTAGGAGAACATAGGTGAAAATATGGATATGGAAGAAAAATCTAACCATCAGGTTCTGATGGAGAGTGGTAGAGAACATGTCTATGAAAAATCAAACAATCACAAAGCTATAGATTTGTGATGATCTAAGGTACCATCTGATTCATTGGATACAAGGGAACTAGGACAACATTTTTGGTTTTCAAGATCATTTCCCTAAAGTTGATGAATTAAAAGAAATACTTGCAAGATTTTGGTACAATCTCACTGTTGTTCGTGAATTGAACAATTTCCACTTCATTCCTTAAAGAAATGAAGTTGAATTTGTTATTCATGATGTGTTAGCAGATCAGGTGATAGAATGATGGGTCATTCCATCTCTTTCAAACAAAAGGATAGCAAAGGTTTTAATTCCATCTTATGGTTAGATTAATCGTATATGGTTCCAAAAATGAACTTATACTTCATATATCATACCGCGTAATAAAATAAAACTAGTTTCTACAAACCAGGGAATTCTTGTAGGCAATTGGTAGGCAATAAAGGCCAGTCGCACTTCAGTTGTGGGTTCGATTCCCACGGCCTTGTCCAACGCGATGGGCTGTCACCCGTCCTGCAGGTTTTCCTTTTTCTAAAAATATATTACTATAACATCCCATCAATAAAATCGAAAAAAACTTTAATCCTTAAACAATATTAACTTATGTACAACATTGTCCATTCCAATCTTTAGGATTATCCATAATACTGCAGTCCACTCTCATGATATAGTGAAAACGATTACTATAGATTTAATACCATCGTTGATCCCCATATATCATAAGATATGTCTTGTTGGTCACATTCCAAACATTCAAAGGCCTTAATCATGTGTTCTATTGAATACCCATTGAACCTTAGTGAAAATATGAATGCTGTCAAAAGTTAACTCTTTCCACATACCAAAATCCAAAAATTCTATATACTCAAACCATGATATAACCTTCTCCTTGTATCAGTCATGAGATCATGAATACAATCAAACATTTAATTTTCTCCTTATCCCTTCATTATGAACATATCATCTACATTCCAAAAATACCTGAATAACCTTTCATGGATACTGGTACCATTAATCATACACTTTCATAACTCAAGGAAAGACAACAGTGTAACAATCGTTTGATGTCTCTTTATTCCATAGTACCATGAGATTACTTATACAACATTACACATGATAAACATGTAATCATTCCACTACATTCTTAAACCATTGACCGAGCTTTAACAATTCTTTCATATCACATATCATTTATAGTCTCTTCATCATCATCAACATAAATACTACCCATACGACCATACTAATTCTCTTCATGAGACTTTACCTTAGGGCATTGGTTTTCATAATGCCCGTACATTCAACATTTAAAACATTTAACCATTGTTGATGTCGTATCAATACCAGTATCCTCATCCCTGGTGTTAAATGAACCTTTTCTTTTTCACTTACTGGCTTTGTGTCCTTCTTTTCCACACCCAAAGCATCTTCTAGTTCCTTTGAATCATTCTCCTTGATGCCTCTTCCCACATGATTTACAGAGGGGAAATTGAACTTTCTTTCCTCTATGATCATCCGGAAACTCCATCTTTCTCTTATTAGTCGAGCCAGAAACTTACCAAATTTTACTTTATTGATCATATTATGAGATTGCTGATTCGGAATAATAATGATGTTTGGACTTTCATTTGGTTTCTCATGAAGAATATCATTCCATTGTCCACCATATCCTCCATTATCGTGAATCATCTTGTTTCCAGCCATTTTCTAAAACCCAAAAAGAATAGTGTGAGAGGCAAAAATCATAATAAAGGGGGAGTGACATCAATATCTAACATCTTTGGTTTAATCTAATATCGTTACCATAGTTCTAGGACTATATCCTATATATATACTTATCCTTAGTGAAATTCCTAGACATGCCTTAGAAATATCTCTAGGGATCTCACTAACGTTCTCGCATCCTAATTTCCAAAGGTTCACTAAACCTTTCCTCTGATACCAACTGTAGAGACCCGAAGCTTGACGTACATGGACATTACATTACTTTTTCAGAATACTTAGTACATAACAAAAACACACAAACAAGGATCGTAGTAGTTTAGTGTCTTTGGAAACTCGGAACGTAATTTTCTAATCATGGTAAAAGATCTTCAACATCTCCCATAAAGATCTTCTTTTTTTTCTTAACTAAAACCTTTCTTTATATCCTGGGTAAAAGAAAACATAAAAGGGTGAGCTCAAATGCTCAGTAAGGGTAAACAAAAGATATATCAATCACATCATATTCAAAACAACATATTTTTTGGAAATCTTAACCTAAAAAAGAGATCATAATTTCATAACATGGGATAAATCATAGTAGTGAAATGTAATCCCAATAATCATAACTTAAAACATGAACCTTTGTGGCATACACACATAATCATAGAGAATAATTTCTTATTAGTCAAGACTCCTTGCCAAGACTATCTTAGTGGACAAAGTCCCAATCTGAACAGAGTTCACTCCTCGTTTCAGCCCTATTTCACTAAACTGGTATAACCTACCGTTCCAGCCATGTCTATCTCATGAGATATAAAATCTTTACCCAATGAATTTTAGGGAGATATAGGTCCCTCCCATCTCATAATTATACCATTCTTATGTGTGCCACAAAATCATAAATCATACATCATTGCATAACCCATGTAATACAAATGGGAATCTTAAACATCATGACATCATAAAACAATTCATATAAGGAATTCATAAAAATAATTCCATTACAATATAATCAAATCAATGTAATAATAGGGATAAAAACAGAACCCTTTATTATCTTAGATGGAAAATAATTTTGATAAATCACTTGAACTCTACTCTTGAGGAAAATATCATTTCTTCTTCAAAAACATTTTTCCTTTCTTAACATGTCATAAAATTTTAAACTAAAAGAATTTGATTAAAAATAAACATGAAAACGTGTAAAGGAAGATTCTTGGAAATAATGTTTTAAAAATCCATTCATGCCGTATAAGTTAAAAAAACATTCTTCTCGTACTTTTGTCGGAAAATTCAAAAAGTACCTCATACGAAAAACGTCAAAATATTCCTTTCATATCTTTTACTAAAAACTCACCGAAGGTTAAAATTGGATATAAACTACTGTAGACGGATATAAATATTACATATTGAGGAAACATTGATTTGGATGATAAAATACACCCCAGTAAATACTAAAGTATAAACAATCTCGGATAAAAATGAGATTGTGATATTTTCATTTACCTTAGGTCCGATTTGCTTTGTAAGTTTTCGAAGCTCCTATATAATGATATAAATAATGTCATTTACTTATTACATAATCATATTCATTGTTATTATATCATATATGGTTCACTTATGACTTTATATTACTCGTTCTTTTGTAAATTCCATGTTAACGAGTGTTTTGGGTAAAATCGTTTCATTTGTCGTCCGTGTTTTGACATGTAATTATTCATAGGATTACTTAGATCATGATTACATAATTTCATAATATAAAACGTGATTTATATATAATATATATTCATAATATAAATTTATATAATAAATTAGTAAATGGAAAGAAATGCACCGTTCATGGAGAAGGTAGGTCGTACGTACGCATGAACGTTGTTTTCGTTTCCTTATTGAGTTGAATGGAATTAAGTAGATGACATACATATATATACACATAAATCCAGGATCATTATTATGTCATATATTTCATGATTACTTATTATATATACTTTATAATCATTCATGAATGGTTAATCATTGAGAATGAATCTCATCGCGTTGTGGAGACGGTATTTCGTACGTACGCACGAGCGATGATATCGTTCCCAGGATCATGGAATTTTATGGGAGTGTATGTATACTATTAAAGAATCAATATCACTTTACAATAATCATATATAGTTATTATTTACACCATTATACCCATCCAAGTAAGGTGGTGGTAGAAAATAGATTACACCACGGCGTGGAGACGGTATTCCGTACGTACGCACGCGCGATGATTTCATTTTCCGTAGGATTGATAGATGGTGAAATAGGGTTGTTTCATACTTATAATAACATATCAGTATATGATTGATACTGATGTTATTACTTAATAATGAAACAACCTTATAAGAAGAAGTGGAAGAAGAAATAAAGGTGAAAGAATCGGTAACGGAAATTACCTCTTCTTTGAAGCACCAATTTGAGACCTCCTCTTAGGGCACTAAAATTGGTCTTTGAGGAAGAACAGAACCTCTAGGATGTTCCTAGGGAAGTGGAGAAGATAATTTTTTAGAGTTTGGCCGAGCTTGAAGGCTCAAAGTTCTTTGAGGAAGATAGGGAGGGGTGCCCTTTTATAAGGGAGGAGAGGGGCACCTTTGGAATAACTAAAAATATTATTTTATTATAAAGTCAAGTTCGGTTTTAAATAGCTCCAAATTGATTTATTTAAAATATAAGGTGGGGATGGGTCGAAATACTCTCATCCAATAGAATTTAGACAAGTTTAGGTTCCTATTTTGACCTTATCATTTAGATTTAACATTAGGTTAAATAATTTTACTTTTACCATGTCTTCTTGTGTTCTTACACTATAAGGTTAATATACTTACTATAAGAAGCCAAACGAACCCCAAGTTGTTTATTATTAATATATATAACCTTATCTAAGTCATTTGGCCGAAACTTAGACTTTTAGGAAGAAAATAACAATTAATAATATAATATATTTTTTAAAAAACTATTTTATGTCAATTTTGACACTATTTAGTAATTTATTTTTGTGAAAATTATAATAGAATGATTAGTTAAAAGAAAGTTAATTAAATCAATAATAACATGTCATATTAACCTAGAAAATTAGTGGAATTCATAAAAAGTCTCAAATTACATTTATTTGAGTATTTATAACATCAATTATGTCAATATTTCATTAATAAGATAATTACTGCATCATCGTTGTGCCATAAATAAATTAATCTATTTAATGTCTAAAAATTACAAATAAAATACCATTATGTACGGAATCTGTTTAGATTTCTAATTAATATTTATAGTCGAATTTATCTTATGTATAACCCTATATTAAAAATGATTTACTTATTAAACTTTGATTTTAACTATTTTAACCCTTCTTTAAATAAATTAATAATAAATGTCCTAATCTAAACCATGTGGGATTAAATGGTCATATTTTATTTCTAAGGTTGTTTTTGGTCGAATTAAACTTATCCAATAGAATTAGGACATGTGATAGGGTAATAAAAATATCATTTTTACCATTAATTACCCTATTTACTTTTAACCGTGGTAAAAAAAAGTAAAAAGTTACTATTCACCAAAAATTATTTCCATCTCATTGAATGACATTTTAGTCCTTGATATTAACCGTGTCTCTCAGATTTTCGAAATTCCACTCACAGAAGCGGTAAAATTAAGTTTTATGAAAAATTCAGTTTTTTTAACTACCACTTAGTGGTTTCACTTTTCATCAAAAAATGAAAGTTTCCAGAAAAATACCAAAAATTAAGCCTAAGCTATATTTGATATTATGAATTAAAAAGTGATGTATATTTTATCAAATTCAAAACATATCGGTTACATTAACTAATTTAAAAATTAATTCCCATCGTCAAAACAAATAGCGTGTTTTTAAGAGATAATAACTATCAAAAGATTGACACTTGTGTATAACTGGTTTAAATGTGAAATTACATGTAATGACCAACATTGTTTTAAATTGTAAAAATATATTATAAATATACTTTAAAACCACTCAAATTAATAATTTATCAACATTAATTATTTCTATTAAATAGTTGTTTTTAATTAAAATTTAGTAATTTTCACTATTCATCAGAATATGAAAGTTATCCAAAAAGTATCAAAATTTCACCCTATGACAATTTCGATATTACGAATCCAAAAATGAAGTCCATTTGGAGAGTTAAAATTTCTAAAATTTTAAAATCTGGTTATTACTATTCATAACTGCTAGTTTTAATAATATTTTAATAGCATATCGTTGTTTAGTGAAACTCGGTATTGCGTACTACACACGGTATCGAGGAAGGTCGTGATTGCATGTAATGAAAGGCAAGTCAAGGATGCATGTTGTGCAAGACTCTTTTGGTGTAGCGTACAACACAAGACATTAATGAAATTAAAAATAATATTTTTCATAAAATCTCGGGGTGTTACATTCTACCCCCCTTAAAATGAATTTCTCCCTCGAAATTCGTCGGGGTTATAAATGGTTTACTACTTGAAAGTTTCTTTAATAGAAACCCACATCGTAAAAAGGAATACCAAAACATGGCTTTAAAAACTAAAGTATGAAATGTAACGGTTACCCAAATTAACTCATCACTGGGTTTCCACGTAGGAGAACATAGGTGAAAATATGGATATGGAAGAAAAATATAACCTTCAGGTTCTGATGGAGAGTAGTAGAGAACATAGCTATTAAAAAGCCAAAAATCACAAAGCTATTGATTTGTGATGATCTAAGGTACCATCTGATTCATCGGATACAATGGAACTAGGACAACATTTTTGGTTTTCAAGATCATTTCCCTAAAGATGATGAATTAAAAGAAATACTTGCATGATTTTGGTACAATCTCACTGTTGTTCGTGAATTGAACAATTTCCACTTCATCCCTTAAAGAAATGAAGTCGAATTTGTTATTCGTGATGTGTTAGCAGATCCAGTGATAGAATGATGGGTCATTCCATCTCTTTCAAACAAAATTTTAGCAAAAGTTTTAATTCCATCTTATGGTTAGATTAATCGTATATGGTTCCAAAAATGAACTTATACTTTATATATCATACCGCTTAATAAAATATGACTAGTTTCTACTAACTAGGGAATTCCTGTAGGCCAATGGTAGGAGATAAAGGCCAGTCGCACTTCGTTTGTGGGTTTGATTCCCACGTCCTTGTCCGACGCGATGGGCTGTCGCCCGTCCTGCAGGTTGTCCTTTTTCAAAAATTATATTACTATAACATCCCATCAATAATATCGAAAAAACATTTATCATTAACCAATACTAACTTTTGTCCAACATTGTCCATTCCACTCTTTAGGATTATCCATAATACTGCAGTCCACTCTCATAATATAGTGAAAACGATTACCATAGATTTAATACCATCGTTGATCCCCATATATCATAAGATATGTCTTGTTGGTCACATTCCAAACATTCAAAGGCCTTAATCATGTGTTCTATTGAATAGCCATTGAACCTTAGTGAAAACATGAATGCTGGCAAAATTTAACACTTTCCACATCCCAAAATCCAAAAATTCTATATACTCAAACCATGATATAACCGTCTCCTTATATCAGTCATGAGCTCATGATTACAATCAAACATTTAATTTTCTCCTTATCCCTTCATTATGCGCATATCATCTACATTCCAAAAATACCTGAATAACCTTTCATGGATACTGGTACCATTAATCATACACTTTCAAAACTCAAGTAAAGACAACAGTGTAACAATCCTTAGATGTCTCTTTATTCCATAGTACCATGAGATTACTTATACAACATTACACATGATAAACTTGTAATCATTCCACTACATTCTTAAACCATTGACCGAGCTTCAACAATTCTTTCATCTCACATATCATTTGTAGTCTCTTCATCATCATCAACATAAATACTACCCATACGACCATACTGATTCTCTTCATGAGACATTACCTTAGGCCATTGGTTTTCATAATGATCGTACATTCCACATTTAAAACATTTAACCATTGTTGATGTCGTAGAAATACCAGTATCCTCATCCCTGGTGTTAAATGAACCTTTTCCATTGCACTTACTGGTTTTGTGTCCTTCTTTTCCACACCCAAAGAATCTTCCAGTTTCTTTGAAACATTCTCCTTGATGCCTCTTCCCACATGATTTACATAGGGGAAATTGAACTTTCTTTCCACTATGATCATCATGAAACTCCATCTTTCTCTTATTAGCCGAGCTAGGAAACTTACCAAATTTTACTTTATTGATCATATTATGAGATTGATGATTTGGAATAATAATGATGTTTGGACTTCCAAATCCCATTTCATTTGGTTGCTCATGAAGAATATCATTCCATTGTCCACGATATCCTCCATTATCGTGAATCATCTTGTTTCCAGCCATTTTCTAAAACCCAAAAAGAATAGTGTGAGAGGAAAAAATCATAATAAAGGGGTAGTGACATCAATATCTAACATATTTGGTTTAATCTAATATCGTTACCATAGTTCTAGGACTATATCCTATACATATACTTATCCTTAGAGAAATCCCTAGACATGCCTTAGAAATATCTCTAGGGATCCCACTAACGTTCTCGCATCCTAATTTCCAAAGGTTGACTAAACCTTTCCTCTGATACCAACTGTAGAGACCCGAAGCTTGACGTACATGGACATTACATTACTTTTGTAGAATACTTAGTACATAACAAAAACACACAAACAAGGATCGTAGTAGTTTAGTGTCTTTGGAAACTCGGAACGTAATTTTCTAATCATGGTAAAAGATCTTCAACATCTCCCATAAAGATCTTCTTTTTTTTCTTACCTAAAACATTTCTTTATATCCTGGGGAAAAGAAAACATAAAAGGGTGAGATCAAATGCTCAGTAAGGGTAAACAAAAGAAATATCAATCACATCATATTCAAAAGAACATATCTTTTGGAAATCTTAACCTCAAAAAGAGATCATAATTTCATAAAATGGGATAAATCATAGTAGTGAAATTTAATCCCAATAATCATAAATTAAAAAATGATCCTTTTTGTCATACACACATAATCATAGAGAATCATTTCTTATTAGTCAAGACTCCTTTCCAAGACTATCTTAGTGGACAAAGTCCCTTTCTGAACTGAGTTCACTCCTCGTTTCAGCCCCGTTTCACTGAACTGGTATAACCTACCGTTCCAGCCATGTCTATCTCATGAGATATAAAATCTTTACCCAATGAATTGTAGGGAGATATAGGTCCCATCCATCTCATAATTATACCATTCTTATGTGTGCCACAAAATCATAAATCATACATCATTGCATAACCCATGTAATACAAATGGGAATCTTAAACATCATGACATCATAAAACAACTCATATAAGGAATTCATAAAAATAATTCCATTACAACATAATCAAATCAATGTAATAATAGGGATAAAAACAGAACCCTTTATTATCTTAGATGGAAAATAATTTTGATAAAACACTTGAACTCCACTCTTGAGGAAAATATCATTTCTTCTTCAAAGACATTTTTCCTTTCTTAACATGTCATAAAATTTTAAACTCAAAAAAGTTGATTAAAAATAAACATGAAAACTTGTAAAGGAAGATTCTTGAAAATAATTTTTAAAAAATCCATTCATGCCGTATAAGTGAACAAAACATTCTTCTCGTACTTTTGTCGGAAAATTCAAAAAGTACCTCGTACGAAAAACGTCAAAAGATTCCTTTCATATCTTTTAATAAAAACTCACCGAAGGGTAAAATTGGATATAAACTACTGTAGAAGGATATAAATATTAAATATTTAGGAAACATTGATTTGGATGATAAAATACACCCTAGTAAATACCAAAGTATAAACAATCTCAGATAAAAATGAGATTGTGATATTTTCCCTTACCTTAGGTCTGATTTGCTTTGTAAGTTTCCGAACCTCCTATATAATGATATAAATAATTTCATTGACTTATTAAGGAATCATATTCATTGTAATTATATCATATATGGTTCACTTATGACTTTATATTACCCGTTCTTTTGTAAATTCCATGTTAAATAGTGTTTTGGGTAAAATCGTTTCATTTGTCGTCCGTGTTTTGACTTGTAATTATTCATATGATTACTTAGATCATGATTACTTAATTTCAGAATATAAAACATGATTTATATATAATATATATTCATAATATAAATTTATATAATAAAGTAGTAAATGGAAAGAAATACACCGTTCATGGAGACGGTAGGTCGTACGTACGCATGAACGTTGTTTTCGTTTCCTTATTGAGTTGAATGGAATTAAGTAGATGACATACATATATATACACATAAATCCAGTATCATTATTATGTCATATATTTCATGATTACTTATTATATATACTTTGTAATCATTCATGAATGGTTAATCATTGAGAATGAATCTCATCGCATCGTGGAGACGGTATTCCGTACGTACGCATGAGCGATGATAACGTTCCCATGATCATGGAATTTTATGGGAGGGTATGTATACTATTACAGAATAAATATCACTTTACAATAATCATATATAGTTATTATTTACACCATTATACCCATCCAAGTAAGGTGGTGGTGGAAAATAGATTACACCACGGCGTGGAGATGGTATTCTGTACGTACGCACGCGCGGTGATTTCATTTTCCGTAGGATGGATAGATGGTGAAATAGAGTTGTTTCATACTTATAATAACATATCAGTATATTAGTGATACTGATGTTATTACTTCATAATTAAACAACCTTATAAGAAGAAGTGGAAGAATAAATAAAGGTGAAAGAATCGGTAACGGAAATTACATCTTCTTTGAAGCGCCTCTTTGAGACCTCCTCTTAGCGCACTAAAATTGGTCTTTGAGGAAGAAAAGAACCTCTAGGATGTTTCTAGGGAAGTGGAAAAGATAATTTTTCAGTGTTTTTCCGAGCTTGAAGGCTCAAAGTGGTTTGAGGAAGAGAGGGAGGGGTGCCCTTTTATAAGGGAGGAGAGGGGCACCTTTGGAATAAAGAAAAATATTATTTTATTATAAAGTCAAGTTCTGTTTTAAATAGCTCCAAATTGATTTATATATAAGATAAGGTGGGGATGGGTCTAAATACTCTCATCCAATATAATTTAGACAAGTTTAGGTTCCTATTTTAACCTTATCATTTAGATTTAACATTAAGTTAATTAATTTTACTTTTACCATGTCTTCTTGTGTTATTACACTATAAGGTTAATAAACTTACTATAAGAAGCCAAACGAACCCCAAGTTGTTTATTATTAATATATATAACCTTATCTAAGTCATTTTCCCGAACCTTAGATTTTTAGGAATAAAATAACAATTAATAATATAATATTTGTTTTAAAAACTATTTTATGTCAATTTTGACACTATTTAGTAATTGATTTTTGTGAAAATTATAACAGAATGATTAGTTCAAAAAAAGTTAATAAAATAAATACTAACATGTCATATTGACCTAGAAAATTAGTGGAATTCATAAAAAGTCTCAAATTAAATTTAGTTGAGTATTTATAACATCAATTATGTCAATATTTCATTAATAAGATAATTACTGCATCATCGTTGTGTCATAAATAAATTAAATTATATAATTTCTAAAAATTAAAAATAAAATACCATTATGTACTAAATATGTTTATCTTTCTAATTAATATTTATAGTCGAATTTATCTTATGTATAACCCTATATTAAAAATGATTTACTTATTAAACTTTGATTTTAACTATTTCAACCCTTCTTTAAATAAATTAATAATAAATGTCCTAATCTAATCCAAGTGGGCTTAAATGGTCATATTTTACTCCTAAGGTTGTTTTTGGTCGAATTACACTTATCCAATAGAATTAGGACATGTGTTAGGGTAATAAAAATATCATTTTTACCCTTAATTACCCTATTTACTTTTAACCGTGGTAAAAAAAGTAAAAAGTTGCTATTCACCAAAAATTATTTTCATCTCATTGAACAAAATTTTAGTCCTTGATATTAACCGTGTCTATCATATTTTCGAAATTCCACTCACAGAAGCGGTAAAATTAAGTTTTATGAAAAATTCAGTTTTTTTAACTACCACTTAGTGGTTTCACTTTTCATCAAAAAATGAAAGTTTCCAGAAAAATACCAAAAATTAGGCCTAATCTATATTTGATATTATGAATTAAAAAATGATGTCTATTTTATCAAATTCAAAACATATCGGTTACATTAACTAATTTAAAAATTAATTCCCATCGTCAAAACAAATTGCGTGTTTTTAAGAGATAATAACTATCAAAAGATTGACACTTGTTTATAACTGGTTTAAATGTGAAATTACATGAAATGACCAACATTGTATTAAATTGTAAAAATATATTATAAATATACTTTAAAATCACTCAAATTAATAATTTATCACTATTAATTATTTCTATTAAATAGTTGTTTTTAATTAAAATTTAGTAATTTTCACTATTCATCAGAATATGAAAGTTATCCAAAAAGTACCAAAATTTCACCCTATGACAATTTCGATATTCCGAATCCAAAAATGAAGTCCATTTTGAGAGTTAAAATTTCTAAAATTTTAAAAGGTGGTTATTACTATTCATAACGGCTAGTTTTAATAATATTTTAATAGCATATCGTTGTTTAGTGAAACTCGGTATTGCGTACTACACACGCTATCGAGGAAGGTCGTGATTGCATGTAATGAAAGGCAAGTCAAGGATGCGTGTTGTGCAAGCTTCTTTTGGTGTAGCGTAAAACACAAGACATTAATGAAATTAAAAATAATATTTTTCATAAAATCTCGGGGTGTTACATTCTACCCCCCTTAAAATGAATTTCGCCCTCGAAATTCGTCGGGGTTATAAATGGTTTACTACTCGAAAGTTCCTTTAATAGAAACCCACATCGTAAAAAGGAATACCAAAACATGGCTTTAAAAACTAATGTATGAAATGTAACGGTTACCCAAATTAACTCATCACTGGGTTTCCACGTAAGAGAACATAGGTGAAAATATGGATATGGAAGAAAAATATAACCATCAGGTTCTGATGGAGAGTAGTAGAGAACATGGATATAAAAAAGCCAACAATCACAAAGCTATTTATTTTTGATGATCTAAGGTACCATCTGATTCATCGGATACAAGGGAACTAGGACAACATTTTTTGTTTTCAAGATCATTTCCCTAAAGTTGATAAATTAAAAGAAATACTTGCATGATTTTGGTACAATCTCACTATTGTTCGTGAATTGAACAATTTCCACTTCATCCCTTAAAGAAATGAAGTTGAATTTGTTATTCGTGATGTGTTAGCAGATCCGGTGATAGAATGATGGGTCATTCTATCTCTTTCAAACAAAATTTTTGCAAAAGTTTTAATTCCATCTTATGGTTAGATTAATCGTATATGGTTCCAAAAATGAACTTATACTTCATATATCATACCTCTTAATAAAATAAGACTAGTTTCTACTAACCAGGGAATTCCTGTAGGCTAATGGTAGGTGATAAAGGCCAGTCGCACTTCGGTTGTGGGTTCGATTCCCACGGCCTTGTCCGACGCGATGGGATGTCGCCCGTCCTGCAGGTTGTCTTTTTTATAAAATTATATTACTATAACATCCCATCAATAATATCGAAAAAACATTTATCCTTTAAAAATACTAACTTATGTCCAACATTGTCCATTCCAATCTTTAGGATTATCCATAATACTACAGTCCACTCTCATTATATAGTGAAAACGATTACCATAGATTTAATACCATCGTTGATACCCATATATCATAAGATATGTCTTGTTGGTCACATTCCAAACATTCAAAGGCCTTAATCATGTGTTCTCTTGAATAGCCATTGAACCTTAGTGAAAACATGAATTCTTTCAAAAGTTAACACTTTCCACATACCAAAATCCAAAAATTCTATATACTCAAACCATGATATAACCATCTCCTTATACCAGTCATGAGCTCATGAATAAAATCAAACATTTAATTTTCTCCTCATCCCTTCATTATGCGCATATCATCTACATTCCAAAAATACCTGAATAACCTTTCATGGATACTGGTACCATTAATCATACACTTTCAAAACTCAAGGAAAGACAACAGTGTAACAATCCTTAGATGTCTCTTTATTCCATAGTACCATGAGATTACTTATACAACATTACACATGATAAACATGTAATCATTCCACTACATTCTTAAACCATTGACTGATCTTCAACAATTATTTCATCTCGCATATCATATGTTGTCTCTTCATCATCATCAACATAAATACTACCCATACGACCATACTGATTCTCTTCATGAGACATTACCTTAGGCCATTAGTTTTCATAATGACCGTACATTCCACATTTAAAACATTTAACCATTGTTTATGTCGTAGCAATACCATTATCCTCATCCCTGGTGTTAAATGAACCTTTTCCTTTGCACTTACTGGCTTTGTGTCCTTCTTTTCGACACCCAAAGCATCTTCCAGTTCCTTTGAAACATTCTCCTTGATGCCTCTTCCCACATGATTTACATAGGGGAAATTGAACTTTCTTTCCACTATGATCATCATGAAACTCCATCTCTCTCTTATTAGCCGAGCCAGGAAACATACCAAATTTTACTTTATTGATCATATTATGAGATTGCTGATTCAGAATAATAATGATGTTTGGACTTCCAAATCCCATTTCATTTGATTGCTCATGAAGAATGTCATTCCATTTTCCATCATATCCTCCATTATCGTGAATCATCTTGTTTCCAGCCATTTTCTAAAATCCAAAAAGAATAGTGTGAGAGGCAAAAATCATAATAAAGTGGGAGTAACATCAAGATCTTGCATCTTTGGTTTAATCTAATATTGTTACCATAGTTCTAGGACTATATTCTATACGTATATTTATCCTTAGAGACATCCCTAGACATGCCTTAGAAATATCTCTAGGGATCTCACTAACATTCTCGCATCCTAATTTCCAAAGGTTGACTAAACCTTGCCACTGATACCAATTGTAGAGACCCGAAGCTTGACGTACATGGACATTACATTACATTTGCGGAATACTTAGTACATAACAAAAACACACAAACAAGGATCGTAGTAGTTTAGTGTCTTTGGAAACTCGGAACATAATTTTGTAATCATGGTAAAAGATCTTCAACATCCCCGATAAAGATCTTCTTTTTTTTTCTTACCTAAAACCTTTCTTTATATCCTGGGGAAAAGAAAACATAAAAGGGTGAGCTCAAATTCTCAGTAATGGTAAACAAAAGAAATATCAATCACATCATATTCATAAGAACATATCTTTTGGAAATCTTAACCTGCAAAAGAGATCATAATTTCATAACATGGGATAAATCATAGTAGTGAAATGTAATCCCAATAATCATAAATTAAAACATGAAACTTTGTGGCATACACACATAATCATAGAGAATCATTTCTTATTAGTCAAGACTCCTTGCCAAGACTATCTTAGTGGACAAAGTCCCTTTCTAAACCGAGTTCACTCCTCGTTTCAGCCCTGTTTCACTGAACCGGTATAACCTACCGTTCCAGCCATGTCTATCTCATGAGATATAAAATCTTTACCCAATTCATTGGAGGGAGATATAGGTCCCACCCATATCATAATGATACCATTCTTATATGTGCCAAAAAATCATAAATCATACATCATTGCATAACCCATGTAATACAAATGGGAATCTTAAACATCATGACATCATAAAACAATTCATATAAGGAATTCATAAAAATAATTCCATCACAACATAATCAAATCAATGTAATAATAGGGATAAAAATAGAACCCTTTATTATCTTAGATGGAATTCAATTTTGATAAAACACTTGAACTCCAATCTTGAGGAAAATATCCTTTCTTCTTCAAAAACATTTTTCCTTACTTAACATGTCATAAAATTTTAAACTAAAAGAAGTTGATTAAAAATAAACATGAAAACTTGTAAAGGAACTTCTTGGAAATAATGTTTTAAAAATCCATTCATGTCGTATAAGTTAAAAAAACATTCTTCTCGTAATTTTGTCATAAAATTCAAAAAGTACCTCGTACGAAAAACGTCAAAAGATTCCTTTCATATCTTTTACTAAAAAATCACTGAAGGTTAAAATTGGATATAAACTACTTTAGAAGGATATAAATATTACATATTGAGGAAACATGGATGTGTATGATAAAATACACCCCAGTAAATACCAAAGTATAAACAATCTCAGATAAAAATGAGATTGTGATATTTTCCCTTACCTTAGGTCCGATTTGCTTCGTAAGTTTCCGAACCTCCTATATAATGATTCAAATAATGTCATTGACTTATTAAGGAATCATATTCATTGTTATGATATCAAATATGGTTAACTTATGACTTTATATAACCCAATCTTTTGTAAATTCCATGTTAAAGAGTGTTTTGGGTAAAATCGTTTCTTTTGTCGTCTGTGTTTTGACTTGTAATTATTCATATGATTACTTAGATCTTGATTACTTAATTTTAGAATATAAAACATGATTTATATATAATATATATTCATAATATACATTTATATAATAAATTAGTAAACGTAAAGAAATACACCGTTCATGGAGATGGTAGGTCGTACGTACGCATGAACGTTTTTTCGTTTCCTTATTGAGTTGAATGGAATTAAGTAGATGACATACATATATATACATATAAATCCAGTATCATTATTATGTCATATATTTCATGATTACTTATTATATATAGTTTATAATCATTCATGAATGGTTAATCATTGAGAATGAATCTCATCGCGTCATGGAGACGGTATTCCGTACGTACGCACGAGGGATGATATCGTTCCCATGATCGTGGAATTTTATTGGAGTGTATGTATACTATTACAGAATCAATATCACTTTACAATAATCATATATAGTTATTATTTACACCATTATACCCATCCAAATAAGGTGGTGGCGGAAAATAGATTACACCACGGCGTGGAGACGGTATTCCGTACGTACGCACACGCGGTGATTTCGTTTTCCGTAGGATGGATAGATGGTGAAATAGGGTTGTTTAATACTTATAATAACATATCAGTATTTGAGTGATACTTATGTTATTACTTAATAATTAGAAAACCTTAGAAAAAGAAGTGGAAGAAGAAATAAAGGTGAAAGAATCGGTAATGGAAATTACCTCTTCTTTGATGCGCCTCTTTGAGACCTCCTCTTAGGGCACTAAAATTGGTCTTTGAGGAAGAACAGAACCTCTAGGATGTTTCTAGGGAAGTGTAGAAGATAATGTTTCATAGTTTGGCCGAGCTTGAAGGCTCAAAATGGTGTGAGGAAGAGAGGGAGGGGGTTCCCTTTTATAAGGGATGAGAGGGGCACCTTTGGAATAACAAAAAATATTATTTTATTATAAAGTCAAGTATGGTTTTAAATAGCTTTAAATTGATTTATTTAGAAGCTAAGGTGGATATGGGTCGAAATAATCTCATAAAATATAATTTAGACAAGTTTAGGTACCTATTTTAACCTTATCATTTAGATTTAACATTAAGTTAAATAATTTTACTTTTACCGTGTCATCTTCTGTTCTTACACTATAAGGTTAATAAACATACTATAAGAAGACAAAAGAACCCCAAGTTGTTTATTATTAATATATATAACCTTATCTAAGTCATGTGTCGGAACCTTAGATTTTAAGGAATAAAATAACAATTAATAATATAATATGTGTTTTAAAAACTATTTTATGTCAATTTTGACACTATTTAGTAATTGAATTTTGTGAAAATCATAACAGAATGATTAGTTCTAATAAAGTTAATTAAATCAATACTAACATGTAATAGTAAAATATAAAATTAGTGGAATTCCTAAAAAGTCTCAAATTACATTTATTCGGGTATTTATAACATCAATTATGTCAATATTTCATTAATAAGATAATTACTTCATCATCGTTGTGTCATAAATAAATTAAATTTTTTAATGCCTAAAAATTACAGATAAAATACCATTATGTAGGAAATCTTTTTAGATTTCTAATGAATATTTATATTCCAATTTATCGTATGTATAACCCTATATTTAAAATGATTTACCTATTAAACATTGATTTTAACTGTTTTAACCCTTCTTTAAATAAATTTATAATAAATGTCCTAATCTAATCCAAGTGGGCTTAAATGGTCATATTTTATTCCTAAGGTTGTTTTTGGTCGAATTACACTTATCCAATAGAATTAGGACATGTTTTAGGGTAATAAATATATCATTTTTACCCTTAATTACCCTATTTACTTTTAACCGTGGTAAAAAAAAGTAAAAAGTTACTATTCACCAAAAATTATTTTCATCTCATTGAACAAAATTTTAGTCCTTGATATTAACCGTGTCTCTCGGATTTTCGAAATTCCACTCACAGAAGCGGTAAAATTAAGTTTTATGAAAAATTCAGTTTTTTTAACTACCACTTAGTGGTTTCACTTTTCATCAAAAAATGAAAGTTTCCAGAAAAATACCAAAAATTAGGCCTAAGATATATTTGATATAATGAATTAAAAAATGATGTCTATTTTATCAAATTAAAAACATATCAGTTACATTAACTAATTTAAAAATTAATACCCATCGTCAAAACAAATAGCGTGTTTTTAAGAGATAATAACTATCAAAAGATTGACACTTGTTTATAACTGGTTTAAATGTGAAATTACATGAAATGACCAACATTGTATTAAATTGTAAAAATATATTTTAAATATACTTTAAAACCACTCAAATTAATAATTTATCACTATTAATTATTTCTATTAAATAGTTGTTTTTAATTAAAATTTAGTAATTTTCACTATTCATCAGAATATGAAAGTTATCCAAAAAGTACCAAAATTTCACCCTATGATAATTTCGATATTACGAATCCAAAAATTAAGTCCATTTTGAGAGTTAAAATTTCTAAAATTTTAAAAGGTGGTTATTACTATTCATAACGGCTAGTTTTAATAATATTTTAATAGCATATCGTTGTTTAGTGAAACTCGGTATTGTGTACTACACAGGCTATCGAGGAAGGTCTTGATTGCATGTAATGCAAGGCAAGTCAAGGATGTGTGTTGTGAAAGATTATTTTGGTGTAGCGTACAACACAAGACATTAATGAAATTAAAAAAAATATTTTTCATAAAATCTCGGGGTGTTACATTATACCCCCCTTAAAATGAATTTCTCCCTCGAAATTCGTAGTGGTTATAAATGGTTTACTACTCGAAAGTTTCTTTAATAGAAACCCACATCATAAAAAGGAATACCAAAACATGGCTTTAAAAACTAAAGTATGAAATGTAACGGTTACCCAAATTAACTCATCACTGGGTTTCCACGTAGGAGAACATAGGTGAAAATATGGATATGGAAGAAAAATCTAACCATCAGGTTCTGATAAAGAGTGGTAGAGAACATGGCTTTAAAAAATCCAACAATCACAAAGCTATATATTTGTGATGATCTAAGCTACCATCTGATTCATCGGATACAAGGGAACTAGGACAACATTTTGGTTTTCAAGATCATTTCCCTAAAGTTGAAGAATTAAAAGAAATACGTGCATGATTTTGGTACAATCTAACGGTTGTTCGTGAATTGAACAATTTCCACTTCATCCCTTAAATAAAAGAAGTTTAATTTGTTATTCGTGATGTGTTAGAAGATCAGGTGATAGAATGATGGGTCATTCCATCTCTTTCAAAAAAAAAGGTTAGCAAAAGTTTTAATTCCATCTTATGGTTAGATTAATCGTATATGGTTCCAAAAATGAACTTATACTTCATATATCATACCGCTTAATAAAATAAAACTAGTTTCTACTAACCAGGAAATTCTTGTAGGCCAATGGTAGGCGATAAAGGCCAGTCGCACTTCGGTTGTGGGTTCGATTCCCACGGCCTTGTCCGACGCGATGGGCTATCGCCCGTCCTGCAGGTTGTCCTTTTTCAAAAATTATATTACTATAACATCCCATCAATAATATCGAAAAAACTTTTATCCTTAAACAATACTAACTTATGTCCAACATTGTCCATTCCAATCTTTAGGATTATCCATAATACTGTTATCCACTCTCATAATATAGTGAAAACGATTACCATAGATTTAATACCATCATTGATCCCCATATATCATAAGATATGTCTTGTTGGTCACATTCCAAACATTCAAAGGCCTTAATCTTGTGTTCTCTTGAATAGCCATTGAACCTTAGTGAAAACATGAATGCTGTCAAAAGTTAAAACTTTCCACATAACAAAATCCAAAAATTCTATATACTCAAACCATGATATAACTGTCTCTTTATATCAGTCATGAGCTCATGAATACAATCAAACATTTAATTTTCTCCTTATCCCTTCATTATGCGCATATCATCTACATTCCAAAAATACCTGAATAACCTTTCATTGATACTGGTACCATTAATCATACACTTTCAAAACTCAAGGAAAGACAACAGTGTAACAATCCTTAGATGTCTCTTTATTCCATAGTACCATTAAAAAAGTTGTTTTTAAGTAATTTTCACTATTCATAAAAAAATTCGAAGTTCTCAGAAAATTAAAAAAATTCAAATTTGGAAAATTTCGATATTATGAATACAAAAATGAAGTCCAT
Source organism: Viscum album (assembly GCA_963277665.1). Taxonomy (NCBI): domain Eukaryota; kingdom Viridiplantae; phylum Streptophyta; class Magnoliopsida; order Santalales; family Viscaceae; genus Viscum; species Viscum album. The sequence goes on along the minus strand of OY728143.1, from coordinate 930,573,873 downwards.
TTTGAAATATAAAATTTCTATAATTTTAAAAAGTGGTTATTTCTATTCATAACGGCTACTTTGATTAGTTGCGGTGTTTTAGAACTCGAAGTTGCGTACAATGAAAGCTATTGCATTATTGAATGAGAAACGTATCGTGGAATCTCGGGGTGTTACAAGAATCATTTTCATTGTTATGATATCATATATAGTTCACTTATGACTTTATATTACCCGTTCTTTTGTAAATTCCATGTTAAAGTGTGTTTTGGGTAAAATCGTTTCATTTGTCATCCGTGTTTTGACTTGTAATTATTCATATGATTACTTAGATAATGATTAATTAATTACAGAATATAAAACATGATTTATATATAATATAGATTCATAATATACATTTATATAATAAATTAGTAAATGGAATGAAATACACCGTTCATGGAGACGGTAGGTCGTACGTACGCATGAACGTTGTTTTCGTTTCTTTATTGAGTTGAATGGAATTAAGTAGATGACATACATATATATACACATAAATCCAGTATCATTATTATTTCATATATTTCCTGATTACTTATTATATATACTTTATAATCATTCATGAATGGTTAATCATTGAGAATGAATCTCATCGCGTCGTGGAGACGGTATTCCGTACGTACGCACGAGCGATGATATCGTTCCCATGATCGTGGAATTTTATTGGAGTGTATGTATGTAGACGCCGGAAAAGTCCGTTGTTCCCAAACGAAGCTCCGGATGCGGAAAGCGAAGTGATATTTGGAGTCGGAAGAACGTTTCGGAGGGCCCGGAGGCCTTGCGCGGAATTTCAGAGGCCCGCGCGCAAAGGTGATGTTCCACGCGCAAACCCCCCGGGATGCGCGCAATGCGCCGGTCCGGCGCGCAATTTTGCGCGCCGCGGGTCCACGCGACTCCCTTACGCGCCGCGCCCGATTCCGCGCCCGCGAGGAGAATTTCGCGCTCGCACCCTGGATTCCGCGCCCGGGGTTGCCTATAAATACAAGGCGACCCCCAACGTTTCAAAGGTTGCTGGAAGTCGAAACGTCTCTCGTGCGCGCAATTCAACCCCTTCCGCGCGCAATGACGAACTTCAGGTAACCTCCTTTCTTTCGCGCAAGAAAGCCTCGGGGTCCGCCTTCGCGCGCAATCCCCGCTGGCTCCTTTCATTTGAGTAAAAACTCACCCTAAGGCCTTTGCGCGCAAAAGAACCCGCTTGCGCGCAATTTCCCCCGGGGTGCGCGCAATCCGGCCCGATTGCGCGCACCCCCATCTTTCAAGTGGCCATTCATTAGAGAATGAGCCGTTGCCCCCGCGCGCTATCCGAAGCCCGGAGTGCGCAATCTCAAGCATCCGCGCGCAAGGCGCTGGCCCAATTGCGCGCCAGCCGCCCCGATTGCGCGCCGGCCCGCAGTATTGCGCGCGAAGCTTCCTTTTTGCGCGCAATCTGCCAGGGTCGTCCCCGTTGACCCCCTGAGGGTACCTGCCTGCGTGGCGCCCGATGCTCCTCATCCTGGGTGCCCGCACCGTGCGTTGTCTTCCCGTGCGGTCCTCCAGGTTCGTGCGAAGTGACATGCACCCATCGTCTGCGCAGCAAGACGTTAAACTGCCAAGTGCTTCGTCCGGCAGCCTATGCCCAGCATGACGTTAAACTGCGCATTCGTCCGGCAGCCTATGCCCAGCATGACGTTAAACTGCGCATTCGTCCGGCAACCTATGCCCAGCATGACGTTAAACTGCGCATTCGTCCCGCATGACGTTAAACTGCATATTCGTCCAGCATGACGTTAAACTGCACATCCGTCCAAGCTGCACGACGTTAAACTGCCTAGCCCCCATCGTCCGCGCTGCAAGACGTTAAACTGCCAAGTGCTTCGTCCTCAACACATGACGTTAAACTGTACTTCGTCCGGCAAGACGTTAAACCGTCCGCTTCGTCCTCAACACATGACGTTAAACTGTACTTCGTCCGGCAAGACGCTAAACCGTCCGCAACCTGATCTCGTGCTCTGCACGCAGGGTCCCCCCGGTTTGGATGTGGCCCCCACCCGCTCGTCCCTGCAGGGATGTCGGGATTGCCCCTCTTTAGGGACGATTTAATGGGAGTGGCTTTTCCCTACGGGGGCAGGGTATTACAAACCCCTAATTTCTCGTGGGAGGCTGCACATGTGTATCTCTATTGCGCCTCCCCACTGCCGAAGCCAGTAGAGGGTCTGACTGGGATCGAGGTGTCTTCTGCTTTCGGTCCAAGTCCCTTCCAACTGAGTTTTGCAGCATCCGGGCTGCCCCAAGTGCGTAAGTCCTGACAGAATGAACTACGTGGACTTTGATCCCTGTCTTCTATACAGGGTACGTAGGAAGCCTCCCTGAGGTCCAAGCCCACCACCTGGTCGTCCCGGTCGTATTTACGTCCGTTCGTCCATCAGTGGACCCCTCCAGGGTTCACGCGTGCGTTGATTCACCTATGAATCCGCCCCTGTGGAAGACTGCCCGTGTGTATCTCCACGGTGCCTCCCCACAGCCCCCCTTTTCCATTTCCCCTTTTATCGTCCAGCATGACGTGAAACTGTGATCCACCCGGCCGTTCCATCCCCCTCTGTGCGAGGTGGTTCGGTTCAATCCTCCGCCCGGCGGCCTAGACCTCTTCGTGAGTCGGCTTGCCGACGTCCAGCATGACGTTAAACTGTATGCCCGAACTACGTTGACTTTGATCCGTGTTAACGCGCGGTACGTAGGAAGCCCCTCTGGGGTCCAAGCTCTTCACTTCATCATCCATCCTGATCCTTACCCGGGCCGCCACATCCCGGTGGGGTCATGCCACTTCACTCCACTCCACGTTACTTGGGAAGCCGCCCATGTGCTGGCCCCAGCGTCGGAGGTTCCCCGCAAGGGGTTCCGTCATCTGATCCACTTTTCGTGTTGATCGGTCCGATGCCGTCCCCGCCGGAAGTTAAACTCGCGGCATACCCCGTGTTAAACACGGGAAGCTGAGGAAAACCTCAGGTGACACAGTTCCCCGCACCTAGTACGGGATGCCTCAGGCCATCATGCCTTCGAGAAGCCCTATTAGGGACGGAAGACAGATGTGCAGAGCCGCAGTGTTACGACACGCCCCCAGCACCCAGAGCCACCCAGCCTTCTCACCGCAGGTTGCTGCCCCGCCCAGACTCCTTGGAACGTCCGGGCGGAAGCAGCGTAATTAACCGGTGTCCATGAAGATATGGCGCCGGGAACGAGATTCACGAACATTCTTAAGTCTATGAGGGAGACCCGGATTAGGCGACGAGTTCCGAGGAGACGTCCAAGGAAGGAGGAGCCGACATCCCATCATCCCGGTTTCGATCAAGGAGCAGACGCCCTTGAATAAGGGACGAATGCCGCCCGCCCTTGGAAAGCGGGACTGCGGGACCACAAGCCGCGCGCCCATCCCCTCGGGTTGACGGGTGCACGCGCGAACGCGTCCTGGCGGAACAGCGTAACCCGACGCACATCCGCACCGAAACAGAAAAATGGTGAACCCGACGTGAATCTCTTCTCCTCGATACGAAGACCGATGGCTTTCAGAGGTGTTGGAAGACCGGCGTGTTGCCCGGCCAAGCATTCAGTCTTACCCGCCAGGGGCTGGGGAAGTGAAATCGGGCACTCCGTCTCGCAACGTCGAGGGCCTGGGTTCCCCCCACGGAAGGCGTCGTGGCACTAATGGTTGGTTGTCGATTCCTTTTTCCTGTCAGTGTTAATGGGTCATTCTCCCTGCTTGCAGAAATCAGGTCGCCCGATCTAGTGCCCGATCGCCACCCGCCCACTGGCGCAGGGACAGGGGAAACACCGACGCGGCTACTCCGCGCGGTCCCGCCCGTTCCACAGCCGTCCCAGCAGCTGCAATTGCGGGACGACCACGCCCTCTCTCCCCCTCGGAGGTCATCCAGAGAAGGGTGATCAACACCCTGGTGCGTATATACGAGGAAGAGGGAGTCATCCCCACTAGGGAAATGGCTCGCCTAGACCTTGAGGAGGCTGCGCCTCGCCACCACCGCCGCCCCCGAGGGCCGCGCAGGGAGGCACCGCTGCCTACCTCAACGTCCAACCGCTTCGGGAGCTTATCCCCGGAGCGCTCTGACAGTTCCCTTCCCTACGCGGATGAGGTGGAAGAGGCCCGGGATCACCCTATCCGGGATTCGCTCCAGGGATCTTCGGTAAGGACTCCCGCCAGGCCACGGCGACACCGCCGCCAGGCCCCTCAAGTCGAGGAACAGGCTCTCCACCTGCCCGCGACGCTCATTCCGACTCGCCTGTCCCGACGCCAACGTCGAGCACGAGCGGAAGAGGATGCCCACCTTGGGGCTCTAGCAACAGCGGCCGCATTGGCCCAAGCCACTGCTGGCTCCAGTCGCCAGGCCTCTGCGCATCCTGAGCAGGGGAACTCCTATGCCCGACCCGGATCGAGGCCCCGACCGCCCCAAAGGCAGGTTGGGTTGACTCTCCCGGTTGCTGGCACTGGCGGTAGCCACCGCGGACCACCTCGCGGTAGCGCTATTCACCGGCAGGATCTACTCTGTGTGGCCGATCCAGGAGGCATGGGTCATCCCACCTTCCGATCCCGGCCCGGAGTCCTGCCCGGAATCATCTCTCCCCGCGTCCCCTTCGATATCTGTCCCGGTGCCCTTCGCACCTCGGTTCCCAGTCCTCTCGGCCCCAGCACCAGTGCGGCCGGAGGACGCCAGGACAGAGATCAGCCCTGCCCCGAAGAACCACCCAGGGGCAGGAAGGCAAGGCGTCGACGCCGAGGGAAGAATGTTGCGGAGTTCCGGACAGAGATCCGACCGGTTTGCTTCTCTGACTCAGAGGCGGAGTACGATTCGGCGACAGAGCCCCTTCCCCAATCCCGCCAGTCAAGGGCAGGGGTAGGAATGCGGCACGTCAGCCTCGTGCTCCCCGAGAGCGAGATCGATGTGATCCCCGCGTCTCTCCGAAGGTATATCCGGAGTAACGAGGGCCTGGTAGACCCCCAAGGATCAAACTTGCGGTTGGTACCGGCCCCTCCGGAAGTGCCTTCCGTCTCGATCAGAGAAACCGGAGACTTTTTCTGGGGACCGACGGTCGAACCACGATCTGGTGTGCCCTCGGCGAGCACCGATGCTACGGCAGGATGTTCGCTCGCCGGCCCGTCCTATCGTGATGTGGTAGCTGGGGCACCGCCACCCTCAGGGGGAGGCCCGGGATATGGAGGCCAATCGGCCTGCTCGCCGTATTCGCCGCCGGCCAGCCCGTCGGCCCGACGGCCCGCCTCGGCACCACTACCAGTTCCCCGTCCGTTCCCAGCCATGGAAGAGGACCAAGGAGATCTGGGTCCCGAGTTTGAGTCGTGGAGCTTCTGGACCGTCCTTGCAGAGGGCCACTTCCCTGAGAAGTTTTGGCCAGTCGCAGGACCGGGCTTTGATGCACCCGAATCGCTCACCCCGGATGAGTTCGAGTGCTTCCGCCGAACTCTCCGGGAGACTCACTCCCATCTTCACTGCCTACAAATGCCATACCCCGGGAGTCAAGCGCACCTGGAGGATATTGGTGAGCAGTGCCGTCTAATTGACCTGGCCATGCTCCCCGCGGTTCGGCACCCCGGGTCATTTGGGCACCATGAGGCCCTCCAACAACGATGCGTTGAGTGTTTTCAAGTACTCCGCAAAGTTATCGAGGAAGCCACTCCCCACGTGTATATCCGTGGATGGGGGCAGTACGCTGCCCTACGCTTCAGTGTGATCCGCCGACAGCCCGATTCGCTGGGTGGCCCTGAGGGTATATCCCCAGGGACAGGAACGGTCAATATGGCTGACCTGTCGGGAGAGGGGAACGACTTGGAACTTCTCGACGGGGGCTTCCCCCCCGAAGACAAGCCGTCGTCAGATCCATCAGTGAGAGTTACTCGTCATCAGAGAAACCTCCTGGGGCTCCCCGCACCCACTGAAGCACTGACGTTGAGCCGAAACGTCAGCAAAGGAAAAGAGCACAGCGAGGCTATAAAGCCCGCCGACCCATCTGCCTCCATGCAGAGGGCAGAGGAGGATCCCGAGAAGGCTACGCTACGTCAGCAGCTCGCCGAACAGAAGAGGCTGGTTGACCAGCTCCTCGCCGAGCGCGCTGCAGAACGGCGGCCTGACTACGGTGATCCCAGGCCAGGACAACAGGGACCGGAACAACCGCACCTCGACGAGACTCTCCCGGGCAACCGTGATCATGCCGTGTTCGCCGAAAGGAGAGAGGCCATTGCCTATGGCAAGAGGGCGCGGTATGTTTCGCCACACCCTCCCGAGCGGCGGGACTACCTGAGAGATCCCGCTCGGATTCCTCCCGCTGCCCCAAGGGCCGCTCCGCCCGCCATCCCACGAGCTGCCGAGTTCGACGACCCGGTCGACGACCCGATTGAAGGGCCATGCAATGCGCTCGTGGTTAGAGATCCTCGCCAGGACTGGAACCCATGTCCGGACGATCCGATGGAGGCACTCATTGCCCGCTTGGAAGCCTTGGAGACTCGGCAGGTGGCGATCCCACCGGACGGCAAGCCCTACCCAGCATGGGTGGATGACATGCCGGCGCCTCCGGGATTCAGGAATCCCACTTTCGCCCCCTTCAACGGGACTGGAGATCCGCCACAGCATTTAGCCCACTTCAACTCGAGGTGCGGGCCTATGTTGGGGACTGCGGCGCAGCAAGAGGCCGCTAAGCTTCACTGCTTTGTCCAGACACTGGAAGGGCCAGCATTTGTCTGGTACAGCCAGCTTCCCGTCGGGTCGATAACTAGCTGGGAGGACCTTCGTAGACAATTCCTCTACCAGTTCAGTTCCACGACCCGGAAGACGAGTATCGCAGACCTCTTCAAGTGCAAGCAGAGGCCTGATGAGCGAGTCGCGGACTTCGTCGCCCGATGGAAGGGTCTCACGTATTCCCTTGACATGCCATTGACTCAGGAGCAGTTGCTGACAATGTGCATCGGGAACGTCAAGACCGAGCTGGTCCCTTCCCTGATTACTCAGAATTACCCCGGAGGGTTCAGGGACTTCTCAGACAAAGCTCAGCGTCTTGAGGAAGCCCTGCAACAGGCCAGCCAGGCACACCCGCTGCCTCCTATGATTCCTGCAAGGAGAGCCAGCAGGGCTGAGCCCGCTGCTGTGGCCCAGATAGAGGCTCCCAGGCCGTTGGAGCTGCTGCCGGTGAGGCCAGCTCCGCAGCCTCACAGGAATCCGCCTCCACGGGCTCAGTTCCCGGCCCAGCAGCGGCAGCCTCAGAACCGGCCGGCCCCTCCGCGTAATGTACCGCCACAACCCAGGCGAGATAATCAGGGTCCACCTCCTCGGCAGGCCCCTCCAGCCCCTCGTCAAGACCGCGCTCCCAGGGGCCCGCGACACCTGACGTACTCATTCCATGAGGATCAGGTCCCCGGTTATTTCCGGAGTGCCCTGGAGCAGAGGATTGTGCGACTGCCTGAGTGCTGGAGGCCAGAGGAGGCACATCTCACAGATAACCCCCGCTACTGCCCCTACCATCGGGCCCTGGGACACACCATCCAGCGGTGCTATGTGTTCAAGGACTGGCTCCAAGACCAGATTAACAACAATGTAATCAGGTTGGGCCCAGCTCCAGCACAGGTAGCGGGCGTGTTCGTGGGATCAGATGACGATAGTGGCAACGAGGACGAGTGGCAGCTGGTCTCCAACCGCGGGTCCCAGAAGTACAATAACTGGATGGCCCGCAAGACGACCATTCGCGCCCAGGGAATCATCCGTGTGCGCTTGAATTAGCCTGAGCCCCCAGAACCTGCGGGTGCTGCTTCGGCATCGTCGTCCCGGTCTGCCTCTTCCAAGAGGAGCAAACGGCGGCAGCGCAAGAAGGAAGAGCGCGCCCCGCCAGTTCCGCCACTATCCCGTACTCTCGGCGATTTCATGCCCCCGGAGATGGGGGTCCCTCCTCGGATCCGCCCGGTGATGGATGATTCGTCCGATGACGGTATTGGGTACGCTTCGGTTAACACCGTCGAGCTGGTAAATCCCTTTTCGGTTCCCGACGTTGAAGAACACCAGGTGGACCTCCCTAGTGTCCCCGGCCGTCGCCACCGTCGGAAGAACCGCAGCAGCAGGAGTCGCCGGGGCACAGCCGTCGGTACCTCCGGCCCGGCCGTGCACGCCACTGAGACTAGGCAACAGGCTCAAGATCGAGCTCAGCGTGCGCAGGCCCCCCATTCGGGGATGACGGATTCGCCTCCGCCACTGTTTGTGGTGTGGGACCAGGCAGAACCGCCTCAGCCGCGTCGCGACCAGCTCCGCCCTGCCACAAGTCCATCCCGGCCTCCTGACTCCAGTACGGTGACCATTTCCCGGACTGCGACCGGTGAACAGCGAGATGCGCCAAGTACCAGTCGGCCGCCGATCCAACCGGCAAGGCCCGTCATGCCACCAACCGCAGAGCAACCTCCTGCAACCAGGAGCTCGCGCTTGGCCAAAAAGTATGATGTCCTGAAGCACTTGGCCGACATCCCAGCAAGGCTCTCCATCCTTGAGGCTCTGCGCATGTCATCTGAGATGCGTGAGGCACTCGCTGAAGCCCTGAAGAGCCCCCTCCAGTTTGAGACAGAGGTTGCGGCTGCAGAGGCCTTTCACGCCGAAACGATCGAGGACGCCGAATGTCAGGCAGTTATCTCGTTCTCTGGCAAGGATGAAGACCCTCCTATACAGGGACACATTCGTCCGCTGTATGTCACTGGCCAGTTCAATGGCCTTGAAGTCCGGCGTTGTCTTGTCGACACGGGGTCCGGGATTAACCTGATTCCAACTCGGACGCTCCGGAGATTGGGGTTGTCTGAGGATGACTTGATTCCCTCCGACCTCAGGATCCAGGGGTACGACCGCACCGAGCAAACCCCGGTCGGCAAGATACGTTTGAAGACCCAGTTCGGTGACTTGGTTGCCAACACCGAATTCATGGTAGTCTCTCAGGACACTGCGTATAACGCATTGATGGGCAGGCCATGGCTTCACCTTCACGCGGCGGTTCCCTCATCATACCACCAATGCCTCAAATACTCCCTTAATGGTCGAGTAGGCGTGCTTCAAGGAGATGCCTCTCCTTTTGCCTCATGTGAAGCCCGTTATCTGGACGCGGACTATTACAAGAGCAAGGACAAGCAGATCCTGGCAGGTGAGGTTGAGCCTGTCGCTGTTGCGAGCGATCCCTGGGCAGGTCTGGATGACGCTTACGTCCTCCCGATTCACCGGTTGGACGTCGCCATGGTCTTGACGGTCCGCAAGTCTCCTGATGAGATGACCGCGACCGCCCGTGCCAGCACCAGCGGCCCAGCAAGATCTGGTGGCCCCAATGCAGTTTCCAACGCAGTCTCTCCCGTGGACGATCCCTCCCCGAGTGGAGAGGACGTGGAAGATGCACCCCCAGCCTTTGAGGAGGGCGTCCCCGCCACGGTCGATGAGTTAATACAGGTGAACCTTGGAACCGAAGCCGATCCAAGACCCACGTTGGTCAGTGCCGCCATGCCCTCTGAGGAGCGGCAGCAGTACGTGGACTTTCTCAGGCAGCACCGTGATGTGTTCGCTTGGGGCTATGACGAGATGCCGGGGCTAGATCCTCAGGTAGCCGTCCACCGCCTTGGTCTCCCGGCGAACCATCGCGGGTTCAAGCAGCCTCCCAGGAAGATGCACCCATCCCATGGTGCCATGGTTGAGGCCGAAGTTGACAAGCTTATCAAAGCCAACTTCGTGAGGGAAGTTCAGTACCCCAAATGGCTGGCCAACATTGTGCCGGTCAGGAAGAAGAACGGGCAGATTAGAGTCTGCATCGACTTCCGTGATCTCAACCGCCACTGTCCGAAGGATGAATTTCCCCTTCCAGTGACAGAGCTGTTGATTGATGCCACGGCAGGGTTCCAAGCCCTCTCCTTCATGGATGGATACTCCGGATACAACCAAATTCGGATGGCCCCTGAGGATGAGGAGTTCACTGCCTTCAGGGCTCCCCAAGGTACCTTTTGCTACCGGGTCATGCCCTTCGGCCTGAAGAATGCAGGTGCCACCTATCAACGGGCGATGCACCGCATATTCAAGCCAATCCTCGGCACACTGGTGGAATGCTACGTCGACGACTTGGTTGTCAAATCACGCCAGCGTCAGGACCATCTCAAAGATCTTGAGAAAGTGTTCAGCTTCCTCCGGTCTCGCTGCCTGAAGATGAACCCGTTGAAGTGTGCCTTTGGGGTCACCTCCGGAAAGTTCCTTGGATTTGTGGTAAGATACCGGGGTATTGAGATCGACCCAGAGAAAATCAGGGCGATTAGCCAGATGCCTCCCCCGGGTACCGTCCGGGAACTGCAAGGGTTCCAAGGCCACTTAGCCTATATACGCCGATTCATTGCGAATCTGGCCGGCAAGTGTAAGCCCTTTTCTCGGCTTATGAAGAAAGGTGCCACCTATGTATGGGATAAAGAGTGTCAGACCGCTTTCGAGGAAATCAAGCAGTACCTGCTTCAACCTCCGGTCCTGATGCCGCCCGTATCCGGAAAGCCGCTGGTCCTTTATGTGACCGCCCTGGAACGGTCCCTGGGTGCCCTTCTCGCCCAGAAGAACAACGAGGGAACAGAGAATAGCCTCTATTACCTCAGTAGCATGCTCCTCGATGCGGAGGTTAGGTATTCCCCCATCGAGAAGAGCTGACTGGCGCTCGTATTTGCCGTACAGAAATTACGGCACTACTTGCAGCACCATGAGGTACAGTTGGTTTCTCGGGTAGACCCGTTGAAATATATCCTGAGCCGACCTATGTTGACTGGCCGTCTAGCGCGGTGGGCTGTGATTCTCCAGTAGTTCGACATCAGGTATGTGTCTCAGAAGGCCATCAAAGGGCAAGCGCTGGCAGACTTTCTGGCCGCTCACCCGACCTCCGCGGATCAGCCGCTGGATCTAGGCTTTCCTGATGAGACCATTCTCTCGGTTGATCGAGCCGATCCATGCTTGCAGATGCACTTTGACGGTGCCTCCCGGAGCCCCACCGGTAGAAGACTCGATAATCCTAAGCTCAATAGAGTGGGCTTGGGCATCGTCTTCATTACCCCGGAGCGAGCCGTGCTGCCATACTCTTTCCTGTTGTCAGAGGGCTGTACCAACAATGAGGCGGAATACCATGCCCTCATCACCGGCCTCGAGTTGGCTCTCGAGATCGACGTGCCCCGTCTGTGCGTGAAAGGGGACTCCGAGCTGGTCGTTAAGCAGATCAATGGCGACTACGTTGTCAGGAAGCCGGAACTTGTGCCATTGTTGGAGTGCACCCTTCTTCTGATGGCCCGGTTCCCTTCTCGGCCGGAAATTGTCCATGTTCCCCGGTCGCAGAACGGTCGAGCAGATGCTTTGGCCAGCCTGGCTGCGTCACTTGCGGAACCTGAACAGGACAACCTGATCGTCCGCGTGACGCGCCGCAGGCTCATCGCTCCCGTTATCCCGGAAGAAGATCGCGGCCCGTTGGTAAGTAACCTCACCACGGTTGCCCCTATGCCAGGAGCCCCGAGTACCCCAGATATAGCAGTCGAATCAGCCCGTGATTGGAGGGCGCCTTTGGTTGAGTACCTCCAACATGGCATTCTTCCGTCAGATCGGGCCGAGCGCGAGCGAGTTCGACGCCGCGCATCGCAGTTTGTCCTCCAGAGCAGTCCCGGCCTGGAGCAGATCCTCTACAAGCGCGGGTTTGATGGTGTTCTCCTCCGTTGCCTTCAGGGAGTTGAGATCCCACGAGTCATGCAAGAGGTTCATGCTGGTTCATGCGGCGCCCACCAGACTGGGCCGAAGCTGTCCCACCAGATTCGAAGGTTGGGATACTTCTGGCCCTCTATGATCCATGACTGCATCGAGTACGCCAGGAGGTGCCATGCGTGCCAGGTTCATGCGAACTTTGTGCATCGGCCGCCGGAGCCTCTCCATACCACAAGGTATTCCTGGCCCTTTGCAGTCTGGGGACTGGACGTTGTGGGACCTTACCCGCCGGCGACAGCTCGCCAGTGCCGGTTCATTCTGACCGCCACAGACTTCTTCTCCAAATGGGCAGAAGCGATTCCGCTCAGAGAGGTAAAATCCTGTTCGATCGCTGACTTCGTGACCTCCAACATCATTTATCGATTTGGAGTGCCTCACGCTATCCTCACGGATAACGGAACCAATTTCCGAGCAGCCGAGTTGAAGAAGTTGTACGCCAAGTATAACATCCGCTCGAACCATACATCTCGCTATCATGCGCAGGCGAATGGACAGATCGAGGCGTTTAACAAAACCCTCTCTAACATTCTGCAAAAGATGGTTGGTCAGAACAAGAAGAGTTGGCCGGACAAGCTCCCCAACTCCCTCTGGGCTTATCGGACGACGACTCGCAATTCCACCCAGATGACCCCTTATTCCCTGGTGTATGGAGCTGAGGCCGTCCTGCCCATCGAGATCCAGTTACCGTCCTTGCGCACTGCGGTCTACGACCAGCAAGCGCCGGACAGAGTTGCTGAAGCCCGTCTAGTCGAGTTGGAAGCACTGGATGAGAATAGACTTCGCGCTTTGCACAACTTGGAGAGGCATCAAAGCAGAATGGCTCGAGCTTTCAATAATAAGGTTCGCCTCCGCTCCTTCCTGCAGGGTGATCTAGTGCTAGCCCTAAGAGCACCGATGATCCCCGGCAGGAAGCCGCCCAAGTTGGAGCCTAAGTGGGAGGGACCTTTTGTTGTCCACAAGGTCTATCCCAATGGCGCGTACTCCCTAGCGACTATGGATGGTGAGCGTGTCACTCCTCCCACCAACGCTAGGTTCCTCAAGCAATACTTTGCCTGAGTGTCCGCTTCGTCCTGCATGACGCTAAACTGCGCTTCGTCCTGCATGACGCTAAACTGCGCTTCGTCCTGCATGACGCTAAACTGCGCTTCGTCCTGCATGACGCTAAACTGCGCTTCGTCCTGCATGACGCTAAACTGCGCTTCGTCCTGCATGACGCTAAACTGCGCTTCGTCCTGCATGACGCTAAACTGCGCTTCGTCCTGCATGACGCTAAACTGCGCTTCGTCCTGCATGACGCTAAACTGCACTACGTCCGAGCTACAAGACGTTAAACTGTTCAGCATTCTTCCTGCATGACGCTAAACTGCACTACGTCCGAGCTACAAGACGTTAAACTGTTCAGCATTCGTCCTGCATGACGTAAAACTGCCCCTCAAGAACTACGTGCGGCTTGATTCCCATCCTTATGGGATACGTAGGACCGCCTGAACATTCATGTTTCAGGCCCAGCCCCATCCTTCGGGAATTTCCATCCCATCTCGGGCCCTTGGCCCAGTTGCCCCCGGGTGTGCGGCGTATGGTGTGAGTGCGGGGCTATGCCCGCATTCACGTCGGTTTGCTCGTCACGCTGTACGCCCCCCCCCCCCCACGTTTGGGGATGCCTTCTGCTCCCCCCTTCTTTTTTCCTCATCGTCCTGCATGACGTTAAACTGCACTTCAAGAACTACGTATGGCTTGATTCCCATCCTTATGGGATACGTAGGACCGCCTGGACATTCATGTTTCAGGCCCAGCCCCATTTCCCGGGAATCTCTATCCCGCGTTGGGCCTCTGGCCCCAGTTCCTCTCCTTTTTGTGCGAGGCGTATCGCGTGAGCGGGGGATTACGTCCTCATTCACATCGGTCTACTGGCCGCGCCGTACGCCTCCCCCGTGTGTGGGACTACCTCACACCCCTCATCGTCCTGCATGACGCTAAACTGCACTTCGTCCTGCATGACGCTAAACTGCACTTCGTCCTGCATGACGTTAAACTGCCTTTCCAGAACTACGTATGGCTTGATTCCCATCCTTATGGGATACGTAGGACCGCCTGGACGCTTGTGTCTCAGGTCCAGCCCCGTCTCTTGGTTGATCACGGGGATCTGCCCCCCTTCGGTTGCTCTCAGGGTGAGTCCTCTGACCCTTTCCGGAGATCTGTTAACATGTTTTGGGTGCTTCGGTCTATGACTCGTAGTGTCAGATTCAATCCCGACAAGTCCTGTGTTGCTTGTCAGGCCCCGCGCTTCCTCTTGTTCGAGCCTTCACTCAAAGGGATCCTCGTTAGCGGTTTGGGTACGATGCCTCAGTGCTCTCCCACCGCTCCGGGTCGATTTACCGGCGGGTCTTGGGCCGCAAATCGATATGAATCCTGCGATTGAGCGGTTGATGCTCGTTTGCTTGCCCCGTCTTAGGCTGACGCGATCGGATGTTGTGTTGCGAATGCGTCAGCAACGTCCTTGATCGCCATGTCAGCTCTCTCAGGCTCTGAACATTGGTTGCGCAGTCCTCATCACACTCCGCCTTTGTGCGTTGTAGTGGAATCTTGACACTCTCTTCATACTGACCTCCGGTACGCCTCTACACGTTAGGCAGACCGACCAGGGTAATGATGTCGTTCGAGGCTCCCATGATCTGAGCACCAAGGATATATGCAGATATCCTCCCTAAGGGCCATGCGTAGCTGGACCCTCGTCCCCATAAGGAGGAGGGAGTCGCCCGAACAATTGCGTTCTGGGCCCAGTATATCTGGAGGCTAGCATCTCTGCCCCTCGGGTGATGGACATATGCAGACCCCTATCCCAAGACTCTTCTCCTGGAATCGTGCGTGGCCGCAGGGCTGGGTATGTTCCCACCCCCGCCGTGTCCGCCGTACCGCAATAAGCGGATTCCTCCATGGTCCGAACCACACGACCTTAAACTGTGTTGTCTGGTCCTACCACACGACCGTAAACTGTGATCGTCTTGGCCGCCCGACGAGAAACGGCACTGCATCGTGATGTCCTCCTCAGGGGACACTCATGTTGGGCGCTGGTTAATGACCACGCCATTCATCAATGCCTTCCATGGCTTGATTATTGTGGCGACGCCAGAGATTTCTCAATCACGGGCATGTCGCCGCACAAAGAAAAACCATTCATCTTTAAGGACAAACAAGAAATATCAAATGCCGCTCCTTTTGTGTGCGAGGGTCAGACCCGCACTCTTCCCCGCGCTGGTGCCCGATTGTGTTGCACCGCGCTTCAAGAACTACGTGCGGCTTGATTCCCATCCTTATGGGATACGTAGGAACGCCCGGATGTTTGAAACTTCGGGTCCAGCCCCCCACCTCTTAGAGATTCCCCCTTCTCTAGGGAATCCGCCGCCTTCAGGTCACCCTCAAGGCGTGTTCCCCGACCCCTTGCCGTGGTCCACCGGTGTCAAGAGTACTCTGGTTTATTGCCAGGAGGGTCAGGATCCGCTTGGTCAGGTTTCCTCCACTTTTCAGGCTTCGTGCTCCCTTTCATTCGGACCCATCGTCTATGCCCTGGGTGGAGCCCCCGTGAACGGTTCGGACACAATGCCTCAGTGCTCTCCCACCGACTCGGGCCGGTACCCCCAATGGCCTCGGGCAGCAAATCGATATGAATCCTGCGATTGAGCGGTCGATGCTCGTTTGCTGCCTCATTCCACCAACGGTTAGTGCGATATTGATGCTGCTTTTCCGCCACGGTCGGCAGTACTCCCATATCGTTACACCGGTGCTCCCAGTCCTTGAGTGAATGGCCGCATGATTCACATTTTCCACCTTCCATTCTGACCAGGCGAAACCTCGACACTCTTGACACTATCCCTCAGTGCATCTTCGCATATCCAGGGGATATGACCACGATGTGGCGTGCTTTGAGTCTTTCTGGTCCGAGCTCTAAGACCTTAAACTAAGATCTCTCCTTATGGTCCGAGCTCTAAGACCTTAAACTAAGATCTCCCCTTATGGTCCGAGCTCTAAGACCTTAAACTAAGATCTCTCCTTATGGTCCGAGCTCTAAGACCTTAAACTAAGATCTCTCCTTATGGTCCGAGCTCTAAGACCTTAAACTAAGATCTCTCCTTATGGTCCGAGCTCTAAGACCTTAAACTAAGATCTCCCCTTCTGGTCCGAGCTCTAAGACCTTAAACTAAGATCCCCCCTTATGGTCCGAGCTCTAAGACCTTAAACTAAGATCCTCTAGCCCTATGGTCCGAGCTCTAAGACCTTAAACTAAGATCCTCCACCCTTATGGTCCGAGCTCTAAGACCTTAAACTAAGATCCAGCCCTTATGGTCCGAGCTCTACGACCTTAAACTAAGATCTCCCCTAAACGGGGTCCTACGTCCTGCATGACGTTAAACTGCACTCTCAGAACTACGTGATGCTTGATCTCCAGCCTGATGGAGTACGTAGGAACGCCCGGGCATTTCGACTCGGGTCCAGCCTCAGGGATCGATAAGTCCCGCCCCTCCTCGTCGCCGGCCGTCTGGCCTGACTTCGGGTAGAGTGGTGCAGTTGTAATATTCTCCCCGATTCAGCTCGGGATGCCCCATCGCAAGGATGGGAAGCGACGGTTTCCTCGTCAGAGAGGTGCTGTCTGAGAATTGAGGTGACTCACGGCCAGATTAGTGCATCCGCCTAATACGCTTCCCCCACGGTGGCGCAATTTTGAGAGCGTTGGATTCTGTCCGAACAAATCGTCACTTCGCCCCACGCTTCGCATGCCCTGTTGATCTGGATTTTCCACCCTTGTGTCTGAAGGAACCCCAAAGCGGTATTCATGATGACATGTGGTCCGCCTCCTGCAATATGAATGATGGCCTTTTTCGGTCCGTCTATTGCAGTTGTTATGGTCGATCCACTGTCCGCCTACCGTCTTGGGCATTTCCTGGAAGGCCGACCGTTGTGGATGTCTGGATTCGGGACACGCGATTCACCCTTTCTCATTTCCCTATGTTCGGATAAAATCTCAACGCCCCTAGCGTTGTCCCGCTCGTGTGTTGGAACAAGTTGGGGGGTGATACATTGGTTAGGTCTGAGGTCTCCTTTCCTAGGAATGACCTCCCTCTTTTCTCCAGAAACCCAGGCCCAATTATGGACGCCTGATGCTTGGTTAACGCTCCCGCAAGACAATTTGTGGTTGAGCATGTTAAACTAAAAGACGCAGATAAATATGGTGATTCATACAAGTGGATCAAAATATTAAGTAGCGGAAGCAAATGTTCTGGGAATGGCAAAAAACAGCCCTTAGGGATTAGCGTGCTGAATGAGTCTTTCTAATGCCGCTACTCTTTGGCTGGTGGCCTCCAGAGCTGCTTCTCGCTCTCTGCGTGCTCTCTCTTCGTCGGCGGTCGCAGCGCGCAGTTCGTCGATTCTGGCCTGTGCACGCTCCCGCTCGACTTGGAGTGTGACCATCTGCTGGCCCGCCTCCGTCAGCTGTACCTGAGCGTCGATCAGTTGTGCCGATAGTTGCTCCACAAGCTCGGTACATGCTGCGACGAAGGCCTCCTTCTCTGCCGCCTGCCCTTCGAGGCGCCGGACTTCCTGCTCTGCCGCGATGAGCGCCTGCGTGCTCTTCGACATGTCCCGACTTTGTGCGACGTCGGCACGCCGGCGGCTCTCGCGCATCTTCTCGGCCATGAAATCACGGACCGTCAGATGGAGGCGTTGAGCATCAGCTCCCCCGGCACACAGGAAGCGCAGCCAGGTCTGAAGTGATCCCATGCGCCCCAGCCATTCCGATGGGTCTCGCTTGAGGAAGCGCTGGATGCACTTCCACCCCCTGCGTCGCGTTACCCGGCTATCCTCGACCGCCTCCGCGTCCGAGTCATCCATCTCCTCGGGGTCGGCAGGCCGGTAAGCAGGGAAGGCAGCCAGCAGGTCTGCTGCAGGGTCCGCCCCTGGGAGGTCCTCACGAGGGATAGGTTCCCCAACATCCGGGCAACCTTCTTCTCTCTCCCCAGCGGCGCTGACACCCTCGTCAGCCCCCAACCTCTCTCCGGTGGCGGCACCGCCGACGTCCGCAGCCCCTTGATCAGCAGTTGGTGGGGCCGGCTCGGTTTGGGAAGCCTGTTCCGGAGCAGGCGGCATGTCCACCACTGGTCCACTCGTAGATGGCCCGGGTTCGGCAACCCGACGAGCCTCCAATGTTGAGATCACTGCGCGGGGCATGCCATGGTTAGTCACGGATCGTCAATGGCAAGCACCAGCAGTAAAGTAGGGAGACTTACGGGAGTTTGGAGCGTCATCTTCCGCTACCCCGGTCGCCACAGGAACAGTTGCAGCAGGGGACCCCTTAGCGCTTGACAATTCGATAATGGGTGCCTGGCCCCCGCCTTGTCCTGCTGGCGCCTCTCCTACTCCTGTTGAGGACGCCTGACCGACATCCGTGTGCTCCTGAGAAGGATGGAGAAACGGGTTAGGAGCTGCATAAGAGAATGGATGAAGCAAGTTGAGTAGGGATAGAAGCGGACCTCGAGGAGCTCAGTGACATCGACGTTGTCAGAGCCGGCCACCTCGCCGCTCTCTCGTGGGCTCCCCCGATGGGACCTTCCCTCGGAGCCTTCATCCTCCCCCGTCTCCTCCTCCTCCTCGGAGTCGTTACTGTTATCTTCTCCCGGCGGCATCTGTTCTGGAGCGGGCTCGAGACCGAGCATCACCTTCACCAGAAGGGATGGCTCCGCACGCTGACCACGTTGGCGCGCGTACTCGTCCATGGCCGTCAGATATGCATATTGCCGGTTGAAGTCCACCCTGTCGGTGATCTGGAGGCGCCCGACCTCTGGCAGATAGATTCCTTCTCTGAGTATCTTTCGCCAGATAACGTCGGTCCCCAGTGACTGCCGCAGGGTCATCCAGGCCGACCACAGCGCCGGGAAGACTGCATCGTGGGAGGGTTCGAGCAGACGCCTCACCTGCTTCCCGGGCCGCTCCTCGACCGACGCATGCGCCCCCTCTCTGGGCGCCGAGGTCGTGGCGGCAGCCTGCGATGCGCCCGCCGCCGAAGTCCCTGCTCGCGCCGGCTCCGCTGCTTGGCGCGCCTCCGTTCTCCCCCGTGTGGCGGCGCCTCGCCTCCTTCCTTGACGCCCGGTCTCCGCACGGGTAGCCTCGAGCCGCCGAACTAGCTTCCGCAAAAGCCCTTCAGGGTACGCGATGGCCCAGTGTTCGGCATACTCGGTTGCCAAGCCTGCGTCGATCCCGGTAGGAGGGAGAGTGATGACGTCGCCAGAGCCAAAGGCGACGAACATCAGCCACATCTGGCGAAGGACGCAAGGGTTCGTCTCCTCCCGGACAGCAGTGAATACCCTCTTCGGCATCCGCTGAAGGCACCCGAACTGCCTGGCGAACCGGGTCGGCACGTAAGGCTCGCAGATCACCTTCCCGTCGATCCGAGTCACGAGCACCCCGCCCCGCATGTTCAGGAAGTATTCATGCTGCTCCAGCGGGCCCTGTCCGTTGTCGATCATCTGGCCGACGGGAGTGGGGAACGGGCTGAAGTTGAAATTGGCATGATTGCCAATCCGAACCCTCACGCCCTCCTCACTGAGGGTCATCGGAGCGACCCCCGCAATGTTCAGCAGGGAGGGTCGCAGGCCGTTGCCCGGAGGACTGATGGCATTTGGGAACGTATACCCACCGAGGTGAGCAGCCACCCAGCCGTGGAAGAACTGAAAGGGCCCACAGATCCTTCGTGGCGACCCCCCTCGTGAGATGCGTCCCAGAATGGCATACAGCCTCGCCAGTACTGGGACCCCGAGGTTGTACCTCTTATTGGCAGCCATGGCGCCCGCCATCGCCAGCGTCGCCGGGCGGACGCCCATCCTCGCATCCCGCACTGGCAGGAGCCACCCGCTCAGAAAGGCGGCCAGGAACGCCGCGTACCGGACGTTCGGGTCCCGGGCCTCGATGACGCGGTACCCCCATGAGAGGTAATCGCCCGTCTCCAGGACCCGCCAGTACGACCCGTTCCGGCTCCTCTGAGCTGCGGTCGGGCACCGCTTCCCCCTGCCTGGCATCTTGACCGCCGGGTCATGCTCCAGGAACTGGCCGAACCAATCCTTGTAGGCTATGTCCTTCTGGAAGTCTTGGATCCCGAGCCGCTGCGTAGCCAGGTCAAGAAGATGCCAGGTCAGAATGGGAGTCCGTGACCTGTCCTCCCAGATGTTCTTCGGTGGCAGGAACTCATCGTACTGGTAGCCCTCCAGCGGGATACCTCCGATGCAGTGGATGTCCCAGAGACCGATGCCGACCTCCCCATGGTGAAGATGGAAGGTGTTGGTATCCGGGGACCAGCGAGTGAACAGCTCCGGCCCGAGCTCAGACTGCTGGTAGAAGTGGAACTGCGACGTCCACACCGCCTCGAACAGGCCGATGTACCGCAGCTCCTCTGCGAAGTGATCGCAAGTGTGGCGTACCCAGAACGCCCAGGCCCATTCACTGGTAAAGTTGCCCCCAGATCGCAAGTCCCAGTCCTTCAGCCAGCCCTTGGTGTCGTCAGTGACACTCTGACGGTATGTGCTCGAGTAGAGGGCTGGAGAATTCTCCGCTGTAGGCTCACCCCCATCGATGGTTCGCGTCCTCGGGTTCAGGACGTAGACATCCAAGTGCCTGGTTTCCCTGGCAGGATGCCCATTGTTGGTGATGTTATAGCGGTGAAGCTCGTCCTCCCGGGTCACCCAGGTCCGCGGCGCATCAATCTCGAACCCTGGCACCGGAACCTCATCTAGGATGCCGAAGTTCCAGAGCGGCAGGTTGTCCGACAGCGGATATGTCTTCTGGGCCGGCGTTAGTAAGTCGAACAAGGATTGATTGTTAGAAACAATCTCCTTGGCTCCGTAAACCTCCTCGTTCGTCGCCATCTCGGCTCTGCGAGTGGCGGCATCCCCTTCATTTCCTCTGTGCGCGGCCATCTCGGAAGATTCGGGAGTCGTGCGGGTTAAGGGATGAAGCGTGCGGGATCGGAAGAGGCTGGTGGAAAAGTTTGAAGGTTGGCGCGCAATCCAAGTGGACGGCGCGCAATTGGGAAGACTGTCGCGCAAAGTTCCGGGTTTTCGCGCAAAAAAAGGCGAAATCCGGACGGGTTTGCGCGCCGATCGGGCGAATTTCGCGACCGGAAGAGGCAATTTCGCGCACGAGAGCTTTGGAGCTTATCGCGCGGAAGGCCAGAGTACGGAACGCGGGACCCAGCGCCCCTATTTATAGGCGAGGCCGGGTCCGCGCTGCGCGGAAAGCGCTTTGCGCGACCGCAGCGGCGAATTTCGCGACCGGCGCCCCTTTTTGCGCGCCTAAGTCCCGCGTCGCCCAGGACTTCGGCATTCCGGCGTCTCCCTCGGAACCCGATCGTTGCGACCTCTCGCCGATCAGATTCCGAGGGGGGGCTTTTGTAGACGCCGGAAAAGTCCGTTGTTCCCAAACGAAGCTCCGGATGCGGAAAGCGAAGTGATATTTGGAGTCGGAAGAACGTTTCGGAGGGCCCGGAGGCCTTGCGCGGAATTTCAGAGGCCCGCGCGCAAAGGTGATGTTCCGCGCGCAAACCCCCCGGGATGCGCGCAATGCGCCGGTCCGGCGCGCAATTTTGCGCGCCGCGGGTCCGCGCGACTCCCTTACGCGCCGCGCCCGATTCCGCGCCCGCGAGGAGAATTTCGCGCTCGCACCCTGGATTCCGCGCCCGGGGTTGCCTATAAATACAAGGCGACCCCCAACGTTTCAAAGGTTGCTGGAAGTCGAAACGTCTCTCGTGCGCGCAATTCAACCCCTTCCGCGCGCAATGACGAACTTCAGGTAACCTCCTTTCTTTCGCGCAAGAAAGCCTCGGGGTCCGCCTTCGCGCGCAATCCCCGCTGGCTCCTTTCATTTGAGTAAAAACTCACCCTAAGGCCTTTGCGCGCAAAAGAACCCGCTTGCGCGCAATTGCCCCCGGGGTGCGCGCAATCCGGCCCGATTGCGCGCACCCCCATCTTTCAAGTGGCCATTCATTAGAGAATGAGCCGTTGCCCCCGCGCGCTATCCGAAGCCCGGAGTGCGAAATCTCAAGCATCCGCGCGCAAGGCGCTGGCCCAATTGCGCGCCAGCCGCCCCGATTGCGCGCCGGCCCGCAGTATTGCGCGCGAAGCTTCCTTTTTGCGCGCAATCTGCCAGGGTCGTCCCCGTTGACCCCCTGAGGGTACCTGCCTGCGTGGCGCCCGATGCTCCTCATCCTGGGTGCCCGCACCGTGCGTTGTCTTCCCGTGCGGCCCTCCAGGTTCGTGCGAAGTGACATGCACCCATCGTCCGCGCAGCAAGACGTTAAACTGCCAAGTGCTTCGTCCGGCAGCCTATGCCCAGCATGACGTTAAACTGCGCATTCGTCCGGCAGCCTATGCCCAGCATGACGTTAAACTGCGCATTCGTCCGGCAACCTATGCCCAGCATGACGTTAAACTGCGCATTCGTCCCGCATGACGTTAAACTGCATATTCGTCCAGCATGACGTTAAACTGCACATCCGTCCAAGCTGCACGACGTTAAACTGCCTAGCCCCCATCGTCCGCGCTGCAAGACGTTAAACTGCCAAGTGCTTCGTCCTCAACACATGACGTTAAACTGTACTTCGTCCGGCAAGACGTTAAACCGTCCGCTTCGTCCTCAACACATGACGTTAAACTGTACTTCGTCCGGCAAGACGCTAAACCGTCTGCAACCTGATCTCGTGCTCTGCACGCAGGGTCCCCCCGGTTTGGATGTGGCCCCCACCCGCTCGTCCCTGCAGGGATGTCGGGATTGCCCCTCTTTAGGGACGATTTAATGGGAGTGGCTTTTCCCTACGGGGGCAGGGTATTACAAACCCCTAATTTCTCGTGGGAGGCTGCACATGTGTATCTCCATTGCGCCTCCCCACTGCCGAAGCCAGTAGAGGGTCTGACTGGGATCGAGGTGTCTTCTGCTTTCGGTCCAAGTCCCTTCCAACTGAGTTTTGCAGCATCCGGGCTGCCCCAAGTGCGTAAGTCCTGACAGAATGAACTACGTGGACTTTGATCCCTGTCTTCTATACAGGGTACGTAGGAAGCCTCCCTGAGGTCCAAGCCCACCACCTGGTCGTCCCGGTCGTATTTACGTCCGTTCGTCCATCAGTGGACCCCTCCAGGGTTCACGCGTGCGTTGATTCACCTATGAATCCGCCCCTGTGGAAGACTGCCCGTGTGTATCTCCACGGTGCCTCCCCACAGCCCCCCTTTTCCATTTCCCCTTTTATCGTCCAGCATGACGTGAAACTGTGATCCACCCGGCCGTTCCATCCCCCTCTGTGCGAGGTGGTTCGGTTCAATCCTCCGCCCGGCGGCCTAGACCTCTTCGTGAGTCGGCTTGCCGACGTCCAGCATGACGTTAAACTGTATGCCCGAACTACGTTGACTTTGATCCGTGTTAACGCGCGGTACGTAGGAAGCCCCTCTGGGGTCCAATCTCTTCACTTCATCATCCATCCTGATCCTTACCCGGGCCGCCACATCCCGGTGGGGTCATGCCACTTCACTCCACTCCACGTTACTTGGGAAGCCGCCCATGTGCTGGCCCCAGCGTCGGAGGTTCCCCGCAAGGGGTTCCGTCATCTGATCCACTTTTCGTGTTGATCGGTCCGATGCCGTCCCCGCCGGACGTTAAACTCGCGGCATACCCCGTGTTAAACACGGGAAGCTGAGGAAAACCTCAGGTGACACAGTTCCCCGCACCTAGTACGGGATGCCTCAGGCCATCATGCCTTCGAGAAGCCCTATTAGGGACGGAAGACAGATGTGCAGAGCCGCAGTGTTACGACACGCCCCCAGCACCCAGAGCCACCCGGCCTTCTCACCGCAGGTTGCTGCCCCGCCCAGACTCCTTGGAACGTCCGGGCGGAAGCAGCGTAATTAACCGGTGTCCATGAAGATATGGCGCCGGGAACGAGATTCACGAACATTCTTAAGTTTATGAGGGAGACCCGGATTAGGCGACGAGTTCCGAGGAGACGTCCAAGGAAGGAGGAGCCGACATCCCATCATCCCGGTTTCGATCAAGGAGCAGACGCCCCTGAATAAGGGACGAATGCCGCCCGCCCTTGGAAAGCGGGACTGCGGGACCACAAGCCGCGCGCCCATCCCCTCGGGTTGACGGGTGCACGCGCGAACGCGTCCTGGCGGAACAGCGTAACCCGACGCACATCCGCACCGAAACAATGTATACTATAACAGAATCAATATCACTTTACAATAATCATATATAGTTATTATTTACACCATTATACCCATCCAAGTAAGGTGGTGGTGGAAATAGATTACACCACGGCGTGGAGACGGTATTCCGTACGTACGCACGCGCGGTGATTTCATTTTCCGTAGGATGGATAGAAGGTGAAATAGGGTTGTTTCATACTTATAATAACGTATCAGTATATGAGTGATACTGATTTTATTACTTCATAATGAAACAACCTTAGAAGAAGAAGTGGAAGAAGAAATAAAGGTGAAAGAATCGGTAACGGAAATTACCTCTTCTTTGAAGCGCCTCTTTGAGACCTCCTTTTAGGGCACTAAAATTGGTCTTTGAGGAAGAACAGAACCTATAGGATGTTTCTAGGGAAGTGGAGAAGATAATTTTTCAGAGTTTGGCCGAGATTGAAGGCTCAAAGTGGTGTGAGGAAGAGAGGGAGGGGGTGCCCTTTTATAAGGGAGGAGAGGGGCACCTTTGGAATACCTAAAAATATTATTTTATTATAAAGTCAAGTTCGGTTTTAAATAGCTCCAAATTGATTTATTTCTAAGATAAGATGGTTATGGGTCTAAATCCTCTCATCCAATAGAATTTAGAAAAGTTTAGTTTCCTATTTTAACCTTATCATTTAGATTTAACATTAAGTTAAATAATTTTACTTTTACCGTGTCTTCTTGTGTTCTTACACTATAAGGTTAATAAACTTACTATAAGAATCCAAAAGAACCCCAAGTTGTTTATTATTAATATATATAACCTTATCTAAGTCATTTGGCCGAACCGTAGTTTTTTAGGAATAAAATAACAATTAATAATATAATATTTTTTTTAAAAACTATTTTATGTCAATTTTGACACTATTTAGTATTTGATTTTTGTGAAAATCATAACAGAAAGATTAGTTCGAAAAACATTAATTAAATCAACACTAACATGTCATATTAACCTAGAAAATTAGTGGAATGCATAAAAAGTCTCAGATTACATTTATTCGGGTATTTATAACATCAATTCTGTCAATATTTCATTAATAACATAATTACTGCATCATCGTTGTGTCATAAATAAATTAAATTATTTAATGTCTAAAAATTAAAAATAAAATACCATTATGTAGAAACTCGTTTTAGCTTTCTAATTAATATTTATAATCCAATTTATCTTATGTATAACCCTATATTTAAAATGACTTACTTATTAAACTTTGATTTTAACTATTTTAACCCTTCTTTAAATAAATTAATAATAAATGTCCTAATATAATCCAAGTGGGCATAAATGGTCATATTTTATTCCTAAGGTTGTTTTTGGTCGAATTACAGTTATCCAATAGAATTAGGACATGTTTTAGGGTAATAAAAATATCAGTTTTACGCTTAATTGCCCTATTTACTTTTAACCGTGGTAAAAAAAAGTAAAAAGTTACTATTCACCAAAAATTATTTTCCTCTCATTGAACGACATTTTATTCCATGATATTAACCGTGTCTCTCAGATTTTTGAAATTCCACTCACAGAAGTGGTAAAATTAAGTTTTATGAAAAATTCAGTTTTTTTAACTACCACTTAGTGGTTTCACTTTTCATCAAAAAATGAAAGTTTCCAGAAAAATACCAAAAATTAGGCCTAGTATATATTTGATATTATGAATTATAAAATGATGTCTATTTTATCAAATTCAAAACATATCAGTTACATTAACTAATTTAAAAATTAATTCCCATCGTCAAAACAAATAGCGTGTTTTTAAGAGATAATAACTATCAAAAGAATGACACTTGTTTATAACTGGTTTAAATGTGAAATTACATGCAATGACCAACATTGTATTAAATTGTAAAAATATTTTCTAAATATACTTTAAAACCACTCAAATTAATAATTTATCACTATTAATTATTTCTATTAAATAGTTGTTTTAAATTAAAATTTAGTAATTTTCACTATTCATCAGAATATGAAAGTTATCCAAAAAGTACCAAAATTTCACCCTATGATAATTTCGATATTCCGAATCCAAAAATGAAGTCCATTTTGAGAGTTAAAATTTCTAAAATTTTAAAAGGTGGTTATTACTATTCATAACAGCTAGTTTTAATAATATTTTAATAGCATATCGTTGTTTAATGAAACTTGGTATTGTGTACTACACACGCTATCGAGGAAGGTCGTGATTGCATGTAATGCAAGTAAAGTCAAGGATGCGTGTTGTGCAAGCTTATTTTGGTGTAGCGTACAACACAAGACATTAATGAAATTAAAAGGAATATTTTTCATAAAATCTCTGGGTGTTACATTCTACCCCCCTTAAAATGAATTTCTCCCTCGAAATTCGTCGGGGTTATAAATGGTTTACTACTCAAATGTTTCGTTAATAGAAACCCACATCATAAAAAGTAATACCAAAACATGGCTTTAAAAACTAAAGTATGAAATGTAATGGTTACCCAAATTAACTAATCACTGGGTTTCCACGTAGGAGAACATAGGTGAAAATATGGATATGGAAGAAATGTCTAACCATCAGGTTTTGATGGAGAGTGGTAGAGAACATGGCTATGAAAAATAAAATAATCACAAAGCTATATATTTTTGATGATCTAAGCTACCATCTCATTCATTGGATACAAGGGAACTAGGACAAAATTTTTGGTTTTCAAGATCATTTCCATAAAGTTGATGAATTAAAAGAAATACTTGCATGATTTTGGTACAATCTAACCATTTTTCGTGAATTGAACAATTTCCACTTCATCACTTAAAGAAATGAAGTTGAATTTGTTATTTGTGATGTGTTAGCAGATCAGGTGATAGAATGATGGGTCATTCCATCTCTTTCAAACAAAAGGTTAGCAAAAGTTTTAATTCCATCTTATGGTTAGATTAATCGTATATGGTTCCAAAAATGAACTTATACTTCATATATCATACCGCTTAATAAAACAAAACTATTTTCTACTATCCAAGGAATTCTTATAGGCCAATGGTAGGCGATAAAGGCCAGTCGCACTTCGGTTGTGGGTTCGATTCCCACGGCCTTGTCCGACGCGATGGGATATCGCCCGTCCTGCAGGTTGTCCTTTTTCATAAATTATATTACTATAACATCCCATCAATAATATCGAAAAAACTTTTATCCTTAAACAATACTAACTTATGTCCAACATTGTCCATTCCAATCTTTAGGATTATCCATAATACTGCTGTCCGCTCTCATAATATAGTGAAAACGATTACCATAGATTTAATACCATCGTTGATCCCCATATATCATAAGATATGTCTTGTTGGTCACATTCCAAACATTCAAAGGCCATAATCATGTGTTCTCTTGAATACCCATTGAACCTTAGTGAAAACATGAATGCTGTCAAAAGTTAACTCTTTCCACTTACCAAAATCCGAAAATTCTATATGCTCAAACCCTGATATAACCTTCTCCTTAAATCAGTCATGAGTTCATGAATACAATCAAACATTTAATTTTCTCCTTATCCCTTCATTATGCGCATATCATCTACATTCCAAAAATACCTGAATAACCGTTCATGGATACTGGTACCATCAATCATAAACTTTCAAAACTCAAGGAAAGACAACAGTGTAACAATCCATAGATGTCTCTTTATTCCATAGTACCATGAGATTACTTATACAACATTACACATGATAAAAATGTAATCATTCCACTACATTCTTAAACCATTGACTGAGCTTCAACAAATCATTCATCTCACATATCATTTGTAGTCTCTTCATCATCATCAACATAAATACTACCCATATGACCATACTCATTCTCTTCATGAGACTTTACCTTAGGGCATTGGTTTTCATAATGCCCGTACATTCCACATTTAAAACATTTAACCATTGTTGATGTCGTAGCAATACCATTATCCTCATCCCTGTTGTTAAATTAACCTTTTCCTTTGCACTTAATGGATTTGTGTCCTTATTTTCCACACCCAAAGAATCTTCTAGTTCCTTTGAAACATTCTCCTTGATGACTCTTCCCACATGATTTACATAGGGGAAATTGAACTTTCTTTCCTCTATGATCATCATGAAACTCCATCTCTCTCTTATTAGCCGAGCCAGGAAACATAACAAATTTTACTTTATTGATCATATTATGAGATTGCTGATTCGGTATAATAATGATGTTTGGACTTCCAAATCCCATTTCATTTGGTTGCTCATAAAGAATATCATTCCATTATCCATCATATCCTCCATTATCGTGAATCATCTTGTTTCCAGCCATTTTATAAAATCCAAAAAGAATAGTGTGAGAGGAAAAAATTATAATAAAGGGGGAGTAAAATCAATATCTAACATCTTTGGTTTAATCTAATATCGTTACCATAGTTCTAGGACTATATTCTATACGTATACTTATCCTTAGAAACATCCCTAGACATGCCTTAGAAATATCTCTAGGGATCTCACTAACGTTCTCGCATCCTAATTTCCAAAGGTTGACTAAACCTTTCCTCTGATACCAATTGTAGAGACCCAAAGCTTGACGTACATGGACATTAAATTACTTTTTCGGAATACTTAGTACATAACAAAAACACACAGACAATGACCGTAGTAGTTTAG
The DNA here is from genome assembly GCA_963277665.1 of Viscum album. Lineage (NCBI taxonomy): Eukaryota > Viridiplantae > Streptophyta > Magnoliopsida > Santalales > Viscaceae > Viscum > Viscum album. The sequence continues at coordinate 930,545,203 of OY728143.1, read as the reverse complement.
TGTCTTTGGAAACTTGGAACGTAATTTTATAATCATGGTAAAAGATCTTCAACATCTCCCATAAAGATCTTCTTATTTTTTCTTACCTAAAACCTTTCTTCATATCCTGGGGAAAGTAAAACATAAAAGGGTGAGATCAAATGCTCAGTAAGGGTAAACAAAAGAAATATCAATCACATCATATTCATAAGAACATATCTTTTGGAAATCTTAACCTGCAAAAGAGATAATAATTTCATAACATGGGATAAATCATAGTAGTGAAATGTAATCCCAATAGTCATAACTTAAAACATGAAACTTTGAGGAATACACACATAATCATAGAGAATCATTTCTTATTAGTCAAGACTCCTTTCGAAGACTATCTTAGTGGACAAATTCCCTTTCTGAACCGAGTTCACTCCTCGTTTCAGCCCTGTTTCACTGAACCGGTATAACCTACCATTCCAGCCATGTCTATCTCATGAGATATAAAATCTTTACCCAATGCATTGGAGGGAGATATAGGTCCCACCCATCTCTTAATGACACCATTCTTATGTGTGCCACAAAATCATAAATCATACATCATTGCATAACCCATGTAATACAAATGGGAATCTTCAACATCATGACATCATAAAACAATTCATATAATGAATTCATAAAAATAATTCAATCACAACATAATCAAATCAAAGTAATAATAGGGATAAAAACATAACCCTTTATTATCTTAGATGGAAAATAATTTTGATAAAACACTTGAACTCCACTCTTGATGAAAATATCCTTTCTTCTTCAAAAACATTTTTACTTTCTTAACATGTCATATAATTTTAAACTAAAAGAAGTTGATTAAAAATAAACCTGAAAACTTGTAAAGGAAGCTTCTTGGAAATAATGTTTTAAAAATCCATTCATGCCGTATAAGATAAAAAAACATTCTTCTCGTACTTTTGTCGGAAAATCCAAAAAAGTACCTCGTACGAAAAACGCCAAAAGATTCCTTTCATATCTTTTACGAAAAACTCTACGAAGGGTAAAATTGGATATAAACTACTGTAGAAGGATATAAATATTTCATATTGAGGAAACATGGATGTGGATGATAAAATACACGCCAGTAAATACCAAAGTATAAAAAATCTTGGATAAAAATGAGATTGTGATATTTTCCCTTACCTTAGGTCCGATTAGCTTCGTAAGTTTCTGAACCTCCTATATAATGATTTAAATAATTTCATTGACTTATTAAATAATCATATTCATTGTTATGATATCATATATTGTTCACTTATGAATTTATATTACCCGTTCTTTTGTAAATTCCACGTTAAAGAGTGTTTTGGGTAAAATCGTTTCATTTGTCGTCCGTGTTTTGACTTGTAATTATTCATATGATTACTTAGATAATGATTAATTAATTAAAGAATATAAAACATGATTTATATATAATATATATTCATAATATAAATTTATATAATAAATTAGTAAATGGAATGAAATACACCGTTCATGGAGACGGTAGGTCGTACGTACGCATGAACGTTGTTTCTGTTTCCTTATTGAGTTGAATGGAATTAAGTAGATGACATACATATATATACACATAAATACAGTATCATTATTATGTCATATATTTCATGATTACTTATTATATATAGTTTATAATCACTCATGAATGGTTAATCATTGAGAATTAATCTCATCGCGTCGTGGAGACGGTATTCCGTACGTACGCACTAGCGATGATATCGTTCCCATGATCGTGGAATTTTATTGGAGTGTATGTATACTATAACAGAATCAATATCACTTTAAAATAATCATATATAGTTATTATTTACACCATTATACCCATCCAAGTAAGGTGGTGGTGGAAAATAGATTACACCAAGGCGTGGAGACGGTATTCCGTACGTACGCACGCGCGGTGATTTCGTTTTCTGTAGGATGGATAGATGGGGAAATAGGGTTGTTTCATACTTATAATAACAAATCATTATATGATTGATACTGATTTTATTACTTCATAATGAAACAACCTTAGAAGAAGAAGTGGAAGAAGAAATAAAGGTGAAAGAATCGGTAACGGAAATTACCTCTTCTTTGAAGCGCCTCTTTGAGACCTCCTCTTAGGGCACTAAAATTGGTCTTTGAGGAAGAACAGAACCTATAGGATGTTTCTAGGGAAGTGGAGAAGAGAATTTTTCAGAGTTTTTCCGAGATTGGAGGCTCAAAGTGGTGTGAGGAAGAGAGGGAGAGGGTGCCCTTTTATAAGGGAGGAGAGGGGCACCTTTGGAATACCTAAAAATATTATTTTATTATAAAGTCAAGTTCGGTTTTAAATAGCTCCAAATTGATTTAATTCGAAGATAAGGTGGGTATGGGTCTTAATACTCTCATCCAATAGAATTTATACAAGTTTAGTTTCCTATTTTAACCTTATCATTTAGATTTAACATTAAGTTAAATAATTTTACTTTTACCGTGTCTTCTTGTGTTCTTACACTATAAGGTTAATAAACATACTATAAGAAGCCAAAAGAACCCCAAATTGTTTATTATTAATATATATAACTTTATTTAAGTCATTTTTCCAAACCTTAGATTTTTAGGAATAAAATAACAATTAATAATATAATATTTTTTAAAAAACTATTTTATGTCAATTTTGACACTATTTAGTATTTGATTTTTGTGAAAATCATAACAGAATGATTAGTTCGAAAAAGTTAATTAAATCAATACTAACATGTCATATTAACCTATAAAATTATTGGAATTCATAAAAAGTCTCATATTACATTTATTTGGGTATTTATAACATCAATTATGTCAATATTTCATTAATAAGATAATTACTGCATCATTGTTGTGTAATAAATAAATTAGATTATTTAATGTCTAAAAATTAAAAATAAAATACAATTGTGTACTAAATAAGTTTATATTTCTAATTAATATTTATATTCAAATTTATCTTATGTATAACCCTATATTAAGAATGATTTACTTATTAAACTTTGATTTTAACTATTTTAACCCTTCTTTAAATAAATTAATAATAAATGTCCTAATCTAATCCAAGTGGGAATAAATGGTCATATTTTATTCCTAAGGTTGTTTTTTGTCGAATTACACTTATCCAATAGAATTAGGACATGTTTTAGGGTAATAAAAATATCATTTTTACCCTTAATTACCCTATTTACTTTTAACCGTGGTAAAAAAAGTAAAAAGTTGCTATTCACCAAATATTATATTCATCTCATTGAACCACATTTTATTCCTTGATATTAACTGTGTCTCTCAGATTTTCGAAATTCCACTCACAGAAGCGGTAAAATTAAGTTTTATGAAAAATTCAGTTTTTTTAACTACCACTTAGTGGTTTCACTATTCATCAAAAAATGAAAGTTTCTAGAAAAAAACCAAAAATTAGGCCTAAGCTATATTAGATATTATGAATTCAAAAATGATGTCTATTTTATCAAATTCAAAACATATCAGTTACATTAACTAATTTAAAAATTAATTCCCTTCGTCAAAACAAATAGCATGTTTTTAATAGATAATAACTATCAAAAGATTGACACTTGTTTATAACTGGTTTAAATGTGAAAGTACATCCAATGTCCAACATTGTATTAAATTGTAAAAATATTTTCTAAATATTCTTTAAAACCACTCAAATTAATAATTTATCACTATTAATTATTTCTATTAAAAAAGTTGTTTTTAATTAAAATTTAGTAATTTTCACTATTCATCAGAATATGAAAGTTATCCGAAAAGTACCAAAAGATCACCCTAAGCTAATTTCGATATTCCGAATCCAAAAATGAAGTCCATTTTGAGAGATAAAATTTCTAAAATTTTAAAAGGTGGTTATTACTATTCATAACGGCCAGTTCTAATAATATTTTAATAGCATATCGTTGTTTAGTGAAACTCGGTATTGCGTACTACACATGCTATCGAGAAAGGTCGTGATTGCATGTAATACAAGGAAAGTCAAGGATGCGTGTTGTGCAAGCTTCTTTTGGTGTAGCGTACAACACAAGACATTAATGAAATTAAAAATAATATTTTTCATAAAATCTCGGGGTGTTACAGTATGTATGTATGTATGTATGTATGTATGTATGTATGTATGTATGTATGTATGTATGTATGTATGTATGTATGTATGTATGTATGTATGTATGTATGTATGTATGTATTTATGTATGTATGTATGTATGTATGTATGTATGTATGTATGTATGTATGTATGTATGTATGTATGTATGTATGTATGTATGTATCTATGTATGTATGTATGTATGTATGTATGTATGTATGTATGTATGTATGTATGTATGTATGTATGTATGTATGTATGTATGTATGTATGTATGTATGTATGTATGTATGTATGTATGTATGTATGTATGTATGTATGTATGTATGTATGTATGTACTTACATATCTCTTATTCACTTACTTCCGTTCAATACGATATGAAAACAAAAACAGCGTTTATGCGTACGTACGGCCTACCTTCTCCATAAACGGTTCCTTCCATTTCATATATCTATCTATTATAAATATTTATATTCTAAATATGTATGATATATAAATCAAGGATTATGTTCATGAATTAATTAAATAAATATCTAAATGATACGATCAAGAATAACAAGTTAAAACAGGTACAAAAAAGAAATCGATTATTACCCAAAATGTTAATTTAACATGGAAATCCATATAAATAGTTATTATAAAGTCATAGATGTATCATGTATGATATAATAAATATTAATATGGTTCTGGGAAAATTTAATAACATACTATGTAAATTATACATGAGGTTAAACGTACACACGACCAAAGGAAAGTACAAGGTAAGGGTTAATTTTACAATCTCAATATTATCTAAAGCTGTTTTTACATAAGTATAAATTGGGACATATTTATTATGCATGTCCATGTTTCATAAAAGAGTTTTCAAAGAAATTATTTTTAAGGTAATTTTTACTAAAACATCATTTTAATTTTTTTAAATATTTATTCTTATAAACCTTTCTCATTAATGTCCATGTTATGAAAATGGTTTAAAGGATTTATTTATATGGGAACTAATGTTTTAAAATGTTATTTCCTTTGAAAAGAATCAATGTGGTATGGAACCATTCATTCAAAAATGTTTTTAAATGTCTTCCTTTTTAAATTATGTGACTTTAAAATTATTTAAAAAAATAGACATTTCTATCAAATAGTTTTGATTTCATCTATGCCAACACCCATTGATGGATTTTACACTTGTTTGAATTTGGTTCATTATGATAAAAATCTTCCATATCGCATTGAAGATTTTTTTATTTGTTTGAATATGGATTTTTTATTTTTATACCATTCATGGTTTATAGTAAAAGTATTGACATTTTGTATTCTAGTTTTAATAGGAATGTTTATGTTATGTTTAAACCTTTTCATATGAGAAATGCATTGGACTTAGTAAGTGACAGGTGAAGCCTACTATAGCATTTCAATGGATCAGTTGGTATCATGAGAGAAACTAGTGTCTTGGAACAAGGTCTTTACAAAATCGTATTTGTATTATTGGTACAAGGCCTTGACTATGTGGTTATGAACATTGGAATTATGCATTCTATCATTATGAAAGTGGTTGTTGATATTGCATGTGATTATTCGACTAGTAGAATATCCATGTGAATAAGTAAATGAAATTATTGGATTTTATCTTTTCCATATTATACTGAAGATTAAGTTTATAAGGATTTTGTTTTAGTCTTATACATTTCCTTAAATTTTTATTCTTATTTATGAAAGTTTCTGGTATATTGTTATCCTTACTGAGCATTTGAGCTCACCCCTTTCCCTGTTTTATTTTTCCCAGGATGACAAGAATTATATTATGGCTGACCTGTAGGGATACTCTGAGGGATATGAACGTGGTAAATGGAGACAATTATGTTGTTTTTTATTTTATAAATTAATGTAACGTTCAAGTATGTAATCTATTTTTCAATAATGCTAAACCGGTCGGTCTTTTGGTACAAGATTCCTTGTATCATGCCAATGTTATATAATAATTCACCAACTCTAGGTAATTGGGGTCGGGGCATTAATGTTGGTATCAGAGGATGTTTAGAAACAACATTGGAAATAGATTTAGATAAACTCTGATTAGATAACATTACCCAAAGATAAACTTTGAGGATTGGTATAGAAGAACCCCGTAGAATTTTGGAACCGTAGAGATTTTGTGAGTTTTCCAAGCAATACATCCCGGTCTGGATACAAGTAGGTAGAGGCAGCTCTGTCATAGATGTGTCTATGGGTAAAACTCGAAAACACCTCTTTGAACTAGACTCGAATGGGAACTAGTACACAACAATGGGCCTTGTTGCACTATGGGTTACGACACTCTTAGGGGATATTCTTAGGATAATTCACATTTTCATTATAATCCATTATGAAGGATTTAGGAGTAAATACTTCCTCAAAGAAAAATTTTTATGAATATAGATTATATGCATAATATTTTCAATTTAGGTTATGTATTTTACATGTTTGGAATTATGAATTGTGATTCATAAAACAAACCTAGTGTATGCCATTATTTAGAAATGGCATCTAGGAGATGGAATAATAACTCCAACAATATGCATGATCCAATGAGTAAGAAGGATAATATCTTTTATAGTATTAATCCAATGTTTATAAAGGAAATAGTCTCCCATGTATTATCATCATATGAAGAAATAGTATCATTTTTTAATAAGATAAGTAAATAATTCTATGAGTCCTATGGATTTGATGGGAAGCTAGAGAAGAAAATGATGGTTGAAAGAAAGATGGATAAAGGGAAGATGGGAAAAAGGATTTTTCCCTTATGTGATAACTATGGAAAGAATCACCTTGATAAATGCTTGAAGGGAATGGGATTTTGTTATAAGTATGGAGAAAAAGGACACCAAGTACATGATTGAAAGGGTAAGAAAAAGGTTTCAAATGTATAATGCTTCATCTGCAAGGAGTTGGGACACTACGTGAATCAATGTCCAAATAATCAGAGTATACCCTAAATGCTGCTATTATATAATAATCAAGTTATGATCATTCCGAAGATAAAGAGGACTGATTAAGTGTTCTTATGTTGTTAATAAAGTATTGTTCCATTTGAGTATTGTATTAATGATGTACATGTTATAAGAATTATAGAGTATATAAGGATTGTAATGTAGTATTATTTCATTAAGGACTTGAGATTGTGTGGAACAAAGAAAAGTGACTCAATGGCAGGTTAATTATTTGAAAAATATATGGTTGAGAGAAAGATAAACCTTAATATGATTCTGATAATGAGGTAGTGATTTTGGAATAAGATATGATTTATTTGGATAAATTATATTGGATATTCTTGACTACCATAAAACTAATTAATGATTTGTATATTCCATCATTTTTTTATTTTACAACATTGATGGATATTATGAGTATATATAGTATTCTATAAGGGATAAGGGAGCATGAATGTAATCAATACTATTATATGATAATTTAGTGTGTTACCATGTTTTAAAATAATACATGATGAAGGTATTCGCATTTTATTACGTGGAAAAAATGATCATTATTGTGTTTACCTTCCTTATAAATTTTTGACTGTGAGTTTGGACATAAGTATTTTGGATAAGTCTAAAGGTTGGAATCGATTATTTTTGAAAATGGATACTATTTTTATGGTTAAATAATTTCTTGAGATTATTTTTGGATTTTCATAAAAAGGACAACACAACGGTCGGGGGACAACCCGTCACGTTTGGAAAGGTCGCAGGACGTGAACAAGAAACCAAAGGGTGATAATGGTCAATCACCTACCACTAGCCTACATGATGCCCGAGTTTTTATAATGTGTTTTCTTAAATAGTCTGAAAAATGAATTATAAATTCATTATTATTTGAACCTTATATGATAAGGGTAAGTTGAATATTTTTGAATTCTATTATCTTTTGGAGCGAAAGATGAGTTTGTGGTAGGAATTAGTTGAAGGATAAAACTCTACTTTTCAAGTATTTTTTTTTCTCCTCTTAATATATGAATAAATTAATTCGTAAACTTTAGGGAAGGGATATTAAAACCAAAAATGTGTTATCCTGATACATTATATTTTGTTGAACTGATGATATTTTAAATCTTCGTAGATTGATATCTTTAAGGCCCTCAATTTTTAAAATGTTTGTGATAGATGACCTCAATAACTCTATATAAATATTTATGGTTTTCCCCTAATTATGTGTCTCTAATTTCCACCAATTTTCTCTTAATCAAGATCCTAATTTGGTGGTGAATTTTTCAGTCCCTTTCCCTCTTATTAAGACAAAATTTTATTAACCCAATTTCCGATGTGGGTTTTCCACAATGGTATTTTTCTATTATTAACCTTTTATTTTCAAAGAAAAATTTTAAATTGAGAGGATTCAATTTATTGAAGTAGGGGATAATGTAACACCCCAATATTTCCAAGTATGTTATCTCATTAAAGTAATTCAATAGCTTGTGATACACACAACACCGAGTTCGAGCGCACCATAACTTACCAAACTAGTCATTCAAAAGCTGTTATGAATAATATTAACAGAATTTTAAATCTTATATATACTATATAATTTAAACCTCCATATTATGTGTTTCTTAGACATAATATAAGAACAATTTCATTTTTTTAGATAAAGGAAGTATTTTTCAGAAAATTAAATTTTACCGCCTTTTAATGGTGAACCCTTTTTAAAACCAATATTTGACACTTATATATATTTAATTTAATGAAATTAAATTCTTCTTTAGTATTGGTTAATAAAAATTTAGTTTAGATAACATTTCAGTACATTTCTGATAAATTTCATATTTTGATGAATAGTGAAAAATACTATGTTTTAATTGAAAAAAACTTTTTTAATCGAAATAATTTATAGTGTTAAATTATGAATTTGAATGGTTTTTAAGTATAATAATATTTTATTTTTATCATTTAGTAAAATTTAGGTCATTATTAGTAATTTCACATTTAAATTTGACATAAACACTTGTCAATCTTTTGATAGTTTTTACTTTTTAAAAACCCACTTTTTGGTTTTAACAACAGGAATTAATTTTTAATTAATAACTACAACTTATATTTTTTTAATTTGGAAAAGTAGGCTCCATTTTTAAATTCAGAATACTAAAATTATCTTAGGGTAATGTTTTGGTATTTTTCTAAAAACTTTCAATTTTTGATGAATAGTGAAAAACACTATGTTATTATTTAAAACCGATTTTCATTTAAATATTTATTTATTTTATTTAAATTTATTTTAAGTAAAAAATTGATATATAATACCTATATAAGTTCAATTTAATTAACTAGAGTCATTTTATTATAAAACTAGATTTATAAAATTTTATCGAAAATTTTAACCTCTTTTACCCACCTTCTAGGCACATTAGCAAATTTGCATAAAACATAATTTTACCGCTTTTTTAGTTGAATTTCAAAAATACTAGAGAAACAGTTGACATCAGTAAGTAAAAAAGGTAATATGTGTTTATTTTATTTCTTTAAAAACTAATTAGAGTTTAAACATTATAAGAGGAAATTTATTTGTTAGAATATTGAAGAATTCAACCACATAAATAAAATAAATGAGAGAGGAAACAAAATTAAATAATTTAAATATTTACCATAAGATATGCTTACATAATTTCGAATATAAATGATCCTACTCTACTCTCCACCCCTCTCATGAATAGTTAGAGATGCAACCCACTATGGTATGTCACTTTTGAAGGAGAGTGACAAATCTTTACATCCACCTTTTCCTCACGTGGAGGCTTAATTTAATTCCCTTATCCTTTATGAGTTCATAAAAAAATTTAGGAGGACACCCAACCTATAATTTTATAGTTAAAATCCTAACTTATTGTCTTTTGGGTTTAGATAGAACTAAATATTTAATTGGGGAAGCCTGGACCAGTATTCTTTATGTAGAGACCTATCCTACACTTTTAGAAGATTGTCTCTAACCTCTTCTATATTATAGGTCAAGAGGAACCTATATTTCTAAAGAGATATTCTTAACATATATGTACCTTTTTCTTAGGTATTATGCCCTGATATAGGATTCACTAAGCATGGAAAATACAACCCATAAAAGTTACAAAATAATGAGTGAATAAGATATTTTAATCCAGTGAATTATTTTAAATGAAGATGCTAGAGATTGAATCATTTTTTCCTCAATCCTTCTAAAATATTGAAATTTTAAATATTAGGCACCTGACATATTACATCAACAATGATTTGACAAATAAATCTCTACTACCCAATTGTTAGTTATGGAGCATGGATGAATAAAATAATAGTCACATCATTAAATGCTTTGGTATTTTTATACAACAAAATTCCAATAAAAAAATTTTCCATATTATATTTCATGAATATCCTTTTTAAATTATAATGATAAAAAAATATTATGGATGCATTTTTTAATTATACATTGAGTTTTACAGTCTTGTTTCACTCAAATTATCATTAGAATAATAATAAATTATTGTGTAGTTAAATATTTCCGTAAAATTAAATAATAAATTACTTATAATAATCCCATATTTCATGATAGAAAAACTCTTGATATTCCCAAAAAAATATAATTTAATTATTTCACTTTTTTAGTATCTTTTCTCTCTCTCTCTCATGATATTCTAGAAAAATCATATCCTATAGAGAGAAAAAATATTATAAAAATTTACATAGTATTTAAGGATTAATATAAATATCCTTTAAAAAGAAAATTACAATATATGAGATAAATTCCTAAAATTATAGTAGGTTTAATTTTCACTATTGCATTTTCCAAAATATCAGCAAGAATATTCATACATGCTTAATCATATGTGAATCTAAATTGATACTTTTTCAAACAATTTTAAATTAGTTGAAATGAACTATACATTATTAAAATGTAATTTTATAACCAAGGAAAAATAAAAAATATTTTCAATAAACAAGAATCAAATTGAAACGATAAATATCCCATAAAATAGATAATATTCCACGGTTTTAAAAAATCATGTAGAAATTAAAAGAACCACATATGAAAAATTAAAATATGTGATATCATGTAGGTGAATTACATAGTAATATTCACATATAGGATTCACATAATGAAATCACATAGAAGAATCATGTATGAAGTTTTCTAAATAGGAGAATTTATCATGAGAAAGAAATAACGACGTTGAATTCTAAAATCAATAATGAAGATTTACATATAATCTTTTTGGAAACAAAAAGTCCTTTTAAATGGAAGAATCATCTTTATCTCTAATTGTATTATATTTAAAAAATATAAAGATATTTATATAATATATAATCACCTTAATCAGAATTATATTTCAAAATTTATCATCAAAATAAAGAAGAAAATTAGTATCGAAAAACTATTCGATTGAGACTAAAAATATGTAGTAATTTCATACTTAATTTCGGAAATTATATAGATCTATTCAGAATTTTGTTTCTTATATTTAAATATTTATAATTTTTTATATTTCTAATGAAATATTAATATCTCAATTTTTTGTTTTCCCTTATGATATGGCCCAAAAACATAGAGTTACCAATTCTATAAAATCAGCTATATGAAACAACTTTGTGGGAGAAATGGAAGTGTGACTCAGATATGTGGGAGAAACAACTGAGTAAATTATCCTTTTAGGAATGGAAATAAAACATGTAAAATGATATTTTATGATCCCAAATGATGTATTTAGAGTAGGAACTCAATATGAAACTCTTAGTATAACTTCTAAACATTAAATCCCGATTTCTAAATATATGTTAGGTAATAAAATATATTGACATAATAAAAATTAATTATAAATTAATCAATATATAAAATAACAATTGTAGTAATACAAGTAAATGAATTATGGATTTTAAATTCTTATTTAAACCAAAATAAAATAAATACATCTTTAAATTCATCAAAACATAATGGTGTTCATTTTGAGACTAAGAAAATAAATTTTTGTAGTTATTAGAAAATAAAATGGTTCAAGGATCCACTCAACATTCTCCCCATTTTTTGATAATAATAAAACAATTTATAATTTCAAAACAACTCCCCCATTTTCAAATTATAAAAAATGAAATGTTTGAAAAAAAATTATTTCTTTGAAACGAAAATAAATAGTTCTATATTTCCATGAATTTATACTGGAAACATAACTCCCCTTAGCTATAATCATTTTCGAAAAAACACATTGTATTTCTTTAATTTAAATATTATATAAAACACTCTTAATAAATAAAAATTCATAAAATATTTCATAAAGATACAATAAAACCTTCTAAGATTAGAATATGAATTGCACATGGTGAGAATAATGTAAAAAGATGTTTGTGAACAATAATGAGAAATAATTCATAAAATATTATTTTATTTAAACCAAATGATTAAATGATAATTAAAAATAAACTACAATGTATGATAAGAAATAAAATATTAATATCATAAAATAAAGTATACCAAAATTAAATTTAGTTTTCGAGAAAAAATAAATAGATTCCACATTTCGAAACATTACACATAAATATTTAAATTTCAGTATATAAATACACTCAAAATAACCATAATTTAAGCATCAAATATGATTATGTATTAGTGTAATAGAATGAAAAAATTCCTTAAATTACGACAATTGTTTTTTAATTATACACAACCAAACATTAAAAACAAAAATATGTATATATATTTAAACTATGATTGGTTATGCATAAACTATTTAGAAACATATTTAAAAACATGAAAACACCACATGTTAATTATTCATAACTGGTTATATTTAAACACACTTAAAATCACCTTTATTAATTGAGATATTCACTAAATTACATATTTAAAATTTCATCATGTAAAATAAAAAATATAAATCAGATTCCAAAATATTTAAAATAACAATACCTTTCTAGGGAAACATATAGAATTAAAATAAGGTTTACCCATCCTTAATTGAGGAAATATATATATATTAATAAAAATAATATTAATTTAAATGGAAAAATATCTACCTAAATTACATATTAACTTAACTATAATAAATATTCTAGTGTTACACATAAATTCAAATTTAATTTATATAAACTAGTGAAGACACAATTAAAAAAAATTGAAAAACTAAATTGAAATTTTATAAATTTAACATTATAAAAATGTTTTAATGAATGGATTTAAAATAATATTTATGAATTAGTTCACCCTTAATTTCTACATCTTTTTTTACAATATAAAAGTGTTTATTTTTATCAAAATTTCAAAAATAAAATAAATTCACATTTTATTAAAACATATTATCATTTTGAAAACTACTCATATAAAACTATGTATAATGTGTTTCAATAAGTAAATTTGAAAACTTGAATTTATAATTAGTGAAAAATTGTAACTCCATCTAAATTGATTATTTTCTTTCAAAAATATAATATCAATTATTTTTAAATATAGTTATAATTCTAGTAGTGAATACATAGTAAAAAATTTATAAAATTTCTCAAGGAGTCGAAGAACATGTTACAAGACAATTAATGAATTTTGAAAGTGACAAAATGATAAAATCATACGAATAAACTAGAATTTACCACTAAAATGACAGATTCCTTGTCCACATGAAAATAAAAAATTTCGATCATGACATATAAACATAATTTTAAGGACGTTTACTGAACCAAACAAAATATTAATATCAAATTACATGGTAGTATCCCTAAAAGATTCATGGTATTGATGCTTATCCAAAATTAAATACTGAATATAATAATTCTTATACCAACATTTCATGAACAAGACTATAAATACAAGAACCCTGAACAAAAGTATCCTAAAATATATATTACCTAGATATAATCAATAGATTAATGTCAATTAATCTAGAATACATAACATTAGGTACCAAATTAGTATACGGTTTATATTTTTTGTCCCTGAAATTAGATTTAGCAATAAAATAATTTTTTTGAATCAAATATTTATTGATAATAAATAGAAAATCAAAATCATAAAAACCATAAGATCTACATTTTAAGTATATTAACCAAATAAATTCTAGCAGACTTTCCCATTACAAATTTTCTTCTCAAAATATTAATAAAAAATCAAAACTAATTACATTCCTGTTATTATTATTATTATAAAATAATAATTATTTCTAATATTTAAATTTAAGATACATTGATTATAAATTTTATTTATCAAACAATCAAAGTCATTTATAAATTTATATAATTAATTCTTCTACCTTTCATTTTAATTTTGAAAAAAATTCCAAATCATCGTAAACATGTACCTATGTAGAAGAAATTTTGTTTTTATGATTTGCATTTAACATTTCAATTTCTTCATTAAGATTCAAAAAAACTGAGACAAAATTATTTAATTTGATAGGAAGATTATTTTTCTTTACATAAACCCTTATATATATTTATTTTAGTCACACATGCAAAGTATTTATTTCTATTATTTTATCTTAACATGATTCACACATTTCCTTAAAATCATCAATACTATGTTCATCATTTTAAAAAATGATCGAATCATGATAATTTGAAGTAAAATATACATATTTAGTAATGATTATCATTCATATATTTATAGATTTTATAGAATGTTGTCCAATATCACTTGAACAAGAATATGGTGGTGAAAATGTTTCTTTAGAATATTTATTTTCATAAATGAAACATTACTAGTTTCTTTTGAAATTTTATCATGGTTTCAAGATATTTCTTATTACCTAAAAGAAGTCATATATTTTCTTTCTTATATTCTAACCTTACTTTAAATTTTGAGCTTCATAAAATCGGATTTAATATGTCCTCTATTCTTATAAACATAGAAAATAATATTTGAACAATATAATTTCAAATGAGAATTATGTTGATTAATATCTCCTTTAAGAAAATGGTGTTTTTTCTTTTTCATAAATGCACACTTAATTATATTTTTTATAGAATTACTATAATTAATGTGGATAGATTTTTATGAGTCTTAATCTTAAAAAATATTTCATTCACGTTATTTATAAATTTTTTGATTTGAACTACAACTAAATATTTTGTCAAGATAATTTTCAGCAAAATAACAATAAAGAATATTGATAACCAAATAGTTAATGTCATATTTAACAGTATTTTCTCATTTCAAATCAATAGGATTATATTTACGTAAAATATAACATTTAATTATATTATTTCAAAATAAAATATCAATTCTCTTTATTTAAGCTTCATTATATATCTTCTACTAAGTATACTTACTACCATTGAAATCTGATGGGAATTTCTGAGTCAACCCATTATTATTCCTTAATATTTTCATCACTAAAAATGGTCTTTCACAAGGTAATGTTACATAATAGGATTAAAAATTTCCATAACTCATATAATAGTAAAATTAAAAAAAATATCTTTAAAAGGGACCACCTCTAAAATTAACTGAGTGGAATCAAAAAATTTGAAAATCTACCTCATCCACAAAGAGAAATACTTTTATTCAAAACGTTACACCTTGTATGGGTTATGGAAATAGATAATAGGGGATGAATTTTTATTCTTTAAATGCTAATTATACTTCCAGCATTATGATCAAAAAGTGATTCATTCAAATATTAAACTAATAAACCACACTAATATAAGAAATGAGAGAGAAAACAGAATAAAAGAAAGTATAACATGAACATAGAATATTTTTATATTATTTTGGATATAAATATTTTTACACGAGTAATCACCCCTCTTACAAACTAAAAGAGCTTGCTCCCACTATGGTATGTCACTTTTTAATGAGATTGAGAACTCTTTACATCCTATTTTTTCACACTCAGAGGTTAAACCTAATTTCCCTTTTCATTTATGGGTTCAAAAAAAACATACACTTTTGCAATAGAAAACCCACCTAGACATATACAGGCTCAATTATAACCTCCTTTATTTTTTGGGTTTATATGGAACCAAGTCGTTTATGGGAGGAAACCTAATCTAGACTATTACAGGTGTTGACCCAAACTAGACTTTCACATGCTCATACTGAACATCTTCTATGTTATAAGTTAATAGGAGGAAAATATTTTCTTTAATGATGAGACCTTTCCTAGAAATGGAAGTATCTTATGATATAAAAAGGAAAATCAAATTACAAAAGTCTGAAAATAATATATTTACACATATCCATTTGAATTAAATGAAAAAGAACATCAAGAACCTGAGTAGACCAAGCCATATAACCACCATCATCACTATCGTTGGAAAGGCCATCATCCAGTGAATTTCCCTCCCTGTAAACATGAGTGATTATAAAATCTATATAAAAGATAAAGTCCATGAATGGAATCAAACAAGAAGTCAAAATCCATAACATATACTCTCAAAGAACTCTGATAGCATGAACTATAACGGAAGAATCCCACTCCAACCAAAGCTTATTTTATCCATGAAGCAAAAATCACTCAATGGTTACAATGACGCCCATCATTTCAGATTCAAGTGAGGAGGTGAAGCCAAACAACCATAAATACATCCCAAATCCTCTCCATGATGATTCCTAAAATTAAGACCATAACTAGAAGAACTCGGATTAACTCTTGAAGATCCATCCATGTTAACTTTGATCCAAAAAGTAGAGGGGGACTTCCAAATAACATCGAACATACCACGAGGTGGGCGGAAAATACCTTTTACACCAAGCCGCCTTCAAAATGAGTGTTTGTGAACATTATTTAAGTAGTTACACTTTTGAAAAAGATTAACATATTTGACGACCATTGAAATGTGAGAAAAGGAGGCACTCATTGAAAAATGAATCTTCTCATGTAACCAATTATTTAAGGCTTTCCAAAATAAATGAATCAGTTCCAATGAAGCAGCCCAAAATAGGTCGAGAAGCTATGGGGGTAATGGAATGAACTTCCATCTCATAAAGAAATCATGGATAGTTGAAAATTGACACATTTGAGGCATATGGATCTCAAAAAAATTAAAAGATGGAACACCACATAGAATACACAGTGGAATAGATCAAGAAAAAATGATCGATGTATTCTCTATGTTGATGATAGAGGGAATATGAAGAACATATGGAAATTATGTAGCCCTAAAAAAAGATCTGTAGGTAATTTATTATGAGAAACACGCCCTGAAATAACTGAGAAGGAGGGGGAGATGTATCTACATATCAGTTTTCCCCACCACTACAAACTGGAAGTCGATCGAACATGATGAGAATAAAATATTTTAATGTTTAAAAGTTTGTTAGGAACAAGTTCCCAGACCCAAATATTTAGTCTAGGTGAGAAGCAGTACCTACTAACCACATTACAAATAGAATATGTACGTATATATAGAATTTTCATTAGATCCAATATTGGGAGAGAGGATCTTGTAAATACTCTTTATCTGAGAGGGATTCAATCAGTGGGGTACCAGGATAGTTCATAGTGAAGAAACTCAGAGGATATTCCTTTGAAACTATCCATCTTGAGTGAGAGACAATGACCGAAAAGATATCTTTTAGAGGAGGCCAAACTGAGGAGGCTATGTAGTACAAATTCAAACCAATGAGTTTGGGAATAAATATACCTCAGAGAAAATTTAAGGAATTAGAATTTCCATTCACTAATATCCATATAAACTGAGCTTAAAAAGACTGATTAAATGATATGAGGTTTTTAAGACCAAGGCCCCCTGAAACATAAGAAATACAAAAAAAATTCCAATCCAACGTGATTATATTTCTCTCTATAATACTACCACAGAAAATAAAATATTTGATAGAGATAAAAATATTATTAATGATCAAGGTAGGCCATTCATAAACCATAAAATAGTAAACAATCTTTGAAGTGATAACAGATTTCCCTAAACAAATACAGCCATCTGGGGAAAGATATTTACCTTTCCTTGTAGCCAGCTGATTTTTAATCTGACTGACAATATCATCAAAGTAAATAGACTTCGGCCTACCCCAACATATAGGGACACCAATATATGTGAAAGGGAACTTCCTTACTCTGATTCCCAAATTCCCAATAATGGCAGGCTTTCTGGCTGCAAATATTCCCCTACCAAAGTAAACAAAGGAATTATTCCAACTTACCACTGAACCAATGAATTCTTCAGAGAGAAATAAATCCATATTGATGTTTCTAATGTTGTTGTTATCTCATTTTTTGAATATAATAAAGTCATTAGTGTATAATATGTGAGATAAAGAAACTAAACCTCTTCGAAAAGAAATATATTTAAAATTTTCATTCCCAACCAAAATTTAGAAGAGCCTACCCAAATAATTCTTCACAATGGAAAAGAGAGGGTATGAGAGGGGATATCTATGTATTACCCCTCTAGAGAATTTAAAGTAACCTTTAATAGATCCATTGATAAGAATAGATATTTGATCTGAACTCAAAAATCATCTAATCCAATTGATAAAGGAAACATCAATTCCAAATCATGCAACAATCTTGTTGATGAAGGACTAGCCCATGGTATCAAAGGCCTTGATAATATTATGCTTAAGAGAAATATTTCCACCTAGAATTGGATTCTTAAGAAGGCTAACACACTCATAGGAAGTGATAAGGAAATCCTAGATAGTCCTCCCTTTGATGAACCTAAATTGGTTAAGAGACGTTGTCTTATTAGAAAAAGATGCCAATGTGTTAGCTATGATCAAGTTGATTATTTTATAAATGGTATTTACCAAATAAATCAGTATAAAGAGGTGAATTTAATATTAATTGTCCACTTTGGGACTCGGCGTAAGAAATTGAGAGTTCAGACCCTAAGGGAGAGATCTACCCATGAAAAAATGTAGAACAAGACAACAAACATTCAAATGAATAATCTCCCAATGTGATTGAATGAAAAAATTACAAAATCCATATGGACCAAGTGAGTAGTCAATGTTGAGACCAAAAATATATTCCTTATTATGCAAGTTCAAAGGGAGAGCAATGAACTCAAAATTATCATCCTGATTCACTAGATGAGGAATGATATTGTTCGCTAGCTCAGAAATGGTTGGAGAACCATTGAAAAGATTATTATAATAAGAAACCAAATGAGCAGATAGATCCTTTAAATTTCACAAAATCAGATCATCATTATTGAGGATATATAATAGGCTAGAAATTTATCTAGCATGTTAAAGGGAATTGAAAAATTTAGTGTTCCTATCACCATATTTAAGCAATTTAACTTTAAAATAATTTATTTAAAAAGATTCCTTTACATTGAAGAGACTATTAAGAATAGAATAAACCAAAATCTATTGATTAAATCCATCTGAAAATTTAGTGCTTTTACCTTCCTCCTGAATGTGGTTATGGTAACTTTCAAGGCAGGAAACCTTAGAATCAAGGCAGGTCAATCATTCCTTACTCTAGGATTTTTTCTTACCATTGAATTTTTTTAAATTTTAGAACATATGATAATGAATCATCTCTAATGTTTAGAGAAGTTCACACTTCCCACACAATATTTCCACGGTCTGATTGGGACACCCAATCATTGTTGAACCTAAATGGATGAGAAATTTTAGAGTCTTTTCCACTAGATTCCTCAAAATTATATACTGATCAGAATTCAACTTTTATAGGGTATTATAAGAAATAGACTCTCAAGACTCTAAGATAGCATCATTGAAAAAATCCCTATCATGTTTAATGGAAACCATGCCACTAAGATTATTTCTATACCTGGTATACTTATCTCTAACCATTCTCACTTTAATCAAGTTGTTATTCTCAATGCAAGCTCTAATATCTCTAAGATAAATGGATCAGTTTCTGGCACCTAACATGTCATCAGGTTTCAAAATTTAATTTAATTCCCTTAACATAGATCAAAGACCATAAATGGTATTTTTTCAAGGCAATAATTTCTATCCAAATCCTTCAAGGTTCTTGATACCTATTAGAAGCATAAATAACAGAGCTACACTAATGTATACCCGTATAAGAGAAGAACAAAGTGACTGTTCTTCACTAGAGTCAATCAGATAATGATCAACCAGAGATGAATGAACCAATACCCAAATATTTCTAACATCAGAATTAAAACTATTAGTGTCCACAAAATGGAAGCCTAAACCATCAAAATAGGAAATATTGGAGGAAAAACTCGCTTAGGCTTCGCCTACCCAATTAAAACATGTCTGTGTTTAAGAACATAGAGCCTAAGTGATTTTTCTTTTTCATTGTTCACCACCACTAGGATGTTCAAGAATAAGATTCTCATTTAGATTTGTTCTTGGCGTAAGTCCCCCCTTTATTTCCACTAAATTCCTTCATATTAGACTTCAGAGGCCAAAAAGCCTTTTTCGCAGGATCAGCAATAAGGGAGATGATATCAAAAACTCTGGCTATATAATATCCATCCCCTTTATCCAAATAAAAGAAGGAAATAATGATAGGGATATCCAATTTTTCATGAACCAAGGAATCTACCAAATATGAGTGTTCCTGAAGGGTAAGAGGAATAGTGATAGTGTAGCCTTCAAGAAGATCAGAGATGGTCAGATTAGAAACATGAGTAGATGAGGCTGAACCACTAGGACCCAAATACATGGATTCAACCTGCAGCAAATAAATGAGACCCCAAATGTTCTATGCAATGGCCTAATAAATTAGCTGATCATCTAGCTCACAATACATTTTATAAAACAATTCATTGATGAACAATGAAATCACCAAAAATAGAGAATGTCCATCTATAGTAGATGAACAATGAATCTACAAGACTCATTTATGAATTATAAAGAACATATGACTATAAAAGGGTCATGTCTCCCAGAATTAACTATATTTTTTAGTTTTTCATACACCAAAATTGTAGCGAAAAACATATTCACATTAAATTCTATGAGTCTTCTTCATAAATTCCAATGATAAAAAATTATCATGTTGGGAGATTTTAATTATATCATGAGAATTAAAATCATATTCTATACAAATAATCTTTAGAACAATAAATAATTAAAACAACTATATATATATCCATTAAATTTGATATAAATTTCATTGAATACTCCCATAATTCATGAGAAACTAACTCTTGATATTATCAAACAAACAAATTTTAACTTTTCTCTTTTTTATTTCCCCTATCTTTCACTGGAAATTCCACAATGATCATTTTTTATAGAGAGAAACAAGAATATTAAAATAAATATAATATTCAATAATGATTATTAATATCCCTGAAAACTCCCATGACTATAAACAAGATAAACATATCATATTTCAGTAGTTTTAATTTTTTATGTCACATTTTCCTAAAATAATAGAAAGAATATTCTTTCATGACTAATCCTATATGAATATAATTTATTTAATCGTTAATCATTTTAAAACCAATTTTTATAGACTCCATATATTTAATAAATAATTTTAGAACCAATAAAACATTAAAAATATTAATAATAAACTTCCTGTAAAATGTAATGTTAAATATTATATAAAATAGTGAATGTTTCAAAATATTAAAATATCCTGTAGAAATTCAAAGAACTGTTGAATAAAAAATCTTATAGGAGAATCACCTAGGAAAATTTTATAGTTAAATTAATTTATAGGATTCACATAAGGGAATCCCATTGGTGAATCATGTAGTAAAATAATAAAAGAAATTCACCACAAAAGAGAATGAATCATGTATCCAAAATTTGATAAAGATTAATTCTAAAATCATTAAATATCTTAAAATATCAAATTTAAGACTTAAAACACACCTTCTAAGTAGAGGAATCATAGTTAGATCCAATTTACTTATATTTTCAAAATTTTATTACATTTTCTCAAAATCAAGAATCACCTTGGCTATAAATATTTAGTTAAAGTTGTCATCAAATACAGTAGAAAATTTGTTCTGAAAAAATTATATAATTCATACATAAAAAGTTCATTGGAATATAGCTTTATTTCAGTATGATATAGATTGATTCAGCATGTTATTTATTCTGATGATATGTATATAGTTATATTTTATTTCCAACTCTATTAGAATAAAACAATTGTAAGTTCTGTATCTTATGATATTATTGAAATATTGAGGAAAAACAATTCTTGAAAATCATCTATGTGAATATGTTATATGGGATAAATGGAAATTTGATTCAGTTATATGGGAGAGAGGACTACAGGAATCAACTATATGGGAATAATAAAAAATATTTAAAAAATATTTTTATTTTCTAAATGTCATTTTTAGATTAGGAACTAAATATGAAATTTGTAGAAAATTTTATAACTATTAGAAAAATAAACTCTAAAGTTATTTTAAAAAAATAAATATTTTGAAATATTCAAGATTAACAATAATTTAATCAATACATAAAATAACAATTACAATTATACAATTCCAATTATTACGAAATTTATATACTTATGTTAACAATAATAAATTAAATAATGATTTGAAATATTTAAAATATAATGTTTTTCAAGGATATAATAAAAAAAAATTATGTGATTATCAATATATAAAGTCATTCAAAGAGCCACTAAACTGAAATCATTTGTTTCCTAGTCAGGGGAACTCAAAAGGGATTCCAATTATACCAAGTTTATATCAAATATTCATTTATGAATAGTTTCCTAGAAGAGGAAGTATTTATGGATAAATCCATGTTTTTTCCCATTGAAGATGATGAATTCACGGTGTGTCTACTAAAGAAGCATTATATGGACTCAAACTATCACGAAATGAATGGTATTCCATATTAAATCAATTTCTAAAGTAGCTAAACTTATTTAAATGTGGAGGTGATAAAAATCTATATATCAAGAAAGAGATTGAAAATTGGTTGAAGGTTTTTATCTATGTTTATTATATAATTTCTCAAGGATTTAATAATGACCAAAGCAATAATTTTTCAAAACTCATGAGGTGAAAATTCATGATTTAACTAATTAGTTAAATGTAATTTCTCTATAACATGAATTTCACTCAAATATTGGATGGGATTTTTTTCTCTCAAATTAAATATTCACTGGAATTATTAAGATGACTTTAGATGGAGGACTCAAGGCCTATTGAAACTCTTTTTGATACAATACTGAAATTATCAAAAGATGAGCTAGGAAATGAGTTCAAGGTGACCATGTATCATCAAATTATTGTGACTTTATTTTATGTTATATCCACTTGACCAGATATATTATTTGATAATTTTTGTGCCTCTCATTTTCAAAGAGATACAAAGGAGATCCACACACTACTATAGAGTGTGATATATACCACAAAATCCTTTATCAACGCTACCTAAAAGTGGTTTCAGAGGAAGTATATATTGGTGCAAAAAAACACTAGTAGAGGATACAATTTTCAAAGAAAAAAAGAGAATTGAACATTGGTACCCTTTATGAGAACTTTTTTAGTGCTAATAAATGGAACCTTTATCAGTGATTTATTTTTGGGGCTGGAAAATGAGACCTTTATCAATGCATTTTCTAGCATAGATTAAGTTCATGATCGTGTGTGCGTGAGTCCCTCATCAAAACAGCGGATGTTTAGCTGCTTCCTTATAGAATATTCTACTACAAGTTATACACATAAGCCTATTCTATGGATGGGCTCCCACATACACTATACACACACAAACACTCATATGGGCCCATGAGCCCATGCAGACCTTTTCCCAATCTATGCTTCCATCGGGCTCTAGCTGACAAGCATACACATTATCGGGTCCACCCCATCCCATTTCCCTGATTTGTTATTAAATACTAATAAAAAATCCTTTTATTTTAAATGATAAAAAATTTGAAATAATTAAACAAATAAAAATTAAAAAAAAGATAAATTTAAAAAAAATGTTAAACTGTTTATTAATTAAATAATTAAAAATCACATAATATATATATATATTCAATATTAATAAATATTATATATTAAATATATTTACGTAAAATGAATAAATTGAAAAAAATATAACTATTAAAAAAATTAAAAATGAAATAATTAAAGAAAAAACCATTAGAAATAAATAAATTTAAAAAATAACAAATAATTATTGGAAAAATAACTATTAATAAATTTTTATATGTATAAATATTATAAATACTAATAAATATCATATATCAAATTTAGATATATAAAACAAATAAATTGAAATAATTAAAAAATTAAAAATTAAAAATTAGTAAATTTAAAATAATATTAAATAACATATTAGTTAAATAATTACTAATATAATTGAATAAATTTTATATAAATATATATTACTTATAAATTGTATTTAAAATTATATATCGAATTTAGATATATAAAATGAATAAATTATAATAAATAAATAAAATAAAAATAAATAAATTTAAAAATTATTAAAAGTTTAATTAAGGAGAAAATTATTAGTAAAATTTAATTAGTTTAATATATATATATATATTAATTAAATTAGTTATAAATAATATATATTAAAAAAAATATTTAAAATAAATAAAATTTTATAATTAAAAATATATTAATGTCTTATTTATTTTTAATGGTTTTTATACATAATTATTCATTAATATAATTAATATTTTTTATATGTAAATATATTATCATATATTTCTATATATATCAATATATATATTATTCCTTAAAATATGATTTATATAATAAAGAATATTTATTCATATGTAAAAAAATTCATATATTTAGTGAAAATGGTTTATAATTAAAAAATTAGTTTAATTAAAAAATATTAATTAATTGTATCGAGTAATTGACATTAAGTTCAATGTCTTGTGATTTTTCATTTTAACATATATCAAATGCACGTTACATTGATTTAACACATAGATTTACATAATTAATGCATTTTAATAAATAATGCACACACACACAATATTTCTAAAATTTATTCAATATATTAAAATACATTTTTGAAATAAATTTTTTAACATTATATATTTAATATATATTATTTTTTTAATCATCAAATTTTATCAAATTTTATATTTTTATTCAATATAAAAAAATTATTAATTTTTAATACTTTTTTGAATTTTTTTCATTTTTAACATTATTTATTCATTAATAATATTAACTGTGTTTTCAAATATTTTTGGATTTATTTATTTTCAATATGTTTGTTATTTTTTCCATTTTCATTGTTTATTTATACATTTTTATTCATTTCAATTTAGTTTTCTAAATATTTGTGTATTTTATATATTTAACATGTATTCATTTACATAAATAAATTCCCATTTTTAATTTTTTTTAAAATTATCCATATACATAATAAAAGATATATGTTTTTAAAATTTATCCATTATTATTATTTATTTTATTAATAGAAGATACATATTATTTAATAGAATTGTTCAATTTATCATATATCAAACATGAATATTTATACTAACACATTAAGTTCACACATACAAATATTTATGTAATTAATGAAATCTTATACAGAAACATATACACCTAATATTAAAACGTTTTATTAAAATTTTAATATTCATTTTTTAATTTCATTAAGTTTTATATTTTATTAAATATATAGTGTTTTTAATATTTCAATTCTATTTATTTGTTTTCATATTATAACAATTAGAATTATTTATTCATTTTTAATTTTTTTTTAAAAAATTTGGAATTTAATGAATTTATAATATTTATTTATACATATCTCTTTACTATGTTTAAATATTTTCAATATGTATTTTTCATTATTTCAATATTTATCCATAATTTATTTAGTAATTAGTATATCTTATAAAACATTTCGATTTTTTTATATTTTTAAGGTCTACTCATTTTTAATTATTCAATTTCACCAATTTTTAACAATCATACATTTAATATTATATATTCACTAATAATGTAAAAAAATATATTTGTAAATTAATATTAATAAATAAATATATTTCTAAATGTAAATTTACTATATTTATAAAATTATATATTTATAGTTATATATAAAAAATAAATATTTCAAAATGTGTTTATATAATTATAAATAAATAAATATATGTACACATAGATATAAAATTATGATAAATATATTTAAATGAGGAATATATTTACAATATATATATATTTAATATATATATTATCATATAAATATATATTGATATAAATATATTTTTAATTATTAAATTATATTTAATATTTATAAATAATGAATATATTTACTATATTTATATTTATATTTATTTATTAAATATATATAAATATATATAAACATTTATAATTATAATTAAATAATTATAAATTTTTTACGAATATATTTATTTAAAAATATATTTTCAAATTTGTATTTACTATATTTATAAAATTCTATATTTAAAATTTGAAATAAATAAATAAAATTTCTTTTACAATTTATTTATATAATTGTAAACAAATATTGTAATATCTAAATATTTATAAAATCATAATAAATTTTTAAAATAATTAATATATTTGATATATTTATTTTTATATTTATATAAATATATATATTAAATACATGTATAACTCAATAATTTTGTATATATATTTATATTATGTGCTTTGGGGTACAATTGCATTCAAACACAAACACACTACACACACAGCCCTGAAAGGCAGGTCAGACCCCCCCCCCCCACCTCCATGGGATAACCCACCCAACCAGCCACTCTTATTATATCATATATTTTTGACCTGAAGGCCCAGTGAACATGAAGCCCATTATATGTCTTGCAGGCCCCAAATTTTTTCCCAAATGCCCATTTTGTGAATAGAACCTGGATGCTATTGTACCATTGCTACTACAATACTTGCTATAGTACATGCCTCTGCAACCATTTCGCATGCCACTACTATAGTGCACGCCATTGCTATAGGTCCCATTTCTATTATAGTACATGCTACAACTACAGTACTAATATAGAACCCCGTTCCCAATGCATTTTGAACCCCCAACCTCATGTAGTATTACAAGGTTTCTTTACCATTATGCCAAAGCCCAACTAAAAAACATGCCAATGGGAAATGAGGTATAGGTGGTTTCCACTCCATGTTTGTCCTAGGACCTATCCACCACCTACCGGTCGCACACCCCCTAAAAAATTCAAGTATAGAGAGACTCAAAATTTTGATGGTTCTATTTCTAGGGAGTGTACACCTTGCATGGTACCACTAATCCAACCCTAGTTAGCATATATAATTACATATAATTATATAAATATATTTATAATTATTTAAAAATATATATAAATATATTTACAAATATATTCATTTATAAATAAATTTATAAATCATTATAAAAAATCCATCATTACCAGGGGAAATGCTTTAGTGCTAATAATGAGGTATTTTATCATCCCATATTAATTTAGCACTAATAAAACCCCTCTTTGTCAGCACTTTTTTGGTATCTTTTCTAAAACCCTCACTGATATTTTTAAAATAACCATAATAGAACTGATTTTAGTCAAACCATTCAATATCCCATGAATTTCTAATGCTTTTATCGCTCCCCCTCAACCTCCTATCAGAAAAATCAATCCCCAAACCTAAGAGAGGTTATTTTATTCAACTCCTCCTCTCTCGTTGTTTTCTTATTCAGGGTATATTGTGTGCGTTAATGTGGTGATTCTTGTCTTAGTTAACTCATTAGTTTTTCATTTTCCTTCAACATCATTTTATCCTCCATCCATTTTCTTCTTTTGTCCCCCTCACTACTTCATGATATATTCTGAACCCTATTTGTGTTCAAGTTTTAGACATTTAATGCCTTGATCTGTTGGGTGTTCGGGGTCTATTTGAGAATTTTCTTATTTTCTAGTTATTGGTATATTATTTTTATTGGTATTTACTGAGGTTTTATGGTAATAAATTCAAGAATTATGTTTCATTTTAATGGGATGGTTATGGATGTCCCAATATTATGTAATTTAATTATTTGGGTCATCTCTGGGGGTTATGAATTAGGACTATAATGAATTATTTGTGGTATAATCCATTGTGTGTTTTGAGTTATGTATTGGGAATATGATTATGGTATGGATATTTGGGACCCATGATTGGTTGAATTTTTAACATGTCATATATTTAGATGTGTGTGTCACAGGTTTAATAGGTGCTTTGTTATAAGGATTTCAAACTTACTGGTGGTCTAAATTTAAGTAAATTTGTCCTGAAAATTATCTTGAATGAGAATTAATGTGATAAGGAGGATCTAATAGTTATCCTTTTTTTTACATGATTATTAATCCATTAATGTATTATTCATTGAATTTAGAGGGTTAATTTATGGTTTCAATGGAATTTTTTATCATCAATTGTCAGGGTTTTAGCGATTTTTTTTATTTTGTTATGAAATTGTAGTTACATAGTTTGATGGGAATCTAATGATAATTTTGATCTTTTAAATATCTCTATTAATTTTTTTATATGGACTCATCTCATCATCTGATTCTTAGGTAATTCCTATAATATGTTTTCCCTCTATTTTAAAAATATTTTTATAAAACTGGTATTATATTTTAAACATATCAATGTATGGGTTCAGATTTTATTTTTATATAAAGGATTAAGTTTATTCTATGGATCCATAGGATTTTATATAGATATAATCACTCTATATTTTTTATTTTGGTTGAATCATACTTTACAAATTAAAATTTATTGGTCCCTTATAAACCAATATAATAATTTCTCAAACTATTTCCTAAATTTCTAATATTGTGCCCCATATAACATCTTTTCACATAACCCCATACTCTTAAACGATCACACGCTTTCTCTCAAATTATAATTTGCATGAAATGGAACCCTTCGTTATGTTTCTAAGTTAGTGTATTTTGCAGACAACCTATAGCTAATGACCTTCACTTAAGTAATTACCTAGGATAATTTTCATATAAATCTAGTGGACTTATTCAAAACTCTACGAAATTCTAGAATTATAGTCACCAATTCCCACCTTAACATAAATAAGGTAAAATTAAATAATCCACACATGATCTGTGATAAAAATTATTTCAATTGGGATTTGGAATCTAGTTTCAATATTTGATAAGAATTGATATACTTTGAAAAAACTAAAAAATTATATATATATATATACCCAAACATCACACTTGAAAAATATAATGGTTTTATGAGTGTTAAAGTGTTGAAATGTTTTTGAAACCCTTATTCCCAAAATGTTTTCTCATAGGATATTATTTATATTTTTTTCATCTGTATCATTAATTCTTAGTAAAAAGTTTTTATGTAGTTTTATTAGTTAATACTCAAAAAGACCTTCAAAAACATGCCCACTTAAATGAAATGTGGTTATATATAGTGTTGATTATAATCCATTTGTTGATTTTTGAGTTATGAATTATATCATTGAAACAAAAATTAAATTAATACGTAATAATTATAGTATATTATAAACATATAACATTTTTCTAAATTTATTATTTTCCATTTCATCCCAAGGACTTCCACTAGAATAACTAATTTTTAATCCACGGTGTACTTCTGTAAAAATTTAGAGTTATATTATAAGTAACTCCATACAACCTTATATAGTGTTCTCAGAGTGTTTCTTGGGATTCTAGTATAACACGCCATTTATTAATTAAAATAACAATGAAATAACCATTTATTGAAATAATATAATTAATCACATTAACCAAAATAACTTGAATTATAAATAAAATAACCAAAGAAATGTAAGTATACATGAAATAATGATTTTGATTCCCTTGATGTTTGATGTAAAGTTTTTTAGAACATGGTAAATGGGAATAAATGATAGAGGAAACATCCATTCCTAATGTTTATACCTATCATTGGTTAGATGTCATAAATAAATGAGAGAACGATCAAGAGTTGACCTATACATTTCAGTGGTAAAATTTCCCATATGATTTAAATTTCTCAATTATTTTTCTGATTATTCATTTTAATAATAGGATACATTTGAGCATTGACAATTCACCATCACATTAAATTTATTACACCTTCAACTGTCCACTAAGACTTTTAAGAAAACACCACCTGGACCACCTTATACCAAGAGAATAAATGAATACACCTCATGTCCACCCACTGGTTAGAATTTCTCTAAAAAGGGTAACATATATCATACTAGAATGAACTCCTTGTTTTCATTGGATTATAATATCCTCTAAAATATAGTTCCCAGACTAAAGGCCTTTTCTTTACCATGGAGTAATTGAAGACTTTCTTTCAATATTGAAACTAGAATGGATATCCCTGCATGGGTGTGTGTAAGACCATCCAGCTAATCCTTATCAAGGTCACATGAATCAACAAGGCCCATGTAGGGATCATATGACTTCTCTTTCTTTTTTCCACTTTAAACAAAAAACTAAGAGATTTTTTCTAGTACTTTTCCAACTCACAATCTAAGAACATTTAGATTTTAGGAGACAACTTTCATACTCACCATCTTCATCTCC
The DNA here is from genome assembly GCA_963277665.1 of Viscum album. Classification (NCBI taxonomy): domain Eukaryota; kingdom Viridiplantae; phylum Streptophyta; class Magnoliopsida; order Santalales; family Viscaceae; genus Viscum; species Viscum album. The sequence continues at coordinate 930,514,731 of OY728143.1, read as the reverse complement.
AAAATATTTATTATTTCATTTTCTTTCATGAGACTCATCCCCTATATCTTATGGACATAAAGGTATATTTCTTGAACTACATTGAGTAGTAGTCATCCCATATTGGGTACCATTGAGCATTTTAGATGAATTCAGAGGATAACACCTACCACTGGTGGATTAATTCATTTAATAAATTCAATTTCATGTTTCCCTAAAATCATAATAAATTATTTGTAATAATGAAATGTTGGGTTCCACTTATTAGAATTATCTATAAATTGCTCCTTGTATTATGAATATATTATTTGTATTTATTATTTTTTATAAAAATGAATATTTTATAAACCGAATAGGATGTATATCAATAAAAAATCATTGCATGACAATCACATGATAAATGATTATAAATATGGTGTTAAAGAGTTCATCTTGTTTTCAAAACATAATAAATACAAACCTTCTCAAATCATTTGTTCATGGTTATGTTGTTTTTATTTAAGAAAAATTAGTCATGATGAGTAAACAGAAATGTTTTTTATAATGAATAGACCAGAAATATAAATGATAGACTAAACACAGGTAAAAACTAAATGTACACACCAATTAGGGTGATAATATTGTTTATAGATCATTTGATATGAAGAAAAGAGTAAATTATTATGAAAATTTTATAGAATAATTTATAGTGGAAACTAATGATGCCCATCAGGATTTTGAAAAGTTGTTTTTGAAGTTAAATTATTGTTTTAGGAAACCATTGTATACCAACTCCACTAAATAAACAACATTTTCAATTTTTTTAAAGTTATGTAATGTTAATGTTGATCATATATTGAGAAACACTAGTTATATAGAACTACATGGTCACATGAATGATATTATATCATTATAAAATTAACTATTTTTTCTAACATATGATTATATATTAAAGCTACATTTAAAAATAACATGAATGTATTGTTTTGATGAAATATTTGAAGTATGTCTCTTTAGGTTGCATTATTCCAAAAATAAAGGAAATAAATTAAATAGAATCTGTTTCCTTTTCAATTCCATAAGAAGTAAATTTATAGACACATTGAAAATTACAATCATGAATAGGGAGGTTGTAGTCATATTAATTGAATTATAGATTTTATTCCCACCATAATTTTTTGATATAATGGCATACATGATAGTTCACCTTGTTAGAGAGGTCTAACTAAGTGTTATTTTTAATTAAATATGGATTTACCCCATTGAAAGGTCTATGATGATTTGGAAAGGTATTTTAAGAATTAAAGTTATCCAAAAGGTTGTATTTAATAGTAATATATTTTTTAATAAGCTTTTGAATTCATTATCGTTTTCTTTTTAGATGATAATATAATGTCTCCCAAAGTCTCATAACAGGGGATTCTTTCTAGGATAAGGGATTTATTAATGAGTTGTTATTATAATTACCATCATAGAGAGGGTGTAAGATAGCTTTCACATTTTTCATAATAGTGAAGACGCTAATCCTTACGTTGAATCCCACAATGAAATCCTTAGATATTTGAATCCATCAATGTCTAATGTATGGTTATAAAATACACATATTCAATTTTTATATGTTTTTTAGAGATTATATTTATATGTAATTATCATTAAGTCTAAATTTAATTGTCGGAAAACCTTGATGGCTATCCATGGGACCAAATTAAAATCTTATATTTAACTCTAGTTTTTTAATCAAAGTTTATTAATTATATACAAAATAACAATATGATCATAGTACGATGAAAGAAGTGGAGTTATCATTATGATGGAATTGGTTCACATATCTGGTTCTAAGGATAGAAATACAATTTATACAAATATGTCATATTTTAGCAGTACCAAACATATAAAAAATTTTCATTTAAAAAAAATTAAAGTGCCAATTTTCTGTTTAAAATTGGTTGAATATAGGAGGCCAATGAAAATTGATGAAATGGGCTTCGTGTGGATAATTTTAGTGTGGAAGGGGAAAATAATGATCCATTCATAATAGAACCACAAGTAGTGAAGGAATTTTATTTCCAAGATCCAGCAACCAAGAAGTTATTGATTTTCCTTCTAGCGACTAAAAGAACAATAGAATTGGATAATAATTCAATCTAGGATGACCCTTTGAATGAGATATCACAATCAACTCATTGTGGTCCTAGTGTACAGAATTCTATATATATTAGTAGGAGAAACAAATAGGGGATTTTAATTCCATATAGAGAAACCAAATCTCTTCAGCCTTTAAAAAATAGTCCAATTAAAAGAATAATTTATTAATATGTTCTTCTTTTCATCCTAATATTACGTGTTCTATTATATTAATATAATATAAATGAAATTTTTAACTAACCATTTTGAAAATGTCTTATGCATAGGATGATGTTACTAATCTCATGGAAGAACTAGAATTTGGGGCTAAAACTACGGAATTATTAGGTTGTCAACAACATGTCGATGAAAATAAACCACATAACATCAGAGTTTTGAAAAAAATTATAAATTCATGAATTAAGGGTATATAATTAAAGTTTGGATGGAATCAATGTGACAAACCTATTAACCTCGAAAACTCTATGTTCATTAGTTATGTTGGGGTAACAATGAGGATGAATGTTCTGATTGATATATATTTGTCGAATCATATCTAGCTTGTAATAAAAGAACCCCTTTCTAAATATATAAAGGTAATGTTACGATATGATTTCTATATTTTACTGAAAAATTATATAATGAAAAATTGATTTAGTTTTTATTATTCCTTTTAGATTTTGTTTTTTAGATGATTATCATAAGAAATATGTCTTAATGGATATTAGAAAATCCAATATAGGCTTCTAGAATATTCTTACCAAGTTTCATATTAGGTATTCTAATGGGAAATTAAATCCCCACACACATGTTACTTATGAACACGTTATAGATTAGGAAACATGGAATTATTTCATAATTTTTCATGATGATAAATTATTTGAGGTTCATTATAGTCAATAATATATTATTATTTATTATTTATTTTATCTAGTATGATTCAAAAAAATATAATTTTTGATATACAAAATCATTTATGAAAATAAATAATGTGCATCAAAACCAATGAACTTCTATCGAAAAGCATGGATGGGGTACACTTCACTGGAGAATACATTGGAATATATTTTAAATGAACAATAAATGTTTTATGTGATTTGAAAAAACTAATGTTTCATTGTTTTTATATAGATTGATGAATCTAAATATGAAACCAATTCCATCCTAGGATTTGTGCTATGGAAGGAGGATCATGCAAACAAGGAGGGTAAAATATTTGATGAAAACAAAAAGGTGGTATGGGAACATGTGTAAATATGAAATAATATTAATTTTTATACATTATAAAAGTATTAATGAAAATTATCTATTTATATTCCTTTTATTTTTATAAAATTTAGACACGAGAATCGACAGTGACCATACCGGATGAAAAAATTACTTTTAATACCTTTGAGGTAACTGGAACAATATGGTAATCTTAGAGGTGAAGGTCTTAGAGTGTCTCCTAAAAAATATTTTGAGATGAAAAAACCGTCAAAAGATACATATTATATTATTAAATGGTTGTAGGTGAAAATATATTCTTTGTAAGATATTATTTCATAGTCTTGTTTGGAAGTCCAATATATGAGAAAGGGTCAAAGCGAACTGGTAGTGGAACAAAGATCAACACATAAACAACCAAATGAGCCCACTAGATTTGAGGCTATTATTCCCCTCAACCACATAAATAACATGAGATAATAAATTTTTTAATTACACCATTTGTTAAATGTGAATCAAACAACTTCTGATAACTTTACATTAATAAAATTATATAGTTTAAATTTGTATCTGATTTATACTTGTCAACACCCGTGAACCACTTCATTTCTAGGGATATGTTGTATAATATCTTGGGTTACATGATATATAATAAATAACTCCCAAATTATCACATGATATTATGGATTTGGCTTTCTCAAGAGATGATCGATGAGCTACTTTTTCCACTTGATGATCCAGATATAGATATGGTCAAATATGCTATTGTAACTTTCATAGCATGAACATCTAATATTATAAAGATACATGACATATGTATTTAAAAATAAATAAAATGGAAAACTTATAACAGTTGATGAACAGAGGTCTGGAGTGAGGTATGGTATTAAAAATGGATAAAGGAATGGGGAAACAGAATGTCGAATTAAGATAATCTAGTGAACCAACCAATAAAACCAAGCGACCATCCAAGAGCACCATCTTCCCTCCAGTTCCATTATAACATATATTATCATTACAAATTCATGAAGAGACCATATTTAATAGTGGTGATAAATCCTATATTACATATGATGATTAAATATTTACAATTTTCATTATAGAAAATGTTGCTCTCAAGAGTAAAAATAAGATTCTCAATTTTAAATGGCTGGATAACTCAATTGTGAATACCTAAATAAGGTATATTTTTATAATACATATATCCAAAAAATGATAAATTTTTTTCATTAAAGATGATAAATATTCATATTTTCTATAGGGATTTATATTACTACAACATAAAGATAAAATCACGAAAATCATGATTTGGATTCATTAATCCATGTATCATTTCTTCGAATGAAATTAAATTGGAGTCGAAAGAAGTTAATAAGAAAAATGATTCTCTAAACGAGTCATCTGAGAAGAAAATAACATAAAATGGAATCTTATTATGTCTATAATTCAGGTTTCAATCTTAATAATATAATTTTATAAACTCTATTTTTTCATTAATTATTAGTTTTTTTATTAAAAAGAATTGTATGTTTTTATAAATCAATCTGGATACACTAATTTTTTTTTTGATCTAGTGAATTTATATCCATAAAATAGAACACACAAGATGTGTATGGTGATTTTTTAATTCCCATAAATCACCATTTTATTGACAAACATCAAATTACATGACTTATGCTATGTTTTACCAATAATTTTGGAATGATATAGTGGTCGCTAAATATAGGATGAGTCATGGTATGAAGTTTTTTACTGAACAAAAGAATCATTTGGATTTCTTTAAATTGAAATATCTTAAGTTATATATTGAAATATTTATTTATAAAAACATATTTCAATGAAATTTACTTATTTTTGTCAATTTTTCTATAGTTTCTGAAGAAAGACAACAACAAATTCTATAGAAATTAGGTTTTCAAATTTTTATAAGATACTATAAACCATTTGAATACAAGTGTCCCCAAACATGTTTTTTTAATCTAATTAAATTTTCATTGATAATATTTCTTAATCTTTTCTTGTTTGATGTTTTCTCATTACTGCCATCATTATCAATAATCTATGTACTCAAAATAATAAGTAAATTTTTTAATAGATGAGTGGGAAATATACATGGTGGCTGAATTTTTTCTGGCATCAAATTTATGTGATTAGCTAATATTTTTGTCGTCTATTATGGGCTATGACCTTAAATATATAGTAGGGGTGTGAAGATTTAGTATAAAAATTATTATATATTAATATTGATCTATTTCTCAAAGAGAAGTGTTATGAATGAAAACAATTTTTTTAGAAATTAACAAGCCAGATACATAGTGTTAGAATGTATATAGACATATTGAATAGTTGTCTTCATACTACTTATTTAGTTATTTTTCTTATCATTTCATCTAATTTTTTTTAGTTAATTCAACTATCATTTTTATCTGATACTTATTTTGATAAATTTAATCATTAGTTTAAAAAACACATTATATACTCAAAATCAAGAAAACAAATTCATATTATCTTGAAACTTTTTTGAAATGTTCCATATTTAATTTTTTATGTGCATTAATAGACAGAAAAAAATCGTTCACATAATGTGGACAGTATGACTATAATTTCATATTTAAAGTTTAAAATGAAATTTTTGTTACAAAACAAGTGAAATAGTCAAAAGAGAGGAAATTAATTTTTATGGTTTTTATACTTTTTTATAATGATACATATGTCATTTATGACATGTTGGAATCTTTATCACATCAATATGACAAATGGTGTGACCAATGTTACTCAAATTGTGTGGTTTGAGTTTAAAATTGACATTCTAGTAAAAAATTAAAATGAAATAATCAAAAATATTAAAATGGATTTGGATTGTTTTAATAATTTATAATAATGATAATTCAGACATTTTTTGACATATAGAAATTTGCCTTACCTCAATCTGATACATGATGTGCTTTTTATGAATCAAACTATCCTTTATCGGTTTAAAATTCACATTTTTGTTCAAAACATATGTCACAAACTAAAATCTAAGAATACATGATCATATTATCTTAATAAATTTCAAAGAAGGTCCATAATTCATTTTTCATATATAAGAATTATTCTCACATCAAACCAGAACATTATTTAACCGATATGAATAAAAGCATGTGTTCAAATTTTAAAATGACGTTTTAGTAAAAAAAAAGTAACCTACTCAAAACCGAAAAATGCATTTGGTTTTTTTGATAATTTAGTAAAATGATCCATAAGTAATTTTTACATGTAGGAATAATATATACATCAATATTACATATAAAGTGACCATTATTACTCAAATTTTGTTTTTTGTGTTTAAAATTAACATTTTAATACAAAAGACTAGTGGAATACTCATAATCAATGAATGCATAAAACCAACACATGATGTGATCATTATGACTCCAAGTGCATGTTTTTTGTTTAAAATTATATTTTAGTAAAACATAATCAACATACTCGAAACAAAGATAACACATTTTGATGGTTTTGAAATTTTAATAAAATGATACATATGTCATTTTTGAAATATAAGAATCATCCACATGTCTATATGATGCATAGTGTGACCGGTATGACTCAAAGTGTGTGTTTTCAGTTAAAATGAAACTTTTATAAAAACCACAAGTGACATACTCAAAACTAAAAAAACACATTTCATTATCCTTTATACTTTAGAAAAAATATTTACTCGTCATTTTTTCACATGTAGAAATCATCGTCACCTCAATCCAACACACGATGTGACAGGTATGACTCCAAGGAAATATGTCTATTTTAGATTAATATTATAGTTAAAAGGAAAATTGAAATACTCCAAACTAAGAAAACACATTCATATTTTATTAATATTTAGTAAAATGAGACATTAGTTACTTTTTTACTTGTAGGAATGACAAGCACCCCAATCTGATACACAGTGTGGCCAATATGACTCAAAGTGTCCGTTATCTATTAGAAATTGTTTATTATTTCAAAACATGTGTTACACAATAAAAAATAACAAACCATGCTTATATTTTCTTGATAATTTTTTCAAATAGCCTATAATTCATTTTTGGAATATAGGAATTGGTCTCACAATAAAATGATATATGATGTGACCATTATGAATCAAACTGCGTGTTTTTAGTTTAAAATGGAATTTTAGTAAAACAAACAAGTTTCATAATAAAAACCTAGAAACATATTCATATTATATTAATTATTTATAAAAATGATCCATATTTTATTTACGACATGTTGGAATCATCCTCACATAAATCTGATACATGGTTTGACTAGTAATACACAAATTGCATGGTTTGAGTTTAAAGTTTTTATTTTAGTAAAAAAGACATGTTACTTACTCAAAATCAATAAAAAACATTTGTATTGTTGAAATAATTCCATAAAATTATCCCTTTATAGTTTTTTTGTAAGAATCAACTACACATCAATCATATACATGATGTTCCCAGTAAGACAGAAATTGTAATTTAGCAATTTAAAATTGACTTTTTAGTTCAGAACATGTGTCACTCAATGAAAACCAAGAAAATATGCTTGGAATGTATTGATAATCTTAGAAAACAATTCGTAATTTATTTTTTACATGTATGAATCATTCTTATGTCAAACCAATACATAATGTGATCAGTATGACTCCAAGTGAGTGTTTTCTATTTAAATGATATTTTAGAAAAAAAAGGTGAAATTCTGAAAACCTTGAAAAAGAACTTGGATCATTTTGACATTTTAGAAAAATTATCCATAAGTAATATTTTTCTTGTTGGAATCATCCACGCATCAATCAAATGAAAAATGTGACTGATATGAGTTTTTTTAGTTTAAAGTGGAATTTAGTAAAAACCATAAGTTAAGTACTCAAAGTAGATTAAATGAATTCATAATTTTTTTGATACATTATGAAAAATGTACATAATTCATTTTTTATGTCTCGTAATCATCCGAACCTCAATACAACAAGTGGTGTGACTAGTATGACTCCAACTATGTGTTCTTATCCAAAAATTACATTTTGGTAAAATGACATGTGACATACTCAAAACCATGAAAATGGATTCATATTATTTTTATCTTTAAGAAAAATATCCATAATTCATTGGTGATGTGTAGAAATAGGTCTCACCTCAATACGATACATCGTGGTCCCAATATAACCCAATATATAGTTTTTTAGTTTAAAGTTGACCCTTTGGGTTTAATTTGTTTCTTTACTATATTTCATACATATTAATTGAATTCTTATTCGAGTTCATTGTTTTCCTCATAATTGGGCGTTTTTTTGGAATATAATAGCATGACTATAGTTATGGGGCCAAATAAAAAGGATCATTGATGTTTTTAAATGTCTATAATAATTTGTACTTACTCATTTAATTGTACAAACAAATATTTGAAATTTCTACCATTTATTTTTTTCTTTTATTTTTTTTGTTAATTTTATTTCAATAAAAAAATTATTTTCACTTATATTTTTCACTTATTTTTATTAATGTTTATATATTTTATATTGGGACTAATATTATAGGGATTATACATGGCTGTTGGAGGGATGCAGCTATGTAGCAGCAGAAATGTCCATTAACAGCACTACATAAAGATATGATAAATGGAACCTTTATAAGAACTTATATTTGTGCCGGTAAGGGGACCATTTTGTGTTACCTCATGAATCGATAATAAATATTTCCTTTTTCAGCACATCATGTCTCACTGATATAGGGACCCTTTATAAGTTCTTTATTTAGTGCTGATAATGGTACCCTTTACCATCACTTTATCAATCACTGATAAAGTTAACAATTATTAGTGATTCCAAAAAATATATAAAAGATACATTTATCACCTTTATTTGGTATTTTTGATAAAGGGTTCCCTTATCAGCATTATTTGTAGTTCTAATAAAGGCTGAAGAATTTTTACATCACTTCAGTAGTTATTGATTTTATGAACTGAAAAATATCAATTTTAGCACTGTTAAAAGCACATTTTGTAGTAGTGACATGAAAAATGTGAAAATAATTATTCAATATATTCATCCAAATAAAGACATTTATTTTTTCTATGAAAATTATTCTCAATATAATTTGGTGAGATTCACTGATGTGGATTGGGAATGGATGATAGATGATCAAAAATCCACTTTTTTGGTTCTTTTTTCCTTTTGAGTTCTTTTTTATAATGGTAAATAAAAAAGAATGATTTAATATTTTTAATAATCATGGAGGTTAAGTACATTAATTCCAATCATGTATACAGAAAATTATTATGGATGAAACAATAACATGATAATGTGGATTTTTAAGTGATTTATCATATTCCAATTATGGGTGTAACTCATGTTTTGTAAATCTTATTAGAAATATCATCCACCATTCATGGACTAATAACATTTAGTTCATATATAACATTATAAAGGATCTATAGAAGATTATCCTTGCTCTATATTATATGTTAACTCAATATCAAGTTTTTGACATCTTGACAAATGAACTACCCAATGTGTCATTTGTGATGCATTAGTCGGCTCCTGGACTCCAACCATTTCTACCCAATTAGTTGATTTTAAGATGTACCCCACTCCCTATAGTTCCATTCATCTGTAAGGTATTTTTTTGTGCTGATTTTTTTGGTATATAAAACCCTCTCCTGTCAAATATTCAAGGAAGTAGTCTCTTAGTGTTCATTTCTAAAGGGGGAGAAATATCCAAGTGCATTTGAAAAGGGGAGAAGAGAGAAGGGAATATTATATAGTCATAAAATAATATAGAGATTTATTGAAATTATTCAAATGTGATCAAGAAAAAAATTCCGTTATATTTTTTTCTCACACTAGGAATAGCTCACATGAGCTTAGAATTGGTGATTAGTTGATATTTGATACACTTTTTGAAATATGATGCTTTTTTAAAGTGGTTGGAGTGTTTTAAAAAAAATTAAGAAAACTAATTGGGGATATTTTTAGAAAAAACCTTTTGAAGTTTTTCTATATTGCTTTTGATGAAATGATGATGATTGAAAAAAATGAATTTTTTCAAACAGGGACTACATCGAAGCTAGGGATCCACGTCATAGTTACAATAAGGATGCCATAGTATTATTGGTTTCTCCATAATTGATGTTGGATCATAACAAGAACAAGTCCTATATTGTCCATGATAGCATTGGGGAGTATGCAAGAACATATATAGGTTGGAATGTGTGTGGGAGCATTGGTTAGATCCATAGGGGTGACAACATAGAGGTTGTGGTCTACATCTAAGATCGGTGGTGTGGAGGGGGTCAAGAGCGGACACTATTACTCACATATGGATAGTCAAGGTTTTGAAGAGTCATATATCAAGTAGGATTTCTAGAGGTAAGTTTAATATTGGATAAAATGTTTATATGTTACACTACAACCAGATGGACCATGGTACAAAGTTGTTTTTGAGGGGTTTCGGTGCCACTATAATTTTCTAGGTACTCATACCATTGTGATGATTGATACACTAAAGATCATATTCTATTGAATGGGTCCATTCAAAATTAAATCCTTGTGACGTGGATATCCCAAAATTAAAAAAAAAGTAGATGTTTTCAGTTTCAATAATTCATACATGAGTCAATATGGAATATCAGTTCCCCACACCGTAGACAATAATGTATGTCATAAAAATTAGATAAGGAGTTAAAGAAGAATTGTTTCTTTGGGAGAAGTAGATCTGGTCAATGTAAAGACTGCACACCACATTACTATTGTCCACGTATTAGACGTTTTATAATAAGTGATAGATACACCGTATTGAGAAGGTACCATGTTGTATTATATGTGAAATGTGGGATAATACCCTATGGAATAAATGACAATGCAGAATGTAGGACATTTCAGTCTTCTGGCTATTTTATATATAGTGTAGTTGAGGGTTGAAATTTCCATTACATAATTTTGATTTTATAGTGCATAATGTCCTCAATAAATCCAGAGGGCCTTGGAAAATTCCATCAGATAGAATAATCAATCATGGAAATTGGATTGATATAAAAAGTGGAATAATTATAAAATTCATATGATCAGATAAAAATAGAGATAAATAGTGGTGTATAAATATAGAGTTTTTCTAGAGAATATTTCTATAAGATTATTCCAAATATCAAATGGTTGTTTGGAGTTTGGTGAATGAGTTATTCTAGGAGTTTCAACCACACTAGAAATCAACATTTATATGATAAATAGAAACACTAATGTATGTATATGTTAATATCATGTTCTTGATAAGAAGTAAGATTAAACATGAGAAGTAATGAGTTCATTATTAAAGGAGATCAGTGATTTATATAATTATTTATGTTCGTAAACCATTTGGGTTAGTGATCCCACTATAAAGTTTACTTTATGTAGATATATGTTTAGTGAATTTGCTTTACATTACCATTTTCATTCATGATCCTTGGATGTAACCCTGTACGGGTGAACCAAGTAAAATTCATTGTGTTGTTTACTACATTCATTTCTCATTGAGGGGAAATGTTAAGAGAAATAAATGTGTTCCTCATGGTGGAATAATAATATCCTCATCCAAGAAAAAATTTATTTAATCTTAAATACCATGTTTAACCACCCCCTCCCACTCAGGGTGTTATTATATTTTAAATTTTAATTGTTATAATCCTTAGCCATGGTTTTTTTAAGTGTGTGTGATGACATTCATGGGGAAGAATTATTTAATTTAAATTTTTTATTGATTATCAAGAAATTTGATTTAGATATTAACATCCATTTTTATCTTTCTGAATTTTATTACTTAATTACCCACCAACCTTTAATCCCTGGAGTTATTTGATCCTTAATGTGATGTAATTATGATTAATGATATGATTTTTCTTTACAGGTTGGTGATTTCAGATCATATTCAAGACAATGGTAAGAATTAATATACTTTATGAGTGATAAAAATTCTAGTAATTTTTTACCATGAGTTATGATAGAAAAATATTTTATGGTGGCTTAGAACACAAAGTGACCCGCATGGTAATAATAAATTTAAAAACACGAATATAAGGTAAATGGGTCATCTTAATTTAATTATTTGAAAATTAAAATTCATAATTGACCAAATATTATTACATAAGATTAGTTGAATATATTCTCTTTGTTTGATTCTTGAAAAAAAATTATCCCATTAAAAATAGTAGTTTTTTTAATGTGAAATACCAATATTTGTAGAATGGGTTCCCTTTGTGAATATATAGAGATTCTTTCTTGAGGGAATGTAAGGTTTAGATATGGGGATATTTTATGTCTATATTTTATGGATTAAATTTTAAAAATGACTTTCATTGTTTTTTTATAATTTTTTATTCTTGATTGATTAGTTAATATTTCAATGAACTTTGGTAGGAAGTAATTTTTGGGTTATTTTTTGGGGAATTAAATAAATTATATAGGAATAATGAATTACATTTTTGAAGAGGAATTTGAAAAATGAACTATGTATTGGAAGTTATAAAAATTAAAGCAATACACTATTACCCTATAGGATCTCAAGCCATCCATCAAGAGGATTGAAAGGTATGGTCAAAAAAGGTTTGTTCCAAAGGATGTTAGGAGCATGTAGTGTTATAGTATAGGTAGATATTTGTGAGAGTGTATTATAAAAGATCCAAATATAGTTAGATATCAAACAATCGGAATGACATGGGGCCACATCATTATTTTTGAACAAGTGATTTTCTCTCGTTTCAAGGTTGATAAACAACCCCTTTAATGACATTAACTTCAATGTAGGGTGAGTAATTTATAACACATTATTTATACTAATAAATATGGAATCATATAGCTAATCTATTTTATAGACACTGAGAGAATTTCTAATGCTTCATGTTGTTATCCTATGGTTCATGTAGTGTTATCTTGTAAAAACAATGAAATTACATAAAAGCTTGGATGGGATATTAAATGAGCCACAAAATTGGATTTGTAGCTCTGTGATGGTGATAAAAAGTATTGATACCATATAATTATTAATCTTAACATATTCCGTCTAAGAATAACTGCTAGATATTTTCATTATCGTAAAGAAGAATCTTTCATTAAAGCAAGAATAATTTCAATATATATAATAATGAATGTGAATGAAAAATAGTAGCTTGTGTTTTAACTACTAAGACTTTATCATTTAGAGGCTTTTTTGATAGCCATAAAAATTGTTATAATGTTACTATCCATATTTAATAAGGTTATATAACACTACTTAAATTGATTAATTATTAATAATGTTTCATCCATTATCATTAAATGATAATTTTTTTAGGAAATATTGTGATTTACATGCCATATGTCCATGCTATAGAGAAGTATTATTTTTTATTACTTGGGTATTAGGGATGATGCATATAATTGGATTTCGGTTTATTCCATAATTATTTATACTTATAGTGAAAGTCATGCCCATGAAGGATTCCGTGTGGATGCAGATATGTTCATTCCCTAGGAAAAAATTTTTATTGTGAGTTATAGAATATTTTTATCAACCAACTATTTTCTACATATAAATGATATTGAAGGTATGTTTTTTGGTATATATAAAAGGATATTTCATTTAGGTCTTTATGTTTATTTGGGTGGGTTTTAGGATTCATTTAATAATAAATGATATTGTAGAAATATTAAAAAAATATTATATTGTGAAATAGTGAAAATAACTTGAAACGTTTCCATTTATAAATGGGGACACCTTCATAGCATTCAGGGCATCGAATTCTAGTACTTCTTTGGTTACCATCATTATAAGGTTGTTTCTTTAGTCTTTAGGGTTTGTTTTATTTTTATTATATTTAATACATTCTCATGGATAACTTGATATAGTTAGTTTTTATGTCAGATTTTGTAACATAAGAAGTTTTTAAATTAAATTTTATTATGTTGTGCATTGATTTTGGTTATTTACAGTCACTATTTTTCTTATATATATATATCTCTCTCTTTATAATAACTATGACTATTATTCATGGATATAGAGAGTTATTTTATTTGAATTACTATAATATATAATTCACCATAAAATATGGGATAATTTCCATTCTATATATACATTCAGTTTTGGGTTACCTATTCATTATGTATTTCAAAGTTCTAAACAGTGATAAAATAAGATCATAGATATTAGAGACTATCTAACCGGATTATGGGATTCTTTAAAACATGATTCTAATAACATAAAAGTTGTCATTTTATATTTTATACTTCATTAATTTGTACTCCTTACATTGAAAATTTTTAGTGAAATTTATCTTCTCTATTTTCTTTAAGGATTGATAACTATAATATTTATGTAATTGTTTTAGTTATTTAATTAATGTGTTTTTCCCTTGTCTCTATGGGTATTAAATCAGTTATTTCATTCTATTCTAATTATTATAAATTTATTGTTTTATAATATTATTCTTATAAACCCTAAATTGTTTTAGGCTTTAGGAAGTAACAAAACACTATAGTCTAACCAGTGATCCCATAAGATGAGGTTATTATACTCTAGGAATGTGAGATGATTCTTGTGTTTTAGTTATTCAATTGGACTTATATCAAGAGAATAATAATTTAATTCTTATAAAAATTTGGTTTAAGGAAACTATCCTAGGATATTAGATTATGAATTCTTATTTATATAAAAAAAATCATGCATTTTCATCATTTCATTCTAATAGTTTTATTATAGTATATATATTATTTGGTTATATTTCTCTTTCTATGTGAAACGTTACCAATAATGTATAAAATAATATGAAACTTTTTTTTATTTTTATGCATTAGATTTTATATAATACATCAAGGAATATAAAACTACTTCTCCAAGTATATATAAAGGAAATTTTAAGAGGAAATGCGATATTTGATTCTGTATGCCTATCTGGGATTGTGGAATCTTATTTACTATGAATCCTGGAAATTTTGAGTTCTAACATATGATAAAATTGTACTATTTATATGAAAATTTATGGTCTTCATATTTTTAATATAATATCATTAACTATAGGTACGTAAAATTTCATGAGTTCCCATTTATCATAGTATATTACCTAAATTGGCTCTAGATGTTTTGATTTAGAAAGGGAAAAAAGTTTGTGTTTCTACGAATCATGAAGACTCGTAAACCCATTGATAATTGAATGTGGCTTTTCAATTAATTATTTTATTATACTAAAATATATAATTTGGGTGTATTAGAATTTAAATAATTATGTAGTCTCATAACTGAATCATATATATTCATATGGGATATAAAATATGTTTTTGGGTTCTTTCAATTTGACACATAGATTCATCACACTCACGCACCACATGCTCCCCTATACAAACTATAAATTCATACATTTTTCCTCACAAGTATTAATCTTTATTCTGAGATGGTGTGTGAGAGATATTTTTCCCCTATTAAAGGTTTTGTTTCAGTAATAGCAAAATTTCATGGGATGTTAGGGGGTTTATGATGACTTCCATTGTTTTTTTAAAATGTTTTTAATTGTTAGTTTATTTTATAATGATGCACATTAGGGTGATATTTATTGTATGTATTATTAATATAACATAATTATTTATTCGTAGAGTTATATAAACCTTTTTTATCAGGGGTCTATGGTAGTAATATATTTTTCAGAGAATATTTACATAGAATACTTTTTATATATTTATTTTCTTATTTTTTTTTATTTGTCTTTGAGGGAATAGTCTCTACTCAATTTTTTGGGGACCATAATATCTTACAGTTTCCTTTTATATACAGGGGGATGCATTTTAGGTTTCATTGTGATCTAAATCATATTCGAGGTCTTTTATTAGGTCTAGTTCATTATATATGGTAGTAGATAAATTGTTTATAAATTTATAGTATTTTGTAGATGTATGGGTAAAAACCTTTTTTGTGAATAAAAAATAATTATTCCGCATCAAAAAAATTATATATTATTATAATTATTTTTTTTAAATTATGAATGTTAGATGGTTGGGATTTTTCCCACATGATTTTAAATCTTAAATTTTTTTAACTTATAACTCTGTTTGGATTATTTATGAGTCACATGAATCATGCATATGAAAATATGGATCATGAAATATATATTTGATTATTTAATGATAAAATTAACATTTATTTTCCTATGAGATAAAAAATAAAAAACATTATATGTAAATATAAATTTATCAAATTTATAATTTATGATATTTACAATTTATTATTAGTAATTATTTAATTTATAATAAAATGTAATGTACTGTGTGGTTTTAGTTTTTTTATCAAAATATAATTTCAAAAATAATTTTTTTAATATATTTTTATGTGTTTGATATGGGATATGGTTGTATAAATAATTTTAAAACAATTTTTTATACTTTATGAGTATAATTAAATAAATTTCAATAAGATTTTTATTTGTTAATTGTTATTATAAAACATATTAAATGAATAATAAGTAATCTAAAAGAAAAATAAAACTATTTTAAAATAATTAAGTGTTATAAGTGTTTACCTTTCTTATAAGGATTATTTAAAATAGTTTTATTATGTATTGTATTAAAAACTAAATATTATAAAATGAAAAAAAATGATTAGTTTACATGAAAATATTATTTGAATGTAATTTTATGATAGATTAATTTAAGAAACATTTTAATGAAAAATTTTCTTTATCATTTAATGTAATGAGTATTAAATTTAAGTTAACGTGAATTTATTTTATGAATATTAAAAAATTTAAATTCCATAAGATTTTATATGTTTTGATAAGAATAGTTTTTTTATTTAATTTAAATGTAAACAATATTGTAATATATTTTATTCCTTAAATATAGACTACTTATGATATTATATGATATATGGGACGAAATGTTGACATGTGATTTTATGAAATATTATATTAATTAATTCTTACTATGAAAATTTATAAATGATTATAGTATATTTTCATCAAAACAAAACCCTTGGGTTTTTCATGGAAAGTCAAGAGGATCTCCTGGGATGAGTGTATTAATGGAGACTTCGGAACAATACAACTAAATGGTATTTTTGTTTTATCGATATAAATATTATAACTCATTTATGTTTCGTAGGACTACTGAGAAGACTATTTTTTATATTGATCCTCACTAAAAGTGTGTATGAATTCCATGATTGTATATAAGATGATGGATTTGGTTATTTATAGATATTATCCATATGATTACCACATTTAGGTCCTATGAGTTATATATTTCGAACACCACATTCTATTTTGGAAATGTTTCTCAATATGGATTAGTATGGGGTATATTCTATTTTTGAATTATTAAAATGAGATGCATCCTAATAATGTGAACATAAATTAATAGTATTTCAGGTAAATAATTCTACTCTTACAATGAGAAAAGTGTTTTAAACTTGGGAACAATAGGAATGATTCAATAATAACATTGTCTTAGGATGACTGAGGGGGTGTGATATAGGCTACTCAATCCTAATATTGAATAAATAAACTAGTATTGATGTGTATCCAAATACATGTTTATGAGTTAGAGAAATTACTATTTTAGAAAGTTATTTGATTTGTGAATAAAAAAATAAGTAACAAAAATATATTTTTCTTTAAAAAATCATAAAAAATGATCAGGATGAATGAGATAAATGAATGTGAATAGTTCTATAGATTTAGTATACACACTTAAATACATGGGTTTGGTTAGTGACTCTATGTATGAATTATTTTCTTAGTTTCGACTGTAAAAGTGTCCACAAAATATGTAAACCCATATTAATACTTGGAAATTATGAATAATTATAGAACACAGCTTTATAGAATGAGTTAATATTGGATATGGCAATACATCCGTTGGGGATAGTGTGTTTTAGCAAGAAATAAAAATGTGAATGTGCTAGTTTCTTGGGACTAGAAACTAAAATTCTCTAATGTAAGTAGAAAACATTTTTATATATAATAAAAATATTTCTATAAAATATCATTTCGTGGGGATCAACGCTCAATTTTAGTTTTTTTAACATAGTCGGTTAAATCATTTGAATTGATAATTAAACATTAATTATAAAGATATTGCTGGTTTGATTGGGATTGAATTATAATATAGGATATGATTTACGGAGAATAGTATGTGGGTAAATTTCACATCCTTGAATGTAAATCCAAACACCAAGTGATAGTCAGGTATAAATAATATCTGAATTATGATCAAAAAGACAAATCAGGGTAATTTTATTAAGTAGGAGGGCCATGTTTATATCATTATATGTGAACATAATCACCAAATATTTTTGATCACCAAAAGATTCATTATTTTAATACAACTATAATCACATATTATATGAGTGGTGTCTATAGATATCTGTAATGGGTGGAAAATGATTTTTTTTATTTTTGATTAGAAAATAATGTATTTCAGTGCGATATTTCAGTAAGGTGGTGATAAAATTCCTTTTTAACTCTATGATAGGGAATTTATAATTATATTAAGATAGATAGTATATAATTTAAACCTATGAAATTGTTTAAATTATGGAAATAATGTGTTTGGAAATTATTGAAATATGTATTTGGATTTTCATTAGTTGAACACCAGAAGTGTTGGTAAAAAATATATAGGGAATTTTGATATCTTTTCCATCAATTATTAATATTAACTTGGATAATCTAATAATTTCACTATCATAATAAATAGGTATATAATATTCATATAAGCTCTTAGTGGAAAATACATCCTTAAGGATGCTTAATCCTGTATTTCATGAATTGAAAACTATATATTTTTATTTTTATAAGACACTTTGTCTGGAGTTTTAATTAAATTCTAAATTTTTAGATTTTATGAGAACTAAAATTGAAAGAAAGTGGTTTTTTTATTAAATATGATGCTAATGATGAAATTTTAATCTTTTGGGAGTTTATGTTATACTTTTGGTTTTCAATAGGTGGGTAGAAAATCCATGAGGGGTGAATTTTTATATAATTTTATAAACATGTGTTCGATGCTGATTACAGAGTGAAACTCAACACTTTATATTAGGTCATTGGGAAATTGGTGTTTAAGATAATGACTCAACTCTCTACTCCAACTGTATGGTATTTGGTGGGGTTATCTCAATACTTGATGGGATATGATCTATTTTTTAAATGAATAGAAAATACAAATATTTACCCTATATATTTTTTATAAAACCTGAGTGGAGAAAACTGGTGGTAGTATACCAAATAGGGGTCTCTCTCCCTTTTGCTATCCAATAAATTTTTCTTTATCACTTCTATTAGATACCCATCAGGTTTCAGAATTATTATCTTGATATAAAAAAACTTTTATACCAATAATATAGAAATAATTTATCAATCATTCTCTTTCTTCCTTTCTGTATGATTGTGTAATAAGACATTTTTGGGTGTTTGGGTTTGAATTGTATGATTTGGTTAGATAGAGTTGATTCCATCACTAATTATTTATTTTTGGCCTATGGAAATAATAAATTATAGTGAATGTAACTACTTTCCATGGTTTATTAGTCATTTTATGATCAAGGTATCAAAAATTATTAATGTAAAAAATTATTTACCTTGGTGTCTGAACTACTTAAAATAAAGATAAATTATCTAGTAGGACGAACTAGATTTATCTGTAAGTAAAAAATTAATTCTTTGATGATCCAAAACAATTATACTAAAGTAACTTATATGAAAATTAACTAAATTAAATAGGAATCGGTTCCTAGGATACTCACTTAAATATAAAATAAATCATGGATAAAATTTAACAAAAACTAGCACACCACCATGGTTGGAATGACTTTTGGGTAGCTTAAAATTTCTTCAACCCACTAGGTCATTAGAATTAATTATCCATTAATGCTTATTTTTATTAAAAAAACTTATAATAAGATTAATAATATTATTGGTTATTGAATTATTTCATTATTTTTGTTGGTGAGCATGATTATGTGTGTAACGGCCCAAAAATTTATAAATAGATAATTTCTTATGAATAAATGTGAGTAAGTCATATATGAATATAGTATAAAAGTATACACTATAAACACATAATAAAAAAATATCATTTAATTATATGTGTAAATTAAATTTACAGAATAAATATATCCTTAAAGATTAAAAATAATACAATTAGTTAATATATTTAAAAAAATTATAGGAATCAGAAATTTTGATCATGTTAATCCCCTAAAATTATCACACTCCTGAGAGACTATAAAAACATTGTAACAACATTAGTAATATAATAGGATTATGATAGATGAATAATTTTGAACCTTGAGAGGAATTATGATGAATAAGGAATGGAGAAATTAATACGGATATATAGGACATAATATCTTCATTGGAATTATAATATGACCACTAGAATAGTAATTTGACTGTTAAGAATAATAAAGTGACTATTATGAATAGTTTTTGACCATTATAATATTAACCTGACCTCAAAATATGTAAAAAAATATAAATAATATTTATCATCAATAATTTAATAAATTATAAATATTATAATTTTTTAAAAAAATATCCTTATTAAAAACCCAATGAAATTATATGAATATTTTCAAATCAAATGTTTTTTAATTTATATAGTAAAAATTAATAATATTTATTTTAATAATTAAAATTACCCCTGATAGAAAAATGTTTTCTTAAAAACATTATTCTTTAGAATCGTAATGTAAAAATTGTTAATGAGTGATGTTTTTGGAAATTTCTTGCAAAGCTGAAATTTTTATGTGAATAATGAGAAATATAATTTGTACATAACTAGTATGTTTTAATTACACTATTTAACATGTAACCATGATGTAATAAATTATAAAATTTTTAGACCAATAAAAAAACGTTTTATAAGGTCATTAATTCACGGAATCCAAATTCCAAACCTAAATGTTTTTTCCAATCCATTAATGTATAAAATATCACATTAAAAATTATCTTTTTCCACATTCATTTTTAATAAAATGATAATTTGGTTTATAAATCGTTTAAAATTAAAAAAAATCAAATCAAACATAACTCATAATATCCAAATACCTCTATGATAAATTGTAGCTTGGATATTATATTTGTTGAAATATTTTATCTCAAAAAACCCGACTCATCAAGTATAAATACACCCTCTCCCTCTTCATGGAAAACCACCTTCCTTTAACTAATGAAAGAAAAATATTTATAAAAACTATCTCTATTAGGACCCTTAAAATATTAGTTACATTCTGGTGTTATAGAACTCTAATCATTTATAGTTTTTAAGGGACATATAAAAGGGACAACACTAAGAAGGTCATAAGATTCTATCATATAATCCTTTCATTTTCTTTTTCGCTTCGTCAACCAATCAATTGTTCCCACACAAAGAGCCTAAAATTAAATAAGTAGTGTTTTAATAATATATTAATATTATTCAAATAATATAATGATTGCTTTCACATCATATTGTTTTTGTTATTCATATATCACATCATCTTTTGAAAATGTATCCTTAATGGCCATTTAACTACTTACAAGGATGATTCCAACTCATTAATCAAGACCACAATTATACATTGTTATAATAAATTATTTATAATATATATATATATATATATACAACTATATGCATTTATGTTATTAGGGATTTAATTTTACTAATTTATAAAATGTAATGAAAAAAAATCAGGAAATCAAATATATATGGGATATTTTAAAGAAAATATAATATCAAAAACATTCAACTTTAACAGAAAGATATAAAAAATACAATATTTATAATTGATCAAGAGTGAAAAAAATAAACATAATTATCTTCTATTTTCATATTTTCATAAATATAAATTTATTTTAGAGGGATTAAAAACATAATGAAATAAATTTTTATCTAATGTGATTAGTCTCTTAAACCTACACCTTTAATTTGGGGTTTACATATCATTATCTATCCTTTTGTTATTTTTATTATAAAAACTATTCAATTGTCCTTATAATTAACATTCCTTATATTTTCTAGGGATATGAATGTTTTTATAACATTTATTTTATTTCTTATATGCATATATTTATTTTTCAAAAAGAATATTATCCAAAAAACTTCTTATTGGTTCATATTTAGTTTTTTTTAACTTATTTATTAAACCTGTGATATTTATATACTAATAATTCATGTTAGAACATATTTTCACTTCATCTCCTGGTAATAAAAATGGTTATTCATTATTATATTATTTGTGAGGTGTTTATTTAACCCATTCCTCTCTGTGGTTTAATTTCATAATTATGTTGGTTATATGATTTCTTTTCATGTGAGTTGCTTAATAATGAGAATTTTTTGATGTTAAGGGTGGACCCAAAATTATTTTTCCCTCCAATTCATTTGGAAATTTGTTATATCTCATGATATTTTATGTATTATTATGGTATGGGACACTTATAATGTTATTATTTATGTATATTGTTTATTTATGAACTATATGTAATATTTTTTACAACATATTTATGGGATTTGACATCGATGTTATGATATTTCATTACCATGGATATTCCACAACCCATTCCTTTTTAAATTATTCCTTTATGATTTTGATAATTATGATGATTATGATTACCCATGTATTACCGATTAAATTATCTTATTACTTTCTTCTTATTACTCCTGTAGCTAGGATTTTATATGACATTATTTTTTATTTGTATCTTCAAGGGATAGTAAATACTAAAGATAACATGAGATATTTAAAGATAACTATGAAGAAGGATTTAAATAATCTTTATGTTTTATTTTGTACAGGTGATGTATAAACCTAATTGTTCATAGATTTTAAACATTTCTATTCACAAATGTATAAAAATTATGTTATTCATATTAAAAATTAGGTTACTATCATGTGTGAAAGATATTGGTAACTGTAGTTGGTATTAGATAATGGTTTAGTTAATTTAGGTACTAGAAATAGAAAACACTATTTCAAATAAAATGTAAAATTCTAATTATAGTAAAATATGATAATTATTAATGAATA
This sequence comes from Viscum album, assembly GCA_963277665.1. Taxonomy (NCBI): domain Eukaryota; kingdom Viridiplantae; phylum Streptophyta; class Magnoliopsida; order Santalales; family Viscaceae; genus Viscum; species Viscum album. The sequence continues at coordinate 930,491,431 of OY728143.1, read as the reverse complement.
TAGTGTGTAGTTTCTTCTTAATGAAATCTATATCTGGATATAAATATGTGGATTTAGGCTCTAAAGAAGTTTTATTAAGTCATAATAACCATAAAAACATTTCTTGGGTATTAACGCAATATTAACTGAGTGGAAGACAAGTGTGCCAAACTACACACCATGTTTGACACTCCCTTAGGATAATATTTGGTTAATTGCATTCTATTTTTAATAAATTATTAAGGGTATATAGAAAATGACATTATTTGTTTTATTATTAGGAAATATTTATGTAGATGATCCTAGAAGCAGGTTTTGGGACGTATAATAATATTTTTAATCCCATATGAGATTATTTTATAATTTATTTTCACATAATAATATATTATTTATTTGTGATTTGTTGGCATCTATTTTCATTCGACGTTTTATATTTCAAATATGGTGAGAAATAGGAGAAAAAAATCAGAAACCCTTGTGAGATACAATGCAATGATTTTATGAATCAAATTACTAATATAATGGGGTCTATAATTCATAACCACAAGGTGATACATAGCCAATATTATCAAGTTATTACCCATAAATTTAACCACATAGAAATTAATCATTCACCTAAGAGTGAGTAACTATCCATCGAGTCCATTATTCACCAATGAATACAGATATTTATTAGACCCTTTGATAAATATTTCATGGGATAGTAGGTTGGCTCCTTTGAAAATATATTTTTCATGAAACATTATTATGAAAAGTAGAAAGTTACTCTACTAGTCTACCATTTATATAGAAAATTCAATCAATGGTGGACATTGATCAAGGTTAGGGAGTTGAAAATGAACTAGAGGAAAGAGTTGGAAGATTATAATAATATATTTCCTAATAATAATTTCAATGACCTCTTCAAAAAATGATGAAGAAGGAATTTGTAGAGAAATTTGAAAAGGATAGTGAATCTATTGAAAAATACAATGAAAATTTAACAACTCTTTTAAGGTACTCCTTGGGTTTTCTAATCAGAAAATATATTAAAATAGTTATATACATTAGTGGTTTGAATCCTAATCTCTAATAGGATCTAGATATATGATACAATTAGAGTTATAAAGAATTAGTTCCACATTCTCTCAAATTACATATGGATTTTTGGGAAGGGGCCCATAAACATAAAAATAAGAAATGAATAATGTAGTTTCAAGATAGAGGACAAAAAGCTAAAGGTTGAAAGAATATATACCAACCCACATGAAAAGTATAGGGAATGAAGATTCATATAAATTGCCTAAATGGGCTGACTAAGTGATTTATGTGTGGTTGAGAAGGGAATGAAACTCATAAATGTTGAAGAGGAATGAATAATCATACCAGTGGATTGGAGGAAATTAATGCACCATCATCATTTAAAAAATTTAATTGCAATTCCAAAGCGAGCTATATAATCCAGTGCCCAAATCCAAGGGTTTTCATGAATAATAAACATTATCAATAACTTAATTTGATGGTGAAATTGAATGCTTATATCATCACCACCATTGAGGTGAATCATTGAAATGATGTTTTATAAGGAAAAAATTCAATTCATAAAATAATCAAGAATGTTTTATTTGATTATAGTTATATATATTTATTTATACAAATAAATTTTCTATAACTATTTACGCACCTATCTGATGAATTTAATTAGATATATCTTTGAAAAAATAATGTGGTATAATTATTACAACCCATTTGTTTGACTCCTCCAAGATTAATGTATATAGGAGGATTTTTCTACTAAATCATGTAAACATTACTTTGGTGGAATTTGACACTGTGCATTTAATTAATTTGATCTCATTATATATATCAAATATCAAATATCTGGAAAATGGATGTCTCGTTCTATATATCTGGTAATCCCATGCTCTTATAAAAACATATAGATGATCATGAATCTCTTTTATAAAATCTATCAATGGTGTGTATTTTGATACCCATTGAAGAAAAATATCTTACTCATATAGTTGAGTCGAAGGAAATCATCTTCCTTGAATACATGACCCGTATGAAGGAATATAATGATATATTTCACGTAGTGTTTCTTGGACATATCCCATATCCGCTGTTAAATCCAAATCCACTATATAATGGAATCAAAATAAATAGTAGATTGAAAGAATAATTTGTAAGATAATTTGGAAAGTGGGTTCATATAATATAGTGTATCACCCTTAAGTTCTCTAGTAATCTTTATCAATAAGAAGTATTTATATATACATATATTCATTTATTACTGAGATCTCAGTAACATCATCATGAATAAATAGTTTCTCATTCCAATGAATAATGAGTTGTTTGATCGTCTTTGACTAGCTCAATACTTCTAAATCATGTATCATTATTCTAGTCATCATCAACTAAATGTGAAGAGTGAATAAATACAAATAAAACATTTCATATAAGATACTGAAATTATGATTTCATAGTTATTCCATTTTAACATAATAATACCCTTCAAATTTTCATGGAATTGATGAATAGAGTCATTAGAGACTACCATGAAAATTTTATGGAAGTATATATTGAAAATAATTTCATTTACACCAATAATAAGGGGGAACATTACAATCATCTAAGTATTATGATGGAGACTTTAAAAAATGATAATATGTATGATAATCTCATAAAAGTGTTAATTTTGGATATAAAAAGTTATATTCTTATGGAATGTGATAAAAAATGAGTAATTTCTGTAGACCCCTCAATGATAATGATAATTCAGGTATGGACTAGACCATAAAATGTTACATTGATTCACAGTTTTCATAGATGGGTTCAATAATACTAATAGTTTGTAATAAACTTCTTTAGATTGTCTATACCAATAATTTTATTATTAATAATAGAGGAAATGTTTATCTGTATAGAAGATCTATCATCAATAGTTGGGATAATTCCATGATCTGGCCTGCATATAAGTAATCTGCTCATGTACCAAATGGATGTCTAAAAAAGGGGTGAGAAAAACTCCGTAGACCCCCACCAACAATGTATATTAAAAAAACAATATATAAATATAAATGTAATAGTGTTCATTTATATTAAAATTAAGAAAAAAATGATAATTTTATACAAAATGTGTTAGGTCCACAAGGCTGAATACCCTGAGAGGGGGGTGAATCAGGGTATGACTAATTTAAAATTAAAGCCCGTTCTGATCTTGTTTCATTGTTAATAAAAACCCTCTTCTCTATCTTTCATGTTTCACAATATAAACAAAAATTAAAGCAAGCATAGGACACAACAATTTTACTTGGTTCACCACTAAGGGCTACGTCCAAGGAGCATACGCCGATAGGTTATCGGTCGTACCAATTCCACTAAACATCACTAGATGTGGATTACAAGGTTTGGGATAGATCACTTATAAGACCAGGCTCACTGCCTTTACAAGTTTAGGGTCAGCTCACTACTTTCCCAAGGGTCACTCCCTGTTTCTCTCTCTCTGGCTCACTGCAGGTGGAGAGGATCACCTTCTTTCTGTTCCTTTGCTCACTGCTCTTGGAAGGAATCCACTCACAGTTTCTAGACCTATAGGTCTCTTCATTTTCATGAAGGAATGCATTTTCCTCTTTATGTAGATGCTCTGTCGAAGTAAAAATTTCACCCATAGATGAATATCTCTCTGCACCGAAGGTATCGGGAAAACTTCCAGCTTCTATACAGCCCGAAAATCACTGCTGGAAATAAACCTTACTTGGCGCACAAGTCGATCGTGGCGCGCAAGTATCGGCGCACAAGTCACAACTGGCGCGCAAGTATTCCTCAACCACTTTCATGACACAAGCTTCTACAACTCTAAACCTGCACGACTCGCTTCCTTCCTTGCCTAAACCACATCAGGCGCGCAACTAACACTTGGCGCACAAATTCCTTTTCTGGCGCGCAAGTCCCACTTACGCGACACACCACCACTTGCGCGACCACCCCACCTACATGACGGGAGCTCTGAATCTTCAAAGTTTTGAACTCCGGTGAAAAATGAGTAGGGGTGGTCTAGTATTTATAGGAAAATTGACCACACTGCGTGATGGCACGCAAGTCAACCCTCGGCACGCAAGTCTCAGCGCGTAGGTCTCTTCCCCTGCAAGTCACTTGTGTGACCCACTTCCAAACTTGCATGAACCTCTTTCATTCGACATATTTTGATCTTCAGATCTTCGAAAACCATAGGCGCACAAGTTCTTAAGCTTCCAAGGAATCGGCACGTGGGTATCTTTCATGGCGTGCAAGTCACCTGCACGACCTCACCAAAACTTGCGTGACCCTTATCCCTTTTCCATATTTTAATGATCTGATCTTGAAAAACATATGGTGTGAAAGTTTCCATGACTTAAAGTACACGGTGCACAAGTCCCTTTTCTAAAAACCACTTTTCTTCTTTTTTCGATTTTTAGGCCCAAAAGTTTGGCAAACACCGGAAAACGGCGCCACCTTGTATCTGTTCTTTTTGTGCCGCCTCCAGATCATCCATCCATTTGTTGAAGTTCTTGAATCAAACATTGATCATTAACCATAGTTCTTAAACTCGACAATCCACCATGAAATTCCCTTTGTCAACAAATTTGTATTCCATGGTTTTCATTGTCAACAATAACAACACAGATGTTCACTTTGTCAACAAACACAATCACCTCAAAAATGTTTCAATGATGTCTTGAGGGATTTTTGCCCAACAAAATGGTCTACATGTATTTGAAATGTCATGAGAAGTCTATGAAAAGTGAGTCACTATATGTTGAAGTAAAAAAACATCACTTGTAGTATTTTTCATATATATCGTGTTTCATACCCACATGGGACAAGACCCAAGTCCATTATCCAAGGAATCCTCCTCGAGTCGAAGAAATCAGTAATATAAAAACCAAAAATTGTCAGAAACCTTGGGTTCATGGTCTAGGAATCCTCATCCAACTGAAGGTTAACTGGATAAATACTTGATTAGAGGCCAAGGATCTGATCTAAGGTTGTCTAATCAATCTGTATCCATGGAGGTAATCTAAGGAATCTTAATTTTCAAAAACAAATATAGGAGGTTCATCAGTTTCATAATGCAATAACCCATGTCGATGTTATACTACATTATCGAACATTAGTGATATACTGTGTTATCCATTTTCCATTTAATGCCACATTTTCCATTTTAAACATACCATATAAGTGTTAAAATTCACCATGTTAATGAAAATGAAATTCGTCAATTTAATTCATTAATACACTCACTTAAAAGTGATAAAAATGGTTCCATGTTATTTCCATTTCAATTCACAATTTTAATCCAAGGAATAAAGTTTGGCCCATTTGACAATTAAATTTATACCACTGAATCATTTAATTAGAAAAAACAAGAAGTCCATGGGAAAAATACATGAAAATTTATAACTATAACTCTTTTCAGAGTTTCATTCCATTAATAAAATCTCTACAAGTAGTAATAAAAATTCCATGTGATTATACATGGAATTTACCATTTATCATAATTAATTTTAAAATGTATATGGTGTTATGTGATGGAATTAAGCAAGAACATAAATTTAATCATTTAAGACTTCTCATTACAGATCATGCCAAGTGGATCATTTAAGATCATTTTACAATATTATATGTTTTATTTAGTATATCCTTTATATTCGTGGAATGGTAAAGGAGTAATAAATGTGGAAAATATAATTAATCAAGATTTATTTAATTAATCAAAAATTAATTCAAATAAATTTAACAAATCATTTGTCACTATTTGAATGATATAATAGGGGTTAAGTGGTGGTAATTAACTAATTGAAAACCCATTTAATTTAAATTGATATCCCACTAATAGGTGACCATATCAACACACCCCAAGGGTGTTTTAATTAAATATGTAAATCATCAGGGTCATAATTGTATTAGAAACAAACCTCAAGGGGGTGGATCAAATCATGCTGGACAAACTCTAATAAAAAATATAAGTGCACAAAGGATAACCAAGACAATTCATTATGATTTACTACATTAATTTCACATTTAAGAGATGACACGTGAAATTTTTAGCACACAGTGTAATAGATATAAGTCCATAACCTTAAAAATTCCATAATCTTAAATTATGTAAATAATTGACATTGAGGATCTTTTAAAGTTTAGAGTTTAAGAGAATTAGGCCATAACTATTACATTATATCTTAAAATTACAAGGTAAAAACTTCTAATCTATCCAAATGTTTTCTAAATTATAAAACTCATTAAATAAAACAATAATTCTTTTCCTGATATAAATCTTCTTAAATTCTTCCAATCCCTTAACCTTCCTTATAACCAGTGAGAAAACATTTCAAAAACTTTGGATGAGCATAAAAATATCAATAAGGGTTATCAAACAAGAAAATAAGATATTAGTCCATCAATACATAAAAACCAATGAAATCATACTTTTTAATCATATAACATAATCTCTTTAACATACCTCACAAAATCATAAGATTAATGAATAACACATAGAAATAATAAATCACAAAGGTAACATGTGGTATTTATATAATACTTACATTGTAGCTTTTATATCTTTATAGGGAGTTACGATTGGAATACCCATCCCAGAATATTCCATAAATTTTTTTTGAGGAATATTAATGTTTACCTCTATCATGTTACCCAATGAATTGGAGAGCTGTCTCGGGCTCACCCACCCTAGGTTTGACACGAAACCACCTGCCTACGTAAACAATTCCCAATAACCATAACATATTCATGACAAATTAAACAATAATAAATTAAAGATAACATTTCCACAATGAAATAACCATATATTAGTTCAAGATATTGAAATAATGAATTCAATTTAAAAAAAACACATTTAAAACATTTAAAAAGAATATTTTATTAAACAAAGTGTCTCATAAAACTTTGAAACATTAAAAGGAATTCTATTTTGAAACATTAATTTCCCGATAAATAAATACTCAAAACAATTTTTAAAACATGGACATTATTGAGGAATATTTATAAAAATTAATCATTAAAACTTTTAAAATGATGTTTTAGTTAAAGAGTATACTAACACTTGAGAAACACATAAATAAAAATAATTAAATAATGACATCAAACAAAACATTAAATATCGTGAGAATATAGAAATTCATTATATAGAAAGTAAAAAAGGGCTTTCTATACACCATATAGGATAATGAAGGTGCACAATATCATGATATGCCTCAATAAAAGAAGATTGAGACATAATCCCTTACTAAAATTTGGCAGCCTAACGTCATCACATTAAAATTTAAAAAATGAGTTGATGGGAGAGAAAAGGGTCTCTCATTACTTGGAAACAAAATGTATATAATTAAGGATAAATAAAAACATATCCAAACATAAGAAAATAGAAATTAAAATACATAACATAAAGAATTATTTGACTAAAATAAGTTGGTGAAAGGTTCCCTTACAAAGATCATTTTGTAAATAAAATAGATCTATTGGATGTATTCACTGTAAGTAAACATAAAGAAAGTATAAATACAAGATATGATAAGAAAAGTTATTTCTCGCATAATCATAGAATGATATAATCTATAAGTAGAATTTTAACCCAAAGAATGTAAATTGGGTTAAGGAGTTCCATTACCATTACTGCAAATATTCCCTTTATCATCGCTAGAAAAGCGCATTTACTACACTAAATAGCACTAATAATTGAGGGGAAGATAAATGGGGGTCCCCTTTAACAGCATTAAAAAACAGCTGATAAATGGGTCCTTTATCAGTTCTTTTTTAGCACTTTTAAAGGACCCCTTTTTCAGCGCTTTTTTAAAAGCACCGATAAAAGTTAAAAACCATAAAAAAATTAAAAAAAAATTTCTACATATCAGGGAGAAACTTCAACAGTGATCGAAGACACCTTTAACAGTGCCCCCACCCCTAGCCTGTACGCCCAAGCCACCCCCACCCCCCCACCCACCCACACGTCCCAGCCACCACCCCACCCCCTTTAACAACTCTAGTCTTTATTCCACCCATGCGCACGACCTACCTCCCCCTGGATTCAATCTCTGCACATGTTGCCTACAGACCTAAGCTTTTACCACTCCACCATATTTATTTTCTCTTCCATTATTAATATATCTATTTATTTATATATATATATATAGTTATATTAACTCATATATTAATATATATTTATATTAGCATATATATATATATATATTAATATATTTTTAGTTATATTAATATATATATATATATCTATATATTAATATATATATATATAGTTTTATTTATATATTTATATATTTATATATTTATTAATATATTAATATTTATTTATATCTATTTATTTATATATATTTATATCATTCATTCATATTTTTATTTGTATATTAATATTTATTTATTTATAAGATCAGTTTTAAATACATTTATAAAATATTCTTTTTTGTGGGTGTTTATAAGTAAATAAATACTTATATACAACACACATACGTACATATTATATGTGTATATTTAAGTATAATTATAAATATTTATATATATTTACAAATATTATACATTAAAATGTATTAACAGATGTTTAGAATATATAGATAATATATATCAGTTTGTCAATACAGACACACAAATATATATACACACACAAACACACACACACACATCATATAGGTATATAAATATTAATATATTTTAATTTTAAATAAAAAGGATATTAGTTTTTCATTTAGATAAGCATTATATATTGATAAATAAACTTTATATATAAATATGTTTAATTATTTATTTATAAAATTAAATTTTTATGGGTGAATATATATAAAATATGTATATATTGGTATATAATTGATTATAAATAACAATAAATTTTGTAAAACGATAGAATTTAAAATTCATAATATCAATATAAATGTAAACCCTCAGAATAAATGCAATCCCCAATGAAAAGGGTCAAAAAGACCTCCTGAAACGAGGCTGAAATTCCATTGAATGTTGAAACATTTGGGTATCCAAACTAAAAACTCAGTGTTGGAGTCTTTATAGACCTTTTTTTCATCTAAAAATCTTGAAGAAGGGTTCCTAAGTCACTAGTGTGAAGATATCATTGTAGGATTTGATTTGATACACTATAGAGCTCAAACGGACAATCGAATCAACGGTTATGGTCGTTTGAAGTTTGAGTTATGTTTTCAACTTATTTTTGATCTTTTATTAATTTTTTGATTTTTTTTGTTTTCAAATTGGTATAAATGTTTATTAGTCGATGATAATTTTAATAATATTAATTAATATTTTTTTAAATATATTTTATAATCCATTTTCACTACATATCTTATTTGTTTAGTGGAAATTTTTATTTAAAATTATATAAAATATATTTAAAATATATATATTATATTTATATCAATATAAATATACCAATATATTTATATATCAATATTTTATTTTTATGAAATATAATTTTTTTTGAAATATACCCTTTATCAGCACTTGGGAAAAAAGTGCCGATAAAGCCCTCCCTTTATCAGTGCTACTAAAAAGGGCTGATAAAGGGGGGGCCTTTAACAGCGCTAAAAAAAGATTTGATAAAGGGTACTGTTAACAATGCTTTTTTTAGAGTTTTTAATAGTATCCTTTATCTGTTCTTTTTTAGCACAGATAAAGTCACACCATTTATGAGCGCTTTTTTAGCACTGTTAAAGTGTGGCGCTGCAGAAACCTAGTTTTGTGGTAGTGTACCTCGTGTCCAAATTGACTCATTCTTTTTTTAATTTCCTAAATAATAAACTTAAGTTATTTTTTACTTATTTAAAAAACTTTTTAAATTTTATTATTCCTTTTATAAACCTAATTATCTTTCAAGATTAATTAGTGAATTATTTGAGTTCATATCATACAATTTGTCGATGGTCAGAATTTAAGTAAAAAATGAACTTTTTATAATTACAATTTTTCCATGATGTCAAAATTCCATTATCTCCAAAATATTATTCATATATATATATATATATATATCATATATACCATAAATATCTAGTATATATGTATTTAGAATAGTCCATAATATTTGGAGATAATAAATGAAATGCACTGTTCATGGAGATGGTAAGCCGTACGTATGCATGAAAGCTACTTTCATTTATTTTATTAATTTTTAAAGGAATGAAAATGAAATTATATATAGGTATATTATAATTCCATTATAATGTAATATTGTATATATATTACATAAGCTCATTAACTCCATCCTTTATACCTTCCATGTATGGTACGAACGAGTCATATCACATTGAGGAGGTGGTAGTCCGCACTTCCCCAAATATAATTATCATATTAACCCATTATGGAAACCATAAAGGTATGCTATAAATGAAAAAATACAGAAGAATTGAGAAAATATAAATATAATATATATCACATAAAAATATAGTGTCATCATAATTTCCACCATGAGAGGCGGTATGAGATAATAGAATAATGATCGTTTCGTGAGGCAGTAGTTCGTCGTCCATAGAAACAGTATGATCTAAATCAATTAGATGGAAATGTGTGTAGGTGTGGTTTTAATCATTCTCATACCAACAACCTGTTATATTTAGGATACTAGTTTTTTTATTTAATCAAAGAAAAATAATTGAATTGGGAGTGAAGAAGTAGAATAAAGGAATTTTAGAGAAGACGCTACCTCTTAAAACGTGTAACTCTCTTCGATTTGAGCCAAAAGGATTTTTTGAATATATTTATGCCTAGGGTAAAGATTTTAAAAGGAATAAGGGAATGTAGGGAGATTCTTAGAGTATATTTTGGATGATCTAAGGGGCTTGAGAGATGTGTGTAATGGTTTAGAGGTGGTGGCCATTTATAAGTGAGAGGAGGGGCTCTTTAGGAATGTTTGAAAGTATTATTTTATTATAAAATTATTTTCAGTCTCAAAATGTCCAAAACTTATTTATTATAAGATAAGATTACTATAAGTTGAAATAAAATCATCCAATAAGAATTGGACAGGTATTGGATATTTTTTTATCCTTATCTTTTTTATTTAACCCCTTTTAACTCTTACTATCTTATCAACAATTTAACACTTTGAGAATAAAAATAGTTATCTAACGATGAAAAATATCCAATTAATAAGTAATGTAACACCCCAAGCTTCCACGGTACGTTTCCCTTCGAATAATGCGATAGCGTGTGTTGTACGCAACCCCGAGTTCTAACACACACCACAACTAATTAAACTAGCCGTTGTGAATAGTAATACCTACTTTTTGAAATCATATATATTTTATATTTCAAAATGGAATTCATTTTTGGATTCGGAATATTGAAATTAGCCTAGGGTGAAATTTTGGTACTTTTCGGATAACTTTTATATTTTGATGAATAGTGAAAATTACTAAATTTTAATTAAAAACAACTTTTTTAATCAAAATAATTAATATTGATAAATTATGAATTTTAGTGGTTTTAAATTATATTTAGAATATATTTTTACCATTTAATTTAATGTTTGTCATTGGACATAATTTCACAATTAAACCAGACATAAACAAGTGTCAATCTTTTGATAGTTATTATCTCTTAAAAACACGCTTTTTTATTTTAACAACGGGAATTAATTTTAAATTAATTTCTTCCACTTCTGTGTTTTGAATTTGGAAAAATGGATTACATATTTGTTATCAGGATTTCAAAATTATGTAAATAGGTAACTTTTATTTTTACACATTTTGAATAATTACTGCGGTAAATATTTTATTTACCATGGTTAAAGGGTAAATCCGGTAAATAAGGGTTAAAAAATAATATTATAATAATACAAAATTACCCTAAAACGTGTCCTAACCTTATTGGTGGACACATACCCGACCATTGGCATCCTTGGGTCGATTTGGGGACCCCTTGGAGCCACTTGTATGTGGTAGGGACACATTATATTAATAAAGTTAAAATAAAAATAAAAATGGCATAAGCTTACATCTTTTAGAAGAACAATTTTTACATAGGGTTATACATGTTGGATTTTAGATTATAAATATTCATTAGAAATATGAAAAGATTTCCTACATAATTATATTTTATTTATAATTTTTAGACATCAAATAATTTAAATTATTAATGACACAATAATGATGCAATGTTTACCTCATTAATAAAGCATTTAAATAAATAAGATTATAATGATTAAAATATTATCTAAAACCTGTCCAATTCTTATTGGTTGATTTTATTTAGAATATGAGTCATCTTATCTTCTACCTCAATGATTTTTGGACCATTATAAACCGAATATAATTATATTATAAAGTAATACTTTCACTCTTTCCTAAAGAGCCCCTCCTCTCCCTTATAAAAGGAGACCACTTCTACTCATTCCTCACACCTATCAAGCCATTTGGCTCGTCCAAACCCTGCCCAAATAATCTCCCCACATCCCTATCCTCCTTCTTGAATCTTCCCCTTAGGCAGAAAGCATTTCAATAAGTCCTTTGGTTCCAACCAAAGTGAGTTACCTAAATTAAAGGTAACGATTTCTCTTAAATTATTTTCATTTATTTTGCTTCTCCAACCCCCAAACTCTTTTTATTTCCTTTCTTTTGTAACAACACCAGTATCCAAAATATACTAGGATGTTGTTATAAGAAGTATTCAAACTACACATACACACAAATCCATCTAATGGATGATGAACATAATGTTTCTGTGGATGGCAAACTAACGCCTCACGAAACGATGATTGTTTAAATACATCTTACCGCCTCTCATGGTGGCCATTATGATGGTACTGTAATTAAATATGATATTAATGATATATATTTTATATATAAGCTTCTGTAATTCCATTTTATTTCATACCATTATTCGTTTCATGTTGTATATACATACGATAATTTCATTTGAGGAAGTGCGGACAACCGCCCCCTTAAAATGATATGACTCGTTCATACCACACATGGAACGTATAAAGGATGGTGTTAATGAACTTAAGTAAAATATATAAAATATTATATTATACTGGAATATTAATATACCTATGTATCATTTGGATTCGATTCTTTTAAAAATAAAAATTAAATGGAAGTAGTGTTCGTGCGTACGTACGAACTACCGTCTCCACGAACGCGATGAGATTCATTCTCCATCGTATCCATTCAAGTCTTATTCTCATTTTAGGGTTAAAAATAATGTTAATATCATTATGATTATGAATAAGATACAATCTATCCATTACAAACATGTCTTACGTAACCCAACATTTAAGAAGAACGAATCGATTATCACCCAAAACGACGATAATACTAAGATATTATTAATAAAGCAATGTTAAAAGATCATATATGATATCATAATAATGTATATGATTCTTGTATAATTTAATAACAATTATTTCACCATTATACAGGAGGTTAACCTACCCCAACAAAGGAAAAGTACAAGGTAAGGGTTATTTCACAATCTCTTCATTATCCGAGGTTGTTTATACGTAATAATCTACTGGGATTTCTTTATCATCCACATCCATGTTTCTTCGAAATGTATTTCAAAACATATTTATTATTTACAATAATATGGGTTAAAGTCATTTATACCCTTGTTTGACTTTTTATAAGAGGTTTATAAAGGAATCTTTCCGTCGTTTTCAAAACAAGGTCCTTTTTAACCTTTTCGACAGAATTAAGGTAAGAATGTTTTTTTAACTTATACGGCGGGTGCGGCTATTTTCTGCTGTTATAAAATCTTCAAAGCTTCCCTTACAAGCTTATAAGATTATTTTCAAAGAAAATGTTTTATTTTAAATGGTTCTTAAATGATTTCAAAATAAAAGTAGTTATTTCTTTAAAAAGAATTTTGATTTCATCTATGTCAACATACTTTGATGGATTTTAAGATTATTTGAAGTTGATTTATTATGATACAAAACTTCTAATTGTATTGAAGGTTTTGTGATATGTTTGACTGTGGATGTGCTATTTTTATACCATTCATAGTTTATGGTGAAAGTATTGACATTTCGTATTCTATTTTTAATACGAATGTTTATGTTATGTTTAAACCTTTTCATATGGGAATGCATTGGACTTAATATGTGACGGGTGGAGCCTGCTATAGCTCCTCGATGCATCGGTAGGTCTCATGAGACAAACTAGTGTCTTGGCATAAGGCATTGACAAAATCTTATTTGTAGTCATGGCACGAGGCCTTGACTATGTGGTTATGATAGTCTGGCATTATGCATTCCGACATTATGAAAGTGGTTATTGATTTTTGCGTGTGATTATTCGATTAGTAGAATATCCATGTGAATAAGTAAATGGAACTATTTCATTTTATTTATGCAATACCATGTTGAAAGTTCATGTTTGAAAGGCTTTTGTTTTAGTTATACATTGCCTTAAATGTTTATTCTTATTTATGAAAGTTTCTGTTATATTGTTATCCTTACTGGGCATTTGAGCTCACCCCTTTTCTATGTTTTATTTTCCCATGATGTGAAGAAGTAAATTATGAATGACTTGCAGGTATATTATGAGGGGTTAATAGTGTGGACTATGGAAACAATATGTTGTTGTAGTAGTTTTTTTTATTTTGATGATGTAATGTAAAACTTATGAATATATCTAGTGTTTCCAAGGCTACTAAACCAATCGGTCTTTCGATATTTGATCTTTCTTGTGATCATGCCAATGTTATGTAATTAATGCACCGACTCTGGGTAACTGGGGTCGGGGCATTACAGTTGGTATCAGAGAAAGTTTAGTACAAACCTTGGAAGCTAGATTTAGATAAACACTGATTAGAGCACGTAAACCTAAGATGAACTTTGAGGATTAGTATAGAAGAACTTCCTAGAATTTTGGTATTATAGAGATTTTGTGAGTTTTCTGAGCAATACATCCCTGTCTGGATACGAGCAGGTAGAGGCGGCTCTGGCACAGATGTACCTAGGGGTAAAACCCGAAAACACCGCTTTGAGCTAGACTCGAACGGGAACTGGTGAACGACAACGGGCTTTGCTGCACTCTTGGTTACGACACTCCCGGGGGATATGCTTAGGATAACTCTCATTTTCTTTACAAATCATTATGAAGGGTTTATGAGTATATACTTCCTCAAAGAAAACATTTTTATTATTATGGATTATATCCATAAATAGTTCAATTTATGTTAAGTGTTTTATAAGTATGGGATTATGTATTTTGATTCATAAACTGATCTAGTTTATGCCATTGTTTATAAATGGCGCCTAGTGGAAGAAATGGAAACCATATCAATGCACGCACTCCATGTAGAGATTGCCCTCCTGCTCAAGATAATTATAGTGGGGCTGGTGATGCAACTGGTGTCGATCATCTAATCACCATACTGGGACAACTCACTCAAGTTATGAATAATAACCTTACCCGTATGGAGCACCCTGATCCGCAGCGTGGAGGATCAATGTTAGATCGATTCATGAGGCAACAACCACCAACTTTCAATGGGAGTAAAAATCCCTTAGTAGCTGATCAATGGATATTTTCCCTAGAGAAAATATTTCAGGCTTTGGGGAGCAGTGAAAGGGAAAAAGTTATCATGGCAGTTTACCGCCTCACTGGAGATGCTGATCAATGGTGGTCATTGATTCAAAATACGAAGGAAGATGATGAAGTATCAAATATGGAATGGAGGGAGTTCAAAGATCTATTTTAAGAAAAATACTTTCCTCGTGACCATCGAGCAGATATGGAAAGGCAATTTCTAAGTCTGAGACAGAAGGAGGATGAGAATGTCACAAAGTATGAGGCTAACTTTACAAGGTTAGCAAGGTACGCTGGTGATTATATATGTAACCAAAGAAGTAAGATTGATCGTTTCTTTGATGGGTTAAAACCATTTCTCCATCGAGCATTAGTCTTACAATCCTTTTCATCGTACGAAGACATTGTCTCATGTGCTATCAAGACCGAAAAGGAATTCTCTAAGTCTTATGACTTTAAAGCAAAGAAAGAGAAGAAGAGACCTGCTGATCAATCTGGGAATGGAAATAAGGGGAAGAAGGGAAAGGTTGAATATCCATCTTGTGGTAAATGCGGGAAGAAACATCCTGGTACTTGCTTGAAGGGAATGGGAGTCTGTTACAAGTGTGGTGAAAAAGGCCACCAAGCTCGTGATTGCAAGGGGAAGAAGGAAGCTACCAACGTTCAGTGCTACAATTGCAGGGAGATGGGAAATTATGCAAATGAATGTCCTAAGATTCAAGAGAACTTACCTCAGAAAAGTCCAAGGGATCAAGGCCAAGCTTATTCTATCACTACTGCTGAGGTAGAAGCTCCGAAAGACGTGGTGGAAGGTAATTTAATGGTTTCCTCAAGTTTAGAAAATGCATTATTTGATTCTGGATCATCGCATTGTTTCATATCTTCCTAGTTTGCTAAGAAAATTAGATATTTCCAATTTGATTTAATAAGGAAGTTGTCAGTTAAAACTCTTAAGGGAAGTATCATTGCAACAAAGTTTTGTGGATCAGTCCCCATTAGAGCATATAAATTTTCTTTATCTGCTGATCTCATCATCATACCTATGATTGAGTTTGATATAATCCTCGGTATGGACTGGCTTTCGGACTATGATGTGAAGATTTATTATAAGAAGAAAGAGGTTACGATTCTTGATGATAATGATAAGGAACACCTTATTTTTAGAGCAGAATTGTCACCACCTAATTCTTATTTAGATCCACCCCCAGTAGCTCAACTAAATTCAATTATTGGGGAGGAAGAGAATGAAATAACTATCGGTGAGGAAAGGAATGTTCAAATAGAGTATGTACCTGTTGTGAAAGAATTTGTAGATGTATTTCCGGAAGATTTACCTGGACATCCTCCAGAACGAGAAGTTGAGTTTTCCATTGATTTGATTCCTGGATCAAGGCCTATATCGAGACAACTTGCTGAGCGGCCCGTGTATCCCTGCACGAGACAACTTGCTGAGCGGTCATGTGAAGTTGAGGCTTAACGGAATGATGTAATTGTTGGGGAGGGGTAGTTCCTTGTAGTTTTGATCTGGCTATTTTCATGTATCAGGTTTCTCACATTTTCTTCAAAAGTGTTTTTGAAAAAAATAGATAAAGAACAAGTATCCCCTACCTCGTATTGATGATTTATTTGACCAACTGCATGGAGCTCAATACTTTTCAAAGATTGACCTTCAATCTGGATACCATCAGTTGTGTGTGAAGAAGGAAGAAATTCCGAAGACAGCATTTCGAACCAGGTACGGGCATTACGAGTTTACTGTAATGCTGTTTGGATTGACTAATGCACCCTCTGTATTTATGGATCTGATGAATAGATTTTTCAAGGAGTATCTCGATGAATTTGTGGTGGTATTTATTGATGATATCTTGGTATACTCCAAAACCTACGAAGATCATGAAAATCACTTGCGCATTATCTTGAAGACTCTGAGGAGGCATGAATTATATGGGAAGTTTAGAAAGTGTGAATTCTGGCTTCATGAGATTTCTTTTCTTGGCCATATTGTCTCTAAAGATGGAATCTCTGTTGATCCTTCTAAGACCAAGGCAATCCAAGAATGGCCAGCACCTATGAGTATAACTGAGGTACGTAGTTTTATTGGTTTGGCAGGTTATTATCGACGTTTCGTCCAGAATTTTGCCTGATTGGCTAACCCATTAACGAAGCTCACACGTAAAGGGGTTAAATTTGTTTGGACAAAAGAGTGTGAAGAATGTTTCAAAGAACTGAAGAGAAGATTAGTCAATTCTCCTATATTGACTCTACCATCGGGGAATGATGGGTTCGTTATTTATAGTGATGCATCAAAGAAAGGACTTGGTTGTGTCCTTATGCAGAATGATAGAGTTATTGCCTATGCATCACGATAGTTGAAAATTCATGAACAAAACTATCCTACTCATGATCTTGAGTTAGCAGCTGTGATCTTTGCTTTGAAGATATGGAGGCACTACCTCTATGGTGAAAAATGTGAGATTTATACTGATCACAAGAGTTTGAAGTATATTTTCTCACAAAAAAAACTCAACATGAGGCAAAGGAGATGCCTTGAATTACTCAAGGATTATGATTGCACGATACACTACCACCAGGGGAAAGCAAACAAGGTGGAAGATGCTTTGAGCAGAAAAGACCATGGTGTTTTGAACATGATGAGAATTGAAAGGGATCCAATTTTCATGGATCTAGTGAAGATGGACATGGTAATAACCAGGGAAGGTGAAACATCAATGCTTTTTCAAATGGTTTCCAAACCATCTTTCCTAGAAAGGATTAAGAGTTCTCAGACCGATGATGAAGAATTTCAGAAGAAGATTAAAGCTATGAATGATGGCAGATTGAGAGACTTTGTGTATGAAGATGGGATTTTGAAATTCGGGAAGAGATTTGTGTTCCCGATTTACCTGATCTAAAAAGGGAATTGCTGGATGATGCTCATAGTTCCAATTTCTCTATACACCCTGGGAGCACCAAAATGTATAGATATTTGAAGGAACATTTTTGGTGGGACAACATGAAGAGAGAGATTGCTGATTTTGTGTCAAGATGTATGGTTTGTCAACAAGTGAAAGCTGGAAGGCAACAGCCTGGAGTAGTCATGCAACCTCTTCCCATACCGGATTGGAAATGGGACAATATTATGATGGACTTTGTCATGGGGCTACCAAAGACTCCTAGAAGGAATGATGCAATATGGGTTATTGTTGATCGTCTTACCAAGTCAACACATTTTCTTGCTATAAGAGAAGATCTACCCCTGGAAGGTCTAGCAAGACTATATATTAATGAAGTTGTGTGACTTCATGGAGTACCCTTATCGATGGTTTCTAATCGTGATCCCCGTTTTACTTCAAGATTTTGGAAAAGTCTTCAGAAATCCCTGGATACTGAACTTCATTTGAGCACTGCTTACCACCCTCAGACAGATGGACAATCAGAACGGACTATTCAGACCTTAGAAGACATGTTGAGATCTTGCTCCCTTGATTTTCAGGGTATGTGGGATCAATATTTACCACTGGTAGAATTTTCCTATAACAATAGCTTCCATTCGAGTATTCAGATGGCACCATATGAAGCGTTATACGGAAAGAGATGTCGTACACCAACCTGTTGGGATGACGTTGGTGAAAGAAAACTTGTAGGCCCAGAACTGGTGGAGGAAACAGTGGAAAAGGTGAAGGTAATCCAAAACCACATCAAAGCAGCTCAAAGTAGGCATAAGAGCTATGCCGATAATCGAAGGAAGGATTTGTAATTTCAAGTCAGTGATCATGTTTTCCTGAAGGTATCTCCGTGGAAGGGAGTCATACATTTTGGTAAGAAAGGTAAATTGAGTCCCAGGTACATCGGACCTTCCGAAATTCTAGAACGAATTGGGGCTGTAGCTTACCGATTGGCAATGCCGCCAAGTCTCTCCAAAGTTCACGATGTGTTCCACGTATCTCTGTTGAGAAAATACATGCCTGACCCAATGCATGTACTCACCTATGAGGAATTAGAACTGGAACCCGATCTATCTTATTGTGAAGATCCTGTCAGGATTCTTGATACAAGAGAACAAGTACTGAGAAACCGGACGACGCGTCTGGTAAAAGTTTTGTGGAGAAATCATAAGATGGAAGAGGCAACGTGGGAACCCGAGGAACTTATGATGAAGAACCACACGAGTCTTTTTATGCAGTAATACCCTATAAATTGCGAGGACGCAATTATTTGAAGGAGGGGAGAATGTAACACCCCAAGCTTCCACGGTACGTTTCCCTTCGAATAATGCGATAGCGTGTGTTGTACGCAACCCCGAGTTCTAACACACACCACAACTAATTAAACTAGCCATTGTGAATAGTAATACCTAATTTTTGAAATCATATATATTTTATATTTCAAAATGGAATTCATTTTTGGATTCGGAATATTGAAATTAGCCTAGGGTGAAATTTTGGTACTTTTCGGATAACTTTTATATTTTGATGAATAGTGAAAATTACTAAATTTTAATTAAAAACAACTTTTTTAATCAAAATAATTAATATTGATAAATTATGAATTTTAGTGGTTTTAAATTATATTTAGAATATATTTTTACCATTTAATTTAATGTTTGTCATTGGACATAATTTCACAATTAAACCAGACATAGACAAGTGTCAATCTTTTGATAGTTATTATCTCTTAAAAACACGCTTTTTTATTTTAACAACGGGAATTAATTTTAAATTAATTTCTTCCACTTCTGTGTTTTGAATTTGGAAAAATGGATTACATATTTGTTATCAGGATTTCAAAATTATGTAAATAGGTAACTTTTATTTTTACACATTTTGAATAATTACTGCGGTAAATATTTTATTTACCATGGTTAAAGGGTAAATCCGGTAAATAAGGGTTAAAAAATAATATTATAATAATACAAAATTACCCTAAAACGTGTCCTAACCTTATTGGTGGACACATACCCGACCATTGGCATCCTTGGGTCGATTTGGGGACCCCTTGGAGCCACTTGTATGTGGTAGGGACACATTATATTAATAAAGTTAAAATAAAAATAAAAATGGCATAAGCTTACATCTTTTAGAAGAACAATTTTTACATAGGGTTATACATGTTGGATTTTCGATTATAAATATTCATTAGAAAGATGAAAAGATTTCCTACATAATGATATTTTATTTATAATTTTTAGAAATCAAATAATTTAAATTATTAATGACACAATAATGATGCAATGTTTACCTCATTAATAAATCATTTAAATAAATAAGATTATAATGATTAAAATATTATTTAAACCTGTCCAATTCTTATTGGTTGATGTTATTTAGAATATGAGTCATCTTATCTTCGACCTCAATGATTTTTGGACCATTATAAACCGAATATAATTATATTATAAAGTAATACTTTCACTCTTTCCTAAAGAGCCCCTCCTCTCCCTTATAAAAGGAGACCACTTCTACTCATTCCTCACACCTCTCAAGCCACTTGGCTCGTCCAAACCCTGCCCAAATAAGCTCCCCAAATCCCTCTCCTCCTCCTTGAAGCTTCCCCTTAGGCAGAAAGCATTTCAAGAAGCCCTTTGCTTCCAACCAAAGTGAGTTACCTAAATTAAAGGTAACGATTTCTCTTAAATTATTTTCATTTATTTTGCTTCTCCAACCCCCAAAATCTTTTTATTTCCTTTCTTTTGTAACAACACCAGTATCAAAAATATACTAGGATGTTGTTATAAGAAGGATTCAAACTACACATACACACAACTCCATCAAATGGATGATGAACATAATGTTTCTGTGGATGGAAAACTAACGCCTCACGAAACGATGATTGTTCAAATACATCTTACCGCCTCTCATGGTGGCCATTATGATGGCACTGTAATTAAATATGATATTAATGATATATATTTTATATATAAGCTTCTGTAATTCCATTTTATTTCATACCATTATTCGTTTCATGTTGTATATACATACGATAATTTCATTTGAGGAAGTGCGGACTACCGCCCCCTTAAAATGATATGACTCGTTCATACCACACATGGAACGTATAAAGGATGGTGTTAATGAACTTAAGTAACATATATAAAATATTATATTATATTGTAATAGTAATATACCTATGTATCATTTGGATTCGATTCTTTTAAAAATAAAAATTAAATGGAAGTAGCGTTCGTGCGTACGTACGGACTACCGTCTCCACGAACGCGATGAGATTCATTCTCCATCGTATCCATTCAAGTATTATTCTCATTTTAGGGTTAAAAATAATGTTAATATCATTATGATTATGAATAAGATATAATCTATCCATTACAAACATGTCTTACGTAACCAAACATTTAAGAAGAACGAATCGATTATCACCCGAAACGACGATAATACTAAGATATTATTAATAAAGCAATGTTAAAAGATCATATATGATATCATATTAATGTATATGATTCTTGTATAATTTAATAACAATTATTTTACCATTATACAGGAGGTTAACCTACCCCAACAAAGGAAAAGTACAAGGTAAGGGTTATTTCACAATCTCTTCATTATCCGAGGTTGTTTATACGTAATAATCTACTGGGATTTCTTTATCATCCACATCCATGTTTCTTCGAAATGTATTTCAAAACAAATTTATTATTTACAAGAATATGGGTTAAAGTCATTTATACCCTTGTTTGACTTTTTATAAGAGGTTTATAAAGGAATCTTTCTGTCGTTTTCAAAACAAGGACCTTTTTAACCTTTTCGACAGAATTAAGGTAAGAATGTTTTTTTAACTTATACGGCGGGTGCAGCTATTTTCTGCTATTATAAAATCTTCAAAGCTTCCCTTACAAGATTATAAGATTATTTTCAAAGAAAATGTTTTATTTTATATGGATCATAAATGATTTCAAAATAAAAGTAGATATTTGTTTAAAAAGAATTTTGATTTCATCTATGTCAACATCCTTTGATGGATTTTAAGATTATTTGAAGTTGATTTATTATGATACAAAACTTCTAATTGTATTGATGGTTTTGTGATATGTTTGACTGTGGATGTGCTATTTTTATACCATTCATAGTTTATGGTGAAAGTATTGACATTTCGTATGCTAGTTTTAATACGAATGTTTATGTTATGTTTAAACCTTTTCATATGGGAATGCATTGGACATAATATGTGACGGGTGGAGCCCGCTATAGCTCCTCGATGCATCGGTAGGTCTCATGAGACAAACTAGTGTCTTGGCATAAGGCCTTGACAAAATCTTATTTGTATTCTTGGCACGAGGCCTTGACTATGTGGTTATGATAGTCTGGAATTATGCATTCCGACATTATGAAAGTGGTTATTGATTTTTGCATGTGATTATTCGATTAGTAGAATATCCATGTGAATAAGTAAATGGCATTATATCATTTTATTTATGCCATACCATGTTGAAAGTTCATGTTTGAAAGGCTTTTGTTTTAGTTATACATTGCCTTAAATGTTTATTCTTATTTATGAAAGTTTCTGCTATATTGTTATCCTTACTGGGCATTTGAGCTCACCCCTTTTCTATGTTTTATTTTCCCGGGATGTGAAGAAGTAAATTATGAATGACTTGCAGGGATATTATGAGGGGTTAATAGTGTGGAATATGGAGACAATATGTTGTTGTAGTAGTTTTTTTTATTTTGATGATGTAATGTAAAACTTATGAATATATCTAGTGTTTCCAAGGATACTAAACTAATCGGTCTTTCGAGATTTGATCTTTCTTGTGATCATGCCAATGTTATGTAATTAATGCACCGACTCTGGGTAACTGGGGTCGGGGCGTTATAAGTAAATAATAAAATTTTAAACATATGATGACTATTTCTATAAGTATTATATTTTTTTGAAATTTTATAATATTTTATATAATATTTTATATTTTTTAATATGAATTTTGTCAATTTTGACAGTATTCATATCATGAGATTTTTAAAAATCCAAAATAACTTTATTGATTCGAAAAAACCTCATTAATAAAAATATAACATGTATATATAATCCATAAAATTCGTGTATTATTTCCAAATAACCGAATTAAATTTTTTTTAACATTTATAATATCATTTATTTGAATCCTTTATTATTGAAGCAAACAGTACATCACCATTGTGTCGAAATTAAATTTATTTATTTAATGTATAAAAATTATAAATAAAATACCATGATGTTTTAAATCATTTCATCTTTCAAATGAATATTTATAGTCTAAAATATTACTTATATAACCTCATATAGAAAATTATTTTACTAAAAGCTATATGTTTATGACATATTTCCCTCAGCTTTAAATTAATTTTTATACAATTTTATTTTCACTTACATGTGGCCCCATGGGGTCCCCAAATCAACCCAAGGATTCCCATGGTTTTAAATGTGTTATCAAATATGGTTAGAACTTGTTTTTGGGTAATTTAGTATTATTATAATATTATTTTTTACCCATATTTACCAGATTTACCCATTAACCTTGGTAAATAAAATATATACAGAAGTTACTATTTATAATGTCTAAAATTAAAGTTACCTATATACACAATTTTTAACCATGATTCCAAATTAAAAACACAAAATTTTCAAAAATTAATTTAAAATTAATTCCTGTTGTCGAAACCAAAAAAATGTGTTTTTAAGAAATTATAACTATCAAAAGATTGACATGTGTTTATATCCAATTTCAAAGTAAAATTTCTTTGAATGAAAAAAATTTTATTAAATGATAAAAATATAATCCAATTATACTTGAAAAAAAATTAAAATTACAATCTAACTATATAAATAAATTATATGAAAATGTAGTTTTGAATTAAAATGCAGTATTTTTACTATTCATTAAAAATGAAATTTGTCAGAAAAATACCAAAATATTACCCAAAGTAAATTTTGAAATTTATATTCTAAATAAGAAGTTTATTTTGTCAAATTTAGAATATAAAATTTACAAAAACTATATTTAAAAAGGGTTCTCCATCAAAAGGTGGTAAAACAACTTTTAAGAAATATTAGAGTTTTCCATACTTAAAATCGGATTCATACTTATTTTAAGCCTCTAAAACTTATTGGATAAATTTAAAAACATTCAACAAAAAATCTTAATCATATTTTAGTTAGTTATATTCATTCTTTCTAATAAAATTTTTAGGAATTAACTACCGTTTAAAATAAAATTATTATTATATTATTTTTCGGTATAACTCAATGTTGGGTGCAACTTAATATTTCAAAGAAACCAGTTGTTGTGTGTTGAGTAAGCTAATGAACATAGAATATCCTTTAAATTAAAATTAATATTTAATATACAAAGGTTAATAAATATTAAATTGTCATATTCTTTATTTACTTGTGATGTTACATCTTTCCCCCTTTTTGGAAATTGTGACCTCACGATTTTAAAATTGGGCTTGGAAACGTCATTGAATGTCCCACATAGGAAAGAAAGTCAATAAAACTATTACATTAAAAGAAAGAAAGAGAAGTAAAAAAGATCACCTGAGATAAACCATTCTAGTTTTCCATGAAAACATGTATATTGGGGAGAAACAAAATTTCATGTTCTGATGGAGAGTGATAGGAAACACGGTCAGAAAAAAGTTAACCAACAGAAAACCAAAAAAATTTGATGTGTTAAACGGTTCGTGATTACCCATTAGGAAAAGAAAACGGACAAATTTTTTTGTTTTATGATACCATTAATAATTTTAGAGAATTTATTTATGATATTGACTAAGAACATAAATAAATATACTTACTTTTCAAGTATAGTTCTATCCTTTAATAAGTTTCTACCCAAAACACATCTTTTCACCAAATGATTAGTATTAAAGATGACTTGATCACACATGAGGTGCTAGACTCAACATCTAGAGAATTGCATAATTCAAAAAATATGAACTATATATTTCCCCTATCTTTATCCAAAACCAAAATTTTTAGTATAGGATCAGATAATCCTCAAAAACTATAATCTTTTATAAAAATAAATACCACTATTAATCTCTAAAATTTTACAAACAATACCCAAATTTCCACAAATACCATTCAATAAACAACTGTACTTAAAATTCTCAAAATTAGTCCAAACTAATATTATAACCCAAAACTCAGAAGGATTTAATCACATAGTCATTTATAGTAAATCTTAACATTTATCTCCAAATAACATCGACTACTCTTAAATTATTATACTGAAAAGTAATTAACCTAATCACATATTCTCTATGATAGGTTAACCATTTCCATAAATACCCAAATCACTATAAGTCCAAAATAAAACATTGATTCTTCCAAAATAAAATTTTAACCATTAATCCACAATTGAAATCCCATAGAATTCTATTTTTCTTAGGCATATTGTGTTCTCGGAAGAGAAAAAATCTTCCAAACTAACTTTTATCATTTCATCAAAAAATCATTTTCATATACTAAGGATGTCCATTTGATAAAACATAAGATCCCAAATCAACTTATTATTGATCAAAAAAATTATTTAACTAAAAATAATAAATCCTACTAACTAGTGACTTCACATAGCCTAGTGGTAGGTGAAGAACCCTTGTCACCTTTCGATTGTCGGTTTGATTCTCGTAGCTTTGTCCAACATGACGGGTTGTCACATGGTCTGTGTGTTGTCATTTTTCAAAAATTGTATAATTATAATAATATTAACAAAATGAGATAAAATCCTTAAAAATATCAATAACTTATTTTATCCTCAAAGGTTATTTCATACCTCACATTTTGCATCCCAAAAAATAATAACCCATAATTGCCTCAAAAAAAGATCACATGAACCCATAAGTTTATCCATTATGCCCATACAAGAAAAGATAATTCTTCCTTGAATAACATTCTCACATATCAAACTTCAGGGTTACACATATAAGAAAAATTCTTCCAAAGTAATTCATCATTAATAAATTTAAACGTAACATCATCCATAGATCCAGCATAACTGTTCAATTACTAGAAATATTAGTCATTGAACATTATTCATGATTTTTATCCATGTTTTTATATCTTATTATTTTATACTTTGTTTCTACAAAAAAATCATGAATAATGCAACATGATTTTAGTAATGTCAAAACATGAGCTATGAAATAATTCATTCCTTTCCTGGGTCATTTTCAGTTTTCTTATCTTTAATTGGAATGGTTTTAGGAATTGGTAAACATATATTTGTATGATCCTGCTGATATCATTCCCAAACCTTTTTCTTAGGATATCTATTTGTATAATGATCATGCACACTACATTTAAAACATTCAATTGATCCTTCTGAAATAACTTTTCTTCCATTCCTAGATTCAACTGGATGATTCCTTTTTCCATGTCATATTCTGGCTTTATGACCGTCATTACCACATATATTGCGTCTTCCCATCCATTTAAAGTATTATCCTAGGTTATTCATTCCACATCCTTGATACATAGGTTTTTTAATATACTTACCATTATGATTATTACTTGAACTTCCATTGGAATTCATTTCTCGCATATATGATAACTTATAAAAATCACCAAGGTCCAGGTGGTCAATAATGAAATCAGATAGTTGGTTGAGAATAACCACAAGAGTTCTCATTGTAACTCCCATTTCATTCAATTTCATATTCTGAAATCCATCACAGTTTTCTTCGATTCCATTTTTTCTTTGGTTCATATGAGATCCATCCATTTACTAAAACCAAAAATTTCAGTGTGTGTATATCAGTAAAATCATCAAATAATATCTCATTATGAGGGTAAACAATAATATATCCTTATTCTTGTTATCTTAAAGACATTAATTTTTTCTAAAATAACTACGACTCTTTCTAATTTTCTAACCATTATGGTTATGTCACTTATGCTTAAATAAAACCCTAATCTCTTAAGGTATCTAAACCGACCATTGATACCAACTATAACGCCATGGCCTTAAATAATACAATGTCTTGAATTAAGTTAATTATTCACATTGTGGATATTTTTAGGTTTAGGGTTTCATAGAATTAGGCCACAACTATTAAATTGCATCTCAAAATTATATGGTAGACACTTCTACTCTATCCAAATTTTTTCACTGCAATAAAACTCTTTTAATAAAATAATAATTCTTTTCTTGGTATAAATCTTCTTGAATTATTCCATTACCTTAACCTTCTTTATACCCAATATAAAGCATTTCAAAATCTTTGAATGAGAATAAAAATCTTATTAAGATTATTAAAATAAGTAGAGAAAACATTAGTCCATCAATACATAAAAATCAAGGAAATCATAATTTTTAATCATAAAATATAATCTCTTTAACATACCTCACAAAATCATAAGATTTATGAATAACACATAGAAATAATAAATCATAAAGGTAACTTGTAGCATCCATATCATACTTACATTATAGATTTAACAACTATATAGGGAGTTACGTTTGGAATACCCATCAAAGCATATTCCCTAAATCTATTAGGGGAAACATTAACATTTACCTCTATCACGTTACCCAATGAATTGGAGAGTAATCTCAGGCTCACCCATCCTAGGTTTATCATGGAACCACCCATATACGTAATCAATCGCCAAGAACCGTAACTGAATCATAACACGTAAAGCAAGCATAAAATAAAGATAACATTTCCATATTGCAATAACATTATATCAGTTCAAGATATTGATATAATAAATTCATTTTAAAAAAACACATTTAAAATGTTTAAAAAGAATATTTTGGAATGAAAGTGTCTAATATCACTTTGAAACTTTTAAATGAATTACATTTTAAAACATTAATTTCAATATAAATAAATCCTCAAAACCATTTTGAAAACATAAACATTAATGAAAAAAATGTATAAAAATACATCTTTAAATCTTTTAAAACATTTTTTTAGTTAAAGAGTCTCATAACACTTGAGAAACAATTAAAAATAATAATAAAATAATGACATAAAACATAACATTAAATATCATGAGAATATATAAATTCATGATATAAAAATTCAAAAGGTTTTTATATACACCTTATAGGATAATTAAGGTGCACAATATCAAGATATGTCCCAATTAAGAAAGATTGGGACCCAGTCCCTTATTAAAATTAGGCAGTTAAACAGCGTCACATTAAAATTTAGAAAATTAGTTGATGGGAGAGAAAAGTGTCTCTCATCACTTGGACAGAAAATGTACAACAATAAGGATATATATAAAAATATCCAAATAGAATAAAATGGAAATTAAAATACATAACATAAATAAATCTTTGACTAAACGAAGATGGTGGAAGGTTCCCTTACAAATATCATTTTCTAAATAAAAAAATGGATTATGTGTATTAACTATAAGTACACATAAGAAATTATGAATAAAATATATGATAACAAATTTTATTTCTGACATAATCAGAGCACGACATAATCAAGAAGTATAATTTTAACCCAATGAATTGAAATTAGGTTAAGGATTTCCCATATCTCTTATCCGACTTGACTTGTTCATTCAATAATTTCCTGAATAATAAACATAATTTAATTTCTACTTGATTAAAAACCTTTTTCAATTTTATTATTCATTTTATATCACTTATTACCTTGGAAGAACAATTATTTAATTATTTGAGTTCATATCTGACATTTTGTCGATGTTTGGAATTTGAGTCAAAAATAAACTTGTAATAATTAAAATTCATCCATGTTGTAAAAATTTGATTATCGCTAGAGTATTATTCATATATTTATCATATATCTCATATATATCCATTATATATGTATTTATAAATAGTCTATAACATTTGGAGATAAGAAATGAAATGTACACTTTATGGAGATGGTAAGTCGTACGTACGCATGAATGCTACTTTAATTTTTTTCATTTTTAAAGGAATGAATACCAAATGATACAAAGGTATATTATAATTCCAGTATAATATATTATTTTATATTCATTAAATAATTTAATTAAGACCATTCATTATACATTCCATGTATGGTATGAACGAGTCATATCACATTGAGGGGGTGGTAGTCCGCACTTCCTCAAATGAAATTATCATATTTACCCATTATGGAAACCATAAAGGTGTTATATTAATGAAAAAATACTGAAGAGTAGAGTAAATGTAAATATAATTTATATCACAAATAAATATGGTGCCATCCTAATGGCCACCATGAGAGGTGGTAGGAGATAATTGAACAATCATCGTTTCGTGAGGCAGTAGTTCGTCGTCCATAGAAACAGTGTGTTCAAAATCCATTAAATGGAGGTGTGTGTACGGGTAGTTTTAATCCTAATCATAAAAAACAACCTATTATACTAAGGATACTGGTGTTTTTATGTAATCAAATAAAAATAAAATAATATGGAGTGAATAAGTTTTATAAAGGAATTTTAGAGAAGACGCTACCTAATAAAATGTGTAACTCTCTTTGATTTGAGCCAAATGGATTTCCTGAATTTCATTATGCCAAGGGTAAAGCTTCTTGGATGAAGAGGGGTATTTTGGTAGATTATTAGAACAGAGTTTGGACGATCCAAGGGGCTTGAGGGGTGTGTGGAATTGGTTATAGGTGGTGGCCTTTTATAAGAGGGAGGAGGGTATCTTTAGAAAGGTTTGAATGTATTATTTTATTATAAAATTATTTTCTGTTTCAAAAGATCAAGACCTAAATAAATTTAGAATATAAGTTAAATATTAGTCTAAATAATATCATCCAATAATAATTGGACTGGTTTTTGATATTTTTTAATCCTTATTGTTTTTATTTAACCATGTTTTACTCTTACCATTTTATCAAGCATTTAACACTTTGAGAATTAAAATAGAAACCAAAACATAAAAATATCTGATTAAATATTCAATAATAAAATTAAAGATTTATGGTAACTATTTTTATGAATGTTATATTTTTTTAAATTTTATAATATTTAATAAAATATTTTATATTTTAAAATATGAATTATGTCAATTTTGACACTATTCATATCATGACTATTTTAAAAATACAAAACAACTTGATTGATTCTAAAAAACTAAATTAATACAAATATAACATTTTTATATCATTCAAAAAACCATTTTATGATATCAAAATAACCAAATTACATTTATTTTAACATTTATAATATCGTTTATTTGAATCCTTTATTAATGAATCTATCACTGCATCAGTATTGTGTCATAATTTAATTTATTTATTTAATTTCTAAAAATTATAAATAAATTACCATGGTATGGAAAATATTTTTACATTTCTAATTATTATTTATATTCAAAATATAACTTATATAACCCCATATAAAATTATTTATAACAAAAGATATATGGTTATATTACATTTCCCTTAACTTTAAATTAATTTTTATAAAATCTTATTTTCACTTACAGGTGGCTCCATAGGGTCCCAAAATCGACAAATTGATGCCAATTGTTGTACATGTATCCTCCAATAGGGTTTGGACATATGTTAGGATAATTTAATATTATTATAATATTATTTTTTACCCTTATTTACCAGATTTACCCTTTAACCATGGTAAATAAAATATTTACTGAAGTTACTATTCATAATGTCTAAAAATAAAAAGTTACATATTTACACAATTTGGACCTCTTGATTCCAAATATGGAATTCATTTTTTCTAATTCAAAACACGAAAATTTTAGAAATCAATTTAAAATTAATTTCCATTGTCAAATCAAAAAATCATTTTTTAAGAATAATAACTATCAAACGATTTACATGTGTCTATGTCCAATTTCAAAGTGAAATTACTTCCAATGACCAAAATTAGATAAAATTAAAATAATATAATAAAATAATAAATAAAATCAATTAAAAGGAAAATCTAACTATATATATATATTAGATGAAAAGGCAGTTTTGGATTAAAATGGAGTATTTTTCTCTATTCATTAAAAATTAACTTTATCAGAAAAATACCAAAATTTTACCATAGGTAAATTTTGATGTCTATATTATAAATAAGAAGATTATTTTTGTCAAATATAGCATATAAAAATGAAAAAAATATATATTTAAAAACGGTTCGTCATCAAAAGGTGGTAAAATGACTTTTAAAAAATATTAGAGTTTTTCATGCTTAAAATTGGATTCATTCTTATTTTAAGCCACTAAAACTTATTGAATTAAAGTACAAACATTCAACAGAACTTTTTAATAATATTGTAGTTAGTTCGGTTCATTCCCTCCAATACAATGGCTAAGCATTAACTACCATTTAAAATAATTATATTATTCTATTATTTTTCGGTATAACTCAAATTTGTGTGCAACAAAAGATTTCAAAGAAACTTGTTTTTGCATGTTGAGTACACTATCAGACATGGAATGAACTTTAAAGTAAAATTAATATTTAATTCATAAATATTAATAAATATAAAAATTTAATATTCTTTATTTACTTGGGATGTTACATCTTTCCCACCTTTTGGAAATTGTGTCCTCACAATTTTAAAATTGGGCTTGGAAACTTCATAGAAAGTACTAAATCAGAAAAAGAGTCAATAACACTATCACTTTAAAAGAAATAAAGAGAAGTAAAATAGTCACTTAAGATAACTATACTAGGATTCCATGAAAACATGGATATAGAGGAGAAACTAAGTGTCAAGTTATGATGGAGAGTGATAGAAAACGTGATCATAAGAATGTTGAAAAATAGAAAACAACAAAATTTTGATAGGTTAAATGGTCACGGATTGCCTATTAGAAAAGGTAAACAGGCAACGTTTTTTGTTTTACGTTACCTTTTATAAATTTGGAGAATTTATTTATGATATTTACTAATAACATAAGGAAATATACTTACTTTTCAAGTAGAGTTTCATCCTTTGATAAGTTTCTACCAGAAACTCATATTTTTCCGAAACGATGAGTATTAAAGATGACTTGGTCAGACCTGATGCGCTAGAAATAACCACTAGAGAATCACATAATCCCCAAAAATATAAAATATATATTTACCCTATCTTTAACCAAAACCAAAATGGTTAGTACAAGATCATATAATCCCAAAAAAGTATAATATTTTATAAAAAGAAATAATACTCGTAATCTCCAAAATTCAACAAACAATCCCCAAAGTTTAACAAATACCATTCAATAAACAACTCCCCTTAAACTTATTCAAATTAATCTAATCTAATATTGAAACCCAAAACTCAGAAGGATTTAATCAGATAGTCTTCCAAAGTAAATATAAATATTTATCTCCAAATAACATCGAATACTCTTAAAGTCTCATAGTGAAAAATATTTAACCTAATCACATATTCTCTATGATTGGTTAATCATTTCCATAAATAACCCAAATCGCTATAAGTCCACAGTAAAACATATATTCTTCCAAAATAAAATTTCAACCATTACTCCATAAATGAAATCCCATAGGCATATTGTGTTCCCAAAATAGTGAATGTATTTAAAAATAACATTTATCACTTAATCACCAAATAATTCTCCTATAATAAGAATATCATTTTGATAAAACATAAAATCCCAAATTAACTTATTCTTTATCAAGAAAAACATTTAACTAAAAATAATAAGTCGTACTAAGCAGGGACTTCTTGTAGACCAGTTGTAGGTGATGCGCCCTTGTCTCCATTCAGTTGTGTTTTCGATTCCCATAGCTTTGTCTGGTGCGACATGTTATCACACAGTCTGCATTTTCTCATTTTTCAAAAACATTATAATTATAATACCATTAAAAAATGAGATAAAATACCTAAAAATATACATTACATGTTTTAACCACTAAGGTTATTTCATATATCAAATTTTGTATCCCAAAAACTAATAACCCATAATTTTCTCAAAGAAAATCACATTAACCCAAAAGGTTATCCATTAAGTCCACAAAAGAAAAAACAGTACTTTCTTGAATAACATTCTCACATATCAAACTTTAGTGTTACACATACTAGAAAAATTCTTCCAAATTAATGCTACCATTAATACATTTAAACATATAATCATCCATAGATCCAACATAACACTACAATTCCTAGACATCATAATCATTGAACATTCTCCATGATACTTTATCCATTGTTTCCATCTTATTCTTTTATACATCATTCCTACAAAAAATTCATACATAATGTCCTAAGCTTTTAGTAATTTCAAAACGTGAGCTAATAAATAATCCATACCTTTCTTAGGTCATTTTCAGTTTCCTCATCTTCAATTGGAATGGTATTAGGAATTGGTAGATATATATTTGTACAGTGATGATGAACCCATTCCCAAACATTCTTCGTAGGACATCTATTTTTATATGACCATGAACACCAAATTTAAAGCATTCAATTGATCCTTCAGAAGGAACTTATTTCCCTTTCTTTGAGTCAACTGGAAACTTCCTTTTTCTATAGAATGTTCTTGATTTATGACCTTCATTACCATATCTCTAGCATCTTCACATCCCTTTGAAGCATTTTTATAGGTGTTTCATTCCACATAATTGACACATAGGTTTTTGAGTATACACTTATTTATGATTATTACCTGAACTTCCATTGGTATTTATTTCTCGCATATATGATACCTTATAAAAATCACTATGGTTCGGGTGGTCAATCATGACTCCAGATATTTGGTTAAGAATAACTACAAGAGATCTCATTATAGCTCCCATTTAATTTAGTTTCTTATTCAGAAAATTGTAGCATTTTTCTCCATATCCATTGTTACTTTGGTGCATGCTAGATCCATCCATTTACTAAAACCAAAATGGTCAGATTGAGTATATCAGTAAACTCATCATATAATATCTTATTATGAGGGTGATCACTAAGATATACTTCTTCATGTTTTCCTTAACCCATTCAATTTATCTAAAATAATTATGAATCATTCTAATATTCTAATCATTATTGTTATATCACTTACGCTTAAATAACACCCTAACCTCTAAAGGTATCTAACCCATATTTGATACCAACTATAAGGTCCCAACCTTAAACATTACAAAATATCGAATTATGTTAATAATTGACATTGAACATCTTTTCACGTTTAGAGTTTTAGCGAATTAGCCAATAAAGATTAAATTATATCAAAAAATTACAAGGTAGACACTTCTAATCTATCCAATTGTTTTCACAATAATAAAACTCCTTAAATAAAACAATAATTCTTTTCATGATATAAATCTTATTGAATTCTTACATTCCCTTAACCTTCCTTATACAATGTGAAAAACATTTAAAAAAATTAGGATTAGCATAAAAATATAAGTAAGGGTTATAAAACATTGAAAGAAAACAATAGTCCAAAAATA
This sequence comes from Viscum album, assembly GCA_963277665.1. Lineage (NCBI taxonomy): Eukaryota > Viridiplantae > Streptophyta > Magnoliopsida > Santalales > Viscaceae > Viscum > Viscum album. Next base: position 930,456,605 of record OY728143.1, on the reverse strand, counting down.
CACACAAATCAATGAAATCATACTTTTTAATCATAAATCATAAGCTCTTTAACATACCTCAAAAAATCATAATATTTATGAATAACACATAGAAATCATAAATCATAAAGGTAGCTTGTGGAATCTATATCATACATAAATTTTATCTTTCACACCTACATAGGGAGTTATATTTGGAATACCCATGATAGTATATTCCCTAAATCTATTAGGAGAAACATTAACATTTACCTCTATCACATTACCCAATGCATTAGAAAGATATCTCAGGCTCACCCGCCTAAGGTTTATCATGGTACCACCCATATACGTAAATAATTCCCAAGAACCATAACATATTCCTAACACATAAAACAATCCTAAATAAAATATAACATTTCCACATTTGCAATATTAATATATCAGTTAAATATTTTGACAAAATCAATTCATTTTAAAAAAACACATTTAAGACATTTAAAAATAAGATTTTCTAATCAAAGTGTCACATACCACTTTGAAACTTTTAAAATAATTCCATTTTAAAACATTACTTTCCATAAAAATAAATCCTAAAAACCATTTGTAAAAAATGGACATTAATAATAATGATTTATAAAAATCAATCATTAAAACTTTTAAAATTATGTTTTTGTTAAAGAGTGTCAAAAACCTTGAGAAACACTTAAATAAAAATAATTAAAGAATGAAATCAAAAAAAAAAGTTTATATATCAAGAGAATATATAAATTCATTATATAAAAAGTCAAAATGGTTATATATACACCTTATAGGATAATGAAGGTGTGCAATATCAAGATATGCCTCAATGAAAGAAGATTAAGACATAGTCCCATACGAAAATTCCGTAGCCTAATGGTGTCACTTTAAAATTCGGAAATTGAGTTTATGGGAGAGAAAAGAGTCTCTCATCACTTGAAAATAAAATTTATAGTAATAAGGATACAGAGGAACATATCAAAATATAATAAAATGGAAATTAAAAGACATAACATAAATAAGTCTATGACTAAAAGTAGAGGGTGAAAGGTTCCCTTTCAAAGATCATTTATTAAATAAAAAAGATAGATTATGTTTATTCACTATAAGTACACATAAATCAAGTATAAATAAAATATATGATATCAAATTGTTTTTGTCACATAATCATAGTATGACATAATCAAGAAGTATAATTTTAACCGAACGAAATGAAATTGGGTTACGGATTTCCCTTACCTCGTGTCGGACTTGACTCATTCATTCATTAATTTCCTGAATAATAAACATAATCTAATTTATAATTTATTCAGAACCTTTTTAATGTTTATTATTCCTTTTATATAACTTATTACCATGAAATAACAATTAGTTAATTATTTCAGTTCATATCGGACATTTTGTTGATGTTCGGAATTTGAGTCAAAAATGAACTTTTATAATTAAAATTTGTCTATGTGGTAAAATGTCCATTATCTCTACAATAATATTCATATATATATCATATATGTAATATATATACAGTATATATTTTTTTATAATAGTCCATAACATTTTGAGATAGTAAATGAAATGCACCGTTCATGGAGATGGTAAGCTGTACGTACGCATGAACGCTACTTTTATTTCTTTTTTTCATTTTTAAGGGAATGGAAACCAAATGATACATATGTATGTTATAGTTCCAGTATAATATCATATTTTATATACATTACATAATTTCATTAACACCATATTTTATATGTTCCATGTATGATATGAACGAGTCATATAACTTTGAAGGAGCGGTAGTTTGCACTTCCTCAAATGAAATTATCATATTTACCCATTATGGAAACCATATAGGTATTATATAAATGACACAATACATAATAATAGAGTAAATATAAATATAATATATATCACATATAAATAAAGTTCCATCATAATGGCCACCATGAGAGGAAGTAGAAAATAATTGAATAATCATCATTTTGTGAGGCAGTAGTTCATTGTCCACAGAAATAGTATGTTCTAAATCCATTATATGGAGGTGTGGGTAGGTGTAGTTTGAATAATTTTCATAAAAACAACCTAGTATATTTATTATAATAGTTTTGTTATGTAATCAAATAAAATGAATATAATAGGGAGGGAATAAGTAAAATAAAGGAATTTTAGAGAAGACGCAACCTCTTAAAATGTGTAACTCTCTTTGATTTGAGAAAAAAGGATTTCTTGAATTGCCTTATACCTAGGGTAATTTTTCTAGGAGGAAGAGGGGTATGTTTTGAGATTCTTGGAGCAGATTTGGGATGGTACAAGGGTCTTGAGAGGTGTGTGTAATTGGTTAGAGGTGGAGGCCTTTTATAAAAGAGAGGAGGGGCTCTTTAAGAAAGTTTGAAAGTATTATTTTATTATAAATTTATCTTCATTTTAAAAATGTCCAAAATTCATTAAATTAGAATATAAGATGAATATAAGTATTAATAAAATATCCAATAATAATTGGATAGTTTTTGGATATTTTTTAATCCTTATCTGTGTTATTTGACTATGTTTTACTCTTACAGTTTTATCAAGAATTTAATGCCTTGAAAATCCAAATAGTTACCAAAACATGAAAAATATTCAATTAAAGAGTCAATAATAACATTATATACTTATTATAACTATTTTTATGAATCTTATTTTCTTTTTAATTTTATAATTTTTAATAAAATATTTTATATTTAAAAATATGAATTATGTCGATTTTGATACTATTCATATCATTACTTTTTTTAAAATTAAAAACAACTTTATTGATTCTAAAAAACATTATTAAAAAAACTATAACATGTAAATATCATCCATAAAAGTCTTTGATGATATCAAAATAACCAAACTACATTTATTTTAACATTTATAATATCATTTATTTTAATCCTTTATTAATGAAGCAATCCCCACATCACCATTGTGACATAATTAAATTTATTTAATTAACGACTAATAATTATAAATAAATTACCATGATGTGGGAAATATTTTTAAATTTCTAATTATTATTTATTGTTGAAAATATCACTTATATAACCCTATTTAAAATTCTTTTACTAAAAGATATATGGTTTTGTTACATTTTCCTTAACATTAAAATAGTTTTTATAAAATGTCATTTTCACTTACAAGTGCCTCCATGGGGTCCCAAAATCGACCCAAGGATTCCCATGGTTGTACATGTATCATAAAATAGGCTAATTTAATATTATTATAATATTATAGATTACCTTTATTTTCCAGATTTACCCTTTAACAATGGTAAATAAAATTTTTACGGATGTTATTATTCATAATGTCTAAAATTAAAAGTTACATATTTACACAATATGTACCTCCTGATTTCCAATATAGAATAATTTTTTCCAAATTCAAAACACAAAACTCTTAGAAATTAATTTTCAATTAATTCCCATTGTCAAAACCAAAAATCGTGTTTTTAACAAATAATAACTATCAAAAGATTGATATGTGTTTATGCCCAATTTCAATGTTAATTTACATAGAATAAAAAAATTGTATTAAATGATAAAAATATAATCCAATTATACTTTTAAACCAATAAAAAGTATAGTTTAACTATATAAATAAATTAAATTAAAAGGCATTTTGGAATTAAAATGCAGTATTTTTCACTATTCATTAAAAATGAACTTTATCAAAAAAATTACCAAAGTTCTACCCAAAGTAAATTTTGATGTCCAGATTCTAAAGAAGAATTTTATTTTGTCAAATGGAGGATATAAAAGTGACCAAAACTAGATTTAAAAAGGGTTCTTCATCAAAAGATGGTGAAACAACTTTTTGAAAATACTAGAGTTTTTCATACTTAAAATCAGATTCATTCTTATTTTAAGTCTCTGAAACTAATTGGATAAAAGTAAAAACATTAAGAAAGGATTTTTAATCATATATTAGTTAGTTTGGTTCATTCCTTCTAATATAATGGCTAGGTATTAACTACCATTTAAAATAATAATTATATTATTTTATTTTCCTGTATTACTCAAAGTTGTGTGTGACATAAGATTGTAAAGAAACCTGTTATTGTGTATTGAGTAAGCTATCAGGAATAACATACCCTTTAAAGTGAAATTAATATTTAATTCGCAAATATTAATAAATATAAAGTTTTCTAATTTTTTTCTTTAACTAGGATGTTACAATAGATAATTTTATAAATGACACAAAATTAAAGGAAACATATATAACACCTAACATATACCAAGTAAGCTCAAACCATCTATTATAATCATTAAAATTGATCTGAGTTTAGAAAAAATAGACAAACATGAAAATAACCTATAAATAGGTCATATTAACTAACATAAATATAAAGAAAATAAGGACAAAGAATGTATCTAAATGAAGTAATAATATCAATGGAATCACTATTATGCTTCCAATGCACCTAAACGTGTTTTATTTAAACCAAGAATGTGGGAGTACAAACCCATGGAATATGATGAGGATGAGGAGAACATAAGATCCCTGGTCTTCATGAATGAATAAGAAATGGTTTAAAGTCCCATTTAAGGTCATTCGGTAAAATGGTCATTTTTAAAATTTTAAATAGTCATATGGTTAGTTGATCTAGTTAGGAAAATCAAGAAACAAATATGTAGGCATCACTACCCAAGCACCCCTACCATGCATAGTTATAGTGTATGATTATACTAACAATTCAACAACCGTTCAAATTCTCCATCACCTTTATGGAATTTCTAACAACTTTCTTGGCTAACTCACATAGTTTATCAATCTATTCCCAGTAAAAAAAACATGCCTCTTTATAGACCCACACAGTTAGTACAAACCATAATTTAATTGTGCGTCAAAGGCCATCTATCTTGAATTCAAGGTTTTGAATATTAACACTGAAAAATTTATCCAGACATCTGAGACACTTATTAAACCTTAAAACACATCCAAAACAACAATTTTATATGTCTAACCTCTCATAATTACATTTTAAAGCTCAAATTTTATATTTTCTCATCCACCAAATGAAATATAAAATTCCCTTGTAATTTCTACCCATCCCATATCACAGGATATTATACCCTCTCCACCTTAGAAATTATCATCCTAGAGGACCCTTGGTTGCCTAAAAATGAATTAACTAACCTACATGGGTTGATAATTCCATATCAAATAGATATATTTTTTCTAATACCAAACATGACTTTAAGAATCACTTTTTACAAATTCTACCTAAGCCTCTAAACTCAAGACAATCCTCATATCTAAAATTAAAAAATCAAGAAGGTTCTTACCAAAGTCCATCTAACCTAAGACATTTTCATGTTTTCATTTCTTTTTTCAGCTATCCTATTATTCGTACCATGATAAGTTCAATATTTAAATAACCAATTCCAATACATGGTACTCCCATCATCAGAGTTGATTATTGAAGCATGTCCTCAGCATCCAATGATTCCACATAAACATTTCTCAGCGAAGTACACTAGATAATTTCTGAGGGCACAACTCTCAGTCTCCAAATAATTTTAAATAGTTGAATTCCAATCGACTATATTTAAACTTGTTTCTCAATATTTTTGTTTAAAATCCATAACTGTAACATCCTATGTAAATAAATAATAATACATTTTCATATTTATTAATATTTCTGAATTAAATAATAAATTTAATTTAAAGGGGATTCAATTTTTGATGGTGTACGTGATACAAAACAATGAGTTTCTTTGAAATCTTATGTTACACACAATGTTAAGTTATACCGAAAATTAATATAATATTATAATATTATTTTTAATGGTAGCTAACGCCTAGCTATTTTAATAGCAGGAATAAAAAGAACTAAATAAAATATGAATATACATGTTTTTTAAATGTATTTACATTTATCTAATAAATGTTAGAGGCTTAAAATGTGAATGAATCTAATTTTAAGCATAAATACTCTAATATTCTTTAAAAGGACGATTTTACACCTTTTGATGGTGAACCCTCATTAAATATTGTTATGGTTACTTTTATATGGTTTTTGAAAAAAATAAAATTATTCTTTAGAATTGGGACATCAGAATTTACTTTGGGTAAATTTTTGGTATTTTTCTGATAAAATCCATTTTTTAATGAATAGTGAAAAATACTCTATTTTAATTCAAAACTACCTTTTAATATAATTTATTTATATGGATGGATTATATTTTTAATTAGTTTTAAATTGTAATTATATTATATTTTTATGATTTAATCCAATTTTGGTCATTTGAAGTAATTTTAATTGGAAATTAGACATAAACAAGTGGCAATCTTTTGATTTTCATTATTTCTCAAAAACACACTTTTTATTTTGACAATATGAATTAATATTAAATTAATTAATGAAACTTATATATTTTTAATTTGGTTAAATATACATTATTTTTTAATTCAGAATATCAAATATATTGTAGGCTGAATTTTTGGTATTTTTCTAAAAACCTTCAATTTTTTATGAATTGTGAAAACACAGAGTAGTAGTTAAAAACCCAACTTTATCATTTTAATGAAATTTTACCACTTCTATGAATTGAATTTAGAAAATTTTACATACATGGTTGTTATCTGTATGTAAAATTTGGTTCAATAAGATGAAAATAATTTTTGGTGAATAGTAACTTTTGACTTTTATTTACTGTGGTTAAAGGTAAATAAGGCAATTCAAGGTAAAAACAATATTATAATAATATAAAATTTCCTTAACACTTGTTCTAAACTAATTGGATTAGTAATGGCTGATTAATAGAATCCTTGGATGAGACTTTTTTCTTATTAAATCCACTTGGGAAAGAAAATGATATTAAGAAGTTTTCATTTAAAGTAAAAATAAAAATATCATAAGCATGTATTGTTTTGATAAAACAATTTTAATGTGGGGTTATATAATAGATATATTTGACTATAAATATTTATTATAATTGTAAAATTATTTCCTATGTCATGTTATTTTATTTATAAATTTTATTCATCACATAAATAAACTTATTTATGACACAATAAGGATGCAGTGTTTACCTCATTAATTAATGATTTAAAAAAATAAGATTATAAAGATTAAAACAATATTCAAAACCTTTTCAATTATTATTGGATGATTTTATTTCAATCATGAGTCATCTTATCTTTTCCATTAATAATTATTGCACTTTTATAAATTGAGAATAATTTTATAATAAAATAATATTTTCAAACTTTCCTAAAGAGACCCTCGTCCCCCTTATAAAAAGCCCTCACCACTAACCCATTACTCACACCTCTCAAGCCACATGGATCATCCATCCTCTTCCCATATAAGCTCTAAAGTTCCCTCTATTCCACCTAGAAGCCTTAAATTATGAATAAGGCACTTCATTAAATCATTTTGGTTTAAACCAAAAGGAGTTACTCGATTTGAAGGTAACGTCTTCTTTTAAGTTATTTTCTTTTATTTTACTTATCCAACCCACTAAACTCTTTTTTTCATTATTTAATAACAAAACCAATATCCTCAATATAATATGTTGTTGTTATGTGATGTATTATAAGTACACTTACACACACCTTCGTTTAATGGGTAAAGAACATATTGTTTCTGTGGACGGAGAACTACTGCCTCACGAAACGATGATTGTTCAATATTCACCTAACACCTCTTATGGTGGACATTAAGATGGAACCATATTTATATGTGATATATATTATATTTATATTTTTTCTATGATTCTGTATTTTTCATTTATAGAATACCTTTATGCTTTCTATAGTGGGTAAATACGGTAATTTCATTTGAAGATTTCCGGACTACCACCCCCTCAAAGTGATATGACTCATTCATGTCGTACGTGAAACGTATAAAGGATGGAGTTACTGAAATTATATATGATATTATATTAGAATTATTATACACCTATGTATCATTAGTTTTTCATTCCATTAAATACAAAATTGATATCAAAGTAGCGTTCGTACGTACGTACGTATGAATTACCGTCTCCATGAATGTGGAATTTCATTTCTTATCTCCAAATGTTATGTACCATTATAAATAAACGAATATATTGGATATATATGATATATAAATCATGAATAAAATTCTAGATATAATTTAATTTTTACCACATGAACAACTTGTAATTATAAGAAGTTCATTTTTGACTCAAGTACCAAATATCGACAAAATGACTGTTATTAACATAAATGATTACATAATGATTACAACATGGAAATAAGTAATATTAAAGGAATAATAAAATCAAAAAGGTTCTTAATCAATTATAAATTAACTTTTTTTATTATTCATGTGATTAAAGAATGAACGGGTCAAGTCGGACAAAAGGTAAGGGACTTCATCTAAATACCCTTTTATTGTGGAATATTTTATTTTATACATGACTATATTTTATATGGTGTATAAACACATTTTCAAAGGGAATATGTTTCTATGAGGAGTTTTACTAAACGAAAAAAATAATAATTTTTTTAACGTAAGCAGTGACAACGACTTTTCCACTATCGTGGGTATTATTTGATCTAAGGCTTCCTTAACCAGTCGTAATGTTTTTATAAGGAAAATAAATACCATATACTCTTTTATGTATTTTGGTATTGAAAATGGTTTTGATAATGGATTTTTTATGCCAATATATTTAAATTATGTGAAAATTTTATCTTTCCTTTATGTTTTTTTATGTGTTTTGAATATGTTATGGTTCTGGGGAATTGTTTACATATACGGGTGGTTCTGTGATAAACCTAGGGCGGGTGTGCCTGAGATAGCTCTCCAATGAATTGGGTAATGTGATGGAGTTAAATGATAATGTTTCTCCTAATAAATTTCAGGAATATACTATGATGTGTATTCCAAATGTAACTACCTACGTAGATGTGAAAGCTACAACTTAAGAATGTTATGTATTCCACAAGTTATATTTATGATTTGTGATTAATATGTGTTATTCATAAATATTATAATTTTATGAGGTATTTTAAAGATCTTATGTTATGTATGTATTGATGAACTAATGTTTTCTTTAATTTTTTATAACCCTTGCTGAGATTTTTATGCTCATCCCATGTTTTGAAATGTTTTTCATATGAATTAAAGATGAATAGTGTCAAGGATGGGATCAAGGAAAACTCATGCTATCTAAAACAAAGATCTAGACATGACTCTTTTTTTCAAGAGTTTTTATTTTATGAAAACAATGGAAACTATGTAGATGTGTATACTTCGTAAATTTTTGAGATGAAATGTGATAGTTATGAACAAATTTTGTAAAACACTAAACCTCAAAAGATCCTCAACGGAAATTATCCACTTAATTTAATATTATGTAATGTTTTAAGGTAGGGTCTTTATAATTGGTATCATAGTTCGGTTTAGATAAATTTAAGAGTTAGGATATTGTTAAATTAATATCCATAAATTAATTTATGTTAATATTGAAATGATATAGAATTTATAGATTACCATGTTTCTTCACCTAAGATATTTTTGGTTTCTGAATGGTTTTCCATAGTGGAAATAGGGAAACTATGATGGGACGACATCTGGAGGAAGACAACCTTCCAAATTAGCAACCTGAGAAGATCGGAATCGGAACTGAATAGTTTGGTGCAGTGATAGCACAGTTGAATTAGGCTATAAACGGTGGTGGTATCCTTAAATGAGATCAGCCAGATCAACCACAGAGGAACATGTTAGTAGTGGATCATTTCATGAGGCAACATCCCCCATAATTCAGAGGATCATCTGACGCTGTGCTAGCTTTAGGGTGGATTAAAGCACTGGAAGAGATTTTTTATGTCATGGGGTGTTTAGAACATAAAAAGGTTAGTGTCACTATTTACCATTTTTATGTTGAAGGCGATCAGTGGTGGTCGATGGGGGAAAATATCAGGGATAGTGAGGAGATTTATGCTCTTGATTGGGATGAATTCAAAGGTATGTTTCTTGAGAAATATTATCCTAAGGTGGTTCATCTTAGGATGGAAAAACAATTCCTTGAATTAAGGCTGGAGGATGACTCAATGGCTTCTTATGAAGCGAAATTCACTCCACTTGTAAGGTATGATACAAATTTTTTATGAGATCTTGATAGTAAAATCAATTGTTTTTACTCAGTATTAAATCGAAATTATTGAATGGATTTAGCTTCTCATGAGTTCAAAAGTTATGAAAAACATGTTCAATGTGTGGAGAATGTGGAAATGGAGTTTTCTAATGATTAGGTGTTCTTTGAAAAAAAAATATAATAATAGGTCGAGGTGGTATATGAAAGGTCATAACTCTTCAAAAAAGTCTAATAGTAAGAAATATGAGTTTGTAGTTTATGAAAATTGTGTTAAAAATCCTGCTGGGAATGCATTTTGAATTATGGAAAGTGCTACTGATGTTGTAAAATGCGACATAAATCTCATAATTGCAATGAAAAAGATCAAGTTAATGGTAATAAAAAATCTTATTTACAGTTAGTAAAATGTTTTAAGTGCAATGAATTGGGTCATTATGAAACTGAGTGTCCAAAGAAGAACTCAACTGAGGGAAAGCAACTAGACAACAAGCAAGATGGGGTGGTCAAATCATTTGAAACTACTTCTATAAATGTAGGGTCATAAAATGAAGTAGTATCAGGTACACTTTCTGTTTGTTCTTATTTTCCCAATGTGTTGTTTGATTCAATGTCTACACATTCATTCATTTCTGAGAAGTTTTCTAGTATATTGGAAATTCTATCTTATGATATGAATCCTGAACTTATTGTAAAAACACAAGGGGTTGTGTTGAGACAAAAAGAAATTATAAGAATCTTCATGTCCTTGTGTGTAGAAAAAATCAACATGCAAAGCTTATTTTTTTCCTATAGTAGAGTTTGATGTTATTTTGGGTATGGATTGGATTTCCGTTTATCATGAAAAGATTGACTGTAGAGCTAAAGAGTTTTATTTTTAAAAAGATTTTCATCTTGTGTACAAGAATGAACCCTTACTTTTGATAACATATCAGGAAGATTATAAACTAGTAAAAGATAGAAATGAATGTAACCTTGCACATATTTTTGAAAACAAAGGAACTGTCCATAGTAATAATGTGCCAGTAGTAAATGAGTATCTTAATGTTTTTCCTCATAAGTTTCCTGGTATAATACTTGATCGGGAAGTTGAATTTACTATAGACTTAGTTCTTGATTCTAAGCCAATTCGAAAACCCCCTTATCAAATAGATCAAATTGAACTTTTAGAGTTAAAGAAGCAATTGAATGGGTTATTAGATAAAGGTTTCATTCGACCTAGCACATCACCATGGGGTTCTCCTGTCTTGATTGTTAAAAAAAGACGATTCAATATGACTTTTCATTGATTATAGAGCATTTAATAACATCACTATTAAGAACAAGTATCCTTTTCCTCATATCGATGATTTCTTTGAACAGCTCAAGGGAGCTCTGTATTTTTCAAAGATAGATTTTAGGTCTGGGTACCATCAGTTGAATGTAAATGTTGTAGACATTCTGAAGACTGTGTTTCATACTAGATATGGCCATTATGAATTTGTGGTTATTCCTTTTGGATTAAAAAATTCACTTGTTGTATTCTTGGATCTTATGAATATAATTTTATGTGAGTTCTTAGATATGTTTGTGGTTTTGTTTATTGATGATATTTTGGTTTATTATAAAATTAAATAGGAACATTAAATTCATTTAAGGGTTTTCTTTAAAACTTTAAAATAAATGAAATTATTTGGGAAATTAAACAAGTGTTATTTTTGGTTACAAAAAATTTCATTCCTTGGTCACATTATTTCAAAAAATAGAGTAATTGTTGATCCTGATATAACAAAAGTTGTTGAATAATGTCCAAGACCCACAAATATAATGGAGATCCATAGTTTTCTTGGATTGGAAGGTTATTATCGGAGGTTTGTTTAACATTTTTCATGGTTTTCTAGGACACTGACAAAGTTGAATCGAAATGGTGTTAAGTTCATTTGGACAAAAGAATGTGTTGATTGTTTTTAGGAATTTAAAAAAAAGATTCTTGAATGCTCTTATTTTGGCACTGCATTCCAGAAATGGTGATTTTTTTATCTATAGTGATGCTTCCTTGAAAGGACATGGATGTGACCTTATATAGAATGATCAGGTAATTGCTTATGCTTCACGTCAGTTGAAACCTCATGAGTTAAATTACCATATAGATGATTCGTAATTAGATACTATTTTTTTATTTAAAAATTTGGAGGCATCATTTCTATGGATTAAAGTGTGAAATATATACTGACCAAAAAAGTTTAAATTATATATTCACTCAGAAAGAATTAAACCTGAGATAGAGGAGATGGCTGGAATTAATCAAGGAATATGCTTGCACGATCCATTACCATCTAGGAAAATAAATTAAAGTGGTGAATGATTTGAGTTGAAAAAGTAATGCTTCATTAACCATGATACGTTTGCAATGAGATCCTTTAGTTTTTGATTTGATGAACTTTGTCATAGAAGTTGTTGGTGCATGAAATTCCTCTATTTTTTTAGGTGTTGGTGAAATCATCTGTATCAGACATAATTAAGAAAGCAAAGAAGGAGGACAGTGAGTTATAGGAAAAGTTAGAGTTGGTTCATAAAGGTATGTTTCTTGAATTTAACATTGATAATAATTGTGTTTTGAGGTTTTGGAAGAGATTATGTTTTCCTTGTGATTCAAAGTTGAAAAAAGATTTATTATTTGAAGCTCATAGTTCTCTATTTTTAATTCATCCTGGAAATACTAAGATGTACAGAGATCATCAGGATTATTATTGGTGGGATGGAATGAAAATAGATATTGATGACTTTACTATGAAGTATTTGACATGTCAAAAGTTTAAAGCAGAGCGGAAGTTACCGAAAGGGATGCTTCAGTATTTACCGGTGAAAGAGTAGAAATGGGAAAATATATCCATGGACTTTATTGTGGGATTCCCAAAGATATCTTGAGGTAAAAATTCAATCTGGTTTACTATTGATTGATTGACTAAATCTGCACATTTACTTCCTATTCTAGATACTTTGTCTCCAAATCAACTTTATCTATTATATGTTAAAGATATAGTCAAGTTGCATGGAGTTACCCTCTACATTGTATCGAATCATGATCCCAGGTTTACTTATATCTTTTGAAAAGTCCTTCAGAAGTCATTGGGTACAAAATTAAATTTTAGTACAGCTTTTCATCCTCAATCAGATGGGTAGTCAGAATGAAAAATTCAGACCTTGGAGGGTATGTTGCGTGATTGTTCACTGGATTACCAGGGAAGTTGGGACCAACATATTTCTTTTGTTGAATTTTTTATAATAACAGTATTTATTCCAGTATACATATTTCTCCATTTGAGTTATTATATGGTAAGCGGTGTCGAACTCCAGCTTGTTGGGATGAAGTCGGTCAAGGGAAGCTGATGGGACAAGAATTGGTAGAAGAGATGGTCGAAAAGGTTCAGTTGATTTAGAAGCACATGAGAGCAGCTCAAATCAGAAATAAAATGTTAGGTTGGTATGGAGTATTATATTCTCCAATGATAACAACTGTAGGATCAAAGTGGTACTATAGATGCTCAATATACAAGAGGGGTTTAATTGTATAATTTAAAAATTCTATAGAAACATTTAGAGTTGGTTAGAAACCTCTCTATTTTTTATCAAGGATAAACAATGTAATTTCAAAAAAAAATCTATGATCTACTAACTTTCTTGATTCCGGAAATGTGATTCCGAAAATGTAATTCCAGAAATGTGGTTCCAGAAATAAAACTCAACAAAAGATTACAAAAATAATGATTCTACCTTAAAGCGTATAGAATCTTACTAAATCAGATTATACAAGTATAAGTAAGTATAATATAGTTATACTTTTCTCAACAAACAAAATTCAGCGGAAAACATGAATTAATACATGTAACAAGTAGTAAATCTTTTAACCCAAAGAGAAAGGTATCCAATAACCTTGGATAAAGGTCCCTTGATTTATAGTTTCAAGAAAGTATGTCTTACCCACACTAGGGTAAGCCCTCGATACGAAGATCGGAATCTGTCTTGCTATCCCCACTAGCCCTCAAAATTCAAGGTAGTCGGAACATCTATCTTCCTATCCCAGAAATCCCTTGAATGTACTCACCAACATTCAGAGTCGCACAAAAAAATTCTAAACAAGATGCTCAATACGCACAAAGCTTGAAAGTCTCTCTCTATAAATCACTTTTGTAGTATGTAATATCTAGAGTCGTAGAATAATTGTGAGCTCTATAAAATGAGCTCCTGTTTATAGGCACATTCCCAACGGTCGGCTCCCTCCTCTAATGGTCATATTTTTCCATGAATTTCGGAGGGACCTATACACGTGCCACTCAAACAATAGTTAATTAATAACTAAATTCACAACATTAGTTTATAACCAAAACATGAGTAAGAAAAAATATGGTTACTTAACCAAATTAGTTTTTCAGAGTGTAAGGAAAAATAAATGTTTGGAGTCTATCCAAAAATTATTCGATGTCTATAATACATGGATATTCGGATTCATTCTTCAAATAATACAGAACATGAATTCTAAAGAATTCCTGAGTCTAAATTTCAAGGAAATTCGGAGTCTGGATTCATAGGGATTCGGAGTCTGAACTTAGAATGTCCGAAACCTGAATTCAAAGAATTCAGAGTCTAAACTTAGAATGTTCGGAACCTGAATTCAAAGAATTCAGAGTCTTAACTCAGAAAGCTCATAACCGGAATTTAGAGAATTCGAAAACCTAAATTCGAAACCTGGAAATAGAATTCTTTAAAATCTAAGTATTTAATATTCGATGGTTTTGGATATGAAACGGAATTTTATACTTGGATAAAATATGATCAATGAAAAACATGATAAGGATAAACTTCCTTGGGGAAGGAAAATTTTCCTTATGAAAGTACAGAATAGGGTAAAAGAGATTTTCCTTAAGATAAGGTGTTTGTGATTTTCAAAACAAGAAGGAATGAAAAGTCATAAGGAAATATTATTGACTCAACAATCCCCCCAAACATGAAGGAATGGAAAAATCCTAAGGAAACCTTATTGACTCGATAATCTCACCATTTATGGAAAGTATAAACATCCTTACAAAAATGAATATAAGGACATAAAAATTTCATAGACGTTGAAAGAAAAACTTATCTCCCTTAACACATGGGAAAATATGAATATGACTAACTCCCCCTTAGGCCTTGGAAACACTAAGGATTGTAATCTAGATTTCCGGAATGAGACTTATCATTTTATTGCATATGAAAATCTTCTTGGATAATAACTCCCCCTTAATTAGGTAAATATCTTCTTTTATTAGTATTCTTTTTTCCTTTCTCTACCTAGGTGATTTTCAAAAAGGTTTAAAGGGAATGGAAAATTAAATATGGTACTTGAAATATTAGTACTAGAGAACAAAATATATGAAGAGCAAACCAAAATTTCATTACGATTGAAAAAATTATCCAAGGAAAGAATACAACAAAAGATCATATTTGAACAATTTTATCCTTCCTTTTCCTTCGGCATAAACGTTTTCACAGTAGTTTTGAGCTTCTTGAGCTCCATGTGATCTTCCTCTTCTCGCTTGAAAATCTGATCCTGGTCTTGGGTTTTATTTTCTAAGGCTTTGATTATTTCTTCCTGAGCCTTAAGAATATCAGCCTGAGCCTTTAAGGATTCTTCCTACTTGATAAGCTTTTCTTCTATCTCAATCCTGAGATCCCTCTCTCTTTTCCAACTCTAAGAAACTGAATACAACTTCCCATTCAGATCTTTCACTTCTTGAATCTGAGAATTCTGTTCCAGAGTTGGCTTTTCCTAAAAACTGTTTGTGAGATCCTTGATCATTATATCTTTGGTGTCAATTTAATCCTTGACACAATCTTGGAACTCATCAAGATTTCTCATCTCCTCTATAGTTTTTCATGACCAGCTGGTCATTTTCTTTCATGATATTTTGTGGGCATCATGGTGTATGAAAAAATATTCGAAATATGCTTCAAGCTTGACACAGTTATCCATCACCATGGATACTAAATCCTATTTCAGATTCAATGAATGTTGAAGCATCTGGAATCTCGTGTCTATACTGGGAAATATTGGTATAGTGCCAACAAGCATCATCTAGGACTGGACTATGAAATTATGTTCAATGGATGATGATTCTGAATTAGAAACTTTACTTGGTGAGGGATCTTTCTCTATATCAGTAACTTTCCTCTTTGAAGAACCACCAATATCTTTCTTCTTAACCACACCTTTGATAGGTGTATCAACAGCCACCTTTTTTCCCTTATCATTTTTTGGAACGACTTCCACTTGGTCAGGAGATTCATGTTCACTATCAGACAGCTGAACAATTTTATATTCCTCTATCTATTCCTTCTCAGCTCCTGCCTTATCATCATATGGATGAATGAAATCATGATTAGAACTTTCTTCTTCAGAAATATTTTTCACTTCTACATCAAACTTGTCATCATCATATTTATCATCTTTCACAGGGTTAGCAAGCTATGAAGACCCAGCTTCAGAAGTTCAGATTGAATGCTTCTCAGATGGACTTTCCTTCTCATGAAAATCTTCTACTTGCTTAATGAGATCTTCGGTATCACCACAGCCTTCTTCTTCCTCTTCTTCTTCCTCTACTAATTTTTCTTGGACTTTTTCATGAGTGACAAATTTATTTTCCGATGTCTCTGGTAAAGCTTCTACTAAGAATTTTTGTGGTACCAAAATATTCTGGGATGCTTTCTTAGTGACCTTTAGAAATGATTGCACAATCTATGCTTCAGTCAACTTCTTCTTTTGTTTCTTTTCTTTTGCTTTCTTTTCAAGCTCATCAGCAGTATTTTCTATTAGAGATTTTTGTTCAACGGGATCCAAACCAAGTCTGGGCTCCCCTGCTTTCTTTTTATCTTTTTCTTCCCTCATTTTTTCTACTACTTCATTCAGATATCCATTTTTATTCTTAGGCTTTGGTGGTGTGGATTGGGTTTTCATAGCCATTGGAGTTTTTTCCTTGTCTTCCACTTCCTTCACTTTCCTCTTCTTTCCTTCCATTTTAGAGGTCTCAGCGGTCTCATGTTTCTTTAATAAGGCTTCAGATTCTTCCTTAAGCAAGTCATAAAATTATTCAAATTCATTAGAAATTCATACATTCATCCTTCTCAAAGTATCATTACTTACTAGCATAACTTTGAAATATCTTGGCTTAGAACTAAAAGGTATTTTGAAATACTCTAAACACCGAACAATCAGCTTTAAGAGAATAGATGGATACATAATAATTTGAGCCTTCAGATTTCCATTATTTATTTTCTCAATCATAATCAAGATATATTTAACCAAATTTATCTTCTGTAGGTTTACCAAGAAATCCTGCATATACATGTCACTCTTCTTCAAAGTATCCTTGTCCCCTTTTCTCAGAATGATGAATCCTTGAACCCAAAATTTAATAATCAGATAATTTTTAGATAGTTGAATAATCATCGGAGTCTTTGCATCTAAAAGACTTAGGAAAGCCATAGCCTTCACCTTAACAAAGCTTCTTTGAACATCCGGTAGCTTATGAGAACAAATATCATCTTCTCCTTCATAAGGAACTCCAATCAAACTGGCTACCTTAGTGTAAGAAAGTGCATAAGTCTTCCCATATCTCTTGAAAGATAATTTATCTTTTCCTTGTACCATGAAAAAACATATTGATTCATAGAATTCAATTAAAAATTCCGAATATACCAGATTCTGATCTCCTGGTTTCGATACACAAACACTCTCTCATCAATTCAGCTTGATATTCTTTGAGATGATAGAATCATACTTTGCAAAGAAATTTGGATGTACCAACCTTTCTCTATAAATCATCCATTCATAAATCGGCTTAAAAGTTGACATGTATTTCAGGGAAGATACTTTGACAGACATTTGGAAGCAAGAAAATCTGATAAGTTCGGAACGGTCTTAAGTGTGCGGGAATAGCTTCAGTATGCACGATCTTGAGTTTAGATGTGGGAAAACCACTTATGGGTCCTTTATATAGGCATTTGAGGAGATGGTTCAACTTCCATACTCAATCTAATGATTGAAAAAATCTCTTGATCCGATCTGACAGTTGAGATGATAGCCGGAAGGAAATTTTCATAGAATCCGATCTTTTGAGATTTTTTTAATAAAAACATTCGGATTTAAAAAAAAAATTGAATATGAAAATTTAAAAAACAGATGAAAATACCAAGAAGTAAAAGAAGATTATGAAAATTTATGAAAGGAAACATAAATTTTAGATAACTAGTAAGATTATTTGTGTTGAGGAAAATTATTTTTAAAAAACCTTAGATTCTAAAAATCTTGATTATGAAAATTTTAAGAACAAAAATCTCTATTAAGAAAAAAAATATTAGACTATGAAGAATTAATAAAACTTTCATTATGAAAATTTATAAAATCTTCATTAAAAAAATTTTATAAAATCTTTATAATGAAAAAAAATTTAACTACAAAAGAATTTTAAACTACGAAAAATTTTAGAAATATAACAAACAAATTTACTCGGCCTATGAAAAGGAGTTTATTACTGTAAGGAGATAGGTTTCAACAAGAAGTTAATATGGAATAATACCTTACAGTTATCATTCCTAACTTCTTTTTTAATGTATTCAAATCTATCATAGGGTAATTATTTTGTGAAAATATCAGCAAGTTGATCTTGTGTTCCAATAAATTAAAGAATGATATACCCTTTTTGTGTGTGACCCTAAGAAAGTGATGCCTAATATCTATGTGTTTTGCATGAGAGTTATGTGTAGGGTTTTTACTTAAGGAATTGGCACTAGTATTATCACACAAAATTTTTGTTTTAGTAAAATTCATACCATAGTCTGTGAGTGTGTGTTGTATCCACAACACTTTAGCACAACAACTTCCGGCTACTACATATTCAGCTTCCACAGTGGAAAGTGCTACTGAGTGTTGATTTTTGCATGACCATGAAACTAATGAATCTCCTAAAAATTACAAGTTCCAGATGTACTTTTTCTATCCATTCTACATCCACCAAAGTCAACATTCAAAATACTTTTTAAAACAAAATCATTTCCATAATTATAAAGGATTCCTAGATCCATGGTTCCCTTTATGTAGCAAAAAATTCTTCTCACTGCCTTTAAATGAGATTCCTTAAGATTGGATTGATTTCTTTCACATAAGCATACTGAAAACATTAAGTCTGCATGACTAGCTGTTAAGTAAAGTAGGCTTCCTATCATACCTCTAAAAGATGATTGATCTAATGGTTTCCCAGCTTCATCAAGATCAAGTGAAGTTGAGGTACCAATGGGAGTACTTATACTCTTAGTTTTGTCATATCCATACTTTTTAAGAATATCATTAATATAATTATATTGGGATATATAAATACCTTCTGGTTTTTGAGAAATTTGAAAACCGTGGGAAAATGTTAACTCACCCATCATACTCATTTAAAACTCAGATTTTATTAAATCTGCAAAGGAATTAGTTAAATATTGCTGAGTTGAACCAAAAAAAGGGTTGGATCATCATTTCCCTTAAAATAATTTTTTTGAAGCAAAAAATCATGTAAGTATATCATATCAGGATCTAGGGGCTTCCTTAATTCCATACAAGGCTTTGGTATGTTTAAAAACATGTTTAGGATGTTTTGTATCTTCAAAACTAGGAGGTTTTTCCACAAAAACGTCCTCTTGTATAAAACATTTAAGGAAAGAACATTTCAAATCCATTTGAAAAAGTTTGAAATTAAATAATGCTGCAAAGGCAAGTAGAATACAAATAGATTCAAGTCTTGATACTCGAGCATAGGTTTCTTCATAGTCTATTCCTTCTTGTTGATTATAGTCTTTAGTAACCAATCTAGCTTTATTTCTTACTATGATTCCATTTTCATCACACTTATTTGTGAAGACCCATTTTACTCCAATAACATAAGTTTCCTTAGGTCTTTCAACCAAGGTCCAGACTTTATTCCTTTTGAATTCATTTAGCACATATTTCCTTTCTTTTATCCAATCATCATTACCTAAATCTTCATCTGTGCTTCTTTCTCTAATTGGGAAATTAATTCTATATGTTTTACTTCATTTCTTAAGGAACTTCTAGTCCGTATAGGTTTATTTACATCACCAATGATATTATCACTGGGATAATTTCTAAGAAACAACTGATAAAATTAATTTTTTAAATCATAATATCAAAATTCTCTTATGTTAAAGTATTGGTATTTTTCTAAAATGTTTCATTTTTTCGGTTAATAGTGAAAAATACTAATCTAATTTAAAAATTGCATTTTAATTTAAACAATTCATAGGGTCCAATTGTATTTTAAATTGATTTTAAAATAAACCTATTTCAATCATACTAAAATTTTACTACTTTATTTCATTTTAATCCACTTCCTATTGAATATTTATATTAAAACCATCTATACTTATGAGAATTTTCTCTTTGAAAATCCATTTTTTTGTCGTGTCTGGGTGTATCATTTAAAATTGGATTCTGAGCATCGATGAATTGAATTGAGAAAATTTTATCAAATATTTTAAATAATAATAATCTTTATTATCTAATATGTTAATCTTTATCTTTTTACTAATATAAATAATTAAATAATTAAAAATTATTTCTCACAGTTAAGGTAAAAACCGATTTACCAGGGGTTACAACTAAAATGGTAATGGTAAAAATGGGATATTGAATTTTAAAACATCCATTTTCTAGTCATATTTCGATAATATGGCCTATTTTGGTTTATAATTACTTATTTTAATTCGTTTATAATGATAAAAATAAGGTTTTAATTTATTCATTTCGTATGTCATCTTTGACACTTTTAAAACGCCACCCTCTCTCCTCCCCTATTCACACTTCCCAATCCAATTGGTTCATCCAATACCTAAAAAACTAAATTACTAAATCAATTCCAAATATCCTATATCCATTTCTTTGGTCATTAATCTATCACGGGAATAATGTTCATTTAATGTAAAAGAAGTTCCCATGAGAAGAGGTAACGTTCATAAATTAGAATTTTAATTTTATTTCTTCTTACAACTCACAAAAATAATATTTAATCATGATAATATAACAACCCTAGTATCTAAAATATTGTTATATTTTATTATTTTAATTTAATAACCTATATCTATGACCTCTTCCATTAATTGATAAATGAAACTATTTATCGTGTGTATGGTGGACTACAACCTCGAAAACAAATATACTTTTCTTTCATCGCCTACTTTAAAGGATGCATATAAATATAGATTTAACACATTTATATAAAATTTATGATTTCACTTTACTTTTATAATTAAAATATAACATATAACTTTTTATAGTCTATTTATTTGAAAATACGATAGCGTTACTTGTGTGTATGGTGGATTATCGCCTCGTAAAGTGATGGGATTCATTTATCACATGCTCTTGACATGGAATAAAATAAAGTTACATTTAATGAATTTATGAGATATATATACATTATATGTTTTTAAAAAAATATATATCATACTTATATTTACCCTTTCACCCATTAATGGAATGATAACGTCACTCATTCATATGTAAAACCTACCATCTCCATGAAGCGATATGATCTGTTTTCCATGTTAAAATTTCAATAATGATTAAAAAATGTATATAATGAATTAAAAATATTTATAACACTAAAATAATTATTTATATTATAGTTCTAGACACTATTACAAACAACCGAAACATTCATGAAAAATGCATGATAAAACAAAGAAGTTAGCACTCAAAACAATGAAAATAAGGAATGATTAACAATTAACAGGAGATAATATGTTATAAGAGGTTCATATATGATATCATATATATAAATATGGTTCTAGTATAAATTAATACCTCGTTTAAATCCCTTATAAGAGTTTAATTTATGTTTAGGAAAAATAAATTATGAGATGAGGGACTTCGTCTCAATTTATCATCATTAAGGAATATTATAATGTTATGCATGTAATTTATTTTATATGGTGTATAGACTACCCATTTTATATATAATATCATGATTAATTAATAATTCCTGGTATTTAATGTTTTAATTTTATTTTTTTCATCCAATTTTGTTTTAAATTAAATGTTACCAAGTGGTAAGAAATTTCATAACTCAATTTCTTTTTATTTGGGATATATTACTTCTTCATTGTCATTGTCATCATAATATTATTTCTTAAAATACATTTGAATATATTATATTTTATTTCAAATTTTTTAATTAACCTTTACATTTGATACAAATAATCAATCCATTGATTAATACTCACTAAAACATTTTGATATTTTTAAGGGTTTATTTGACAACCTCATTTAAATATAGATTATTTATACATGACTTTCCATTGATGGAAATTATTTTAAAATTTTCTAATAAACCCATTCCATTTTATTTTCCTCTAGCTATTCATTAATTTTTTAAGTAATTGCGTTATTTTATCAACTCATTGGTATATAAAATGATTAAGAGAATGTTTTAAATAAAATTTTACATCATTTATATCTGTGATCGATATTGATTTTTCATCCAAATATATGTTGTCGTCAAATGATTCAAAAACTATTTTAACATTATCCAAAAAAATTATTAAATACATTTTTACCCATATTTTAATTTTTGAAAAAAAAAATTGAAGGTAATATTCAATAAATTTTCAAAACAAGGCCCATTTTTATTGTACTGAAAATGTGGAAGAAATCATTGCTTTAATGTGAATGACATGTACAGAATATCTTGTTGTCATGACTAGTAAATATTTCAAATATTACCTTATAATTTTTAAATATTATTTTCAAAGAAAAATATTTTCAAATTTTTTTATGAACTTTTAGTTTTAAAAATATTTTGAAGGTTAGTAGGATGTACTCCCCTTGAATTATTTTAATGATATTTTATGCTATTTATATTTTTCAAAGGCAAAAACCCTTTATTTTAAATATAATCTAATGGGGATATAATGAATTTATACCATCCTATTTCTATATATGGATGTTTTATTTTCATTTTGACTATGGAAATTATTTACATTCACTTCCTTAATTCATTTTTTTAGTACTTAACTTTCCCTTGAAATATTAACTTTCCTTTTATTATTGGATATAAAATTTCACCAAAATATCCATATTATTTATCTATGATAGGCTTATTGGTTATACTATATATCATTTATATATATGGAATTTAAATTTTGATATTATAAGATTGAACATGGAAATTATTGTTTATTTTTAGTCCATACTATATATGGGAATTTTTTTATAATGCATATTGTTCATGAATTAAATTGATCAATAAATATATAAGGATTTATTTGGACACAAAAATATGGGTAGGTCCTAGTAATAGATATCCCATAGATTCATAGTTTGTGTCATGAGATAAATTAGTTCTCTAGCCTTAGCTAAATGGGTTTCTGGTGTATACCAACTAAACAATTTTTAACTTTCATGAAAAAGGATTTGAAAGTGGAGGTATAATAATCCCTTATATCATGACATAAAATAATTAATAATTTCCTTCATTGTGAATTTAGTTATTATTTTCCATAACATTCTCATAATTATATTATCTCATAATGCACTTCATTATTATTTTATTAATTAATTGGAACATGTGTTCATTTATTTACCTGTACATATTAATTATTCTAATAAAATTACTTAAATGAAATGTGTTTTTAGTTATTTCCCTAAACATGTTGATTATTCTTATTGATTCGTGATAGATTCCACTATACATAATACTTACAGAAACTTTGAGCCCACCCTAATTTTGTTCCTTTCCTAATAATCTAGGAAGTGTACTAAGAATGATATATAAGGATTTGCTATAGGTAATTATGATATTTTCTACAAAAATTAATTTTTGTTTTCAAATTTAATATAGGAATCATATATGTTTCTAGTTTACCAAGCCTAATAAACTATTCGGTGTTTTGGGATCTAATTTCTTGTATTTATAAAAATGTAATAAAGTAAGATATTAGCAATATTTTATTGGATTTTGGGTTTTTATAGTTGGTGTAAGAGGAATTATAGTAGAAATTTTGGGAATTAGATTTTGGAAAAAAATACATTGGGAAATATAACCCTGTGATACAAATTGAGGATAAGTGTAAAATAACATCCTAAAGATTCATTATGGTAGAGAATAGGTGGTTTACCTAGAAATAGATCCCTATCTTGACACTAAAAGTGGATGTGGTTCTTCCGTAGAAAAACCGTGGGTAATAACTCTAAAAAGGGTTAATTGGGACCTAATCATCACCTGCTAGATGAAAACGAGACTTAATGTACACCTTGTTTAGAAAACCCGATTAATACACATAGAAAAATTCACAATTAATTTACAAACCATTAAGAATCATTTAAATATATGATTATAATGAATGACCTAGGTTAAACAAAATGTGTATTAGATTGAAAATATGGGGTCATGATTTAGAAATATTATAAAGCATTCTATATGATTATTTGGTTTCATACTATAATTATTATTATTCACACAATGAATTTTGTTTTTAATAAATGGTTTCAACCCAAAGTAATCATTTTGATAATGAATATGAAGGAATATGTGGTAAATATGAGAAAAAAATAGGAAGATGACATGAGTGATAAATATCATGATTATTCCTAATCATTTATCCAAAAATATGATTAAAAACATATAATATAAAAAACTCATGGACTCACCAAAAAAGGGAATGATGGAGTATGTTAAGGGAAATAGTGGTTGAGACTACGGATTAAAGAAGGATTGACTTCCATCATGTCAGCAATGTGTAAAGTGACACCCATAATATAATATCAAAGGAATGGAAAAATTATTTCTGAGTTGAAAATAAGTTAACAAAGAGATGTATTATTGAGGAAAAATAAAGATTATAATGGAAGGAAATAAATATCACCCTAGGAATCCATTTATGGTCTGTTGTCTTAGATCTGGGGAACATGGGAATTATCTGAGTCAATACAATATTCTTAAGGTTAACCCATAAACCCAGGAAGGAAAATGTTTGAAATAAAACCTATGAAGTATTTATGTATAGTTATTCAAGAATTAAATTGTAAAAGTTTTGTTAAAAATTGGTATTTTGGTTATAAGGATTATGAATCATCAAAGGATTATAAAAAATTTCAAAAGTATATATGTATTCATTAACATAAGAGTTATGGATACAATTGTGGGTTTTTGGCTTTAAGGTTGATCATGAGTTTAAATTATTAAACACCCATTATCTAATTTGTTTATGGGAATATAATATGAATAAGGATACTTTTCCAAATCATCTATGGGATTACTACCCATTGGTTTAGTATATGAAAAAATTATTTGGGGAAGAAAGCATTTACATTGTTTTGGACTTAAGATTAAAGGTATCAATAACGTTTAAGTATTATCTTACCTTTGATGTTGTAGTGGTTATATTTCATCACTATTTTTGATCATTATAAGAATTATATAAAAATATTTTTAATAAAAGTACAACTCACATGTGAGGTGACAACCTATCACATCCGGCAAGGTCACAGGTCTTCGACCCAAAACCAAAGGATGATAAGGGTTTAGTGCCTAACACTAGCCTATATGATGTCTTTTTTAATATTACATGGTTTTTAGTTATAATATTTGATGAATAAATATTAATGATGACCCTGTGGTGTTATTGTATATATTTACATATTAATTTATTATATTGGGTAACTTTTGTTAACCATATTGGTTTCAGAAAAACATTTATAGATAGATGGAAAGGATTCTCACTTTTTTATCATTCTTATGATCCTTTAAAAGTAAATTTTATTAATTTGACAATAAAAATATTATTTTTCATTATTCATCTGTGGGAATAATATATGAATTGGAAACTGATCAAAATTCAACCAAATGATTAAATTGTTCGTATAAAAATATAAACAAACAAAGTAAGAATATTTCATTATATTCATAGATAGAAAAATAACTCCTAAAATTTAGGTAAAGGATATTGATATGAAATTTTTTTTCTATTACCTTCATATCCATTGAATCAAATGGTATTCTAAATCATCATATATTTATGGTTTTTATGTCAATATATTTTCTTTTATCATTCACTTTCTTGTGATTAATGAATTGTATCACTCCCTAAAATTATTTATTCTCTTATTCCATGTTTTTTTCTAGTAATTCCACAAACGTTAACCTAATTAGAAACCTATTTATGTGTTAGTATATATAAGCTTTTTTCTTCCCTTTATCTATTATTAATATGATGTTTCTTTAATAATTTTTATGATGTGGGTTTACAACAATGTAATTTTCAAATATGAAACCCTTGATTTATGAGCATAAGATCAAATTAATATGATAAATTTTATTTAGGGTAGTGAAAATGTAACACCCAAAAATTATAAAATAATAATTGTATATTTTCTAGAATATGGGATATGTGATATCAAGCTTAAACACCCCATGAAGTATATTTTTAAAAATTTAATAACATTGATATCTTCATAAGGTGAAACCCTAAGTATAAATGAAACATAATATAGTATGACATTATAAATTTAATGATATATTTGAATATATTAATATTACTAACTAAATTTAGAAAAATATGGTTATTTTTTTATTAGAAATAATATAAGAATTATTTAAATGGAAAAAAATGTTTGTAAACACTGTTTTTATAAAAGTCAATTTAGTAGTGCTTTGTGCACACAATTTAAAATTATTTAATCAAGGTTTAGAAATCTATTTGATAAAATTAAATTCATTTTTATATCCTAATTTCAAAATTATCATTGGGTTAATTTCTTTACATTTATGAAGTGTTTCATTTTTTCATAGAATAGTGAAAATCCTATTATTATTTTTTACTATATTTTTATTTAAGTAATTCACAATGTCAGATTAAATTTTAAATTAGTTTTAATGTAATATTAGTTAAATAATAATACAATTTAAATATTTTAGTTCATTTTAATCAATTTCATATTGGATTGTTGTATTAAAACCTTCTATACTTATGAGAATTTTCTCTTTGAAACCCCCCTTTTCATCGCCTCTATGTGTATTATTTCAAATCAGATTCTGCAACACGTATGAATTTAATTTAGAGAAATTGAATAAATATTTTTAATTATAATAATTTATATTATCTATTATGTTTATATTAATTTTTTTATTATTAATGGTAAAAATAGTAAAAAATAATTATCGTGGTTATGGTAAAAACTGATTTGTTGGGGGTTAAAACTAAAATGTTAATGATTAAAATGAAATACAATTTTGTCTAACATGCATTTACTGGCCATATATTTACCTTATAACATATAAGGGTTGATAATGACTCATTTTAAGGATTTTTTAATGTTAAAAATGTGGTTTTAATTGATTATTGTTAAAACTTCCTTGTGTGTCCTCTCCCCAACTTATAAAAGGTCACCACCTCTCCTCTCCTATTCAAACATAAAAAATAAATTTTTTACCAATACCCGCCCCCCAAATCACATACTCTATACCTTAAAATAATACTAAATCCATTGTTTTGAACATAAATCCATCCTAGGATGTTTTTTCATGAAAACCAAAATAAGTACCCCAGAGAAGAGTTAATGGTCTTAAATGAGGGTTTTAATTATATTTATTCTTCCACCTCCATAAAACATTTTTTATTTATGAAAATATAATAAAACATTATCTCCCATATATGGATATTTTATTATTTTAATTTCATAAAATATTTCAATATTCTATTCCATCAAGTGGGAAATGAAACTATCGATCTTGTGTATTGAGTACTACTTCCATTCTAAATGATATAATTCATTTTCCATCACCACATTTCTTGTATAGATATGATTTTATATTTTAAACATTTATATAAAATTTATTGTATTATTATTATTAAAAAATTATAATATCACATACATATTCTTACATTTCATTCCATTTAAAATATAACAGTGTCTTTCATGTGTATAACGGACCACCGCCTCACGAAGTGATGTGATTTGTTTTTTACTTACATTTTACATGGAATGTAATTAGGATAAATTTAATTAATATATGTGATATGTATTTCATGATATTTATTTTATAAAATTAATATATCATACACTTCCTTACCCTTTCACTTGTTAATGGAATGATAATGTCACTCATTCATACATACAGCCTATCATCTCCACAAAGCGATGTGATCCATTCTCCATATTCAAATTTAAATTGTGATTATAAAAATGTATATAATGAAAAAAATTGTATGACATTCAAACTATTCTATATAGGATGGATTTATATCTTATTCCTATGAACCGTAAAATTCATGACAAAACCCGCGTGAGAAAACGAGGCCATTAACAAACGAGACAATAAAATTTATGAACGATTAAAAATGAATAGTTGATAAGATGTTATAATAAGAATATATATGATATTATAAATATAAATATGGTTCATTTCTAAATCAATAATAGTATTAAAACTATTTTACAATAGTTTTAATCATGAAAAACCAAAAGGAAGCGTGAGGTAAGTGACTTCATCTCAATTTCTCTTCATTGAGAAATATTTTAATTTTATCCACATAATTTCATTTATATGGTGTATATACTAACCATTTTACATGTAATATAATGATTGTTTAATAATTAATTGTACTTAAATTTTAAATTTGAATTATTTCATCCAAACGTAAATTTATTTTAATGTTACCAAGTGGTATATAATTTCATAACTCAATTGTTTTCATTGGATTATGTTACATATTCATTAACTTTTAAATTCTAAGATTATGTGTTAAAATACTTATAACTATCATAAGTTTTATTTACACTTGTTTTATGTGTATAAATTTGATACACATAATCAATTCATTTATTAATCCATAATTCAAATTTAGGATATGTTAATGGTTTATTTCATAATCTCATTTTAATACAGAATTATTGTACTGGGATATCCATTTAAAGAAGTTATTTGATAATTTTTTGATAAAACCCTTCCAATTATAATATGAATATTCATGAGGGTTTCAATTATTAGTACAATTTTTTATAATCATTGGTACTTAAAATTTTTTAGAAATTTTTTTTAATAAAATATGAATTTATTTCCCTCTACGGTAAATAATACTTTTTAATCCAAATCCATGTTTTCATAAAAAAACTTTAAAAAATAGTTTAACCTTCTCTATTTGATTTTTAAAATAAATTTTTGTCAATGTTTTACTTTTTTTAAAATGTTTTGAAAAAAATATTCATATATTTTTCCAAACAAAGACCGTTTGAATTTTAACAAAAATATGAATGGAATAATTATTCTAATATGTATGACATGTACATAATTTCTTATCATCATGACCAATCAATTTTTTAATTCTTAATTTCTAAGATTCAAATATTATTTTCATAAAAATTTATTTTACAAATATTTAATGAATATTTATTTAAAAAAATAAAGGTTAAATAGATTCATTCCTCAATAATGATTTTAATTTTATTTATATGGTATTTATATTTATTAATTAAATAACCATATATTTTACTTATACTCTTATGGGTTTATGTTTTATTGATACCATCATTGATTCTCTCCAAATGAGCATTGGTAATTCTTTAAGGGATGAAATACATGAAGTATGGGAACTATTTTTATGTAAAGAAAAAAATAATTAGGTGACCAAGACACGTCGATCACGTAACCAACAATAGAACATGTGATCACATAACCATCAAAAGATCATGGAAAGAGGATATCAATAGTGCATGACATGAGAGTGAAAATGTGGAGCCCCTTTGGAAAGCCCTTATGCTCTAGTAAAGGTGTCGAAAACACTTATTGATCATTCGACAAAAACTAGATGAGTTCCTCTAGATCATGATACATGTCAGTTAGTTTTTCCTGGAAAAACATCCAAAAATACATGAAAAATAGGAAAAAAACTATTCAAAAGTTAGAAGCCTCATGCAGTCATAAAATTCATGTGATGCACCCATGCAATTTGAAAAACATTGTATAATCCCTAACGAAATGTCTTCCATGTCACACTGGAGCCCTTGGGCATAGTGCCTTCATCATGTGAAGGGAATTGGACATGTCCAGGTAGTCTTTTTCTCCCCCTTCAAATCCAAATAAAAATATAAATATTATACATTATAATTTTTACGCATCACCATAGGACCCTCTATTGTTCATGTGACGTATTACCGATAGGGAGATTATTTGTCTTTGAGAACACTTAAATCACTTCATGAGATCTCTAACCTTTATGAGATAAACAATGTTATAAAAAATGGAAATTATTAGATATTTTATCAATGGTAAGATGCCCTAATCTTTTATTAATGGATTTATATGCCATGGGTGACCACCATTGATCAAAAGACCCCCCCCCCCCAACAAGACACAATGGTCTCGCAAGACCAATTGGCATGATCTATTGACCTCATGAAGGCCCCCTGAAAACCCACCATTTTCATTTATAAGACCCCCCTACAAGTGTCCTTAGAACATGTAAAATACATTTAATAGTTATTATAATCTTACGAATGTCACCAGATTTGACATCCTGAAATTATGAAATACCCTTTTAATTTCCACATTATTGGGGAAGTCATATTTAATTGGAAAAAAAGCCAATAGACATATCCTTTATGGGATAGTCTTGTGATCAGTAAAAATCATGTGACACTTGTGTTATGATTTCATAAAGCATGTAACACTTGATACCTCTATTGAATCCATCCAGGAGTAGTGAGATATGCACCACAGAATGAATCATATAGTCATGTTGGTGAGGCCTATAACCCCCCCCCCCCCATCACAAAAAGAATAAATATTTACAGTCATGCATTAGTGTAACCATACATCAGATTGTACTTATTAGAGATTCCAATCTCATAATTGAAAATGTTTCTCTCCATGTAAAATCAATGTAACAACCTAAGAGATCAGGAAGCATGCCTCGGAACTTTTCTTGATCACATATGATCATAAGGGCTTCTATAGGGTCGGGAAACAGTCATCTAACATATCATATGAATCATGTGGGACCTAAATAGGCTATCCCTGAACAACTTTAAGGTACATATACAATAAAACTAGAATAAAGTCTAAAATGGGATACTTACGTGAAGGAAACATTTTTAATCCTAATTTGATTCACATGAATATCCCAGATTATGAGACAATAATGGGACATTTCACTCAATTTATGTAATTTCTCATCTACATATCATTTGGATCATGTGATTCCCTCTATAAATGTAAAAAATTCCACATGACATTCTCTCAACATGCCACCCAAGTCTTGTTAAGCCCTATGGTATCACCATCAAGATCATGTGATGTTCTCTATACATTTCACCCAAGTTTTGTGGAGGCACCAATGTATGGCAGCTAGGACTCACGAATCCCTCCAATATTCCCAAAAAAATCATGATACGTCCTCCAAAAATGTTATCTGGGCTTCATGATGACACTAGAACATGTCATCTAGATTTCCCTATTTCCTCCAAACATGTTGCCAGAGTCCCAAGAAGCCCTTCTAGCTCACCGTCTAGATCATGAAGAGTCCTCCAAATATTTAAAACTGTATCATGGGATTTCCTTTAGAAATTTCATCCATTTCATGATACACTCTATGTACATTTCACCCCTAATCATTTGATTTTCATCAGGGATGTCTATATATCCTCAGATATGTCACTAGTGGAAAAAACATTTTACAGGTCGGCATTTTTCAGGTCGGTTCTACATAACCGATATGAAAAGAGGTAAAAATTGATTTATTAAGTTGGTTATACAATAACAGACATGAAAAATAAATGAGAATCAATTTTTTATGTCGGTTATAAAATAACCAATGTAAAAAATACTGAGATTATATTTATCAAATCGGTTATAAAATAACTGACGTGAAATATCGATTCTGGGTGCTTTATCACATCGGTTATAAAAGAACTGATGTGATAAATCCCTATTTATAACATCTCTTATAAAATAAATGACATGATAAATAATTTTCTACCTCGGTTATTAAGTAACTAAAGTGATAAGGCTTTCAAATGATTTATTTTCCCTCATATTTAGTCATTCTGTTTTCTTTGATCGGGTGACCTGTGACTCGTCTCTCTCGCGCAGAAAACCTAAAAAAGAATTATTCAAATTTGTTCCCTCTAGCCTCATTTTTTCTACATCATTCATTATCTTTATTATCACTAGATCTGTTAGGTCAACTCTAAACACTCAAGTGAGCCTCACACGACTCGGTTTCATTATTTATTTTTCACGATGCCTTAAAATAATATTTTGAGATGTTATTTTTCTATGTTTCATGCTACAAATCATTTTTATTCTTGCTATCATGGTAGGTTTAATAGTTTTCATTTATACAATACTAAGTTATTTTTTAGTAAAATAATCCTTTTAAGTGATATCATGCAAATTTACAATTTTTGTCTGTTCTATCATGTGTGTGTGTGTGTACAGGGGCGTCCAGGGGGTGGGGGAATGTCCACGAGGGTGGGGGTGTCTAGGGGGTGGGGGTCGTTCATGGGGTGGGGGTGTCCAGGGGGTGTCAAAGGGTGTGGGGGTGGTGTCCAAGGGTATGTGGGGCTGTCCAAGGGGGTTGGGTGTCCATTGGGGTGGGGGTGCTATCCAAGGGGGTAAGGGGGTTGTCCAAGGGGGTGGCGTGTCCAGAGGTGGGGGTGGTGTCCAAGGGGGTGAGTGGGTTGTCCAAGGGGGTAGGGGTGTCTAGGGGGTGGGGTTTCTAGGGGTGGGGGTTGTCTAGAGGGATGGGGCAATCGAGATGGTTGGGGGTTGTCCAAGGGGTGGTGGTGTCCAGGGGGTGTCCAACGGGTTGGGGTGGTGTCCAGGGGGTGAGGGGGATTTTCAAGGGGGTGGGGTGGTCTCTAGGGGTGAGGGGGATGTCCATGGGGTGGGGGTGTCCAGTGGGTGTCCAAGGGGTAGGGGTGGGGGTGGTGTCCAGGGGTGGGGGTTTCCATGGGTAGGGGTGGTGTCCAGGGGTGTGTGGGCTATCCAAGGGGGTGGGGGTCCAGGGGGTGGGGGTGTCCTGAGGGGTGGGGGTTGTTTAAAGGGTGTGGGTGTCCAGGGGTGGGGGTGGTGTCTAGGGGGTGAGTGGGTTGTCCAAGGGGTGTGGGGGTGTCCACGGGGGTGGGGGTGTCCACGGGGGTGGGGGTTGTCCAAAGGGGTGGGGGCTATCCAAGGGTTGGGGGTTGTCCAAAGGGGTGGGGGTGTCCAGGGGGTGGGGGTTGTCCAAGGGGCTGGTTGTGTCCAGAGGCTGTCCAAGGGGGTGGGGGACATGTCCAGGGGGTGAGAGGGCTTTCCAAGGGGGTAGGGAGTCTAGGGGTGGTGGTGTCTAAGGGGTGAGAGGGATCTCCAAGGGTGGGGTGTCTTGGGGGTGTCCAAGGGGGTAGGGGTGGGGGGTTTTCAGGGGTGGGGTGGTGTCTAGGGAGTGAGTGGGTTGTCCAAGGGGTAGGGGGTATCCAGGGGTGGGGTGTCTAGAGGGTGGGGTTTTCCAGAGGGGTGGGGTGCTGTTTTTGGGGGTGGGGGCTGTCCAGGGGGTGGTGGTGTTCAGGGGGTGTCCCAGGGGGTGGGGTGGTTTCTAATGGGGTAGGGGGTTAGACGTCCCACTCACCCCTGGACACCACTCCCTCACCCCCTGGACACCCTCACCCCCTTGGACAACCCCACTGCCCCCCCTAGACACCCCCCACCCCCTTGGATAGCCCCTACCCCCTTGGACAGCCCCCACCCCACCCCCTCGAAAACCCCCTACCTCCTTGGACACCCCCTTTATATATATATCCCAATAGTTTCATTGAAACCATTGGCATATTTTAACTTCAGGTAGTCTATACCAACAGTTCATGTACAATCGTTGGTATAGGGATATTACAATGACCATCATGCCAACGGTGTGTGAAACTATTGGGGTATTCTATCCTGACAGTTATAGGGGATATCCCAATGGTTTCAAATCATTAGTATATGTGTAATTTTCATTAGTTAGTGTATACAAATTTTAATATTTATAGTTCATATTTCATTTTTACATATGGGTTAATTTGGTATCCAGTTTCACCAAGATGTGTTATTTGTGTACCTTAAGAAGAAAGGTTACCAGATGAATTTAAAACTGTTATATATAACTATATTTTCTTTTTATAATCATTTTCATGCATATTTTTTTCAAATTCGCAAAGATTTGTTTTATAATTCAAAATATTTTTACTTTCAAATTATGATATTCTTCATATAAATATAAAATTGGCTTATCTTAACAAGATGTATAATTTTGGTATTTGTTATAGGTAATAATGATTCGAAGATTTATTATGGAACATAGAATGAGTAATGAATATGAGGAAGGTGTTGATGCCTTTTTGGAATTTTCTAAAAGAAATGTTCCAAGAAGTGACATGTTTTTCGGCCCATGCTTCAAATGTTTGAATATAAAGAAGTTTAAAAGTAGAGACATCAAAGATCATCTTATTTTTCATTGTATTAATTTGAGTTATAAACCTTTGATTTTTCATGGTGAAACTGGATACAATGTCAGATCTACTGATGATAATGATTAGCATGATGGTAACTCCGATGGAATTGAAGAAATGATTCATGATATTGTAGCAAAACAAATTGAGATAGAACTGACAGTTAGGCATCTATATGGTGATGATAAAAAACCATTATATCCTGGTTGTATAGATTTTACAGTTTTTTCAGTAATGTTAAGATTGATTAACCTAATAGAAAAACATGGATGGAGTGACAAAAGTTTTACAAAGCTACTTCAATTGTTGAAATAGATTCTTCCAAAAGACAACAATCTTCCTGATATTGATGTTTTCTTATCACCATTGATTTATGATTTGAATCTTTTATGGGAGGATGGTATTAGGGTGTACGATTTTTATAAAATGGAATATTTTTAACTACATGCAGTGCTTATGTTCACTATAAATGACTTCCCAGTGTATGGAAATTTGTCTGGATACAGTGTTAAGGGGAATAAAGAATGTCCAATTTGTAAAAAAAAGACTCCATATTGTCAATTTCATCATTGGAGGAAAATATTATACATGGGTCATCGAAATTTTTTGCCTATGGATCACTCTTATTGAATACTAAAAAAGGCATTAAATGGCTCACAAGAATTTGATATTTCACCAAAACCTTTATCCCTTGATGTGTATTTTTAAAGGGTGAAAAACCTTGTTGTGTCATTGGGAAAGACACATAAATCTGGTAATGATAGGCATATTTGGAAGAAAAGGTCAATATTTTTTGAACTACCATATTGGAGATATCATGACATGAAACATAATATTGATGTTAGTCATCTGGAGAATAATATCTATGACAGTTTGATTAGAACATTGTTAGATATTAAGAGAAAGACTAAAGATGGGTTGAATGGAAGATTGGACTTACTATCAATGGGAATACGTTTGGAGTCGGCTCCCACTCCTAATGGAATACAACCATTTCTTCCACCGTATTTTCATACATTATCCAAGAGGGAGAAAATTATCTTTTTTAGTGTCTTCGTGATATCAAAGTGCCTTAATTTTATTCTTCAAATGTAAAAATTTTTATATCTTTGAAGGATTTGATATTGATAGGTATGAAATATCATAATTGTCACGTCATGATGCAATAACTTCTACCAATTGCATTGTGTGGAATATTTCCCATTTGTGTTAGAAAGACTATAATAAAGTTGTGTTATTTTTTCAATTCAATTTGTAATAAGGTGATTGATTTTAATGTTTTGAACATTTTGGAAAAGGATGAAATTTATATACTTTTCAATTGGAAATGTATTTTCCTCCATATGTTTTTGATATAATTTTGCATTTAATGGTTTATCTAGTTCGACAAATAATGCTTTGTTGACCAGTTTATCTTCGTTGGATGTATCCTTTTGAAAGGTATATGAAAATATTGAAGGGTTTTGGTAAGAATCTATATCGACCTGAAGCCTCCATTATTGAAAATTATATTTTTGAGGAGGTTGTGGAGTTTTTTACGAGCTACTTGGTTGCGGCGGAGCACATAGGTTTTCCTCTAACCCACCATGAACGAGTTAATAATGAGGGTAGAGGGATTTATGACTTGAAATTCAAATAATTTTTAGTTGAACAGATGAAGAACGTAAAATTATACATCTTGAATAACATAGATGATTCTCAACTATATATCACATTTCATATTAATGATTTGAAATAATGTCATCTAAAGAAAAAAAGAAATATGGACTCTGAATGAGCACAACAAAACATTTTTTCCATGGTTTAAAAATACCTTTCAGGGTAGATCAGATGTATCATAGACATTAAGATGTTTAGTGGGTTGTCTAAGTTTAAATGTGATAACATGGTCCGGGTATAACATTATTGGCTATACATTTCATAATATAGCTCAGGATAACAGAAGTGTCGTTCCGAATAGTGGTGTATTGGTGTTTGCAGAAGCAATACATTTTTTTAGTTCTAAAGACAAAAACCCAATTTTCTGCATCAAGTTCATAGTATGGAGTATTTTAAGAAATATGAAAGGTAGATTACATTAAAATTAAAGTTCCTATTTTTAACTGCAAATGTTTTATCAGAAATAAGAGTGTTAGACACGACGAATTTGGAATGACAGTTGTTAATCTGAATAGATTAGAAGACACAGCAGATTCTTTTATAAAGGCAGCACATGAAAAATAGATTTTCTATTTAGTTGATCAATCATATTTGTAGTGGTCTGTTGTTTTACAAGGGAAAAACAATATGGTGGTGAGGATCAACTTGATGAAGTTTCTGATTTATGTGATATCCCTAATTCCATGGAAATATTAGCAAAAAATAATGATAGGAATGTTGAAGGCATGGTTTGTGCCATATGGAACGATCATGACGAAGGAATTTGGGAAAATCTTCCATTTGTACATTCCGATTTTTACTGGTACGATATGTTTATTTCTTGTTTACACTTACTATTTTTATAAAATATTAGATATTGTAATTTTTTTCTTTATTAAAACGTGTTTTAAAAAAATAACTAGAAATTTTTGTTTATTTTAATTTTGTTTAGTTTAGTTTATCATGTTTACTATTACATAACTTATAAATCTATTTATTTTGTTTAATGAAAATTACTTTACCATGTTTACCATGTGTACCATAGTTTACCATAGTTTACCTTTACGTAACTTATATATTTATTGATTTTGTTGAATGAAAATTACAATACCATGTTTACCATGTTTACCATCTTTACCATTATTTAACATGCTTACCAAATTTACCATGTTTACTATTGTATAACTTAGTTTAGTCTCCCATTTTTTGTTTACATTAGTATTATAATATTTGAATTTGTATATTTGTGAACTAATGTATTATTTTTTGATTTAAAGGATAATGAAATATCAATCAGTTGATCAATCACATGATTCTAGAGATGAGCATCATTATCATACCACTTGCGAGGAATATTCACATGCTTCTCTTGATGTTCCACAATCTTCATCATGAGCTCCCATAATGACAAAGAAGAGTTTAAGAGTTGGTAAATGTGGTTGCACGTGTTTACCAAAATTATCACTTTCCCATTCCCAGGACCAAAGGATACTAGTTTTGTTTGATGATAATGATATTTTGTATAGGTCCAAATACAAAAGATATTAAGAGTTTTTTATCAACTCAGGGTAAAAGAAAAGTAAGCAATTTGTATGATGATTGGAGAAGTGTAGACAAACCAATAATATCTCAGTTGTGAGAGATGATTTTGGTAAGATATTTTTCTATTGTTTAACTAATAATTAAATGTTTCTAGTATAATATGTTTTACCTCTTCTTTATCAGATGACATTTTATATTCCTAACACTAGAGGAGTTATGAAGAAATATTTATCGATGGATTCCAGGAGATGGATGGATTTCAAATCAACCCTAACATATGATTTCATTTTCTTATAGGAATCATGAAAATCCATGTCATATATATCCTTTCATAGATGAAGACACAGGGAGGCAATTTTTTGAAAGTAAAATAAAAGATTCATTTTTGGTAAGGGCTATGTAAACTTTTATAAGATATCTTATATAAATGATCTTACAAATGTTTTGTTAATGATTTCATATTCTTAATTTGCAGTAAAAAGGATATATGATCAGGACATCCAATATAAAAATGTATACACTCATAGTTTATCTTGGGGAGGATATGCATTATTGGAAGAACAAATGATGGCGATAAAATTACAAAAATTGAGAGATGAGTCTTCAAGCTCTGGAGGGTTGCCCCTCTATCCCCTCTATCTAGACATGAAAAGTGGAAGGGAGCTTGGATGATCAAAAAGGGACAATATCCTTTAGAAGATTCGATAATCATATCTGAGAGGATTGTAAGATATTTATTTTATTTATTTAAGTTAGTTATATTCTTTATATAATTGGAATCATTACAGAAATGTTCAATTAATTAATACAAGATTTTCTTGAGGAGCAGAGCTTGTAGGTGGTATTTACAGCTGTTGGGAGGCAAGATATTTTATATGTATCATTGGGAAAGCCCAAACACACCAGTCATGTTCGAGGATATTTGATGAGTGAATCAGTAAGAAAAGTGTTTCAACGTGATTCAAATTCGTCCATTGAGGGTGTTTATAAAAAAATAATCCATGGAGGCTAAAGTTCATAATTTAATGCGATGATGGAGAAAAAGATTAGAGTGTTGGTATAGTCTATGTTTTTAGACATGCAAATACAATTTCATACTATAGTTCCCACTCCTCCACCTCCCCCTGAAGACCCCATTATTTATCCTCCACCTCTGCTAGTAGCTCCCACTCCACCACCTCAGCCTGCGGACCCCATTTTTTATCATACTCCTCCACCAAAACATCTTACTTATTGTTAGTTGTATGTTTATTATCCTCACCATCATATAGTTCTATATGGGCTGGTATATTGTATAGGAGATACAGTTCCTCATCAACAGTTAGAGGTGGAGCATCATAGGGTCACTTTACAAGATATTATAGATAGATCAGCTCGACTAACATTACCTATAGATGAGGTGATGACAGTTGGACATAGTATCATCCACTTTTTAGTTTGGCTATCCATAGTTCTGTAGATCATTACCATAGAGTTATGTATTTTATATGTTTTATTTTATTTTTTATTAAAATTTTAACTTTTAAAAACTAATATATTTTTCTATTTATTTTTACAGGAACACTTCAAAGGTAAAGAAATACTATATAGGAAACAACAAAGACAAATGGCTATGACATCATATACAGATTCTATTAGTCTTGACTGATGTCATGATATTCAAATTGGTTGGCTAATCATTATGATTTTCCAATAGAACCTCATGTTTTTGGATGTGCAATCAATGTGTGGATTCTGAAAAATGATATCATGAAGCTTGTTACTGGAGATAAGTTGGGCACCATTATGGTGCAAATTTTTTACATGTATGTCTTAACACCTTTACCAACATTATGTTTATTAAAAATGTATACTTATGTCTCTTTTGTATTAGGTATTTTTATAACATGATTGAGAATACTGAGCGGAAATATGTATCTGGATTCATGGACCCGCAAATAATTTCCCCTGAAGGACATGAATTGGATGAGGAATAATGAAAACTGTACATTGCTAAAAGATTTGAATAGAATATAATCACGCAGTGTTAGATGATGACATTTTGTGAGGGGTAAGAAACATATATCTGGAAAAGTGTTCATTATCTTTTAACATAAAAAACCACTAACCTTAAATTTTCTTTTATATCAGTGGTCATTAGATGCTAGTTGTTTGTTTTTTCAATGGATAAAACACTTTATTGGACATGCTCTATTCATGGAGATGTGGAGGAAAGTTTTCAGAATATGTTAGAAAAGTATGTTTAAATTTAATAATAGTTTTTTATATTATAATTAATTTTAAATTTATCCCTTTTGTATTATTTTATAACTGGGGATGGGTCTACTATCGAAAAAATAAGAGTGCCAAGATCAAAAAGTTAAAAGTAAAGGTAAATATCCATTTATAATTTGTACTTTTTAATGTATTACATAAAAATGATATTTTAAATTAACACTCATTTAAACGGAATTTTCATGAACAAAAAGGCGTCATCGGATGCGGATATTATATGTTAAGATTTATGTATGAAATAATTACAACTGGAAAAATTTTGAAGTTTGACATGGTAATATTTTCTTATAAACTTTTCCATAATATTACATTTTATTTATTAATTATACATGTTAACCACTATACTTTTAATTTGTATCTATTTGATGACCCTCAACCCTATAGTTCCAAAGAGATCAAACACTTACAAGTGGAATGGTCAAATTATTTTATAGGTTTGATTGGATTTTAGTTTTTTTGTACTGTGAAATGTAATTTTGAATATTGAAATTATAATGGTGTATTTGGTAGTTGTATTGGTTGGATTTAGGTTTTTTTTAGTTGACATTGTATGTCTTTAATGTTATATATGTGAATGTTTAATTTATCTCTAGTTCTTCTGGTTTTGGTCTAGTTCTGATGTTTTTCTGGTTTGGATTCTGGTTTGGTTTTGGTCTTCTTTTGGTCTGGTTTCTTCTTGTTTCATACTTTGGAAGAACATAGTAATGGTTTTATGGGGGGTGGGGGTGTCTGGGGGGGTGTTTGTACAAGGGTTGGGGAGTGCCCAGGGGGTGGTGGTTTCTATGGGGGTAGGGGATGTCCAAGGGGGTGGGGGTCCAGGGCTGTGGGCTATCCAGGGGGTGGGGTGTCCATGGGGTGGGGGCTATCCAAGGGGGTTGTGGTGTCTAGGAGTGGGGGTTGTCAAATGGGTTTGAGGGTGTCCGGGGGGGGGGGTTCCAAGGGTGGGGTGTCCAGGGGTGGGGGATGTTCAAGGGGCCGGGGTGTCCAGGGGTGGGGGTTGTACAGTTGGGTGGGGTGGTGTCCAGTGGGTGGGAGGGTGTCCAGGGGGTAGGGGTTTGAAGGGGTGGGGTTGTTTAGGTGGTGGGAGGGTATATCCAAGGGTGAGGGTGTCCAAGGGGTGGGGGATGTCCAAGGTGGTCAGGGGTGTCCAGGGGTGGGGGTTTTCCAGGGGTGGGGGATGTCCAGTGGGGTGGGGTGGTGTCTAATGGGTGGGAGGGTTTCTAGTGAGTCGTAGGGTGTCGAGGGGGTGGGAGATTCCAGGGGTGGGGTGTCCATGAGGGGGGAGGGGTTTTCCAGTGGGTGGGGGTGTCCAGGGGTGGTGGGGGATGTCTAAGGGGGATGGGGTGTCCAGGGGGTGGGGGTTATCAAGGGGGTGGGGGTTGTCCAGTGGGGTCGAGTGGTGTCCAATGGGTTAGAGGGTGTCCATTAGGTGGGAGGGTGTTTAGGGGTGGGGGATTTTCTAGTGGAGGGGGTGTCTAGGGGTGGGAGGGGCTATACAGGTGGTGGGGGTTTCTAGGGGCGGTGGATGTTCTAGGGGGGTGGGTGTCTAGGGGTGGGGAGCTCTCCAGTGGGGTGGGGTGGTGTCGAGTGGGCGGGGGTGTCCTGGGGGTGGGAGGGTTTTTATGGTTTGTGGGTTGTCTAGTGGGGTGGGGTGGTTTCCAGTGAATGGGGAGGGTATCTAGGGGGTGGGGGTTGTCCAAGGGGATGGGGCTGTCTAAGGGGGTGGGGGTGTCTAGGGGGTGGGGGTGGTCCAGTGGGTGGGAGGGTGTCCATGGGTGGGGGGTTTTAGGGGGTGGTGGTGTCCAGGGGGTGGGAGGGGCTGTTCAGGGAGGTGGCATGACTAGGGGGTGGGGGTTTCCAGGGCGGGTGGCGGTGCCCAGGGGGGTAGGGTTGGGTTGTCCAAGGGGGTAGGGGTATCCAGGGGTGTGGGGACGTCCAGGGGGTGGGGGTTTATAGGGGTGGGTGGGTGTCTAGGGGGTAGGGGTGGGGTGGTCCAAGGGGTTAGGGGGTTTCCAAGGGGTGCGGTTCTATCCAGTGGTTTTGGTCAGGTTTTGTTATGTTTCCTACTTGTTTCAGGTCCTCTTTGGCAGCGCATTGTAATGGTTGAACTGTATTATTAAAAAAATTGATTTTTACGTCGGTTATTTTATAACCAACCTAATAAATGCATGGGGATGATTTTTTACATCGGTTATTTAATAACAGACATAGTATATATGTTCTCATGTTGGTTATTTTTTAACAAACGTGAAAAATCGATTTGCATACTGGTTTATCACATCGGTTATGAAAATAACCGATGTGATAACCTTTCTTTCATGTCAGTTATTAGAAAACCGACATGAAAAACACTTCAGAGGGTCTATTTTTTACATAGATTATTTAATAACTTACGAAATAAATAACATATAATAGCAGTTATTTAAAACCGACTTAATAAATCATTACTAAGAACCATTTTCCAAGTCGGTTTTTTAGGAACCGACATGAAAATGGCTTCGGATTTCTG
This sequence comes from Viscum album, assembly GCA_963277665.1. Lineage (NCBI taxonomy): Eukaryota > Viridiplantae > Streptophyta > Magnoliopsida > Santalales > Viscaceae > Viscum > Viscum album. Next base: position 930,414,049 of record OY728143.1, on the reverse strand, counting down.
TTTTTTACGTCGGTTTTAAAATAACCGATGTAAAAAAACAATATTTATAACTTCCCCTGCAATAACATCAGCCAAAAACAATTGTAAAAAATAAAAATAATCGATGTAAAAAATGTTTTTTTCACTAGTGTGTTAGGAATACAACAATGAAAATTCAACCCTTATCATGTGATAGTATTCAAACTTGTCATCTAGGTTATGTGATATCCTACAGAAAAAAAAAGGAAAGTAAATAGAAATTCAAATTTGAATATTTCTAATTTTTTTATGAATCTAATATATATTAAATAATTATATATATATATCCATATATGGGAGAATGTGATGAAAAATAAAATACATCGATTCATGGGGGTGATAGTCTACACTTAAAAGCATCAGTTTAATTTTCTATTTGATGGATGGGAAGTTGATAAATGATATTACATAAAAATAATAAAATTTAATTATATTGATGATATTGATTTCATCTTATTAGGATGTATTTAATATAATTATAGGAGGTTTAATCATTAATAATTATGAAATAATTTAGTTGAGAAAATCACCACTTCCCTGGGAATTCTTCTTTGGATTACACCTTAACCTTTCATATATTAGTATTTTTTTAGACTGAAACCACTATGAAATTGGGAGGGGATATTTGAAGTGATTTTTATATATATATTTCAATCAATGGTTCTCAAAGTTTAAGGTTAAGTGAGGATATGATGTTCCCTTTTATAACTGAGGGAAGTGACACCCTTGTAGTACCCTTAACTTAAAAAATATATAAAGTAATTTCTATGTAAAATGTAACCAAAAAAATAACTTTATAATACAATGAGATAATATATCTAAATAAAAGAAAAAATAATATAATTATATTTTTTTTGGGATATTACCATCCTTATTCTTTAATTTAATTCCTTTTATCCTTTTTTAACTTTTAGTGTGAAAGACTAGTTTTTTTACTGTGGAATATTTTTTTGACAAAAAAACATATAAGAAAATTTTTATAAAATTATTCCAAATATATAATTCATTTTATCAGATTAAAATTCTAAATTTAACATAAATTATTTCTATTATTCACACACAGAATACATAAAACCCAATTTTTAAATAAATGTATCATTAACTATAAAACTGATTTTATTCACAATTCATGCCTAGTAAAAACTATTATTTAAATATAAATTCAATTTATTGAAAATAATATCTTAAAATTTCATTAAAATAATTTATCAACAATTATTTATTTAATTTTTTTAGATAAATTACGTTTCAAAATAAAAAAAATTGTTTTTTTTTAAAAAATATCTATTTTTACCATTTAATTATTTTTCGTCATTTCTATCCAATTTATAATACGTTTTTGAATGATCAATAATATTAATTCACATATAAATTATAACATCCCATATTTTTTAAAATATAAAAAGATAAATTTACTCCTAATTAAAATTTACATAATAAAATACTGTTTATAAACAAAGCACTTTGGTATACTTAATACTTATTAAAAAGGTTTTCATTTTCATTACTTAACCATTTAATGGTTGTAATTAATTGATTTTATTAATTATTTCATCATTTTTATAAATAATTTTTTCTAATATCAGTTTTAGAGTATTATATTTAATAAAAAATAAACCATTCAACAAATCTATTTAAAATAGAATATCAAGAATTAATAGTGTTTCCTTAATTGAGTAAGACCCTTTTTTAAAATTAATCTATTTTATCAATTTAATTTTACTATATAATAATTTTTTCTTTTTTTAATAAAAAATTATTTACTTAACTTTTATTTTCATATATTGTAAGATATCAAAGACAACATATTTATTAAAGAGAACTATATTCTAAAATCATGGTGGTTACATTCTTCACCCCTCCACCAATAAAAATAATTTTACCATATAAATTACATTGTTAGAATAGAAATATATGAGGGTATTTTTTCCTCATTACATCCTCAGGTTCCCACAATGGTTCCACAATTTTTTTTTTGTTTTTTATTAAAAAAATACCATGGGAGTGGCTTTTTCCCATACCATTTTCTCTCATCATTATAGAATCTCTATTGATCATTCAATATGTATTTGTTCAAAATAAATACATGGAACACATTGTGAACTTTAATGAGTCTAAATATAAGAACAATGTTTAAGATATTATACTGATACAATTAATAACCTTAATGGAAAAGATATATTTGGGGTTTACGTGACCCTTGGATTCAAATATCATAAATTTTTTCTAATAATATTTTTTTTGGAATACCTTATGACCAATATTTAATAATTGATCACTCTATCTATTATCGACATAGATTTTCTATTTATTCATATTTTTTATTATGTACATCTAAATGGATCTAGATTTCTCAATTATTTCCTCAGATATATTATTTTCCAATAGTTATTTTCCTTAACATCTTCCCAACATGTTGTATTTATGCACTAATTTTAATAGAAAAATTCATAAGGGTCCATACAAATTATTGATTGACAGCTATAGTTGAATAACATTTCACCAAAGGTTGATGTTGAATCCAACCTTCTTTGAATAAAATAGAGAAATATATCATCATATCTACATGTATCTAGATAGTTCATTAATATTGGAAATCATTTAGGGGGTGATAGGCCATACTAAAATTTAACATTATATTTAAATAATGTTTTCTAATTTTCTAGAAATTTTTTGTAATCCTTATGTCTTGATCAGATACAATTTAAATTTATACTCTAATTCATTTAACAACTTCCATAATTTATATCCTAAAAATATGTTCAATTAATAAATCTACTCTAATAACAAAGAAATACATTAACAATGTAAGGTGATCAACTGCAACCTAAAGGGAATTATAAAGATTAAATTTCTTGGGGAGTTCTATGAAAAAACCATTGATATGTTTTCCTAAATTAACTCATGTATTTATAGTGGTTTCATCATCCACATAGACTTCTGATATTTATCCTTATATTATTTCCATACCATCAATTGAGGTAAATATTCCATAATATCACTTTTTTGGTTGTCCCACGATAAATGCTATTTGGAATCTCTATAAATCTTTTACACTTCTATTTTAGATAGAGAATGAAGATATATGTGCATCATACAATATATAATAATTCAATTTTGGTGTTTAATTGACACATATAATGTTCTTAAATCTTATTATTCAATTATAGTAATTACTAAACAATAGAACATTCTGTATCTTAATTTATAGCTCCAAAACTTCATTATGTTCCACTAAAATCATCATAGGGATGGTTGGTTTAACATTTATTTGATAAAGATTGGATTTATCCAATTACATCATAATTTAAACTTAAAAATGTTTTAAATCCATAATCCAAACCTAGTAAAAGCTAAAATAATCCTTCTAACATTGAGTTTTAGAAACCTTGTTTTTCATCCAACTGTCATAATGTATAGAGAAGTAGTATTCTTTAATCAAATCCATCCATATACTTTTTTGAATGTTAAACTCTTTCTATTTGAATATATTTTTCAATATCTTCTTATAAATATATTTAAATATATCAAAATTTCTATAATAAAGATATTTCTCCATATTTTCAATGTAAAATTTCTATCGTCAACTCCAAATCATAATTCAAGTAATCTGTCTCGTAAAACATTAATTTTTGGGAGGAATACTCTACTTACGTGACTTTATGAATGGTAAAATATCAATCCATTATTTTATACATCAATTTATATCAAAAACCCTTGTTTTCTTTAGGGATGTGTAATTATAAATGCATTGACCATCCTCCCCTTTATCACTTTTAATTTTTTTTCCCCACATTCATTTATCAAAATGATCGTGGCTTCCTTCAATGTTAACTTTGTTACATAATTTTATATATGTAAGAAATTGATTACAATGTATCAATATTATTCACCTAACATAAGAAAACAATGGATCTTCATTATAATGGTTGATCTGGTTTATTGTTTAATAACATCTTTTTTTGAAGGATACATTGATATACCCTCAATTGTAATTACTTGAATAGAGAATGATACTTTCTATATCCATAATTCACACCAGCTAAATTTTCAACATAAAATATCTTTCCTCAGGTTTTTGAAAAATAAAACATCACGTATTTTAATTATCTTACTTACTCTTGTAATATATGAGAATATCGATGATAAATTCTATAATAAACTGATCTAGTAAATATCTAAAGACTCTACTCATTTTACCCTTGAAGAAATATGGGAATTGGTAAGTCCAAATGGAATTAATATAAATTTGTAGTGTATATACCTTATACAGAGGGATGACAGGGGTATATCCAACTTTTTTAACATTAAGTAATGATATTAAGGTTGAAGAATAATCTAGGAACGGTATTGAGATCGACGATGTTGAGAAAAAAATTCCTTAATATAGGGTATATGAAACGTTTTCTTCATTGTGATCTTGTTATGTTTTTAATAATAAATTAAAAGTTTCACTGAACAATGTTTTATCTCAAAAATGAATAGGTATACACCATGGTAACTCAAGGGTCCATATGAACTCCATTTTACGATTTTCTTAGAGTTTCTTCTTTAATTTTATGATATAATTTGGTCTATTATATATGAAGTATTTTTAATTGGCCAATAACTGGGTATGAGTTCTATGAGAAACAAAACTTCAATATTTAAGGTAATACTATGAAACTCTTCAAGAAATAAATTAATAAATTCCAAAAAAAAGAAATATCATTGATGAATAGTTTTTATCCAACCATTTTTGATTATGTCCCCTTATAAATATTCATTAAGATCTATATAATGGATATAATTTCCATTGTAATATCATATTCATCCTCAAAATTATAAATAATTATTGGATAATTTAGAATATCAAATGTAACTTCCCATCCTCAGAAATTTATATGGTATCTATATATGGTATCTATCATATTCATTCGTATTTTTCACTAATAATTCAATATATAACCATTTATTTGGTGATGTGATAGTATTAGAAGAAACATAAAATAAAAAAGAGTGTGTAGAAACATATACTGAACATTTTATGTACATTATGTAATAATTGTCTTACCATTTTCCATTGGATTTAGGTTCTTATAATTTTCATAAAATTTAAAGGTTATTTGTAGTTTCAATCTTTATTAATTAGAGTAATAAATTATATGGTAATGATCATCATTCTTAATATTTACTAAATTTTTACACCATTTTATCATACTATGATAGTTATGTTTATCCTATATCACTATTTTATCTTGGGTTTTGATAGGTTCAATCCACATGTTCATTATATCACCACCTCCAAACATAAAAAATCTATACTTTGAAAAAAACTAAGGAGACACCAATAAAAAATACGTACATATCTCATCATTTTTTAGGATTTTTCTTTCAATATATCCAACAATAAACACCTCATAACTATATTGTCTTACTATCTTAAGACACTTTAAATATGATCAACTTATATCATGAATTATCTTCAATAAATCAAATTATATGTTTCTCATATAGTACCTTTATTGGACATAATCCCCTTGATTACCCTTCTACATAAACTATGAAAATGAAAACATTATAAATATAGAGCTCAAAATAACTATAAGTTTCAACATCAGAAATATCAATCAATGATCATACGTTAGAATAATATAATTATAATAGTATGAGAACATGATCATAACTTAGAAAATCATACCAAAAAATTCACAGACTATATATCATGAGTCATGGCATAAAAAATTATCCTAAAAAACATGATTCATAAGTGTTTTTTCATTAATAATAAATAAGGATTCCTGATAGAATAACATAATCATAATACATAACTTTGGGGAAAACATATAAGCATATAAAATATATGCCAGTGTTCCCCACACGACATTCATCACATAGAAGGTTTGGATAACCACCTTTGTACCTTCTTGGGAATGGGATAACTACCTATAGACCCTTCTAGAACTGGGATATGTGACACCCTATGTTTTTATGAATTATTATATTTCTAAATAAATAAAATTTCATTGATAGCTTGTGTTACACAGAACAACGAGTTTTAATTAAGCATGAGGACCTATTAATATTATTATTTAAATATTATTTTTTTTACCTTTCCATTAAACATGGTGGAATTAATAGGAATAACCAAATTTTCAATACTATGTATAATTGTTTTTTATTAGGAAAACATATTGATAAAAAAAGTACTTAATTTTGGGTAAATTATTTATATGTTTCAAAAATATTATTTTTTCAAAAAAATATTTTTAATTTAATTTTTAAAAAAAATAATAAAATTAATTTTTAAAAAAATTCTAAAATTAATTTGGTAAAATAGCCATTTTTTAAATAACCTTTTCAAAATTATCTTATGATTAATTTCTAGGATTTTTCGGAAATAATTATTTTTTTCAATGAATACTAAAAAATACTAACATTCATTTCATATAAAGAATATAAAAGGTTATTTTTTTGTTTCAAAATTGGGTTAAATGTGAAATTAGTTATATTATATATTAGTTAAACAAATATTTTTTTGGAATCATTTTAATATTAAATTTTGATATAAAAACTTTTAAACTTGTTAACATTTTCTCTTTATAAAACCTCCTTCTCATTGCATCCATGTGTTTAATTTTAAATTAAATTTTTCCACTTATGTGAATATAATTTATAAAAATTGAATCTATATTTTTAATCATTATAATTTATACTGTCTAATAAGTTCAAATTAATTTTATAACATAATTAATAGTAAAAACAGAAAAATATATATACCATGATTAAGGTAAAAAATGTGTTTACCTATTGTTAAACTAAAAGGATATGGGTTAAAAATGACACACGCCTTGTGAAACACCCATTTAATGGACAAATTTTGTCCTTATAATAATTAATTATTGATAATTTCCCAATTTGGTTCCTTTTTCTATTATAAAATGTGTGTCAACTTTTTTATTTTCAAACATTCCAAGTGTGCCACTAACCTCACTTATAAAAGGAAACCCCATTTCATATCTGGTTAATGCATCAAAAAATAATTTTATTAGGACATACATAAAATAATAACTTACTTAATTCTATTCTCACATTTTATAATGATACTTTTTTTCATAAATACAAGCTAGGAAGTCCTTTGGTGAAAAGAAAATGAAATTGTACGAAAAAGATATAGTGTCCCTAACTGAGTGTTTTATTATATTTATTCTTCCACTTCCACCAATAATTATTAAAAAATTATGAAATAATAACCCCATTATATTCTATATATTAATATTTTTTATGTTATTTTCATGACCTACAACAATCTCCTCTTCTATCAAATGGAATAAAAAATCATCATTCGTGTGTACGTCGAACTATCGCTTTGAAAATTGATGGTATTAATTTTCTATCACCACCTATCACAGATGGAAATAATTATGGTTTAAATGTTTATATATTATATATATTATATTATTTAACTTATTTAACTATTATATCATATATATACCTACTTACTTTCCATTCTTTTGGAATAAAATAACATCGTATGTGTGTACAGAAGACTACCACCTCACAAAGCGATGTGATTCTTTGATATCTTTCATGCATGGTTGTAAAGATGAGATTTATAAAAAATATGTTATATGTATAACATAAAAATGATTCTAAAATGATAATACACTATTTTCCTTTTTTTCTTTCATTCCTTCAAGAAAATGGAAATAGTGTTCATGTGTATGTATAGTCTATCATCTCCATGAATGGTGTATTTAATTTTCTATAACTAAAATTTAGGGATTAATATAAAAAAATATATAAAATATATATATGATATTTATTTATTGTATAAAATTATTTATTATTATTAACCCATTATTAATTTAATTGTACCAAAAATAATAAATCTTCAGTTATATGAAAAAAAAGAAATTATTTTCCAAAACATGATTTTAACATAAAATTGATAATAAATGGTTTATAAAAGGTCATAAGTAAATGATATAAGGTATGATATAAATAACTATAGTTCATTATTATATTTAAAATGAACTTAGATATATTATATAGGATGTTTTAATGTTTATGAAGGATGTTGATACTTAAGGTAAGGGTTTTTAGTCACACTTTTATTTCTAGGAGACTTATGCCATATTCACCTCTAGTTTATTTTTATTGGTGTATATACTACCACATTTACATGTTATAAAATGAATATAATTATATTAATGATATTTAGAGGTTTATTTTATTTTATTCTTTAATAGGGATTATGATTTAAAATATTAACAAAGTGGTAAGGTATTTTTGTCTTAATTTTTCTTCTCTGACACATATTTTATGTTATGAACCAATATTCTTTATTATGTGTATATAAATTCCAATTTACATGTAATATCATGAATTTATTTATTTTAGGTATATTAAAATTTTCATTTAATTTTATTATTTCATGGTAATTATTATTCAATGTTGTAAAAGTGGTAATTATTTTATGATATAACCTCATCCTTTATATGGATTGTATGTTTATGCTTTTGAGGATTCAATATTATGATCCAAATCTCAAGGAAATCATGAATTTTATTCTCCTATGGTTATGTAATTATAATATATGGTTTCCCTTCATTTTCCCTATTTATGTACTCAATAGTTCAAAAGAATGTTTTTAAGAAAAATTTTCCTTTTTTCTCTCTTTTATCGAAGACCTTTTTTTCTTCAAAAACCCTGTTTTCTAAAAATTTATTCAAAAAGGTTTTTAACATTACAAAAAAAATTTATTAAATAATTATTTAAACAATTTATTCTTTTGAAAAAAATTAATAAATCTTGATGTATTTTTTCAAACAAGGCACATTTGCATTTTACTGAAAATGTTAAAGGAATAATTGTTTTAACATTAATGGAATAAATGAAATTTAAAAACATCATGAACATAATTTTCTATCAGTGCTACTTTATAATAATTCAATTATATTTTAAAAAAATCCCATAATATATTATGAATTTTTAATTTTAAATTGTTTTTTCAAAGAAATGATATTTTCCTTAAGACATTTTCCGTGTGAATTTTATTTGAAAATATATTTTTAATATAATATTATATCATTTGATGTTACTTGATTCCTACTGAGTATAGGATCCTATGATACCATCTTTATTCTTTTTCTATATGGTTTATGTTTATGGTGATAATATTTTTTTGAATCCCATTTCTCTTCCATGGGTTATAACATGAAAAAATTATTATAAAACCCTTTTCTTCTTCCACAAGTTTTTCTTTGATGAAATGATAAAATTATTATGAAGCCTATTTCTTTACCAAAAGTTATGTTATGAGGAAATGTTTATGAAACCCATTTCTGTCCATGGGATCTGATATAATTAATTTATTTGATCTGGTGGAACACATATGTATTAATTTTATTAAATAATGGGTTGGACCTATATATCACTCCAATGCATGGTTAAAGGTTGATATATAATGAGATAAATAGTACTGGAATGGGGAGTGAACACAGTTCTATAAAAGGATTTTTACAATATGAAAGTCTTATAAGTGAACCTTGACTACCATGATAGTTTAGGAAGTGAAACAAGTCCACTATGATAGTTTTTTTAATGGTTCTTCAAGTACTAATGAAATCTAAAAAATATACTAAACTTATGTATCGATTCATTCCACGTGCCCACCAATCAGAATTCCATGCTCTTGTCCCTCCTATTTTACACATACCCTCGTCACATTATTGTCCAAATACCCCTATTCCACTCACGATTTCCATTGGGTTCACCTCCTAGTCACGCGTCGTCTCCTCTCGATCTAGGGTTCCATCACACCGTATCCATCATCTTCAATCACCTGAAACCCTTTCTTCCCCACATACGCCTCCTCCCCTGCCTCTGCCTCCGCCCCCAACACCGCGCACTCACTCCTCTTTCTGGATTCCACCCACCTGAATCCTCTACATCCGACTACTCCACATTCAACTCCTTAGTGTCTGAATCCTTCACCTCGAAGACCTTTGCATCGGGCTCCTCCACCTCATACTCCTTTGACTCACACCCCTCCACCTCGGGCTTATTTGAATATTAGTGATCCTCCTATGGCTACTTCGGCTACTCCGGCTCTACCTGATCTGCCTCCAGCTTCTCTTCCTCAACCTCATCTGTGATACCATGCTTATCTTTTACCTTCCCCACCTTCAGAATAATCTCACAGATGGTAATTTACCCTTCATAACTTTTGTGTACCATTATGCTCATCTTTTAAATTTTTTATTTTAGTCTATTTATGATGGTACAATATTTTAACACATTTGGTATTTTTTCAGGTCCTAAATAATTGAAATAGAGTATAAAAATTGGTTTCCAGTGTCCTTTCTAATTTTCCCTTACCAATTGGTAGGAATCGGGTCCCAATAAGCTTTTGTATTTGTAAGCCAGTCATTTTTTTCTTCCTATAACTTATAGAACGCCTCTAATCTCACCCTTTTTCATTCAAATATCAATTTATAATGTCATCATTTTTATTTTTCATTACTATTTATTTTTTTCATGCTTGTGGGAAATATGAGAATGGTACTATCTTTAATTATTTTTATATGATTTTTGTTTTCCAGTTCCTATGATTAAATTCTCCAATAATGGGACTCTAATCATTGAAAATCTGGTGTTTTATGTTGTTACCATCTATTCTTGATTAACCTAGATAAAAATGATTTTGTTTAGTGACTTTCACTTGTCTCTGATAGAGGTTAAAAAATTATAGAACCCACATTCTAAGTGACAAGTGAAGAATATTTCATTTCTTGCTTGGCACGTGCATGATTTAGAAGTAGATACTCATTCCCCTTGCTCATATTTCTATAATATGATATGGTTTCTTGTTTTGTTGTTTAATGTTTTCAATGTAGGGGTGGAATATCTGGTTTAGCTGATGTTGCTCTATCTTCCAACATCAATGTCATTAAAAAGGGTGAAATTGTGATATAATTTTATTTTCAAGCATAAAATTAATATGTTTTCTTTTTTCATTAAGGAACCACCTGGTGTTGATATCATTTTACTAATTTGATTTATGATTTCAGTTCAAGCATCATTGGCATTAGTATTGACAATGATATTGCAATGTGCTTTAGAAAAAGGGTTGGGCAGGGATAATTCAATATTATACATCTATTGACTCTGAATTTCAATGTTTATCTTTAATTTTTAAATAATTCTATATTTTTAATTGCAGAACACAACACAATTTAAAATTTACATCAAATTTGGTCTTATGAGATAACTTCCCTATCATCAGTGAACTGGGAAATGTACTATTTGGACATAATCTATATTCATTTACCATGTGGTACAAAAGTTATAATCTAACACTTTTGATATGAAGGTATGTCACTGCTATAATAAACTGTGTATTTTTTTAACATGTGGTACATTATCTCTTTATCTATGTGACTCTCCTTTGTTATCATGGTATGCTACTGCTATAAGAAATTCAATTTCATCTCTATTGCATTATTGACTTTAAACTCTTCTATTTTAATTGGTTATTTTTTATTTATTGTGAGTTGATAATTTTTTACATTCTAATTTTTTATTCAATATTTGGAATTTCTTACTCAATATTCATCAGGGCTTCAGATTTGTATTGTATAAGGAATGATATTCAGGTACTACATAAATTGAGTCATGTGATATGTAAGCTATTTGAAACTATATTTCTCTTACAATTGAAAATAAAATGCTTGTTTCAGGACACCTTTTTTCAGGTTCTTATTACGTCCTCACCGAGGATCTTGCAATTAAAGTATAATTTTTTTCAAATTCAAATTCAATTGTAGTTTGAAGTCTTTATGGTTAATTCCAAAAATATATTTTGTATCTGCTTTTGAAATCCATAACCCATAAGCTATTATTGATCTGTTTCATTAATTAAGTGAATATGAATAACCTTATATACATGCTATGTTATGTTTTCAGGTTTTTCCTAATAATTTAAATTTATATATATATTTCTCAACTCAATGTGTATTTTCACTCACTCACTTTCGATCCCTCTATTTATTTTCCACTACCCATCAAGTTATTACTCATGTAATGGATGTAGACATAGATATCCATATTATGGCTTCCATTATTTTTGGTGTGACAACTAGAAAACACTATCAATATATAGACATGTTAAAAATAATTGTTGGAACTACAGGAAGATATTGTGATATAATTTTTTCTGCAGAATTCCATCTAATAGAGGTTAGTATAAAAAATTATATTTCCTATTTTAGGTTTTAAAATTTGGTATTTAATTAAATGTTACAAAAAATATAGGTTTATGTTAGTCTAAGAAGGCCTAAAAGTATCATGTTACATAGACTCCATAGAGTCCCCCAAGCTCTAAGGGAGTGTCAAAATAGGATACGTACTATGTGTGAAGAAAAAATGTATATACATATTGTATGTAAAAAAACGTTGGAAAAAACAATAGAGGATACACACTGTGTGAAAATAAATACATTTTCATTTTCGGTACTTTAAATGAAAATAGTCATTTTTCTAAAAATGGATTGGTTAGTTTATTGGGATGGTCTATACACAATGAATGTTCATTTTGAGTTTCAGTAGTTTGATACTCAAAATATGCAGTAATGAATAAGAAAATAAACTTTCATTTTGTTAGTTCTAACAATTTCAGTACATTAAATATGAAGTGCTGAAAATGAACTAGAATTTTGTTTATTTAGTTGACTAATCAATCCATTTGTATTCTATATAGTCTATTCAATAGACTAACCTTTCCATTTTTAGTTTGTACAATAGTTCAGTCTATATACAACAAGTAGTTCAGACAGCATTGAAAATGGATTGGTTAGTCCATTTTTAGTAATGGAGTTGAAATTATCACCCCTTTGAAATCTAAATCCAAATTATGAAATAGTAATAATAGAGTCCATGAGAAAGATAATTTGTTGCACCGTTGGCAGCCTCACCTTCCAACAGATTGGTTGGTGAATTCAGTAATAGATAAAACAACTTTCACTGAAATTAAGGTTCATTTTGATAACATTAAATTATATCTCATTTTCGTTATGAATTTTTTCTCACATTTTACTTATAAAATTATTTTTTGAGAAATTTAGAACATGATTTTAGTCAAAAAAGATTTGATACAGAAGATACATTCTCTACGTTTACAAGATAGCTAGAACTAGATTTTTGGTGAGGCTCAGACCTTATCGGGTACATAATTTGTTCTATACTATATTGAAACCTTTATTATTAGAAACAAATTTAATAAAATGTCATTCTTTAATCGTTTTTTATACAAATCATCCAAATAATTCAAGTTGAGGTTTATAATCAAATGCTTCTTTATGATCATAATCAAAAGGAATCCTTATTTTGGTCTTTTGGTGTTTTATAGGTTTTAGTGCTATTATGGTGGTACCATGATTATTCCAATGGCCAGTGATAGGAAAACCATTGTTTGCTGCTTATGGAAATGAGTTAAATTGTAGCGAAGGTTTTTCCATCTCATGTAGAAGAAGATGTTGTGCTTCCCTAACTGAGAAACATGTTGGTAATAGATCAACTGTTTTTATTTCCATGGTATCATGGGGTTACTACCCAAGGTGTAGGAGGGTATCCAATTGAAAACTGAGAATGGGGCAAGAAGGGTTGAAGCTGAGGCTGGGGCTGGGACTGGAAAATGAAAATAGAAAATAGGTGCATTTTTGGGTACTTTTATGTGTTTTCATATTCTTCTCAAAACATAATTCTATGAAAAATATAGTTCGAAATAATTTACATCAAATAAAATTGGTCACAATAGTTGTATTACTAGTGTTGTTGTTATAGTAGGTGTTAAGATAATGAAGAAGCAACAATTACCCAAATGAAAATTAGAGAGGTCAAGTGCATATAGGGAAGAGAAATAATCCATTCTTATTACAATCGAGGCACCTCACCACCACCAAACATGGTTGTTTCCCCACAATCGTTCCCTTTAGTGCCACCCTCATTTTACCTCTCCCGCTGAAATAGGGCATGAACCATCGTTGTTGAAAAATGGGACGAGCCATCGCAGCAGAAATAGGGCACAAACTGGGGGCCCCCACACAACTCATATATGGCCAGACCTTCGAATATCGGCAAACCCTTCGGTAAATCCTCTAACCTTCCCTCTTTTTCCATCCGCATCACCTCCTCACCACCACCCATGTAGCTTCCCATTACAAAAACCTTAGCCAAAAAAAGGCATCACTCCCCTTCCCCATCATCAGCCCCCCCAACTCCACTTTGAACCTACGGTACCTAGAAATGTCTTGATTATATGCCCAAAATCCTAGAGCCTCTATACAAAAAACACCATGGTAATGCTAGCCTCAAAGGTCTTCAGGACAGTCCTCAACGATGTGGTCTAGACTGCCACCTTATTCTATATGCACTTATCCTCCATGCAGCTTCATAATTGTATTTATTTTCCAATATATATTCAGTTATGTGCTTATTTTTTCAGTATACATTACAATGTGACATGACTATTGTATGCATTAAGGTAGGTATTATGTTATTACTATAAGATAATATGTTTTGCAATCTAATCATTTTTTCCATGTTCTGTTGTTTACATCTATATGATCTCAATTAAATCATCGTTTATCATAATTATTAGAATTTCAAATTTCAATTTCAATGTTCTTTTCATTCATTGAATTCAAATATTGAAAATCAGTTTTTATTTCTTATAGATTCTTCTATATTTTGTCAAATGTTTTTTATCCAAAATGTAATCTACTATCAAAAGGATGTTTCTATATTTTTTCTAATTGTATTTTAATAATAAGTATAATTAATTTGTGATTTCAAAATATTGAATATTTATGTTCATTATTATGATTGAAATGTTGTATTATCTTCTTAAAAAAAGCATTGAACCATATCAGCGTGTGAACACATAATCTAAAAATTGTGTTATATCATCGTGCGAATGCAGGGGCGAATACTAGTGATTGTCTATTCATAGTTGTATGCCAAATTTATATGTCTTATTCCAATTTTATGCTCTCATGGATAATGTTATTTTATTTCCTTATGATTCATGTCCTATAAATAGCCAATATTTATTCCAGGACTCAAGGTTATGATATTTTACAGGAAGTGTGTGGTTTTAAAAAATTATTGTCAAGTACACATATCCTTATGATCATGTTATTCTTGTATATCTCCCCTTTTAACCATTACTAAGAATCATAGGACACCCTTTCTTATGATTCATTTCCCCTGGTTATGATGAAATTTATTATAAATGGTATGTCTATTAAGGGTTCTAGTATGAAGAAATTAGTGGGGGATGATGTAGTTTACATATGAACTAGTTTTTTATGTGTCCATGTTTACAAAGGCACTATACCTTTAAAATACCAAGCATGTGTCAGTGTAATGTATTGAATATTCATTTAAAAATATTATATATATATATATATATTAGATGTTTGGGTCTATTACAATTGGTATCGAAAATATCATTACTTATCCTTGGAAACTATAATGATAAAATGATTGTGAGATACTAAAGGATATGTATAAGGGTGATTCAAAATATAGTAAAATGGCCTAGAATTAGGGTAAAGGATCAAGGGATTAGTTTCTAAGTAACTACATCCCTATCTGGATACTGCAAGTGGCTATAGCTCAGGAATATAGGTACATTGTAACAACCCAAAATTTTATCAATGCAATTTATTACTTCTTGTAGTAATGTCATAATCAGAAAAAATCACATTAGGAAACACAATTCCACATCATGCTTAAATTAATTACTATGCGGCCTTTAAACAAAAATATTCCACTTCTATGATTTGAATTTTGAAAATCTGACAAACCTGATCGTGATCAATATGATGTTTGGTGTCCAAAAAAAACTTTTTTTATGGTGAATATTAACATACCCTTATGAATGTTAATGTTACCCTTATTAATAATAATATGACCATTATAAATATCAAATAGTACAATTGAATAGGAACCTTTCTAATTATATTATAAATAAAAGTTTTACATTCAATAAGTGACAATATGATATAATTACATTATAGTGTTGGTATTTTTTTAAGTCATGAATAATTAATTATTAATTTAATAATTTAAAATAAAATTTATTTTCATAAAAGTTATTCATAAACTAGTATTTATATGTCTTGTGATTATATGATAATTTTATGAGACCTTAATTAATTTTTCAAAGTGTTAGAAAAGAGGATTTTAATTCTAAAATTTGTATGTTTCAAGTAAATTATGATTTCAATTAAAAATTAAATTAATAATATATAGAAAAAACATTCAAAAAATGGAGTTAATTTTTTAATTCTACACTCCAAAAAATGGTTTGGTTAAATTTTTTGTATTTTCTAAAATACTTGAATTTTGTGTGAATAGTGAAATTCGATAATTTACAAAATATGCTAAATAAATGAATTTCTACATCATTATTGAGTCATGGATGATGTAAATGGTCATTATTTCGAACTCACATGAACTTATTTCTATTTTGAGTCAGAACAATCCTCAATATTTCTATTATTATGGTGAAATAATAAATTAATGAATAAAATATTGAAAACCCCCATCTCCCCACCACTATAAATACCACCCCTCGCAACCTCATTTAATCACACTTTTCAAGCCTTATGCCTAATCAAAATTACACTCTAATCTCTTCCCATGATCCTCCCCCAATTCCTTCATCCATTGGTATCATAGAAATACCAAAACCTATCCCCTAAAGAGCCTCTCAAAGAAGATATATTCGAGAAGTAATTTCTCTCTCTCTCTCCTTTCAAATTCATTTCAAATTTCATTTCTTTTCTTATCTTATCCTCAAAATATATATTCCAAATGTCATAATAAATAAAGTATGATTTATATACTATTATACTCTCATGTTATTGTAATATTATTCATTATACTCCTCCCTCCCTCTTTTTTCTTATAAAAATGAATTTTTTTCCTGTGATGTCTAAATTTACCTACATCATGGGCGATGCACTTCCATTTTCCTAAAAATCCTTAAATGTTTTAAATAAAAAAAATAAATGGTTGAAAAAAGATTGTAATATGTATATTTTAAACCCTTTTATGTTTTGGAAACTACTTTTATACATAATACTAAATGATAAAACAAAACAGGTTCGTTGTGATCCAAAAACCGCAAAAATTAACCTAAAACAGTCATCATTAAATTTTAACTAATGATTCATCCACATGATATATAACATAGTTAATTATAAGGTCATTTATAATCCTGGAAGATCATTAATAATATTTAATATAAATTCTGTATTTTTATCCAAGTTATACACAAACTTCCTTTCATTTGTACAAGTGAATCGTTCATGAAAACTATGAAAAAGAACACTCTCGAACAATGAATTTAAACTCTATAGCTCATCTAAAGGACCATAAAAAACATAATAAACCCATAATGAAACATATTCATGAATAAAATTTTATTTATGTTTTAATTAATATATCTAGTGTCCTTATATAGAACATTAATGTTAAGAAATTGTTTAGATACAAGGTAAGGAGAATTCTCAAGCCCAACTTTATTTCTTCGAGTTTTCCGTCTTTCACTCCATTTTTAGTATGGTTATTCTATAAAAATAATTTATTCATTGTTATCTTACCTTTTCTTGGATATAGATTTTTTGTACTCGATTTTATATCAAACATAATGTTTTCCAAAAGAACTCTTCTTTCAAAAGCACGCCTTTTACTTCTCATTCAAGGTTGATGATTCTTATATCAAGTATGATATTCCTTATTTCATTTGGGAACCCAATTATTTGGAATGTATACATATTAAATGAAACCCATTCCTTTCCATAGGTTACTATATGTTCAATATTTATATATGTTCTATAGGGAATTCATGACAATGTAATTGTTGTGATGTGACAGGTCCGCCCAGAATTATATAGTGCAATGTTAATGTTATGATGTGATGGGTGAACTCGAAATTATATATAACTCCAATTCATTGGGTAATGTGAATAACCTTATTATAAAAGTGAAGTATGTTTGATCATTATTTTATATTTTTTTCACAACTATGTGTGGTAGTTGACAACTAATACATGATGTCTCATTTTTATGCATTGTGACATTAAAATTATTCTCTTAATGCCTCCTCTATTGATTATTATTGAATGACTATTTTTTGTTGATAATTATTATTCTTAACCCATGTTATATTGTTTCATGTTATTATTTATCCTCTTATTGTGCTTTTATCTCACCCCTTTTTGATGTATATCCTAAGGTGACTACTTGTACTAATGATAATTCAAGGGAAAATAAGAAGCTATAGAATAATGAATTAAAAAATGTTTTTGTTTTTGTTTTAAAAGTTATGTTTGATCCCATTTTTTCGAATACATTACACCTTTGGATCCTATTTGTGTAATGATTTTATGTTTTTATCATTAAAATTATGTAAATGTAATGTATGTAAAGAAAGGTTGCTATATCCCTATTGGTAATAACTTAGAAAAGGGTGAATTGAGATAGACTGAATTGTTATCGGGTATATGAAAGTGGCCCTTTATAAACACCAATTTTAACACTCCTAGGGGATATATTTTAAAAACTGAAAAACACTTTAAAACCGTCATAAATGATTTAAATATAATATGAATATGAATAACCTGGAATAAACCTAAGGTGTCATCGATTAAAAATATTGTGTAATTTTTTAAAAAACCTATACATAATATTTCATGATTATGTGCATCCCTCTATGGTTATTGTTTCTTATACTATGATTTTTTATTTTAGTCAATGGATAGAACCCAAAATAACTATGTTAATGTTGTGTGTAATAGATAATGTAGTTATTGTCCTCCTAAGATACCAAATTTTAGGGAAGTTTGAATTAAAACCCTCATGGTTATACTAATAAAAAAATTTCAAGCTAGGAATCATTCATAGAATCCAAAAAATGGAAAGTATGGAACAACAGTATGTGTTTTTTTTTCATTTGTGAGGGAATATCCACCTTCCTTCAGTAGATCTTCTGATAATCTAGTTTTTGTGTAATGGATCAGAAAAACTATAAAGATGTTTTCATTTATCTTATGATCCAAACAAGAAGAATTCGTTTTGTTTCTATATCATTTGGAATGAGAAGCAAATAAATGGTGGACTTTTATAAAGAATACAAGGAAAAATGATGAAACTGACCCCCTAGATTGGAATGATTTTAAGATTTTATTTTTAATAAGTTCTTCTGAAATATTCTTTATAATAAATTGATAATGAATTAATATTACTAAATAGGATGGATGAAGATTATTTTGGTACCTATGAGGAAAACATTAAAATACTCTCATGGTTGGATATTGGTATTATCACCCATCCCAAAAATAAGGTAGATTGATTATTCAATGGTATAAAACCAAGTCTCCAAATAGAGTTATCTATAATAAAATTTAGTAGATATGAATAAATATTTTAATTTAATATCAAGGAGGAAATGTATATCAGGGTTACCCATCGATCTCTTAGTTAACACAATAAAAAGAAGATGGAGTTCAAAGTAAACTCTAAAAATCATGAATAGAAAAAAAAATCATTCATACTAAAAATGTGTATGTACTCATTGAGGTGATTTTGTTAAGAACATTAATAAATTTTTTATGTTTAGAATAGAAGTTCATCAGGAAATTTAATTCTGAAGTAATGGAATGAAGTTATCTACTAAATAAAATAGAGAGAAAGCAATGCGGAATGCATCTGCCACACTCTACTGTTTCAAATTCATGGAGTATGTAAATTATGCTAACCAGTTCCCTAAATTCAATGTTAATAATGAAGATCATCATTAAAAACCTATTATGAAAATGGAAATGGAGAAATATCATATGATACCAATTTTCGATGAGGGGTGTGATAATGACATGGTGAAAGAAAAACTTATCATCCACTCTAGAAGTGCTAATGTTTTATTTTACTCTAAATCTACTCATTATTTTATATCAGAATAATTTTATAAGGGTATAAAAATTCTACCCACACTATTTGATGTACAATTAGTAGTGAATAACCCTAATGGTATAATGATCGAATCTCAAGAATATGGTTCCTCCTCGATTTATTTTGGTAAGAGTTTTCTTCCTACAAATCATTTCATTGTTCCTTTGGTTAAATTTGATGTTCTCTTAGGAATGGTTTGTCTTTCCAAAAATAAATTCCACATTAGTTTCTAAGTACAGGAATTTGTGTTTGATAATACAAACTAGCCTATCAACATCTATCAGTGTAATGATGAATAATAAATTCTTATGGAAACCAAATCCATTGTATTTGTTTTGATTCCTATTCAAGAGGGTTATTTATCTCAAATTGTTGGGTAGATTCTCAAAATTGATGATATTCCTATTGTGCATGAGTGTTTTTATGTCCTTCTGTATGAGTTTCCAAGCCTTCCACAAAAATGTGATGTTGTTTTCTCAATATAAATCATACATGGTGTCATTCCTATTTCAATGAATCTTAGTAGAATGTCCTCGATTGAGTTATATTAATTGATGAAGTAAGTCTATGAGAACCATAAAAAGGCATTCATTCAATCATGTTTATCACCTTGGGGTTCATGTGTTCTTTTTACTATAAATAAATATTGATCAATGACAATCTACATCGATTACTAGTATTGGAATAAGATCATAGTCAATAAGAATCATCCTCCACCTCTCAATGATGACCTATTTGATCAACTTTTTAGAGCCCAATACCATTTAAAGACTAACCTTTATTTTAAATATAATAAATTGAGGGTCAAGAAGGTGGATATAACAAATAAAAAATTTCATATAAGATATGGACACTATGAATATATAGTGATTCCATTTTCTCTAAATAATTCCCCCACTATCTTCATATATTTAATAAATATAGTCTTTAGAGATTGCCTTGATCATTTTTTGGTAGTCTTTATAGATTATAATCATATATATTATAATATAAAGGAATATCATTAATATCGCTTGGTAATTTTTCTAAATACCCTAATTAAGGGGAAAATGTTTTAAAATTTTGCAAACGTTGAATTATGGATCAAAAAGGTTTCAATTTTTGGATCATTCTATCTCCAGAGAGGGTATATTAGTAGATCCATAAAAGAAAGTGACTACTGAATTTTGGACCAAAATAACCATGGTAACTGAGATCCACAGTTTCCTTAATTTAGCTAGATATTATTGATTTTTTCTGAATAATTTATCATTACTATCTAATCCACTCCCCAAGTTAACTCAAATGGGAACCAAGTTCCTGTAAACAGATGAATGTGAGGAATATCTCAAGAAATTAAATATAATATTATGTAATGGGATTGTTATTACATTGAACTATAGTTGATAGGGGTTTATAATATAATTTGATTCACTAAAGAAGCTATTAGGATATTTTATAATGCAAAATGGAATGGTTATATCTTATGCCTCACAATAATTAAATTTTCATGAAAAAAAATTTTATCTTAGGATTCAAGGTTTTCTATAGAAATTTTTGAATTAAAGATATAGGGGAACCATATTTATGGATAAAAGTGTGATTTATTTACCAATAAAAAAATTAATGTGTTTATTTACACATAATGAGTTGATTATACACTTGAGAAGATGGTTAGAACTCATTAAATATTATGGCTGCTCAATGCATTACCTCCATGATAAAAAGAACAGGTGTTCAATTCTTTTAGTGAAATATATCATGATAGCTTATCCATGATTGCATTAAAAAATATACAATATTTATGGATTTTTAAATAATGGATCTAGAAATCTTAAAGGAAGGGGAGAAATATTATCTTTCTGAATTCAATGCGTAGCCATCTATCCAAGTAAAGATTAAAGAGGTTCATAAGGAAGATGTAAGGCTGTTAGAGAATATTCAAATTGTTCTTAAGTTTAGCCTTGATCATGATGTAATGGTAAGGTTTTGGAACTATATATGTGTTCCATCCATACCAGATTTAAAGAAGTAGTTTTTATCTAAATCTCATTGTTCCTTATTCTCTATTCATCATAGAAATACAAATATGTATAGAGATTTGAATTATTTTGTATGGTGAGGTGAAATTAAAAAAGATATCTGAGAGCTTGTTTCTCATTTCATGGTATGTTATAAAGTTAATACTGAGAGACAAAAGTGTAAGTAGTTTTTACAACCATTACCCATACCCGAATGAAAATTAGTAAACATCAACATCGATTTTGTCATCGGACTCCCCAAAGAGTCTAATGGGAAAACTGACATATGGATTTTAGTCAATTTACTTATAATTTAAAAACACTTCATCATTATCAATGAAAATTTTTCTTTAGAACAAATTTCCAGGATATACATTAAGGAATTTTATGTTTCGTGGAATACTATATTAAATAGTGTCTAATCGAGATCAGAGGCTTAACTCAATATTCTAGAAAAGTCTTCAGCAATCCCTTAATATTATATTGATTTTCAGCACTACGTATCACCCTAAAAAATATATTCAGTCTAATATAACAATTCAAACCTTGAATAATATGTTTAAATAGTATTCTCTATATTTTAAATGAGGTTGAGATCAACACCTTCTTCTAGTTGAATTTTGTAACAAAAAAGTATTTCACTTTAGAATTCATATGGATCTTTTTGAAACACTTGATGCAAAGAAGTATAGATATCTGTGTTGGAATAATCATGGAAAATTATAGATATTGGGACATGATATAGATAAATAAATTTCAAATAAGCTTATATCATTTTAATCACACATCAAGGAAACTCTGAGTTAGAAAAAAAAAAGTTGTGCTGAAAATTTCCAGTGAATTGGATTTATGTTGGTGAAAATGTGTTTTGACGAATTACTCCATGGATAAATTTAATGATATTTAGAAATAAGGTAAAAATATTTCTTAGTTATATCATTCCCTTTGAAGTTATTGATCATTTATTGGCAGTATATTATCAGTTAATTCTTCCACCAAGCCTCTCACTAGTTTATGATGTGTTCCAAGTATATATCTTAAGGAAGTACATACCTAACACTTCACATGAAGTGAACTCAGGGTTTATACCTCTGTGGTAATATAATTCTTATTTAGAATAACTAGGGGAGATTTGGTATTGAATAAATAAATTCTATGAAACATGACCACTCACTTTGTGATAGTTTTGTACCGAAACCACCTATTTGAAGAAGCTATGTGGGAGCCTGTAGAAATTGTGAGGTAGAAATACCCTAATTGTTTTGTATCCAAGTGGTGAAATTTGAGTGAAATTTTAATTTTAATGGGTATATAATGTGACAACCCATTTTTTATTGAATTAGTCATTTTGAATAAATAAAAATTTCATTTATGGCTTGCATTACACACAACACTGAGTTTTAAGGAACCACAATAAACTATTAATATAATTTTTTAAACACAACCTGTATTATCTAGTTTTAAACCAAGGAAACTTGAATATTAATAACCATGTTTATAATACCATTTAAATTGTTTTTATATAATGAAAACATACTGATAATAAAATATATAATTTTTTATAAATTCTTTATATGTTTTGAGAATACTATTTTCTCATAAAAATGTTTTTTATTTCTTTTTTTGGAAAAAAACAAAATTATTGTTTCAAACATTTTAAAAATACAAATTATAAAATAAGATTAATTTTCTAAATCATAATGTAAAAATTTTCTTCGGGTTAATTTCTTTGATTTTTCGGAAGAGATTAACTTTTCGATGAATAATGACAAATGTATGTTTTTAATGAAAAGTGCATTTTCATTTAAAAAAATTTTATGGTTTATTTTTTTTAGAAATTTTTTGAAAATAAAATTTTTACATTTATAAATATATTAAACCAATATAGTTCATTATACTCATTTTCATATTTAATTTTTATATAAAATATTTTAAAACATTTAAACATTTTCTCTATAGAAAACCTCTTTCTTGTCATGTTTTCAGGTTCCATTTAAAATTAAATATTATCACTTGTATGAATTTAATTTGGATAAATGGATTCCATATTTTATATCATAATAATATATGATATTTAATAAGTTATAATTAATTTTTAACTATAATGAATAGTAAAAAAATTATTATTATTTACAATGGTTAAGGTAAAAATGGGTTTAGTGGGGGTTAAACTAAACATATATGGGTTAAAAATGACAAAAAATAGTAGAAAACCCATTTATAACCATATTTATAAATTATAACTACTTAGGTTCAGTAATGGACCATTTTTAATCCTTTTGGAGTCTGATATATAGAGCTACACCTTTTTATTTTTAAACGTTACATGTGTGCCACTCACCTCACATATAAAAGGTCACCCATATCCTCTCCTCTTCACACATAGAAAACCCATTTGATTCATATAATATCTTCCTAAATAACTTCCTTGATTCCATAATCATATTATATAAGCCTTATTTTGTTCATAAATCCAACCTAAAAGTTATTTTTGTAAAAAATAAAAGAAGTTGTCTGAAGAAGAGGTAATGTCCCTAACCTAGCGTTTCATTATATTTCATCCTCCAAATAATTAAATTATTATCAGAAAATTATGATTTAATAAACTCAGTATATTCCATATAATAATATATTTTTATGTTATTTTCAAAACGTGCAATGATATCTACATCTATCAAATGGGATACGAAATCATCATTCGTGTGTATGGAGGATTATCACCTCACAAATAGATGTTATTTATTTTCCATCACTACCTCTCAATATTGGATATAATGATGTTTTAAATTTTTATATATGATATATATTATATTAATATACCTTTTTAATAAATATATCACATGTACCTTTTTAATTTGCATTATGTAGAAATATGATAACGTCGTCATGTGTACAGTGGACTACTACCTCATGAAGAAATGTGAATCATTCATGATTTACAAGGAAGGAAATGAGTATGGGTTTAATAAAAATATATGATATATATGGCTTAAAATTTATTCTATTATTATAATATTTTATTTACCATTTTCTTTCAATCCTTCATGAAAATAGAAATAGTGTTCATGTGTACGTACGGCCTACCATCTCCGTAAATGAGGTATATCATTTCCGATCTCTAACTTTTATGGATTACTCTAAATACATATATACTGAATATATATTCTATTAATATCATGGGTAAAAGTATTTATATTATGGAACCATGATCAATTTAATAGAACTAAAACTAAAAAAACCAAAATGTATATGAAAAAACAAAGTAGTTATTGCCAAAAATGAGACATTAACAAAGAATTGTTAATAAAAAGCTAATAAAATGACATAAGTAAATAATATATGGTATTTTTTATATTAACTGTTTTTATTTAATATATATATACTAAAATTGTATTTATTATGCAGAATTTTTGAACTTGTACAAAGGAATTTGAGACTTAAGGTATGGTATTTCTAGTCTCTTTATTTTCTCAGAGACTTATTCCATATTCACAACTCGTTTATTTTGTGTGGTGTATATAGTTCATATTTTAAATTTTATGTCATGAATATACTTATTGATATATATTTAACATTTTATTTTATGTTTTTATTTCATGGATCTTGTGATTTAAGATATTACTAAAGCTATAGAGGCTTTTTGTCTCAATTTACCTTCTTTGAGACAAATTTTATGTTATACACATAAATAATTTTATGAGCTTTATATATATCCCCTTATACATGTAATATCATGAATTTTTATATTCTAAATATATTATAATTTTCATTTAATTTTATTCCTTCATGGTTCTTATGATCCAATGTTAGAAATTTGGTAATGGTTTTATGGTATAATCTTATCATTTGTCATGATTATTTATGTTTATGCTTATGATGTCAAAATATTATGATCAACCGCTCAATAAAATCATTAATTTTCTTCTTCAATGTTTCTTCAATAAGAATATTATATTTCAATTCATTTTCCTCTGTTTATGCACTCAAGAGTTCAAAATAATTTTTTTATGAAAAAAACATCTTTATTTCTCTATTCGATCGAAAACACTTTTTTTTTCAAACCCATGATTTCTAAAAATATTTTTTGAAATGTTTTTAAAATTATAAATATGACATATTTAATGAATTTTGATACATTTTTTACTTTTTAAAACTCTTTATTAGGGACTCATCATGTGGATTTCCAAAAAATTACCATTTGGATTTTACTGAAAATGTGAAAGGAATATTCATTTTAATGTGTATGGAATGAACATAACTTCCCAAAATAATAACCATTATTTTAATAGAATATTAATTTATAGGTTTTCAAGGTTATTTTTGAAAAAAATCCAATATATTTTATTAATTTTTAATTTTAAAAAAATTATTTTCAATCAAATGATATTTTCCTTAAGAAATGTACCATGTGATTTTTCATTTTAAATAATTTTACATATAAGATAACACATTTTTATATTACATAATATTTACTAGGTCTATGATCCGATGATACAATCGTTATTCTTTATCTGGATGGTTTGTGTTCATGATGAATTTATTTTTATGTAACACATTTGTAATACCATAAAATTCTTAAATAAGAACATTGTATTTTATTAAGTATATGATACAAAACACTAATTTCATATTGTTTTACATGTAACAAAAATTTTATATTATGTTACATGAAATAAAGAGTTTCTTTGAAAGCTTTCATTACAAACATGGCTTAGTTTCACCAAACTAAAATATACTATTAATATTATTATTTAATATAAAAATTATCACCTAGAAGTTCGAAAGGAGGGTAAATAATGTAAAAAATAACTTATAAAAATATATATTATAAATTTTTTTATTATAAATCAGCTTATTATAAATAAAATAAAAATATTTAAATAAGAAAATAATATTATTTTTTTTGAAAAACAATATTTTTACTAAAAGATGGTTTACTCATACTTTGTGAAAATAACTTAAAATATTTTTTTACCAATAATAGAAAATTTATTTTATAAAAGAAACATAAATTTTTAAATCAAAATATAAAAATTATATTATGTTGAATTTTGAAGATCTTTTTGGGAAGTTTCATTTTTTAATGAATAATGAAAAATACTGAATTTTAATTAAAATTTGTCTTTTCGTTTAAATAATTTATACTATTAAAGTATATTTTTAATTGGTTTAAAAATAAATTTAGTTATATTTTATGTCAATTAATCTGATTTTATTTCATTGAAATAATTTTCATATTGAATTTAGATATAAAAACTTTGTAAACTTTTGAACATTTTCACATTAAAAACCCACTTTCTCATCACTTCTACAATATTAATTTTAAATTTAAATTTTCCAATTCATTGAATTGAATTTTAAAACATGTATTAAATATTTATAATAAATATAATTTATAATTTCTTACAAGTTAAACATATGTTTTTACCAAAATGAATAGTGGAAATAGAAAAAATCAATTATCGTGGTTAATATAAATACTGATTTACTGGATGGTTAAACTAAAAGTATACGGAAAAATTACCTATTAATTTTTACTAAAAATATATAATGGATATATTTTAACCATTACACCTCTAATGTTCGATAATGTAAATTTTTTTACCCTTTTGAAGTTTGAAAAACATGGGTGCATAAATTCTTTTCAAAAATACCATTTGTGTTCTCTCCCTCAATTATAAAAGGTCTACCCCTCTCCTCACTTCTTCACAACTTAAAACTCATTTATTTTGTACAAAACCTGACCAAATAAATTTCAAAATTCCCTATTATAATAAAATAATCCTTTTTTGTTACAAAATCAATCCTAGGAAGGATTTGGTGAAAACTTAATGAGGATACTTGAAGAAGGGGTAATGTTCTTCAACAAGGGTCCTTATTTTATTTCTTTCTATGCCTACATAAATTCTTGTTAATACATGATTATATAATAAAATTAATATATTTAATACACTAGTATTTTCTTAAAATATTTTTATGACCTATAACCACCTATAAGTCCATCAAATGGGTTATGAGATCATCATTCGTGTGTACATTGGACTACCACCTCACAAACCGATGTCATTTTTCTACTATTTCCACCTCTCATGATTGTGTATTATGATGGATATAAACTATATATATGATATTAATAACATAATTATAAATATATATTCATTATATCATATATTTATTTTTAATTTCAATTCCATAGGGGATAGGATAACATCGCTCGTTTGTATGGTGGACTATAGCCTCACAAAGCTATGTGATTCGTATTTCCCTAATGCTTTTAAAATAATGTAAAAAAGTTAAAGTTAAAGATTAAATGTGATATAAATGATCTAATTATTATATTCATTTTATATTTACTATTTTTTAATGATAAGATATATATTTTTGTTCCATACCATTTCAGTCATTTAAAGTGGATATCATCATTCATGTACATGTGTACTACCACCTTTAAAGAGTGATGTGACACTATTTTCCACACAACACCACATTTCTGATATATATATATATATATAAGTATATAATATAGTATATATGATATTACTATCATTATATAATGATAATATATATAACTTATTTCAATAATGATCATTGGAAAATGTAAATGTTACTTTTATGTACGTACAGCCAATTGTCTCTATGATCGCAACATACTTCATTTTTCATTACCATCTATCATAATTTGTTTTGAAAGTAAAATTGATGTAAAAATGTTATAATTATGTCATGATTATTATTATAGAGGTTATGAATCAATATAATATCCCCAATTATTATATCTTTCATGATAAAACATGCCTGAGAAAACATGGAAATGAACACCTGAAACAATGAAAATAATAGAATATTATTAATGAATGGGTGATAATATTTCATAAAATGATCACACATGAAATTATAAAAATTAATATTATTCTGGTTTAATTTAATAACATGTTTCAAATAACTATAAAATAAGTTGAACAATGTTCAATCAAAAGGGAGTGTGAGGAAATGGATTTCTTAACACAATTTATGTTCATTGGGTTAGTCTTAAACTTCATTTATTATGTCATTATAAGATTATGTGTATAATGAATTTTGATTACCTTATGTTGAATTTTCAATTTTTTATTTTTATTTTATTTGAAACTCTAGTTTAATCATTGATTAATTCTCACTTTATCATTAAAATCATTGTAAAGGTTTATTTTACAATCTCATTATAATGGAGATTATTTCTTCTTAAATTTCAGTTGAATGAAATAATAAACAAATTCCTCATAAAACCATTTAATTTTATTATCCTTTATTTATTCAAGATATTTTTAAGTGATAGTTCCATTTTTACACTCTTTGTTACATCAATTAATTGATAAAATGTTTTGAATAAAATTTGAATTCATTTTTCTCTTTGGTTAGAAGTCTGTTTTCTCCCAAAACCTTATTTTTTAAAAATTCATTCAAATTTATTTTAACATTTTAAAAATTATATTTTAAAGGAAATTTTAACTATTTTTACTCCTTGAAAAGAAATCCAAAGAATCTTATGACTTGTTCAAAACAATTCCATTTTTTATTTTACTGAAATTCTGAAAGAAATCTTCTTATCATTTTCCAAACAAGGAACATTGCTAACCTATTTACAGTGAAAAAAAAATATTTTTAACTTGTATGGAATATAAAAAATTACCTAAAATAATCACTATAATTTTTTTGAATCTTCCTTTTATTTTTTAATATAATATTTTTAATTAAATTTTATTTTTGTGATTTTCAAATAAAAGTGTTTTCAAATTGTTTTTCAAAATGAAAAATATATTTTCTTCAAGAACATTTTTAAAGATCTTTTTATGGTATTTTTATTTTTAAATGATATTAATCCTTAATTGTAAATGTTATCCACTGGGGATATATTGTATTTTGATCATAATTTTTATTTCTATGGATTTTTTATGATTACTTTGGCTATGGATTCGCCAATTATATACCATTCGCCATATTACTCTAGATGGTTTACGATTAGGTTTATTGATTGGAGAAAGTATTCACATTTCATATTATCATTTTTTATGTATGAATTGTAATTTTTTTATGTTTCTTCCCTTCACATGAATAATGAAATGGGGTTACTATGTGATAAGTGGGTCCGGTTATAGCCCCTCAATGCATCGACTCGTCTCATGAGACAAATCATTTGGCCAAATCAGGGGGGTTTCTACATATAGATTTAAACTTTATTGAAAATGTATTTTGATAGAAACTATATTGAGAATAAATATTGACATTTCTTACATATGGAATCAAGAATTCCATCATTATGAAATAATTTATTGATATTCCAAGTGATTATTCAATTAGTTTGAATAATCATTGTTATTTTTTCAAGATCTTGTGATTATTTATTTTCCATTAATTGACCATAATTTATTCCATCCATATTATTATCATGTTGTTGATTAAATGAAATTTTTTTCGGTTAAATACCATTCCATATTGATTGTGTTTATTTATTCATGATAGTTTACAATGTGCTTAACCCTTACTAATAATTTGGGCTCACTGTTATTTTGTTCCTTTTCCTAAGAACCCATAATGTGTACTATGTTTGATATATATGGATATGCTACAGGGAATATTGTTATTCTCAAAAAAAATATGTTGTAATTTTTATATTCAAATGTACTAAAATACTCAAGTATGTATCTTCTTTACCATGGCTATAAAATTTTTTGGTCCTTTAGGATATGATTCATTTTTTCATATTCCAATGAAATAAAGAAGGAACCGAATCCAAGAAACTATGATTGGGGTCATTATAGTTGGAATCAGATAAATTTTAGTATAATACTTGGGAACTAGATTTATGAAAACATAGATTGCGTAACATAACCCTATAATAGGCTTTTAGTATAATTATTGAAAAACATCATAATGTTTTAGTTATGAATAGATTATATAGATTTTCTTGGTAATTCATCCCTATATAAATACTACACATGGATGTGGCTCTAGAACAGAGGTATCTAGGGTTCAAAACTCTGAAAAGCGTGCATTGGGCATGACTTGATCATCTTCCGGTTTATGAAAATTTGACTTACTATACACCTTGTTTAACACTCCTACGAGATATTCATTGTATAATTTACATTTTTTACAAACTATTGTAGAAGGATTTTAAAATTAAGATATCTATAAAGAAACCATGTTTATGATTATGAGATTAGATATGCCTAAATTTTTAAATTTATGTCAATTATTTCACCAGTTTTGAGATCATTTAGTACACACTCACATTTCATTCATTTTTTTAAACATTTATTAATTATTTAAAATAGTATTTAATGGAAAATATCATATAATTCAATGTTTTATAAAAATTTTAATTTAAAAATAAAGATTATAAATTTTATTAATTGAATAATGTGTGTTTAGTTTTGGATTTTGATTTTATGTATGAAATGTTGGGTATAATTTCTCAACTATTTCAAAAAAAAATCTTAGTTTATTTCTTTATTTTTCATTATTTAATAAAAAATTCCAACCAGTCTAGCCCTATAATTAAGGGCATGTACGCCACATAGGTAGGACATGAGTGGTCATTTGGCTATGTAGACCCAAGGGAATGCTAGCATTAGAAGTAGATCCCACACATGGAATTAAGACCTTAGAGGGGCCACATGGATGAATTTCTGGGAATTTATGTTTGGGTTGAAGCCCAGATGCATCGTAACATGGTGGTGAAACCCACTGAGCGATGGGAGTAAGAGATAACTTGAATGGGTTGGTGAATTATGGAGATAGGGGGTCCTCCAGCCCCCATCCAACTTCATTATACTGGGATATCATCAAGTTGATATTTAATTTCTCCCTACCCTGTTCTTCCTTTTTGATGTGGGATGAGGTGTATTGTAGGTACCATTTATCATTATAAAAAATATTTATTCCCACTCAATTTCAGTATGCTCCATCCTCATATAGATCCTACCACCCATAAATGCTGTCCTCCATCACTCAAAGTCACTGGTCACTACTAAAATCATCGCAAATCACCATTATCACACCCTGGAATCTCGGTCTCAACTAAAGCACCCATAATAAAGCCTAGATTCTTGATGGGTCACCTCATAAACCAGTTATGACCCAATGAATCCTAATTTGAAGAATTATATGTCCACTAAGAAGGTCAGATGAAATAGGATATCCTACTTCCATATCATTATGCACCCTCAAGCCCTTTCTCTATGACAAAGCCTAATACCATCATAGGATCATCTATGAGAATCTATAATATTTTCATGAATATATTTTGAATATTCCAAATGATATTATTGATACGGGAGTTCCCTCTTGCCAATGTAAAGGTTGGAGTGATTAATCTGTATTTTTACACCACTACAACCATGTATCTAGATTGTCGATGTCAGGAACTTCCAGGCCATTGTTGGAACCAATGGTCACACATGCCATTGTTGGCACCAACAGTCGTAAATTCCACCATAGGGACAATGGTAGTAGATGATACCATTGATCCCAGTATGGAATCTAGAGGATACACCATTGAATGCCCAACCTTATCACTGAGAATCCATCTACTGACATCTGAAGCCTAAAGTCACCAATGCTTGCCACTTCCGTCATTCTCTCACCAGAGAACTCTATTTATACATGAAAAGAGAAGATTATACACCACTAACTATATTTAAAAACATCACCATGTTTACACATTACACTAATCACATGCATTACATAGTCTCACTGATGAGTAAGAAGAAAATGTCCTTATCTCACCATGCCACTACCAAACACCATGCATAAAGTTGACACATTATTTTAAGACACACTATTTATTCTAAAGAGGAGGCTATGTCTATAGAGAATGACACAATTGAAATTTCATGAACCTTTAATAATCATAAATTATTGGAAGAAAAGAGAAATTTATGGTATGGAAGATGGAAGAAAGAAGGAATATAATGAAGAGGAAGGATGGATGATGAAGGAAGAGAGTACTATAAGTGGATAAATATTGTTTAATACTAGTTGATACCAATATTAAATGTTATCCACCATTAGTAAAATCATATATGTGATCCACCATTGGGCCAATGGTGGGTGTGATCCACCATTACTCCTAATAATAATAGATGATACTACCATCAATATAGAGTTACAGCTCGGTGATGAAATTTGCAAGTGCCTAAGAATTAAGAAGATTAAATGATGAATATATTTTAAAAGATATATTAAATGACTATGAATATATTTAAATATTAAAATGTGAGAGATTAATAGGTTACATCTGGATATAAATACAATGATGATTAAGAGGATCGGGATTGGACTACTACCGAATGCTCTTTTTTTATTGATTTTTAATTTTCCTTTCTAATTTTGTTTAAATCAAGTAAACCATTCTATTTCAATTAAAGTTTCCCACCCTTCATTTTAGTCCATTTTTTATTACTCTAAATCTTATCTCCTTCATTATCTTCTTCTACTCATCTCAATTCATACCATGACCTTGGATATTCCATTTTTTTATTCTTTTCATGGCTTTTTATCTTTTGGGTCGAGGTTCATGTTGATCTCTGGTTTAATGTTTGGAATTTTGGAAGTCCCGAGTGAGTTTTTAAACTTTATAAGGTTTGGAAAACCATTTTCCCTTACATAGGTAATTGTTTCGTCTGTGTTGGGTGTCTTGTAGTGAGACGCACATGCTATGCACAGTTTGGGAAATCGTGTGGAAACTATGTGATTGGGTTTGGGAACCAAACAGAGGTGTCCAACATAACTGGTGCATGGTTTGGAAATAGTGTCACTATCATGTATAGGGTTAACCTATTATCCATTATAGTGAACATGGTTGATGCATGGATTACCAAACCATTCAGTCATACTATATGAGCATCCTCGATCCTTTAAAAGATGAAATTCCAATTGTGTCCCTATTACGTTTTAACCCAAATCAAGCCCCCCACCCCTTGGTTCATTTTTAGTACACAAGAGGGTTCCCAAACCACTATACCTTTTCTTCTCCTCCCTCCATGGATCCATATCCAAGAATCTAAGGTGAGTTTATAGGGTTTTGGAAATTTTTCTCTTCTTTGTCTCTTTATCCCTTGGTTTCCATGGATTTCCTAATAGAGTTTCCCTTTAGGTCAAACCCTAGGGGATGTGGTTTGTATGTGATTGGATTTATTTTGATCTAGGGAATGCAGATTTTTCTGTGGGTCGTATTCTTCATTCTATGGGAGTTTTTTTGCATCTAAACTTCATTGAGTTTGGTGTTTCCATTATTTCTATTTCTGATTCATTCCATTGATTCTTTTGGGTTTTTAAATAACATAAAAAAGTTTTTTCATTATTTTAGTGTACTTGATTATATTTGTATGGTATTTTATGTTGTAAAAAATAGTGGAAGTGGTTTTTATAGAGTTTTATTCAAATGTGTTAAATATTCATCCACGTAAGGGGTTTTCGAAAATGCTAATTGGGTTTTAAAGTGAATTTAAGCACTGGTACTTTAATTTAATCATGAACATGTTTTGATAACCTGGGTGAAATTATAAATTTTTCTTGAAGATTTTTATGGATTCCTCATTATGGTATAGTGGTTTGTGATAATATTTTTTAGAAATACTCTCTTTCTTTTGAAATTCTTATTATTTATGTTGGAATTGTTTGACTTCTTATATTCATTTAAAGTAATGTGGTGTTTAATTAAAATTGTTTTTGTATGATATCATAGACACTCTAAGTGTGTAATTGGATTTTTTTTACATTTATTTGTGCATTAAGTGCACACATGGATCGGTATACAAATAACAATAACACTTAAGAGTGATTACCTTTTTCTTAAAAATGTCTCATTGGGTTTTAAATGGTGTGTTGGTTTACTTTTTTTACCTCTAATAGTGTTTCAAATGTGTTATTAAAATCTTTTCCCATTTATAAATTCAAATATGTTTTGGGGAATGTTGGCATAAAGGCCAATTTAGCACATTTTGTAAGGTTTTTTATTTTAATCAAGTTTGGAAATGGTTCTGTAAATGTATTTGGATTTGGAAACCTTAAAGGCATGTTTGTATTTGAAAACAATAAAGGGGTGTTTTATATTGTTTTTGAAATGAAATGTGGTTTTTAAAGTGAAAATTATTACTTGGCATCCTAACTTGTTTTGAGAAATTTTTGGAAATATCATGTAACGTGACCAATTGGATGGAACTTGTGAATGACTTGTTGTATGATGAGCACCCCTATAGAGGATTTCCTTATATGAGTTATCATATAGGTGGTGTTAATGTTTGGGGTAGTAAAGTGTGTTGATAGAAGGTTAGATGATTCACACATGTGAGGGCCTCTTACTTACAATGTATACTATTACACAGGTTTCATGGTTGTCTTTTAGAGGGTGGGGTGACGGTTGTTTGTCAACCCAATTATATGGGTTAGTACCCCCCCCCCCCCCAAACATAATAGTAATGGGTGGGATGTGTCACTATATTGGTCAGTTTAGGGTGTCTAGTTAGTTATAGACTACTGATATACACCTTTTTTTGGTAGGATAGTCCTACTCAAGTACGTCCAAGGATCGACCTAGGGATGTCTATGAAAATCCCATTGATACTATCTATACTTGTTCTATTTATTTTTTTTCTACATGTTTAATATCCGTCTTTCTAGTTTTTATCCACTTATTTTAGTCCCCTTTATTTTTTTAACATCCTATATGGGATACTTGTTTTGGATTTGGTGGTTGGAATTGTTTTTAATGAAAAAGGGTTGTTGAAAGTGAATCTAATTTTTGAAAAGGAAAACTGTGTGTGGTGTTTTAAAATGGGAAGTTTTAGAATGATGTATTAGCTTTATTAAAAAAAATAAAGGCTTAATTTATATATGTATTTCCAAACTAGTGTTTATGGACTATTTTCATGAAAGGAAATGTATGGATTATGTGGTGGTTTCCTACTAATTTATTAATATCACACCCTACTTGAACCATTCTGTGTCGGTAGACCCGATCTATTTTGTATCTTCAGGTTCCTGTTTTGAGTACTCATTTCTAGAGTAGTGTTTTCTTCTAGTGGGTGTTTACCAAGAGGTCACATGGAGATTGTGGTAGCATGGTTCAGTTTCAGTTTTGTATTTAGTTTCTATTTTGTTCTGTTATTCTAACTGAATCTGTTTTTTATATTTATTTGAGATTCATGTATTGTTGTTTATTTTTTTTAATTTATTTTATCTTGATCCTAGTATTGGGATAAATCATTCCCATAATTATTAATTTTATTCCCAATACTAGTTTCCATCCTGTGGGGATCGGGAACACCCTTCGGGCCATGTCCCGGACTAGGTCAGATGTTGGATTGAATGGCATCCCAGCATGGTTCATGAAAAAATGGTATCATATAATTCTCTTTTCTATTTAGTGTTTCATGTAGATTGTATATTAGGATTTTCATGACTCTGGAGGAAGGTATGGGAAGATTTTTGTGAACTCTTGCTCATTCTAATCTAAAAGCTATCAAGGGTAGTTCAGGATTTGAACCTTTTGTCTTTGTTTTGGATTGGGGAATGATAATGGAGGTGATCCAGTGTTATGTTGTGATATTACATGGATAAGTGACCCATGTGGAGTTCAATATCATAGTTCAAGGTCCTCTTAGTTGTTATTTATTACTTGGGGCATGCCCACTGTCATGTCACTATTTTATGCATGGCTACTAGTTTCTTATTCTGGTGGTTTGGTGTGAGTTGTGCTTTGTTTCATTTTTAGTTGGTATAAGAGAGTACTTGAAATGAAAATGGATTCAAAATGTAAATTATTTCATTAAAATGGTTTTGAATAGGCAAATAATGTTTCTAAAAGAGATAATGAATTGAGAAATTGGTAAATTCTTTTGTCTGATGATAAAGTGGTAAGTATAACCCTTAGTATTCTTTATGAGAATTTATATAGTGTCAGTATTTGTGTAATATGTGTGTTAATGCGTGTGGATTGAAATAGATGAATACATGTGTGATGGTTCATCATATTCTCTTGGTGTGTATTTGAAATCACTTCCTTAGCCTTATTTTTCTAAAGTGAATTCAAAAGAGTAAAATGATTTCAAAAATTGGTTTTTGTATAGAATGTGGGTTTTTCAATTTGAAAAGATGCTTTTGTATTCAGATAGTGGCCTTGGAAGAAGAAGGGTTTCAAATATAAATGGAAATGGTGGTTTTTAGAAAAGAGATAGCTCTATTTTTCGTTATGATGTTTGTCTTGTGAGCCTCTTTTTTTCTTGGAGATTCTCTTTAAGGTTGTGTTTCATGTTGATATTGATTGTTGTTAGGTTTAAAAGGGGTCTTGATACCCTGATAAGGGGGTTGAGTCAGAGTGTGCATATTTTTTCCAAACATCTTCCTTCCCAACTTGATCTTGACCCTTTTATTAAAAGGGTCACTTATTATGATGTTTAATGTTAATTTTTATTAGGACATTTCCAATATTATTTGATGACAACTCACTAAAAGGAAATAAATAAATAAAGCATAAGGGACCATATATTTTTACTTGATTCACCTTCATCAGGCTACATCCAGGGATCATAAAATTTAAATGTTCCAATTTTACCAAATTAACTAATGGTCACTAAAAATAATGATGTTCGGGCTAGATCACTTCTATTCCTGGGATTACTATCTTTACAAGATTTAGGGTCTTCTCACTACATTCCAAAGGGTCACATCTTATGTCTCTTTCTCTGGATCATTGTCGGTGGAAAGGATCACTATCTTCCTCTTCATTCATTAACCACTATTTTAAGTAATCCACTCATAGTTTATGGACTTTTAGGTCCTTTCATTACCTTTAATGAATGTATTCTTCACTACAGGAATATGATTTATTGAAGCCTCACGTTCATCCACTAATGAAGGTTTCTTTACCATGGATGTATTGGGAAACTTCAAACTTTCATGCAACCTTAGGGTGACATGTGTGAAACTCTAATTCCTTTTGAAAAAATAATTCTTTGTTATTGAAACCCAACTTTCTTTCCCCTTACCACTAGTGTACAACTCCCCTTTTACACACACCTCACTACTTGTGTGCAAGTCCTTTCTTATGTGAAACTCACAACTTGCGCACAACTCCCTTCTTGTGAACCACTCACTACTTGCACAATCTAGAGCTATAATTTCCTTTATGTTTTGATCATTAATAAATGAGGGAGTATCTCTCTATTTATAGGAATTTTTCTGACCCTATGTGAAACTCATCCAGCTTTCCCTAAGCACGCAAGCCTCATTCGTGCAAGTCTCATTCGCATAAACTCACCATTCATGGAAAATCATAATGTCTATAAACCTCTTTCTCTTTCCATATTTTGAGTAATTATCATGTAATATGACTTACAGACAAATTTTGAAACATCCTTAGAACTTGTTTGAAACTTCCTTTTCCAAAAATACATTTCTCCATTCTCCAATTTTTGGACCCAAGAATTTGGAAAAGACTGGGAAATGGTGCCATATTGTATATGCTCTTTTTGCACCACCTCCAGATCTTCCATTACTCTATAATGCTTCTTTATCAACATATTTTGTCAAAAATATATTTGTAACTCCATAACTAACTACAGAAACCTACTTTTTCAACAAACACAATCAACCCAAAAATACTACAATGTTACCTTGAGGGATTTTTTCCCCAAAATTATGGTCTTCTGTTTCTTGTGTTGTTTTGAATATGCCTCCCAGAAAGGTCCCCAAAGTTTATAATGACTAATTCCCATTTATTAGTTCATATTCATTGTTTTCTATCATTCATGTAGATCGAGGTCAATTAGAGGTAGTTTAGTGTCTTGAATAATTTGAGTATGTCTTCAGATTTTTGGGAACTCCTCAAGATGTTTGTGTTCCTATTGTTCTAGGTTTGTTTGAGGGTCTATCTATGGATGAATAGGATATATTTTCTCTTAAATCTATGTAATTAGGATTGATTTGGGAATTTTTTAATTACATCTGGTCTGATTTTTCATATATGAGGATGTGAAGAAAAATAGTAGGGAATAGATCATGAGTATTCAGCAAGGCCGACAGATGGTGATGGCCTATATTGATCACTTCAAGGAGATTGTTTCCTTTGTTCTAGAGGTGGTGTAATAAGATCTATTTAATGCTTCTATTTTCATTAGGGGTATTAGTATCGAGATCAAGAAGAGATCCCTCTCCTCCAAGGATCCTTGTTTTGGGAAGTTAGTGGATGAAACATTTTTGGCCGATTTGGTTTTTAGAGTGCATGCAGTTGGAAATCTGGGGTCTCTTGTCACTTGTAAAGGTTACCCATCAGGTGATTAGTTCATGCTATAGGAATATATTCCTATAAATTATCCATCATTGGTGTCGGCCTATTATTATTTTGATCATTCACTTGTGTGCCACCAGTGTGGCTGGTTCAGTCATTCGAAGTCATCTTGTCACAATCCTCAGATATCTTGTAGTCCTTGGGTTCATTTGGTTCATATGGGTAAGTTTTATAGATGTTTTTTCCTAAATATGAGGTCTTAATTGGAGGATGGTAGTTCCTGACTATGAGTCAGTTGATACTTTATTCATTGGGGCTCCATCCATTGGACTTGAAGTGAAGCTTGTGCACAGTCAAGAGTCATTGGGGTTGTTTGAAATTGTGTCTTTCCTTTGTTCCCCATATTAGGGTGGAAACATTCAAAGTTTCTTTGATGTATTTTTTTCATTTTCGTGAGTTCATATTTCCATTGTAAAAATGAGATGAATTTTTTCATTCCTGATCTAAGTGGATGTGTTTATCTGAATGTGCCTCTTTGAATTTATTGTTCTTATTTGAGTGTGCTTAACCCTTTTGACATCCAGTCTCAGTTTTTGTTTTTTGTAATGATTTTTTTTAGGTTTTCATGCTTGTGGAAACTATGGATTTTGTTTCAGTTCTCTTTTTGGTTGGATGTCTTCCATGGGTTTCTCATGTGATTGGTTAGTTCGTGTTGGGAGTTCCTATGCTAGTCTCCCTTGGTAGTGGTGTTTGGGTTTTAAAGTTCCAATGCTAGTTGAGTTATTATGTTGGGGAGAACCCTCTTGTGTACTATCCTCATTCTTGTGATGTGGTTTCCACTTGATCAGTAGGGTGTGACTTATAGATTGAAAATTCACCCCAAGGTCTATGGATTCTTTTAGTTTTGGTGAGGCATAGAATTGAGTTTTCATTATCTTTCTACTATGTAACTTTATGGGGGAAGAAAGTGTTTGTGGTGGGGAGAATTGACTCACCCAAACCATGGATATTCCCTTATTTTATTCTTTTCAAGTATTTAGTTTTTTTGGTTGATGTTTTAGTTTATTCTTGGTTTAAATTATAGAATTTTGGAAGTCCTTGGTGAGTTTTTGGCTTGTGAATGGTTTTGAAAACCGTACACCGCTACCCATGTAACTGTGAGCCCTATGTTGGGTGTCTTGTATTTTGGCACATGGTTTGTGCATGTTTTAGCAAACCATGAAGCAAATCTGTGGTTTAGTTCTAGAAATGTAAAGAGGCATCCATAATGATTGGAACCTAGATTGGAAATTTTGTGTCCGGGTCGTGCGAGGTTCCCCTCTTTTCCAGTAGAGGGTGCACGGTTGGTGCATAGTTTACTAAACCGTGCATCCAAACTATGTGAGCATTATATATTCTTAAAAATTTGAAAATCATATTATTACCCTATTATGTTTTAACACAAATGGATCCCCCACCACTTTGGTCATTTTTGGTGCACAAAATCATTCTCAAACCCCACTCACTTTTGTTCTCCTCCCTCAACAGATCCATCTCTAAGATTTTAAGGTTAGTTTCTAAGGTTTTTGTCCATTTTAATCTTACTTATATCTTTCTATATTGGTTTCCCTGTATTTCCTTATGTGTTTTTCCTTTTGGAGGAACCCTAGTAGTGATGTTTTCATGTGATTCAATTTCATTTGATATAAGATGTGTGTATTATTCCTTGGGTCCTATTCTTAATTCTCTTGGAGTTTCGTTGTACCCACACTCCATTGAGGTAGGTGTTTCCATTATTTTCCTTTCCTATTCATTCCATTGATGCTTGTAGATTTTTAAATAAAATAAAAATGTGTTTTTCATGCTTTTGGTGTATTTTTTTTATCTTCTTGTAGTGTTTTATGTTTGAAAAATTTAGTGTAAGTGGTTTTTAAAGAGGTTCCATCAAATATGATAAATACTCAAGAACATAAGGTTTTTTAATGCTAATTAGGATTTAAAGTGAATTTCAGAACATGTTATGCAATTTTTCCTTATTCATGTTTTGATAACTTGGGTGAAATTATAAATTGGACTTGATGTGTTTTTTTATTAATCTTCATGGTATAGTGGTTTGTGGTAAAAAAATATAGAAAGATTATACCTATTTTTGAAATTTTATTTATTGATGTTGTAATTGTGTGACTTATTTTATTGGTTTAAAGAAAAGTTGTGTTTCTTTAAAATAGTTTTTAGATAATCTCATTGACACTTTAAGTGTTTCGTTGTGTGTTGGCACATCTATGGGTGCACTAATTGAACACATGGATGGGAATATAAATGAAGATGACACATTAGAGTGATTCCTTTTTTCCTCAAAATGCATCATTGGGTAATAAATGGTGTGTTGGTTCTATTTTTTATCTCTAATAGTGTTTCAAATGTGTTATTCAATGATTGTCTTGTTTTCTAAATTGAAACGTGTTTTGGTGAATTTTGGCATAAAGCCCGTTCGGCACATTTCATAAGGTTTTATGTTTTACTCGAGTTTGGAAGTGGTTTTGTAAATGTATTTGGATTTGGAAACCTTAATGGACTGTTTGGAATTCCAAAAATTAAAGTGGTCTTTTATGTTTTTTAGGAAATGAAATGTGGTTTTGAAGGTGAAAATTCATGGTTGGAATCTTAACATGTTTTGAGATTAGGTTTGACATATCATGTGATGTGATGGTCTGGTTGCCACTTGTGAATAACTTGTTGTATGATAGGAATCCCAATGGATTATTTCCATATATGGTGTATCATATAGGTGGTGTCAGTGTTTGTGGTAGGCAAGTGGGGTGAGGGTTGGTAAAGTGATTCATTCATGTGAGGGACTCTTACTTACATATTATACTATTACCATGGGTTTCTTGGGTACCTTTTAGAGGGTCGAGTGACTGTTTCTTTTGAAACCCAATTAGAAGGGTTGGTACCCTCTTGAATGGACATGTCTTGGTGAGATGTTCCACTAGATTAGTCAGTTTTGGGTGGATAGTTCGTTATAGACTATAGAGATGTACCATATTCTACTAGGTGATTCTGAATTGAGTATGTTTAGGGATCACTCTATGTTTTTCTAGGAAAATCCCATAGTTAATATCTATACATGTTCTATTTATTTTTCTATAATATGTTTGATATAAGTATTGCAAGTTTTTATCTTCTTGTTTTGGTCCCCTTTATTTTCTACACAGCCCTGTTTGGGTTACTTGGTGTGATTTTGTGGTTGGGTCTATTTTTTAAGAAAAATGTTTGTGGAAAGTGAAACTAATATTTGAAAAGGAAAATTGTGTGTGTTATTTTAAAATGATAACTTCTGGAAAGCTGTGTTTGTTTTCTTAAAGTGAAATAAAGTCCTATTTTATAAATTTATTTCAAAACTAGTGTTTATGGCCTATTTTCTGGAAAGGAAATGTATGGATTCTATGGTTTCTTTCTACTAAGTTTTTAATCCCACACCCTAATTGTATCATTCAGTGTCGATAGACCCGAGATATTTTTTAGGTTTAGGTTCCTGGTTCATATTTTCATTGCTGGAGTTATTTGGACTTGTGGTGGGTGGTTACCAATAGGTCACATGGAGATCATGGTAGCATGGTTATATTTCTTTTTTGTAGTTAGTTTCTATTTTCTTGAGATGTTATAACTGAATAAGTTTTATTAATTTATTTTATATTCAATTATTTTTTATTGTTATATTTATTCAGTTTATTTTATTTTGATCCTGGTACTGGGTTAAATCGCTCCCATAGTGACTAATTTAATTTTTGGCACTAGTTTCCAGCCCATAGGGATCAGTAATTCCCTTCAATCCATTTACCATAAAGGGTTAGATGTTAGATTGAATGGAATTTCATCCTAGTTAGTGAAATCTCATCTCTTAAATTATGACCTGTTGCACTTGACAATGAGTGACTAAACTAAGTCTTGACCTTGAGGGAGGATTGGGTGTCCTAAATTCAGTTCTACAATTTTAAATGTTTTATTTATGTTTGTGGTGAGAAACAGAGTGTACAAGTGTGGAGATTTCCTACCATGACATGGAACTCAAAATAAAATAAATTCATTTATTTAAAACATTTCACATCCATCCTTTGATAATAATCTCTTACGCAATGGAGTGAGTTGTTCAGGGAATGAAACAATATATGATGGAGCCAAGTATAGGAAGGCATCAAACACTAAATTGAGGTGTGCCATCAACCCTAATTATAGTAGGAGGTTATATATAATTTTATTAGTAATTTGAAGATTCAAAATCACTAAATAAAATAATATTAATTCAGTACTGAGATTTCACAATTAAATTATGAGGCTAAATTTAATCAACCAAATAGAATAATGTATGGATCCCAAATCCAAACCCAAAAAAGGCCATGTTCTTTCTTCATTCTTTATTGAATTTAATGTTACTTTAATTTTTATCATTTCATGTATCTTATCACTTCCCATTTCTTCCATAGAATAATAATAAAAAATAAGTAATTCTTAGGTGAATTAAACTATGTAGGAAAACTACTGATAAGCTCCTCATGTGAGACACCCCAGGGCAGCCACTTTGCTGCACTAGGAAAATAAATTTTCTTTTA
The DNA here is from genome assembly GCA_963277665.1 of Viscum album. Classification (NCBI taxonomy): domain Eukaryota; kingdom Viridiplantae; phylum Streptophyta; class Magnoliopsida; order Santalales; family Viscaceae; genus Viscum; species Viscum album. The sequence goes on along the minus strand of OY728143.1, from coordinate 930,370,172 downwards.
CAATTTCTCATGATTTGAATGCCATCAAAACTAGCACTAATTCAAAGGATCTAATTATTTGTTTTCTTATTTCGCCTTTTTCATAGAAAATAGATATCTTTTATTTCTTCAAAAAAACACAAATAATTTCTTTTCTATGTTGTTTTCAAATAACCATTTTTTCAATATATATAAAATATTTTTTCAGGGTTTTAGTATCAAAAGAAGGTTTTACACAATACTAAGAAGTCTCTCCTACAATTTCTTAATGAACTCCATAACTGGTCTAACCATATTAGTAATGTTCATGACATGGTACATTCATTTCAAGAGATTTAATGCATGATTGATAATGTCAAGGTTGATAATCAAAAACTAAAGGCCATAGAGGAAGTGAAACTAGCACTGCTCAAGTTTATTTAAGACATTCTATAATTTGATTCCTAATTGGAAAACTATAAACATCCCAACCATTTTAGTATCTAGATCCAATACGACCATGAAGAGATATAGTGGATTCATGATGAGGAACAATTTCCAGATAAGATATGTGTGGGAGATCAACAAGAAAAATAAAATTTCTTAAATGAGTATGAGGTACTACATGAGCACCGAATTCCTTAAAAAGTAGGAGACCTAGTACCATGATACATATCTCAATTCATGGAAGAGGGAGAAGCTAAAAAGGTAATGTAATTTAAAAGAAAGATATATAATCATAACTACAAACTTCTACTTTCTACCATCCAACTCTAAGGGACACTTACCAATGAATAAGAGATAGAAGATAAACCAATTATAGGAGTTAATATTATATCAAAATCTATTTCTTTTAATTGTATAAGATATGAATTGAGTATTAATTATCATTTCATTGAATCTTAATATTTGGAAAATATTTTTTGGCCTTGGAAGAAGATGAAGAAACTGGACCTCCTCCTATTTAGAAACACATGGAGATCCCCAATTTTAATGGATATGCATTTTAGGAAGATCATGAGAAAGTAGAAGTGGTTGATCTTGAGGAAAAAAGACACGTGATTCTCAAATTAAAAGAGATTATTTTAATTTCAATTTCAATTTTGGTCAAGTAAAAATGCCTCCTTAGTTTTCATTTGATCATTCAATTCATTCATACCATGTTGAATTAGAACTAGATAAAAAGTAGGAGATTGCACAAGTAGAAACCAAGAAGGATGATGATTCATACTTCATCCTACCCCATCTATGCAATTTATACTTAATTGTGAAAGGGGTGTATCTTGTATAATTAATTTATGGATCATTCTTCACTAACCAATAATTAGTGAAATATGGGAAAATCCACATGTCGTGGTTCAAATCCAAGAAGATCCACCCATCATCAGATTATGAATAACAACTAACACTTCACTTTGGAGGTAGTAAAAAGCCAGTTCCCACTTAGGGGGTCATACCAGGACTTATCATTTCTTTCTTTCTTAAATTTTATTCTTATTATAGGGTTTATTTTACCTAGTCCAATCCCCCTATCTTTTTTTGACCATTAATGACCTTATCCTTGGGCTTAATTGATTAATTTAATTTGTATGGTCATGAGGGCATAAGGCAGCCCCCAAAAAGTGGAAGAAGCGGATTGCATCTTCATGATAACAAGTATTTCATTAATAAATTATTTATGTTAAATATCCTTCTATTTTTTTATATAAACTATTTTAATCTTTAAACATGAAATTGTGTTCCCATATTTGAATTATTGCTCTACTTGAATTATTTATCAAACATGATTTTCTTTGGAATATTATGATTCAATGTTTTAGATTTCAATATTAATGTAATTGATTAAGTAAAATATAAAATTTAATTATTAAAATGAATCATGGATATTAAAATTAGGACTCATTATTTGAGCGAATTAATTGATTCATGTAAATGAAATTTTCCTACCATTTTTCATGTATTTATTTTATAAAATTCATGTGAATTGATTTAAAATTTTTAGTCTTCCCATGACTAGTTTTTACAAATCATGTGTCACATTAAAAAGTGTATTTCAAGTCCAAGTACTTCCTATTTATTCTTGATATTATTTTATGAGTGATATTTGGACATGGAACCTACCAGAACATTAACTGAAACTTTTCAAAGCTAATGACTATGAAAAAACACATTTAAAATGACTGAGGTATATTTTGAAAATACCTATCCTTGAGGAAACCAATTCCATAAACACTTGTTTATCCCATAGTGACTATGAATGAAATTGTTGGGAATGATCCAAATATCAAACCATTTTTTATCAATTCCTACACTATAATTAAGTATTTTCATTAATTATTAAAGTTGAAGTGAAGGGGGTTATGAAATTCATAGTATAAGGGATAAAATATATTGTAAGTAAAACATGAAGTGGTTAAAATTGTGGGAATTAAGAATTCTTTTGAATAATTCATTATACATTATTATTTTACCTTCTTTAAAAAAAAATTAATTATGAGTATCAAAACTCACCATCACTAGATTGATTATTTTTATCATATATAGTTAATTGGTGGAAGTGAGGTCCATTTTAACAATTAATTTTGAAGAAATTAAAAAATAAAATGTAAAAATTTATAGTAAGAAAAATAATTTGATAAAACTAAAAAAGGGTGAAATCATTCATTATGATTTATTTAGTCATGGCCCTTACATTAAGTTTGTAGAAAGAGGGAGATGTCACAATTTAAAGGGTAATGTCATTACATTTTCACTTTTGATATCATGCATTGTACTTTAAGATATAATACAACTCTTTAAGCCTTAATTTTTAAATTTCTTACCAACATTAATCCTCGGAATCATATGAACCATTATTGTAAGTCCTCATGATTTTATATTCCTTTTTCCTTTCTAAATTAAAGAAAATAGTTCATTTAAGAACCTATGGATAAGGATAAATTTATCATCACATGATCCAAAATCTACTAGAATTTATATCATGAGTGATGAAAGAAATGATTCAAAAGTGCGGTTAATAACTAATAAAAATGTTTAATACTAAAGAATTGGGTCACTCAAATTAATGAAAGGATAAGTTCTAATAATTTCAAAAAGTAAAAAAATTAAAATACTTGAATTTATTTATTCTTTCAAAAATGTGAAAATAAAGTAATAATTTACATAGAATATGAAATTTATATTTGATATTTTAATTATTTTATTTAATTTCTTTTAAATTTAAAGACTGCTAACATTGCTTCCCTCTTAATTCCATGTTTCAATTTTATGCTTGAGGACAATAATAGTTCATATATGGGGGTATTTTACACACTCACATTTCATAAATATTTTTCAATGTTATTATGAGGAATTTAAATTGTTTTTAATAAAAATCCACATATAATTCAATATTTAAAAAAAATTAGGAATTTATAAATGAAGATTCAAAATTTTATTAAGTGAAGAAATAGTTATGTGTTTTGGATATTGATTTTATTTATGAAAATTTGGATATGATTTTTCAAGTGCTTCAAATATTTACTTAGTTTGTTTATTTGATTATCATTGTTTAATAAAAAATTGGATAACTCAACCAACCCTCTACCTGTTGGCCCATACAACATATATGCATCCCATGATGGGCCACCTAGTCATGTAGACAAAAGGAAAGTCCAACATCAATGGCAGAGCCCACACTGGGGATCAGGCCCATGAAATGGCATCGTCCCACACCATTTCAATGTTCCCTTCCCTCGAAGAGATCCTTCCACCCGACTCTATTGTGTTCCACCACTAAAAGTTTTCATCTGCTACTAAAATAACTGTATATTTCCATTATCACACCATATATTCTCAGGATCATTTTTAAAGCACCCATGAAGAATCCTAGGAACTTAATAGATCACATCTTATTCCACTTATAAACCCATGAAGCATAATTTGATGATTCTTCTATCCACTTCAAATGTTAGGTGAAGGAGGAGATCTTGATTCCATATCACCATGCACCCTCAAGCCCTTATTCCATGAAAAATCTCGAGACCATCCCAAGATCATCTCGAGGACTCCATACCATCGCCATGAATCCATTTTGAAGATGAATGATGTCATTCTTGCTACTTGAGTTACCTATAGACACTATGACTTTTTGATGGATTGATGGAGACTGTTGCATTGCTAACATCATGTCTCACTATTTCCACCACTAAGAATGTCCCTAGAACTATTCAAACCAATGGTAGTACATGCCACTATTGGCTCCAACAGTTTCACATGCCACCATTGACACCAATGTAATAACATTTCACCTTTAAGAAAATGGTTTCACATGATGCCACTGGCCCAATGATGACATCTAAAGGATCCATTGCTGCTCACCCTCCCTTCTCACTGTGAACCCCATTGATTCCAACAAAATTCTACATTAACCTCTTCTCAATACTTTCATGTTCCTCACATTAGAGAACTCCATTTTCTCATGCATGGGGGATCTTATCCACCACTTATTATCTTTCTAAACATCACCAATACGCCCCATTTCAATATCCCGGTGCCCTATAGACGTCCACTAATGAGGAGGAATACCATGACCTTCTCTCACCACACCACTATCGAATTCCATGAATGAAGTGGATGCATTGTTTGAACTAACTCTATTTATAACAAGGAGTATTCCACATTAATGTAGAATGTAATTTTTGATATTACATACACCTTTAATGATCATTGATGATTTAATGATGAGATAAATAGAATTTATATAAGAGTTAAGAATGAAATAAGATAATGAAGAAGAATTCAAGATGATAAAGAAATATAAAAGTGGATACCGATTGTTTAATATTGGTTGCTACTAATGGTAGATGTGATCCACCATTAGGCCAATGGTATAAGTGATCCACCATTGGTACAATAGTGGACATGATCCACCATTTTGAATAGTAATGGTAGAAGGTTCTATTGTCACTATGGAATTATGCCTTGGTGTTGAAATTTAGAAACACTTGAGAATTAAACTTGTTTAAAGACAAATATCATTTAAAAGATATATTCAATGGTTGTGATGATATTGAAAGATTAAAATAAAGGACATTAAGAGGTTACATCGGATTATTCCCAACTAGAGGAGGATTGGAGGATCAGAATTGGGATACTTCTAGATTAATTGTTTTTTCTACTTTTTGATTTTCTTTTTTAATTTAGTTTTATTCATGTAACTCGTTATATTTATTCTACATAAAGTGTTACAACCATTGTTTTCTTCCACTATTTTATGATCTTAATATTCTCTCCTAATTTCTCTTATTCTACTCTTCTCATATCTTCCACCATGACCTTTGACACTCGATAATGGGTGACTAACCCAAGGCATGGCCTTAGGGGTTTATTGGGTGTCCTAAATTCTGTTCATCAATTTTAATTGTATTTTCATATTTTTTTTATGCGAAATTGTAAATTTTACAAGTGTGTAAATCTCCTACCATGAAATGGAACTATAAATCACTTATATTCACTAATTTAGACCTTTTACTTTTATTACCTTGGATACAACCTCTACACATGATGGAGTTGAGAAGTTCAATTGATGAAATGTCAAATGATAGAGTCTGGTCTTAGAAGGTTCCACACTATCGATTTAGTTGCACCATCAACATTGATTGTATGAGGATGTGAGATATAGTTTTTGTAGGCATTCATGGTTTCAAAATCAATAAATAATTGAATATAAATTTTACATTGACATTTTAAAATTGAATTATTAGACAAAATTTAATCAAACAACTTGAATAATGTCATAAACCCAAATCCAAACCCAAAAATGAAATTTTATTTCTTCATTCAATCTTTCATTTCATCATAGATTAATTTTTAGCATTTCATATGCCTTATAAAATTTTATTGTTTCCATAAAATATTAAAAACAGCTTGAATAGTGAGTTATTACATGAATTATACTAATTAGGTAAACAACTGATAATCTCTTTTGTTGACATGGCCCTAGTCAGCCACTATGTTGCACTAGGGAAATAAATTTTCTCTTTTCATGCCCCACAATAGGCATTCGATCAATACATTATGATACATAATTACATGATTAAATCGAGTTTATGAAATAATTTATAAGTGGAACTTATCATAAGGAATGGGAACTGTATCAATGCTTGTAATTAAAGAGTAATAATGATCTTTTTTTGATAGGATTGAGTCAATATTTCAAAGGGATGTAATCTGCCAAACATTATCATCATATGATAAAATGGTATCATGTAATAAAAATATAGATAAAGTATTATATATAGAATTTGGATTCTAATAGAAGTAACATAAGAATAGGATATCTGGGAAAAATAAGGATAAAGGGAACAAAGAAAATAAGTATTTTCCCACATGTGATAATTATAGAAAGAAACACCATAGTATTTTCTTAAGTGGAATGGATGTTTTCTCAAGTTTCAAGAGAAATTCCACCGTTATTGTGATTTAAATGGAAACAAAAAAAATCATATGTGTAATTATTCAACTACAAGTAGATGGAACACTATGGAAGTAATTGTATCAAAAATCAAAGGAATATACCTCAAGATAAAAAAATGGATCATGGTCAATCTTATAGAGTTACTGCAGACAAAGATGGATGATTATTATGCTCATATTTGGATTTAATAATTATTTAATTTGAGTATTTTATCAATTATAACCTGGTTATAATAATTATAAAATATATAAGGATTGTATTGTAGTTATTTTTTATTAACTTTATGAAAGGTTATTTTGAAATATAACAATGGCCATGAAAAATGATTCAGTTCCATGTTGAACTTCTTGATAAAAATATTATTAAGGTAACTATTTACCATAATATATTCCTGATGTCGGGATAATTATGTTGGGATAAAGAGATGATTGATATAGATAAACTAAATTTGATATTACTGAATACCTTGGGATTAATTGATGAGTTTTTTACAAAGTGTTTTACACTATCATTCATGTAGTTTACATCATCTTTTTATTTAAGGAATATATCTAACAATATGTATGTTATTTAAGGAATAAGGAATATTTCATTTTTGAAATTTTATTTTATAGTAATTTAGTTTATTACCGTGTTTAAAGAGAATATATGAATAAGGTATTCACATGTTTAGTAAGAGACTATTAATATAAGCATAATTTTTGTAAGAAATTAATGATAATATCATTTTTGAAAATTTGTGGCCTTCTTTATAATGTTTTATATCATAATCCTTTAGAAGGATCATAAGGTTAACCATTTATGAAATGATTTAAGTTGAAATTTGGATGTAGTTTTACAGACTAATTTTTTACTTCTCAATAGAGTGATTTATACACATTCGATAACATGTGCTAACGATATTGGTTTTGGAAAAAAGTTAAAGGTTGAAAGAAAGACTTATAACTCTTTTATTGATATTATGGTTTGTTAAATGTGAATTTTAGATCTTTATAAAAAAAAATTGGATGTTAATTTCAAGCAGTAAGGGTTGAATTGGAAAAAAAATTATGTATAACCAAAGGATTAAATTATGCTTATGAAATTGGAACGTATCAAGTAAGTATATTTCCTTATATTCTTAAACAGTAAAACTAATTCCTCATATTTAGGAAAAATATATTGAAATACAAAGATTATCCTATTACATTCGAATCCAATGAATAATATTTTCTTTTAAATCATCACAAATTTATAGATTTGATCCCCTTAACTTTTCATTGATCATTCACTTTCTTGTGAACATTAACCTCTATAATTCTCTATAATTATTTATGTTTTTCTTCCATTTCCATATCTTCACTTCCCATAAATATTCTCCTACTTGAAATTCAAGTTATATCTTATTCCATATGATCTTGGCACTTCAAATTTTTTCCTATGAAGGGTATTTCGTATTCACAATTTTTATGATGTGGGGTTACAACTAAATAATTTTTAAATATAAAACATTTTACCAAGTTCGAATTGCAAGGATGCGATGTATTTAAGGATAATAGAATGTAACACCCCAAAATTATAAAATAATAACATTTTATTCTATATCATATGTGACATGAAACTCTATGCTTAGTATTCAATACATTAAACAATGAGTTTATCTTCCATTACACATATTAACTAGTTTCTCTAAAGCTTGTGTTACACATAAGACCTTGTTTTTCTAAACAACAATATACTATTAATATTATTATTTAATATGACAATTATCATTTATCCATTCGAATAGAATGTAAGAATATGATGAAATAAATTTTCCAAAATTTTAGTTTTCACATTTCTATTCATTATCTATTGATTATAAATAAAATAATAACAATTTTAATGAGAAAGAAACTTTTTCTGAAAAATAGTTTTTTTCTAAAATAGGGTTTACTCTCACTTTGAACACATAATTTAAAATTAATTTTTATAAATCATAGAAAAATTATTTTAAAAGATAATAAAATTTTTAATATCAAAATATAAAAATTATCTTAAGGTAATGTACTGGTATTTTTTTGAAAAGTTTCATTTTTAATTAATAGTGGAAAATACTGAATTTTAATTAAAACCAGAATTTTCGTTTAAATAGTTTATAATGTTAAATTATATTTTGAATTGGGTTTAAAGTAAAATTACATAAATTTTATAGCAATTAATCTACTTTATTTCTATATAATAATCTTCTTGTTGAATTTATATATAAAAACTTTGTAATCTTTTGAACAATATCACTTTAAAACCCCACGTTTTCTTCACATTGACTAGATTAATTTTAAATTAAAATTTTCCACTTATATGAATTTAATTTATAAAAAAAGGATTTAATATTTTAAATTCAAATAATTTATATTTTATAACAATGAAAAATTAATTTTTTTTTTCCAAAATAAATAGTGAAAATAGAAAAAATTAGTTTTTCTAGTTATGGTAAAAATTAATTTTCCAGGTGGTTAAACTAAAAATAGAATGGTAAAATGGCCTATAAAAATGTATAAAAACTATTTTATGTCTATATTTTGACCGTTAACCCTATATGGTCTGATAATTTCCTATTTCATGACCCCTATGACATATGAAAACTGTGGGAGAACTCAATTCTTTTCAAAAATACCAAGTGTGTCATCCCCCCCACTTATAAGGAGACATCACCTATCCTATTTTCTTCACACAATAAAACCATTTTTTCATATATTAACATCCCAAATAACTTCAAAAATTCCATCCACTCATCATAGAGTCCATATTTTGGGAATGAATACAACCTAGGAAGGCCTTAGTGAAAACCTAAGGAGGATACCCGAAGAAGATATAATATTCTTCAACGAGCGACTTTATTTTATTTATTTATCGACAACCATAAATTATTGTTAAACCATGATGATATAGTAAAATTTGTATATAAAATATGTTGGACTATTTTAATAATAATTTAATGACCAAAAACTACCAAAAACATCCATAAAATGGGTTATGAAATCACTGTTTGTGTGTACGGAAGACTACCACCATGCCAAGCGATGTCATTTATTCTTCCGTTACCACCTATCAATGATGGGTATGAAGATGAATATTAAGTATATATATGATATTAATTACATAATTAAACCTACTTAGTAATTATTTCATATATTCATTTTTTACTTTCTATTCCATATGGGATATGATCATCGCAAATGTGTACGACGAACTACCACCTCATGAAGTGATGTGATTCGTCTTTAACTAATGTTTTACATGGAATGTAATAAGGATAATGTTAATGATTATATATGATTTAAATGACCTATTAATTATATTAATGAAATATTTATCATTCTGTAATAATAATATATATAGTTTTCCTTCATACCTTTTCACTCTCTTAAATATGATAACATTGTTCGTGTACGTGTGGGCTACCACTTTCACGAAGCGATGTGACTCTCTTTTCATCACCATGTCACATGGATTATATATATAAGTATATTATATAGTATTTATGATATTATGATCATTATATAATGATAATATATTACATATCATCTTTCTATAATGATCATTTGAGAATTAAAATGTTACTCAATCAAATGTATGGCTTGTCATCTCCAAGATTGTAACATTCGTAATTTTTCATAACCATTGTTCATGATTAGTATTAAAATTAATATTGATGTAAAATAGGATAATTATGTCATTATTTTTTATTACCTTTATTATGAAACTATATAATATGTGTAGGAACCATATGTTTCCTAACAAAAGACACATGACAAAGCAATACAATTAACACCCGGGATAATGAAAATAATGAATGATTATTAATTTATATTCGATAATATGTTATAAAAAAGTAATATATTAAATTATAAATATTAATATGGTTGTTGTGAAATTTAATAACATTTTTAAAACCACAATAAATTAGTTTAAATAACTTTTAATCAAAATGAAGTCTGAGGTAAGGAATTACTTAACTCAATTTTCGTTTATTCAGAAAAACTTCTACTTAATAGATTATGTCATTATAATAATTTTTTTATAAAAAAGTATAAACTTATTTTTCTTTCCAATTTTTCTTCATGGATTTATTTTTGAAACACATAATTTATTCATTGATTAATTCATAGTTCAATGTTATAATAATTGTAATGGTTTATTTCATAATATCATTCTAATCGAGGTAGTTTGTTCTTGAATTTATGATCCAGGAAATTATTTAATTATTTTTTAATAAAATCATTTAACTTTATTCCCCTATGTTTATTAATGATATTTTCAAGTGATATTTACATTTTATAATATTTTTTAATTAAATTAATTGTGAATTGTTTTTTAATAATATCTGAATTTATTTCTCTCTTCTGCCAAAAATTTATTTTCTTCCAAAACCTTGTTTGATAAAAATGTTATCAAAAATGTCTCTATCATTTTCAAAATTATTTATTAAAAAAATACATATTTTTACTCATTAATTTTTTTCCAAAATAATTTCTTTCTAGCTTTTACTGAAAATGAGAAAGGAATCCTTTTGTTGATTTTCAAATATAGAAATTTCCCAGCCATTTTATAGTGAAAAGGAAATGATATTTTTAACTTATATGGAATATATAGAATTTCCCACCCTCATGGATATCATTTATTTTTTATATTCTAATTTATGTTCATGAGGATATTTTTTAAGAATTTTTTCTAAAAGTTTTTTTCAAAGGAAAGGATTTTCCAAAAAATCAAATGGAGAAGGATGTTTTCCTCATAAATGCTTTTAAATATATTTTTGGGGTATTTTTATTCGTCAATGAATCCATAACATTATAGTAATAATGATCCACTAGGTATATGTTTTATTTTACTCAACTTTATTCTTTATTTGGATGGTTTATGATTAGTTTGATAGTGAATGTTCTATCTTGATACCATTTTCTATATTACTCTGGATGGTTTATGGTTATGTTCATTGATTGGGTAAAGTATTCACATTTTTTATGCTAGTTTTTCAATATAAATGTTTGTTTAGTTTTCACCATATTATATGAAGAATGAAACATACATATTATATGATAGGTGGGGCCACCTATAGCCCCTCGGATAATTGATAGATCTCATGAGATGAATCAGTTGGCCAAATTAGATGGGTTTCTACCCACATATTTAAACTATATTAAGGTTAGATCATGACAATAACTATCTTGATGATATTTATTGATAGTCTATATGTCCAAAATCCTCAATTTAATCATTATGATTTCATTTGTTGATATTCCATGTGATTATATGATTAACTGAAATATTTATGGTCATTCTTTCAAGATCATGTGATTATTTATATAGAATCACTTTATCATCCAATATTTATTCAATATTATGATCAATTTACTAATTAAATGGAATATTTTTCATTTATATACCTTTAAATGTTTATTATTCTTATTTATTCATGATTTCTTCTAGTGTACTTAATCCTTAATTAGCATTTGAGCACGCCCTTATTTGTTTCATTTTGCCAGGAACCCATGAAGTGTACTATGTTTCATATACAAAGATATATTAGATGGAATAATTATATTCTTGAAAAAAAATATGCTTCAATTTTTATATTCAAATTTTATACAAGACTCAAGTATGTATCTGTTTTACAAAAAATACTAATCTATTAAGTCCTTTGGGATTTGATTCCTCGTATATTATGCTAGTGTAAAAAAGAAGGCACTATCTCAGGGCTAATAGGGTTAGGTTCATTACATCTTTTCTATTTCATGTGTTATACCATAATAATATTCTTATGAAACCCTCTTTTTCATGTATTATTCTTTTATGATATGGTGAAATGATTATGAAACCTATCTTTTTTCAAAAAGTTATGGTTTGATAAAAACAATTATGAAACCCATTTATATTCATAAGTTCTGATATGATGAATGTTTTATGATCATGTGGAACACATATATATTATTTTCATTATTTTATGGGTAGAACCAATATCTATTTCCAATTAATTGGGAAAAGATTTATATCTCATGAGATAAATAGGACTATAATGGGAATTACACACATTTCATTAAGGGATTATGTCCACTATGATAGTCTAGGGAGTGAACCATTATTACTAAAACAGTTTGTGTAGTGATATCATTCCACTATAATAGTCATTGTAATGAGCCTTGAACAACTATGGAAATGATTATCGATACTTATTTATATACTACAATTCTATGTATTAATCCAAAGTTATTCCCTCACAGCTCATGTTCTTTGATTTTAGAATGATTTATGTATTATTAATAACCAATCTATATTTCATGACTCAATATTATGATCTTTGATATACAGGGTATGGTTTTGAAATGTTATTACCTTGTTCACATACCCTTATTCTCATGTTATACTTATGAATACCTCTTTTTAACCCTTATTGGGCATCAAATATCAACCTTTATTATGTATTATTTACCAAGGTTATGAATAAATGTATTATATATGATATTTATGTGAAGTGTGATATTGTTTAAGAACATGGAATTAGATAATGTAGTTCACATATGAACCAGTTGTTTATGTGTCCAAGTATCCAAATAAACTATAATTATATGATCCTCAGGGGTTTTTTTGTGTAAGGTAATGAATATTTGTGAAAAAAGATGTAATATATATGTATTAGATGTTTGGGTCTATTAATAGATAACTACCCATGTACCCACTTATAATTGGGATATATTCCCATTTAACATCTAATCTCATTATATATAAAACTACTCCTAACTCATTTGAGATATATAAAGGATCCAACTATATTATTATTATAGTTTCTATATATCAATTCCACATGATCACAAATACATTCATCATTTCATTATAACACAACTAACCCATGGTAAATATATGGGTTTCTTAAAAACATCATAATAACATCATAAATGTAATTCATACAGTGAAATAAAGTTGATTGTATCATAAGATAATTTCCCCTAGTTAAGCATTATAGTTCATAAAGTAAGTTTACATAGATGAAAAATTATTTTATAAAATAATTATAAATATTCTTTGAAAAACAATGGAAACATACTTTTATATTATTAATATGTTAAAACTAAAATTTATAAGAAAAATAGGAGTTATATTTTCTTTATAAAATCATGTAAAACATTAAAATAAATTTAAATATATTGAAATTATATTATTATGGGAAAAACTATTCATGTTGAAAATGATTAAAAAATATTCATAACAATATTATATAGATAATTTTAAAACTATTTCATTTAGAGAAAAAATGATTCCTATAAAAAAAATAAACAAAAAAAATTGAAAAAATACCATTAGAAATAATTTAAAATTAAATTATAACTTCTATAAAACAGTCTTGTAGAACATTAATATAGGGGATAAATATTTCTTTCCAAAATGTAAAAATAAGTTCATCTTTTCTAAAAAAACATTATTTCAACATTTTTTAATATCACTATGAAGAAAATGGAAATATTAGTTATAGTGAAATAAATATTAAGTGGATAAAAAATTAGGTTTAAGATATAATGATCATTTAATTTCTTACAATGGAAATTGAATCATAAACCATCCCTATAAAAAGTGACATTAATGCTTAAACCCTTATAGCTTTCATTAACATTGAATCAAAATCCCATGAAATAAATAACATGAAATAAAACAATATATATCATTATTAAATATTTAATAATGATATAATATTTAATATAGGTTTCATATACACTATATAAATGAATATGGGTTCATAATTTGAAAAATGTCTCTAAGAAGGATATTTGAGATGAAAATCTCTTACCTCACATACTGACATGCTTCATACAACATATAACCTGTAGTAAAATATATATAGATATATTATAATTATATACAAGAACCATAATCACTCTTATATTCCTATATATAATTATCTTATAATTTCTTAGTAGCCATTTATTTACAGATCGTCATTCAAATCCATAGTTTGGTGAAAATTATTTTTTTTTCCATTCTTATTTTGTTTTAAAGATTCTAGTCCTTGTATGTTGTTAATGGTTTCATCATACCCATTAACTTAATGAAATAATAAATATCATTTCCACTAATTATTAAAAATTATAATAATCCATTTAAGGCGGTGATGAAAAATGATTTACATCACTTTATGGAGGCCGTATTCTGTGCATACACACATATGTTGTTTTTATTTTTCATTGCATGGAAATAATAGAAGGTAGAAAATATGATATATTTAAAGATACAATATTATGTCATAAATATTTAATATTTTCACTAAATATATGTATATAACTATCCATGAGTGACGGTGATGAAAAATAAAATATATCGCCTCATGCTATTCTTAGTCTGCATGTTTGCATGAGCAGTATATTCATTATCAATTGGATTGATCAAAAGTAGATAATGGTTATTCCATGAACATAATAAATATTTATTATAATTTGGATTATTATTTAATAATATTATGATGGATATGATAGATTCAAATGAGGTGGAAGAATAAATAAACTTAGAGAACTTTGTCAAGGTAATTTTTTCTTCCTCGGGTATCAAATTTTGGATTATACCTTATGTCTTATAAATTTAGTATTTTTCTAATAAAAAACCAATAGGATGTAGGGATAATATTTTTGATTTTTTATTTGTATATATTTTTTGATATATGGTGATCAATTTGTGTGGATATATAAGGAAAAGTAGTTCCCTTTTACATATGAGGGGAGTGACATCATTGCAATACCCTTAAACTTAAAATAATGTATAGACATTTTCATTGGAATGTGGAAGAAAATGGGCCTAATTTAAAATATAAGGTTATGGGATGTCTAGATACACTAAAAACTGAAAATAATGATAAGTCTTTTCTGATATTATAAGCCTTATATTTTTGTTTAACCCATTTTAACCTATTTTAATCTTTAACATGATAATTTATCGTTAAAACATGGTAACTTATTTTTATAACTAAAAATGAAAATAAACATAGAAAAAAAGTTAAAATTTTTTATTCCAAATATGAAATCAAATTTATCATATTCAATTTATAATCGTGGAAGAAATAAATTCAAATATGAGTGTACAAAACATTTAAACCTCATTTTTTTGAAAAAAATGTATAGTTAAGCTTAAAAAATTATTTTTATTGTTTTCCTAGTAAAAACTATTAGAAAAAAATTAATTTCTTTTATATATTATCTAATAATTTATATTAAACTACTTACTGATATTAATTAATTTAATATATTTTCATAAAATACATTGCACACATAAAATTAGTTTTCATATAAATATCTCTTTTTACCTTCAAATTAATTTATCTTAATTCCAATCTATTATAAAATCAAATTACAATTTAGAATTAATTTTTCATCTTGTATAAAAAATATTTTTATATATTTTTAAAAATATTACTAAGATAAATTCTCATTTAAATAAAATATGTGTAATAAAATACTGTTTGAACAAAAACATTTCCTTTTAACCAAGAATTATTAAACCATAATTACTTATCATTTTCAATCCATTTAATTTATTTAATTAAATTATTCTATTTATTAATACATCAATTTTATAAATAAATATTATTGATATCATTCCTTAAAAGTATAAAATTTAAAAAAACATGATTCAATAAGTGAATTTAAAGTATCTTATCGAGAATTAATGGTATTTTGTTTAGGAAATTTCATCCTTTTTTAAAAGTATTTTATTTTATCAACTTCATTTTACTATATAATAATTTCTATCCTTTTATATTTTAACAAATCATTATTCACTATTATTTGGTTTTGTGTATATCACAAGCTATCTAATATAAAAAATTTATCAAATATAAATATCTTCTAAAATATAAATATAATACATTGATGATCTCAAACCACCCTGTATACATTGGATGAGAGGAATAAAAAAGGGATAAAAAGAAAATAGGATTTGATCCCCACATTCCCTTTAAACTACCTCGAAAATCAATCATTAAGGAAAATGTTTAATGTAAACACAAAAAATACTCAGAATTTCTCATAAATATGATTTGGACTATAACTGATACATAGTATCCCTCTACCAGCCACCCGATGTCCCTCCACTAACCACCAAATAGCCCCCCACTAGCCATATTATGGCCTCTATTGGACACATGGTAGCCAAAACAATATTAAACCCAAACATATTACTCTACTGGGTTACTAGTGTAATCCAACTTTCTATATAGTGGTTTTTAAAATTTCTCTTGAATTAACCCAATTATAATCTAACATATCTTGGTTCTAATAAAACATGGAAACTTGTTTCATTTCAAACACCATATTATAACACTTATTATCCTTGAGATATGTCATTCTGTATATCTAGTAAAATTATTCAGTCACCATGATCTGATTTTTTCCAAATCCAGGAACTTCCTTATTTATGATCATACACCCACAATTCTTGACTTAGATAAACTTTATTTTCTTTTAAATTATAATGTTTTGATCGATTATGAATAGTATAAATTCCTTGAATGTGATTAGTTTACTAAATTATTGAGTTAATATACTTGATCATGTTTAAAACAAATCATTAAATGTTGTACCATGCTATTTCTCCTCTAAAAATCCATATCCCTCCCACTATGGTGCCACCTAAATAGGTATACAAATAATGATATCATAATTTGATGATATTTATGAAAAAAAATCTAATGAGAAATGTATAACACCTAGAACTAATGTCATTTATTTAAATTAGAACACTGCCATAGTAATGTTATAACCTATAAATTTTCTGAAAAAATAAAATAGAATATAAAATCTCATATTCATGAATCTACCGACTAATAAAGAATCACTTCATGAAAAGTTCATTATAATCTCCAATGAGTATGGAAATTATTTATTATCAAGAACAAAACTATCATATTCCCTTAATTCTATGCATGTCATTAACTAAGTGTATTTTCTCCGATCTAGTATTGAAAATCAACACCTAATCATAGTGTTTTCCTTTCAACCGGCATATCTTATCTACATGTATAAAAGATAAAACATAAATACAAAACTATAGCTAGTTTATTTTCACCTTACATGTCATTATGAAATTCATTATTTTCCTCGCATTAAATAAATCACACTCTCAAATAATTAATGGTGTACTTCCCATAATAGGATCACATCTATCCTAATTCAATGAGCCTATAATATAAAAATTATATCACCTCAATATTATCATCATTTATAATCCAAGATCATTACAATTTTATAAACCCATTGCATAATTCCACACAAGGTTTGATAGTTTTTTGGAACTCTATTCTACAACTATCTAATTCTTTAATAATCATTCACTAAAATACCCATGTCATTAGGAATTCACTAAAAATGTTTTGACTTTAATCACATGTATATGAATATAAAATTTCTACTTGATGCGGACTCCACACTATCCCATGTGAAATCTGTTTGGTTCCAAAATCACTATAGTTAAGACTATAAATTCATCAATAATCATTTTTATCCACTCAACATATCAGAACTTTTTAAAACCTATTAGTTATCTAAGTACCACTCATAGTGATCAAGGGGTCATACCTTATCACCAATACAATATAACCCTCTAATATTAACCACGTACCCCATAAATTCTTTTTTTATTGTGGAGAAAACTATACTAACCTCGTCTATCACTCATTTCATACATCATTACATCATACTTATACCAATCAATCAATCTTTTACCAACCTTAGAGAAGAAACTACTATGACTTACATCAGAAAAAATATACTAAGGTGTAAATATCACTATAAGAATATATGGTTACACTGCTATAACTCACTCCATATATATACCTCTAATTATGGGGATCAAATAGAATTCATGTTTTGATACACATGACCCATTATCTGAAATAAACCTTCTAAATAGGCTGGTAATTTCTCCAATCATATCCCATAATCCACACCATGAGTAATTAATCTTAATTTCATTATGACTAAATTCTCTCCTATGATATATGGAATCAATGAAACATCACATAAGTCATCTACCACCGCACTCAATAAGGTCATCAAAACACTTTCTTAATCTATACTAAAGTTTTCAATGCAAGACACATATAACCAGGGAATTATAAATTACATGGAAGAAATAAGTATATTGTTTATGTTGAACTATTTGAAACATATTTTTCCTAATGAGTCATATAAAACCCTTATGACGTTTATTTTAAACCCCAATAATAATATTCATGTGACTACCTATTGGATCCTCACCAGATTCCAAATATCTCTATGCAGTTGAGAAACTAAGGATCCCTCAATTATATCATAATATCACTTAAAAAATCTTTAATATTCTCTAATTAATACATCTAACACGATAATAACGACTAATAATACTAATATAATCATAATTCTCACTATCACAGGGAAAAAATAAATTTATTTTATCCTATATACAGTATATGTAGTTTTAAAACCCACAATCTTTCCCATGGAAAGTGATATTTCAAGGAAACACTCGAGAAATGAGGAAAAATACCACTATTTTATATAAAATCACATTAACTAAAAATAATATGATATATGACATAATAAAAAACTAAACTCATCTCCTGGTGAGTTTTTTCTCATAGATATATACCATACCTGACTAATCAAGAGATTTTTCATTTGATTTATGCTAATAATAATTTATATGAAGTATTATCTATTAATTATTTACCATAAAATCTGAAGTAAATTGACATACCTTTACCCTTCCCAAAATCACACATTTCCCATGTGTTATTTAGATAATGTGAAACATCTACCCATTCTCCATGAATTATGCTACATCACCATTATAGGACTAAACCCTTTCTTAGGCTATCATCATTATCATTTCATATTGATAGATAATAGTTAAAATAACTTATGTATCATGTCGTGTTCTTAATTGACACCATCATCGCTAATATATCATCATTACAATGCTCCTCAACCTAACTATGGGACTAAAAACCCATATATTTTATCGATCATGATTGAATGTACATGATTCCATACTCATGAAACTAAAGGTAATGCATTTTCCAACACACCCAATCTATACCTCTCTTCCATTTCTGGTTTTTGAAATACCCATGCTTCCAATAGAAAGGTCATCATGAAATCCTCTTAAAAAATAATGATTTCACTATCAAACAATTTTAATCAAGCATTTCAGTAATGTGGGTTCTTTTAATAAATAATATATATATATATATGTAATTCAATAAATCAACAAATAAAATGTTTTTGATTTATTAATTAAACAAAAACCATTTTCTAAAATAATTTTTCATTCCCATAGATCAAAAAAATTTCATGTGAACCTACATTCCATGTATGAGGTGTATACACATACCTCTTATAACCCTAGTAAAATTATAAAAAAAATAAACCATCAAAATAAAATATACCATATTTAAATAAAATCAATAATAAAAACAATAAGAAATAACCACAACCCTAACTCCGTGGTAACATCGATTTCTTCCTATACATGTGCTAGATAGACATAAATATAAAAACGTTTTCTAAATTTTAGACATTTTATACATCTATGATGAACATATAGAATTTAAAAAAAATTACATTTTTCTAGTTATAATGTCTATATCTCAATTGTTGTTTGTATACTCGAGCCAGGTATCCCCATCACCTCATTTTTTTCTCCTTATATACTGGATGTTGTTAATTATTATAGGGGAACAAACAATATCTATTGATAAGATCATAACCTTAGTATCATAACATATAATACAATATAAATAACATGGAAATCCTTTACATATATCAGTATCCTCACAATTTAGAATCCTAATATAAGATTAAAAATAGAAAAACATTGTACTATAAAAATTGAACCTTATCTCATGTCACATAGTCAAACATTAAGAGATGATCATCCCATTAGAGGATACTATAAAATATATAAAAAGGATAAAAATAAAACAGATAAATTAATTTTTTTTTCAACTCCCAGACTAAACTCATTTTTATATCCACATGTCCACCATGAAATATTGGCTTGCTTACCTATAGTAGACACTCATTCTTTACACACAAGATACTATAAGGTACTTTCATTCACTACGGGTCTTGCACATGTTGTGAGAAAAATATTCTATTGGACATCACAATAATGAAAAAAAATTAAAACACGTATAGATATGAACACATGAAAATATTGAAATGAATTTAGTTATATATATATCATATATTCATATTTTGGGTCTTTATAGACATATAATGTAACCAAAAATCTTGGTAGTGCCTATCTGGATCAAGGTTAATATTACTGAAAATATTTTCCCAAGTATAATTTCAATATTATTATTGGTAAAATCCATATATTACACACATGTTCTCCTATATCCATTTATATAACTCCCATATAAATTATAGGATCTTCATCTATCCCATCCAAAAATATAAGAATTGGGTGTGAGAAATATATTTGATGCACACTACTAGTTATTAGGGGTCCCTAACCCATTTGAAATGATAATAATCACATGACCCACATCTATAATGTTTATAATAATAGTGATAAGGTAGAGTAATACCCCATGATTCGAAAAGGAAATATTATGTAAAATATCATACAAGATATGCAACATCAAGCTTAAATGAACAATGAAATTGTATTATTTCAATGTGACTATTATAAACATGCAATTAAATTTCTGGATATGAATAAGAATAAATAATTTATAAAATAAACATAAAAATACTACTCAATATTAATGTAATGAAAATTTCCTAAAAAATAATCTCCAAATTTTTATTAAAGACATTTTATTCATCATAAATAGGTTTTATTCAAAAATCAATTTTTCTTTTTTTATGAGTAAATATTATAATTAATTCAATGAATTTATAAAAAATTTATATAAAAAATTTATTTAAATATTTAATATATCATGTTTCAAATTAACTTAAAATATATTTTTGATAATTTTTTGAAAAGATTGATTTTACACTGAATAGTGAAAAATACTGATTTTTTTTAAACTATATTTTTCTTTTAAAATATTTAACTAGTAAAAGAGTATTTTTCTTCAGTAATAAAATTTAAATAGTTTTTTTAAATAATTAAATTATGATTTCTAAAATTTATTTTATATTTAAATTAAGTTTAAAGTTGTTTTATATTTAATAATGACAATTTTCTAAAAAGTTGTTTTTCATTGTGTTTTTCCCGTTTAATTTTATATTTAATTCTTTCACTTTTTTTGATAAATTTTAAAAAATGTATTCAATATTTCCAATCAGTGATT
The DNA here is from genome assembly GCA_963277665.1 of Viscum album. NCBI lineage: Eukaryota > Viridiplantae > Streptophyta > Magnoliopsida > Santalales > Viscaceae > Viscum > Viscum album. The sequence goes on along the minus strand of OY728143.1, from coordinate 930,348,471 downwards.
ATAAACTTATAAATATGTTCATTTAATTTTTTGGTGAATATGAATTGTAAACATGGTAATTTTTTGTTACTATGGTAAAAGGAAAATCGGGTAATTAAAGGTTAAAAATAAAATGACAAGGATTAAAAAATTACCATAAAAATTGAATAAATCTTATTTTATTCTTATATATATTCTATAATCATCCTAAGGTCTAATTTATGACTATTTTGGGAAAACTGGATGAGATTATGACTTTTATAATAGTTTTCTAATAAAAATATAAACATGTGACTCTCTTGTTTTTTATAACTAAAAAATTTTAACATGGGATTTTCTTAAGGAAATGCTTGAATATAAGTATTTATTTGAAAATTAAAGTATTTAACTTTATTAGGGTAATTTATTTTTAATTTTTACTGAAGAAATATTTACCTTAAATGCTTACAGAACGCTAAGGTAGTAATTATTCAATTAATAAAAAAATAAAATAAATTATATTGAAAATATTATAAAAACAATAATTTTATATAAATAATTGGATAAAATTATTTTATATATGACCATATTTATAGATATTGTAAAATATTTATTTATAATATTATCTGTTTTCTTGATATTATTAAATTTAATTTAATGAATAGTTTGGAAAATTGGAATTTTGAATATTTTATAGTAAATAATAATTTATGAATAGATATAAAATTAATAAAAAAAATTAATTAATAAGAATTATTAGGATAAGGTTTAAAATGTAAAACATGGTCCATTTATGTTTCTTTGGTCATTTTATAGTAATTCTATTAAACTTCAAAAAGTTAAAAAATCATGTTTTTAGGGTAAGAGTTAAAGGGGTTAAATAGGGGTCATAACCAGAAGATAATGGAAGAGATATAGATAAAAACTATATATTTTTTATTTTTTTTAAGATTATTTATACCAATACTCATCTTATACTCACAATAAATCACTTATTATCCATTTTTATTTGAATATTAATTTATTTTAATTTAATATTTTCTAAAATTTCAACCCCCCCCCCCCCATAAGGGAGATTATTCTTCTCATTACTTCATACTTAATAACCCATTAGGTTTGGAAAATACCTACCCAAATACCTTACAAGACTTTATACCCTTTTCTAATGAAATTATTTTAGGCACAACACTAACCTTATAAGGCTTATGGTGTCAATCAAAGGAGGTTTTCCAAATAAGATTTATAATATTTTCTTCTTGTTTTAGTTTTTTTCTTCATCCACCTCAATTAATTATTCTTCAATCGTTATTAAATAATGATGAAATTAAACTCTCTATATGGATATGTTATTATGTTAAGAGTATAAACTATATCCTTTTTTATCATCCATCAAATTGGAGAAGAATTCATCATTTGGGTGTATGGTAGACTCCGGCTTCGTGAATCAATGTTATTTTTTTCCATGACCGTCTCTTAAGAATAGTAATATTTATGGAATTAATGTTTATATATTATATTAATGATATGTTTATAATTATAAATATGTAATATATCATATATTTTCTTACCATTCCATGCACTAAAAAATGACAACCTCGTCTATGAATACATGTTGACTACAACCTCCATGAAGCGATGTGATTCTTTTTTCATCAAAACATCACATGGATGATATATATATAAGTATATTTAAGGAATTAATATGATATATATGATATCATGATCATTCTGGAAAGTTAAAATAATACTTACATTTTTACATATTTATTGTTGAAAAATGAAAACGTTACTCATGTGCATAAACGACCTATTGTCTCCATGATAATAATGCAGTTAATTTTTCATAATAATATTTAATGTTTGGAGTTAAAATTATTATATTTTTATAAAAAAATTGTAGTTATTTTAGGATATTTATTCTAGAGATAATGGAAAAATGACCTCTCTGATGATATTCAACTTACCAATTTAATTGTGGACTTATGAACTGAATATCATCAAAATGTCCAATATGAACTTAAGTGATTATGAAATTGTATATAAAATTGAAATAAGTAACATAAAATGAATAATAAATTTTAAGAAGGTATTAATCACGTATAAATTAACTTATTTTTATTATTCTATATGATAAATAACATACGGGACAAATTAGACTCATGGTAAGGGTTTTTTGTCTCAATTTTACTTCTGTGAGTCTTATTCCATATTCACTATTTATTTATTTTGTGTGGGGAATACACATTCCATTTGATATATTATATAATGAATCACTTTTTATTCCTTTTATATAGAGTTTCATTTGGATTTATAAATTTCATGGGGCTTGTGATTCAAAATAATCTCAAGTGGAAAGGGTGTATTTCATAATCTCATCATTATTCAAGATTGTTATTTTTTTAGTCTTAGTTGAGGAATATTTCTCTTGCATTTCCATATTTTCTAAAAATTATTTCATATTTTTTTTAAAATCTAAAATGATTTTTTAAATTTATTTTTACATTATTTTTTATTTTTAAAAAATATTTAAATATAATCTGCCTATCTTTTTTTGAATAAGTTACTTTTTTATTTCTCTTACAAAAGTGTGAAAGGGGTGTTTTTTAACTTATACGAACTAATATTATTTTCAATATGTCATGAGAATGTAGTTATTTGATGATTAATTTACAATTTTACAGGTCTTTTTTCGAATAATATTTTTCCATTTTGAAGTGCGTAGGTTTTTTTAAACAGAACTGATTTTAAAATGGAAAAGTTGTTTTTTTAAGAATTATTCCAAGTGATATTTAAAAATAATTTTCCATACAAGATGAAATCCTTTTAATTTACATAATATATAATTTGTATATAATCAAAGTATTTCATCCTTTTTTTCTTTTTATGGTTTATGTTTATGGTGAAAACGTGAAATTTGTATGATTCCAATTTAATTTCCTTGGGATACGTTGTGATGAAATGATTATAAAACCCACTTCTTTTCATGGGTTTTGATGTGTTGAATGGTTTATGGTCATATGGAACACATATGAATGTTATTTATTATTTTTTGGGTGGAACCTATATATCTGATGTACATGGATTTTTCATGTATTTTAATAATTTTCTAACTTAGTTTTTTTTAATTAGTTTAACCATTTTTTATATTTTTAGTTTTTTTTGTAGTTTTGTAGTAATTTAGATATTTTGATAATTTTTAGTTAATTTAATACTTATATTAGTAATTTAGTATTTTTATTAGTTATATTAATTTTATATATTATGTTTAATAGTATATTATTATTATTAGTCTTGATAATTTTTGTTTATTTTATTTTATTAACTTTATTAGTATTTATATATTTTAATTATCTATTTGTATTTTATTTTATTTCATTATTTTTATAGTATTAATAACATAGTATCATTTTATTAGTTTATTATCATTATATTTAATAGTATAATGCCTAATTACATGTGCATTAATTTTTAGTTCTAATTTTATTATTATTATTATTATTATTATTATTATTTTATAACATTAAATTATTAGATAATTGTTTTCTTTTAATTTGCATTTAAAATTTAGTTTTAACTTTGATTTTACTTGTTTATTTATTTATTTTTGTGTTGATTTTTCTCTCTCCAATTTCACCATCCCCTAACCACCTATTCCCACGCCCACTTCCCCCTTTGACCTTTTCTTCCACCTTTTACTCAACTTATCCCCTCTCCCACGTCATTCCCTCTACCCACCTCTCATCTTCTCTCTCCAATCAATTTTCCAACCCCCAATTATCCCCACACTTCCCCTTTATCTCCCCAATTCCAGCCACCATCCCCTTTATCTCCCACGGGACCCACGCCTCTCCTCTCCATCAATCTTCACTCCCCTCAACCCGCCGCCCCTTCTATTCCCCTAATCCCCCTACGAAACTCCTTTTCCCAGGCTCCACCAACCCATTCCCTTCTCCCCTCGCCTCCCCTTCATATACCCGCCGCCCACTACCCCTGCTTCTCTCCCCTACCGGCCTCCACATTCCACATTGCCTCTCGGCCACTTCAGGGTGTAGCAAGTACACCTAGCAACCGCGGGCTCTCCTCAATACGAAGTAGTGGAAATCTACCCTTGACTTCAACATACAGCATCATTGACACAGCGGAGGTTCGGACACGTCATCAATGTTTTCTTGGGCTTCTAAAGATTGACGTCGCACGGTGAGAGCGAGCATAGATCGGATCATATTTTCAGTGTCGTGGTGGTTTGATTCGGGTGTAGCATCAGTGAATGCACGGAGTGGAGCGATGATTATTATTTTGCAATCGTTGACGGTGTCTCTCGGTGACCACAACAATGACACAAGAACGGTGATATATTCTTTTTATTATTTTATGTGTCGTGTCGTCATGATGGTAAGCTAATCCTTTTTGTGTCAGAATTGTGACGAAAGTGATGGTAATTGAATGTCTTTAATTTATCCTCATGTTTGATTGCCTTTTAAATTAATTTCATTTGGTTGTTTATTTAATTAATTGTATCTGTGTCTAAATTAATTTTTGTTTGAGCCCTGCATACATTCTTCGGTGCTCGTTCATGTGATACCTAATAAGTAATCACGAATGGGAGTTCATCTGAGAATTTATTTATCTGAAATTCGATCAAGCACGTGAGCGAATTCTAAATAAATAAATATATTAATTGAAAAATTAATATTTTGTGTGTGTACTTCTTCAATCTTGTGTGAGTGATACTGAATAAGTGATCTCATGTGAGCGAACCCGACGTAGATAGATACTTTGACTTTGTGAGAAACGGGTCGTCGTATTTCACAAAGTGATTCAACACTATAATGACGTGCAAATTATTCGTCAGGACAGAGAACAAAATGATGGATAATTTGTGTAAACATTAAAATACTATCTAACATCAGAGAATAAGACCAGATAGTATTTTGATTAAATTTGGAATCGGTGATAATTGAATAAATAAATATTCAAATGTGGGAATTAAATAATTGACATTGCATGCACTTTAACGGACGTCACGACTCTGGCATTTCCATCTATGCTAATTTATTTCATATCTTAATTCACTGAGATAATTTTATTTACTTTAAATATTCATTTTTAGAATAGTCATTTAGTTTTTAGAACTTAGTTGTCAATAACACAATTAAAGCCCATCTACCTGAACATTCCTCCAATAAAACATTTCTAGTGTCTACTCACATCCTCTCTATGGTTCAACTCTGCTCGCCACTTCTATAGTAGTTAGTAGGTAAATAAATATTGCAAATTTTCACGTGTTGCGACGCGCGTGCCAAATTTCTGGCACCATTTCTGGGGAGAATAGTAGCATTATGAGTTCTTTTAAAAGAGTGATTTATGTCAAACCCCCCCCCCCAAAAAAAACCAAAAACCAAACCAACAAAAAAGGGTTTAATACACTGGGAATTTTTCATTGTAGGGATTTCAAGACACCCAGAAGTTCAAAATGACGTGGGCCACACCACACAATTACAACCAGTACTCGCCCTATGCAGCCCCAACTCAAGGTATGACGTATAATGATTCACTGCACATGAGCTATCCAGGTAATACTGTTTATTTAAAAGATCTTTATTCAAGTCCATGCTATGATCCATATGAGAATATTTCCATATGCTATAAAACAGGTCCTTATAGATATGTTGATCATTTTTAAAGTCAGTGCATTCCGGAAAATTTAGAACTTGATAATTCATGTCAAACAAATGATTCAATAATTGAGCACATGTTGCTTTGTGCTGTCACTGAGACAAATATGAGGTTTGAACTTCAAGATGAATGCAATGGAAAGTTTCTTTCCTTAATAAAAGATCTATAAAATCAATTTAAGAATTTAGTAAATCAAATGAATCATATTTCCGAACTATCTACTTCATTACCCCTTAATGATCAAATTAAAAACAATTTTTTTGAGGAGAGTGCAATAGGGGTTCCATTTGAACAACATATATGTCATGAGTCTAATAATGATATTGACCTACCTTCTTTTCATCCAAGTGATTACTCATATTCGTCACAATATAATTATTCCAATCTAATTACATTTGAAGAATATGAGAGTTTGGTCTTCCGCCCTGTTGAACATACTGTTCCCTCAGAAAATGTTATTTCATGTCCTTCTTCTGTGAGTTCACAACCCAGCCATCCCAAAGTAAAATAGGACACATTCAATGTCAATCAAATAGCACCTTTTGAGGATGAATAGGACATTAAAATAGGACCATTATTTACCATGATAGATTCAGAATTGAACCAAGAGACAATGGACTGCCACACTCAAGAGGACATCACTTCAAATGACATCGAATCACCTCTTTCTAAAAATATTTGTGAGTCTGAAACTTTTTCTAAAATGGAGGCATCTGAAACTTTTTTGGAGTCAGAGAATCAATCAGCATTGGTAGTAGAGAACACTCATAATTTTCTAGAAACAATGGAAGAATGGGATTGCTTGGAGGATCCTGAGTTTGTGGTGAAACATATACCAATAGAGAAATATGATGCGGGTGGTATATAAGAAAATATTGAAAAAGATTTCATTCTTGACACAGTGGAGTCATCTGCTCCAATTGATCCTGCGCCACTTGCTCCATGTGTCGAGGTTAAAAACACTTCACTTGAAATACCCACATATGCTAACAATATTTTTGACCTTGGAACAATCAATGAAACCATCGAGCATGAATTGAGTTGGAAACCAGTATATTTACCTATGCTAGTGGTTGGGTGTGAAAATGAATTAGGATACATCATCAACCCAGAAACTGCATTCAAGGATGTGATGGATATAATCCGACCACTGAAGGAGTCTTCTAAAGGAATTTTTTTTCATATACACATTCAAAGAGTTAATCTTCTTAATCCTTCCTTTGATGGCCTTTTTCCCAAAATTCAATTATTTTATGAGTCTTTCTACAGGCGAGGTACATTCATTACCTTGTGATTTGGCATATTTTCATTTCATTCAACACATCCATTATTCTAACAAGATTCCATTGAGATTTTGTGAAGCTTGTAGGATAAACTCATCTTCAACAAATGAATTCCACACTCCTACTGAAAAAGAAGAAGATCCATGGTTTACATTTCCGTTTGATCCTGGTGGAGTTTCAACAACGTCTGGCTGAAGACGAAGTAAACTTAGCGCTCAATGGGAGGCAACCCATCATTTGTTTCTTTTAATTTCACTTTATTTAATTTCATTTCATTTAGTTTTATTTTAAAATAAAAAATCATGCATTTACCACAATTTTTTTTCTCCTGGAACTGTAGTGGATTTAAATTCATCATACATATTTTTATCATACACATTCTTTTGATTATAGTGTGGCCTCTTTGATATAATGCAAGTATGTGCTGTCAATGTGTAGGTTTTACAGGTATACCATTTCTGGAGCTTCATCGGATACAAACATCCTCTCCGTTTTAATTTTCACTTACAAAGGGAAGTGTTTTATTTTTTCCATATTTTATGCTTCCAACAACACCATGTAAACTAAAAAACAAGAAAATTTTGAAAAAAAACCAACATTCTTGTCATTAATGAACCCACATAAAAGTTGTTGTATTTTTGTCTCAACACAGTAAAAAACATACCACTTGTGTCCCTATGAAATTTGAGCACCTAATTCTGGTTTTGGAATTCTTTGATCCTGGATCTCATGACTTAGATGATTACTGATATTATTACATGCTTCAGAAATATTTTTCAAAAACTTTCGTATTTTGGAGACACTTATTTTCACTCATTCTCATCTGTACTATCCAAAATTATATTTCCATACCCTTGAGGACTCTGTCCCATTTTATATCATCTCTTGTTTCTATTTTTCTTGAGGGAATCTCAACCATGTTTTGTCTTATAGAACTTTCCATGTTTTTCCATCAAAGCGATAGGAATTTTTGAAAGTTGCGCTGAAATGATCGAGGATCTGTTTGATATTTCGCCCTCGTTGACCCACTGAGCCACCCATACATTTTCTCCATCGTATAGACCTTAGAAGACATGCAAGATCCTTTTAGGATGAGCCCAAGCCGATACCCTTCCCTACCAATTTCTTGAATTTTTGCATGATAATTTTTAATCTAAGAGTGGGGGAGAGATTTACTCATGGAGAGGGTTCATCGAGGCGAAGTGAGTCATTTTATGTACATGGATTGACATTCTCTCATCCTAACCATATGATTTATATTTCACAGTAGCCACATTCATTACATTTGTTTTGATATAATAATATAGAATCCTTTTGGTTCGAACAATGAGTACATTGGTAGTCATTACGTAGTAACCCTCGACTTCAGGGATACCTATAAAAGTGATGATTCATTACTCCAGGAGATAGGAAGTTTTCTATATGACCTACCTTCATTGAGATGTTACAGCGTATACGCTACTTGTGTACCATTCTTTGGGATTGTTGTCTGACATTTATTTCATGGGGTTTTTGAGTTGATACTCACCAGTTTTTCCTACCCATCTTATTTGAGTGAGTTGTGTAAAAAAAAGAGTGAAACATTGGATTATAATATTGTTGGGGAAAAGCGGTGTTTTAAGTGTGGGGGAGTGAGTTTTTGAGGGATACATTTGTATTGACATTTTTCATGCATTTATTTCATGATTCAACCCTCCTTTTTCAAAAAGAAATTGTCACAGTTTTTTTTATGACCCACCGTCCTGCAACCTCAAGGACATTTGAACCTCATGTAAATTCCTTGAGATTGGTGCATTCTTTTGATTTCCACTAGTGGAGATGTGAAATTCATGGAAAGCCTGTTGTAAGCATGAATGTGTATGAGAATTGAGAAAAACTTTGATCAAATATTTTCAAGCGATGAGTGTAATGGAAAGGTTGGTCACATGATTAATGAGTGCATGTACTTGTTTTGGAAAAAAATGCAAGTGAAAGAAAAATTGTTTTTGAAAATTGAAGTTTTAAATGAAGCATGATATACTATGAAGAAATAGATTGAAAATTTTTGAACTTGAAATTTTGATGTTTTGATTTGTCTATGGCCATTTGTGTTTTCTTTCTGATTGTTTTTCCAAGGAGTGAAAAAGTTTAAGTGTGGGGGATTTGATGTAAATGGATTTTTCATGTATTTTAATAATTTTCTAACTTAGTTTTACTTAATTAGTTTAACAATTTTTAATATTTTTGGTTTATTTTGTAGTTTTGTAGTAATTTAGATATTTTGATAATTTTTTATTAATTTAATACTTATATTAGTAATTTAGTATTTTTATTAGTTATATTAATTTTATATATTATGTTTAATAGTATATTATTATTATTAGTTTTGCAAAATTTTTTATTTTTTTTAACTTTATTATTATGTATATATTTTAATTCTCTATTTGTATTTTATTTTATTTCATTATTTTCATAGTATTAATAACATAGTATCTTTTTATTAGTTTATTATCTTTATATTTAATAGTATAATATCTAATTACATGTGCATTAATTTTTAATTATTATTATTATTATTATTATTATTATTATTATTTTCTAACATTAAATAATTAGATAATTGTTTTCTTTTAATTTTAAATTGAAATTTAGTTTCAACTTTGATTTTAGTTGATTATTTATTTATTTTTGTTTTGATTTGATTTTTCTCTCTCCAATTTCCCCATCCCCTAACCACCTATTCCCACGCCCCACTTCCCCCTTTAACCTTTTCTTCCACCTTTTACTCAACTTATCCCCTCTCCCACATCATTCCCTCTACCCCCTCTCATCTTCTCTCTCAAATCAATTTTCCAACCCCCAATTATCCCCACACTGCCCCTTTATCTCCCCAATTCCAGCTGATATCCCCTTTCTCTCCCCCTGGACCCATGCCTCTCCTCTCCATCAATATTCACTCCCCTCAACCTGCTGCCCCTCTTATTCCCCTAATCCCCCTACGGCACTCCTTTTTCTAGGCTCCACCGACCCATTCCCTTCTCCCCTCACCTCCCCTTCATATACCCGTCGCCCACTACCCCTGCTTCTCTCCCTTACCGGCCTCCACATTCCACAATGCCTCTCGGCCACTTCAGGGTGTAGCAGGTACACCAAGCATCCGCGGGCTCTTTATTTCATTATTTTTATAGTATTAATAACATAGTATCGTTTTATTAGTTTATTATATTTATATTTAACAGTATAATATCTAATTACTTGTGCATTAATTTTTTATTCTAATTAATATTATTATTATTATTATTATTTTCTAACATTAAATAATTAGATAATTGTTTTATTTTATTTTGAAATTGAAATTTAGTATTAACTTTTTTTTTAATTGTATATTTATTTATTTTTGTTTTGATTTTTCTCTCTCCAATTTCCCCATCCCCTAACCACCTATTCCCATGCACCACATCCCCCTTTGACCTTTTCTTCCACCTTTTACTCAACTTATCCCCTCTCCCACGCCATTCCCTCTACCCCCCTCTCATCTTCTCTCTCAAATAAATTTTCCAACCCCCAATTATCCCCATAATGCCCCTTTATCTCCCCAATTCAAGCTGCCATCCCCTTTCTCTCCCCCTGGACCCACGCCTCTTTTCTCCATCAATCTCCACTCCCCTCAACCCACTGCCCCTCCTACTCCCCTAATCCCCCTATGACACTTCTTTTCCCAGGCTCCACTAACCCATTCCCTTATCCCCTCACCTCCCCTTCATATACCTGTCGCCCACTACCTGTGCTTCTCTCCCCTTCCGGCCTCCACATTTCACAACGCCTCTCGGCCACTTCAAGGTGAAGCAGGTACACCAGGCAGCCGCGGGCTATCCTCAATCCGAAGTAGCAGAAATCGACCCTTGACTTCAACATATAGCATCATCGACGTAGTGGAGGTTCGTACACATCATCAACGTTCACTTGGGATTCTGGAGATTGACGTCACACGGCGAGAGCGAGCGGAGATCGGATCATATTTTTAGCATCGCGGTGGTTTGTTTCGGGTGTAGCGTCATCGAATTCACGGAGTGGAGCGATGATTATTTTTTTGTGATCGTTGACGGTGTCTCACGGTGACCAAGACAACGACATGAGCACGGTGATATCTTCTATTTATTATTTTATGTGTCGTGTCGTCATGATGGAAGGCTAATCCTATTTGTGTCGGAGTTGTGACAAAAGTGATGGTAATTTCATGTATTTAATTTATCCTCATGTTTGATTGCCTTTTAAATTAATTTCATTTGGATGTTTATTTAATTAATTGTATCTGTGTTTAAATTAATTGTCGTTTGAGCCCTACACACATGGTTTGGTGCTCGTTCGTGTGATACCTAATAAGTAATCACGAACGGGATTTAATCTGGGAATTTATTTATCTGGAATTCGATCAAGCCCGTGAGAGAATTCTAAATAAATAAATATATTAATTGAAAAATTAATATTTTGTGTGAGCGCTTCTTCAAACATGTGTGAGTGATACTGAATAAGTGATCTCATGTGAGCGAACCCGACACATGTAGATACTTTGACTTTGTGAGAAACGAGTCTTCGTATTTCACCAAGTGATTCAATGCTATAATGACACGCAAATTATTCGTCACGACAGAGAACGAAATGATGGATAATTTGTGTAAAAATTAAAATATTGTCTAACATCAGAGAACGAGACTAGATAGTATTTTGATAAAATTTAGAATTGGTTATAATTGAATAAATAAATATTCAAATGTGGGAATTAAATAATTGATATTTCATGCACTTGAATGGACGTCACGACTCTGACATTTCCATCTCCGCCAATTTCTTTCATAACTTAATTCACTTAGATAATTTTAGGCAATTTAAATAGTCATTTTTGAAATAGTCATTTAGTTTTTAGAACTTAGTTGGTAATCACACAATTAAAGCACATATGCCTGAACATTCCTCCAAAAGAACATTTCTAGTGTCTACTCACATTCTCTCTGTGGTTCGACCCTGCTCGCCACTTCTATAGTAGTTAGTAGGTAAATAAATATTGCAAATATGCACGCGTTGCAACGCGCGTGCCAATATACCTCTAATAAATTGTGTAAAGTAGTATATCTCTTGAGGTAGTTAAGTAAAACAAGTCTATGTTCTTGATCCATTATGGGAAACAGGTTGATGTGCTTGATCTGTTATGGGAAACAAGTCGATGTTATTGATAAACTTAGAAACATGTATTTATTTATAATACGATGTTCTTGGTAGATTACCTTTACATATGAAATGATTTTTATAATTATGATAATCTCACACACACTTATGACATAAACTTAAGGTTCATGATTGAGTTATGATGAATTTTCATTCTTATGAATCATGCATTTTGAAATATTTATGTTTTATGTCGTAACTCATGTTTATGATATTTTAAATATTGGTTATGTATATTTTAATTTATATTGATGATCATATACTCTTATTAATATCTTATTCTTTTATATAATTATCAATTGATACATCCCACACATACCCTTATTAAGAAAATAAGATCACCCTTAATTATGTTTCGTTTTCCCATGTTATAAAGAATGATGAAAAATGATTTTTGATTAGAACGTTTTTATATGTGGGGAATTTTATGGGATATTTTTAAGATATAACATTGAGTATAAAAATATAGTTATAGTGGTAGATGATGTTTATATTTATGAACTATTTGTTCATGAAACCAAGTTATCAAAATTTAGTGATAATTATATAAAACTAAACAACTAAAAGGCTCATCGGTATTCAAGTGATCCAAATTTTCATTTCGATGTTGTATGTTTTTTATGGAATAAATTGGGTAGTATTTATCGGTATCAAATCCATAAATGTAAAGTTTATGTTTCTAACACTGAATCTAGAAGTATGGGTTTTAGGCTATTATAGTTCGTATCCGAGTGGGGTTTAGGAAACATTGGAGATTAGGATGTTTTCATGAGATGTTATTTAAAGATTTATGGATACCATCATGGGTATGTAAGTTTTAGGTTAAATATAAGTTTAGAGTCTTATGCACCCATTTTAAGGTTTTAATTGATAGAAATTTTAAGATGATAATGATATTTTTGAACTTGTACATGTAACCCTTATGTTTAATAAGAATTTATATTTGTGGAAGAGTGCATTTACATTTTGTGTACATAAGTTTTAATGTAATTTATGAAATTTAGTGATTATATGATCTTTGATTTTGAGTTAATTATGGTATATTACATTTTTGGAATGAAAAATGAAAGGTATGAGATAACATTTGATGTTAAAACATTTTCTTATTTATGAATATATTAAGGTGATTTTTTATGATATTTATCACATTTCTAGAAATTTTATAAATATTATATTTATATTTCTTAATAAAAAAATACCAACCATGATTCAGGTGGAAACTCATCACATCTAACAAGGTCATGAGCCTTGAATGAAAAATTGAAGGGAGACAGGGGTACATTTCCTACCACTGGCCTATGTGATTTTTTGGTTAGTATGACATTGTTTTATTTTTTTAAAATATCATAAAAATAAAAGTTAATTTTATTTTGGGAACATATGTTTTACGATATAGAAAACCATGGGGTTCGAAATTGATTTTGTGTTAAGTGATTAATGTTATTTTGGAATATATTCACTATTTTTGAAACCCTATATGATTATGGTAACCATAATGTTCTGTAATTTTTTTTGAGTAATAAATGATAAATTTAATTTTTTAGGAATATATATTTATATTGTGTATTTATTGGGATTCATGTTATTTATTGAAATGGAAAGCATATATTAGAGATTATATTTTTAAGGTGCACACATTTTGGGAGAATCATACAAAATTTATCTTCGAATACATTGTGATAAAATCATTAAAAAAAATTAATCATAGCCTATAATATTTTGAGTAGTTTTACTGATAATTAATTATTAAATGAAGTGTATTGAATATTGTGCATTAAAGTTGAATTTTAACGATTAAAGTAGTTTTCCTTATATAAAGGTTTATTATTTTGGGAAAAATATTATCATGTGATATAGATTTTTTTAATTCCAAAACTAAAGAAGAATATAATTTGAATATCTTTTGGATTATTAGATCAATTGGAAGTTGATTTTAGTTCTTTAGGCATGAAACATTCATCTTAAATACTGGTTGTTTAGAGAAATAGATGATATTGTCAGGGAAATTGATTAAAGGATGAAACTATACATGTTAAGTAACAATATTTACTCATTTTATTAGAATATTAAGTAAAGTAACTCCTAAATATATGTAAGGACATTTAAATAAAAACATTATCAGTTTAATTTTCATACTGAGAAATCAATCGCCTTTTAACACATCACAGATTTATGGTATTGTGCTGGTTAAATTTCTCATGGCCATGTTCTCTATCACTCTATATCAGTTATTGAGCATTATTTTTCTATTCTAAATACATGTTTTCACTTCCCACCAATATTTTTCATTATGAAAACTCTGTTATGTTTTATTTTAGATGACCTTTGTACATCCCTTTAGCTCTTTTTAAGTAGAGATTTTATTGACCCTTTTTACGATGTGGCATTACTACAAAGGTATTTTGGAATATTCAAACCACTGGTCATTGAGACCAAGTTCAAATTTAAAGGTCAAATTTTATTAAAGGGTGTATAATTTAATACCCCATGACTTTAAAAGGAAATATTATCTTCAATATCATACAAGATATGAAACACCAAGATTAAATAAACATCGAAATACTATTAATTAAATGTGATATGTGACGTCCCAACCCGGAATCCACTAAACCGGTTCTCCAAGTAGGTTCACCAAAAAGTCTCAAGCATGCCTCCTCATATGATAGAGGTTTCCGACTGGCAGCAGGGGCCTAGGGTGTGATAGTGGGAGACTATTCCCTCATAATAGAGTAGAAAAATAGTGGAAATAACTAAGTATCATACATAGCAGAATGTAAACAGAGTGTGGAAGCAATAAACAACTAAAATAGAAAAGGTTATAATAGTAAAATGTTGTAAAATCTCGAACATATATGAAAGGAAATATGAAACTAGTCACCCACTAGGCCAAACATACAAATACAAGTACAAAAAAACTGAATTTAAAAATATAGGGCACTACTACTAACTCCGAACCAATCCACATACCAGATCTCCAAACACTATCGAACTGCACCATCCCGATCAATAGAACCACTCCAGTAGCTCCACTTGATCATGAAACATTGGGCATCAACTCTATCCACCATTCAACTCATGCTCAACCTGAAAAATAGACATAAGGTTTACACATACATCGAGGTGCACGTGAAGGGGTGAGAAAAAATCTCAGTATGGAACCCTGATAGGAAACCTATAATTTTTCTGTTAAAAGTGTATGAAATAGAAACGTTCTTAGCCTAACTGAAACACACAACAAAAATAAGTAAACCAAACGTGCAACCATAGTAAAACCTAGGGTCTTTAATCCCTATCAACTGGGTAAGTGCCACTATGGATTTCCATATCAATATACTTATACATTTATAGTCCCATACTTATACACATATATATAAATATTAATATTCATGAGTATGTGAATAAAATAACAAGAAACCACATCAGCAGTTGATCCTTGGGTCCATAATCCCAATCACTAGGATATCTTGTGCTAGGGAATTGATTTGAACATCGTTCCACTCAAGTTGTGTATCATTAATTCAATCTATAGGTTTGTAATCCCATATACATGTACCTTATTCAGTCAACATAGGAATTATATCTCTGATCAAGTTACATCATGACAGGGGGATGTTTGTCCTACACCCAGGTTCACTCATACATGCCTCTAATAACTGAAAAAGAATACCATATACCGACAGTCAATCCTGTGAATAAATATTAAAGGAAAAACATATAGACATCTGGTGAGATGTTATGCTACACCTTTGGTGTCCCATAACTAATCTGGAAGAACATAATCATTCCGATCATATAACATCTCAGGGTTGGTCAAACCACGAGCACCCACTGGGTCCCCCAACTCAAACACTGATGAGGCATCCTAGTCAAGATCCTCTAATTAAACACAGGTGAAGGAATCCTACATTGGACCCTTATCAAATAGTAATGGAGGAATACTACATAGTATCCTTAAACAAATAACAATATAGGAATCCTATAATAGGGATCATCTCAAAGGAAAACATGAGAGAGATCCTAAAAGGGACTCCCTAGGTCAGCACATAAGCAAAGGCATCCACCAACGGATCCTTGGAAGCATCCGGTCACATAGCCTTATAGGCCATAAGGGAACATATCACAAGAGAAATTTCCTCAAAATCAAAGCTCATGGGAGATAACTCATAGCTCAACTCACCTCAAAAGTCTCAACTTGGTTGGTCTGAATGCCCAACCTATCATCCACGCCAAGTCTTGCTCTCAGGTAAAAACTGAACTCAAAAACTGGAGGAAGAACCTATCTATTTAGATAAAAACCCAAAAACACCATTTATATTACCTCTGAATATCAATATGATTCTACCATTTCAATCTACATGGATAAATGCTTAGAATTGACTACTCACACATCTAAAACGGTCAACCATTGAAAAGCGTACTATTCACTATAACGATCTTGACTAGGGACCACACCTGATTTTGGTTTTAGTACCTTAACTCAGTCTCTAAACATCCACCTTTAATTCAGGGTTGTAACACCACTAACAGTGCATCAAACGGAAATTAGAGGCAGAAGATACATCTGATTCAATAATCTCCAAATAATAATAATTAAAATATTATTATTATTATTAATTAAATTTCATACCACTGATCATTTTTTCCAACACAAAATGTTCTCCAATATGCCTCAAAAGGTCTGCCTCAATGCGAGGGTCATGTGGCCATAGATGATATCCGAAACGGACCCCTGGAATGTAACTTACAAGAGTCTAAAAACCCCCCGGAGGAAAATAGGCTTGAAAAAGTACAAGGCATGTACTTTGGAATACATAGGGTATTCCCATGTAAAAGTACACGATGTGTAAGTTACTGTACATAGTGTTTACTAATAAAAAAACACTGTCTCGTGTGCTTTTTCACCTGGGCATATGCCCATGTTCCACTACACGGCATGTACTCCCAGTACACTACGTGGACAGTTCAAAAACCACCATTCCATGTCTTTTTTCACACAGTTGGACACACGGACAACCACCAAACGACATGTACTCAAAGTATATGGTGTGTACTTAAGAAAAATTCTTCTTTACCAAACAGGAAGAACACACGGCATGTTCCCCTGGAACTAACACTGTGTAACATGGGTTTTTGACAAGAGAACCCTCAAAACGCCTGAAACACTCGTTTTCGCCTCCAAAACAACAGATCCGACCTTAAGTTTCCACAAGAAAGAATAAACAGGATTAAATAACATAAAAAAAATTAATGGAGATATGTGGAGAAAATATAAATTTCCATACCTTCAGGCAGAAACCACCGAATCTTCCGTTGATTTAACCGTCCACGAATGTTGCACACCGATTCAGAACATTGAGAGCTTCGAAACGGTATCCATCTTTCCTTCCATATCTCCCTCCTTCTCAATCTATATTTTCTCCCATAGGACACGTCCAAGGAGGATCACACAGGAGGCATATGAAATGAGGAGGAGGAAAGAAGAATAAGGAATACAAAAGAAGAAAAGAAAAGAAAGAAAAGGGGCTCAGGCTGGCCCCAGTGCCTGACTTGATTTTATGACTTGCCTAGGATAAACTCCCCATTCTGAACTCAATGGAAAAGACATAATCTCAATCCGACACTCCATTTAAAACGTATCACTGAACGAACCAATATGAATAAATTAATATTTAATTTAAAAATATTAAATATTAATTATTTCGCTAAAATTCAAACATCTCAAATTTCCAAAAAATTCCAATACTAGGGTAAACACAATATTCTAGGTCCAACTGAGTGGTTTGAATAATTATCTGAGATCATAAGCTAAGGTAAAAATATCATTTTACCACTCACAAGCATCTAAAAGAAAAAATTCAAATTTCTTCTCAAAACTATAGTCCAGAAAAACACAGGTCCTTATAAAATCCCCACCATAAAACTTCTTGTCCCCAAGAAAATTGATGAAAGGACCAGTAGCCATGCTCCCAACCCAAGCATCTATGCAAGAAAAATATCTAGATTGTTCAATGAAAAATCTTATAGCATTAACAACCACATTATATATGGAATATATTTAACTATGACTAATCTGGTACTCCCCATGATAGGAATACCCCTATCTCCATCATAAAAGAAAAATCTGAGCTCAAAAGCTCATGGAAAACACTAAAGTTTAACTGAAATGAGGACAACCACCATCAAACGGCCAATGGTGTACTCCCCACCATATGGATTTCCTTACACTTATCCTAGTGTGAAACCTCAAAAGGTTACCTCTTACAAAATAGGGAAGAACATTAAGAATGAAAAAAGTAGCTCGACGTAGGGTTGAGGCTCTCTCGGTATACTCAAGACGAATCAAGATAGTGCATGATCATCTCTTATAGGAATACACTACGATTTCACCGTAGGCGTGTCCAGCTCCCTTTGAGCCATGCTCACCATCCTATCAAAACATGACTAGTATTCATCCATGGGTCAACAACCTTACAGTACCCGATTTATTCCATGATGTCACCTCTACCATGATGGGACATTCCAATACAACTTTTGGGCTCCATACCCATGAAAAGCCTTGAAACATCCGTCCTCACCTCGCACCCCGCCACTCATCGACTTAGATTCAAATGATATCATGCATAACTAGTGTGTATCCTAAACACCCCACATATACACATGGCGTCATTATAATCATGAGCATTTACCCACACATTAACTACATTAGTAATAGCAGAAACACTGGTCGACCAATCTTTGCTCCCAAACAGTCCTTCACATCGAAGCCATTTTAAAAAAGAAATCACCTGAGGTGCCTCGATCACAAAACAATGATAAACCAAGATCACTACTAAAAACTAAATCGGAAAACACAGGCCAACCTCTCTCACACGGGTTTCTCTAGAACAAAACAGACGTCGACCTAAAATGTTCCAAGCCAAACCAAGGGTCTCCAGGTCTTTCACATAGCCCTATTGAAAAAATCCTCACAACTAATTCAAAAGGCCTAACCAGTTATTCACAAAGATACAAACCTCTCAAAATAATGTAAAGATAACAATGACCTATAAAGTTAAAACTGAAAACACAACCTACAAGGGCTCTGATCCTCTCTGAGATTCCTCAAAAGGAACTACTCCCCATAGGTCACAACCCACGTAGAAGAGAAACTGAACTAATACTCATCGGGTATCTATATACAGGAATACCCCCTAAGGTTCCAGATCATAAGAAAATTCTAGGTATCTATCAACATCGTACTCAATGATCCGACTAGATAACCATAGACCTGAGAAACAATGCTCAACAAGGGGTTAAACATGAAGGCATCACATTCCATATTGACCAACTAGGGTCACTACAAAGGAGGTTCATGAGGACTCATTGATAAGCCTCTCAACAAAAACTCCCCAATTTAGATCCAAATAACCAACAATAATTGTAATAGTATGTGTAAGAATACGCAAAGTTCTTATTCGTCAGTAAAAACACACACTACGCTTCATATATGCTGTGAATTCTATGTGAATAGTATGATGCATGAGACGCCTCTTTCCTTTTCTATCAAATAGTCAAAAACCAACCCTAGTATCTTACCAATGGCCAAGATTTATAGATCCATCGTAAATCAAAACACTCACACAACATGTGCATCACTCAAGGAGAAAATAATATACAACTGTAACATCAGAAAATCAGAACAAAAATCCCATACTATGGCAACCAGAACATCCAACCGGAACAAGTGTTATCGACACACAAGTCTGATATCCATCACAGGTTCCGACACATTCCTAATACTCCTATATTCCATATCCAAAATAGTAAAGACCGAGAAAAGAAACTCCTCTAATACCACTTTTTAACGTCCCAACTCAGAATCCACTAAACCGATGCTCCGAGACGGTTCGTCATAGGGCCTCAAGTGCACCTCCTCGTATACCAAAGGTTTCCAACTAGCAGTGAGGGCCTAGGGTGTGATACTGGAGAGACAATACCCTCATACCAGAGTAATAAAATAGAAAAAAACTAAGTATCAAACACAGCGGAATGTAAATAGAGTGTGGAAGCAATAAACAACAGAAATAGAACAAGCTGTAATAGTAAAATGTTGTCAAAGCCCAAATAGATATGCAATACAATACAAAACTGGTCACCCACTAGGCTGTCCATACAAACACAAGTACAAAAGAAACTAAATTTAAAATTATAGGTCTCTACTACTAACTCCAAACTAATCCACGTATCTGGTCTCCAAACACTATCAAAATGCACCAGCTCGATTAATAGAACCACTCGAGCATCTCCGCTCGATCATGAAACACTGGGCCTCATCCCTATCCACCATGCAACTTGTGATCAACCTAAAAAACAGACATAAGGTCTATACATACATCTAGGATTACATGTAGGGGTGAGAAATAATCTCTGTAGGGTACCCCGAAAAGAAACCTATAATTGTGCTTCTAAAAGTCTATACAACAGCAATGTGCTCACCCTAGCTGGAACACACAACAAAAATGAGAAAACCTAATGTGAAACCATAGTCGAACCCTGGTTCTGTAATCTCTATCAACTAAGGAAGGCCCACCATGGATGTCCATATCTATATACATATAAATTTATAGTACCATATCTATAAGAATACAAATAAATATGAATATTCATGAGTATGTGAATAAAATAACAAGAAACCACATCAGTAGTCGATCCTTGGGTCCATAAGACTAGTTTTCTGGACTTCCTTTGAAAGGGTATTGAGTTGGATGTCGTGCCACTCAATTCATGTATCAATAAGTCGATATGTGGGTCTGTAATCTCATCCAACAGTACCTACTTCAGCTAACACCAGAATTTTATCTTTGAGTAGGCTACATCACCATAGAGGGATGTTCATCCTATACCTAGGTTCACTCGAACTCGCCTCTAATTATTGAAAAAGGATACTGTATAACGATGGTCAATCCTAGGATGAAAGATTCTAGGAAAAAAATGTGTACATTTTGTGAGACACCATGATACACCCCTGGTGTCCCATAACTAATATGGAAGAATGTAATCATTCAGATCATATAACATCCATCCTATAAGCCCATCTAAGGCATTCTTACATGGGAATCCAAATATCACTCAATGTATGGGATTCATGAACCAACTGAGATAGTACAAGGCATCCCTCAACTGAATCCAAGTATAACTCGGTGTACATAAGTCTATTACCCACTAAGACCATCCAAGGAATCCCTCAAATGGATCCATGTATCACTCAGGGTACAACAATATCCAAGCAATGAGCTAGTTCGTGGAATCACTCAAATAGATCCATGACCCACTCAAGGTTTAATTACATTAAACAGTCCACTGAGCCTATCCAAGGCATTCCTAAAATAGGAATCCATGTATCACTCAGGGTACATAAATAAGCAACCCAATGAGTACGTCCAAGGCATTCCTATAACAGGATTCCATGTATCACTCAGGGCATACAAGTCAACACATAAGGCTTAACAGTAGAGTCCCGGTAATACCTCTGGTACCGATAAAATATCATAAATAACATGGCTCAGAAGTTGGATCTCAGGAGAGCACGTCCAATCATCCCAAAAAACAATAAATAGTCATCACGTCAAGCTTAACTGCCACCAATCAGGAATAACCTCTAGTAACTACTACTGCATCAGCAAAACCAATTCAGATATAAAAAAACGAGTGAGGGTGGCCCGAACGCCCAACCCAACACTACATACATAGTCCCATGCGATTAAAAGTTCGGCATGGGTTCTAGGTGTCACCCGAAAACCATCTCTACCCAAACCCGATGTAACAACTCAGGGTTTTTCAAACCATGAGTACCCACTGGGTCCCTCAAGTCAAACACTGAGGAGGCATCCTACTTGGGATCCTCCAGATAAACATGAGAGAAGCCATACAACATGGGATCCTTAGTGAATAGTAATGGAGGAATCCTACACAGGATCCTCGATTGAATAACAATAGAGGAATCCTATACGAGGTATCATCTCAAAGTAAAACAGGAGAGATATCCTACAAGGGACTCCCTAGGTATGCACATAAGAAAAGGCATCCATCAACAAATCCTAGGAAGCATCCAGTCTCTTGGCCTCATAATATAGAAAATCACATCTCACAAGGGAAACATTCTAAAAAAAATAGGTCAAGAGAGATAGATCATAGCTCATCTCAGCTCAAATGTCTCAACAAGGTTGCTGAGAATGCCCAACCTATCATCCACGCCAAGTTTCGTTCTCAGGTGACAGCTGAACTCAAAAATTGGAGGAAGATCCTCTCTATTTAGATAAAAACCCCCAAAAAACTATTTATATGACCTCTAAATTTCAATAGTATTCCACCATTGCGATCTATGAAAAAATGATCAGAATGTACAACACACACGCCCAAAACGGTCAACCAGGGAAAAATATACTATTCACTGTAATGATCCTGAGTGGGGATCACAACTGATTTCGTTTTTATCAGCTAAAATCAGTCTCTAATATCCCTTCTTTAATTCAGGGTCACAACTCTACTTACGGTACAACAAATGAATTTTGGACGCAGAAGATACATCTGATTCAATAATCACCAAATAATAATAACTAAAATATTATTATTATTATCATTTTAGAAGTTTCATACCACCAAGCATTGTGACCAACACAAAACGTTATCTAAAAAGACTAAAAATGTCTTCCTCAAATTAAGGGTCATGTGGCCGTAGACGGAATGTGAAACAGACCCCTGTATTGAAACTTACAGGGGTTTAAAGAACCCCCATACGAAAACAGGTTGGAAAAAGTACATGGCATGTACTCTGGAATACAGGGGGTCTACACATGTAAAAGTACATGGACTATATGTTACTATAAATGTAATTTAATGTTCCAAAAACACCATCTTGTGTGCGTTTTCACCCAGACACATGCCCATTTTCCACTACACGGCGTGTACTCCCAGTACACAGCGTGTATTGTTCAAAAACCACCATTCAGTGTCTTTTTTCACACGGCCGGACACATGGCCAACCACCACACAATGTGTACTCAGATTACACAAAATGTAATTAATAATACTTCTTCTTCGATGAATAGTAAGAACACGTGGCGTGTTCCCCTGGAACACATGCCCTGTAACCTGGGTTTCTGACAGGAAAACCCTCAAAACACCCAAAACACCCGTTTTCGCAACCAAAACAGCATATTTGGGCTTAAGTGGCCACAATAAAGAATAAACAAGATTTAAAAACTTAAAATGAAAATTTTAACATGAATCTAGGGCCAAAACCTAAATGTACCTGCCTTTAGACAGAAACCGCCAAAGTATTGGTTGATTTCACCATCCGAGGGTGTCGCGTGTCGACTCAGCGCGTCGAGAGCTTCGAAAGGGTACCCCATTTTTTCTTCCATATCTCTCTCATTTTCAAACTACATTTTCTCCCATAGGGAATGTCCAAGGAGTAGAACATAAGAGTCATCCACAAGGAGGGGGATGAAAGAATAAGAAGGAAAAGAAATAAATGAAATGAAAGAAAGAAAAAGGGTTATAGGCTAACCCCGACGCCCGACTCGAATTTATGTCTTTCCTAGGCCAAACTCCCAGTTCTGGACTCAACGGTGAAGACAAAATCTCAATCTAAAACTACTTTAAAAATTTATATCTGAACTAACCTACACTAATAAATTATTATTTAATTTAATAATATTAAATATTAATTATTCAGTTAAAATTCAAACAACTCATATTTCCACAAAACTCATATACTCAAGTAAACAACCTATTCTGAGTCCAAGGGAGTTGTATGAAAATTATCTGAGAACATCTACTAGGTTAAAAAGACCATTTCACCCCTCAATAACATCTCAATGCAAAAAATCAAATTTCTGCTCAAAACTAAAATCTAGAAAAATGCAGGTCCTTACATTATCATTATAACATAGTCATTAAATTGGTGGGTATGAATGGGAATAATTGATTTAGGAAATAAAGAAAATACTTCCTAATCAATATAAATTTAATGAATAATTATTTGGAACTAATCTCTAGATTTTTATTAAATACATTTTTCTCTTCAAAAATATGTTTTCATCAAAAATGATTTTTTCTTTTATTCTTTGATAGAATATTAATATTCATATCTAAAAGTTTTATAAAAATTATTTCAAATAATTAATTTCATTTTTTAATTCATGTTTTTAAAATTATCATAAAATATATTTTTGATAATTTTTTGATGTGATTGATTTTTCAATGAATAGTGAAAATACTAATTTTCATAGAAATTGTATTTGTCTTTTAAAGTAGCTAAAAAAATATATTGTGGTTTAGTATTAAAATTTCATTAGTTAATTTTTATTTATAATAATTCAATTATTATTTTTTAAGTTTTCTCTTTATATTAATTTAGTATAAAAAACATGTTATATTTAAGAAAAATTGTAAAATTGTTTTTCTTTGTGTTTTTTCTGAACAATTTTAAATTAAATCATGAAAATTTTGTTTGGGAATTTTTAAAAATAGACTCTATATTATATTCAATGGGTCTAAATTTATTAAATAGTTCCATTTTATTTTTTGTTCAATATGACTAGTAAAGATAGTAAAACATTTACTATAGAAAAGGGTAAATATGGTAATTAATGGTTTAAAATAAAATGGTAAAGACTATAAAATTACATTAATAGTTTCCTTAATCTTATTGTATTATTTTCTATCATCCATAATAATACAAATGTATAATTTATGGCCTTTGGACGCCACATGGATGAGATTAATAGTTTTATAATGGTTTATTTTAAGAAAATTCATTCATTTCACCATCTGTATCTTATTAATTAAAATATTTTTAACATGAGGTTTTTTAAGGGAATTATCTACTATAAATTTTATTTTTAAAAATACATAATTTTCAATAATAATGGTATTTTATTTTTATTTTTTAGTGATGAAATAATTACCTTATATTCTTACACAATAGAGATGTAGTAATTATTCAATTAATGAAAATATTTAAAAAATGATATTAAAGATATTTTTAAAAATATAATGTGACTTAAATTATGAGATAATATATTTATATAGATTCTCATGACATGTTATAGTTATAATAAAATATATTTTTCAAATTTTATATGTTTACATGATAATATTAATGTCGAAGTAATGAATAGATCTAAAAATTGACATTATGTATATTTTATAATAAATAATATTTTATTAAATGATATAAAATTCCTAGAAATATAAAATTATATGAAGTCATTTATATATGTTTTAAAAAAAATTAAATTTTTCATTTACAGCTCTTTGGTCATTTTATAGTTACTATATTGATCCTCAAGGAGAAAATCTCATGTATTCAGAGTAAGAGTTAATAGGATTAAATAGGGGTTATAACCAAAAGAATATGCTATAAATATAGTTAAAAATTGTATATTTGTTATTATAATAGAGGATGTAGACCCATAATTATTTTATCCTTGAAATAACTCACTTTTGGGAAATTTTTAATTTAATATTAATTTATATTAATTTAATACTTTGAGATATTTCAAAAGTTTCACTCCCCTCTCTTATAAAAGGGAATCTATTCTCCTTGATTCAAACTTAAAACCCAATTTTACAAAGAACACACTTCTATTATATCCAATTTTTTCACAATAATAAAACTCCTTAAATAAAAAAAGAATTATTTTCTTGGTATAAATATCCTTGATTTCTTTATTTCTCTTAAGCTTACTTATAACCTATGAAAAATATCTCAAAAACATTGTATGAGCATAAAAATATCAGTAAGGGTTATAAAATAAGGAAA
This sequence comes from Viscum album, assembly GCA_963277665.1. Taxonomy (NCBI): domain Eukaryota; kingdom Viridiplantae; phylum Streptophyta; class Magnoliopsida; order Santalales; family Viscaceae; genus Viscum; species Viscum album. Next base: position 930,322,545 of record OY728143.1, on the reverse strand, counting down.
GAAAACATTTGTCCATCAATACATAAAAATAAATGAAATCATACGTTTCACTCGTAAAACATAAGCTCTTTAAAATACCACGTGAAATCATAAGATTTATGAATAACACAAAGAAATTAGAAATCAAAAAGGTAACTTTTGGCATCTATAACAAAATTACATTTTAGCTTTCACAGCTACATATGTAGTTACGTTTGGAATACCCAACATAGTATCTTCCCTAAATCTCTAAGGAGAAATATTAACATTTACCTCTATCACATTACCCAATTCATTGGAGATCTATCTCAGGATCACCCTCCTTTGTTTTAACATGGAACCACTCATATATCTAAATAATTACAAAGAATCATAACATATTCATAACACATAAAACAAGCATAAAGTAAGGATAAAAATTCTACATTGCAATCATAATATATCATTTTAATATATTGACATAATCAATGCTTTCTCAAAACCATTTTCAATACCAAAATATGTAAAAAGGTTATATAGTATTTATTTTCCTTTAAAAGCATTATGTATTGTTAAGGAAACCAAATATCAAATAATACTTATGGTAGCGGAAAGGTTGTTTTCACCGTATACGTTAAATAGAAAAATTCCCTTTGTCATTTAGTAAAACGCTCTATAAAACAAAAGATTCCTTTTGAAAACCATTTAATAAAATAAAAGGAAAAGGGATTAATTATACATCCAAAAAAAGGTCGTTTATAAACGAAAATATGCCTCAATGAAAGGAGATTGATATGAAGTCCCTTACCACTTCAGAAAATACTTGAATAAAAATAATTAATGAATAACAATAAACAAAACTTATAATATCATGAGAATAAGAATATCCATGATATAATATGTCAAATAAAAGTATAAACACCATATAAATCAAGTATAAAAATGAGATAAGATATCAAAATTCATTTCTTACATAATCATAGAATGGAACAATCAAGAATTAGAAGATTAACCAAATAATATAAATTGGGTTAAGAAGTTCCCTTACCTTGAGTCTGACTTGTCTCGTTCATTCTTTATATTCTTGAATAATAAAATTAGGATAATTTATACTATCTTGAGAAAAAAATTCAAGTTTATTATTTATTTTATATTACTTATCATCCTAATTTTATAAAAATTATATAATTATTTAAGTTCATATCGGTTGATTTGTGAATATTTAGTACTTGAGTTGAAAATGAATTTGTTTTGATGTAAATTGTCCATGTAGTCAAAATTCCATCATCACAAAAATACTATTCATGATTTAAGTATCATATATATCCATTATATATGTATTTATAACCAGTACATATGTATTTAGAATAGTCCATAACATTTGAATATTAGAAATGAAATACACCGTTCATGGAGATGGTTAGTCATACGTACGCATGAACACTACTTTCATTTTTTCATATTTAAAATAATTAAAACTAAATGATACATAAGTTTATTATAATTCTAGTATAATATCATATTTTATATACATTACATAATTTCATTAATTTAATCCATTATACGTTCCATGTATGGCATGAACGAGTCATATCTCTTTGATGGGGTGGTTGTCTGTACTTCCTCAAATGAAATTATTGTATTTACACATTATGGAAAGACTAAATTTATGATTTCAACAAAAAACGTATAGAGACAATATACATATTATATATATCATATATAAATAAATTTCCATCATAATGACCACCATGAGAGGTGGTAGAAGAAAATTGAACAATCATCGTTTCATGAAGCGGTAGTTCGTCGTACACAAAAACAGTATGTTTGTATCCATTAAGTGGAGGTCTGTGAAAATTTAGTTTTAATAATTATCATAAAAACATCCTAGTATATTGAGGATACTGGTGTTTTTATGTAATCAAACAATAAGAATATAATAGGGAGTGGAGAAGGAAAATAAAGGAGTGGAACTTGAGAAAAGACATTACCTCTAAATCGGGTAACTTCTTTTGATTTGAGGCAAAAGGATTTCTTGAATTGCCTTTAGACCAAGGTAATGCTTCTAGGAAGAAATAAGTGATGTTGTGAGATTATTTCAGTATAAATAGGATGATTCAAGGGGATTTATCGGTGTGAGTAAATGGGTCGAGTTGATCCCCATTTTATAAGTAGGAGGAGGGGAACTTTAGAAAAGTTTTGAAGTATTATTTTATTATAAAATTATTTTTATTTAAAATGGTCCCAAACCCATTTATTTATAAGATAATATGTTTTCTTATTAAAACTCTCAACCAAAAGGTTTTATACAAGTTTAGGTTAAAAATTTTTCCATATATTTTTTCTTTAACCCTTAGTTAAAAATAATAATTCTTACCATGTCTTCTTGCATTTTCATAACAAATTGTAACTATATTTACTATAAAATTACAATATAACCATAAGTGTATGATTAATGAAATTTTTAACATTATATAATTCAGTTGGATTAATATTATATTTTTATGACTATTATAACATTTAATAAAATATTATTTGTTTTAAAGACTCATTTATGTCAATTTTGACAATATTAAAAAATTGATTTTTGTTAAAGTCGTAAAAAAATTATTCCTTAAAACCAAAGGAATTAACTCAAATATAATATGTAAATAAATTCCATAAATTTATTTTATTGCATAAAATTATTATAATTACATTTATTTTAATATTTATAATATCATTTTCTTGAATCCTTTACTAATGAAGCAATCATTACATCATCATTGGGTCATAATTAAAATTATTTATTTAATGTCTAAAAATTATAAATAAAATACCATTCTGTTGAAAATATTTTTAGATTTCTAATTAATATTTATAGTCAAAAATATCACTTATATAACCCCATATACAAATTGTTTTAGTAGAAAGATATGTGTTTGTATTATTTTTCTCTTTACTTTAAATTAATTATTAAAAAGTGTCATTATCACTCCCAAGTGGATACATGGGGTCCTAAAATCGACCCAAGGATTCCCATAGTCATAACTATATCATATAATGGGATTAATACATGTGTTAGGGTAGTTTTATATTATTACAATATTATTTTTTACCTTTTTTACCAGATTTACCATTTAACCATAGTTAATAAAATAATTAGTGAAGTTACTATTCATAATGTCTAAAAATAAAATATACCTATTTACACAATTTGATCCTTTTGATTCCAAATACGGAATCCATTTTTATAAATTCAAATCACAAAAGTTTTAGTGATTAATTTAAAATTAATTCCCATTGACAAAACAAAAAAGTGGGTTTTTAAGAAGTTATAACTATCAAAAGATTGACATGTGTTTCTGTCCATATTAAAAGTGAAATTACTTCAAATGACCAAAATTTTATTAAATAATAAAAATATAATCCAATTAAACTTAAAAACCAATTAAAATGGAAATCTAATTATATAAATAAATTATATGAAAAGGTAGTTTTGAATTAAAATGTAGTATTTTTACCTATTCATTAAAAAATGAACTTTATCAGAAAATTACCAAAAAAATTTCCAAAGTAAATTTTTATGTCCCTATTATATAGAAGAAGTATATTTTTTAAAATATAACATATAAAAGGGAAAAAATATATTTAAAATGGGTTCTCCTTTAAAAGGTGGTAAACGACCTTTTAAAAATATTAGAGTATTTCATTCTTAAAATCAAATTCGTTCTTATTTTAAGCCTCTAAATTTTATTAGACAAATGTGATGAAATTTAGAATACATGTATAATCATATTATATTTAGTTCTATTTATTCTTTCTAATACAAAGGCTAGGCGTTAAATACCATTTAAAATAATAATAATATTATATTATTTTTTTCTATAACTCAATGTTATGTGGAACGTAAGATTTCAAAGAAACATATTGTTGCATATTGAGTACGCTATAAAATAGAGAATACCCTTTTATTTAAAAATAATATATTATTAATAAATATTAAAAGAAACTAAAAAGTATTATTCTATAAATATATGGGTTGTTACAAGATTCCCCCCTTTTGGTAATTGTGTCTTTGAAATTCTATTCACTTATCGAATAAGTGGGGGTATTTATCCCTCAAATCATTTTCAGATTCCCATGATGCCTCTTAAACCATATGGTTCTTCCAAAAAAACATTTAGCTGTTGAATTACCTTATTCCACAACACCTTCTCCCTAAGCCCAAGAATCTGGACTGGTTGTTCCTCATAAGAATTATTCTCTTCCAACTGAACTACCTCTGGACTCAAAACATGAGATGGATCCAGAATATTATTTCTCAACATTGAAACATTAAAAACATTTTGTACCTAGGATAAACTTGGAGGTAAATCCATTATATAGTAAACTAATCCAGCATTCTCTAGGATTTCATAGGGTCCAAAGAACCTCGAACACAGCTTTGCATTCTTACCAAAATGCATAAATTTCTCCATGGAGAAAATTTGAGAAATACATGATCACCTACCTCGAAAGAAAGATCCTTCCTTTGGTTATTGGCATAATGTTTTTTCCTGATTTGAGTTATTATTATGTGATTCTGAATCAACTAAACTTTTTAGCCCATCTTTTATACTAATTCTAGTCCCATAAACTTACATTCACCTACTTCATCCCAAAAATTTGGAGTTCGACATCACATTCCATATAATATTTCAAATGGTTCCCTCTGTATACTAGAAAGAAAATTATTATTATAAGAAAACTCAACTAAATAAAGGTGTTGGTCCCATCTTCCTTGGTAATCCATTGAACAAGAAAGTATTATATCCTCTAATGTTTGAATTTTTCGTTCTAAATATCCATTTGATTGCAGATTAAAATCAATACTTAAATTTAATTCAATACCCAACGAATTCTAAAGGGCCTTCAAAAAGATTGAAGTCAACCTGTGATCACAATCGCATAAAAAGAACAAGGTAACTCCTTGTATCCTAATTATCTCTTTAATATACAATCGAGAAATTTTATCTAGAGAAAGAGTATCTTAAATAGAAATAAAATGAGCAGAATTTTTTCAATCGATCAAAAATAACCTAGAATACATTGTTACCTCGATAAGTATTTAGTAATACCATTATGAAATCCATGGATATATTTTCCCATTTCCAGTTTGGAACTGACAAAGGTTGAAGCATACCATTCAGTAACTACCACTCTTCTTTAAATTGTTGAAAAATCAAACATCTCAGGGTAAAGTCAGCAATATCTCTTTTCAATTCATCCCACCAGTAATACTCCTGAAGATATCTATATATCTTAGTACTACCAGGACAAACTGAAAACGGATAATTATGAGCTTCACATAATATATCTTTCTTCAAATAGGAATCCCAAGTCACACATAATATCTTTCCAAACCGCTAAAAACAATCTTTATCAATGTTAAATTCATGTAACTTTCCCTTCTGAACCAATTATACCTTTTTCTACAACTCAATGTCTTCTTTATGTGATTCCTTTATTATGTCTCCTAGAGACGATTATACTAAAACCTGAAACAAAATAGGGGAATTTCTTACAAAAATATATTCCATGTCATATTTCATCAAATCATTAATAAAAGGGTCACATTCCAAACATAACATGGTTAATGTGGAATTACTTTTCTGACTCAAAGTGTAATCCATCATTTTTTCTTTTAATAGATAGTAACTAATCGTGAAATCATAATCCATGATTAATTTCATCCTTCTCATTTGTCTCATGTTTAATTATTTCTGAGTGAATATATACTTCCAACTTTTATGGTCAGTATATATTTCACATTTCACTCCATACAGATGATGCCTCTAAATTTTTAAAGAAAAAACAATAGTAGCTAATTACAAATCAAGTGTAGGGTAATTTAACTCATGAGTTTTCAACTAACGTGAAGCATACGAAATTACCTGATCAATCTACATTAGAAAACAACCATTTCCTTTCAATGAATAATCACTACAGCTAAAAAATTCACCATTTTTAGAAGGTAGTTCCAAAATTGGAACATTCACCAATCTTCTTTTCAATTTCTGAAAACATTCATCCCATTATTTTTTCCAAATGGTCATAACACCTTTTCAAGTTAACTTATTAAATGGACTAGATAACTGTGAAAAAATTTTAAAAAACCTCTATTAATAACCTTCTAAACCAATAGAACTTTGAATCTCAATTATATTTGTGGGTCTTGGACATTTTTCAACAACTTTTGTATTAGTAGGATCAACAATTATGTCATCTTTAAAAATAATGTGACCAAGGAATGACATTTTTTTTAGCCAAAACTCACACTTTCTGAATTTACCATATAGTTCCTTTTCTCTTAAAATTTGTAAATAAAACTCATAAATAACTACAATTATATTATTTAATTTTAGAATATACCAAAATATCATCTTTAAAGACAATCACTATTTATCACCTGAGTTAACTGAGCCATCACTTTAAAAAATTGTTCAATTATGATTCTCATCATCTCAAAATGCTGATTTGAAAGGTCATTTCCCACTGTATACCTTCCCATCATAGATTCCCTATTTCCTCTATGAAAACACAATCTGTACAAAAATATCTTAGATCAATAAACATGGTAACCTTCAAATTCTATATCATTTTAATATTACCATAAAGTAAAAATAATTTTTTTATATTCATTTCACAATATCCTAACTCTTAAAGTTGTCTAAACCGACCTCTGAAATGAAGTATAAGGCCCCAACCTTAAAAATTACATAATATTGAGTTAAGTTAACAATTTTATATTGGGGATCTTTTCAGGTTTAGAGTTTTATAGAATGGTTCCATAACTATTACATTACATTTCAAAAAATATAAAGTAGATACTTCTACTCCATCCAATTTGTTTCACAATAATAAAACTACTTAAATAAAAAGAGAATTATTTTCTTGATATAAATCTCCCTGAATTCTTCCTTTCTCTTATACTTCCTTATACCCAGTGAAAAATATTTCAAAAACATGGGATGAGCATAAAAAGCTCAGTAAGGATTATAAAATAAGGAAAGAAAACATTAGTCCATCAGTACATAAAAATTAATGAAATCATATTTTTAACTCATAAAACATAAGATCTTTATCATAACTCATGAAATCATAAGATTTATTAATAAAACACAGAAATCATAAATCATAAAGGTAACTTGTGGAATCTATAACAAAATTACATTGTATCTTTCACAACTATATAGGTAGTTATGTTGGAATACCCAACATAGTATCTTCCCTAAATCTCTGAGGATAAAAATTAACATTTACCACTCTCACATTACCCAATACATTAGAGATTTATCTTGGGATCACCCTCCTTTGTTTTATCATGGAACCACTCATATATATAAAAAATTCCCAAGAATCATAACATATTTATAACATATAAAACAAGCATAATGTAAAGATAACAATTCCACATTGCAATCACAATATATCATTTTAAGAAATTGACATAATCAATGCTTTCTCAAAACCATTTTTAATACCAAAATACGTAAAAATGGGATATTGTATTTATTTTCCTTTAAAAACATTACATCTTGTTAAGGAAACTAAATATAAAATAATACATATGGAAGCGGTAAGGTTGTTGTCAATACGTACATTAAAGAGAAACATTCCCTTTGTTATTTAGTAAAATGGTTCGTAAAATAGAAGATTCTTTTTGAAAACCATTGAATGAAATAAAAGAAAAATGGTATAATTATACATCGTATAAAATAAGGTCATTTATAAACAAAAATATGCCTCAATGAAAGGATATTGATATGAAGTCCCTTACCACTTTAAAAAATAATTGAATAAAACTAATTAATGAATAACAATTAACAAAACTTATAATATCCTGAGAATAAGAATATCCATGATATAATATGTCAAAGGGGAGTATATACAACATATAAATCAAGTATAAAAATGGGATAAGATATCCAAATTCATTTCTCACATAATCATATAATGGAATAATCAGGAAATAGAAGATTAACCCATAGAATATAAATTGGGTTAAGAAGTTCCCTTACCTTGAGTCTGACTTCTCTCATTCATTTTTTATATTCTTGAATAATAAAACTAGGTTAATTTATAATTTCTTGAGAACACTTTTCAATTTTATTATTTATTTTATATTACTTATCATCATTTTATAAAAATTACATAATTATTTAAGTTCATATAAGTTGATTTGTCGATATTCAGTACTTCAGTCAAAAATGAATTTGTTTTGATGTAAATTATCCATATAGTCAAAATTCCATCATCACAGAAATATTATTAATTATTTAAGTGTCATATATATACATTATATATGTTTTTATACTGAGTATATATGTATTTATAACATTCTATAACATTTGAAGATAAGAAATGAAATGCACCGTTCATGGATATGGTTAGCCGTACGTATGCATGAACACTACTTTCATTTTTTCATATTTAAAATAATGAAAACTAAATGATACATAGGTATATTATAATTCTAGTATAATATCATATTTTATATACATTACATAATATCATTAATTGAATTCATTATACATTCCATGTATGGCATGAGCGAGTCATATCACTTTGATGGGGCGGTTGTCTGCACTTTCTCAAATGAAATTATCATATTTACACATTATGGGAGGCCTAAAGTTATGTTTTAAATAAAAAACAGAAGAATAGAGACAATAGAAATATAATATATATCATATAAAAATATATTTTCATCATAATAGCCACCATGATATGTGGTTGATTAAAATTGAACAATTATCGTTTCATGAAGCAGTAGTTCGCCGTACACAAAAATAGTATGTTTGTATCCATTAGATGGGGGTGAGTAAAAATGTAGTTATAATAATTATCATAAAAAATACAAGTATATTGAGGATAATTTTTTTTATGTAATCAAAAAATAAGTATAGAATAGGGTGTGGAGAAGAAAAATAAAGGAAAGGAACTAGAGAGAAGACGTTACCTCTAAATCGGGTAACTTCTTTTGATTTGAGCCAAAAGGATTTCTTGAATTGCCTTAGGCCAAAGGTAAGGATTATAGAAAGAAATAAGGGATGTTGTGAGATTATTTGAAAACAAATTGGATTATTTAAGGGGATTTAGAGGTGTGTTTAAATTGATAGAGGTGATTCCCATTTTATAAGAGGAAGGAGGGTCACTTCAGAAAAGTTTTGAAGTATTATTTTATTACAAAATAATTTTTATTTAAAATGGTCTCAAACCCATTTATTTTAAACATAATATATTTTTTGTATTAAAAATATCAACCAATAGGTTTTAGACAAGTTTATGTTAAAAATTTATCCTTATATTTTTTTCTTTAACCCTTAGTTAAAAACATTAACTCTTACCATGTCTTCATGCATTTTCATAACATATGGTAACTATATTTACTATAAAATTACAATATATCCATAAGTGTATCATTAATGAAATTTTTTACATTATAAAAGTTGGTTGGAAGAATATTATATTTTTATTACTATTATATCTTTTAATAAAATAGTATTTGTTTTAAAGACTCATTTATGTCAATTTTGACAATATTTAAAAAATGATTTTTGTTAAAGTCAAAAAAAATTATTCCTTAAAACCAAAGGAATTATCTCAAATATAATATGTATATATATTCCATAAAATTCTTTTATGGCATAAAAATATTAAAATTACATTTATTTTAATATTTATAATATCATTTACTTGAATCCTTTATTAATGAAGTAATCATTACATCATCATTGTGTCATAATTAAAATTATTTATTTAATGTATAAAAATTATAAATAAAATACCATAATGTTGAAAATGTTTTTATATTTATAATCAATATTTATAGTCAAATATATCACTTATATAACCCCATATACAAATTGTTTTAGTAGAAAGATACATGTTTGTGTTATTTTTCTCTTTACTTTAAATTAATTATTAAAAATTGCCATTATCACTCTCAAGTGGATATATGCGGTCCCAAAATCGACCAAAGGATTACCATGGTTTTAAATATATCATATAATAGGATTTTTTAATGTGATAGGGTTGTTCTATATTATTATAATTTTATTTTTTACTTTTTTACCAGATTTACCATTTAACCATAGTAAATAAAATAATTACTGGAGTTACTATTCATAATGTCTAAAAATAAAAGATACCTATTTAAACAATATGAACCTTATGATTCCAAATATAGAATCCATTTTTCTAAATTCAAATCACAAAAGTTTTAGTGATTAATTTAAAATTAATTGGCATTGACAAAACCAAAAAGTGGGTTTTTAAGAAGTAATAACTATCAAAAGATTGACATGTGTTTGTGCCCAATTAAAAATCAAAATTACTTCCAATGAGATAAAATTGACTAAATGATAAAAATATAATCCAATTAATCTTAAAAACCAATTAAAATATAAATCTAACTATATAAATAAATTAGATGAAAAGGCAGCTTTGAATTAAAATGCAGTATTTTTACCTATTCAATAAAAAATTAACATTAACAAAAAATTACCAAACAATTATCTAAAGTAAATTTTTATGTCCTTATTATATAAAATAATTTTATTTCTTCAAATATAACATATCAAAGGAAAAAATATATATTTAAAAAGGGTTCACCTTTAATAGGCGGTAAATGACCTTTTAAAAATATTAGAGTATTTCATGCTTAAAATCAGATTCATTATTATTTTAAGCCACTAAAAATTATTAGATAAATGTGAAGTCATTTAAAATAAATGTATAATAATATTATATTTAGTTCTATTCAATTTATCTAATAAAAAGGCTATGCGTTAACTACCATTTAAAATAATATTATTATTATATTATTTTTCCCTATTGCTCAAAGTTGTGTGCAACGTTAGATTTCAAAGAAACCTGTTGTTTCGTGTTGACTACGCTATAAAATAGAAAATCCCCTTTAATATAAAAATAATATATTATTAATAAATATTAATAGAAACAAAAAAGTACTATTCTATAAATACATGGGTTGTTACATCATTCCCCCATTTTGGGAATTGTGTCCTTACAATCTGTTCACTTATCAAATAAGTGGGGGTATTTATCCCACATAGCATTTTTAGATTACCATTATGCCTCTTCAACCATATGGTTCTTCCAAAAAACCTTTACCTGGTGAATTACCTTATTCCTTAACACATTCTCTCTATGGTCACGAATCTGGACTGGTTGTTCCTCATAAGAATGATTCTCTTCCAATTGAACTACCTCTAGAATCAAAACATGAGATGGATCCATAAAATACTTTCTAAACATTGAAACATGAAAAACATTATGTACTTGTGATAAATGTGGAGGTAAATCCACTTTATAGGAAACTCATCCAACTTTCTCTAGGATTTCATAGGGTCCAAAGAACCTCGAACACAACTTTCCCTTCTTACCAAAATGCATAGCATTTTTCCATAGAGAAACTTTGAGAAAGACAAGATCACCTACCTCAAAAGAAAGATCCTTCCTTTGGTTATTGGCATAATGTTTTTTCCTGATCTAAGATATTCTCATGTGATTCTGAATCAACTAATCTTTTTATTCCATCTCTTCTACCAATTCTAGTCCCATCAACTTCCATTCACCTACTTCATCCCAAAAATCTGGAGTTTGAAATCACTTTCCATATAATCTCTCAAATTGTTCCATCTGTATACTGGGAAGAAAATTATTATTATAAGAAAACTCAACTATAGAAAGGTGTTGGTCCCATATTCCTTGGTAATCCATTGAACAAGCACGTATTATATCCTCTAAGGTATGAATTATTATTTCTGGCTATCCATCTGATTGCATATCAAAATCTATACTTAAATGTAATTCAATACCCAACGAATTCTGAAGGGCCTTCCAAAAGTATTAAGTGAACATGTGATCATGATCACATACAAACGAGATGTTAAATCCTTGTAACCTTACTATATCTTTAATATACAATTGAGAAAGTTGATCTAGATACAGAGTATCTCGAATAGAATGAAAATGAGCAGATTTATTTTGAATCGATCAACAATAACCTAGATTACATTATTACCTAGAGAAGTATTTCGTAATACCACTATGAAACCCATGGACATATTTTTTCATTTCCACTTTGGAACTGACAAAGGTGGAATCATACCTTTCAGTATCTACCACTCGGCATTAACTTGTTGACAAATCAAACATCTCAGGGTAAAGTCAGCAATATCTCTTTTCATTCCATCCCACTAGTAATACTCCTGAAGATATCTGTATATCTTAGTACTGTCAGGATAAACTAAAAAAGGAGAATTATGAGCTTCACATAATAACTCTTTATTAAAATAGGAATCATAAGGCACACATAATATCTTTCCAAACTGCCAAATACAATCTTTATCAATGTTAAATTCAGGTAACATACCCTTCTGAACCAATTCTATCTTTTTCTATAACTCATTATCTTCTTTCTGTGCTTTCTTTATTCTGTCTGCTAGAGATTATTGTATTGAAACCTGAAACAAAATAGAGTAATTTCGTACAACAACATATTCCATGTCAAATTTCATCAAATCACTAATAAAAGGGTCACATTCCAAACTTAACATGGTTAATGTGGAATTAATTTTTTGACTCAATGTGTAAGCCACCATATTTTCTTTTATTGGATGGTTATTAATCATGAAATCATAATCCTTGATTAATTTCATCCTTCTCATTTGTCACATGTTTAATTAATTCTGTGTGAATACATACTTCCAACTTTTATGGTCAGTATATATTTCACATTTTACTCCATACAGATGATGCCTCTACATTTTTAAAGCAGAAACATGAGTAGCTAATTCCAAATCAAGTTTAGGGTAATTTAACTCATGATTATTCAACTCACATTAAGCATAAGAAATTACCTAATCAATCTACATTATAAAAGAACCATTTCCTTTCAATAAAGCATAACTACATAAAAAATCACCATTTCTAGAAGGTAGTTCCAAAATTGGAACATTCACCAATCTTCTATTCAATTTCTGAAAACATACATCACATTCTTCTGTCCAGATGGACTTAACACCTTTTCAAGTTAACTTAGTTAGTGGAATATATAACTGTGAAAAATTTTCAATAAATCTCTGGTAATAACCTACTAAACCAATAAACCTTTTAATCTCAGTTATATTTGTGAGTCTTGGCCATTTTTCGACAACTTTTGTTTTATCAGGATCAATAGTTATGCCATCTTTAGAAAAAATGTGACCAAGTAATGACATTTGTTGTAGCCAAAATTCACACTTTCTGAATTTACCATATAGTTTCTTTTCTATTAAAGTTTGTAATACAACCCTTAAATGACTATAATGATCATCTTTAATTTTAGAATATACCAAAATATAATCTATAAACACAACCACTATTTATCACCTCGGTTAACTAAGCCATCACTGTAAAGAATTATTCAATTTTGATTCTAACCATCTGAGAATTCTAATTTCAAAGGTCATTTTCTAATGTATGCCTTCCCATCATAGATTCTTTTTTCTCTCTATGAAAACCCAATCTGAACAAAAATATCTTAGATGAATAAACATGGTAACCATCAAATGCTATATAATTTTAATATTACCATAAAGTAATAATAATTTATTGATATTCATTTAATAATATCCTAACTCCTAAAGTTGTCTAAACAGACCTCTAAAATGAACTATAAAGCCCCAACCATAAACATTACATAATCTTAAGTTAAGTTAAGAATTTTACATTTAGGATCTTTTTAGGTTTAGAGTTTTATAGAATTAGTGCATAACTATCACATTACATCTGAAAATTTACAAAGTATACACTTCTACTCTATCCAATTTGTTTCACAATAATAAGACTCCTTAAATAAAAAAAGAATTGTTTTTCTTGATATAAATCTCCTTGAATTCTTCCTTTATATTACACTTCCTTATACACTTTGAAAAATATTTCAAAAACATGGGATGAGCATAAAAATATCATTAAGGATTATAAAATAAGGAAAGAAAACATTAGTCTATCAATACATACAAATCAATGAAATCGCACTTTTAACTCATAAAACATAAGATCTTTATCATAACTAATGAAATCATAAGATTTATGAATAAATCACAGAAATCATAAATCATAAAGGTAACTTGTGGCATCCATAACATAATTACATTGTATATTTCACAGCTGAAAAGGGAGTTACATTTGGAATACCTATCATAGTATATTCCCAAAATCATTTAGGAGAAACATTAATGTTTACCTCTGTCATGTTACCCAATAAATTGGAGAGCTATCTCGGGCTCACCTAAACATGGTTTAACACAGAACCACCTATATACGTAAACAATTCCCAAGAACCATAACATATTCATAACACATAATATAATCATAAAGTAAAGATAAAATTTCAATATTGCAATCACAATATATCATTTCAAGATATTGATATAATCAATTCTTTCTCAAAACCATTTTTAATAAAAAAAATATGTAAAAATGATATATGGTATTTTTTTTCTTTAAAAAACATTACGTCTTGTTAAGTAAACCAAATTTAAAATAATACTCACAGCGGAGGAAAGTTTTTTGTCACCGCATATGTTAAAAATAAGCATTCCCTTGGCCATTTAATAAAACGTTTTGTAAAACAAGATATTCCTTTTGAAAACCATTGAATGAAATAAATTAAAAAGGTTATAATTATACTAATTATAAAATAAATTCATTTATAAACCAAAATATTCCTAAATTAAAGGATATTGATATGAAGTCCCACACCACTTGAAAAAATACTTGAATAAAAACAATTAATGAATAACATTAAACAAAACCTATAATATCATGAGAATAAGAAAATTCATGATATAATATATAAAAGGGAAGTATATACACCATATATAGTAAGTATAAAAACCATATAATATATCAAAATTCATTTCTCACATAATCAAAGAATGAAATAATCAATAAGTTGAATATTAACTCAAAGAATAGAAATTGGGTTAAGAAGTTCCCTTACCTTGAGTCTGACTTGTCTCATTAATTCTTCATATTCCTTAACATTAAACATAAGTTAATTTATATTACTTTAGAACCTTTTTCAAGTTTATTATTCATTTTAATATTACTTATCATCATTTTATAAAAATTACTTAATTATTTAACTTCATATCGGTTGATTTGTAGATATTCTGTACTTGAGTCGAAAATTGTCCATGTAGTCCAAAGACCATCATCACCAGAATATTATTCATGATTTAAGTATAATATATATCCATTATATGTGTATTTATATCCTTTATATATGTATTTATATTAGTCCATAACATTTGTAGATAGGAATTGAAATTCACCGTTCAAGGGGACGGTAAGTCGTACGTATGTGTGAACGCTACTTTCATTTCTTTTTAATATTTAAAGGAATGAAATATAAATGATGAATAGGTAAGTTATAATTCTAGTATAATGTCATATTTTATATATGTTACATAATTTCATTAACGCCATCCATTATAAGTTCCATGTATGTCATGAACAAGTCATATCACTTTGAGGGGGTGGTAGTCCACACTTCTTCAAAAGAAATTATCTTATTTAAACATTATGGAAAGAATAAAGGTATTATTTTAAAAAAAGAAGTATAGAGACAATATAAATATAATATATATCATATATAAATATATTTCTATCATAATTTCCACCATCATAGGTGGTAGGAGAAAATTGAACAATAATCGTTTCATGAGGCAGTAGTTCGTCGTACACAAAAACAGTATGTTCGTATCCATTGGATGGAGGTTTGTGTAAATATAGTTATAATACTTCTCATAACAATGTTACAGTATATTGAGGATACTGATGTTGTTATTTTATAAAATAATAATAATATAATAGGTATTGAAGAAAGAAAATAAAGGAAAGGAACATGAGAGAATAAGTAACCTCTTAATCGGATAACTTCTTTTGATTTCAGCAAAAAAGATTTTTTGAATTTCATTCTGCCAAAGGTAAGGCTTATAGTAGGAAAGGATGAATGTTGGTAGCGTATTTGAGCATAAATTGGAAGATTCAAGGGTATTTAGAGTTGTGAGTAAATGGGTAAAGGTGATTCCCTTTTATTAGAGAGAGGAGGGGCACTTTAGGAAGGTTTTAAAGTATTATTTTATTATAAAATGATTTTCAATTTGAAATGGTACCAAACCCATTTATTTCATAGTTAAGATGCTTTTGGGTTGAAAACATCTCAACAAATATGTTTTATACAAGTTTAGGTCACAAATTTATCCTTATCAATTTTCTTTAACCTTTAGTTAAAAACATTTACTATTACCATGTCTTCTTACATTTTCATAATATATGGTAACTATATTTACTATAAAATTTCAATAGAACCATAAGTGGATCATTAATTACATTACTAACATTATATAAGTCTGTTGGATGAATATTACATTTTTATGACTATTATATAATTTAATAAAATAGTATTTGTTTTAAAACTCATTTATGTCAATTTTGACACTTTTAAGAAATTGATTTTTGTTAGAGTTATAAAAATTTTATTCCTTAAAACCAAATGGATTAAATAAAAGATAATATGCCCATATAATCCATAAAATTATTTTATGGCATAAAAATATTAAAATTACATTTATTTTAATATTTATAATATCATTTATTTGAATCCTTTATTAATGAAACAATCATTGCGTCATAATTGTGTTATAATTAAAATTATTTATTTAATGTTTAAAAATTATAAATAAAATACCATGATATGGGAAATATTTTTATCTTGATAATGACTATTTATATTCAGATATTTCACTTATAAAACCCCATATGAAAATTTGTTTTGTAAAAAGATACATGTTTATTTTATTTTTCTCTTTACTTTAAATTAATTATTATAAAGTGTCATTATCACTCCCAAGTGGATCCATAGGGTCACAACATTGACTCAAGGATTCCCATGGTCAGAAATATCTCATCCAATAGGATTTTTACATGTTTTTGGAAATTTTTATCTTATTATAATATTATTTTTTACCCTTATTTACCAGATTTACCCTTTAACCATGGTAAATAAAATAATTATTCAAGTTAATATTCATAATGTCTAAAAATAAAAGGTACCTATTTAAAAAATTTGAACTATATGATTCCAAATATGTAATTAATTTTTCCAAATTAAAATCCCAAAAGTTGTGGAAATTAATTTAAAATTAATTTCTATTGTCAAAACCAAAAAGTTGGTTTTTAAGAAGTAATATTATCAAAAGATTGACATCTGTTTATGTCCAATTAAAAAGTTAAATTACTTCCAATGAACAACATTGGATTAAATGGTAAAAATATAATCAAATTACACTTTAAAACAAATTAAAATGGAAATATAATTATATAAATAAATTATATGAAAAGGCAGTTTTGAATTAAAATCCAGTATTTTCACTATTCATTAAAAATGAACTTTATCAGAAAATTACGAAAAATATAACCAAAGTAAAATTTGATGTTCCTATTCTATATAAGAAGTTTATTTTTTCAAATATAACATATAAAAGTGACAAAAAATATATTTAAAAATGGTTTTCCTTCAAAATGTGGTAAAATGACCTTTTAAAAATATTAGAGTATTTCACGCTTAAAATAAAATTCATTCTTATTTTCGGCCTCTGAAATTTATTGGATAAATATACAGACATTTAACAAACATGTATAATCATATTTTAGTTAGTTCTGTTCATTCCCTCTAATAAAATGGCTAGGCTTTAACTTCCATTTAAATAATAATAATATTATATTATTTTTTGGTATAACTCAAAGTTGTGTGCAACCTAAGATTTCAAAAAACACGTTTTTGCGTGTTGAGTACACTTTTGAACAAATAATACCATTTAATGTACATATGATATCTTATTAATAAATATTAATATAAATGAAAAGGTATTATTCTATAAACACTTTGGTTTTTACATCATTCCCCCCTTTTGGGAACTACCTCCTCACAATTCGATTCACTTATCAAATAATTGTGAGTATTTATCCCGCATAACATTTTCATATTCCCATGTTTCCTCTTCAACCATATGGTCTTTCCATAAAATCTTTACCAAATGTATTACCTTATTCTAAAACACTTTCTCCCTATTGTCAAGAATCTGAAATGGTTATTCCTCATAAGAAATATTTTTTTTAACTTAACTACCTACGGACTCAAAACATGAGATGGGTTCGGAATATACTTTCACAAAATTGAAAAATTAAAAACATTATGTACCTGTGATAAACTTGGAGGTAAAGCCACTCTATAGAAAAATAATCCAACTTTCTCCAGTATTTCATAAGGTCCAATAAACCTCAGACATAGCATTACCTCCTAACCAAAAGGCATCACACTTTTAACTTCAGAAACATTGATAAAGATATGATCACATACCTCGAAATAAAGATCCTTCCTCCAGCTATTTGAATAACATTTTTTCTTGCTCTAAGGTATTCTCATGTGATTCTAAATCAACTAAACTTTTTCTTCAATCTCTTCTACAATTCTAGTCCCATAAACTTCATTTCTCTAACTTCATCCCAAAAATCTGGAGTTTGACACCACTTTCTATATAATGCCTCAAATAGTGCAATCTGCATACTAAAATGAAAACTATTATTATAAGAAAACTCAACCAATGAAATATATTGGTCACATATTCCTTGGTATTCCATTGAACAAGCACATAAAATATCATCCAAGGTCTGAATTGTTTATTTTGTTTTTCCATCTGATTACGGATGAAAATATGTACTAAAATTTAATTCAGTACCCAATGAATTATGAAGGCCCTTCCAAAAGTTTTAAGTGAACCTGGGATCACGAACTGATACAATGGAGAGGGGAAATCCATGTAACCTAACTATATCTTTAATATACAATTGAGAAAGTTGATCTAGAGACTGAGTATCTCGAATATAAATAAAATGAGCAGAATTAGTCATTCGATCAACAATAACCTAGATTTCATTATTACCAAGAGAATTATTTGGTAATCCCACTATGAAATCCATGGATATATTTTTCCATTTCTACTCTGGAACAGAAAAAGGCTTAAGTATCCATTTCAGTAACTCCCACTATACTTTAACCTTTTGAAAAATCAAATATATCAGGGTAATGTCAGTAATATCTCTTTTCATTATATCCCACTAGTAATACTTCTAAAGATCATTGTACATCTTAGTACATCCAGGATGAACTTAAAATAGAAAACTATGAGCTTCACATAATAACTCTTTCTTCAATTGGGAATCACAAGGCACACGTAATATCATTCCAAACCTCAAAACACAATCATTATCAATATTAAATTTAGTTAACTTACCCTTCTGAACCAATTCTACCTTTTTCGACAACTCGTTGTCTTCTTTATGCACTTGTTTTATTCTGTCTGCAAGAGATGATTGTACTGAAACCTGAAAAAAAAAATAGATGATTTTTCTACACCAACAAATTCCTTGTCAAATTTCATCAAATCATTAATCAAAGGTTCATGTTTCAAATATAACATGGTTAATGTAGAATTACTTTTTTGAATCAATGATAATCCTTGATTAATTCCAACCATCTCTTCTATCTCATGTTTAATTATTTCTGAGTGAATATATACTTCAAAATTTTATAGTCAGTATATATTTCAAATTTTACTCCATATAGATAATGTCTCCAAATTTTTAAATAAAAAACAACAGTAGCTAATTCTAAATCATGTGTTGGGTAATTTTAATCCTGAGTATTCAACTGGCGTAAATCATAATAAATTAACTGACCATTTTGCATTAGGACATAACAAAGTCCTTTCAATGAGGCATTACTATTGATAAAAAATTCACCATTTCTGGAAGGCAGATCCAAAACTGGAACATTCACCAATATTCCTTTCAATTCCTAAAAACATTCATCACAATCTTTTGTCCAGATGTACTTAACACCTTTTCAAGTTAACTTGGTTAGTGGACTAGATAACCGTGAAAACTTTTTAACAAACATCTGGAAATATCCTGGTAACCAAGAAAACTATGAATCTTAGTTATATATGTGGTTCTTGGCCATTCTTCAACAACTTTTGTCTTAGAAGGATCAATAGTTATTCCATACTTAAAAATAATGTGACCAAGGAATGAAATTTTTTATAACCAAAACTCACACATGCTAAATTTTCCATACCGTTTCTTTTCTTATAAATTTTTCAAGACAACCTTTAAATGGATTTCATGATCTTATTTACATTCATAATATACCAAAATATCATCTATAAACACAACCATCATTTCTCACCATAGTCAATAGATCCATCACTGCAACAAACTGTTCAATTATGATTATGACCATCTCTGGATACTGATTTGGGAGGTCATTTCTCTATGTATGCCTTCCCAGCATAGATTCCCTATTTCCTATATGAAAAACTAGTCTGAACAAACATATATTAGATGAAGAAACATGGTAATCTTTAAATTCTATATCATTTTAATCTTACCATAAGGTAAAAATAATTTTTTGATATTCATTTGACAATATCCTAACTCTTAAAGTTTTATAAACCGACCTATGATATCAATTTTATGTCACCAAGCTTAAACATTACATAATATTGAGCTAATTCAACAATTATGCATTGGGAATCTTTTTCGGTTTATAGTTTTATAGAATTATTCCATAGCTATTACATTACATCTCAAAAATTAAAAACTAGACACTTCTACTATATCTATTTTTTTACAATAATAAATCTCCTTAAATAAAACAAGATTTATTTTCTTGATATAAATCTCCTTGAATTATTACATTCTATTACCCATTCTTATACCCTGTGAAAAATATTTCAAAAACTTGGGATGAGCATAAAAATCTCAGTAAGGGTTATAAAATAAGGAAAGAAAACATTAGTCAATCAATACATAAAAAATAAATGAAATCATACTTTTCACTCATAAAACATAATCTCTTTAGGATACCTTATGAAATCATAATATTTATTAATAACAAAAAAAAAATAATAAATCATAAAGTTAACTTATGGCATCCATAACATAATTACATTTTAACGTTCATAGCTACTTTGGGAGTTTTGTTTGGAATACCCATCAAAGTATATTAGCTAAATCTCCTAGGAGAAAAATTAATGTTTAAATCGGTCATGTTACCCAATTCATTGGAAAACTATCTCCAACTCACCCACCCTTGGTTTATCATGTTACCACTTGAAAAAATACTTAAATAAAAATAATTAATGAATAATATTAGACAAAACATAAAATATCATGAGAATAAGAAAATTCATGATATAATATATCAAAGGGAACTATACACACCATATAAATCAAGTATAGAAACAATATAATATATCAAAATTCATTTCTCACATAATAATTGAATGAAATAATTAATAAGTTGAATATTAACTCAAATAATAGAAATTGTGTTAAGAGGTTCCCTTACCTTGATTCGGACTTGTCTCATTCATTCTTTATATTCCTTAATATTAAAATTAAGTTAATTTATAACTACTTTAGAAACTTTTTCAAGTTTATTATTCATTTTAATATTACTTATCATCATTTTATAAAAATTACAAAATTATTTAACTTCATATCGGTTGATTTGACGATATTCGGTACTTGAGCCAAAAATGAACTTGTTTTGATGTAAATTGTCTATGTAGTCAAAAGTCCATCATCACCGGAATATTATTCATGATTTAAGAATAATATATATCCAATATATGTGTATTTATATCCTTTATATATTTATTTGTAGTAGTCCATGACATTTTTAGATAAGAAATGAAATTCACTTTTAAAGGGGACGGTAAGTCATACGTACGCGTGAATGCTACTTTCATTTCTTTTTAATATTTATAGGAATGAAATCTAAATGATGCATAGGTATGTTATAATTAAATTATAATGTCATATTTTATATACGTTGCATAATTTCATGAACACCATCCATTATAACTTCCATGCATGTCATGAATGAGTCATATCAATTTGAGGGGGCGGTAGTCCCCACTTCTTCAAATGAAATTATCTTATTTACACATTATGGAAAGCATAAAGGTGTGATTTAAATAAAAAAACAGATGTATAGAGACAATATAAATATAATATATATCATATTTAAATATATTTCTATCATAATTTCCACCATGAGAGGTGGTAGGAGAAAATGGAATAATAATCGTTTCATAAGGGCAGTAGTTCATCGTACAGAGAAACAGTATGTTCGTATCCATTAGATGGAGGTGTTTGTAAGTGTAGTTATAATCCTTCTCATAAAAAAATTATAGTATATTGAGGATACTGATGTTTTTATGAAATCAAATAATAATAATATAATAGGGATTGGAGAATGAAAATAATGAAAAGGAACTTGAGAGAAAACGTTACCTCTAAATCGAGTAACTTCTTTTGATTTGAGAAAAAAGGATTTTTTGAATTGTATTCTGCCCAAGTTAAGGATTATAGTAGTAAAGGATGAATTTTGGGGGCATATTTGAGCATATATTGTATGAGTCAAGGGGATTTAGAGTTGTGAGTAAATGGGTAGATGTGATGCCCTTTTATTAGAGAGAGGAGGGGCACTTTAGGAAAGTTTTAAAGTCTTATTTTACTACAAAATGATTTTCATTTGTAAATGGTACCAAAACCATTTATTTAATAGTTAAGATTCTTTTGGGTCGAAAACCTCTCAACCAATAGGTTTTAGATAAGTTTAGATCAAAAATTTAACCTTATCCATTTTCTTTTACCCTTAGTTAAAAACATTAACTCTTACCAGGTCTTTTTGCATTTTCATAATATATGGTAACTAGATTTACTATAAAATTCCAATAGAAACATAAGTGGATCATTAATTACATTTGTAAAATTATATAAGTAATTTTTATGAATATTACATTTTTATGACTATTATATAATTTAATAAAATAGTATTTGTTTTAAAACTCATTTATATCAATTTTGACAATATTAAGAAATTGATTTTTGTTAGAGTTAGAAAAGTTTATTTCCCTCAAACCAAATGCATTAATTCAAAGCTAATATGTACATATCATCCATAAAATTAGTGTATGGTATAAAAATATTAAAATTACATTTATTTTAATATTTATAATATCATTTTTTTGTATCCTTTATTAATGACACAATCATTGCGTCATAATTGTGTTATAATTAAAATTATTTATTTAATATCTAAAAATTATAAATAAAATACCATGATGTGGGAAATATTTTTATCTTGATAATAAATGTTTATAGTCAGATATATCACTTATATAACCCCATGTGAAAAAAAATTGTAAAAAGATACATGTTTAGGTTATTTTTCTCTTTATTTTAAATTAATTATTATAAAGTGTCATTATCACTCCCAAGTGGATCCATGGGGTAAAAAATTTGACCCAATGATTCCCATGGTCATAAATATCTCATCCAATATGATTTTGATATGGTTTAGGGAATTTTTATATTTTTATAATATTATTTTTTAAGCTTATTTACCTGATTTACCCTTTAACCATGGTAAATACAATAATTATTAAAGTTACTATTCATAATGTCTAAAAATAAAAGGTACCTATTTAAAAATTTTGAACCATATGATTCAAAATATTTAATTAATTTTTTCAAATTCAAAACACAAAATTTGTAGTAATTAATTTAAAATCAATTTCTATTGTCAAAACTAAAAAGTAGGTTTTTTAAGAAGTAATAACTATCAAAAGATTGACATGTGTTTATGACCAATTAAAAAGTGAAATTACTTTAAATGAAAAACATTGGATTAAATGGTAATAATATAATCAAATTACACTTTAAAACCAATTAAAATGGAATCTAATTATATAAATAAACTAGATGAAAAGGTCGTTTTGAATTAAAAGGCAGTATTTTTCACTATTCATTAAAAATGAACATTATCATAAAATTAGAAAAAATTTATCCAAAGTAAACTTTGATGTTCCTATTCTATAGAAGAAGTTTATTTTGTAAAATATAACATATAAAAGTTAAATAAAAGTATTTAAAAATGGTTTTCCTTCAAAATTATTGAAAATAACCTTTTAAAATTATTTGAGTATTTCATGCTTAAAATCAGATTCATTCTTATTTTCAGCCTCTAAAATTTATTGGATAAATGAAAAGACATTTAACAAACATGTATATTAATATTGTAGTTGGTTATGTTCAATCATGCCAATACAATGTCTAGGAGTTAACTACCATGTAAATAATAATATTATTATATTATTTTTTGGTATAACTCAATGTTTTGTGCAACGTAAGATTTCAAGAAACTCGTTGTTTCATGTTGAGTATGCTATTGAACAATTAATACCCTTTAATGTAAAGATGATATCTTATGCATAGATATTAATAGAAATGAAAAGTTTGTATTCTATAAATACCTAGGTTTTTACATCATTCCCCCCTTTTGATAATTGCCTCCTCACAATTCAATTCAATTATCAAAATAATTGTGATTATTTATCCCTTATAACATTTTCATATTCCCATGATTCCTCTTCAACCATATGGTTTTTCCACAAAATATTTACCTGATGAATTACCTTATTCTGAAACACTTTCTCCCTGCTGTCAAGAATTTGGATGGTTATTCCTCATAAGAAAGATTTTCTGTCAAATGAACTACCTCTAGACTCAAAACATGATATGGGTCTGGAATATAATTTCTTAAAATTGAAACATTAAAAACATTGTGTACCTGTGATAAACTTGGAGGTAAATCCACTCTGTAGAAAACTAATCCAACTTTCTTCAATATTTCATAGGTTCCAATGAACCTCATACATAGATTTCCATTCTAACCAAAAGGCATCACACTTTTCATTGGAGAAACATTGAGAAAGACATGATCACCTACCTCGAAGGAAAGATCCTTCCTTTATCTATCTGCATAAAATTTCTGCCTGCTCTAAGCTGTTCTCATGTGATTTTGAATCAACTGAACTTTTTCTTCCATATCTTCTAACAATTCTGGTCCCATCAACTTCATTTCTCCTACTTCATCCCAAAAAGCTAGAGTTCAACACCACTTTCTATATAATGCCTCAAATGGTGCCATCTGTATACTAGAATGAAAACTGTTATTATAAGAAAACTCAACCAATGAAAGATGTTGGTCACATATTCCATGGTAATCCATTGAACAAGTAATTACCATATCCTCCAAGGTCTGAATTGTTCATCCTGGTTTTCCATCTGATTTCAGATGAAAATATATACTAAAATTTAATTCATTACCCAATGACTTATGAAGGCCCTTCCAAAAGTTTGAAGTAAACCTGGGATCACGAACAGATACAATGGATAAGGGAACTTTATGTAATATGACTATCTCTTTAATATAAAATTGATAATGTTGATCTAGAGATAGAGTATCTCGAATAGAAGTAAAATGAGAAGATTTATTCAGTCGATCAAAAATAACCTAGATTGCATTATTACATAGAGAATTATTTGGTAATCCCGCTATGAAATCCATGGATATATTTTCCCATTTCTACTCTAGAACTAAAAAAGGTTGAAGTATCCCTTTCAGTAACTGCCACTCTGCTTTAGCCTTTTGAAAAATCAAACATATCAGGGTAAAGTCGGAAATATCTTTTTCATTCAATCCCACTAGTAATACTCCCAAATATCTCTGTACATCTTAGAACATCCAGGATAATCATAAAACGGAGAACTATGAGCTTCACATAATAACTATTTCTTTAAT
This sequence comes from Viscum album, assembly GCA_963277665.1. Classification (NCBI taxonomy): domain Eukaryota; kingdom Viridiplantae; phylum Streptophyta; class Magnoliopsida; order Santalales; family Viscaceae; genus Viscum; species Viscum album. The sequence continues at coordinate 930,296,774 of OY728143.1, read as the reverse complement.
TAGGAATCACAAGTCACGCATAATATCTTTCCAAACCTCAAAACACAATCATTATCAATGTTAAATTCAGGTAACTTACCCTTTTGAACCAATTCTACCATTTTTTGCAACTCATTGTCTTCTTTCTACACTTGTTTTATTTTTTCTTCTTGAGACGATTGTACTGAAACCTGAAACAAAATAGATGATTTTTCTACACCATCATCTTCTATGTCAAATTTCATCAAATCAAAAATCCAAGGGTCATGTTCCAAACATAACATGGTAAATATAGAATTAAATTCCTAAATCAAAGTGACATCCACCTTATTTTCTTTTCCTAGATGGTAATGAATCGTCCAATCATAATCCTTGATTAATTCCAACCATCTCCTCTGTCTCATGTTTAATTATTTCTGAGTGAATATATACTTCAAAATTTTATGGTCAATATATATTTCAAATTTTACTCCATACAGATGATGCCTTTAAATTTTTAAATCACAAACAACAGTAGCTAATTCCAAATCATGTGTAGGGTAATTCTAATCATGAGTTATCAGCTAGCGTAAAGCATAAGAAATTACCTGATCATTTGGCATTAGGACATAACAAAGTACATTCAGTGAGGCATCACTATAGATAACAAATTCACCATTTCTAGAAGGTAGTTCCAAAACTGGAGCATTCACCAATATTCTTTTCAATTCCTAAAAACTTTTATCATGTTCTTTTTCCAGATGAACTTAACATTTTTTCAAGTTAACTTTGTTAGTGGAGTAGATAACCGTGCAAAATTTTTAACAAACATCTGGTAATAACCTGCTAAACCAAGAAAACTATAAATCTCGATTATATTTGTGGGTCTTGGCCATTCTGCAACAACTTTTGTTTTAGAGGGCTCAATAGTTATTTTATCCTTAAAAACAATGTGATCAATGAATGAAATTTTTTTTAACCAAAACTCACACATGCTGAATTTATCGTATTGTTTCTCTTCTTTTAAATTTTGCAAGAAAACCTTTAAATGGATTTCATGAACTTATTTACTTTTAGAATATACCTAAATATCATCTAGAAACAAAACCATTATTTATCACCTGATTAAACAGAGCCATCACTACAACAAACTATTCAATTATGATTCTGACCATCTCCGAATGCTGATTTGGAAGGTCATTTCTCTTTGTAAGCCTTCCCAGCACAGATGCCCTATTTTCTATACGAAAAACCAGTCTTAACAATAATATATTAGATGAATAAACATGGTAATCTTCAAATTATATATCATTTTAATCTTACCATAAAGTAAAAAAAATTGATGTTCATTTAACAATATCCTAACTCCTAATGTTGTCTAAACAAACCTCTGATATCAATTGTAAGTTCCCAACCTTAAACATTACATAAACTTGAGCTAAGTCAATAATTATACATTGATGATACTTTTAGGTTTATAGTTTTATAGAATTATTTCATAACTATTACATTATATCTCAAAAATTACAAACTAGACACTTTTACGATATCTAATTTTTTTCACAATAAGAAAACTCCTTAAATAAAACAAGAATTATTTTCTTGATATAAATCTCCTTGAATTATTACTTTCTATTACCCTTCCTTATACCCTATGAAAAATATTTCAAAAAATTGGATGAGCATAAAAATCTCAGTAAGGGTTATAAAATAAGGAAAGAAAACATTAGTCCATCAATACATAAAAAATATATGAAATCATACTTTGCACTCATAAAATATATGCTCTTTAGCATACCTTATGAAATCATAAGATTTATGAATAACACACATAAATCATAAATCATAAAGGTAACTTATGGAATTCATAACAAAATTACATGTTAGCTTTCACAGCTACATTGGGAGTTATGTTTGGAATACACATCACAGTATATTCCATAAATCTCTTAGGATAAAAATTAACATTTACCTCTATCATGTTAGACAATGCATTGGACAGCTATCTCCGGCTCACCCTCCCTTGGTTTATCATGGAATCACCTATATATTTAAAAAAATTCCAATAACCATAACATATTCATAACACATAAAACAAGCATAAAATAAAGATAACATTTCTATATTGCAATCACAATATATCATTTAGTGATATTGACATAATCAGTGCTTTCTCAAAACCATTTTCAATACCAAAATACATAAAAAGGGTATATGGTATTTATTTTCCTTTAAAAAATTAAATATTTTTAAGGAATCCAAATATCAAATAATACTCACGGTGGCGGAAAGGTTTTTTTCACTGCATACATTAAAAATATACATTCACTTTGTCGTTTAGTAAAACACTTCCTAAAACAAAATATTTATTTTAAAAACCATTGAATAAAATATAATAAAAATGATATAATTATATACCAAATAAAATAAGGTTGTGTATAAACTAAAATATTCCTCAATGAAAGAATATTAAGACAAATACCCTTACCACTTGAGAAAATACGTGAATAAAAATAATTAATGAATAGCATTAAACAAAACTTATAATATCATGAGAATAAGAGAATTCATGATATAATATGTCAAAGGAAAGTATATACACCATATAAAGAAAATATAAAAACCAGATAAGATATAAAAATTCATTTCTCACATAATCATAGAATGACATAATCAATAAGTAGAAGATTAACCCAAAGAATAGAAATTGGGTTAAGAAGTTCACTTACCTTGAGTCTGACTTGTCTAGTTCTTTCTTTATATTACTGAATAATAAAATTAGGTTAATTTATACTTTCTTTAGAAAAAAATTAAATTTTATTATTCAGTTTATATTACTTATCATAATGTTATAAAAATTACATAATTATTTAAGTTCATATAGGTTGATTTGTCGATTTTCGGTACTTGAGTCGAAAATGAACTTGTTTTGATTTAAATTGTTCATGTAGTCAAAAGTACATCATTTCCAGGATATTATTCATGATTTAAGTATTATATATATCTATTATATATGTAGTTATACAAATTATATATGTATTTATAATAGTCTATAACATTTGGAGATAATACATGAAATGCACCTTTCATGGAGACGGTAAGTTGTACGTACGCGTGAATATTACTTTCATTTATTTTTCATATTTAAAGGAATGAAAACTAAATGATGCATAGGTATGTTATAATTACAGTATAATATAATATTTTATATACTTTACATAATTTCATTAACACTATCCTTTATAAATTATATGTATGGAATGATGAGTCATATCACTTTTAGGGGGCGGTAGTCTGCACTTCCTCAAATGAAATTATCATATTTACACATTATGGAAAGCATAAAGGTATGATTTAAATAAAAAACATAAGTATAGATAAAATATAAATATCATATATATCATATATAAATATATTTCCATCATAATGTCCACCATGAGAGTTGGTAGGAGAAAATTAAAAAATCATCGTTTCATGAGGTAGTAGTTTGCCATACACAGAAACAATATATATGTATCCATTAGATGGAGGTGTGTGTAATTGTAGTTAAAATACTTATCATAAATTAATCCTAGTATATTTAAGATACTCTTTTTTTTATGTAATCAAATTATAAGAATATATTAGGGAGTGAATAATGAAAATAAAGGAAAGGAACTTGAGAGAAGACGTTACCTCTAAATTAAGTAATTTATTTTGATTTGAGCCAAAAGGATTTCTTGAATTTTCTTCTGCCCAAGGTAAGTCTAATAAGAGGAAATGAGGTATTTTTTGAGCTTATTTGAGTAGAAATTAGATTATCCGAGGTTCTTTAGAGGTTTGATTAAATGGGTATAGGTGATGCCCTTTTTTAAGAGGGAGGAGGGGCACTTTAGCAAAGTTTTGAAGTATTATTTTATTATAAAATGATTTTTGATTTCAAATGGTCCCAAACCCATTTATTTCAAATATAATATTCTTTTGGGTAAAAAACTCTCAACCAATATGTTTTATACAAGTTTAGGCCCCAAATTTAACCTTATCTTTTTTCTTTAACCATTAGTTAAAAACATTAACTCTAACTATGTCTTCTTGCATTTTCATAATTTATGGTAACTATATTTACTATAAAATGAAAATAGAACCATAAGTGGATCATTAATGAAATTTTTAACATTATATTATTCATTTAGACTAATATTATATTTTTATGACTATATCATTTCATGAAATAGTACTTGTTTTAAAAAATCATTAATGTCAATTATAACACTATTTAGACATTGTTTTTTGTTAAAGTAATAACAACTTGACTCCTTCAAAACAAATACATTAACTCAAATATAATATTTTCATATCATATATAAATTTTTTATGGAATCAAAATATTAAAATTAAATTTATTTTAATATTTATAATATCATTTATTTGAATCTTTTATTAATGAAGAAATCACTGCATCATCATTGTGTTGTAATTAAAATTAATTATTTAATGTCTAAAATTATAAATAAAATAAATGATGTAGGAAATATTTTTATATTTCTAATTACTATTTATAGTTGATGAAATCACTTATATAACCCCATATGCAAATTATTTTAGTAAAAATATACATGTTTATGTTATTTTTCTCTTTACCTTAAATTAATTATTATAAAGTGTCATTATCACTGCCAAGTGGATCCATGGGGTCCCAAAGTCGACCCAAGGATACCCATGGTCGGATATATCTCATAAAATAGGATTAGGACATGTGTTAGGATATTTTTATATTATTATAATATATTTTTTTACCCTTATTTACCAGATTCACCCTTTAACCATGGTAAACAAAATAATTACTGAAGTTACTATTCATAATGTCTAAAAACAAAATGTTCCTATTTAAAAAATTTGAAACTTATGATTACAAATATGTAATCCATTTTTCCAAATTAAAAATAAATAAGTTGTAGTAATTAAGTTAAAATTAATTCCCATTGTCAAAACCAAAAAGCAGGTTTTTAAGAAGTAATGGCTATTAAAATATTGACATGTGTTTATGTCCAATTAAAAATTGAAATTACTTAAAATGACCAAAATTGGATTAAATGATAAAAATATAATCTAATTAAACTTTAAAACCAATTAAAATCTCAATATAACTATATAAAAAAATTAGATGAAAATGTAGTTTTGAATTAAAATGCAGTATTTTTAACTATTCATTAAAAAATGAGCTTTGTGAGAAAATTAACAAAAATTTATCCAAAGTAAATTTTGATGTCCCTATTATATATAAGAAGTTTATTTTTTAAAATAGGTCATATAAAAGTGACAAAAATATATTTAAATAGGGTTCTCCTTCAAAGGGCAGTAAAACAACTTTACAAAAATATTAGAGTATTCCGTACTTAAAATCATATTCATTCTTATTTTAAGCCCTTAAATTTATTTTATGAATGTAAAGACATTTAAAAAACATGTATAATAATATTTTAGTTAGTTCTGTTCATTATCTTTAATACAACGACAAGGTGTTGACTACCATTTAAAATAATAATATTATTATATTATTTTTCAGTATAACTCAAAGATGTGTGCAACGTAAGATTTCAAAGAAAATAGTTGTCGCATGTTTTGTACGCTATCGGACAAAGAATCCCCATTAATGTAAAAATAATATATTATTCATAAATATTAATATAAATGAAAAGGTATTATTCTATAAATACATGGGTTGTGACATTGAAAGACATAGGTGTCAAAGAAAGGAGGTTTCTAATGAAGAGGTATAATATTTATCCTCTTATTTTAGTTTTGTTTCTTATTCAACGTCATTAAAATAGTTTTCAACCATGAAAAAATAATAACATGAGAAAAATAAATATACTAAGTTTTTATTATGAAAAAATCATAACCTATATTCATCTTCAACATCCAACAAATGGGAGAAGGATTCATCATTCATGTGCATGGTGGACTACCGCCTCGTGAACTGATGTGAATTTTTTCCATCGCTATCACTAATGACTGGTTATAATGATGTAATTAATTTTTTATATTATATTCATGAAATATTTATCCTTATAAAAATATAATATATCATATAACTTTTTACCATTCCGTGTGCTGAAAATGATATTTCTATTCATGCATACATGTGGACTACTACCTCCACGAAGAGATGTGATTCATTTTTAATCATCACATAACATGGATTATATATATAAATATATTTAAATAATTAATATGATATGTATGATATCATTATCATTATGTAGAGAGAAAATAATACTTACCTTCTTTATATAATGATCATTGAAAAATTGAATCATTACTCATTTGTACGTATGGCCTATTGTCTCCATTATTATAACATGGTTCATTTTTCATAACCATATTTTACAATTATATTTGAATGTATAATTTATTTATAAAAAAAACTATAATAATTCAATTATTATTATTCTATATATGATGGAATAATGAACTCTTTGATCATAATAAACCTACTAAAGTCGGTCTGGACTTATGAACCGAATACCATCAAAATGTCCAACGTGAAGTTCAATGATTATTTAATTGTATAAAACATGGAAATAAATGATATAAAAGGAATAATAAAATTAAAATTTTATTAAGAAATTTTAAAACAACTTATGTTTATTATTCAGGATGATAAATAATATACATGACTAATCAGACTCAAGGTAAGGGTTTCTCATCTCACTTGTACTTCTATAAGACATATATCATATTCCCCAATTATTTATTTATTTTTTGTTAATATACTACCCATTTGATATATTATATGATTAATATCATTGTCTTCATGATATTTATATTTTCATTTGATGTTATTTCCTTCATGGGTCATATGATTCAAAAGAAACCCAAGTGGTAAAGGGTTATTTCATAATCTCATCATTATTTGGGTTTCTTATTTTTATATCTCAGTTGAGTAATATTTTTAATCCATGACCATGTTTTCAAAAAAAATCAATTTTTTTACTATTATCCAATTAGTTTTTAAATTCAATTTTACCCTAGTTTGGTTTTTTTTAATAAAATAAAACTTCCTGTCGATTTTCAAATGATGTAATTTTTTTATTTTTCATACAAAAGTGTGGAAGGAATGTTTTTTTAACTTATACTACATGAGTGTATTTTCCCTATTTTATGATTCCGCAATGATTTTAATCCACCTTTAAAATATTATAATTTTATTTTCAAATAAAATTTATTCATTTATAAGAATGCGGTTTTTATAAAACTGAAGTAAATTTAAAATAGAAATGTTATTTTCCCAAATAATTATTAGAAGTGTTATTTAAAAAAATCAATATAATATTACAAAATTTTATGTCATTTAATAACTATTGAGTATATTTCATAAGGATATCATTATTGTTATTTCTCTTGATGGTTTCTATTTATGGTGAAAATATTAAATGTTTATGAAATACATTTCTTTTCCATGGGTTAGACTATGATGAAATTTTTATGAACCCCATTTATTTTCATCAGTTATGATATAATGAATGATTTGTGGGATTTGTGGGACCTAAATATCTCTAAAATGTGTTGGTTAAATTTTTTTATCTAATTATATATTTAAGGGAAACAATTCTATGTTCTTGATCTGTTACGGTAAATAAGTTTATGTTCTTGATCCGTTATGGGAAACAAGTCAATGTTCTAGATCCCCTTTGTAGAATAGGTATTGATTCCTAATCTAATGGTCTTGGTATATAACCTTTACAATTGAAATATTTTCTATAAATATGATTATTATACACACATTTATGAAATGAACTTATGGTTTTTGGTTATGTTATGATAAATTTTCATTCTTACGATTCATGTCTTTTGAAATGTAAATGTTTTAGCCCATATCTCATGTTTATGATCTTTTTTATATTAGGTATCAACATTATAATTTATATTCATGATATTATACTCTTAAAATTATCTAATTATTTTATATGATTATTTATTGACATCTCCCTTGCTTAACCTTACTGATCATCTGAGCTCACCCTTTCTTATGTTTCATTTTACCAGGTTATGAAGAATAATGAAAAATAATTTTTGTTTAGAAAGGTTTTACATGTGAGGAATATTATGGGATATATTTAAGAATTAACATGTAGTATGAATTTATGGGTATATTGGGAGATTATGTTGATCATTATGAACCAGTTTCTCATGAACACAAGTTGTTAAAAGTTTTCCATAATTTTATAAATTTCTAATCCTAAAAGGTATATGGGTATGTAAGTGATACAGTATTTCATTTGACAATATATATTTTTGTATAGAAAAAATTAGAGCCACATTTATTGACAACAAATATAAAAAATGTGTTGTTTATGTTTTTATCACTTAATATCGATGTGCGGGTTTTGGTCTATTACAGGTAGCCTACATCCATCCCATACTAAATAATAATCATCATATAGAATATATATTTCCTAATAGAAATGATTGTGAACTGATGGTCTACATCTATTATTATCACATTTATAGTGATTGGGTGGACCACATATATCTTGTTTCAAATGATAAGGATCATGTTTCGTAACTCTATCTTATGCACACTAATAGAGATCTAAATAAACCTTGGAATTATTTATAATTTTATATTAGTTTTTATCCAGTTGTGATTGAATTGTTTTGATTGTAATGGACATTGTGGATTAAATTTAGAAAAATAAATAGTGGTCCTCAATTTTCAAGACATGTTTTATTGATTTTTGAATATAGCACATCGTTAACTACACAAATAATGTAGAGTGTGTTGAAGAACTAGAAAATGGAAAAATTAATAATTATCTTTTTTAGAGTTGAAGTAACCATCCATAATTATTTCTTATGATTAATATCAATTGTATGGCGTTTTAAAAAGCTTAATTTTTATATATTTATGACAATGATACTTTTTTTTAGAAAAACTTTATTATATGGTCTAATTATGCTATAAATTTGTTTACTTTGTTTTTCAAAAAAAATATCTACCATATATTGATTCCCAATCATCCATGTAAAATAGTTATAGAAAAGTTTAATGGTGACTAACATTAGGTGGCCATGGATTTTCATAAAAGTTGAAAACACCATTATGGGTTCAAATTGGTATAAAATGTAGTGGTGTGGGGCAGCACATAGTTGGATTTTTCTATTGTGTGGGTAAAACCGAGTAGAGCACTAGTGTGGAGAGACCTTGATATATTTTTTTAATAGAATGGTTTACTCACAAAGTAATTAATAAGAACATACCCAAGGAAAATTATGATGTTTGACACACACTATATAAGAAACTACTTAAGAATTTTAAATGGGTGTGTACCTAAGAATAAAACAGCATCACTTTTTTTGTCTACCTCCAATGTAGCATCTTATGTTTCTACATAAAGTGTACATGGTGAGCCTCTGTTTTTTCAAAACATGAAAAAATAAATTGAACATCATGTAGGATCATCAATTTTATTTATACAGACTGAAAATTTGAAAAAAATTAAAAATTCTCACATACCATTAATAAAACATTGCGAACTTGTAATGTTCAGATGTGAGGATAAATTGATAAGGACTAGTATATAAAAATGCATATAGTATGTGAATCCTTTATATTGTAATAATTTTTAAACATGAAGTGGTATGTAAAGGTAAAAGTATTTTTATAGAATCAACATTTTGAGAAAATATTTTATACATTCATAAGGCCAATTTGTGGTTCCAGTTTGCAAAGACAGTATATGATGGTTCTATGAATGAAAGTTTTTAATGGAAATTTTTAAACAGGAAATTGTGAAGCTTCTATGGGAATTCATGAAGTATATGAGATATTTTGTGATTGAATATGTAGTGTTCTATTCACTTATGGTCATATAAGAACATATTATTAGATACATCAAAGAATCAATGGATGATCACAATTATCAAAATTTATAGCATTTATGGTCAATACCAGTTCGCTATAAATACTCTGTTACCACAAAATTAAATGTTTTCTTGTAATTATAGAGGATATTAATGAAGGATAAAATCATTAGATCTAGGCTTTCATAATAAATTTATTCTCATGTATGATGGGGGTTCATGAAGTATAATACCTTCATAAAGAATGAGTTTAAGAATGTTTGTATGTGAAGTATAAAATCACAAATAATATTATCAATAGTTTTCTATGTATATTCCATTCTATATAAACATATTATTTAAATTAATCATGGATTATTTGTAATGAATTTAGTTCCTCAAACAATATATTTGAATAAATAGTTCATGAAAAAAATTATATTTGAATGAAAAACATTATTATGTACTATCTTTTTCATTGAAAAACATTGCAAATGAATATGAGAATGACTTGCAAGAAGGTGTTTCACAGATAAGGGGATAGTTATTAAGACTAAATGTATAGATTGTTATTATTACTTATGGAGATTCTAGAAGAAGTGTTTATATACTACTCAAATCATCTTGATGGATCAATGAGAAAGAAATTCTTAAACTATTTCAAGAGTAATTAGGATTCATGTGTGATTTATATTATATTGTATCAAACTTATTTATTAGGTAGTGAGTATATATTATTCTAGTGGGACTATAAATTCATAGTGAAACTCTATTCTGATGGAGAACTCTATATTGGGAACATGAATGATCCTGGTGATACTTTATATGATTATAGAGGATAATCTATGATTGTATCATCTAACATATCACCACAAGGATTAGGCTCTTAATTGAGGCAAAACCTAGTAAACATATTGAATCCCTATATTATTTATATTTACTGTAATCAGAGCACATTGAGTAATCATATAATAGTATATTATATCTTAATAAGATAAAATGGGCTATTTTAAATGGAAATGAAATTATAAAATGTTTTCACTGATTAAATCACCCTTTTGTAGTTATGAAACGTCATCTTGGGTTCTCAAATTAGTATGATAGTTTACCCAGGTTCCCTTTATCAAGATCTAATAAGTGTTAAATATGGATATTCTAAATTCTACTGATAATAGGGGTTTGACAAAATTTGACTTTAAAAAAATCATAGTTGTAATAATATGATTTTTCTATACCTTCTATCACACGAACTTAAAGTAGGATGTGAAATAAAAAAATAATTTGCAATTATTTTTTATGTTTCTCCATTGGAATTTACTAATAATCTATATATATATATAGAAAATCACAAAATTTCATTTTATATCTCTTCTAAAAAATGTATGCACAAAAGTTATGAGCCTACATATATCCAAGGAAATTTGTGAAAAATTAGGAATTAGATGTGAATGAAATTTGAATATAAAGGAGGATAAATTAAAATTTTAGAAGAAAATTTTAGGATATTAAGATGGATAATGAAGAAAATATCGATGACTACTTTAGAAGAGTCATTAAAAATTTTAAAAATATTAAAGTTTTTATAAAAAATACTATATGATTCAACTACGTGCAAAAAGATAATGACAAAAATGCTACATTTGTTTCTTAAATATTAAACATTATATGACAGAGGTGATCATTCCCTTGATAAATTATAAAATATTATCATTTCTTATTAAATGGGAATGATTTTATTCTTCAAAAAGTAGACAAAATATGAAATCATTTTTGAGGCTATGGGAATGCTTAAAATCGTAGATGATGAAGATTATAAATCGAGTAAATATAATGATGAAGTAAAATATAAATATTATAAAATAATTATTCTCTTGTATAAAATATGTTCAAGTTTTGAAATGGTAATTGTGAAGGAAAACTATAGATAATGTTCTACAATTGTAATGAAAATGGAAACTTCACTATATATTATCCAAATAATATGTTTTTATAACCTAAAATATATAAAAATGATGAGAATAATTATACAATTAATTGAGAAAAATTTAAAAAATGTATAACCAAACTTGGTGAAAGAAAGCAGATGTTATAATAATGCTTATATTTATTTCAAATTAATACTTAATTTATTTCATAATATTAATCATATTAAAACTTGAAAGATAAAAACTAAAAGTGTCTTTGGGAATTAGGTACATTACATAACAACTTAAAACATTAAATACATCATCATTATTGAAAACTTACTTAATATTATTGTACTTAAAATTTCATGTGATAACCTGGGGACATACATCAGAAAGGGGTGATCTATAAAGCCCAGTAAGAGAATAAACATAGCATAAAAGGATTAAAGTAATACATGTTAGATAATAGGAATATCAACGAGGAATAAAATGTATGATAATCATAAACATGAATAATAAGGCATGATATAACATGATAACATAAAGTAAACATGGGAAATGTGGAAAAAACTTAAAATAATGCATCATAAACATAGGTCAAGGATTACTGCCAAGACATAATGATGGAAAAATCCCCATAAAGGAATCTAGTTTACTCCCTATCCCAACATTTTTTCTCATGATATTAATCATTAACCAATTAATTGGAGTGCTAAATAATTCTAGTCACATCAGTCACTTTCATTTCCTTCTCATGTATAAGTGCGCCACATAGATCATACAATATGGATTCGTTCATGATCTGTGCAGTTACCCCAGACAGACTATACAAAAAACAAGAAGCCCTAGAGGAGGATCCAGTGCAAGTGCACTCACCAGAGCAGAACCAAATGGATTGGGAAGAATGATAGGGTATGGTTATGCCATCAGGACCAGCCTGTGCTTGCATGAGATGCCTTTCCAGACGATCATGTGAAGGTAGAGAGCTACCGTCACGATGCAGATGTTGGGGAGGGGTAGTTCCTTGTAGTTATAGTCTGGTTGAATTCCCTAAGACCTTGAGGTCATGTAATATATTAAGCCTATGGGCCATGTAATCTCTAAGCCTACGGGCCTTGTAAGGGTTCCCCCTCATCCCTTGAAAGTGGTGTTATCAAGAATCAATAAAAATGAAGGCCTTCGGGTCATTCGGGTTCATCATCATATTTTATTCCAAAATAAAGGAGTATGGAATAAATATGTGTAATTACCAAGTCCAATAAATGTAATTTTATAATGTTTACCACCCTTTATTGGAAATGGGTATGGTATTCACTACAAAATTGTTTTTTCATTGAAAATCACTGTGAAGCTTCAGTAGCATAACAATGCCACTTGAAAATTCATTAAATGGGTTGATGAGAGAGAAAGGAATATCTAATCATTTTTTAAATAAAAATGGATTTAATAGGTACATTTAAATACATGTCCCAACATTAGAAATTAGAAATAGAAGTCATAAGATAATAAGGATGCTTGAATAAATAAGGTAAGGAAATGATCCCTTACATGAGTGTGTGACTCCAAATGATTTTGAGGAACTTATTTATAGATTTAGGGAGCCTTTTGAGTAATATATAGAGGTTAATAAATATTAAGGATGTTCTAAAATAATTTTTAGTGAAGATAAATGGATTCTTAGGAGATTTTATATAGAAAATGAGTGGGGAATTCTTTATCACTTCTCAAACTTTTGTTTTGGACTCTATATTATAAAATAACCAAAACAAAAAACCTTCCCATTTTTTCTTCCAAATGAGAGTGGTTATCAATATTTTATTATTAAAAATTCCGAAATTAGTATAATAATACCCTTGATTATGAGGAGGTGAGTCATACTCCTAGAGAAATGATTTTAAAACATTAAAATATATTAATGTTTTTGGAGAATTCATATGGATTTATAAAATTAAAACAATAAACTTAAAATAACATTATTTTAAAGTGATAACATAAATTTGGTCTTTTATGACTTTTATATTAATTATTACAACACTTTTGGGTCATTATGATGTCATAATACACACCATTTATTTATGAGGTATTTAGTTTTTACCTGAAAATTCGACTATCTTGGAAAATTATTAAAAATTATTTTTTGGAAAATTTTGATGTTATGATTCCAGAAATAATATTCATTTTATTGAAATAATTTTATAAATATGTTTATTCTAAATTCGAAAATAATAATCAATATTTATTGAGAAATTCTGGGTTTTTTATGATAATTGTTTTTGAATGCTTATAAAAATTATATTTGTCTTTAGAAAACTTATTTGATAATTTATTTTTAATAAAAATATTTAATAATAAAATATTATTAAAATATTATTTATTTCCAAAAATAAATTATTTCATGTAAATAAATTCTTTAATTAAATTTTAATATTACCCAAAAATATATGTATGTTTTATTGTAACAAAATAAAAATCATTTATAAAGTAACAATAATAGGATGAAAACAAATTAATTATTATATACAATATAATTTACATTTAAAAATTTCTAGGGTATTGATACATATCATTTTAATACACCATCAAACTTTCTAAGGGTAAGGTACATGATGATGAGACTTTCATGGAGTGGTTCAACATACATATTTTGGGTCGTGACCTTAGTGAGCTTGGACTTCTCTCATAAATGGTTTTTCTCATGCTAAAGTTGATGGATCTTATCTTGGGCTTGGTTAAGGGAAACTCTCAGTGATATTAACTCCCTTGGAAGCTCCGATAAATGGGCTTCATAGGGTATGATCCTACTGGCTGATTTCATCACTTAATTTTTCTTTGTCAATTGGATTTGTTAAAACCTTATATTTATACTAATCATTTGATCACTTTTAAACAGATAAATTATCAAAAATAAAGATAAATAGTGGTATTTTAAATCCTATAGGATGTAATAAAACAAAATAATTTCATTTTATTTATAATCATAATAAATAATAATATATTTAATTGAATCATAAGGGAATTTTTACTTATAATAGTCTGGGTCGTTACAATCTCCCCCCTCCCCCGTTCAACAATTTTGTCCTCAAAATTTTATTTTTCCACACAAACACATTTGAGGTTAACTCTATTTCATCACTTCCTCCTATTCCAAAATTTATTCTCAAAACTTTTGTTTTCCCTACGTCACTTTGACTAGGTGCATTGTATTACTTTGTAGAATTTTGTCTCTACGATATAAGATCTTCACCATATTAAACTCATAGGAAATATCATTATCCAATGGTTCTTCCTCTATATTTAGTACAAGTTATGGGTTTTGTATGTAATTTCTTAATAGTGATACATAAAATACATCATCTTATTGAGTTAGGATAGGTGGGAGTGCTAGTCAATAGGTTGTCACTCAAATGTGATCAATGGTCTCAAAGGGACCAATGTATCTTGGACTAAGCATTACCTTATTCATAAATCCCATGAATTTATTCCATAGAGATATGTTGAGGAATAACATGTATCTGATATCAAAATCCAGGTTTTCTCAATGATTATTAGAATATATATTCTATCGAATATGAGTAGCCTTAATGTGCTGCTGGATGGTCTTAACCTTTTCCACCGATTCCTCGACCATTTTAGGACCTAGCAGTTTTATTTCCCCAAATTCATCCCAACATAAAGGTGTTTGGAACCTCTTCCCATAAAGTTATTAATAGGGATCCATTAGTATTATTTAGTGGAAAATGTTATTTTATGAGAACTCAAGAAGAGGAAGATGTTGATATCATCCTCCTTTGAATTATATTGAGCATGCTCTCAATATTTCTTCCAGTTTATGAATAGTCCACTCAGACTGACCATTAGTTTGAGGATGGTAGGTTGTACTGAAGTCTATATCATTGTTTAGATCATGTTATAGAATTCTTCATAACATGAAGTTAAATCATTGATCTCAATCACATATATTTTATACCGATACTTCATAAAGTCTCACCACTTCTTTGATGAATATTCGTACAAGTTAGTCAAGGGAGTATTCTTATAAAATTGAGATGAAGATTACAATAATTTTAAGATGATCCACCATAAACCATATAAAATTATTCTCTCTTAATGTCTTCCTAAGACTAGTGACGAAGTTCATTTTGATTGTTTCTAATTTCCATGAAGTTATAGGTAATGGTTTCATAATCCCCTTGGATTTTTTACATTCCTATTTCACTCTCTGATATACAAGACATATTAATTTATATTCTATGGTCTTTTTCATCATATTTACCCACCAATAGTGATCTTGGAGATCAGGATATATATTTTTGCTTCCAGTGTGGATGTAGAAAGTTAATCTATGTGCATCATCCAACAGTTCCTTCTTTAACTCAGGATCTGAAGGTACACATAGTCAAGACCCAAATCTTACAACACCTTCTTCATTAACACTTAACTCTTGGGATTTAACTTTTCTTATAGCTTCCACATTCTTCTAGGTCCCACATCATCTAATTTAGAGTCCTTAATATTCACAAGAAGAGATAATTGATCAACCATTTGTGAAAGGATTGAGGATGTTCCTTTCTTTATGATTCACATGTCCATCCTTTTCAAATATAAAAGGATCATATCTCTATAAATTATCATTAATGTTAGAATGTATGGATCCTTTCTACTTATATCATATTTAATTTTATTCTCTTTCCCATTATGGTAGTGGATTTAGAATTCATAGTCCTTAATCAACTCTAACCATCTCCATTGGCATATATTGAGCTCTTTCTGTGTGAATATTTACATGAGAATATTTTGATCTGTATATATTTCACAATTCTCCCCAAAGAGATAGTTCCACCATATTTTCAAAGCGAATATAATTTTATACAACTCTTGATCATTTTTTGGGGAGTTTTTAATGAACTTTCAAGATCCTTGAAGCATAGGCTTTGACTTTTTCATTTTTTATTAACACATAGCCAAATACCTTCTTTGAAACATCATAGAGTACCATGAAAAGTTATCCACTTGTGGGTAATTTTAGCATAGGTGCAGTGATAATCCTCATTTCCAAATCCTTAAATCTCTTTTTACATTTATAATTCTAATAAAACTTAACTCCCTTACAAATTTTCTTGGTTATAGGGTTTGAAAATCAAGAGATATTTCTCACAAAATCAACAATAGTACCTAGATAATATATAGGAAACTATGGATATCTATCATAGATGTTTTTATCATCCATCCTTTAATTTCTTATATCTTTGAATGCTCCATATATATCCCATTTTTTGTGATTATATTACCTAAGAATGATAATTCATTCAACTAGAACTCACATTTTCTATACTTCGCATAATGCTTCTGCTTTCATAAGGTTTTTAGCATAGTGCTCAGATTCTCCTCATGCTCCTCATTTCTTTTGAAGTATATTAGAATATCATCTATAAATACTACCACAAATTTGTTAAGGTAATATATAAAGACTCTATTCATAAATTTTATAAATATTACTAGATAATTATTTATTCCAAAGAGAATTACTATGAACTCATAGTTCTTATACCTTATAAAAAAGCAGTCATGGGGATATCCACCTTCTTCACCCTAATATGGTATTATCCCAACCATAGATCCACCTTATTGAAGTATTGTACTCAACATAGCTGATCAAACAATTCATCAATATGAGGTATAGGATAATTTTTCTTTATCATGATATTTTTGAGCTCAAAATAATCAATGAACAGGAATATTGATCCATTCTTATTCTTGATAAAGAGGGCTAGTGCACTCCATAGTGAATCACTCGGGTGTATGAACCCTTTATCGAGATTATCCTATAGTTATTTCTTCTACTCCCCAATTTCTAGAAAATACATTTTATACTAATTCTTAGATAATGTTAATTCCCTAGGTAAAATCTCAATTGAAAATTAAACCTCTCCTCTAGGAGGAAGAACAGGAAACTCTATAGGAAACACTTCAGCGTATTCCCTCATAATGGGAATGCCTTCAAGAATGATTCATTCCTTAGACTAAATTATGATAATATGATTGGAACGTATAAATGGGTTATCAAAATTGAGGTATATTACCTCTAATGGTGAAATTTATTTCACAAGGACTAAATTAATTAAGGTATTATCATTTATATATTAAATTATATGTTTAATATTGGACACATGATAAAATTTTTTCACAACATAATGACATAATTTATAAACATAGAAGAATTTAAGGAAAAAACACAAGACTGCTTACCTTATACTAATGAATCCTAACTCATCCAATATTGTACTGTGATTTTAGTTGAAATGATAGAAATTTAAAGATCATGAAAACTCCTAGCTCGCTTGTATTTAAAATTCGGTATAGTGAGATAAATTGAAAATGGTGTAAGAGGTGTCATAGTTTCCTGGTTATTCTTCAAAATCACCCAAAGGTGCTTGAATCATACGTTGTATGAGGTAGAACTGACCATGGGAATAATAATAGGAGGATTAATACTCATGTAGAGGGGATCCTGACCAAATAAGGGTGAAAACAGAGTGTAAATCCAATTAAGTTCAAAGGGGAAAATGGTAAATTTTTTCCATATTAAGAGGCTCATGGTTAGTCCACACTACTAGGAAAACCATGTGCTAACTATGTGGTTCCTCTATCTAGGATTCCCACACCCCATATGGTTCATGTTCATGATTTTAAATTTCATGTTTAAACCATGCCCTTGGCATTGTATTTCCTCCACACCTCACATGACCAAGTGCATGGTTTGAAAAATCATGCATATGCTGTGTGTTTAACCTCTATAATAAGATATAAAGTTATTGTATGTCCAT
Organism: Viscum album; assembly: GCA_963277665.1. Lineage (NCBI taxonomy): Eukaryota > Viridiplantae > Streptophyta > Magnoliopsida > Santalales > Viscaceae > Viscum > Viscum album. Next base: position 930,278,260 of record OY728143.1, on the reverse strand, counting down.
AAGAACATGGGTATACATTTAAATATCTCATGTGACACATTCTACCCACCTTCACCAAGCTGCATGGTTTACTATAGAGAGTTACAAGGTTTCAACTAGTTATAAGCCCATATATGCCTCTCCTAAAAATTAATTTTCAAAGTATGATACTTTGTAAACTCAACCAAACTCTGGAGACATATCTTGGGCCTTAAACCTCACAAAATACACATTTATGTTTTCTAACTATCAAAATTATGTTCTGAATCTCAATTTAAAATTAGTTTCATCCACTAAATGAAAATTTAAAATTCTCATGGAATTTTCAACATCATTCAAAATAGGAGACATTAAAAAAATACATATTAATATTGAATTTTCATATTAATATTATCATTTACTCTTATTTTATAGATAAATGTTTTTTGTTTTAGTATTTGGTTGAAATGGGATCCCAAAAATGATGTTGATAATGGTATGTATCCCGAAACAACTATGTCTTCTAACCGAATAAGGTAGCATATATAAATGGTTCAAAAATAATATTATTTTGCTTTTATAATTAAAATTGTTAGTTTCCTAGTCTTACATAAGGTTTTTATATTGATATTTTAATATAAATTAATTCATGAAACTCTTATTGTTTTAATTAGTGAAGTGACATTTATCAATGAAGTTTTTCATATATTATAATTGTTATTGAGGATTATATGAAACAACTAATGATCATTCTTTAGTTATTTTAAATTAATGGTTTGAAATAATATATTAAATGGTATAAATAACCTAGAGAAATTATTTTGTTGAGAGGTTATATTTTTTGAGATAACTATTTTAGAACACATGTTTGATAGATAGATAAGTTTTATGTTTTGTATATATTTGATGTCGAGATAATAAATATTTTTGGTGAATTTGAAATATTATGTCATATAGTATTGATATACATGGGATTTATGAAAATTAATTATATTTTTTTATTGTTTCTATAATTTTAGTGATTTTGATATATATAGGCTATTATGTGGCCAAATTAACTATTGGTAAAAGAAAGTGTTAATTTTTAGAGGAATATGTAATATCATTCTGATTTATTGAATTTGGTATTCAAATGGTCATGGGAAATGTATATTATGGTGAATATATGTTTATGGTATATAAATACTTGGTTATATGATCTTATGAATGTATAATGTTGTTTGAATAGGGATATGTAACTTGATATAGCACATGAATGTATGGTATATTTCATATTAGTGGTTATACCATGAATGATGAATATGTTAAGAATACCCTCAACTACGCTCTTTAATGAATAATAATTAAATTTGAGAGGAATTAATTTATTAAAGGGGGTAACATAACACCTCAATATTTTAATATACGATTACCTTTAATTGGCATGAACCATAATAAACTACAATATAATTTTTTAGGAAGATGCATCACAATCCATTTTGGGAAGCATCATTATATATTACATACTCTTCCCCACTATAGATTAGTGTATGTACATGATTAGTAAACAAATTTTCCTTCAATTACATGAAATATTCATGTTATTCCTTTAACCAAAGGAACATTACTCACTTATGTGTTGACTTTGTTAGTGGATTTGAGAGTCAAGAAAAATTTCTCATGAAGCATTGGTCATATCCTGCTAATCTAAGAGAAATATGGATATCTATTACAGTGAAGGTTTAGAGAAATTTAACAATAAATTATATCCTTGATTGATCTATAAAAATTCCCTTCCATGTGATTACATGACCTAATAATTACACCTTTTGTAACCAGAACTTACATTTTCTAAATTTGGCATGCACCTTATCCTTTCGAAATCTCTTTATCACAATTTTCAGATTATATTTATTCTATTCCATCATCATTGAATATAAAATAATATATTATATTAACACAACCACAAATTTATCAAGGTAGTATATAAACACTCTACTCATTAAATTTATCATGATAGTAGGTGCATTGGTAAGTCCAAATGATATCACTATAAACTAATAGTGTACATAACTCATCTGAGAATTTTTTTTTTGAAATATCCACCATTTTGAACCATAGCATGTGGTATATATAATAAATTTTAATATTCAATAAGTATTTATTTCATTGGATTTGATCAAATATATCATTGATATAGAGTATATGATGCTTTTTTTCATGGTTTTATTAATCTCGTGATATTTAATGAAATGTTGCATTGATCCCTCATTCTTTTTGATAGAATAGACTATTTCACCCCATGGTGAAGCATTAGGGTGGATAAAACCATTATCCAAATTTTCTATTAATGTCTTCATTAACTCCTCTAATTTAATGGGATCCATTCTATAGTCTCTTTGAGATAGGCATGGATTTAAGGTACAAAATTGATTGAAAACTCTACCTCACACTCTAGGTAAATATTAGTAAGTTCATCTAGAAAATATCATTATATTCTTGTATGATCATTACTTCATAGACTAATATGAATTTAAAACCTAAAACAACTATCAAGTAGTGATTTAGGATATCAAATCCTTGAGGAAGAAAATTGTGATATAATCCAAGAATGAAAATCAAAAACAAAATAAAAACACATAAGCTTGTAAAACAATGGTGATAATATTTTCTAAAAACAAAGTATAATTTAATAATATGATGATATTAAAGATGATTCAAAATTGTGAGAATGAAAAAGGATTAGTAGGAGTTGAATGAGAATGAAATGTGAGGGAAATTTCAACTGTCTGGTTATGTATTTCCTTGTTTGTGAAAATTTAACTGAAATAAATGATCAAAAAAAGAATTAAAAAACATGATCGATAAGTTTTAACAAAAATAAAATTATTTTTTAGTACATAGAAATCAAAAATCATCCATTTTTTAATAAAAATAAGTCGATTATAATTTTAAAATGATCACACAAACAAAGTTAAAAAATTAAAACCATAAAAATATAATTTCATTGATCAGTTTTTTTTAGAAAACATTTTTAGAATTAATATAATATGGGTTTCAGAAAATTAAAATTAAATATTAATGAATAAAAATAATATGAGAGGGATTTTATTGTCTTTAGTTCCAAAATAAACTCATGTTATGCTTTCCACCCTCATCCCTAGTTCTTCTCTAGAAATCTCTAGTAGTAGTTCTCCCTTCTCATAATTATGATTTATATATTCTCATAATTGTGTCTATCCCAATATTTTATTTCTTAATTACATAATGAATTAATTTTTCTAGGGATAATTTAATTTAATCATTGGAATAATTTTTTATCATTATATTCTTCCACCACCCATACACTTTTAAAAAACTATCAAATTAATTCTAACACTTGATTAGTCGGTTTTATTCCTCTAATAGTCCAGCTTGCACCGACACTTTCCCACTATACGGGATTCAAAAACACGATAATTCACTCAAATAACATGAACCAATAGTTTTGATCTCATGAAATTATGTCAACAAAACACTCATGCCTTCAGTATTCCGTAGACAATTCATTGAGAAAATTAATTCAACATATTGAGTGCACCCATTCCCATTCAAGTAGTTGGAAGATGGAAATTATCCTAGGCCCCCATAATCTTCATCTTCAGTAAATATGCAAAAAAAATCTTAGTAGCATGGATCTAAAAATCGAGGCTCACACATCAAGACAAAAACAAAAGGTCCTTATGAAACCCAAATCTGAATTCATCCATACTCAATGTAGTGGTTAGAACATCTCTTCACAAGAGCAATACATCAACTTAATTGGATTCTATCAACTTCAAAAATTAGAATCCAAGAATAATACTTATCATTTAAAATTTGAATGGATCAAATTCTTCATACATTCAACTCTTCCTTTTTCTTCAATAGTGAAGACGGCCCCAGATTTGGATCGTGCCCAGATCATATTTGATCCTTACGTCAGTGCACTTGGTTTATCTTCTATAAATCAATGCTTAGAAGGTTATTTTGTGTTATATATTAGGTAGTTTATATATTAAATAAACATAGACCTCCAACCAAAATAGTATTCGTCCCTCAATTATGTTTAATCATTCAATCTCAGTTGTTTACATCCTTTTATTTTACAATATATCTAAACAACTTATTCAACTTTGATCGAACTTGACTTTCTTAGATTCATTAGAAGGTGGTGTAAAATCTTGATCTCATCCTGATCATGGTGTTAAACTTCTTTATTACACCACCATAGTGGGTCAGACTCCATTCAAATCACCATCTATGGACATTGGACTCTCATACATAGAGAATCACCACCTTCTTTAAAGGTGGTGTTGACATTCAGGGTTAGAAAGCTCAACATAAATGTATAGATTTTCAATATTCATCGGTTTCTTTGGTGAGATTGTCCTGGTTGTCTTCTAGATTCTCTAAAAAATATGGATTCTTAATTTTGGTAGCAGATAAATTGGATATGTGGGTTCCTTTTTAGAATTGGGGAACATTAGTACTAGGATAATTCCCCAATGTATTAAATTGGCTACGCAAATCCTGGATATAATTGGATATGAATTTATTGAGTTCAAAACAAATAAATAAAGTAAATTAAAAAAACCTTCCACATAAATATATATAAATAAATATAAACTGAAACTAAATTTTTTAAAATAACGAATTTTAAAATTGAAAAACAAACTAAATTAAATTAAACTAATTTACATTGAATTATTATATAATTAATTAAAAAATGATAATAAATATATATATATATATATATATACTATAAATTATAGTTACTAATTATTAAAACTTATTCATTAAACTATAAATAGAATTAATATTCCATAAACTATTTAATTAATTAAAAGAGAAAAAATGAATTAAATGATGACATTTAAGATTCAAATTTCATAAGAATTATACATTATAGATAATATACGCAAAACTCAAAAAAAATATAATTTAAACCTAAAAGAATAAATTAAACATTAAATTTGTTAATTTATCATTTAAACTACCAAATGCACAAAACATTATAATTAACCAATATTAGACAAAATTAAGTATTAAATACAAAAATTATACATGAAAATATATGTGGAAACATATTAATAATGCCTGCATCAAATTCCCTTGTAGTGAAGACATTTATTTTCTTCAAGTAACCACATAGTCGAATTTAATGGTTGATAATAAATCGTCAAATGGAAAAATAGAAATGCTCCTTAAAATGGATTTTTATATTAATCTTCCCTCATGGATCATCTCAAGTATAAAGTAAAAAATATCCTTTCAAATGAAATTTCATCAATGAAAAATTGGAATGTTTTTTTAAAAAATGATTTAAATTAATAATTTTAATGATAATTTCACAAATTTCAAATTTCATCCAACAAAAAACCCAAATTTCTTTTTACCTGTAAGTGAAAAAAAACTCACATAATTTATAAAGGTATAATAAAAATAATAACCAAAGGATAGGTTGGAGTGCTAATTTATTGGTCGAATAAATAGATCATCAAATATTTTGATGAATAAAGAGTGACAATAATGAAAGAATGTGTTCATCTAAGTTTAGGATTTTTAGTTCAAAATCCATTTGGATTCATATATAATGGGTTAAATTCAAATTAAAAATTTTAGAATCAATGATTATCAGAAAAAAAAATTAGAGAACTTACCAAAAATAATTTTTTCCAAATTGGGAAAGAAAAATGATTTACCAAACTAAATATTATAGATATTAAAGACTAACCTTCTCAAAGTGGCTTCACTACCTTCAAATTTGAAATAAATTTTCACCCAAGGAAAATTCCTAAGTAAGACTAAAAAATATATAGTTTCAAAAAAATAAGGGTTTTTATAGTCTCACAGTGGATTGTAGATAAACACATTAAAATACCCCTTCCCCCACACATAAAACTCATCTATGTCCCCATTGATAAATTTAATAGTGGGAGGAAATTTTAGTCAGATTAATGTTCAAAAATATTTTCAATTAAGTAGTAAAAATTCAAGTATAGGGTCATAAAAAGTTCAAAAATTATTTTTCCAAAAAATATTAATAATCATAACATGCACAAGTAATCCATTTTTAGAATTAAATAAATGTATGAGATATGGAATAATTTATTATGATGTATGCTTTCATAAATTAAATTCAGGAATAATTTTCAAATGAGTAAAAAAAATTGCATGCACAAGCACTTTTTCTACACAAACACCAATTAGTAAAAAACTATGACCAACAGAAAAATATTAATTAATTCATGAAACACATAACCCAAGAAATTATTTTTTATAATTTTACAACACTAACTAGAAACTGCTAACAAAAATACTAGAAAGAATTAAAAATAAAACAATTCAAACTTGTACTCCATTGGAATGAAGAATATTTTATCTCTATTTATTATTCAAAATACTCCCTTGTTTTCTTTATGATCAATAAATTTGGGAAAAATGAAGTACCTATATGATTTTGAATAAAGAACATAAGTTTCCAAAAATTAAATTCCTAGAAATAATGAATCCAGAGAAGAAGGGATGGGAGATTGAAGAAAATTGTTCAAGTATATAGCTTTGATGGTAGTGAATATCTCTTCAAAATTTTACTTCTGAAAAAAATCATCACTGGAACATTATAAGAACTTACCAGGTAGCTCTAGATCTAGATTGGTGTAGAGTGAGAAATATTTATTTGAAAAATAAAGAATAAAAACATGAATTAAAAACCATGCATTTCCTCTCATTCAGAATTAGTTTTATAGTCCCTAGAAGACTCACTTAGAAACTATAAAAGGTCATTAAGAGGATGTGGTTTGTTTTCAATGAACCAAAAAATATTCTTTTACCATTTACTTTTAATAAAAAATGAAATTTTTTGGAACCTAAACTACTAAGGGAACATTTAACTCCCTTCACGAATGAAAAAATCCCTCGTAACCACCCCTTTTAAGTTTTGTAAATGTTATTGTCCACTTCTTGAATTATTCTAGAATTGTAAATTTTTAAACATAGAAGAAGGGAAAACATTAAATGGGGCGGTCTAATGGGTGTACTATGTACTCAAGTGTTTTATCTTTACTTACAAACTCAAAATATTCATAAAAAATGGTGTGTTGAAATAATTATTGGAAAATAGGTTCTAAAATAGATTGATCAAGTTCAATTTGAAATGAATCTTAAATATTTGATATTAGTTCTGATTCCTCTTATACTTTTATATTATATGGAAAAATTTAATTAAAATCCCCAATTTTGAATTTAGTAAACAAATTAGTGTTTGATAAATGATCAAATAATTATAATTCAACCTCTATTAAAACAATCTATAAAAATAGAAAATCACAAACATTATTTTCTATCATTTTGTGGGTGAGAGTTTCTTTAACCTTAAATAATATAGGATGAAACTTAGGGATTTGAATAAAATTACCATTATCCCTTAATTATTCTTCCATGAATTAAATTTAAAAATTGCATTCTTGATAAAGTGGGTTAATTTAATCTCTATGAAAAAATGTTCATAAGGTCACTTTTTTAAATTTTTTGTTATAAATTAGCATCCCGGTAATTTATTCACTAGACATTCTATTGAACCACTTTATCAAAAAAAATATTAATACCACTTTTTCAATGAGTAATATAATAAAAAAATTCGGAAAATCATCAAACTATTTAATTTTTTCAAGAAAGAGTTTTTAAAATATTTTTTTCATTAAATCTTAAGCATCATTTTTTAATATAATTTTTTTATATCTATTTTTTTATTTTAGTATTTATGTTGTTTTTTGTGTTTTTTCACATGTTCCTTCCCCCAAAAATGCACCAAAATTAGATCTATATTTCTTTTTTCTAATAAAAATTTTAAAAATAAAAACTACTAAAAAAAGTTTGTTAGTATATTGAATCCTCAATGAAGATAGTTAAGATGCAGTTCAAGAAAGAAAATAAAAAAACTAAAGAAAAACACACAATCATGAAAACAATAATGGTGAAAATATATTTCAAATTTTTATAAAGGAATAATATATTTATATGAAATATTATATGAAATATTGAGATTGACTAAATATAATTTAGATATGAATGATAATGAAATACGAGGGAAATTTTGACTGTTTGGTTAATTTTTTTATTGTTTTTGAAAATTTAATTGAACTCAATGATAAAAAAGTAGTAAAAATATTGGCCTATAATTTTTACCAAAAAAATCAGTTCTTCCTGATAAAATCTCATCCAATTAAAAAATAAGAAAAGTTGATTAAAATTTTAAAATTATTATGCAAAAAAAGTTCAAAAAATTAACTTTAATAAACTAATTTCCCAACATGAATTTTTAGCTAGAAAATATTTTTGATAATTAAAAAAAAGTTGAGTTTCATAATAATAAATTTAAAGATGAATGAAGAAAAAAATACAATATGTCTTTACATAGTCTTCATCTCCATAATAAACTACTTCTCTTCTTTCCCTACTCTACCCTAACTCTGCTTTGGAAATCTCAAGTAGCTATTCTCTAGTCTCATATTTCTAATGTATATATTATCATAAATATGTTTGTACTAAATTTTATTTTTCAAATGAATGGTTATTTAATTTATCTAGGGTCACATGAATTTCATCCCTGGTATCAATTTTTTCTCATCTTTTTTATCCAATTCCCCTTTCCTTTTAAAAACCCTCCAATAAATTCAGACATTTGATCGGTCAGTTTAATTCCTCCACTATCCAGCTAGAACCAACCCTTACCCACTCTTGAGAATTAAATGATTCCAAAAATTCACATAAATAACACAAACCAATAGTTGTGATATGGTGAACATCCATCCTCACAACACTAAAGGTTTCAGTACATCACATATAATTAATTAATGTAATTAATCGATCAAATTGAGTGCACCTATTCCCTGTCATGTAGCCAGAACATGAGAATCATAAGAGGCCCCAAAATATTTATCTTAAGTCAATATACACTGGAAATTATCTTTATAATGTATCTAAACATCATGTATCACATTAAAACTAAATAAAAATACATAATAAAAAGCCAAATTTTAATTCATACTAACTTGATATAGTGGTTGGAACCTCTCTTCAAAATATGGATTTGTTATCTTTAGTGTATGATCTTAACTTCAAATAGGGGACTATAAGAATAAAACTTCTGATTTAAAATCTTAATGGCTCAACATTATTATACATTTTACTACTCCTTTATCATAAAAAATGCATACCTCCCCAATTTTGGATCGAATCTATTAGGGATGATTAGAATCGTGGTGCTGAAATAGACACAAACATATATAAAAATGAAGAATGCATAAGGATTTAACATGGTTCGGTAATGGTTTCCTATATCCAAGGGAGAAAGGGGGTTATTATATTATTTCTCTTTGGATAGAATATTTATAGGATCACAAAACCCCATTACAATTATAGGAGGGTTTATTCAATTTTTAAATATGAATAATTTGAAATGGTTCAAGGATTATTTTTCTTTGGTTCATCAACCATTGACGTTTCTCCCACCACCTATTGTGTGTCCGCGATGACATCTAGGTTGGCTACCAACCAATGAATAAACCACCATATCATTTGTTGAAAGATAATAATCCTATTAATTACTCCCTAATTGGGAGTGGCCCTCATAAATCTCCCCCTAGTGAAAATTTTGGGGTAGACACTAGAAATTTTGTCTCCTTGTAGGCGTCTATATTATCTTTTTGTAATACCTTCATCATCATGTTTTTTCTTTTATCATTGGTGTTTATTGTTTCAACTTTTAACAATATTTCTTCTAAAACATTTCTAATATAGTGGTATCACACATTGATGTATTTAGACCTAGAATTAAATTTTAAGTTCTTTCTAAGATGAATAATGCTTTGAATATCATAATAAAGAATATAATTCTCCTAAATCTGTAACAAATCTTGTAAAAACCTCTTCATATATAGCATCTACTTGTAGCCCTTAGTGACCCCAATATACTCTTATTTAATGGTAGACAAGGAAACACACTTCTGAAGTCATGATTACCATAAGACTGCTCTCCCTACAAATGATATCGATACTGGGATATGGATTTCATCATGTCTACATATCTATCCATATCTACATCTATGTATCCTTCCAAAATAGTTTTTCCACTTCCAAAACTTAAAACATGACTAGATATACCTCTGAAATACCTCAATATCTGTTTGATGAATGTCAAATACCTGTTTACATGGATTTGAGAAAAATATTCTCACAACACCAACAACGTGCAGAATATCTTGCCTAGTGCACACCATATAATACATAAGATTGCCAACTATTGACTGATAAGGAACTCTTTCCATATCTACTTTCTACTTTTCAGTTGATGGACTCTAAGTTTTCATAAGCCTGAAGTGGATCACATGTGTACTATTAACCAGTTTCACCTTGCACATGTTGAAGCTTTCGAGAACTTTCTCAATGTACCACTCCTGAGATATCCAAATCTAATGATTCCTCCTGTCATGAGTAATCATCATACCAAGAATTTGAGTAGCATCTCCCAAGTCCTTTATTTCAAAATAATTATCCAACTCCTTTTTCACCTTGGCAATGTTGGACATATCTCTTCTAATAATCATCATATCATCAACATAAATTAACAAGAAAATGAAATAAAAATAACAAAAATATTTGATGAAAACATAGTGATTAGGGGTTATTCATCTGTACTCATTTTTTCTCCATGAATGTGTCAAATTTCCTGTACCATTTCCTTGGTTCCTATTTCAAACCATATAAACTTTTCTAAAGCTTTAATACTATTTTTTCTTTACCTTTCACCAGAAATCCCTCTAGTTTCTCCATGTATATTTCCTCATCTGGATCACCATGTAAGAATTTTTTCTTTACATCCAGTTGTTGAACGTATAGGTTCATACTATCCTCCAATCAAAGAACAACTCTGATGGAAGACATTTTAACCATAAGATAATAAAATCATCAAAGTAAATACCTTTATTCTAGTCAAATACCTTTAAAAAAATTATGTCTCTGTAGCGTGGTTGTGAGATATCATATTCTCCTTTGATTCTATATACCCACTTGTTCTTGAGTTCCTTCTTTCCATGTGGTAATTCAACCAAATAAAATGTATGGTTATTGTGAAACAAAATCATCTCCTCTGGCATGGACTTATTCCAATCCATATTTTGCTAACTCATGATTGTATCATAATAAATATTTTAATCTCCCCCATCAGTGATCATCACATACTCAAGTGGTGAGTATTACGACTCAGTGGTCATTCTCTAGTGGATCTCCTCAACTGTGCTTTGGGGGAATATGTTCTGGAATGTTGTTTTATAGAGACTTATCAGTATATAGAGATATATTACCTGGTAGTGATGATTCGTTATTTCCACATTTCTCGGTCAGACTACTGGTAACTAATAGTGGTGAGACTAGTTCCAAACTGAGTGGAATTTCTTTAGAGTGAAACTTTTTAGTATTTTGTAGATTCTCAAAATATTCAATTGTCGGATCCTCAACATACACCAAATATCTACTTCTGATTATCTTCCTATTGATAGGATCCAAGAGTCAGTATCCAATCTCTTCATGAGATTATCAAAAAAAATATACACTAATTTCCTTTACCATTCAGCGTCGTTCGTTCATCTTTTGTGATGTGAACAAATTTTTTATATCTAAATACTCCCAGGTGTATTTATGAAACATCTTTACAGGTCCAAAACCCTTCTAGAACATCATAGTTCAGTTGAACTAATATATAAATGTTGATAAGATCAACCTTGGACCTCATTACCTCCCCCCCCCAAAAGGTGTTTTCTAGATTTGTAACTCATATCAAACACCTGACTCTCTCATAAATGGTTATGTTCATCCAACCAGCAATTATGTTATGTTGAGTTGTCTTCAGTACGGATTTCTATATCTTGATGTTGAAACTCCTGCATTACTCCTAAAATAGACTACAATACTCTCCTACATTATTTTCTTGTATAAACTTTAACCATATTCTTATTTCTCTTCCCACCTTCACAAGAAACTTCTTGAAAACATCTTGCACTAATCATTATTTTTCAAATAAAATTCGAAGACTTTTCTAGAATGATCTTCTATGAAGGTAAAAAAATAAATAGCACCTCCCATCAACTTAGCACTCATCATGAATACATCAGTGTGAATTAAATCTAAAACATTTTATTTTTGGATGGTATATAACCGCAAAATGATACTTTGTGTTGTTTTCCCATGATACAGTGAACACTTGTATCCAAATGTGTACCTTTTAGTCCTAGTAAGATATCATTCTTAGAGAGAATCCTGATTCCCCTCTCTCTCATGTAACCAAGATGCCTGTGCCAAATTTCTGTAGGAACATATTTTCTCTCTACATTGACTTATCCTCTACATGGTCTAGCATATATGAGATAAAGAGAAGTATCTTTATTTACTTTAGTAATTATCAAGTTACCTTTGGTAATATTACATTTCCTATCACCAAATGAACTGACATATCCATTATTATCAAAAATTCCAATGGATATCATATTGAGATGAATATCAGAAAAATTCCTTACATCCTTCAATAATATCTTGCATCCAATATTAGTCTCTAAAAAAAATATTACCAATTCCGGTGATTTTTGGATGCCCCATAATTTCCCATATTCACATTTCTAAAACTCTATAAAGTGTAAGATGAGAATAAATTTCTTTTGGTAGTGACATGGTAGAAGGTGCTAGAATAAATCACCCATGATGAGCCTTGGCTTGCAAGATTGACCTCATTATCTTCTTGAACAATAATTATTTCTTCATTGAAAATTATAGCATCATTATTTTGGATATTTCCTTCCGGATTAATTTTCTCTTCCTTAAACCATCTACACTCTTGGATGAAGTGTCCATGATTTCCACATTGGTGTAACTTCATGTTATATTTTGATCAATATTTCGATAACTTCATCCTTTATAGACTTTGGTCATGGTTCTCTCTTTCCCTGCTTCTTCCCTATCATTTCTTCTTCCCTTGTATTTTAGTGAAAAGATCCTCTGATCTAGGTGTATACCCTTCATCTTTCCTTTGGGACTCTTCTTTTAAAATTCTATCTTTCACCATCTCCATAGTGATATTCATTTCTAGAGTTGAATTTTTAACCAACACAACTAGTGTGTCCCACATATTTAGTAATGAAATAAACATCTAGAGTGCATTTAACTCATCGTCAATCATCATTTTCATGAAATGAAATTGATCAATGGTACCTTAGAACTCACTCATGTGATCAAACAAGTTGTTCTTGAATTTTTACTTTAAGATAATGAGAAGGTGTATCAGGTTTTCTCTTTTTTGTTTGGTTTTAGTCACATACATATTTTTCAATTTTTACCATAGAACAGAAGCATCATTTTTATTGGAAATTTTTTGGAAGATACACTTTTTGATCCACTATATGATTTAGGAAGCAAACTTCCTATTGACAACAACCCACTCTGCATCAAATGGTAGGGTACTAGTTAATTTCTTCTCACTAGATTGAAAACATTTTTAAGATTCCTATATTAAAATTTCAATGGGAATAGTGGTCTCTAATATTGGTTTCCACAAATCTTTAATAAAAAAAATATTCCCCATTTTGGGTTTCTAAATGGAATAATTAAAGGGGATAATCTTAATCATGTTGCCCATGTTTTCTTCTATTTTTCTGAGTGATAATTCTAAAATTCAATCCATATAAATGTTTCCAAAATAGATTACATAGTAGTAATAGACTCCTAGATCACTAAAAAAGTACATTGATTAGACAATATATCGCCAAAATAGTTTTAAAATCCTAGATCGACTTTTGAGGTGGTGATGACATGGATTTTTTAAATAGTCACTGGAAAAATCATCGAGAATTCACCACCAGAAATAACAGTATTTCCATCTCTAGAAGAGGGGTACTTTAGCACCCTATGTTTTACTGAAACATTGACCAATTCTACTGAATTCATTTTAACTCCATTTTTTATGTCACTTACACCATTGGAATCATCTCTATGAGCTCTTCTCAGATCTGTCCTCAAAAAAATATATTGACTTCAATTTTATGGTCACTAGATAAATTCATTGTACCACCTCTATTGTTACTCTATTGTCTATTATACCACCTTATTGGGGAATTGAAGATTCATGGTGATGAAATAAACACAAACTGAAAGAAAAATGAAGAATACATGAGGATTTAACAGGGTTTAGAAATGGTTTTATATGTCCATGAGAGAAAGGGGGCCATTCATATATTTCTCTCTAGATCAAATATTTGGAGGATCACAACACATTGTTATAATTAGAGGATAGTATATTCTATTTATAAAACTGAATAATTTACAGTAGTTCAAGGGTTGGTTTGGGTTAGTTCATCAACCCTTGACGTGTCTCCCACTACATGTTGTGCATCTGCCATGTCGGCTGGGATGGCTTCCAACCAAGGGAAAAACCACCACAGCAGTTTTCAACAAAGAAGAATCCTGATAATTTATCCTTAATTGGGATTATCCCTACATAATGTGATTTATCTTTGAACATCATCGCGACTTTCTTGGTTCATTTTCTACACATTGAAGCTCAAACGTATTTTTTGCATCATATCTCAAGTATTTGATGTATTCACACAACCAATACCTACAAAAAAAAGTTTCCTTCTATAGATTATCATTTAAAATTAAATATTGTTTGTTTTATATCCTTGGATCTATTAGAATATCTGAATAACTTCTTCGACTTTGATCGAACTCATCTTCCCCTGATTCACTAGAATGTGGCAGAAAAGTTTGATTTCATCCTAATCCTAGCAAGAATCTTCTTTAGTACACCACTACCACAGGTTGACCTCACATAAAATCACCGTCTCTGGTCATCAGACCATCTATCTTTGAAAGTACCATATTCTATAGAGGTGGTTTCAAGGCCCTTGATTGCTGATCTTGGTGGCAAATGATAACATTTCAAGATGCCTCAGTTACTTCAGCGAGCTCATCGTGGTTCTCTTCTAGCTTTTATAATAATCTTGGATTATTATATTTGGCAACAAGGAGATAAAATATATGGGTTTAT
The DNA here is from genome assembly GCA_963277665.1 of Viscum album. NCBI lineage: Eukaryota > Viridiplantae > Streptophyta > Magnoliopsida > Santalales > Viscaceae > Viscum > Viscum album. The sequence goes on along the minus strand of OY728143.1, from coordinate 930,263,208 downwards.
TTTTATAATTGGGAAACATGGAGATTGGGATAATTCCCCAACATAGTGAATTGGCTTCATTAAGCCTGAACACAATTGGCTATGTAGTTGTTGGGTTCATTTGGATGAATATATAATTGGCTATATGAATCTACTACAACTAAATATAGAACAAAATAACAATCTAAATTAAAAATGATCTATCATATAAATAGATATAAATAAATTCATAAATAAATATATATTTACTTTTAAAATTCTAAAATAACCAATTTTAAAATTACAAAAAATTCCTTGATTAAAATCAAGTTACATTAAATGGTAAAATAATTAATTAAAATAAAATATTGATAAAATAAAAATGAATTAAAATATAAATTTTAGTTATATTTTATTAAAAATTAAATTAGTTAAACTATAAATAAAATTAAACTTCAAAGAACTATTTAATTAATTAAAACCAAAAACCATGAAATTAAAAAATGATATTTAAGACTTGAATTCAAAAATAAATTTTAATATTAAATAATATAAAAATAAATAAACACAAATTATAATGTAAACCTAAAATCATAAATTAAAAAATAAATTTATTAATTTTTCAATTAAACAACCAGATGAAAAAAACACTATAATTAACTAATAATAGATAAAATTAAACATTAAATACACAAATTTTATACCAAAAAAGATATGGTAAGACTTATGAATAATAGAAACATCACTATTCAATAGGCATGTAATAAATGATAAATTCCTCCTTGATCTTTTTTTATAAGAGTACCTCGTTATTGGGTATCATAGTAGACAATATAGAATTTTCTTCCATAGGTAGTTCATAATAATCTTTACATTGATACATGATAATAGAATGATTTGGGGTGTCAAATGAGGATTCCTTTTCTCTATAGTTTATATGTTTTTTATGTTGGGAAATACAATTCATACCCAATATTATGTCAAATTCAACTAGATGAAGAAGATTTATATCATTTAGAGGATTCCTTCCACAAATATCAATCAGGTCATATTCTTAAATATTAGATGTGATCATTATGACATCATAGTTTTTCAATGATATTTCAATATCTATTATTTGGGGTGGTGATTCTACATTATTATAAATTATATTTTTTATAAAATAATTTAATAAACCATAATCAAATAATGTATAATTATATCTTGAAAAGATATCATGTTAACCATTTATTACTACATTTTCATGATCTTTTCCAATGATAGTGATTGTGAATACCATTCATTATTCCCCTAGTTTGGGAGGTTGTTGGGGAATATTTTATTCATTGTCCCAAGTTTTTGGGTATTCATTCACATAATGTCAAAAATCCTTTCATGTGAATCATTTTAGTGTTGGAAGATAATTAGTACAGACCTTATTCTATTTTATTTCATTAAACAAACTCTTAGCATTGGGTTGATAGTTTTAAGACAAGTTTCCTACTTTACCACATTTAAAACACATCCACGATCTATTGATAATATTACCTAATTTATTTATTCCTTATTTATTTCATGTAGGAAATTAGGGTTTCTTCCAAATATGTGTCCTATCAACAGATCCTATCTAATTATCCAATTTTATTTTATTGACCCTCGAATATTTAGAAGGTTTCGGTTTCCATCTCGACCTTAATACCACATCAAACAATCTCTTCATATCTTCTAAATCATCTTATGGATAAATCTTTTAAAAGAATAGACTTATAAAGTAAATAATCAATCAATTTTACTCTTGGTATCAGAGATAAGACCAGAGGCATACCTCACAAGTCTTGTGAAATTTAAATCATATTATATAATATATTTATCCCATTTTTTCTTCCATTCCATAAATTCTCTATCTGTTTTTTTTTTGTGAATATTCCATGGAAAATACTTAGTGAGATATAACTTTTTAAACTCTTCCCATTACATAGATTATACACCCAATTTTTTAATGGTATTTATAATCAGACTCCATCATTGGTCAGGATCACATTCTAAATGATATACTGATAAAACAACCTTATCATGGTCCAAGAACTAGAGAAAAGAAAATATCATTTACATTAAATTGAACCACTTCTCACTAACTAGTGGATTAGGAGACCCACGTAATGAGGATGAAATTTTCCTAATATATAAACTGATAGGGTGTTTCTCTCTCCTTTGTGTGTTTGGGAGATAAAAAATATTTTGGGAGTTTCCCACTGCATGAGATTTTTGGGTTAGAGTTTCCTTGATATTTTTCATTCAATTCCTAATCTCATTATGTTTACTTCTGTAAAAATATCTATATTTTCCATTTAACCCATTATTAACTCGATTCTTTCAGGTTCCCTCTGTTACCATGACTAAAGTAAAACTAGGAATTGGTATAATTAAATTAACTATTGTATATAAAATTAAACTCTAAAAATGGATGAATAATTTCATAAATAGTGTTCATACATTAGCCTATAAATTTATAGTTTTCAATCTAAGTTATCCATGATTGGATTTATAACAAAAATAGTTATATATATTCAAATATTTCACACTAGTTTGTAAAAATAATTTGATTAACCAAATCATATCCCACAAGAGTGTTAAACCAATTTTATATTTATACATCTTTATCGTGCACCAAGCCACAAATGAGTTAATACCTATCAGGCACTCTTCAAGGTTATTAAAATTAAGTACAATAGTTCCATATCTAATATTAACTTGTAGTATCCATAAAGGAATGTAATTACTATAATAACTATAGAATCTCTATTTTATTAAAGAATCTATATATTATCATATATATAGGATAAACCATTAGACTATTCAATAGTGTTTTCGCTAAGTTTCTCTAAAAAAATTTCCTTAAATTACTAAGCTTCCCTCTACTACCAACTAAATTGACACATGCTAAATTTATAATAAATTGTAGAATAATATCCTAATTTAAATAATACATCAAAAAATATTCACACAATCTAATGACCAAAAGGTTAATGGATTGAAGATTAGCTACTTGAACATATTATTTTGTTACTATTGAATAAAATTCTCCAAAATAATTATCCTATATACCATTTCTTGATATATAATATTTTATAATCATTTTCATAACCTAGGTATTGAAAACATAATACTAAGGAGAGATTATATTCTCAATAAGAGAATAATATATCATAATATTAAAAAAACCTGGGGAATATATAAATATCATAATAAATAATCAAAATACCTTAGATGATAATCATAAAACATATTATAGTAAAATAATCTATTAAAAATATCATTAAATAGGCATAAAATATAGGACCTGACTCAAAAAAGCTCTTAATAGTCATATAACATGAAAGCATCACATAAACTTGAGTAATAATTTAAAAATAAGGCATAATCATGAAATATAACATTTCCTGAAAATGAAATGAATCTCAAAAATTTATCATAACTTATTGAACGACATGGAAATGTGCACCAAACATAGTCATAAGAAAACCTATGTGAGAATAATCAATATGAAAATTCTTATGTGAACAAACACATTATGTCTACTTCTGAAAATGTGGGAAACCCCCTCAATCCCATGCCTGTGTGAAAATAATAATTATTTATATTCCTAGCTATCTCATTAGTTATAAACATAAAACAATGTATTATAGGGTGATATAGGATCCAATATTTAATCATTTATAAATTTTTCGGCCACTAAACATTGATCATAAACATATTTTAATAAACCCATATAAAATGAATGGGTTTCACATAACATGAACTAAACTAATCATGGATATCAAAATACAAATTTCCAAAAGATTTAATATCATAATTATTTATAGAGTAAGATTAAAACATCACTTCATGTGACATAAACTTTTATGGAAAAATATATGTTAAAATACACATGTTTTCTCAAATCCTTTTAAACATTGTTATAAAAGATAACAATTAAATTACTTTCAAAAAACACTATTTTGGGAAGGTAAAGATAATAATTGTTTTAAAAAATTATTAGAAAGGGTTCTAAATAAAATAAAATTGAAAGTAAATAAATTTTATCAAATAAATTATGGATTTAAAGATAACAAATTCATTTCTTAAAAGTATAGAAACCCATTTTTCATTAATATTTTTAAATTCCTTTGTTTGAAAACCCATATCATTAAAAGAGTATTATAAATTCCTTATAGAAATTACTAAATAGAATCTATATAATCATATAAAATAATCTATATTATCATTAATAAAAATATAGGAGACCATTGGAAAAAGTAAAAAACTTGGATATGAAGAAAATCCATTAAAATAAACATGAAGTATTCTTAACAAAAATGCATTTTAATATAATTTTATAGTTATCAAGGGAGAAAGATTTTTTGTGAAGAATTATTTACCCAAGAAAATAAGTTTTAAATATAAAATAAAGTCATAATAGTTTATAATAGATCAATCTTTAAATATATTAGTAATATAATGGTGTTTATAACTAAAGTAAATGATCTGAGCCACAAAATCCCCTAACCTTGACCCTTTATTTCCACAAAAATGTTTTCAACTCCAATATCATAAAGGTAAATATCTTAATTACATGTTAAAAACCTTATTGTTATTTTTTTATATTTATAAACTTCTTTGATAACAATTCTATTCATATATAATATTTTTATACTCTCTTTTCAACAATAGGTATTAATAATATTAAATATTTTAAACTATATTCTTAAAAGTGGTGGTCATCTTCCTTTTTATCCCAAATATCATCATTTAAAACCAAATAAATATTTTGGTATTCATGTTTTATAAATAATTATATAGTTTTTATTCCATTACATTGGATTTTTAGTCATTTTTGTGATAATTAAAGCATTGATGAATTAGTTTTTGGGTTATTTACATATATTGATGGATTACCTTATAACTAACATTAATTTATGTGTTATTATAAAAGAACCATAGTTATGATATATATTACTTATTAATATCATATATACATATCAAATATATAATAAAAAAAATCCATTAATGGGAATGATATAAAATGAAGTATGTTTATTCATGGAGGTGGTTGTTCTCACAACACACGATCTACATTTTCAATTTCCTTAATGGAAAAGGGGATCATGGTTGATGTTTTTATCATCATTATGATAAAATACTAGAATAATATTGATACTAATTATATCATTTTATGATGGTGATAACAAATTTTATTAAGAATAAAAATGTATATGGAAATAGAAAAAGAATGAGTGATTTAGGAACTTACACCTTGTTTTATTCATTTTCTCCTCTAAGAAGAGGATTAAACCTTTAAGATATAGTCTAGTGATAATAACAGAACCCCTATAAGGTGTATAAGAGTTTGGAGGAGAGGTTTGGGAAGATTTTGGGTAGAGAAAAGGGGGTTTTTATCTGTGTTTAAGTGGTGATAGGAGATTACCTTTTATAAATTAAAGTGAGTGACATTTTTATAAATACCCAAAACATTTCAATAATGGGAAGTGTAATAGCCCATGATTTTATAATATATTTCTCTTTAAATAAATTTCTTTGATAAATTTACTTGAATGTAACAATGAATTTTAACAAACCCTTAAAACCTGTTAAAATATTATTATGTGACAATTATATAATTTTACAAATCATCATGTCAATATTTCTTAGGTTAAAATTTTGGGATTTTTCTGAAAAAATTGATTTTTCAGCGAATATTGAAAAATAAATATTTTTTTAAATAAATATTTATTTTATTTAGAAAATAAACATAATTATTTGAATTAAATTATTATATGGAATATTTAGTTAGAAATATTATAATTAATTATTTTTGAATCATAATTATAAATGATTTTTTTATAAGTTTCCTTTTGGACATAAAAATGCATTTTTCTAAAAAATAGTTTTTCATTGTGCTTTACATTATTATCTTTAATTAATTTTTTCCCATTACATAAATTTAATTTGATAAAATGGATCTAATATTTTGAATTATGAGGTTTAAATTTGGTAAATAGGGCCCTTTTATTTTTGTTCATTATGAATATTAATGGTTGTAAAATTCGCCACCTAGGTAAAGGGTAAATTGGGTAATTAAGGTCAAAAACTAATGTAATAAGGAATTAAAATTTCACTATCAATTACCTTTATCAAATTTTATTAATTTATTTCCTCAATTTTCATCCAATTACTGAAAATATGGCCACTTGGTGTCATTTTCTCTGATATTGACATTTATATTACATTAATAAAATAATAAATACAGAATGCCATAATCTTGACTTTAGTATATCTAATATATTTTTCACATGGATATAAAAATGTTGTGTTAAATTTTAAATTATAATTTTAAATATTAATTAATTTTTTATCATTTTGATTTATTTTTTTATTTTATATGGTTGCATAATTATATTAAATGCTTATGCACTACTGACCATATTTACTTAATTAATAAAGAACTAAAATAAATGATTTAAAAAAATAAAATTTATTAAATTTGAATGAATTATTGTGTAACACATATTTTATAGATAAATATTACATATTTGGGATTTTTTAAGGGATTATATTCTAATTAAATATTTGTATGGATGTATTTAAAGTTGAAATAAATGAATAGTGCCCAAAATGAAATTAATGATATTTTATGAAAATACTATTTTAATAAATTATTTTATTTTCATAAAAATAATGAATGAGGAAAAGTGGAAGATATAAGGTCAAAAATTACATCCACTTTCTATTTATAATCAATTTTTTACCTTATAAGTAAAATTATATACCATTAATATTTAAAAAGGTATTACCATGGTTAAGGTTATAATTAGATAGTCAAGGGGTTAATATATATGATAATGTTTAAAATAAAATATAATCATATCCAAATTTTATTTTATGATTATATTAATACCCTATACTTTTTATATTTTAATATATGATATTTTGGAATAATTTTACATGAGTTAGACAAAAATTATATTATAATGTTTCATGAATTTCCAAAAGTGCCCCTCCCCTAACTTATAAAAGGATACCCCTTATCTCTTTTCATTACACCACTTTGACCCATATAGATATACTGAAACCTAACTAATACAATTATTTTCATCCTTATACAAGTTATGGAAGTGTTTTTCTTTCCAAAAGACCAACCCTAGGTCCCCTAATATGATATCTAAAGGATCTCTTTCAAAAAAGATGTAATCATCTTCACCAAGAATTTTCGATTTTATTATTCTTTTACCATAATGAATTATACCCTAACCATTACAGTATAATAACACCAATATATTCCATATATTTATATTTTATTATTTTGATGGCATAATATTTATATGCCTCCTCCTCTATCAAATGGGAAACAAAACCATCCCTTGTGTGTATAGAGGACTACCGCCTCATGAACTGATATAGTTTTCTACCATTAAATCATCACATGTATTGATATAAATATCAAACTAATTAATATATATAATATTTGTGAAATAATTATTCTTTATGAATTATAATATAATTTATACCATCTTAATATCTAATCTGTTGGAAAACAATAACATCGCTCATGTGTACGTGTGGACTACCACCTCTACGAACCTATATGATTATTTTTTTGTTTCATATTTACATGAGGATATATTTAATGACTATATTTTATATACATAAAATATTAATTGTTTATAAATTTAAATAATTATTTACTTTTATTTTATTCAATTCATCAAATTGTAAAAACAGCATCCATGTGTACATACGGCCTACCGTCTCCGTGAATGATGTATTTCAATTTTATATCTCAACATTTTATACACAAATTTCAATATATATATATATATATATAATGAATATAAATTATATTTCTATCATGATTAAAATTATGTATATTATAAAACCATAATCAAATTACAAGGACTGAAACTACCAAATCAAAACATACATGAAAAATGAAGCAATTGACACCTAAAACAATGATAAAAATAAAAGACTGTTAAAAATGGGTGATAATATGTTTTAAATGGATCATATATGATATTATAGATACATGTGGATCTTTTATTTCATTATAATAATTCTAATGTTATTATACATGATGTTAATATCATTTGTGAGGCTAGTCAAACTTGAGGGAAGGGATTTCATCTCAATTTTCACTCCATTGAGATATATTTGATATTATGCTTCTACTTACCTTTATGTGGTGTATATAATACCCCTATGATGTATTTAAAATTGATGTATATTTTTTCATGATGATTAATGATTCATTTCATGTTTATTATTTCATGGGGTTATAATTTTAATGTTACAAAAGAGCTAATGATTTATTTTACAATCACATTTTTTGGGATTTGTCCCATTTTGAATGATATAATATTATATTCTACCCTTAATAAACACCATTTGTTATAAAATAATCTATATATTTAATGATTTTTCTAATTTTATTCTTACTTTTATTCTCTTTGGAACATTAATCAATTTAATAAATTTTTAAAAGAATTTTCAAACTCATTTCTCTTTGGATCATGCATATTTTTTTACTATGTCCATATTTTATCAAAACTGTTTTAAAAAAGTAATTTTTATTTTAAAAAAATGATTTATTAAGTACATTTTATGTTATAATTTACTTTTTAAAAGGTTTTAGAGGAATATTTATAATTTTTTACAAAAGTTTCATTTTGTTATTTCTTTAAAAAAAAAGTCTACGTGAATGGTTTTTAACATATAGGGTGTTAACGGATTTTCCCACAACTAAAAACATTTTATGTTTTTTAGATTACTATATGAGTTTTAAATGGTTTTAAAAACGAATAAACTTTAGTGAAATCATATTTTAATGTTTTTATTTCATTTTTTATTTCTCCAAATAAAATTATTTTTATATAAAACCAATATTTTTGATTAACCGATGGTCATCTTCTATCTCTTATTAATTTTATGGTCGTTAACTTTCTCTTGAAACATTCACTTTGTTATGATCATTATTAATTAGAAATTAAATTTCTTATAAATATCAATTTTATTTATATCATGGACATGATTCTTATCTAAATCATATACCATTTATACATATGGTGTTCTATAATAAAAGTTATTTGATTGAATAGGGAAATATTAATATTCCATATTCTCTGCTCAATATGGATATTTTTTGTTAATCCATATTGTTTATCAGCAAAATTTATCATTCAATATATGATAAATCTATTGGAAAAGTATTTATGGGTATGTATTAGTTATAGATCACCCATCAATACATCTACATGTCTTAAGAGACAAATCAGTTGGCTAGCCCTATGTAAATTGGTTTTTGGTATATACCTACCCGTTGATTAAACTATCTTCACACGAAGAATTTGTGGTAAAGATATCATTATTTATGATATCATGATGTACAACATTAATAAATCTTTTAATTTATAATTAAGTTATTATTTTCCATGTGATTAATACACTGATATTATTCATGGATGCATTTTTTGCTCAATTTATTGATTAAATGGTATGTGTTTTTAGTTATTTATCATTATATATTGATTATGAATTATTTAATCATGATAACTTCTTCGGTAGAAAACTCTTACTAAGAATTTTATCTCACTCATTATTTTATTTTCTTTCCCCAAGATATAAAGATAAATATTATGAATAATATCAAGGATTCAAGAGTGTTTCTTATGTTATGGAGTTTATATTTCCAATGTAATATGGGAATCATATATCCATCAAGTTCTTCAAGAATACTAAACTAAATATTAATTCCGGATGAGATCCCGAGTATCTTATTTGAATTTAATAAAGTAGATTTCATCTCTGTGATACTAGATTTGGTGTTTCTACAGTTGGTATCAAAGGAATTTTAGTAGAAACCTTGGGAATTATATTTTAAATAAACTTATCTAGCTTGAAAATTATGATAATCCCTTATAGTATTTGATAGATTTAACCATTATAAGGATTTTAGTTTTTTGGATGAATATTTATGAATATTATGAGTTGACCCAGTGTATTCCATTATTCATTGATGGAACATAATGGAATAAAGGTAATCAAAAACCATAGAAAATGTACATATTACCCTACTGAGAAATCCAATATTTCTGATGTTGGAACTAAGGATATTATTGATATATTAGGGAACATTAATCTAGTTATGATGAATAAAATTTCTTTATTAGATATAGTTTTTATTCCATGGTGTGATTCACATATTTTTTTGATTTAGGAAATATAATCCTCCATCATTTAATGGAACTAATAATCCATTCGTAGCTGTAAAAAGGATTAATTCCCTCAAAGAGACATTCCTGGATTTAGGAAGTAACATTTGGAAATCCAAATTAGCCTATGGTAGTCTATCCTTTCAACTACGAACCTGAAATTTCAATGGAAATTACTTACATCATATATATTTTGTGACCTATGAGGGGTATTTATCTCAGATGGTTAGATATAAACTCATCATTGATAATATTTCTATTTTATGTGATTTTTTTGATGGATTTCCAGAATAGTTTCCTAGTCTTCCCCTGAATCATGAATTTGAGTTTTCAATATAACTCGTACTTGTTGTTATGACTATATAAAATATTTCATATATAATAGCCCCAATTTAGTTTCATGAATTGAATAAGTAACTCTGAGAGAATCTAGATAATAGACTTATTCAGCCAAGTGCTTCACCATGGGGTACACTAATTATTTTTGCTAATAATAAATATGGAAATATGTGTCATTTCATTGATTCTTTGGAACTTAAAAAGTTATATATTAGGAACAAGTATCCTCTATCACATATCAATGATTCATTTGATCAATTTTGAGGTGATCAATGTTTTTTCAAATTGATCTATGGTCTATATATTATCAGCTAAGGGTCAACAAGGAGCATTTATCCAAGATAGCCTTCCATACAAGGTATGGACAGTATGAATTTATTTTAATTCTATTTAGATTTACAAATTCTTCTGATATCATAATTGATTTATTGAATAGTTTTTTTAGTGATTACCTTTATCAGTTTTTGGTAGTCTTTATAGATGATATTCCTATATAATTGAGTGTAAGGAAGTGTATAAAGTAAAATTGATAATTGTGTTAAAGACATTGTAGAATGATAAGTTGTATTCTAAATTTAACAAGTGAGAATTTTGGGTTTATAAATTTTCATTATTGAGATATATAATCTCAAGTGAGGGTATACCAGTGGATCCTTCAATGATAGAAGTTATTGAGAAATGTCCTAGACCAACCACAGTAACCAAGATCCATAGTTTTATTTGGTTTTATGGATATTAACAATTATTTCTGAGGGATTTATCATGAATATTTAATCCACTCACCATGTTGGATCAAAAGGGGTTGGGTTTTTACTAAAATAATAATTTGAGTATAATTTCAAATAAATGAAGATGTGGCTAGTCAGTATGCATGTTCTTACACTACCCTATAGTGGATAAGGGTTTGTGATATATAGTGATTCACCATATAATGTAATGTGATTATTCCTCATGAAAAAATTTATGGTGGCAAATTATGTCTCTAAATAATTGAAAGATCATGATTAGAATTACCCAAATCATGATTTAGAGCTAGAAGTGGTACTTTTTTCAGTCAAGATATGGAGGCATTATATGTATGGTGAAATGTGTGACATATATACTAAACATCACTATTTGAAGTATATATTTACATATAAATAGTTGAATATGAACCAAAGAATATGGTTGGAGCTGATCAAATATTATAAATTCTAAATACATTGTCACACTAGGATAAAGATCAAGGTTGTTGATGCACTTAGTTGTAAAGATCCAGTATGTTTTTTCATAATGATTATTGAAATATATCCTATATTTATGGATTCCCCAAATTTGGATCTTAAAATATTAATAAAATGGTATAAATATTATCTTTATCAGTTGAATTTTCAAAAATCCATCCATCAAAGGATTAATGAGTCACAAAAGGAAGATGTTTAATTATAGAAGAATGTGGGGAATATTACAAATTTCGACCATGATCATGTTGGAATGATAATCTTAAGGAACCAACTACATGTCCTATCAATACCAGAGTTGAAGAATGAGACATTGGATGATTCTCATAGTTATTTATTCTTTATTCATCGTGTAAGTACAAATATGTATAAAGATATCAAAGAATATTTATAGTGGGATAACACAACAAGGGATATTGGAACATATGTATCTTGATTCCTGGTGTGTAAGCATGTTAAGGTTGATAGATAGAAGTAGAAGGGATTTTTAAAACACTTACCCTTAAAATAATGAAAATGAGAAAACATTTCCATGGATTTCTTTTTCGGACTCCCCAAAACATAGAATGTGAACAATGTTTTTTGAGTTTTATTTGAACTCCTTATGAAATCATTGCATTTTATCACTATTAGATAATATTTCTCCATTAATTAGATTACTTGATTTTAAATTAATAATGTTTTGAGATTCCATGGAGTACCACTCTCATAAATAACTGGTTAGGATCTAAGGTTTACCATGAAGTTTTAGAGAAACCTTCTTAATGGTCTAGTTATAGATTTGAGTTTTAGTGCTACTTATTATCCTAATATATGTTGTCAGTATAAGAGGAATATTCAAAAACAGAATATATATTAATATCTTTATCTATGGATGTAAAATTTGGTTGATATGGACATCATCCTTAGGTTGGATTTTCATAAAATAATAGCTTTCACTCATATATTCAGATGGTTCCTTATAAATATCTCAATGCAAAGAAGTTAAAAACTCCAATGTGAGTTATGAAGTTGGAGAAAGAATTTTATTAGGACTAAACCTAGATTAATAAATGGAAGGGAATGACTAATTCATTCAACAAAACATAGGAACATATCAATTTAAAAAAAGGTTATGTGGACAATCCTTCGTGGGATATAGAGTTAAAAATTAGTGATAATGAATTAATATGAATATCTATATGGAATATTATTATAAGACTTGAAAAGAAGGAAAAGATTATCCCTTGATATATTTAACCCTTTGAAATTCAAGATCATATTGGTATAGTATCATATCACATGGTGATTAAAACTAATATATCTCAAGTTCAGGTTATATTCTATATATCTATCCTAGTAAATTTTATGAATGATCCTTTACATGTACTGAACTCAGAGGTCATACTGGTGATGTAAGATTTATTTTATGAGGAACAACCTATAGAAACTCTGGATCATAGATATAAAGTTATATAAAATGATACCACTCATCTGGTCAATTGTTTTTGTGAAATATTAAAATTGAGGAAGATATATGGGAACCAAAGGATTTAATTAGGTGTAAATATCATCATTTATTTTTATTGGAGTCATATAATTTCTAGGGTGAAATTATTATAAGGTGGTAGAATGTAACAGCCAGAGATTTTATGATATATTTATCTTTAAACAAGTTTTCTTGATTGAATTATTTACACGCAACACAAAATTTAAATTAACCATGACAACTTATTAAAATATTATTATATAAAATATATATATTTTTGAACTCATCGTGTTAATATTTTCTTTGTCTGAAATTTTTTTACTTTTCTAAAAATATTTATTTCTCAGTTAATAGTGAATAATATTGGTTTTTGTAAGACTATCATTTATTTTTATTGATTGAGAACCATATTTCATTGAATTAAATTAACATAAACCACATTTAATTAGAAATAATCTAATAAATTGCCAATGAGCCTGTACCCAAGTGGTAAAGGCTCCTGGTTGGCATCCAAAAGACCGATGATCAAATCCAGGCAGGGATTAATTTTTGGGGTGCTGTAGCAGAACTGTAGCAGGTCACTGTAGTAGCACTGTAGCAGCCGTGAAACTGTATCAGTGGCAGCACTATAGCGGTGGAGGCATTGTAGCAGGAACTGTAGCGGCAGCGGTACTATAGCAGGTACCGTAGTAGCCCGGGTACTGTAGCAGTACTATTCACTGAAGGGCTCTTTGGGCCAAAAAATGGGCTTTCAGGCCTTGTATTCAGACCACTTGGTCTTGGTCCCTTGGGCTATGTAATGGGTCCCCCTCTACCCAGTTTTAAAGAGTTCTTTGAGTTAAATAATAAATGAGTCTTCGGCCCCAATGTTTTAAAAAAAATCTAATTAATTAAATTCCAATTATCATTTTACGTGATTTTAGAATAAATTTCTTTTTGAACTTAAAACCGAGTTTTCTTATAAAACTATTTTTCAATGAGTTTTATGTTTTATTCTTAAATTAATCTATAAATATTATTTGAATTGAGTTTTATAAAATGGATTCTATATTTTTAATCTAGATTTTTATATTTTTTAAAAATATCCCTTTAATTTTTATTCATTTTAAATAGTGATAGTGGTCAATTTTATCACCTCGGTAAAGGATAAATCGAGTATTTAAAGATAAAAACTTTGTGATAAGGTTTAAAAATATCTATAAATATTTTATATATCATATTGGATGAATTTATCTCATCCATTTTCATCCAATTCTCAAAATTGTTGAAACTTTGTACTATTTTTATTTCATATTTACATTTATGTTACTTTAAGAAAATAATAAAAAAATGCCACACTCTTGAAATTAATAACTATAATACCTTTTCATAAGGATATAAAGTGGTTATTAAATGCCACACTCTTGAATTATGGATACTTTGTGCTATTTTTTTACATCTATAACTCTCAAAATTATAGCTACATTGTGCTTTTTTTTAATTTTTCATTTTAAATATGAGTTGAATTTTTTTATAATTGTTATTTATATTTATTTTTATTTTTTTGATTTAATAATTACATTAAAAGTTTACACAATGCCAGCACATTATTTATTCAATTAATAGAAAAATAAAATAAATTATATTAACAATAATAAAAGTAATACAATTAGAATGAATTATTATGTTACATTAATTTTATAGATAAATATTACATTTTAGGGATATTTTAAATTGTTATATTTAAATTAAATCTTTTTCTTAATGTATTTAAATTCATTTAAAATAATAGTGTCAAAAATGTCATTAATGATATTTTATGAAAATAATATTTTATTAAATTATTTAAAAATCATAGAAGTTGTGAAATAGGACAAGGGGGATAATATATGGTTTTATATTTAATCCATTCTCTATTTATGATATAATTTTCACCTTATATGTAATATTATAACCCCTTAATATTTAAAAATTCATTACTATGGTTAAGTTTAAAATTGGTTAAACAATAAGTTAATATAAATGGTAATGTTTAAAGTGATATATAAAACTATAAAATTTTGATTTTATGATTATATTAAGACCATATACTCTTTATCATTGATTATTTTCCATTTTGGAACCATTTTACATGAGTTGGACACAAATTAGATTGTAATATTTCATTAATATCCAAAAGTTCTCTTCCCATCACTTATAAGAGGACACCCCTTATCTTTTCTTTACACCACCTTGAGCCTTCTACCTCAACCAAACCCTTCTAAATATGCTTACTAACATCATTATCCTGGTTCTTGAGGTTATTTTTTTCCCAAAAGACCAACCTTAGGTCCCCAAAGATGAGATCTAAAGAAGATCTTTCAAAGAAGAAGAAATCATCTTATCTAAGATCTTTCATATTTTTTCTTCTTTTACAACCTAAAATTAGGGCCTAACATTTAAAATATAATATATAGATATTATACCTTATAATTATATTTTATTATTTTGATTATATAATAATTATCCTTCTCCTTCTCTATCAAATGAGAAATAAAACCATTACTCATGTGTTTGGAAGACCACCACCTCACAAACTGATGTAATTTGTTTTCCATGTCCACCTTACATGGAATTTTATAAATATGTAAATAATTAATATATATGATATTTATGGAAAAAATATTTTATAATTATAAAATTGTATATACCTTATTACCTTCTAATCCTTTGGGAAATGATAATGTTATTAGTGTGTACTTGTGGACTACCTCCTCCACGAAGCGATGTGATTCATTTTTTACTTATGATTTACATGGATGGTAATAAGGATAGACTTAAAATATATATATATATATATATATTATAAAATAATGATTATATAAAGGTTTATTATTATTTACCTTTCTTTTGATCCTTCTGTCGAAAAGTGAAAACAACATTCATGCATACATACGATCTACCGTCTCAATGAATGGTGTAATTCATTTTTTTATCTATGATTTTTATGGATGACTATAAATATATATATATATATAATGAATATATATGATATTTATATAATTATTATAATTTAATAGATGAATGAACCATAATCAATGTAGAATGACTAAAACTATTGAATCGAAACATACATGAAAAACAATGTAACTTGAGCCTGATAATCAATCTCGGTAGAAGGATTTGAAAAATCAATTGGCTTTCCATATTTTAATGGGCATTTGGTATATACCTACCCATCGATTAAAAAATATTGTCATAAGTATTTTATAGTTAATATTTCATGATGTATGAGATCATAATGTCCAATATTAACCATTTCCTTTATTTAGAATTCAGTCATTAGTATTCATGATATTACTGCATTGATATTATCCTTGGATTAATTCTGTGCTCTAATTATTGATTAAATGGAATCTACATTCAGTTATATACCTTTATCTATTGATTAAACCTTATTTACTCATGATATATTATGTTTTACATAACTCTTACTAAGAATATAATCTCACCCTTTATTTTTTTTCCTTTCCTAGAATATAAAAAAGGATATAATTAATAGTATAAAAGATGAAATAGTTTTTATTATATAATGTATTTTATGTTTCCAGTTCTTTATAGGAATCATTGAGTTTTATGGTTCTTTAAGACTACTAAATTGATTTCTCCTTTGAGATGATACGCCTTCTATCTTATACCAATATAATAAATTAGACATTGGCTCTAGGTTACTATAGTTGGTGTTCCTATAGGAAGTTCCTATTGAGACAAGTGGCTCCAAAATAAATAAATAATGGAGTGGGGAAGAGTTAAGTTCAAGAAATATCTCTTCTATTCAAATATAAACATGTTGTAAAAATATTAGTCTCTTTACCACTATAATTACTCACTTTTACTATTTTAGATTTAACAATGGTAACATGTTCTTTTATAGGTACTTAGTAATTTATGAAAAAATTGTATTTATTATGTAATTTGGACCTAATAATTTAAAATTTAAAATCCATTTAATTTTATTCTATTTTTAGAAGTTATCGAAATTAATTTTAAAATATTAAATGTAGAATGTATTAAAAAATTAAAATTATAAATTAAATTCTAAAATGTAAAATATGGGTTTATAAATTAAAACTAACAAATTACAAATTATAAATTAAAATATAATATACCTATTTATTCTTATATAATTTTTCATAAATTTACAATTGATGTTTATATATTAATAATTTCATAAAAGTTATGTTATTTGTTAAAACAATATTTTTCAATATTCCCCTAAAATCAATCTTTTTAGAAAAATTAAAAAAGTCATCTTAAGATAATATATCCATGATAAATCCAAAAATGATGTTGATTTTTTCAAATTCACATCCAAAAGTTTATTAATGTTATTTTTAATTAAAAACATAAAATATAGAAAAATGTGTTTTTATACGAAAACGACTCTGGGTATATTGTCTATTACTCTTCCTATTTTCTATAAATTACTAATTAATAAAAAATATATTATTCTTGGATAGAAAATAATTATTAAAAATTTATTTCATTTATTTCTTAGCTCAACTATTTGAGTGTATATTCAAGGTAAACTTTATTTTGTTTATATATATATATATATATATATATATATATATTCATAATTCAGATACCACTATTTATACCTACCAATTCTATGGCTACCTTATGAAAGTTAAAATTTGTTTGGTTTTAGTGTTTTTTTTGGAGAAATCCATCAAAAATATAATATTTATGATCAAAAAATCGGGTCATTAAGGAATTGGTAATTGTAATAATTATGTCGTATACATAAATTTTAAACTTAAAAACACAATTTTCTAAAAATTATTTCTACGCATTATGGGTGTTAATATTAGCATAATATTTTAAATCCCATATAAATTTTATTTTAAATTTTAAGGATAAAATTATTTAAAAGGTAAAATATTAATATTTCTCATTAAAATTACTTATTAAGGGTAATAAATTAATTTCTAAGGTTAAAGTAAATTTTGATGAAAAGGTAAAAGTTAAAAAAAATATAAAAACACGCATAGTTATAGCTAATTAGTGGTGTGGTGATATTTTATATATAATCACTTTACCTCCTCTTTTTTCAATTTTGGAGCTAATAAACTTGGAATAGTGACATCAAATTATTGAAAATGTTAGGGTGAACCAAAAAACTGCCCTTACATTCACTTATAAAAGGGTAACACTTCCACCACTTCAAGGCTCGCTTTCATTTTGAATTTCTATTTTAAACACTACCAAATTTCACATCAAAGAACCCTATCCCAGATTAAAAAAATTATAGTGACCATTAATTATCATAACACCTTCATTTCGGAGGGGATTTCCAAGGATGATTCATATACCCAACATGAGTATTATCAACTACACATGTTTTCTTCTTATTTATATTCATTAAAATTTATTATATTAATAATAATATCATGATATTAGTATAATTTATATACTTTGATTTTACAATTTTAAGCATATTATAAATGTTTATTCATTTATCCCATCCATTAAGAGAAACAGAATTATCATTCGTACATGCGTGCAGACTGCCATCACCATGAGAAATGAAATTCATTTTTCTTTACCACCCATAATTTATGTTTACTAGGATGGTTTATTAAGGAAATATTATGTTAATAACATCATTACGATTATTTTATGACAAACTGGAGATCTAGTTAATGATATGAACAAAAAATGATTATTGTTAATTCAATCGTTTAAAATGAGATAAATAAGATGAAATTGATCTATTATTTACAAGTATAAACTTTATATAAATTATTTTATATTTATAATTACTTAAAATTATGATATATCCTAATAGTAAACACTTTATAAAATCATTACCACTTTTTTATAATTATATTAAACCTAAACCAATAAATATTCATTCATTAATCACTGTAGGTTCATTTCTAGGTTGGTTTCACTACCAAGTTGAAAAATAATAAACATTTATATCATGGATGAAGATGAGAAATTTATTACTGGGGTAATATAACAAAAATATATAAATAATATTTTTTGGATTTCATAAGTTTATATCAAAATTTAACTAAACTATTAAAAAAACTCATTTTTCATTAAGAATATAACACCCCAATATTTCATAGTAATTTATATCATTAAAGTAATTCAATTGCTTATACTACTCGCAATACTAACTTGTCTTACATTATATGGAAGATTGAGTTTTTGTGAAACAACACTTTAATTATTCAAATGATATATTTATAACATAACAATTAAATATAGTAATACGAATAGTAAAAAAATAAATTTTAAATGTCCTTTATAATTATATCACATAAATAAAATGTATTTATAAGGAAATGTATAAGTTTCATTAAAATATAAGTACTATTTTGATAAAAAAACTACTTATGTCCTTTTGTGAACAATAATAAAACTATTTCTAGAAACTATTATAAATTCAATTTCGTTAAATTGACTTAATTTTTGAATTCATAATACCAATATTAGATTATGGTGAATGTTTGGTAATTTTATGAGAAGTTTCATTTTTTTAATGAATAGTAAAAAATAATGTGTTTTAATTCCAAATTTCATTTCCATCCAATTTATTTATATTGTTATATTGTCATATTAATTGTTTTTAGAGTATATATATATTATATTTTTATCATTTTATATATTGTTGGTCATTGGAAGTAATTTCACATTTAAATTGGATATAAAACCATGTCAATCTTTTGATAGTTTTTACTTCTTAAAAACCTAATTTCTGGTTTTTACAACGGAAATTAATTTTAAATTAATTAATACAACTTACATGTCTTGAATTTGGTAAAATAGACATAATTTTTAAATTCAAAATATCAAAATTATCTTAGGGTGAAGTTTTTGTATTTTTATGAAAACTTTCAATTTTTTATAAATAGTGAAAAACATTGCATTATTGTTTAAAACCGACTTTTATTTAAAAAAATAATAGTTTTCTTTAAATTTATTTTAAAGTCAAAATAGATACATAATACCTATATTAGTTTAATTTAATTCATTGGAGTAATTTTATAATATGATTAGATATATAAAATTTTATTGAACTTTTTTAACGTCTTTTACCCACCTTCTAGGCACATTTACAAATTTTCATAAAATGTAATTTTACTGATTCTGTGAATTGAAGTTCAAAATTATGAGAAAAATGGTTGAAATCAGTAATTAAATGTGGTTCAATAAGATGAAAATATTTTTTTTTGAATATTAACTTTTGAATTTTATTTACCACAGTTAAAAGTAAAATATGCTAATTAATAGTAAAAAATGATATTAGAATTACCCAAAAACATGTCTTAATGCTATTATATAAGTGTTTTTCGACCAAAATAAACCTTTTAAATAAATTTTGATCCTCTTTGATCCACTTGGATTAGATTAGTACATTTACTGTTATTTTATTTAAAGAAGAGTTAAAAGTGTAAAATTCAAAGTTTAATAACTAAACCAATTTTAATATAGGGTTATACATAAGATAAATTTGACTATAAAAATTCATTAGAAATATAAAATTATTTCCTACATCATGGTATTTTATTAATAATTTTTAGATATTATATAATTAAATTTATTTTTGATACAATGAATATGCGGTAATTACCTTATTAATGAAAGATTAAAATAATTGATATTATAAATATCATAATAAATGTAAATTGTGACTTGTGATGCATTACACTAATTTTATTGGTCAATATGAAATTTTTGGTTTTATTTAATGTATTTTTTCATAAGTAATATTGTTTTTTTGAATTTCACAAAAACCAAATACTAAATAGTGTCAAAATTGATATAAATGAGTTTTTAAAACAAATACTATATTATTAAATGAAATAATATTCAAAAAAAATTATAAGGTTTGGAAAAAATAAATATATAATTATATATATATATCATTAATGAACCACTTGAGGTTATCTTGGAATTTTATAGTAAGTTTATTAACCATTTAATATAAAAATACAGGAAGACATGGTAAAAGTTAAACTATTTAACTAAGAATTAAATCAAAAATATAAGGTTAATATAGTGAGAACATTTCAACCCATAACCACCTTATCCTTGAAATAAATCCATTTTTGAGCCATTATAGATCGAAAATTATTTTATAATAAAATAATATTTCAAGATTTTCCTAAAGTGACCATCACCTCTCTTATAAAAGGGTACTTCCCTTTGTCTTAATTTCACACTTCCAAATCCATTTTTCTCAGCCAAACCCTACTCCAATGTCCTCAAAACTACACCCAATTAAACCTATAGGTATTACATTGATCATAAATCCAACCTAAGGATCCCTTTTAATAAAATCAAAAGAAATACCCAAATAAGAGGTAATAATTTCATCACCTCTTTCAAAGTTCTTTTCTTCTTACACTTCATCTTTCTTTGTTGATTTCATACCAAAATAATAACTCCAGTAAATTCTACATACTGTGATGTTATTATAAATATGGTACAACTATATTCATTATTCTATTCATCCTATGAATGACAAAGTCATCGTACGTGCGTACGTACGGCTTACCGTCTCCACGTCGTGGTGTAGTTTTTTATTCAACACTTCATTATTTGGATGGGTATACTAATGAGTATAATTGATTTAAATAATAAATATAACATGTTAATGATTCTTTAAATATGATATACCATCCAATTACATACTATTTCACCATCAATAGAATGATATTGTCTCTTGTGTGTATGTATGGATTACCGTCTCCACGAATGTGATGAGATTCATTCCCCATCGTAACCATTCAAGAATAATTTTCATTTTATAATTAAATATAATGTTTAAGAACTTAATATCATCATGTATATAAATAAAATACATCCTATCCATAAACAATATGACTTACGTAACAAAACATATAAAGGAAAACAAAGCAATTAATACCTAAAACAATGATACTACTGAAATATTATTAACATGGCAATATTAGAAGATCATATATGATATCATATTTAGGTATTTGGTTATTTTATAATTTAAATACAATTATTTAACTATTATACAGGTGGTTAACTTAACCTTGACTAAGGAAATGTATAAGGTAAGGGGTTTTCATCTCACTTTTTATTCCCGTGAGATTCATGTTATATTTGCCACAATTTCCTTTTGTGTAGTGTATGTACTACCCATGATTGTATTCTTTGTGTAATATAATTTAATTTATGGGTATTTAAATCTTCATTGTATGATACTTCTTTTATGGGGTTTATGTTTCGTAAGTAACCAAATAGGTATGGGAATTTCTAATTTCAATTTCCACTCATTGGGTTTTACGCACACTTCATTGATTATTTTACTCCAAGATTATTTTTGAAATCACTATTTATTTATTTATGTAGTAATTCCCACTCCACTTTTTGTGGATATACTTTTGAAAAACATAATCAATCCATTTATAAATTCTCAATTCATTGATATGAACTCGATATGGGTAATCTTAACTCAATTTCCATTCGTTGAGTTAAACATCCAAGTGATTGGAGTTGTTTTTACAAAAATATTAATGAATGTACTCTGATTGATTTACAATAAATATCAAATAATATTTAGTGTATTTATATTTTTCACACATAATTAATTCATTGATTTATCGTTAACATAAGGATACGCTCTTTATAAGTGATTTCATCTCAATTTATATTCCATTGATACTTCTTTGTTGTTATGCACCAATTAACTTTTATATGGCGTATATATTGTCCTTTGACATATTATATCATGAATCCATTTATTATCATGATATTATAAAGTTTTTATTAAATTTATTCTTCAATTTTTTGTATTTAGTCATATCTCATTTGGTTAGTAACTCTAACTTAAATATCATTTTAAAAGTTTTAAAGATTTATTCTTCTAAACCTTTCTCATTAATGTCCATATTTGAAAAATGGTTTTAAGGATTTATTTATATGGACAATAATGTTTTAAAATTAAAATTCCTTTTAAAAGGTTCAAAGTTTTATGGGGCTCTTTGATTCAAAAATCTCTTAAAAAAGGCTTCTTGATAAATAGGGAAACTTTTAAATGTTTTCAAGAAAAAGGGGATATTTCTCTCAAATAATTTTATTGATTATTTTCATCTATTTCAATATCCTTCATTATTCTTGATTTAGGTTGATTTATTATAATACAATCTTCCATATTGTATTTAAGGAGTTATGTTTGACTGTGGATGTGCTATTTTTATACCATTCATGGTTTGTGGTTAAAGTATTGACATTTTATATGCTAGTTTTAATACGAATGTTTATTTTATGTTTTACCCTTTTCATATGAGGAATTCATTGGACTTAATAAGTGACGGACAGGGCCCGCTATAGACCCTCGATGCATCAGTAGGTCTCATGAGGCAAACTAGTGTCTTGGAACAAGGCCTTGAAAAAAAAATACAGTATTGTCATGAGGCATTGACTATGTGGTTATGATGTCCGGCGTTATGCATTCCATCATTATAAAATTAACTATTGATATTACATGTGATTATTCAAATATTAGAATATCCATCTGAATAAGTAAATGGAATTATTTGATTTATCTTTTCTATATTACGTGGAATTTTAAGTTTAAAAGGCTTGTGTTTTAGTCTTATATATTGCCTTAAACGTTTATACTTATTTTTGATAGTTTCCATTATATTTTTATCCTTACTGAGAATTTGAGATCACCCCTTTATTATGTTTTCTTTTTCCTAGGATGTGAAGAAGTATATTATGATTGACCTGTAGGGATAGGCTAAGGGATATGAGTGTGTTCAAAGGAAACACAATGTTTTTGTTTTTTTTATTTCATGATGTAATGTAAAACTTATGTATGTATCTAGTACTTCCAAGGATAATAAACTAAAAGGTATTTTGAGACATGATCTCTTGTAATCATACCAATGTTATATAACAATGCACTGACTCTAGGTAACTAGTATCGAGGTGTTACATTTGGTATCAGAGGAAGTTTAGTACAAACCTTGGAAACTAGATTTAAATAAACTCTGATTAGAGAACATTACCCTAATATTGACTTTGAGGATTAGTATATAAGAACATCCCAAAAATTTGGTAGTGTAAATATTATGTGGGTATTCCAATAAAATACATCTATGTCTAGATACAAACAGGTAGAGGTGTCTCTGACACAGATGTACCTAAGAGGGAAAACTCCGACAAGGAGTTTCGAGCTTCACTTGGGGTATCCTAGTACACGACAACGGGTCTTGCTTCACACTTGGTATTCTAACTCTTGTGGTATTTTCTTAGGATAATTCACATTTTCATTAAAAACTAATTTTAAGGATTTTAATATAAGATGAGAATAAATAACCTCAGTTAATCTTAAGGTGTTTTAAATTGAAAATAATGTGTCATGATATTCTCTAAATTATTTTATGACTATTGTTACTGACACTCTACTTTCTGGTTTTAATCAATGGCTAGATTCCAAGGAAGTCATAGTAACATTGAACATGATGTACAAGGTGGGAACTGTGGTGGAAATGAGCAAAAAAATTGAACGTTGATAGGTGTAAAAGATATCATGTTTATGTCGAATCAATTTTCCAAAAATATGATCAACAACATATACATTAACCAGCCCCCAAACTCAACAAAGAAGAGAAAGGTGGAGAATGATAATAGCTCCAGTAGTGGAGACCATGGAGAAAAGAAATCTCATTTTCCATCATTCAGGAAATGTGGAAGGAGAAACCCAAGAAAGTGTCTCAATGGAACAAAAAATGCTTTATGTGTGGGAAAGAAGTACATAAATTAAATAATTATTGAGGAAAAATGAAGACTACTATAGAAGAAAATAAAAATGACCCTAAGAATCCATTTACAGTCATTTTCCATAAATTTAGGGGACCTAGGCATTACCCGGGTCAATGTCTTATTCTATAGGATAACCTCTAAGTAAAGGAAGAACCTATGTGGAAATAAATTTATGGTGAAATGTTTAAAAGTATTAATGCTCTTTGTTGATGGGATTACTTTGGAAGAATTTTCTCTTGTATGTATAACCCTACAGTTTGTTATGTCAAAATTCAATTTGAGGAAGAATTATCTTTTATTTTTTGGATATAGTTATAAAGAACCATTTCAGTTCATATGATCCTTTATTTTGACTCAATTAAATGTTATTACTTTTTGGGAAGAAAATTCATGGTATGAGATAACATTTGTGGTTAAAATATGTTATGTTTATTGTTGAGTAATTTATCTCATTTATGAAATTTTATAAAATTCTATAGTTTTTGAAAAAAGGACAACACACAGACCATGTGACAACCCGTCGTGTCAGACAAAGCTGTGAGAATCGAACAAACAACCAAAGTGTGACTAGGATTTATTGCCTAGCACTAGACTACGTGAAGTCTGTGGTTATTATGACTAATTCATTTTAGTTAAAAGATTTTATGGATCAATAATATGTTTAATTTTGGAAATTATGATTTATCCTTAGTATAATAAAATGATTTGGCCATTAAGTGATAAATGTTATTTGGGATGACATTCTCTCTTTGGGGAACACTATATGCCTAAGGAAAATAGAATACTATGGGATATAATTTGAGGAGTAATGGTGGATTTTTATTTTTGGAATAATGTATGTTTTTATTATGGACTTATAGATATTTGGGTTATTTAGGGAAATGATTACCATATCATAGAGAATATGTGATTAGGTTAATTACTTTTAAGTATGTGACTTTATGATTAGTCGATGTTATTTAGAGATAAATGTTAAGATTTATCGTGGAAGACTGTGATCAAATCCTTCTAAATTTTGGGTTTCAAACATAGTTTATATTATTTTGAAGAATTTAAAGGACAACTGTTTTTTTGAATGGTCTTTATTGAACGTTGGGTATTTTTTGTTTAATTTTGGAGATTAAGAGTAGTATTTCTTTCTATAAAGTATTATCATTTTTGGGGATCATCAAATCTTATACTAACCATTTTAGTTTTGGTTAATTTATAAAGACAATGTAAATATATAATTTATCTTTTATGGATTATGTGGTTCTCTAGAAGTTGATTCTATCACTTTAGGTGTGACCAAGTCATCTTGAATACTCATCGTTTAGGGAAAAGAGATTTTGTGGTTAAAATTTATTAATGGATGAAACTCTACTTGAAAATTAAGTATATATTATTATGTTCTTATTCAATCTCATAAATAAATTCCAAAACATTATTATAAGAAACTTAGAAAAAAAAATTGTATGCTTACTCTTCCTACTGGATAATCAAAAACCGTTTAACCCATCACAAGTTTATGGTTTTCTGGTAGTTAAATTTCTCTTGATCATGTCTTCTATCACTCTCCATCAGAAGTTGATGGTTTTTTTCTCTTCCATATCCATGTTTTCCTATAAGGAACCCTAGTACGGGTTATCTAGAGTGACCTTTGTACTTCTCTTTATTTCTTTTAAAGTGACAATTTTATTGACTCTTTTTCTGATGTGGCATTCCAACAAAGATGTTTTGAAATGTCAAAACCCTAGTTTTTTTTGAGTTTTAATTTCAATGAAAAAATTATTTTAAGGAGGATAGAATGTAACCCCCAAATATTTCAAAGTAATTTATATCATTAAATTAATTCAATAGCTTATACTACATGCAACGCTGACTTGGATTACATTATATAGAATATTCGGTTTCTGCAAAACAACACTTTAATTATTCAAATAATATATTTATAACATAAAAATTAAATATAGTAATACGAATAGTAAAAAATAAATTTTAAATTCCCTTTATAATTCTATAACATAAATAAAATGTATTTATAAGGAAATGTATAAGTTTCATTAAAATATAAGTACTATTTTGATAAAGGAACTATTTCTAATGTCCTTTTGTGAACAATAATAAAATTAATATTAGACACTATTATAAATTAAATTTTGTAAAATTTACTTAATTTTTGAATTCAAAATACCAATATTATATTAGGGTGAAAGTTTGGTAATTTTATGAGAAGATTCATTTTTTTAATAAATGGTGAAAAATATTGCGTTTTAATTCAAAACTGCCTTTTTACCCAATTTATTTATATTGTTAGATTATAATATTAATTTTTTTAGAGTATATATAGATTAAATTTTTATCATTTTATATAATTTTGGTCATTGAAATTAATTTCACATTTAAATTGGATATAAACACATGTTAATCTTTCAATAGTTTTTACTTCTTAAAAACCTGCTTTCAGGTTTTCACAAAGGTAATTAATTTTAAATTAATTAATGAAACTTACATGTCTTGAATTTGGTATAATAGACATAATTTATAAATTCTAAATATCAAAATTATATTATGGTGAATTTTTGGTATTTTTCTAAAAACATTCAATTTTTTATGATAGTGAAAAACACTTCGTTATTTTTTAAAACCAAATTTTATTTAAATAAGTATTATTTTTATTTATATTTATTTTAAAGTCAAAATAGATACATAATACCTATATTAGTTAAATTTAATTCATTGGAGTCATTTTATAATATGATTATATGTATAAAATGTTATTGAACTTTTTTAACGTCTTTTACCCACGTTCTATGCACATTTGCAAATTTACATAAAAAATAATTTTACTGCTTCTATGAATTGAATTTAAAAATTAAGAGAGATAGTGTTGAAATAAATAATTAAATTTGGTTCAATATGATGAAAATAATTTTTGGTGAATAGTAACTTTTGAATTTTATTTACCATAGTTAAAAGTAAATAGGTAATTAAAGGTAAAAATGGTATTATAATTACCCTAACACATGTCCTAATTTGATTGGATAAGTGTTTTTCAACCAAAATAAACCTTAGGAATAAATTATGATCCTTTTTTATCAACTTAGATTAGATGAGGACTTTTATTATTATTTAATTTAAAGAAGTGTTAAACGTGTAAAATTCAAAGTTTAATAAATAAACCTATTTTAATATAGGGTAATACATAAGATAAATTTGACTATAGATATTCATTAGAAATATAAAAGTATTTAATACATCATTGTATTTTATTTATAATTTTTATGCATTAAATAATTAAATTTATTTATGACACAATGAAGATGCAGTAATTACCTTATTAATGAAAGATTAAAATAATTGATATTATAAATATCAAAATAGATGTAAATTGAGACTTTTGATGAATTACTATAATTTTATAATTTAATATGACATTTTATGGTTTATTTAATGTATTTTGTTTAAGTAATCAAGTTTTTTTGACTTTTACAAAAACCAAATACTAAATAGTGTCTAAACTGACATAATTGAGTTTTTTAAACAAATACTATATTATTAAATGGTATAATATTCCTAAAAATTTAGGGTATGGAAAAAGGACTTATATAATTAGATATATGTCATTAATGAACCACTTGATATTCTCTTGTAATTTTATAGTATTTTTATTAACCATGTAATATAAAAATACAAGAATACATGGTAAAAGTTAAACTATTTAACTAAGAATTAAATCTAAAAGATAAGGTTAATATAGTGACTTTAACTTGTCTAAAAATTCTTAGTGGATAATATTTATACCCATACCCACCTTATCCATGAAATAAATCTATTTTGAGCCATTATATAGAGAAAATTATTTTATAATAAAATAATATTTCAAGCTTTTCCTAAAATGACCCTCACCCCTCTTATAAAAAGGGCATTCCCCTTATCTTAATTTCACACCTCGAAATCCATTTTTCTTGGAAAAACCCTTCTCAAATATCCTCCTAGATACCATAAATTCAACCTAGAGGTCTTACTTTGATCATAAATCTAACATAATGATCCCTTTTGATCAAATCAAAAGGAATCATCTGAAGTAGATGTAATAATTTCATCACCTCTTTCAAAGTTCTTTTCTCCTTCCACTTCCTCTTTCTTTATTGTTTCCATACCAAAATAATAACTCTATTAACTTATACATACTGTGATTTTATTATAAATATGGTACGAACATATTCATTATTCTATCCATCCTATGAATGACAATGTCACCATACGTGCGTACGTACGGCCTACTATCTCCATGTCATGGTGTAGTTTTTTATTCAACTCTTAATTGTTTGTATGGGTATAATAATGAGTATAATTGATGTAAATAATAAATATAAAATCTTAATTATTCTTTATATATGATATACCATCCAATTACAAACTATTTCACCATCAATAGAATGATATTCTCGCTCGTGTGTACATATGAATTACCATCTCCACGTACGCGATGAGATTCATTCCCCATCATAACCATTCAATAATAATTTTAATTTTATGATTAAAAATAATTTTTAAGAATGTAATATCATTCTTTATATGAATCAAATACATCCTATCCATAACAATCATGACTTACATAACAAAACCTATAAAGTAAAATGAATCAGTTTACACCCGAAATAATGATATTGCTGAAATATTATTAATAAAGTAATATTAGAATATCATATATGATATTATATTTAGGTATTTGGTTATTTTATAATTTAATAAAAATTATTTAACTATTATAAGAGGTTAATGTTCCCTCAACTAAGGAAAATTACAAGGTAAGGGGTTTTCATCTGACTTTTTATTCCCGTGAGATTCATGCTATATTCGCCACAATTTCTTTTTGTGTTGTGTATATACAACCCATGATTTTATTTTTTATGTAATATACTTTTACTTTTTGGGTATCTATATCTCTATTGTATGATCCTACTTTCATGAGGTTTCTTGATCATAAGTTACAAATTGGAAAGGTAATTTCTAATTTCAATTTCCACTCATTGGGTTTTACGCACACTTCATTGATTATTTTGCTCCAAGATTATGTGTAAATCACTATTTATTTATTTATTTAGTAATTCCAATTACACTTTGTGTGGATATAATTTTTATACACATAATCAATCCATTGATAAATTCTCTATTCAACGATATGAACTTGATAAGGGTAATCTAAACTAAATTTCCATTAATTGAGTTAAGCATCCAAGTCATTGGAGATGTTTTTACAAGAATATGAGTGAATGTACTCTGATTGATTTACACTAAATATCAAATAATATTGAGTTTATTTATATTTTTCACACAAATTTAAGTAATTTATTTATACTTAATCTAATGATACAATCTTTATAAGGGATTTCATATCAAATTACATTCCATTGATACTTCTTTGTTGTTATGCGCCAATTAACTTTTATATGGTGTATATACTATCCTTTGAAATAGTATATCTTGAATCCATTTATTATCATGATATTATAAAGTATTGATTAAATTTATTCCTAAATTATTTTTATTCAAGTGTCTCTAATTTGGTTAGGAACTCTAAATAAAATATCATTTTACATGTTTTAAAGATTTATTCTTCTAAACATTTCTCATTAATGTCCATGTTTTAAAAATGATTTTAAGGATTTATTTATATGTAAAAGAATGTTTTAAAATTATAATTTCTTTTAAAAGTTTCAAAGTGGTATGGAACACTTTGATTCAAAAATCTCTTTCAAATGGCTTCTTGATAAATATTGCGACTTTTAAATGTTTTCAAGAAAAGGGGGATATTTCTCTCAAATAGTTTTATAGATTATTTTAATCTATTTCAATATCCTTAATTATTCTTTATTGAGGTTGATTTATTACAATACAATATTCCATATTGTATTTAATGAGTTATGTTTGATCGTGGATGTGCTATTTTTATAACATTCATGGTTTGTGGTTAAGGTATTGACATTTCGTATGCTAGTTTTAATACGAATATTTATATTATGTTTCACCCTTTTCATATGAGGAATGCATTGGACTTAGTAAGTGATGGGAGGGGCCCGCTATAGCCCCTATATGCATCGGTAGGTCTCATGAGACAAACTAGTGTCTTGGCACAAGGCCATGACAAAATTATTATTATTAGTCTTGGCATGAGGCCTTTAATATGTGGTTATGATGTCCAACATTGTGCATTCCATCATTATGAAATTAGATATTGATATTACATGTGATTATTTGACTAGTAGAATATCCAAGTGAATAAGTAAATGGAATTATTTGATTTATATTTTCCATATTATGCTAAAGGTTAAGTTTAAAAGGCTTGTGTTTTAGTCTTATACATTTTCTTAAATGATTATTTTTATTTATGATAGTTTCATCTATATTGTTATCCTTACTGAGCATCTGAGATCACCCCTTTATTATGTTTACTTTTTCCCAGGATTTGAAGAGGTATATTATGATTGGCCTGTAGGGATAGGCTAAGAAGTATGAGTGTGTTCAAAGGAAACATAATGTTGTTGTTTTTCATTTCATTATGTAACATAAAACTTATGTGTGTATATATTACTTCCAAGGATACTAAAATAATCGGTATTTTAATACATTATCTATTGTTATCATGCCAATGTTATGTAATAATGCATTGGATTTGTGTAAAAAGGGTTGGGGAGTTACAATGAATCACCATAACCTGATCATCCCTTATTTTATCTTCATGGTTTGTAACCAAAACTAACATAAAATGAAATTATTGATTTATAATATATCTAGAAACATATGTTATAGTAAATTAGATCCTCTAATAGAGATGTTATTTGGAAAATTAATAGATACCAACATAATATTTATGAAACTAGTTCAAAGTTATAAATATTACTTCCACCTAGTATTAAAAATAACTAAAAATTAGCTTATATATATTTATTATAAATGAGGATTATAAATTTTTATTTTTATGAATAAATTTATTCGGTACATATTTAATGAACTTAATTTAATTATTCATGATGTTTTTTTATAAGTGAAAAAATAGATTAGGACATGGGTAAGGGTTTTTTGTCTCAAATACCCATCTTTGAGACATGTTTGGTACTATGAAAATAACATCATGTATGTGGTTTATGTACTACATATTTTTAAATACCATATCATGAATAATATTTTAATCATGTTATTTCAAATTCAATTAAAATACCTCTGTTTCAATGGGTTTTGATTAAAATTTTATTCATATTGTATGGGTTTTCCTGGTCTCTATTCAGATTCTTTGAGACCTATTAAATGTTATAAACCATGTTCCATTTATAAGATTTTCTTTTTATTTAATATCTTATGAATTATATATACTTTATTTCCTTTTATTTCATGGGATTTACAAGACAATTATTGTTCCGTAATTCAAGTGGATATTGATTTATTTTTTTTCCTGATAGTAAATTTTTCTGGTAACTTAACTTTTAAGTCATTGAATTAAGACCATTCTCTTGAAATTATTTCATATAAGTTGAGTACCTTATTCAATTTTGTTTTATTATGTGTTATTATATCATTGATTTCATGGTATATAAATTCTTACAACATAAACCCTTTGAAATAAATTCTTACTTCATGGGTTATGTTATTTTGAAACCATCCACCTTCTCTCTCTGTATGACTTATGATCATGTTATTCCAGTATAGAACTTATCATATACTCAATAATATATATGGTGTAAACATAAAATTTTACATAATTAAGATTGGTTGATGATAACATATAATGTATATTATTATATTAACATGAGGAAAAGTACTTGTGTTGTATATATTGTTATTCTGATATGGAAAATTATTGGAAAGTTGACTATGAATTGTTTGACCATACATTTTTTTCTCTGTATGGGTTATGATCATATTATCCCTTTCATTAAAATGGTGAAACTTATTTCTGTAACATATATTTTTACACTAATAAGAATTATTATTATAAATTTTACTATGTATTATCTCACCATCCACCTACTTTCTCAAGATAGGTTATGATCATGTTATACCATTATCAAATTGAGGAAAAGTATTTATATTATTCTAGATTATTGATTGGAAACATAGGTTGATCATGTATTGATATTATTTATTATTCATTATCTATATTATCATGTTTTTATTCAGTCCAAAGTTCTTTAAGGAATGGTATAAAATGTCTTCTTCACTATTATGATGATTTCATTGGACTTAATCAGGTGATATATAGGGCTCAAAATTATATATCCCCTTAATCCTTTGACAAGTCTCATGATAAAAACTAACATGGGTTTTTTTTTATAATTCTCCCCATATCAGAATAGTTTCTTGTAATAATTCCTTGAAAACATGTTTTAATTTAATAACATTATGCATTCCATCAGTATAAGATCAGTATTATTGATTTCCTTTTTTATTATTATGGATATTGTATGCTATAAAATTCAGTTGACTATGTCATTATTTATCTTATTAATTCCAAATATATTATTTTTATGTTTTTAATATCTTTAGTTAATATTTCCCTTAATAAGAATTTTATCTCACCCTTCTTATGTTTAGATTTCCTAGGTTATAAACAAAAGTAGTACATGTGACATGTTTATAAGAATAATAGAGGTGAAATAATTTATGAGAGATGTTAAATAATAATTATTGATTAAGTAGTTTCATATGTAATAAATAAAAATTCATTTTTGATACAAATATCATGGTATTTTAGAGTTTTATTTTTTTCATATTTATCCAAATTATTAAACCAAAAGATATCTTTAGGATATATGAGATGTAATACTCATAATTTATTTTATAATTAAAGATTTATATATCCATGATTCAATATCTTGTATCAAATAAAGTATCTAAAGTATGTTTTTATGGAATATATACAGGATTGTGGGTCTAGGGAGTCACATCAGGTCTCATTTCAAGTCTCAATAAATTAAGTATAAATCAAATATAATTAATTTGGATAATTAATCCTCAAAAGATATAATATAGTTATAAATTATTGAACAAAATCACTATTCCAAGTACCACGGCAATGAAGCATGGATATCTCATTGATGAATTTTTATTATTCATTGAAATATATTAAAATTTTATTAATTATCAATAAATTTTATTTGAAGTTGATATGTTCCCTTAATAAATCAATAAACAACACAACTTTCTTAAAACAATTATAAATGATAATATTTCATCCTTCGTGGGTGTTTTATATAATTTTCTCATAAAATATCCAATATCATAAATTTATTTCACCATGGTCTAATCAAACAAAATTTATAATCCCAAGAATTTTCTAATAAAATCAGAGAAAAAATTTTGGGGATAATAACAAATACTAGAATTAATGAATTTACCTCATTTTGATGTACTCAAATCACCTAGGATTCCATGGATTATAATAATAACACGAGTGAATGTTGGATTAGATGAGGATCCTTTCAACCTCCCATCAAACTACCTCAGTAAAGAACCCATGAGGGTTATTTTTAATAAAACCCCTAAAATATATAGATTTTTTTTATTTTTAAAAATTAGTGAGACCTCTTCCAAGCCCTGGTGTACCTCCACTAACATCACCCAATGAACAAATGTATTATCAGTGAAATTTCATCAATAAATAGATGTAAAAAACTAATGGGACATCCCCATAGGTATCTCCATCTTTTTATATTGGTATTATAACAATTACTCAGTGGTTGTTGCAACCATAACCCAAATTTATTTTCATTACCTAATATCTAGGACTTTTCTATAGGTATTTTTTATCATTCCTTCTAAATCAAAAATCTCTATTTTTATATTCTAATCATTACCATGATGTATTTTCTTTGATTTTATATTGAACTTTCATTTCATTTTTATTCTAATCTACCAAAATCTAGTATCTATTAGTTCTAATGATACCATATCTAATGTTTTATAACATTCGGGAAGATGATAAATGGAATTTAATAGGAACTCATGAATGATGTAACCCCTTAGAATGGTTATGTGCATAGTTTTTTAGTGTGAAGATAATATTGAATTTTATTTAATTATATCCTCTTTGATTCCCCTTTTATGTTGCATTTATTAAGACTATTTAATAATTTATAACTATTTGATTATAATTTTTAATATTATTTTAACAGAATAATATTCCATTGATATTTGATAAATAATTAATAATAATGATGTAATCGAGTATGCACACATGGTGGGTTGGATATAAGGGATTTATATATGAACTTGGTAAGAAAGTATTATAAGTATACATTGTTATTACCTAAATCGATTTCAATTAAACAATGTTTTTTATGGATAGTGGTATATTATCATCTATAATTATGGGTAACTTAAATAATTAAAGTACACAAGGAATTCATTAATGAAGTAAATTTTAATTTTTAGGGGTATGGAGCTAGTGTTTCAAAGTTGTGACATTTCTAGGGAAATGGGCATGTATAACGAGTATTTCATTCACTCGGATGGTGATCTGGTCTGATGGCTTGATTTATTCAATGGGTCTATGTTCTATAGATATGTATTTATCAAAATATAGATGAATAAAATAAATAAAAACTATGATCATGATAATTTTAGTATAGATTCATATAAAATATATAGAAAAGGTAATTTTAATTCTAAATTATCTACATCCATTAAATGGGTTAATATTTTATTCATGGTTGATAACTTATATTTTGGGATCATTATTTTGATAGGAATAAACATTTCGCACATTTTTAAAATCTTTCGATAAGAAATTATATGTTCTAGTATATGGATGGTGGGGACTATCAATGGTGTGATTAGGAGGTGGTGATTAGAAAAGGAGTTTTCAATATATAATTAGATAAAAATGAGATGGAAACAAATAAAAATCATTAGTTTCTATCAGGGTATGAAAAACTTATCTATGAATTTTGGGTATTATTTTTATTTTCAATACCTGATGATCGAAGTAAGGTAGCTCAAATCAACCAAGATGAATAAATGGGGACAATGGATCCCTCAAATATCATTAATTATATAATAGAGGTGATATTAGTACATTTATATGTACATGTTTGTTCATTATGATGTGTTGGGTTCTATAGGGAATTGTGTATTTGAAAATAAAGATAGAGGGAATATGGGGTTTCCAAATTGTACATTAAAATCATGTGACTTTCTGGACTAACTTAAAATTGGATTTGAAATTTTTAATGATATTATGAAGAATAATTTTAGGAGTTAAAATTTAATATAGATCATGATATCATATAAAAATAATTGAATGAAGTATTTTTGTGGTATATTCCATATGATAATGTATACTCATCATATAAACTATTTCATCTTTTCATTGAGGTGACATTGAATTTTTGGGATGATTATTTTGGTTTCTTAAGGTGTAATGGTAGTTATATATTGATAAAATATTGAATTGAAGTGATAATTATATAAATTTCTTATGATTACGATGTGTACTTATCAATGATTCATGGATATAATGGTGAAAATGTATGGTCCTAAATGGTGTTTTTTTTATTAGATGGAGTTATTTATTATAGATATATGATATAATTTATTTAGATGATATTATTTGTAAGGTATTTTATTTATTTATGTTGATATAATTAATTATTATTATATTTTATCTCCCATTACTATAAGCTCAAGGTATATTAGTAGTATAGGTGATTCTCAGTTATAACATTGTTAATACATTTCTTGGGTTTCTAATGAATGTGGAAATTATATGATTTGATGTAATGGTATATTAATCTATATTATTTGTAAAATTAGAGTGATAATCCATTTCCCATGGAATGGTCATATAGAATATTTTCAAGGTTATAGTAAGATGTGAAACTATCAAATGAAAACATTTTTGGTGAGTTCTTGTCTCTATTAATATATTCATTTTGTGATACATCTTTATATAGATAAATTAGTATGATCGTAACCCCTATAAGATTAATGTTGGACTTAGTAGGGGGAATTTCTTCTTATAGGGGAAATTTTATCATAGATATTTTATATTCATATTATATATTTGTATATATAATCATTTTTATTTGGAGAGTGTTATTGTGGTGAGAAATGGCTAGTCTAATTATGATACAATTTGTGGTTTTGGAAGTTGATATTGTTTTAATTGATATGTTAGTTAAATTTTCATATGTTATTAGGAAAATATATTGTTATTGGTTTCACAAAGGGGTTATATTATTGTATTTAATGAACATAGTGATTATTATTCATTATCCTTGCATGCAGACACTCTCATATTCACTCTCATTTTCATGTTGATCAAAAAATTAAGTAGGGATTTTTGGGGTTTATGATAATTTTTTTTATAGTTATAGATTACATATATGTCGACACAGGGTATTACTCATGTTGGACTTTGTTTCAAATTTTTATTTTGGTTGAAGTATTTTTTATTGTTTTTTAGAAGCTTTTATTCCACTATATTGTTTTAGTGATTACTAAAATTCATTCATATTTATATTTTTTAAAGACCTGGCCCCAGAAATCCTGAATTGGGTGCCTAATACGATTAAATTTTCATGATTACAAGGAATAAAATAATAAAGAAATATAGAGTTTAATAGTAATGTTAAACCAGGTACATACATGTGCCTTATATTACAACTGAATACACTAATTACAACATATTTTCTTTCTTGAGATAACTTTATTCTATCTTATAATATCCTTACATATCTTTATTAGTACACTTTTTTCATTCTTGTGGAAAAGAAAAAAATAAGGGTGAGATAAAATGGTCATCGGGGTTAGGTAAGGAAGAATATATCATGAATCAATAATAAATAATTAATATGGAATGAAAAATAACTAAACATGCATTCCATTTAAAAAACTGGGTAAGGCATAAATAATATGGTAGGGTAAATAACAGAAACACTTTCCATTTAATCACTAAAGTTAGAATTAAATTTATACTTTTATAATGTAAAAGTAAATATCTGATGGATAAATAAAAAATAACAATAAATTATTTCTTAATTAAGTCATTGCTTAATTATTGGACATCTTATATAAGGCACATGAAAACTTATATTGTCATGACCTTTCATAAGACAATTTAAAACTATAGGTAAAAACCTGTTTTACTTTAGCCAAATGATTTGTCTCGTGAGAACCCATCTATGAATCTAGGGGATATATAAATTTAGGTTCCCACCCATCACTTCAATTCTAAAGAATTATTCATATATTGAATAATCTATTTCTTTAATAAACAATGTTCCATATCATCAAATATCTATATTGAGTAAAGGATACAAAAATATCAATATTTCTACTATCAATCAAATAACTTTAAAATTAAAACATTATATATATAAATGAAATATGGTTTAAGAAATAATAATATCCAAGATAAATGATATGGATAATTATGGGAAATTTAATATCTAGTGAATATATTAAGGGGACTATAAGAATGAATCAGTGAAGTGAAGTTAAATACTATCCATGGTCAATATAATCATAAACCATCCAGATAATGCATAATGATGGTATCAATATAAATTATACCCCATAGATTAAGAATAAGGATATTTTTCACTGATGAAAATAATTACCATTAAAATATCATTAAAAACATTCTTGAGGGAAATGATCTTTAAACATTCCAAAGTGTCACATACTAAATTAAAACATTTGAGTCACAATCCCTATGAAGTAATAAAATTAAATGAAAATTATAATATCATGAGAATAATTATATTCATGATATAAAATGAAATAGGTTATTATATACACCACACAAAATAAAATAGTGATGAATATGGAATAGGTCTCGTCGAAATAAAAGTGAGACTATCAATCCCCTTACAAATTGTTCAAACATTTGAATTGAAACCCCAAAAAGTAATTATCAAACAATTAAAAATGTAAATACTATTAATTTAAATTAATTAATTATATAATATATAAAAAGGGTAATTATATACACCATACAAAATAAGTAAGTGGTGAATAAAACATTTATCTCATAGATGTAAAAAGTGAGATGGAAATCCCTTACTACTTGGTAACATTCAAGTCAAACACCATAGGATCAAATAATTATTTTTAAAACTTAAAATAACATTAAATATGAACTATTAATGATATTACATTTCAATGTGTCAGTATATACACCATATATATGAAATTATATATATAGTAATAAAGTATGTCTCAAGGAATGGAAATTGAGACGAAGACCCTTACCTTACACTTCCTTCTCAATGAATACTTTTTAACCTCTTTTATAGTGGTTTAAAACATTTTTATATATTATTATAGAACTATATTAATATTTATCATATCATACATGATCCTTTTATAAAAAATTATTACTCTTTCATTAATAATATTTTATTATTTTCATCATTTCGGGTGTTAATTGACTTGTTTTCAGTATGTTTTGACTTTTAATTTTTTGTTCCTATTAATTAGATCATTATTTAATATTATAAATAATGTAAATAATTAATTAAATATAATATATATTGAGTAAATATTTATTTATATCCATACAATTTTGATATAAGAAATGGAATTCATCGTTCATGGAGACGATAGGTCGTACGTACGTATGAACACTACTTTGACTTTCTTTTCATGCTTAAGGAAAGACAAGTAAATGATATATATGTATATTATAATTCAAGTTTCATATTAATTTCGTATTTATCAAATATTTTAATTAAAAAATCCTTAAAAATTACATATAATGCGTGAACTTGTCACATCACATTGAGGAGGTGGTAGTTTACAGGTCCACAAATAGTGTTATCATATTCCCACAAAATGGAAATCATGAAGGTATGTGTTATATAATAAATTAATATTACTAAATAAATTATAAATATCATATATATCATTTATAAACTATAAATACATCATTATTATCAACCTTTAAAAGTGGTGATGTAAGAAAGAATGACATCGGTTTGTGAGGCGGTAGTCCACCATATACACGAATGATGATTTCATATCACATTTTATGGTAGTGTGTGAGATTTTAGGACATAAAATTTACATAAAAACATATCGTTGTATTTAATATACCTATTTTATTATGTAATAAAGATAAAATCTTAATTGAAGTTTAGGAGAAAGATAAAAAAAAGTGCTCATTCAATGACATTATATCTTCTTCTGGTAACTCCTTTTGGTTTATACCAAAATCCATAATTGGTTGGATTTATTCTCAAATTTCGTCTAATAGGATTAAATTTAGGGAATTTTGGAGCTTATTTTATCAGGTTTTGGATAATCCAAAGGGTTATACATGTGTGAACTAGTGAGGGGGTTGAGTTTCCTTTTCTAGTGGAGGAAGAGTGGCATTCTTGTAAATATAAAAAGGTAAACACTATTGGGAGGTATAGGTTACATAATGTTCCTTTAATAATGAAACAAATTCTATCCAAGAGATAATATGGTCATAATATATCTGTAAAATAGGTTTTTGACCAGTTTCTAGGTCATT
This sequence comes from Viscum album, assembly GCA_963277665.1. NCBI lineage: Eukaryota > Viridiplantae > Streptophyta > Magnoliopsida > Santalales > Viscaceae > Viscum > Viscum album. The sequence goes on along the minus strand of OY728143.1, from coordinate 930,222,720 downwards.
TTTCTTCTTAATATTAAAGTGTAACTACTAATTAAACTCATCTTCAACTTAATCGTTGTAATTAAATTTAATTTCATTCATTAATATTTTTGTCAGAAAAATATGTTGAACATAAAAAAATAAAAATTATACTTATTCCAAATATGGAATCTATTTTTTCAAATTCTTATCATATAAGTGGGAAAAATTAATTTAAAATTAATCTCTTAGAAGGGACGATAAAGTGGGTTTTTAAAGTGACAATGTCCAAATATTTGAAATGTTTTTATATCCAAATTAATTGTTAAATTGATTAAAATTCCATAAATTGGATTAATATATGTAACTTATATCTAATTATACTTTAAACCCGATTAAAAATATAAATTAACCTTATAAATTATTTAGAAGAAAAGTCAGTTTTTAATTAAAATTCAATATTTTTCAATATTCATCCAAAAATGTAATATTTCAGAAAAACTCCAAAAATTAACCCTAAGTTAATTTTGAAATTATGAATTAAAAAAGAAATTTAATTTTTTGAAATATAATTTATAAAGGTTTCAAAATTTAAATTTACAATAGGCACACCATTAAAAGGTGGCAAAAATGCCTTTAGAAAAATATACCTTTTATGCATAAAATTGGATTTCTTCTTATCATATGCCTATAAAACCTATTTAAAGAATTTAAAAAATTAATATATTGAATATATAATATATATTTCTTATTAATATCATTCACTAATATAAATTAATCTATTTTATTAGGAAAAAACACCTTTGGGTTCATAAAGTAGTTTTCATATACAAATATATCCTTTATATTCAATTGGTTTTTATATTCCATTATAATAAATTGATACCCAATAAATTCAACCATATATTTTTATAATTTATTTATTAAAATTAATATCCTATAATTTAATAACTTGGAGATAATTTCATTTTAAATAATAATATTAATAGTATTCGGTAAAATTTAGCCTTACGTTTAGCACCATCTATCGAAGAAACTCATTATTCTATGTAGAGAAAGATATAGCATAAGTTGAAATTATTTAATATATTGTAAAGTATAAAGATTTTATATTCCTTTATATTATTTTCTTTCATTTCATACATTATATCATATAAAAGTTACTCTTATAATTTTCAGGGTCTAACATTCTTCCCACCTTAAATAATTTGCATCCTCATAATTCAAAATATTTCTCTATAATCGTGGTTTTTGATATTTAAAAATAATATCCTTGAAAAATACACATCTAAAAATGTTTAATAAAATATCATATAAATAATAGATAAAGTTAAGTACAATTTTCATATGGAATAAATTGTTACAAGGTTTCTATATAGGATAAAATTAGTAGAAATTGAAAATATGGACTCGAAGGAAAAGAGTAAATAGTTATATGGAGTAATTTAGTTAATTTATCACAAATAAGAAAATGATCTATTGAAATTTTAGGGTCTCTAATATATAAATATGTGATTATTTAAAATACTGTCTGATTCATATGATATGAACTTTATAGGATAACATTTTGGTTCATGTTCCTTCTCCTATAATTGAGGAAGTATTTTATAATTTAATAATATAATGAAATATATTTTCATGATATGTTTTTATTTCATAAGAACAATTCCATCCATTTGTTGGGATTTTATCAATTTTTAATTTATTCTCTTTACTCTATGATATGAAAACCCAAAAAGTAATTTTTTTTAAGACAGAAGCAATAAAATTCACTTTTTAATAGATCGTAAGATACATGAATGGGTGAAAAGTATTTTTTTTATTTCCTTAAATATATTCCAAAGCCAACATGGTTAATACATTAATCACTAAACCAAATATTAATACTATTAGTTCATCATTAATATTTAATTTTCAAATTGATTAACTAAAAATAATGACATATTAACAAGGACATCATGTTGGCTAGAGGTAAGTGTGAAACCTTTATTGTTCTTCCATCATGGGTTCAAGCCCCACCTATTTATTAGTTTTCCTTTTTATAAAAACATATTAATATAATTTCTAAATTAACTATTATGTACATCATTGAAATTTACTAATTAAATAAAGTTTTTTCTAAAGTTTTCAATACAACATTTTTTTCATAGCATAATAATATTATTTTATTATTATTATATTTCCATTAATGATCATAATAACACAAAAGGTTCTCAATAACTTTTAACACATGTCACTAAAATTTAATTGAATTATTCCTCAAATACATTTTCTACAAAAACAAATACTAAACTAATTATTTGTATTGCTATAAATTTCTTCCAAAATGTCTTTAATCTTGATATACACCCATTATATAAAACCTAAAAAATAAGTTTTTAAGATTTTGAAATTATGATCAACCTTAATATATATCTTACCAAATCATTAATATGTTATTCTATACTTATAAATAATTTCTATTTTAGGGTTGTGTTCTCTAATCTATGTTTTCCTAAATCTAGTTCCCAAGGTTTTTACTAAACAACCTTTGATACCAAATAGAGACCTAACACAAGAAACCTAGAAGTTGGTTACTACTATAATTACATTAGAATGATAAAAAAAAGGAATCAAATCCTGAAGGACTGAAGAGTTTATTAGTCTTGGTAAAATAGGTATATAAATGAGACTTACATTACAAATGTTTACACTATTTATAACATAATTTTTTTCTTAAGATAACATTATTCCATCTTAGTATATCCTTTCATATCTTTCTTATAACACTTCTTGGATTCCTAGGGAAAGGAAAAAATTAAGGGTGATATAAAAATATTAGTAAGGGTAAATTAAAACAAAGGTTATCATGAATCAATAATGAATAACTTAAATGGAAAGGAAAATAATTGAATACACGTTCCATTTAAATAAATAGATATGAAAAAATGGAAAGGTAAATAAGTGAAACACATGCTATTTAATCAATAAACTAAGAATAAAATTCATACATAGATAATTTCAATGATAAGTTCTAATGTATAAATAATAATAACAATAAAATAATTATGAATCAAGGAAATTATTAATTATTGGATGTCATGTCCAAGAAACATGAAGACCTTTACAGTCAATACATTCCACAAGATGGTTTAAAACTGCTGGAAGAAGCCCATTTGAATTTGGCCAACTAATTTTACTCATAATAACTTGAAGAAGCATTAAGGGGACATATAATGTCTGGGGCTCATCCATCACTACTAGTCCAAATCTTTCCTTGTATATCAAATAATAAATTTAATTAATAGACAATGTGTCTTATCATCAAATATATATATTGAGTAAAGGATACATATTTATCAATTCCCCGGACTATCAAATAAATTTCAAAGTAAAACATTGTATATATAAATGATATATGGTTTAATAAATAAACATATATGTGATAAATGATATGGATAATTATGGTAAATTTAATGTCAAGTGAACATTTCAAGGGACTGAAAAATGAATCAAGGAAGTGAATCTAAATAAAATACTTGGTGAAAATAATCATAAAACATCCATAGTAATGATAAAAATGGTTTTGATGTGATGTATAACCATTAGATTAGATATAAGGGCTATTTTCATTGATGAATATAATTACCATTAAAATCATTAAAAACATTCTTAAGGAAAATAATCATTAAACATTTCAACGTTTCCCATACCACTTTCAAACACATGTATCATAATCCTCATGAAGAAATAACATTAATTGAAATATATAATATCATGAGAATAAGGATATTATTGATATAAAATGATATATGGTAATATATACACCCAATGAAAGAAACGAGAGGTTAATATGGAATAAGTCTTGCATAAATAAAAAAGCGAGACTAGAAATACCCTTACAATTGTGGTAACATATGAATTAGAAACCCGAAAAGTAATAATAATTAAATAAAAATTTTAAATTACACTAAGATAAAATATATTATGATATAATATATTAAAATTTTTATTTTATATACCACAAAAAAGATGTAAGTGGTGAGTATGAAATTTATCTGATAGATGTAAAAAGTGAGATAAAAATCCCTTACTAATTGGTAACATTCAATTAAAAACCCATAAAATGAAATAATTCACATTGAAACATAAAATAAGATAACATATGAATTATACATGACATTACATTTCAAATTGGATTTATTTATACAATATATAAGAAATTAGGTTGAAAACAATAAAGTATGCCTCAAGGAATGGAAATTGAGATGAAGTCTCTTACCATACACTTACTTTTGGTTTAATGTTTTTTAACCTCGTGTATAATGGTTAAAAACATGTTAATAAATTATTAAAGAACCATATTAAAATTTATTATCTCATATATTATCCTTTTATAACACATTATTACATTTTAATTGATAATCTTTCATTATTTTCATCCTTTCGGGTATTCATCATCGTCAAACATTATTTTTTACTATTCAAGAAAACATGAAAGGAGAATAAGGGTTATGGATGATGATAGTGGTGTAGAACCATAACATCACCACTGATAAAATTATTACACTCCAAGGGGAAGGAATCAAAATAGTGAAAGGTGATAACCATTTCAGAGACACTTGCGCGTCTAGCCAGTACATCAATAGAGTAGTTACCCTCTATTATCTTGTGCTTGATGTTAATTCCCTAGTTGAGAAACACCCTTTAATCCTTACTAATATAAGAGATATCCCAATGAGTGGGATTGAGGGAGCTAAGGGGTCTGACCAAAGAAGACGAATAGGTCTTCACCAATGTAAGCTCTACTTTAAAGAGATCACAAAGCAGCAGGACACTATGCATGACCCTGGCTTCAACACCTAAGTAGTTTCCTAGACCAAAAAAATTAAATCCAAATTTCATTGTGCCTCCAGTGTCATGAAAAATCCCTCCACATATCATTATATAGTTCTCTCAAGAACCATCCACATTTAGTTTTAATTCCTATGCTAGTGGCATCTATTTGGTCCAAAGACCCCTAATATTGTCAGAGAAACCCCCAGGATGTGGGAATACCATAGTAAGAAGGACTTTGAGGGAGATAAAGTTATCCCCACCACCCAAAATAATGACAAGTTCATTCACTAATAATTTAACAAATAGCTTCAGTTAAAGAAGCTATGTTATAGAACCATTCCCCTAACTATTTCTGAACTCACAGATGACCGAACACACCACCACAATCCCCACTGAGTATAATTTTAGTTCAGCACCCATCAAGAATTAATATTGAAACTACAATGCAAAGAAATAATCTATGGACTCCCTGTGAAAGATAACACTCAATCTGTTCTCGAAAATATTCAACAAAAACACTACCCATTCACTCATAAATAAAAGGTTCCATACAGACTCGCCTCTCGGAAAGGCGCAACACTAGCACCATGAGCACATCTGAATACCCTTATTTTAATATTAGTATATATTAGAATAACATGATTTATTAAATGCTAGAGAAGGAAGTTATGATTCATAAGAAACTATTTACACAAAATATTGGATTCCAAAACATTATAAATGATGATCATCTACATCCCTTCATGAAAATATTTACTAGAAAAGAGTCTAGTGGTCGAGTCCATAAAAACACACCTATCAAGTGAAAACCCCAAACTGATTCTTGCATAATGAATTTTTTGGTCGGTGTCTAGTGTTACGTTGATGAAAACAGGAAAGATACTCACCTACCTGAAATAGATTTATAGAATGGGATATATATGTAAAAATATTGGCTCGATGCTAGCCCAGTTATCCTTACAATAAAAAATATCTCCAATTCCCACCACCCACCTCACATTCTCCTAAGGATATCCATCCAGTCAACCATGCACCTGGCTAGTCTCGTCAATATTCTTGTTCCATCTCCCCAATATCTACAATCATATATATATTTCCCACACATGAATCTCACCTAGAGATAATTGACTTCAATAATTTCATATATATTTAGTACATTTGTTTTTATAGTAATCCCTGAAATTTTGATTTAAGAAATGTAATGCATCATTCATGGAGACGGTAGGTCGTACGTACACATGAACGTTGCTTCCATTTGATTATAATATTTAAGGAAATATGAGTGGATGGTATATATGTATATTATAATTATAGTATCATACTAATGTTATATTTATCACATATTTTAATTTAAACCATTATTAATACATTTCATGTAATTTTTTAAAAAATAACATCACTTTGAGGAGGTGGTACTCTATACATCCGCAAAAGGTGGCATCTATTCCCAAAAAAAAGGAAAGCATGAAGGTATGTGTTATATAAAAATTAATTAAGAATAATTACATTATATAATATCATATATATTATATCTAAACTATAAATTATTTACTATTCCTAACCATGAAATATAGAAATGGATGAAAGAACAATGTCGGTTCGTGAGGCGATAGTTCGCCGAACACACGAACAACGACTGTGTATTCCATTTGATAAAAGTGTGTGTGATTGTAGGTCATCCCTTGAAATAAAAAATGTCTTAGTATATTTATTATATTTTGGTTATTATATAATCAATATGTAAGATTAATTTAAGGGGTGTAGAAAAAATAAAACAAAAGTTCTCGTTGAAGGAGGTTACCTCTTCGTTGGGTAACTCCTTTTGATTTATACCAAAATCCTTACTTGGTTGGATTTATGCCCAATTTTAGGATTATAAGATTAGTGTGTGTATTTTTTCAGATTATTTGGTCAGGTTTTGGATGAGAAAAATTTCTTGAGAGGTGTGAGTAAGGGAGGGGGTGAGTGCCCTTTTATAGTGGAGGAGGAGTGATATTGTTGTAAATATAAAAAGGTAAACACTATTAGGATGTATACCTTACATAATGTGCCTTATATAATGATAAAAATTATATAAAACAGAATATATAGTAAAAATATTTTCATAATAAGGTTTTCGGAAAATTTTCTAGGTCATTTGGATACATAAGATTAAATTTTAACCACTAAGTAAACTAATTTTCACCTTAATCGATGTAATTAATTTTAATTGGTTTCAATAATATTTTTCAAAAAAAACTAATTTGACCAGAGAAAAAATTATAAATTATTCACATTCTGAATAAGGAATACATTTTTTCAAATTCCGATCACATATGTGTAAAAAATTAATTTAAATTTAATCCCACAAATGGGAAGACAGAGCGGGCTTTTAAAGTGAAAATGTTCAAAATTTAGAAAAAAATTTAATTTCAATTTCAATGAAAAAATGATTCCAATTACTTATAATGGATTAATTTATTTAAAATGGATATAATTATACTTAAAAATCAATTAAAAATATAATTTAACATTATAAATTATTTATATAAAAAGTCAGTTTTCAATTAAAATTCAGTATTCTTCACTATTCATCCAAAAATGAAATATTTCAGAAAAATGCCAAATATTCATAATAAGTTAATTTTAATGATAAAAATTATAAAATCTATTTCATTTTTTAAAATAAAATTTATAAAAGTGTCAAAAATCAGATTTAAAATGGGTTCTCTATTAAAAGTTTTAATACTCCCTTTAAGAAAATATAACTTTTGTGCATAAAATTGAATTTTTACTTATATTGTGCATATAAAACCTATTGGATAAAAGTAAAAAAATAATTTATTGAATATATAATATATTTATTTCATTAATATAATTCACTAATATAAATTAATTTAATTTTTTAATAAAAAAATCTTTGGGTTTATAAAATAGTTTTCTAATAAAAATAGATCTCATATATTCAATTAGTTTTTATATTCCTTTCTAATAAATTTCTTACCCAATTAATGAAACCATATATTTTCATAAGTTACTTAATATAATTCATAACTACTAATTTAATGGCTATGAGATAGATTTCGTTTTAAATAATGGTATTAATAGTATTCAGTGAAACTCAGTCTTTCATGTAACATAAGCTATAGAAAAAAATCATTGATCCATGTAGAGAAAGATATAGAATAAATTGAATTTATTTAATATATCATAAAGTTTCATGATATTTTATTCCATTAGATTATTTTTGTTACATGTAATATACACTATCAAATAAATGTTACTCTTTTAAAATTTTCAAGGTGTTACGTATTTTATATAGTTGGATGTTTTATTTTTTGCATTATTGATGTTATTTTTTTATTATATATAAGATTGATTATTTAAATATAAAATTACATCCATTTTTATAGTGGATACCCTCAACACTATTCATTAAAAACACTCCCAATAAAATAAGGATTAGTGAGTTCACATACTTGTACTAATAGGTATGAGATATGAAAAAAAAAATATTAGAGAGTCGTCTTGGAGTAGGAACATAGTGTGTTTTAGTGGGGAATAACTTAATTAATATATTCCTATAGAAGGGATATTCTTTTAGTAAAAATAAGATTAATAAAAAAGGATATGGAAGGAAAATATATTCATATAGTGTACTCTAATCCTTGTATATTTTTCTAAGAATTATTTTTATAAAATTCATTGGGAATACTAGAGAGAAATTAGAATCATTTTATTCAAATTCCATTTTTTATACATATTTTTTATTTATATATAGTTTTTATTTGAAAAAAAAATAAGAATACACATATATATAGGCCATATTATGTACATTGTTCCTGATCATTTATGATATCAAAACTCTATAATTACATATTTATAGATATGATGCCTAAATAGTAATACAATTAATTGAATTTGTCATGTTTGTACATCAAGCACTAGTAGCTATAGAAAAAATACATACAGTTATGATTCATGGAGAACAAGTGTTCATATGACTAAGATATGACAATAAGGTTTATCAGATAGTTAAGTATGTAAGGAGAATATTAGAGGTCAATATGTGTGGTGGGAATTCTTTGGATATATAACTTATATGATTTTAGATATATATGATTCCAAGGTATGTGTGAAGATAATTTGATAATGAAATAGATTAGTGGATGAATAAGGAAGTTATCAAATTTACATTTTTAAATATGCTATCAAAGTATCATTTAATCTTAGAAATTAGGGTACTTTGTAATTCAATTCTTTAGTGGTGGTTATTAGTCAATAATATTTATTATGAATCAATTTTTACCTGGGATGATTTTCATGATATTTTCCTCTAGGTTTTTCTTTTAGAAACTATTCATTCTTAGTCATAACATGGTAGTTTGGTGATTCTATAGAGATATTGTTGAATATGAAATTTTTCATCATTCTTTTATCAATTGGTACATTAATCTATTGATATAATTTCAAAAAATTATATAAACGTGAGATAATTAAAGATAAAAATATATCCTATTGCTCAAAATAAATAATAATTTTTCACTCAAAAATGTACTCTAATATTTCAGTGGGTGTCATACTGGTAAAGTGGTTTCTTATAAGGACATGCATTTTCTGTGGTGGTGATTATAGGATATCTGTAATAGGTCTTTATTAAGGATTATATTTGACCATGAATTGGGATATTTATTCTTTTTACCCAATAGAACATAGATATCATTTTGTTTTTCAGTGTTAGACCCATCTATGTCCTTCATTTTTAGCATCCAAAGTAGGTAGTGTCCATCCATAAATAGGATTTTCTTAAAGGTCTTGACCATATGTTATGCTTGTGATTATGTAAAATATCATTATTTTAAGTTTTATAAATATATTTTAAATTATTAGAGATAAAACTATAATATAATAGTGGATGGGATATTTAGGTAAGATAGATGTTTTAGGAAGTAATAGTATACATAGTGTAGAAAATGATTATATTAAAAGTTAATGTAGGTTGAAATGATTGGGGGACATTGAGTATAAAATCCTCCCCCTCCAATGATTATGGAAGCTCAATATCATTTGTGATGGTGGAACTTAGGATTTTCATGGTGGTTTCCATGGGAAAAAACTAGATGTTCTAGTACATTTAGTCCAATTGAAAATTATAGAAATGGTAGAGGGAGGGGATTGGACTAGAACTGATTTTATCTGAGGTGTTATAGACACTTTGAAATGTGTTCTATGAAATTTTCTATAAAATTTCCTCAATCAGTGTCGAAAAGTTAGCGGTTCAACTCTAAATTTTTCATGGAGGTTAGTGACGGTAGTGAAGGAACCGGCCCAAAGGTCCAGGAATGCAGCCCAGCACTGATCCCAAGTAGGTGTGCGGGGGTGTAGCCCCCATGTTATAGAGAAATTATTTTGGGTAAGTATCCAAAGAGGTATCCAGGATACTTACATACAAACACCTGTGTGCCACCATGCTGGAGCTGAATGAAGTAATTATTTTTGGCTAAGTCCTCAAAGAAGCACCTCAGTCTATCCAAAACACATTTGGCATGAAAGGTACTTGATTACCACAATTCTAGAATGCAATCCACTTGCATTCCCAATCTCATTTCGCCTATTTTCATATTTTTCCTATAAATAGACTCTTGGGGCATTTATTTGTATGGATGAACTTCCTTGATGCCTAATTGTTTCTCTAGTCTCCCTAGTGCTTCTCCCAATTCTTACGAAACATTCAAGGTAGTTCTTTAACACCTAAATTAAAGGAATTGAAGGAGGACCATAGGACTTAAGTCCCTTTAGTTTCTGAAATCCATAACACTTGCACAATTGAGGCGCCCAACCTCACTGAATCAGAAACACTTGTGTGCCACCTATTCCTCTCACAGGAACTCGAGCACCCCACTTCTAGAAATACATGTGAATACTTTTTAAGGATTGAGTCAAGTCTTGCCCAAGTATTAACATCTAGGTTGTTCATTACTTAAGTTAACATTAGGTCACCCAAGAATACTTTCTCTCCCATACTTGTGCGGCAATATTTACTTGGGCTCCCCTCTTCGATTCACCTACTCTCTTCACCCTAAAATCCAATAATCCTTATTCAAATCCATTCATGGCATCTCTTCTTCTTCATTGGATCTATTGTCTAAAAGGGATTATGTGGGAAATTCCACCAAAAACTCCTAACTTATCAAACCATTGGGAAATTCACATCAGTGTGCCTTCTATTTGGGTCTCTATATCCGTAGTTAGAGTTTTCCTATATTTTCTTCTCAATAGGGTTAGGATTCAGGGAGTGTTTGTGGGTTTGTATATCCGTAGTCACATGGACCTTTATCCCAGGAACAGTGTTGGGGAGTTTCTATTTTGAAGGATTAGGGTTTGGGTTTTGACCTCCCCTTCTCATCTCTAAAACCCAGAACCTCAGGTCCCTGGTAGGGAAGGTACGGTTCACACATTCTTTTCCATTCAAGAAAATGAGATGTATCCCTCCTCTACTGAGATCCACTAGGGTAGCCATCCTGGTGTAAGACCCTAACCTTTGAAGTAGAAGGTTGCAGTATTTATCCTCTCTACTTCCTTCACCTTCACTTCTTCCTTACATTAGACCCTTGTCCAATGTAAAGTGAATAGAGGGAAGGATCGTCGCCTTGCCCTCTTCCCTAGTCACCTCTCCCTCATCCACTATCATCATTGTCAGCATGTCCTGATCCACTAGTGGAGGAGGAAAAGTTTGGGTGCATTTGTTGAATCTTTTACATCCTCTTATTTCTCACGCCAAGCATGAATCATGTGGGCTTAGAGATTTGTGATAATTATAACATTTTCATAGACACCCATGGTGAATGAACTATGAGAACTCTGATTCTCACTATAATTTTGATATGTAGGATTCCTTCTTAGGGCCTGAGATCACTAGATATCCTCTTCAGGAATCTAACCCTGATTCCCTTAATCTGGGCATCCTCCTTGGAAGTAAACCCTGAATTAATCCCCTAAATCACCAAGGCATCTTTTTCAGGAATTATGCCCAAACTCATTTATCTCAAAAAACTATACTCTCATATGAGACTCATCAACCTATGTGGGATTTTATTACTGTCCTAATGCGATACATAGGAAGCCTCCTTGAGGTTCAAATCCAACACTTCAAATCAACCCTGTTCTCTTTGGTCCATATTCCCCACAGGTTCAAATATTACTTGGAAACTTATATTCTTTTCAACTTCCTTGGGCTGCTTAGGCATAATTCTCACACCAAACCTTGACTAAGTACCTTTGGATTATATGTTCTTACCACATGACATTAAACTTTATGACTAGGTCCTTATCACATGACCTTAAAAGGTATGATATGTCCCATTAAGCATCACATAACTACAAGGGTTCTGATTCCTCTCACAGGGATATGTAGGTATCCCATTTTATGGGTACGATCCCAACATCAAAACAAACCTTCATCTCCCTAAATGAAAATAAATTCCAGAGTTCCCCACTGAGTGGCTTAAAACTTGTATCATCATAATGATGATTAAAAGAATCTATAAATATTATATGAGAGGATACCATTGATGGAGAACCTTGAATACAAATGGATATCTCCATTAGTGAAGAACCTGAAATACATATGGATGATTCTAAATTTCACACATGATAATAATTGATTGTAAATTCAAAGTGAAACCTATGTTATACTTGGTTAATTAATAAGGATTCATGAAAATATCTTAAATATATAAAGAGAGTCCCGAAGTAGACAATAATTCCCCCCAAAAGGGTGTGATGAGTCCGACCTCCCATCCTCTCGACTAATGCATGTTCTTAAGTATCATAAGTTCAAAATTAACAAACACCTACCTTTGGAAAGCAGGTCCCTTTTGGATATAGAACTATTGGATGTTTCTAATTCCATGAATAAGTCCAATGGAAACTACCTAGAATTACTGATTCGTAAACTAGAACACACGTTCCAAGGAACTATGAAACAAAAATGGTGAACTCAACATGAATCCTTAACTAAGTTAATAGTGTTACCCACCTATTAGGCCTCTATAAATTCATAAAGGAAGGCCTGAAAAAGGAATAAATCACACATATATCCATCTAAAAGATGTTTCTTTAATGGATTTTATTGTTGTTTTCAAGTTTTCTCAGAACTCCCTTCACTCCAAATGAATTCTTTTAAGTTTGCACCCGTGAATGCCCCAACCGCTGCTCAAGTTGGATCCTCTTCCACTGGAAGGACGTATTCACCAACAAAGTGTCTTTAATGTTGGGTTTCCAATATACTGGTAAGGTAATACCATCAGCATGGTACTATCCCAACCTTGGAGGATTCCCGATAGGTTCTCCAGGTTAATAACAACCCTCGGTCATTTAGTCACCGACGACTGGTGGTTAAGAATCAGACAGTGTGAACCACTTTCATCAACCGTTTCGGGTCCTTATCCCTAAATGCAACAACCAGTTCCTCCCATACTATAGGTAGGTGGATTAAGAGGTCACTCATGGACTCAATTCAAAGATGAAGAGGTCCTTCATGAGGACTCCCACCAACAATCGTCGTTAGCAGAATCGTGCGGAAGTGAACCACCAACATGATGGGGGTGTGGCCTTTGGTTGTTCGGCCTAGTTCTCTCAAACCCAGGTTCAGAAGATGAGAGGGCATGTACACTCATTCTTCCTAATTCCGCTGCCCAGCAAACTCGTCTGGAAGGTACCCATTAATCCCACCAGGTAAATCTGGCGAAGTATTATAAATAGACATATTCACCTGTTTAAAAAATATCAGCCAGCCAGCAGGCTCGTCTGACTACATTCAAGGAATCCCACCAATCAAATGTGGTGGCAACTGTTAAATAGGTACATACACCTTCTTACACTAACCAATTCTTCCAGAAGCCTCATATTACAGTATTGAAAGAATTCCATTAACCATTCTTGATGGAAAATATCCAGTAGGCGTATACACCTACTAGCATTCATCAAGCCTACTAACAGTCTCATTTGGAAGCACCCTAAGAAGTCATTTAGAAAGCTCTGATGACAAATCTGAGGCAGACTCAACTCTCTTCCCCCATACATGAGTACTATCAGTACCCATTGGCAGGAAAGGGAGGACAGGAGTAGGCACATACACCTACTAAAAATATGGAATGGACGTATATTCCCTTTCTAGCTGTTGAATTCACCAAGAAGATCTTAGCAATGGTGAAAGGACAGACACAAATTCTTGCCCATATTCTAGAAGCATGCTAGAATATCATAAAAAAATCAATAGTACTAGAGGGAATAGACATATAATTCTATCCCCACACCTGGGATGACACATCATCATGTCAACCCAGAGTACATGCATACCTATGTTTCATTTCAAGAGGGTTATGGGACACACTCCCCCATATCATATGGACAACTGAATTGGGAACATATGCTCCTTTAAATTTGAGGTAATCATACCATTCTAATGACCACTCCAAGGAAGGAACATACACCTTCCCCTGATAAGCATGTATCCAAGAAAGTGGTCCCAACTAAGTGTAAGAGAGCATCCAAGAAGAATTCTCGCCAAACATAGTTGTAAAATCCAGAGCTAATATGCGATCTGGCTCCTCTTAATGATGGAGTTCTTGAAGCCCTCATACATTTATCTATTGTAGCTCAATATCTACCCTCCTATTAATAAATTATAGGAGTAGTAGCAGTAATTATAAATTTTCCCATTGGTCACTTCATCTTGAAGGCATGATTCATGAAAATTCAGTCAATCTAGTGATCCTATCTCTAGATGAGAGCAACGATAACCCTCCATGTGGACATAATACCAAGGAGTAATAGGATTTATCACTTGTTATAATCCACCATGGTAGTCCTCCCCATGATGACATTTACTGAGAAAGTTCTCTCTACAGTAGTATTTTTCATTGTGAAGATAATTCCCTAATCAACAATGTAGTGATGATCAAGACCTCTTATCTCAAGGCACTTTCTAACACAATGCCAATCATGTCTGATGCCTTTTCATTAAAAGGTGAAATATTTTCTCAATAAGAAGACATCTTAAGGCAATGATCATTCTATGAACCTCCCTTGGGTCATTTTTCTTCTAATATAGTAGAGGAAAGATCGACTGATTCCATTGTTTTTAATAAAACAATCAAGAAGCATCCACTTTCTTCAGACCAAGTGGAGAAACCTCTAGTGAAAGATAAGGAAAATATGTTGAACATAATAAAAAAAATTGGCTAAAGGACACGTTTCAGTCATGTTATGGCCTTTGGAAAACTCTCAATACAACATTCTAGAATTGATGGCAGAAGATTTCATTCATGATGTTCACCTCAACTTATGTAAGACTCTTCGTCATTTGAAAACCAAAGTATTATCATATGATGAATATCTAAATCATGTAAAGGTAATATAAGGGTTGAAATTCCAAATTGAATTGGTATTTCTCTCATTTTCCCGACATATAAAGGTTGAGAACCAATAAGAAACCCTTTAGTGTGCATGCCTTGATGCACTAAAGAGGTTGCGCTAGTTAATTTAGGATACCCCATCCGGTGTTTGTATCAGAGGATGGGGAGCACATGAAGCATTGCATTTCACTGCACTCTAGAATCAAAGAAGCCTGCCAAAATTGGTCTCATGTAATGTTATTGTCTACAGTCGGCTACAATCAACAAATTTTGTATGTAATCAAGTATATACTCAGGAACAGGCCTCAACTAGCTCTCATCAGAGTTAGGCCCAAAGAGAGAAATTTGTTGAGACACTTTTGCTTCAAGCATCTGCGAAAATTATGCAGGCCTCCCACTTAGAGAATGTTTTTCATCAGATGATGAAAATTTTTTAAATAGAATTGTGATCTTATGAAATAGGTGATTTGAGTGGTTGTCGGATAATGCACTCAGCCATTGTCGGAACCAAAATTCCCAAAATTAGAAGAGCAGCTATGCGAATCTCATCTATAGTAGTTCAAGAGCCACCCCAGCCTGTAGGGCTAGGAGATTGTTTAATTCAACCATCCAATTCAATAAAAAAAATTGAAGGTTTGAAGAAAAATAACAGAAACAGCCCTAGCCTACAGGGCTAGGGGATTTTTCACATCTACAATCCCCTCATAGATGGAAGTCGGTTTTCTCCTGATTAGGGAAGAATCCACAAAGGGAACACACAACTAAACTATCCAATGATTCTATTCATGTCACTCTCCTTCAAACAGTTCATGGGAATTCAACATATAGGAGAACAGAGTCGCATAGAAGATACATAAGGAGACAATCTTACAAAGATACTAACATAATGTCATAAATGCATTATGCATCCATGAATGTCATTAACACCATTGTAGAATATCCTCTAGAAAATTAGTCTAGTTTAGGGGAATCATAAGATGAAGTCATTACCCATTACACGGTACACACTAAAGAAAATGAATGGGGTGTGTGTACCCAAAATCTAGGTATTCCCTTAAGTAACTAACTCTCACCCCTTCGAAAGGCATTTAATAAGGGGAAAGGTAAAAGTCAGATAACATCTCACTTTTCCACTAGATAAGTTCAATCTCTTTTGCTTGAAGAAAGATTTGAATTGCAAAAATAGAATATGAAAGAGTTGAAAATACTCAATATAGAGTTACTTTGAAGCATCATTTCTGGTAGACTTCATCCCTAGGCAGATCCCCAACTTGCACATCCTATAGAATCTCCTCAGCAAATAGGATTTGTTGTAACTACATATATGGATAATGAATTCACTTTATTGGGTACACAACCAGAGTAGGATCAAAAAAATCCTTATAAGACTATCCCCATGGGTAATCCAAGATAAATTCCAGCAGTAGCACCACCAATGGTTTTACTGGTCGTTGCACCAGTTCAAGATCTAGTTCTTGTACCTGTATAGGTATCATCTCATCTGGATATTCCCCAAATTCTTATGAACACAATTGAGGAATTAACTACTCAATTGGAAGCTATTGAAGAATGGAGTGCACCAGTTCAGTTAGAAAATATAGCTTATCCTGAATGGGTGGATCTGATCCCTCCCCCACAAACATTGTGAATACTACATTCCCAATCTTTAATGGTTTGGGAGATCCGGAACAACACTTAACACATTTTGTTTCTCATTGTGATACCATGATGGGGAATACTCAACAACAAGAAGTAGTAAAGCTTAGATTATTTGTGCAATCATTACATGGACCAGCTTTTGTCTGGTATACAAGTTTTAAATATCAAATAATTACTTCATGGGAAGATCTCCATTAGAAATTCCTTTTTCAATTCAGCTCAATACTGCTGAAGACTACAGTTTTTGATCTTAAAAATTGAAAACAAAGGTAAAATAAAAGAGTTTCATATTTCATTGCTCAGTGTAAAGGATCAACATATTCCTTTAATATGGAACCCCCTCAAGAAGATTTTCTGCCAATTTTTGTGGAAATTTGTGTGATGAGTTACGCACACCACTAATCCCTATGAAATTCATAGGAGGGTTTCAAGACCTTTGTTCAATTTCCCAACAGGTGGAGGATTCCATTATGGAAACTAAAGATAAATCTCATGTAATTCAATTAGTTAAGGGAAGTAGAATGGGGAAAGAAGAGGCTGTTATAGTCACACTCAATAAAGCACCCATACCTACTTCCACTTCGAAACCTTCATCATATCAAAGGTCTTTTCCTCCTGAGCATCAATAGAAATAACTGCCTCATCAAGATGATTAAAGAGATCAAAGGTGGAAATAGTTTAAGGAGTTAAAGAACAAATTTTATTATTTTAGGAATGAACAGGTTCCCAGTTACTTCATCTTAGATTTGGAAAACAATTTGGTTAAGTTTCCAAGGCTGAAGAAACCAAACAGATAAGGATATGAAGATCCTCCAAATTGTTGTCTCTTTCACCAAATGTTGGGGCATCCCATTTAGGAGTGTTTTTTTAAATACCTCCTAAAAAAAGGTATACTCTATACAAGTGAAACTGAAAAGTTTATCAGCCTAAGTAGCATGTGTTACTACTATTGATCCAAAGGAAGAAGGTGAATGGTAGGAAGTCAAAAGTAAAAATGCCTAGAAATATGATGATTGGATGATCAGGAAAACGATCAACCAAACTCATTCCATTCTACACACATAGTAAAAAAACCAATTGTGTCTTCTTCCACTTCTACCATAGCAAAACCACCTTCTCAAAAGATCAGTCCTCTAAAGGTTAATCCTCAAAGAAGTGGCGTGATCAGAAGGAAAAAAGAGCATTTAGAAGAAGACAAGCTTGTGTCAAGGCCAAAGTTGTCCTTGAATCTAGTATATTTCATACCATATGTTTTAAAAGAACGGTCACCTCCCCCCCAAATGGAACAACCTAAATTTAACTATCAATTATAATCTTCATCATATGAAGAATTGATCTTTGGTTCCATCAATGTTATCCACTTAACAGATCCCTATGCCAATGGTGATTATGGTTATGATGATCCTAATTTCCCTATACCTAACTAGGGAAATAGATGAAGAATCCAAGTTCAGGGATGTAGGGGAAGACATGGGTATTTTAGAATTCACTATTTGAACTCTACCCCTGCTCGAACCATATATGCGGTAGAAACTCGTGGGAGAGCCCTTCATCGGGCTCAACAAGAACAATGAGATTCTCCCATGCATGGTAGGATTAGTCCTGACATGATTATTTTGGAGGACCTATTAAAGGTTACACCATAATTCTCTCAGAAAGTCGATAGACCTAGTAACTATAATCTACTAAAACCAAGAGTATTTCCTGCTTCTTCTCCAACACAGGGTACATTTACATAAAGAGTGTCAACATCCAAGGCACATGCAAAACTGCATCTCCAGGTTGGGAAATGCAGACCTCCTGACCAAAATTATGATGTTTTGAAACATCTATCCCAAGTACCGGCCAAGTTTTCAATATTGGATGACTTTAATTTTTCAAAATATCTTCAAGAAGCACTTATTGAGGCTTTTTCAAGTCCTAGAGAGTTTGAAACCAAAGTTGCTTCTGCTAAGGTTTACCGTATAGAGAAGGATCCTAAAGAATTTCATGTAGTTATATCTTTTTTCGAATGAAGATGAAGATGATGTTGTATATGGACACATTAATCCCTTGTATCTATCTAGAAGGTTCAATGATATAGAAATCTGACAAGCCTTCATTGATAATGGCTCAGGAGTCAACTTCATTCCTATCTGTACATTTTTTCCATTGGGCCTCACTGAATCAAACATATATCATTCCACATTAATGTTGCAATGTTATGATAATAATGAGCAAGAACCTCTGGGTGAGATTACATTGAAAACTCAATTAGGAGATCTTGTGTCTAATTTAGATTTTATGGTTGTCCGTCAGGACACAGCCTTTAACATTCTACTTGGAAAATAAACATGTGGTCATTCCTTCGTCATACCACCAATGTATCAAAAAATGTTTCAATGGTAAAATTGGGACCTTGTATACTGAAAAGCCCCCATTAAATACGTGTGAATCTCAGTATATTGAGGCAGAATTTTATCACATGAAGGGAATGAGGTCCATGAAAAAAAGGAAACTAGAATTAATGCTCCAAATGTCCTAGAAAAGATCCCATCAAACCCATTAAAACATTTGAGTATAGATTATGTGTTCCCTATCAATCAAATTAAAAGGGTAAACCCAAATCCAAGCACTCATATAGTGACTTATATATTGTCAATTGTGTTAATCGAGCTTGAAAGTATGAGAGAAATTGTTGATTCACCAAGCAGTGGTGAAAGATTAAATAGATATGTCTTCATTTGATCCACTGAACTTCAACAAGTATTTGCTTCACCAATCAGACTAGAATAAGTTGTATCAATACTAGAGGAAGAAAATGATGTTGATTCCCAACCCATCATATCCTCTTCAATGATCCAGGAAGTCCCTTCATTATCAGTAAGGTCATAAATGGTTGCTTCTTCTTCAGGATGTTAAAATAATTACCCCTCACCTATCTTTGAGAGTTTTGATTAATCACCTACTATGAAACTAGAAACAAAATAAGTGTCATGTAAGGAATAAGAATAAGAAGATATTAGGGATGCTTCTCTAGCATTTTAGGAAGGTGTATCTACCACTATGGATGAGCTCAGAGAAATAAATCCATGTACAGAAGAAGATCCGCACCCCACTCTAATTAGTGCGGTCATGACATCTGAATAGAGAGATATGTATACTTAATTTCTAAAGAAATATCGAGATATATTTTCATGGAACTATACAGAAATGTCAGGCCTTAATCCCGATGTAGCTACTCATCATATGGGTTTTCCATAAGAACTTTGAGTATTCAAGTAGGTAGCAAGAAGAACACACCCGACTCATTCCACTAAAATTGAAGCTGAAGTTGATAATCTTATTAAGGATAACTTTGTTAGAGAGGTTAAATATCCCAAGTGGCTAGCCAACATTGTCCCAGTGAAAAAAGAGAATGGTAAAATTAAATTTTTGATTGATTTCATAGATATTAAGAGGAATTTTCTCAAATATGAATTTCCAGTTACGATCATAGAGCTTTTGATTGATGCAACATCTATCTATGAAGCTCTTTCCTTCATGGATAGTTATTATGGGTATAATCGAATATGCATAGACCTAGATAATGAAGAGTCTAAAGCCTTCATATCCTCTCAAGGTTTGTTTTTCTATTGGTTAATTACCTTTGGTTTAAAGAATGTGGGTGAAATGTATCAACATGCCATGCACCATATTTTCAAACCCTTCTTAGGAAAATTTATCAAATGTTATGTGGATGATCTGGTGGTTAAATCCGGACAATGTTCCGATCACTCGGATGATCTGGAGATAATATTCAGTAAACTTCGGCAACATATTTTGAATATTAATCCCTTGAAATGTGATTTCAGGGTAACCTTAATAAAATTCCTTGGTTTCATTATACATTATTATGGCATAGAAGTTTATCCTGATAAGACAAAAGAAATCATTGGCATGTCACCTCCATAAAATTTGAAATAATTAAGAGGAATTTAAGGAAACATGGCCTATATTTGGAACTTTTTCACCAATTTGGGAGGCAAGTGTTTTCCCTTCACCAGATTAATGAAGAATGAATTCACCTATCAATTGAATGAATACTACCAAGAGGCATTTTATACCTCAAGAAATATCTCTTGAGTCCACTAGTAATAATTCTACATGTTGAAGGAAGGACACTTATTCTCTATGTGAGTAATTTATATAGATCAATGGGTTCCTTCCTTGCCCAAAAGAATGATGCTAGGAATGAAAACAGTCTTTACTATCTCATTAATACTATGCTTGACATAGATACTTGATATTCAAGTATCGAGAAGTGATTCCTCGCATTAATCTTTGCAGTTCATAAATTGAGGTACTACCTACAACATCATGAGGTTCAATTGGTGTCCCACAATAACCCACTCAAATTTATCTTCCGTTGTCCTATACTTACAGGATGTTTGGCACAGTGGGTAGTTATTTTGAAAAAGTTTGATATCTATTTTATACCTCATAAGAAAATAAAAGGCCAAGTTTTGGCCAATTTTCTTACTAAAAACCCATCTATAGAAGATATATCATTGAATATTGAACTTCCTAATAAAGAGGTCTTATCTATTCAAGATACTACCCAAACGTGGTAAATGTGCTTTGATGGTGCCTCCAGAAGTTCAATAGGGAAGAGAATAGAAAACCCTAAACTCAACAAAGTTGGGTTAGGAATTGTACTTATCTCTCCATATAAGGTAGTGTTGACATATTCTTTCCTGTTGTCAGAAGGTGATGCCAACAATGAAGCGGAATATTAAGCCCTCATAGATGTCCTCGAAATAGTGCTCTAGGTACAAGTGAACCACCTGAAAGTGAAAGTTGATTCTAAGTTAGTAATCAAACAAAAAAATGGGGATTATGCTATTAGAAACGAAGAGTTAATCCCTTTGTTTTATTACATAAAAGGGTTTATGGGTGGATTTCTCTCATATCCAACATTGTCTTATGTCCCGTGATCACAAAATGCCTAAGATAATGCACTGGATAATGCAGCCACAACCCTAGAAGATCTAAATCAGGATGAGACAATCATCAGTATTTCTCATCATCATATGGTCTAAACTTTCGTTAAAACTATAATGGAAGAAATTAATGAAATTAACTCTATTTATGAGCCATATGGTCATACCACAGAATGGATGACACCCAAAATGGAATACCTTCAAAATTGAGTACTTCCACCAGATATAGCTGAAAATGAATAGATCAGATGACGAGTGGCCAATTTTACTCTTTATGATAGTATAGATCACTATAAGATCATCTACAAATGAGGCTTTGATGGAATCCTCTTCAGGTGTATTGATGGAGAACAAACTGCAGTTTTCATGAAAGAAGTATGAGCATGAGCTTGTGGTGCTCACTAGTCTAGGCATAGGCTTTCTGATCAAATCTGAAGGCTTGGATACTTCTGGCCTTCAATGATGTAGGATTGCACAAATTTAACCAAGAAATTTCATCCCTTCTAAGTTAATTAAAACTTCATTCATCAACCCCCGGATTTTTTTACATATAGCTAAATACTTCTTGCCATTTTTCACATGGGGAATGGATGTAGTATGACCTTATCCTCCAGCTACGGCTAAGCAGTTCAAGAATATTCCTACTGCTACTTATTACTTTTCCAAATGGGATGAGGCAATACCTCTCAAATAATTCGAAGCCAAAAGAATTGTTAGTTTTTTAAAAACTAACATCATCACTATATTTGGTGTCCCTCGTACTATATTGATGAATAATGGCACAAATTTCTATTCTGTTGAGGTAAAGAAGTTATATCAGGAGCATAATATCAAATCCAACCATTCATATCACTATCATGTAGTGACCAATGGATAGATAGAGGTTTTCAGTAATACCTTATAAAATATACTCTAAAAGATGGTGGATGAAGATAATAAATCATGGCATGATAAACTTTTACACGCTGTATAGAATTACCAGAATACTACCCATACTGCCACTCAGGAAACTCCATACTCATTAGTTTATGGCACAGAAGCAGTTTTTTCAATTGAAATTCAATTGCCTTCACTCTGAGTTGAAATATGTGATCATTTATCTACATATGAAAATCTCAGAAAAAATTTTATGAGATGGAACGATTAGAAAAAATATTTTTCATACTTTGCATCATTTATAAGTCTATCAGAACAAAATAGAATGATTTTTTATAAGAAAGTTTTTCTCCATTCATTTCTTCAAGGAGAATTGGTGTTGGTCCTCAAGAATCCAATGATACTAGGAAAGAAGCCTCCAAAGCATGATCCAAAGTGGGAAAGACCTTATTCCATACATAAGGTCTACTCAAATGGTTCTTATTCTCTAATATCAATGGATATAGAGCTTATTAAAAATCCATCCAATGTGATATTCTTGAAGAAATACTTTGTGTAACTTCCCACAATGTCATCACTATATGACTCTAAACTGCACAGCACAAAGTCCTGGCTGCAAGACATTAAACTGAATAACAACCATAAGAAACCATGCTACACGATGATAAACTACATGACATCATTTGTCCTTGTCGCACAATGTTAAACTACATGACATCATTTGTCCTTGTTACATGACATTAAACTATACTGTTATTATATTTTCTATTTGATGTTAAGAGATTCCATATATAAGAATCATTGAAATCATTGAAAATCCTTAGTGAAATGTGACTTCCATTCCTCCCTATGTCTGAATCAGATCTGCATAGGTTACTTATTTCAATAACTATGTGTGGATTGATTACCAGTTTCAATGAGATACGTAGAGATTCCTAGATCTCCAATATTGGGCCCAGCCGTAATAACAAAAAAAATATTTCCCTTTTCTCCTCCTCTATATGAACCAGATCTATAAAGAGTGCTCTTTTAAAATACATGGTTTAATCTTCATACCATTTTGTGTTTTAAGTTTAAACCATTCTCCCAAAATGTGTTAAAAGCTCATTTCTCCCACATCAAACTCAATTGGTGTGGGAAATGAATGCGCAAGAACTATGTTTGACTGGATTCTCAAACATATGATATATGTAGAGATGCCTAGATCTCCAATCTTGGGCCCATACATGATAGAAAAACCCTTTATTCCCTATGTATGAATCAAACCTGCACTGGGAATTTTCAAAGAACTATGTATAGCTTGATTCTCATCCATATAAGATATGTAGTGACACTTGGGTTTAATTCCCTAGTCTATTCAAAATTTTCCCTTTTTATGTTGGAATCACATCATGACCTCACTACATGAATCTAAACTACATAACACAAAGTCCAAGCCTTGTGACATTAAAATGTAAAGCACCCAAAGAACTACGTATAGCTTGATTATCATCCCATTGAAATACGTAGTGAAGATAGGTCGTAGCTCCTAGTCCCAATCACTAGATACTTTTTTATCTCTCTTCCACATATAATTAACAATCTATGTGGGAGTCTTTATTTTCTGTTCTCTCCTTAGAGATCCCATCAAGGAATAAAGAATGTCCCCATTTTACATATGAGTAAGATCTATGTAAATGACTCAAAACTCATGACCAATATTAATTCAAATATTTCTCTTATGCATTGATCATTACCCCCTTTCATATTTCACACTCTTAATCTTGAATATTTTCATATCTTCATAATATTTCTTACGGTTTTTGGGTCATAGAGTTTTTGATATCTGGGAACTCTTTTGCATGATTGTGCAGTATGTGACCCTAGGTGGACTTGCATAAGTTGCCTACATAAGAGGCATGTCGAAGAAAAAGATACCACTATTTGGCTATGTAGCATATGACCTAGATGGCCCTATATAATACGGACCCCATAATGGGTTTTTCAAATAATGTTAATTCGGTTCTTCGTTAAAGTGTCTTTTTCCCCTTCAAACTTTGATAACAATATACAAGAATCTGTATTTTAAAGTAGTTATTCATGTATATTTGTCCCATAACATTTTTCTCAATCTGAAAGTCTTCAAGACCATGGTTTACGCATTTCCCTCTCCATGTGTTTAAATAAATATAACATAATCTTGGTTCACTTGACCACATATCATATATTGTTTCCATTTTTTGGTCCTAGTTGTATGACATAAAAACTACAGACACTATACTTCCTATGTCTGGGCCAGACCTTCATAGAAATTATATTCCTCCGATTATTTGAAAATCATGATTAGAAATACTTTTTCCGTATTCAGGTACCTTTTTCATAAACCAAACTATGTACTTTGGAAAATATGAATCTTTATAAAATTTCTTTGGCTTTTGGAAATAGAATGTCAAACATTTTAGAGCTCTTTTTCCTAACTATGCAGTATGTGCCCCTAGGTAGACTTGCATAAAAAAATCTACATAATAGGACTCTTAGTCAAAAGATTCCACTCTTTGGTTATCCAGCATATGCCCTAGTGGGACCTGTATAATACAAACCCCGTAATGGGTTTGTCAAATAATGGTAACTTCATTCTTAAGAAGGATTTACTCTAATGCCTCTTATCGATTTTTCCCATATCATTATTTGGATCCATAAATTCACAAATCATATTTTAAAATTATTCTTTTCCATACCTGAACATGATGGTATGTTTCCAAAAAAAATTGTCAAGAAATTGGGAGAGTCTAAAATCTTTAGTCAAAGCTAAATACCTTAAATTAAATCCACACAATCTCCTTACTTAATGAATTAAAATTGTGTAGTACAATGTCTTCACTGCATGAATTAAAACAACATAGTATAATATCCTCACTGCATGACTTAAAACTGCATAGCATGATATCAAAAATTCTCCTTTCTAAAAAATTTTAACCATTCTTCATGCACCAAATTTTTGTAGAAGTGGTTTTCCTATTCATAACATATGTCATCATAGATAACCCTTTATTATTAAAATCCCTTTTCCTTAGAAAACCCACCCACTGTGGTCTTAAGTCACCCAAATCTTATTTTTCCCTTGTCTATAAACAATAAAATGTTAAATTCCTAAGAAATCTTTTTTCTAACTATGAAATATGTGCCCCAAGGTGGCCTTGCATAAAATTTTCCTACATAACAGGCATGTTAGTCAAAAAATACCACTATTTGGCTATGTATCATATTCCCTAGTCAGCCTTGTATAATACAACCCTCATAATGGGTTTTTCAAATAATGGTAACTTTGTTCTTGGAAGAGACTTACTTTATGTTTATATAAGTGTTATATTTTGTGACCATAGAAATCATAACTCAAGATTCCCCTTGTAATTATTTAAAGAATATTAGAGAAATTCTTAGCCACTGAGCCTTGTTTGGGATCTAATTTCAAAATTTATGGTCAAAGATATTTAACCTAAAATACAAGCATTTTTTTGTCCAACATTCATGACTCTAAACAGCTAAAAATAAGATATGTGGTACACACTAAATTAGAAACCCACAGAGGGAACTCTAGATAAAAGTCGAGTCTCTTCTCTGTAGAATTAAATTTTATAATCGTTTAAGAAATATTGAGAAATAAAAAATCCAAAATATACAAAGTTTGTGGGGTTATCTATATAACCCTAGTAAAAGTCAATCTATTCTCTCTAAGTCCCATGGATTAGGCAAAACTTAGAGCATCCTTCTAGACATAACATAGCTCTAAATCTAACCAAATGATGTTGGAATTCATTAAGGTTCCCTACTTTTACCTTAGAATAAGATTCTTTTAATTCTAAATGAATCAAATTCTAGGGGGGCTTTATAGATACCATGAAATGTGTTCCATGCACCTTTCCACAGAATTCACACAACCGAGGTCGAAAAGTTAATGGAGCGAATCTAAATTTTTCATGGGGGTCAGTGATGGTAGTGAAGGAACCAGCCCGAAGGGCCGGGACCGTAGCCTGACACTGATCCCAACCAGGGGTGTGGGGGTGCAGCCCCCATGGAATGGAGAAATTATTTTTGGGTAAGTCTCCAAAGAGGAATCCAAGATACCTATGCACAAATACATGCATGCTTCCATGCTGGAGCTGAATGAAGTAATTAATTTTTCTAAGTCCTAAAAGTGGCACCCCAGTCTAGCCAAAACATTGTCAACACGCAAGGTAATTTTGCACCACAATTCTGGCATGCAAGACACTTTCATGCCCAATCTCTTTTCTCTTAGGTTCATATTTTTTCCCATAAATATACCCTTGGGTCCTTCATTTGTACAGACGAATTTCCCTAAAGCCTAATTGCTGATCTGGTCTCCATAGTGCTTCTCCCAAGTCTTCCAAAACTTTCAAGGTAGTTATTTAACACCTAGAGAGGAGGAATTGAAGGAGGATCATAAGACATAAGTCCCTTTAGTTTTTTAAATCCATAACACTTATGCGCCTGAGGTGCCAAACCTCTCTAAATCAGAAACACTTACACGCCACCTATTCCTCTCACAGGAACTTGAGCACCCCACTTTTGGGAATACCTATGAATACTCTTGATGTCTTGAGTCAGGTCTTGCCCAAGTATTAATATTTAGGTTTTTCATCACTTAATTGAACATTAGGTCACACAATCCTACATGTGTTCCCATACTTTCATACCAATATTTACTTGGGTGCCCCTCTTTGATTTGCATACTCTGTTTAGTCTAAAATAAAATAAGCCTTCTTCAAAGCCATTCATGGAAAGGCTTCTTCTTCATTTTCTCTCTTGTTTGAAAGGGATTATGTTGGAAATTCCACCAAAACCTCCTGACTTATCAAACCTTTGGGAAAGGCACATCAGCGTGCCTTCTATTTGGGTTTGTATATCCACAGTCAGAGGGTTCCCAAATTTGTTTCACAATGGGGTCAGGATTCATGGAGTGTTTGTGGGTTTGTATATCTATAGTCACATAGACCTTTCTCCCAGGAATAGTTTTGGGGAGTTCCCGGTTTGGAGGATTAGGGTTTGGGTTCTGACCTCCCCTTCTCATCTCTAAAACCCAGAACCTCAGATCTCTGGTAGGGAAGGTACGGTTCACACTTTCTTTTCCATTAAATAAAATGAGAAATCTCCCTACTCTACTGAGATCCACTAGGGAATCCATACTAGTTTAATCCCCTAAACATTGAAGTATAAGGTTATAGTCTTGCTCTTATCTACTTCCTTCACTTCAATCCTTCCTTACATTAGACCCTTGTCCAATGTAAAGTGAATAGAGGGAAGGATTTTCACCTTACCCTCTTCCACGGTCGCCTCTCCCTCATCCACCGTCGCCATTGTAGGCGTGTCCTCCTCCACCAGTAGATTATGAAAAGTTTGGGTGTGTTTATTGAATCTTTCACATCCTTTTTTTCTCACATTGAGCATGACTCACATGGGTTTAGTGATTTGTGATGATTACAACATTTTCACAAACATCCATGGTGAATGAACTATGATAACTATAATTCCCACCATAATTAGGATACGTAGGAAGCCTTCTTAGGTCCTGATCTCACTAGATATCAGTTTCAAAAATCAAACCCTAATTCCCTTAATTTGGGTATCGTTCTTAGGATTAAACCCTGAATTATGCCCCGAAATCACCAAGGAATCCTTTTCAGAAAGTAATCCCAAACTCATTTCTCTAAAAGGACTATACTCTCATATGGGACTCATCAAAATACGTGGGATTTTATTCCCATCCCAATAGGATACGTTGAAGTCATCCTTGAGGTTTAAACCCAACACTTCAAATCAACCTTGTTCTCTTTGGTTCATATTCCCAACAGGGTCTAATCTTACTTAAAACCCATATTCATTCCATGTTCCTTAGGCTTCTTAAGCATAAGACCCACACAAAACCTTGAATAAGCACATTTTTCTTATATGTTCTTACTACATAACATTAAACTATATGAATAGTTCCTTATCACATGACCTTAAAAGGTATGATGTGTCTCATTAAGCAGCATCGAACTACGAGGATTCTGATTCCTTTCACAAGGATACGTAGGTACCCCGTTTTATGGGTATGATCCCAACATAAAAACAAACCTTCATCTCCCTATATGATAATAAATTCCAGATTACCCCACTGAGTGGATTAAAAATTAGTATCATCATAGCGATGATTAAAATAATCTTTAAATAGTATATGAGAGGATACCATTGATGGAGAACCTCAAATACATACGGATATCTCCATTAGTGAAGAACCCTAAATACATACGGATTATTTTAAATTTACCACATGATAATAATTGATTTAAAATTACAAGGGAAACCTATTTTATACTTGGTGAATTAATAAGGATTCAAGAAAATATCTTAAATCTATAAATAGAGTCCTAGAGTAGACAATAATTCCACCTAAAAGGGTGTGATGAATCTGACCTCCCATCCTCTCGACCAATGAATGTTCTTAAGTATCGTAAGTTCAAACATAATGAACGCATAACTTTGGAAAGTAGGTCCCTTTTGGTTAAAGAACTATTTTATGTTTCTGGTTCCTTGAATAAATCCAATGGAAACCGCTTGGAACCAGTGATTCTTAAACTAAAACACACTTTCCAAGGAACTATGAAATAGGTATGATCAACAAATTTTTAACTTTTAAATATATTTTGATAGTCACATGATCATCAAAATCATTTATTACAACAAATATTATTATTTTTGTATTTGTTTTCAATAATGTTGTGAATATTTTGATTCAAGATTGTTTGTATAAGGTTGGATTGTTTTCATCTTATTTACTATATGGATTTATTACTTGGATAGAATCAATAAAAAGCATCAATATCATTGAGATTATTGATGTACTAATCTTCAAGTTAAAGACACATTATTATGGTGATATTATTTTCAACAATATGTTTTTATGGTTTTGGATTATATGGAAGAATAGAGAGAGAAAATGAAGTTAGTTTACAACAATACCTCTTTCTGGATGATTTATAAAATCAATGAAATGATGATGTGTTTTAAATATACTATGAATAGGTGATAAAGACATATTAGATGATGGATTATATTTTTTTTATATTATTTTGGATCATTTTGAATTTCATAAAATCATCCCAAAGTGTTTCAAGTTTATATTAAGTAGTTATGGAATTTAGAAAAATGAACAATGATTTTTTTGATTTGAAAGAGAATTATTCTTTATGTAAGATATTTTATCTATGAGTAAGATAATTTTCCATGCATAATAATATTTTATATGTAATATATTTATATTATTTTTCAGATAATTATTCTATACATATGATATTTTAACTACATGTAATATAATTTTCCACATGTAAGATGATATATCATGTACTATATTGATCATGTAAGATATATTCATGTAAGATATTTTACTTGGAGAAATCATGAGAATTGTTATATTTATATATTATAAAGGAGAATGATTATAATAATGTTTCTACTGAGAATTTCATGTATTAAATATCATTATCGGTTATAAAGATCTTGGATCAAGACAAGATGAAAGGTTATCTAGATGAGTTTGAAATCACAAGAGGGAGATTTCACATTATAGTGTTGTGCACATGTATATACTTTATGGAATAATAATAGTGAAAATTTCATGGAACATTTATAATATAATTTACATATTAGATTTTGTGGGGAATTAAAATTGTGATATTTTGGATAGAACATGATGAATGAAATTCCATGTTATAAGAAATTTTAATGACTATTATAACCAAGAATCAATTTAATTTGAACATGGAAAATAAAATAAAATTATATTTGTTAGTTTAAAAATAGAAATTAATGTTACTATTAAAGATCTAAGTGTTTCTAATATTCTTTTATGAAAACTAATATTAATCAAGATTTAAGTTTGTGCAAATATATTTATATATATGATGTGAAGAATAAGTATAGTGACAAGAATATAAAGATAACTCATAAAATATAAGTGTGATAATTATTAATCTAAATACACATAATTTTATTGAATATAGATTATGGGATTGAATTTTTAAGAAAACCATGAGGAAGAATACTTGATGTGTTCATGATTATTTTATTTACAAATAGAACTAGTTTATGGAATGAATGGAAAGTATAGAAAGTTAGTTGTTCACATTATAAATAAGATATAGATGTACTAAAATGCATGTGTACATCACCAGACATGTAGGTTGAGCATTTTTATGTAGTAATATTAATACAAATTGAGAATAAGAAACCTAGGGGAAAATGAGATCTTTATTTATATGGATCAAAACATTTATTGTGAAAAAGATTCATTAGCATGTATAGTCAGTCATGTGAATGAGGTATACAATGGAACTCTGTGTTTATCATAATGGAAATATACATAGTGTGAAAATATGCATATATACTAGTTAATCTATGATTAGGTAACCTAAATTATCATGAAATGGAGTAGGTCCTTAAGGACAATCACTATAATTCCTCATGTGCATATTCTATTCTTTCATCTGCAAGGAATAATGTAAGGGTGAGATAATTATTTGAATATAGATCAAGTCATTAATAATTTATAGAGGTTGGACTAAAATTGATTGTTTTATGACACTTCCACTAGACCCTTATTTTTGTTAGATTTCATCCTTTAACTATTCATGATCTATTAGCCCTACATTCTGACATTCCAAAGTTTGATGGTTTGTCACCACTAAGGATGATGGTTTCTGATTCTTTATCAGAATGGGAATATGATATCCCAACCTTTCCTCTCATTTATTAATCTGTGGATATCATTTTATAGTCTATTACTCCCTTCTAGATTTAAGATATGATCATGAATATCATTTTTAGAATAATCTTTAAGTGGAAACCAGTTAACTTCATTATTTTCTGCCTCAGCATAGTGAATAACTTCTATATGAGAGAATGAGAATTTAATCTATACTAGTAATATTTTGATACATTTGGAATCGATAAAGATCATCCTTCGGGTTGAAAATGGTGGAATACAATGTTAACAACATAAGGAATCTTAGTTTTAGGACCTATTTCATCATGTGTTCATTAAACGTGGTCATTTATACTATCCATATAAGGATTCATATGTTCGTTTTGAAGGTTAAACCTTTCTCATTTCATGGGGAATCATGTAATCATCACACGAGTCAACTTAGTCATGTAACCTAATCCTTCTCTACCTCATCACCATAGGTATCATATGTTTATCATAGAAGTTAATAATTATAGTCTCATCACCAAAGGATAGAATAGAGAGATCTCGTTCACTTTAAATAAGTTTCTTATGCTCATCAAATATGGAATATCATTCTCATCACATAAGATATCTAGTTATTTTCACATTAGGTAAAGAACATAGGATCTTCACCTAAGGAAAGGGTCATAAGATCCTATTCTCACTACATAGTCTTTTTATGCTTGTCGTATAAAACATCCCATGCTTGTTCGATGAGTCTCCCTAGGATATTCACCAAGGTATGGGTTTTTAATAAATTTTATGGGGAGTTTCCAAGGCTCATCAGTGAATTCCTCTTTATATCATCACATAAATGAGGGTCAAATGATTAAATAACAATGGGGATGGTTCCACATACATTCATAACATATGGGCTATTTATAGGTTAACATTCAGTGGGTATGGATCTACATACTCTTGTTATGTAAAGGAGGGGGTAACGTATTGTCTAGTGGGAATGGCTATTGATGGTTTAAATTCATATGAGGACACTCATAGTTTAAAGTCTAGTGGAGAATGGGGTATTTTAGTAAAGGGGATTGGCTTACACCCGGAAATTGATTTAGATTCAAAGTTTCCACATCCCTATGGGGAGATGGAATTGATGTTGTGTTAGGATTTATCCTCATAGATACGTCCTACATATCTTCATGGAAAATAGAAATCAAACCCCATTTAGTTTGAGGTTCACAGTTTAATATTGTGTGATAGGGCTATAAATTATAGTTTAATATCCATAATGCACCATGGTCATGTCATGAAGTATGTGAAAAAAAGGGATGGTGTTTGGCTAATAATTTGGGATACTGAGGTGATAGGTTCATCTCAAACATATCACTTGAGGCCTCCTGTTCTCCTCAAATGATTAATCATGTGATTCTTAATTTGGGAATCATATTTTATCACATAGGGTAAGATACAGTTTAACATCTTGTTCTGATGAAGTTCATTTTTTGAAAAGGGAAAAAATGGGGGATGGTGTGGGGATTATGCATTGAGATACTCAAGGTATATAATGAATTATTGGGTGGAATGGAGTGGTTTCCATAAAAGATTTCATGAATGGGTATTGCATATAATTGAAGGCATGTGGAATTATTGGGGTTTGGTAAGGAATGAATGTGTATTACACACATGTTTTGTGACTCGCCTAGTACTATTGAGCAACTGGAATAGATTCCTTCAAGTATATGAATTTTAAAAATTCTTTAAGGATGAGTGTGACTATGAATAGAAGGAAAATATAAGGGTATTTCCTAGACTATGTTTGGTGTGGAAGGATTTATAATAAGGGTCTATGATACTATTTATTTATATGTATTTTTAATGAGTAATCCGAAATTGAGTGGATGTAAGTCGCACAAACACTCAAAATTCATGCAATTATTTTTGGTGAAATGGGGTATGAAATTATGGACCCTGGTATGAGGTTCATGTAAAATGTTTATTATGAGAGAACGTATATTTTTGTGATATATAGGATATATAAAATGTGTGTTTCATTGATTTATAAGGTTATAGTTTCATGTAAATTAGGTTCTTTATCAAAGTTGGAGTTTCACAAATAATTTTCCTCTTGTGTGTATTATGTTCATCATTGATGAATGTTTCAAAAAATAATATCAAAAATAATATCATACATTTAAGGACCTATGTGAGATATTTTGTGTAAATTTTTCACCTGTGGGAATCCAAGGGGGTCTCTAATTGCATAAATTTGAGAAATAAAATGTGTTGATAGCTAAGAGAGAGACCATTTTACTTATAGAGGATCATCGATGAATATTTAGGCGATTTGGTATTTATAGACCTTAATATTGTACAAGATAGATGATTTATGAAAATATTTCATGATCATGAAACTTGGTTATTACATGAACTTGTAAAACATGTCTCAAAAAAATCTAAATTTCTTAAACTTATTTACATTTCTATTTTGAAGTTTGTTGTAGTGTGTACAAATCTTTGACCTTCCATGGTGACTTTATTAATGAATTTGTGCTACTACTGATTATTCAAATTTATTTCCTTCACTCAAAAATTGTGTTTAATGGATATTTACTTCCTTTTTTCCTTCTTATATGTGTTTATTAATGCTTCATATGTGTATTTTTGGCACATAAAATGCCCCCCCTTCAGAATGAGATACAACATGGATATAGATGACTATAATATATCGTAAATAATGAAATGTGGCCACATTCCTAATATTTATCATGTGTTTTATATATATATATATATATTCACATATCGATCATGAACTATGCTAATAAATAGGGGAAGGTTCCCAGTAAGGACTATAAGATTTCAAAAAAGATTATTGATTCCTATATTTTTGTGAAACTCAAATTTTTCTGAAATCACTAAGACTCAAATCATTGGTGTTCATGCTACATTACATTATGTAGAAGATTTTTAGTGAGAAAACCTTGAATAAACTAGAATTTTCACAACTGATAACTATAACTTGTGTGGATATGTATTTTCTAAAGAATACATTCATGAAGTAGATTAATGTTATGTGAATCTAACCTAAATAATTTTCAGAAGACATTGGAAATT
The DNA here is from genome assembly GCA_963277665.1 of Viscum album. Taxonomy (NCBI): domain Eukaryota; kingdom Viridiplantae; phylum Streptophyta; class Magnoliopsida; order Santalales; family Viscaceae; genus Viscum; species Viscum album. The sequence goes on along the minus strand of OY728143.1, from coordinate 930,188,224 downwards.
TCCATAGTCGATGAAAATGAAACTTCTATAAAAAAATTATTAGTAGTCATAAACACCAATTATATTTTTCCATGATAATTTAGTATAGTAATTATATATTGTTGGATTTATATATTGAGGTAAAGTTGGAGTATCTCCAAAAATTGTATTTCATTCTAAGGATTAAGCCTTCATAATGATTTCATACAACCAAATATAGTCATTGACACTCTCGAATGTTGGTTTTCAAGTAACAGTGAACTCTAATGGTGTAATGTGTTCACTAATGATCATTTCGTAAGGGACCACAACCTCACAACTATTTACACCCTCATCAACTACACTAGGTCTGGTACCGGTGTGTTTCCAATAACCAAGATGATTTAAACTAATTATTCTAGAATCCATTATGATGGAAATGAAAAAAACCATCTGGTGTGGTTTTGTGACTAAGACATGTTCTATAGAGGCATCTCCACTGACGTATTGGGCCTATGCAAACTGAAACTGTGATATGTGTGAAAAATTTTAGGGAAAGATGAATCGAGTGGGGTTGTATTAAGCAGTATGGAGTTCCTAATTCCATATGTATCACCCCAGAACTAATTATTAAATTTCAAAGAATGTTTTAAATAGATACCAACACTTTTATTATCATCAATGGTATGTTATAATTGGTCTATGGGATCTCTAACACAATTTTGAGATCCTTATTGTTGGGTATATTTGTGATTGGTTCCTCATGATAGTTGCATCCAAGGGGGATGTGGAGTAGATAATGATTCTTTCACGGGTACTATTGTACATTGTGATGGAGATTATATTGAACAATCCAACCTTAATACAAACATTTTGATCAATAAGTGGATCATTTTCTTCTTGAATATTCCATAATATTGGCTCTTGAAGCAGCCTAGTCAGTTTCTTTAGGTTAAACTTTTGAAAGTTTGGTTTATATTTAATCCTTCTTGAGAAATGATAGTTTAAAATCTAGGGATATAGTCTAAAGAATTTTATCCCATGGTTTAGTTTTATGATGATCCATGCGGTTTTCATTACCATATGGCTACTTACCATTAAAGACACAGACTTGACAGTACTAGAAGATACCTTTTCCGTGATAGTGTAGTTGGAAATTGGGAACCGAATAAACCTTGTCATTCCGTTTTTGAAAATGTTGTATAATCTAATGGGTAATATTATTCATGGATATATTCTCATTCACATGAAGGACCTATTCTAATTCATATATATATCAATTATAATGAATTATGAGGGGAATGTGTTCCCAAACCTGATCACCCACCGGCAGTCACCATCATGCCACATCTATTCAATAATTATATGGTTTGACTAAGGTATCTCAAAGAAACAAAATTTATTTCCCTAATAAACTCTCTATATAACTTCAATATCCATATATTACCTAATTGAGTCATGGAGATCATCAGTAACTGGCAGGGGATTATTGAGAAAGGTTCTTATTTACTGTCATTCTTGAATGGGAAGTTCATCACAAGAATTGATGGAAACACATACTTTGATCTATACCCCTAATATTAGTTTTCCTTGAAATTATATTTTATCCATAATCCCACACCTCAAGGGTAAACTAAAATTCACTCAGAGTGGAACTCAATAGTCATACATCAATTTTGGATTGTGTTTTACCATAAGGGTTTTTATGAGAAAATCATTCTACCACCAGTCGGTATGATAATTGTTTTGGTCTAGAAATATGAAATAATCTAGTTGGAATCATACCCATGAGTGGTTCTATTGTAACTAGTTTCAAGAGGAGGGTTATTTAATTAGTCTTAGGGGAAGTATGGTAAAAGGTTTTCAACAATCATAAGTCCCCATAGAGAAAAAGTAAGGGCACGTGCATTGGTAGATGTGACTATTAACCGATCTCCAATGACTTATGCTCATTATCTGTGGGGTGATTCTAGTACATTATCACCTATAAAATAAGTCATCCCATGAATATGGGTGTGGTATAACAGTTGAAGCCCTATGTTTATTGTAAATAGATCTGAAACATCATTATGGAAGTATCTACACTACTTGATAGAAGTACATTATGATGTGATATTCCATGGGATTTCAAAAGAGTGGTATTTGTTATATCTAGCACTCGTGATGGAGAAAATATGGTATAAGATCATGATAAATTGGGTTGAGATACTGGTTCTTTGGATTTTTGGAATATTAATTTTGTTATTCTTTGAATGACAGAATTGATTATGTCAATGGGATGTAATCCTTGGTGCACTAGCATGCTGAGGATGACACTTATACTGGCATGGCCTGCACTATGGTTGGATTGAGACCTAGTGAGACACCATCCAGTGATGCTCCAGCTCTGTATGTGCTGAATTTCATAGAATGTATAAGTGATACTAGGGATAAATACTCCAAGGTAAGTTCTACGGGGTAATAATATTCTCTATGTGAAAGAGGGAAGATCTCACCAGAGGATAGCTCAAGAGATATTAGGCCAAGAATGGTAAATCTCAAGATCTCAAATTTAATGATGTATCTGAAAATTGATTTTAGTTAACATGAATTATTGGATATATATTAGAATCATCAATAAAAGAGAGTATGAACTTTTAATTTCATGTTAAAACAGCTTATGAACATCTTTAGGGATAACCCATAGGAAAATTTATAGAGCAAGTGGATACATGATCTTCCAACTCTCCATCTATCCAAGTCATTAACATATAGACACTCCCTAGTATAATAGACACAATTTTTTATACCATAAGAACATATCACCGAAGTTATATGATCATCCATATTTCCTCGATTCCTAGATAGACATATCAATATATCTTTCTTTGGTTTCTTAATTAATTATGAATTATTATATAGAAATTTTTACATACTATTTTATTTCATTCTAAATAGTGTCAAATCATTAATCCATAGAGAGTTATAATGAAACTAAATGGATTCCCACTAGAACCTAGGGGTCTCTAATAGTGGACCTTAACACTAAAAAATTAGGGATGAACCTTTTGGAAAATGTGGAAGATGCTTAGGTTGAGATATTTAGATGGATAATACCATTGATGGAAAGAGAAATGTCAAAATAATCTATAAAATGTAACACTTTTTTACTCTCACATAATTATCCAAGTATTGATACTTCAATATATTTAAATATTCTTTGATATTCCATGAATGTTAATGACAAGATCTCCCCATCAAAGGAGTGGCATCCATGCACACCAATGGGCCCCAAGGCTCTCTCTAACACAATGATATTTGGGGAAACATAGTCAGTTCTGGAGGCCATATCTATTAAATATATAGATTAAATGATTTTAGAGGAGAATAAAACTAGGGAGGAGGTATCCAGAGTGTTAGTGGATGTATAGGAGAATACTACTGATGTTTATGCCCACATAGTCAAAGAGATCATCCAACCATTGACAGAGGTTGGCATGACTGTGGAACTATTGTTGGCCTTCTCTAAGTACAATCCTAGTCTTGAGGAGATTGATGTCTTGAGGTATGAAATCTATATGAAAACAAATATAAACTAGTGTGGTAAATGGAATAACATTCAAAATTTCATCAACCATGTTTCATCTGGCTATGTGAGGTGCTAGAGGAGATCCATGCATCCATATATAGTGAACCTAGGGAGTGGAAGTGTTGAATATTTATACATAAATTTCCTGATTACTTTTTATTATTAAAATACATTAGATTTATTTCTTAAAAAATTAATTCTTCCCTAGATATTTAATATAATTTATCATATTTTTTAGGATAGACCAATATATGGAAAATGATAAATGTAAAAAAAATAGGTTAATTTTCCACTAAAAGAAGGCTTTCCATTATGAAATATGTGAATGGGACACTTTAGGAGTTCTAAACTAAAAAATAGAGTTTAATAGAGGTTTTGGTTCATGAAAAATGTGATTCATATTATGAATCATGGTTAGGATGTGAAAACAATGTTAGGTGTGAAGTAAAATTAGAGCGTGAAGTATTGAAAGAAAAAAAAATGTGGTCGACATTTTCATGGTGTGACATCATAAGTCACATAATGAAACTTCCCACACATACCCAATTTAAATAATTTGATGGGAAATTTCAATTAAATCCCTAAATAATGACCTATAATATACATTTATCACCATATATTAACCCGGGACTCATTAATATATCCAGTTATCATGAATTAAAGCTAACCTGATCACCCATATAGTTCTATAAATAGAGGTTTAGTGCAATGATTCTGAAAATTGACCCAAAGACCAAGGATTGAGGAAATAATTTGTGTTTTTTATGTCCTTCCACTATTTATACTTCACAATTTATGTAGGGTTTATATTTCATTATCTTACTCACCCTCCCACGGCTACCATGAGGGGGTGACTTTTTCTTTCAAATATGTAATTGAAAGGGGAATATAAAATGATAATTTTTTTATGGTTAATTTAAATTAGGTTTATCAAATATATTCCTCCTTTAACTATTTTTTTATATATATGATCATTTCAATTTAATTAAATTAGTTTTATATAATTTGAAACTAGAATTCAACCCTAGCCATGACCATTGGGAGGATATTGGTTCTATAATTAAAATGATTTTGGGTTACCTCTTTCACTAACTAACTGAAGTATTTAACCATTATAAAATGGGTGTTAGTGAGAGGGAGAGTGATCATCTTCACTAAAGAGATCACTTTTACCAAATTCTGAAAAAGAAATTATAAACTATAAATAAAAAATCCAATGTTCTTATTCCCAAGAATTTCATGTCTTATACTCTTTGTTTTGTTATTTTCTTCCCCCATAGTTTTCAAAGATCATCACACTCTGTAGTCAAGATTTAAATTCATTAAATAAATTAGGTCTTCATTATTAAATTGATTATTTTTTCCAACCTTTCCTCGTTGTATTTACATCGGGACTTCAAAATCCTAAAATACATAATTTTATAACTAGTGATTGTGATTTTGTATTTGTAAAATTTTTAATTTTTGAATTCGTTAACACTATGAAAATTAATAACACCTATAGAGATATCAAATTTTGGAACAAAATATAGGGATATGTATAGAGATTATATCAGTTAAATAATTTAGGCGAACTATTTTATCATATTTTCCTTTTCCTAATTTTACCATTACCTTTTCATTTATTTATTTATTCACTTTTTACCACATGTGTGTTTTTTTGGTTGTGATAGAAAGGATATATAGCTTGTTAAATAATAAGGATAGTTTCAACTTAAATATTAATGATTTTATGTAGAAACTCAAATAAAATAAAATGATGAAGAACCAATTAAAATATCACCCACAACAATTCCCAAGATTTCATGACACTACATTTCATAGCCTGAAACTAAATTTTGAAGAGGCATATCACTAGAGTGAAATCATGGAAAATGAATAAGAGGTAAGTACCACTTAAAAATCATATTTTGATCCATATCATGAAGCCATTAATTATTATTTTTAGAGGATAAAGAAGAAAAGGGAAATATTCCTATAGAACTTGGGTGGTCCAACACCCAATTTAGAAAACTATAGGAAGAAGAAGAAAAAGAACCAAAAGAATGAATCCCATCTACTAAGTTTTTTTAAATGATTCCTTGAATAATTAGGATCACAACACATGGAAGAATAAAAATAAAAGTAAAATATGGTTTTAATGTTTATAAAATAATTTTTATATGATAATGAAGCTCCATAAGAAAATAAAAAAAACCAATTGTATTCTACACTGACTACACAGAAGAATAAGATGAGGAGAAAGTTATAGAACCTGAACCGATTATTGAAGAAATTATGTAGATGAATCCAGTTGTTTATGTATAATTATTTTACCATATTTGGATAAACACTCAATTTTTTCTAATTACCAATAATATTTATATATGTTTGTCACCTCCTCTGTATTCTGCATTGAATCCATTAAAAATTTAAATAGCTAATATATAGGAACAAAAAAATTAAAATTGGGTTAACCCAAGATGTTGAGACTTATATCACAGAACCAATCAGTTACCCCTGGTATGGTCAAGTTAAATAACTGTTAAAAAAGAGTAGCTTTTAGGATGAAACATTATTTTTGTTTTTATCTCATTTTAGTGTTTTATATTTACATATTTATTAGGGTTTAATTTATTATTTGGATTTATTTTCAATTAAAATTATATTTTGTACAATTATATAATTTTTCTATACTTTCATTTTTTTTTATTTCTTAAGTCTAATACATAAGCACTAGAAATAAAGTTTTAGGGAGTATGATAAGAAGTTATAGGACCAAATCACCTTGTATTCCTGATTCACATCATAAACTCAATAAAATAAACATTGTGAGAGACCATCACATCATAAATCTATTAAAGTAAAAACATGTGTATCCAATTTTAAGAAACATTGAAATTATAATAAGAGTTTTAATTATATAAATTTCTAGTACATTCCCTACATTTATATTTTTTTAAACTTTGAACTACCAATTGTATGTCTGCCTTGATTCTTTATTTAATCAACTAAACTATGAGACATAAAAGTCCATGGATAATTGTCATTCTATGATTTTTTAATTTCTTTTTCAATTAATTTTAATGAGAAATTTGGGAAATGAATTACTAGAGATAAACATGTGGTTTTAGATTTATAAAATCATGATTTAGGAGAGCATGTTAATTTTTTTAAATGACATTTTTCTAAGATTATTTATGCATTGAATTTTTTACATCTATATTATTTTATTTGATAATTATTATGAATTTAAAAAGGTGATTATCCCAACCATTCATCTCATTCTCAAGAAATTTTTTAATTAACATTTCGAATTATTTCTATAGTATATTTCATGAGTGACTCGGGTATGTCCTTTTCTAGAAATTTTTTGTATTATTATCAATGTTAGGACGAAATAAAATCACTTTTAATATGGTTGAGCAAACTTTTTGTTTATCCATTTACCTTGGACCCACCTAATATTAATCCTTTTTATTCTATTTGAATCCATGAATGGCCTTGTTCGGAAATGAGCCACATTACAAACCTATTATATCCATTACTACCCTAATCAAAACATATTTCAAAATATTTTAAAGAATAATTGTAGAGTAGAGGCTATCCATGGTGGACATGGATGCACTATATTAAGGATATTTTCCAAGGGGTTTTCATTGTTATTTGGGGAGAGGGAATTTACTATTCACTGTATTTTATTATTCACCACTCTTGAAATAAAAGGGGGTTGTGTCCTAGGTGGATCAAAATTCACCATTTTTTGACTGATGATATTTTTATCATAGTGTTTAGGTGGTGTATGTGCTATTTTTCATAATAAAAACTTTGGGAAAAAATATAAAAAGGAAAAATAAGGTGATTCATTCATTTTTCTTAATTTTCACTTTGAAAATTTTTGGGGGAATAAATAGATGAAATCTATAAAGGGGTATTTCCATTAAGATTATTTTTTATATCATTCAATATTATTTAGATTAAAAGATTATTTTTTATATTAATTTTCTTAATTCCATTACCCTCCTAACCAAAAGGCTTTGAGATATTTGAAACTTGAAGACAATCCCTCATGATTAACTGTGATATTTGTCTTTACATAGTGGAGATTATATATTCATTTTCAAGACTATGGTAAGTGACATATTATTGAGGCATATACGGAACTCAATTTTTGATTACACATTGATAATGAAAATAAAAATTACAGTGAGGTAAATAAAAAATTTCAGGTATATATATAATTAATTGAAAAATGAAAATTGAAGAATTAAAATGATTGACTATTTAAAAAATAGAAATTAAAATATTTGGTTGATTTATTTTTTAAAAAAGTTACGTATTGATGATTTTTCTTGTGTGATTCTTGAATATTTAATTTCCCATTTGGCCAATTTATTTTATTTAAACTGAGTTTAATGAATTGTAAGGTGAATATACTTCTTATTATGTTGTGATTACATTGTTGAGGACAATTCTGGATTTATGTGTGGGGGATTTGATACGTATGGTTCATTCATACTTTTCAGTATTAAAATGCCTCAATTTTATAACATGAATGATTAATTATTTTACATATATTTAACGAAATTTTTCATATTTATAAGGATTCCAAAAATTATTAAAAATATAAAAAAATACAACAAAAATCAACTTTTCTAATAAAATAATGCTTCTCACAATAAAGAATGCTAACGAGATTATTACAGGGGTCAAAACTAAATAATAAGGCTGAAATGGAGGTTTAGTTGCAGGAAAAAGATGATTCAAATTGTGAATCATGTTTATGAAGTGAAGAAAATGAAAGAAGTGAAGTAAAATAATAGTTTTGAGTAATGAAAGAAAAAAAAAGAGGGGCTGATATTTTCAGGTCATGACAACAAATGTCACACCATGACATTTCCCTGATAGACCCAGTTTTGAAAGTTTGGTTGGAAATTTCAATGGAAGCCAAAATAATGACCTAAAATGTCCATTTATCACCAGGTATTTACATGATGATAATTAATTGACACATTGATGAATAATTAAGGGAAAATCAGGCACCCCTGTAGATCTATAAATAGAGGTCTGATGTGCTACTACCAACAGTCGATCTAAAGACTATGGCTTAGAGTGAGAAGATATGTTTTCCAAGGTCCCATAAAAAATATACACTATCATTTTTGTAGGTTTTTAATTTCATTTTTTTACTCACCCTCACGTGGCTAACATGAGCAGTTGATAATTTTTTTTCTAGATATGTAATTTAAGGGGGATTCTTCTAATGTAGTTTTTTGTTTTATATTTAATTCAAATTGGTTTTTTTCATTCCAAATATATTTTTCCTTTACCTATTTCATTTCATATGAATGGTTGTTACAAGTCAATTAAATTAGCATCCTATAATGATAAATTATAATTAAACTCTCACCATGACCATTATGAGGAAATTGGTTCTATCTTTAAAAATTGTTTTGGGTTATCACTTTTTATAACTAACTAAAGTATTTGACTACTATAAAACGGGTGTTTGTGAGAGGAAGAGTGATCATCTAGACTAAGGAGATCACATTGACCAAATTTTGACAAAAATATTGATAAGTTGTAAACCTAAAATATATAATGATTGAACCCATAATTTCCTGTTTTGTAGATTTTTTTTATTTTCTTCCCCCACATTCTTTAAAAATAACCATGATCCTTAGTATAGATATAAATTCCTTAAATAAAGTAGTCCTTTTTTATTAAATTGATTATTTTCTCAAACCTTTTCTTATGGGATAGACATCTGAACATGGAAATACTATACTAATTATTTTTAAAACTAGTGATTTTTGTTTCATTATTTTAAATTTTTAAATTTGGTAACCCTGTGGTAATTAACAATACTTGTGGGGATATCAACTATCACCAACTATAAAAATTAGTTAAAGACTTCATGGATGAGTGGGAGAATAAAAAATGGTGATGGTTCAATGAATCTAGTGACAAATTGATCTATGAGGGAGTTAAATAATTATAGGTACTCTAGGATGATATCTCTTAATTGGAGGATGGAGTGTGCTAGAAACTTGTTTCTTATCTTCTCGAGAAGAGATGATCCACCACATAGAGGGTCAGTTAGTGGAACCCTAGGCTATATTATCTCATACAACCTATAAGTTAGATGAGTATTAGGTTGAGAGGGTATGGATGTAGGTTAGGTTAAAATAGGTTTATCCCTTAGATAAAGAAGATTTGTAAAATCTATCTAGGTGGGGACAAGTCTTTGAAATAAATCAAATGAAGCTAGTCAATATTGAATAGTCCCCCACATAAGAGGAATCATATGGGGTATACTCTTTTGGTCAATTTAAGGGAGGATATATTGTGTGAATTACCCTCCTCCTTCATTCATTAAGAAATAAAGTTTATTACCTATTCATATTCCCTATATTGATATTTTCATCATAATCGCATTAATGAGATAACCAACTAAAAATCTCTAAACTCATGTGAGTCATACCTGGTGTGAGAATCAAGGGATAAATCAAACAAAAAATAATTAAATGAGTGTTCTAGATAAGGATTAGATTTTTAAGAATCAAAATATTTCATTAATCTCCATTGGAGACCTAGAAAGGTGGGGAAAATTGTCGGGGTAATTTGATGTATTTGATTCCCTATCAATGTGAATGATGCACAAGGGCATAATACCAAGGGTGTTAAAATTCCACTTGAAAAAATGAACTATGGTAAGTAGTAAATTTTTACTAAAAAATATAAATTGAAGGTAGGATGGGTTAAATGGTTTCATAATGATTTTTGAACTCATTCAAAACATAGGTTTCACTATCACACTATTAGAAAAATATCTTCCTAGATGTGTACCCCAGATAAGAGGTGATCCTTTGGAAAAAAAATTGATCACTCTAGGGGTATCCATTTAGAGATAATGAAAATGGTTCCTCTATGGAAAATAACATGGTCAAGTGGTATGCCTCTAGATCATTTTGTCTTCACTATAAGGCAGCCTATTTGGATATAAAAGTTGATCATGATCCAAATCAAGGGGTCATAGTGTATTCTTGATGTTTTGGATGAGTTAAATCACTCTTAGGGTTCTTTAAATATTTATCAATCATATTAGTGAGGTGTAAAAAATAGATATAGGTAATGTGGGCTGGTGGGATAAATACATATTACACCTTGTGAGATGCATAAAAATGACATTGGTTTATTCTCTAGAGAGAGGAATAATTATCTTTGAGATTTAATTGTTTTCTTTAAATAACTTTCACAAAATGGGGTTAAATATTTATGGTCACTATGTTTGGAATATGGGTGTGTGAACTTTATGTTATTTCAACTAGGAACAAATCTTAAAGAATTATATATGTTGAGATGAGGGAAGGAAACACTTGATATGAATTGGAAATCATGTTACTATATAAACAACCATAGTATGGGAACACACAATTTAGGGTCATGATGCTCGGACCATGAGACTACAAGGGTTAAGTTTCATATATCTTTGTATAAAAATGATATAACCACTACTAGAAATATGGGATTTTGAGCCCATTTACCTATAGAGACCGCCACTGGCGGTCACTACGTTTCCCTAAAAAAAGCCCCCCCCCCCCCCCGAACCCTTCCCCCCTCCCCGTCGCCCCACCCTCCACCGCCCCTCCCTCCACTACCCCCCCCCCCCCCTCCGCCGCCCCGCCCTCCGACCAGCCGCCCTCCGCCGGCCCCGCCCTCCGACGGCCCCACCCTCCGTCGCCCCGCCCTCCGCCGCCCCACCCTCTGCCGCCCTACCCTCCGTCGCTCTGCCCTCCGCCGCCCCGCCCTCTATCGCCCCGCCCTCCTCCGCCCCTCCCTCCGCCGCCCCGCCCTCCGCCGCCCCGCCCTCCACCGCCCCGCCCTCCGGCCGGCCGCCCTCCGTCGGCCGCCTTCTTCCCTCCGGCCGCCCTCCAGCTGCCCTCCGGCCACCCTCTGTCGGCTCCGCCCTCCTCCAGACGCCCTTCGGCCGCCCTCGGCCATGCCCTCCATCTCCTTCGGGATTCCTCCACCTATGTCCTCCAACTCCGGCTACCCTCCGGCTCTGGCCGCCCTCTGCCATGCGGCTGCCCTCCGGCCTCCCTCTGCCCTCGGGCCTCCCGCCACCCGCCTCCGACAGCCCGGCAGCCCTCGGGCAGCCCTCCAGCTACCCTCTGGCCTTCGGCCTCCAGCCCCCCTGGCCTCTGACCTCCGCCCTCGGACCTCTGCCCCCTCATCCCTCCCCCCCAGCACCCCGAACACCCCCCCCCCCCCCACACACCCCACCAACCCACGTCCCCTCCGTCTTTGTCCCCTCCCTCGCCGCACCCCTGCCACCCGTCCCCTCCTTCACCGTCCCCTCCCTCGCCGCACCAGATCCAGCTCCGGCTCCCCACCGCAGCCTCTCCTCTCCCTCGCAGCACCGCCTTCGGCTCCCCTCCCTTCTAGGTTTATAGCGCAATCAGGTATGACATGGGCTTTCACCTACATTATTATTTTATAAATGTTTCACAAACAATTAATTAGTATTTATTTTAAATATATTTGATATTAAAAATTAAAATGTAATAAGTCTTGTGTAAATTTTTGTTATAGGGATCTTATTATGGATAATAGTTGGATTGATCTTCCAAATCGAACGTCTAGAGAGTATTTCAATGGCATTATGCAGTTTATTAACTTCACCAGAGGATTTGAAAGTGACTATATTAGTTATACATGTAGAAAATGTGCTAACAGATATCAATTTACACGAGATACTGTGAGGGAGAACCTATTCATTAATGGATTTCTGAAAACTTATAAGATTTGGACTCATCATGGAGAAGAATATGTTCGTTATGAAAATACGGATGCATTTTAGATGGATGTTGATGCAAGGATGAATGATCCAATGCATGAAATGCTTACTGAAATGGTACGTGGGTTGGATCCTGAAGGCATTGACATCCAGAATCTTGAGACCGGTGAGATAAATCTTCGATCTGGTGCATATCGTGATTCGAGGAGGTTTTATGAAGCAATTGATGATGCAAAAACAGAATTATATCCTAGATGTACTTCTTACAATAAATTGTCGTTTATCGTGGAGTTGTTGCATTTGAGGACTTTGAATCATTGGTCAGACACATCATTCGATGTGCTGTTGGTGTTATTGAAAAAGGTTCTTCCTATCGAAGCTAAGATTCGCGAGTCGTATTACCATGCTCGTAAGCTGACAGAGAACTTAGGTTTTACATATGAGACCATAGATGCATGTGCAAACAGCTGTATGTTGTTTAGAAAGGAAACTGCCCATTTGGATATTTTTACGATTTGTGGTGCTTCCAGGTGGAAAGAGAACAGGGGAAATCAGACTCATCAAATTTAGATTGTGATACAGGGGAAACCGATTTCCGTAAATCAAATGCGTTACTTTCCCCTTAAACCAAGGTTGAAAAGATTTTTTATGTCATCTAATGTTTCTAATTTAATGAGATGGCATGCAGAAAGAGTTTATGAAAGTGATATGTTAACCCACCTGGCAGACTCTCATGCATGGAAGGATTTTGATAAGAGACATCCTGACTTTTCCAAAGATGTTTGTAATGTTCGATTGGGATTGGCAGCAGATGGTGTCAATCCATTCAAGTCTATGGTTGGTGCAACTCATAGCACATGGCCTGTGGTGTTGGTTCTGTATAATCTTCCTTCGTGTATTTGTATGAAGCAACAATTTATATCACTTTCCACTCTTATTGATGGACCTAAAATTCTGGGGGATAAGATTGATGTTTACCTTCAGCCATTGATTGATGAGTTGAATGAATTTTGGGGCGATGGTGTGATGACTTGTGACTGTGAAACGAATGAAATGTTCAAACTGCAGGCTGATTTATTGTGGACAATCAATGACTTCCCAGCTTATGCAAATTTATCATGCTGGAGTACGAAAGGGGAATTTGCTTGCCCTTGTTGCAACAAAAGTAAAAAATATGTATGGCTTAAGCATTCCAAAAAATGGGCATACATGGGTCACAGACGTTTTCTCCCCCCTCACCATAGGTTCAGAAAGGACAGAGTGGCATTTGATAGTTCTAGAGAGTTCAACCCAGCACCAAAGATCATGACAGGAGTCAAAATGTTATCGCAGATTGAGGAAGAAAACATCACGGTATATGAAATTCAGGATTTGGTGGCTCCTCCGGTACGTAATATTCGAGCTGTGGGTAGGCAGCGCAGTCACAATTGGAAAAAGAAAAGTATTTTTTATAGTCTTCCATATTGGAAAACTAACATGCTGAGGAATAATTTGGATGTCATGCACATTGAAAAAAATGTTTGTGATAACATATTGTGGACCATTTTAGGTGTAAGTGGTAAATAAAAGGACCATGTTAATGCACTCCGTGATTTGGAAGAAATGGGTTTAAGGAAACAGTTTCATTTACAGTTAGCTGAGGGAAACAGGGAATATATGCCTGCTGCACAGTATACGATGACAACAAAGGAGAAAGAGAAATTTCTTTCCATTTTGAAGATGCTCAAGGTGCCTGATGGTTACTCTTCTAATATTTCAAAGTGTGTGAATCTGACGAGCAAGACATTTCAAGGGTTGAAAAGTCATGACAATCACATACTACTTCAGCAGTTGATTCCAATCACAATTTGTGATTGTTTATCCCCCAATGTTGTTCAGCCGTTGATTGAGATGAGTAATTTTTTTAGACAGCTTTGTTTAAGAAATCAGTGAATTAGTGATTTAAAAAGTTTACAGGACCGAATTTTACTTACGCTTTGTCACTTTGAGAAACTATTTCCCCCCTCATTTTTCGATGTTATGGTCCACTTGACAGTGCACCTAACTGATGAAGTAATGGCTGCTGGTCCAGTGCAATTTAGGTGGATGTATCCTATTGAGCGGTATTTGAGTACATTGAAACGATTTGTATGCAACAGAGCTCATCTGGAGGCATCAATAGCCAATAGTTATTTGATGGATGAGTATACTACTTTTTTTGCAGAATATCTTACGGATGTTGAAACAAAATTAGATAATCCCTCTCGGATTCAGTATGGTCAAGTTGGAGAAGGAACCACATATGATATGGACAACATTGAGTGGATACGAGTGCATCGATATATCTTGTTCAATACTCCATCAGTTGCACCATTAATGCAGTAAGTATATTATCACTTTTATTGTTTAAATTTTACATGTTTTGTTTGCATAAGTTGATCATTTAAACATCACATTATCATTTCCATAAAACACATTAATGAGATAAAAGAAGAGATGTATCGTGCGACTGAGTTGCAAATTCAACAGTCTCATTATGCGTCATTTCATGATTGGTTCAAGGATTATGTACGTATAAATTGATTTTCATTATGAGTGAAGTATTATACTAATTTCTTTCTTCATATATCATTATTTAATTCTATGAATTATGTAGGTTCATAAGATGAGGGAGTTAAGGGACCCCACGCTAACTGAAGAATTTATCCAACTGGCTGAGGGTCCATCTATAACGGCTCGTCGTTATAAATCTATAGATGCTAATGGTTTTCGATTTCGCATTAAATATGTTGATGACAAATGAGAAACACAATACAGTGGCATCGGTTGTCCATTCGTCGATTCTGGTTTTTACTATGGTCAATTGATAGACATCATTGAAGTTGTATACACACACAGGTTGAAGTACATATTGTTAAGGTGTAATTGGGTTGATCCAGTGCGTGGATGTAAAGTCAATCAATATCAGTTTTCATTGGTGAATTTTATATATATTTGATACAGAAATTAATGATTTGATAATGAACCTCTCATTTTGACATCACAAGTGGAACAAGTATTCTTCGTTACTTTTCCTTCGAATCCAAGTTGGCAAGTTCTTGTAAAAATGTCTCGGCGAGGATTGTTTGTATTTAAACAAGATGAACTCGAGACTGTTCCTTTTGTTTCCCAATAGCTTGATCAACATACCGTAGTTCAACGTGAAGAAGATATTAATTGGGTCAGAGCGGCTGTTGAAGGAGAAACAGTCGATTTTCATGCTTAATGAAAGGTATAATTTTTTCCCGCTATTCAGTCTAAGATATCATAAATTATCTAAACATTTTATAAATCCTTGTAAGTTTTAATCCTCACTTTTGGAAGTTTATTCAGTTATAAATATTTAGGGTGATTTAACTCATGTTATATTGATGTTATTGTCGGTGTATCTTCCCATTGAGGTATTCTTCATTTGGTTCATGTGCTTCTTGAATTTTTATTAATTCAATTTGAAATTTGGATATGCATTGATTGGTTTTGTACATAATTTGTATATCTATTTTGTGAACTTTATGATTTTTTAAAATTCATTCACAACTAATTATTCAATCCCTTTTTTTTTTATTAACAACTATACAAGTTTGATTTTTTTTTAAACAATCCAATTTATCATTTGGACACTTTGGATAGTCCCCTTACTAATTTTTTCCATGACTGCAGGCTTGTCAGGGGAAGAGGCAGAAGATCCACATCATCCATCTGAGGCATCTACGTCCCAGGGTCGAGGTATGTTGGAATGTCATTGTCTCTATTTTTTATGTAATTAATAAACATATATATATATATATATATATATTTATAACGTCTGTCAATTTGTATATAAAATTGTTTTCAACAGGATCAGACTTGACTGTTTCTTCCTCTCACAGGAGAGGCCCTGGTCGTGGCATATTATCATGGAATTCCGACACAACTTTTGATGTTTCATTTGATGAGGTATTTCATCCTATGGGACGGAATACCCCTGCATTTATTCGTCAGCTGGGTCATATCATATGTGATCAACATCGATTTCCATTGACCACGTGTGACTGGGCTTCTATCCCTCAGGACACATTAGATCATCTTTGGAGGGAGGTTCAGGTAACAAGACCAATTTACTTTATTCCCTATGTATAAAAAACAATAACATATGTGATTTTTTTTCTTTAATAGCAAAATTTGAAAGTATGCCCCGATTAGTTTCGACCAGTGTGTATGAGAAAATGCCATAAGATGTGGAAATACTATAAAGGAAAAGTCAAGAGGGACCACTGGGTACCAAATGTGGGTGCCCCAGACATTCTGGAAAAAGTCCCGAGAGGTGTCCTCCTAGCTCAGTGGAGTGATTTAGTTGCATATTGGTCTACTGAGGGTGTTGCGGTTTGTATATTTATTTTGGTATATATATTTTCAAGAATGTGTGATTTGTTTGATATTTGAATGAATTGAATGTAGGAGGTGTCTACACGCCATTCTGAGAATCGAGCGTTGTAGGGACCACCTCATAGGCTCAGGACTCATCACGTGTCTCAGATCCGACATGAGGTATTTATTATTCATTTTTTAATTTTTTTTTTTTAATTAATACGGTTTTTTGTTTATATTCTATTCATATATAGTTGCGGGAGCAAGGTGCACCAACTGATAAAATGTCGGTGTGGATGAGGACTCATGATTGCAATAATCCAGAGGCTGCAGCATTGATAGTAAGTGCTTGTACTCATTACCAATACTTACATAAAATCTGTATATTAATATATGTATATATATTTAAATATTTCATAGGATCAATTTGAAGCTGAATTAGAACATCTTCCAGAGGACCAACGACAGCTTCCCGTGCGAAGGGATGAGATCTTTCATCGCATCATTGGTCGGGACGGGCATGGATATAGTTTGACCTATGGAACAGGGATTCCTCATTCTTTAGTGTCACTCACTGCGGTTGTTGGTCCTACTGTTGCTCAGATGACACAGCAGTTGTCATATTTCGAGGCACGGTTGCGGGCTTCCGAGGAGGCAAATGCGCAATTGGCTGCTGAGGTTAAAGCACTAGGGGAATATGTGCGTCCAGGTGATGGTGCAAGGGATCATACGACGCAGGTTTATACTGTATTTATTTATTTAATTTAAATTATTTTTGTTATGAAAATATTCATAATGTTTATTTTTCAAAGGCCCATGGCCCACCGGATGGAGGTCAATGATGAACACGCATGACACATCATATTCGCGAGGTGTGTTTATGCTTTTAATGGTGGGGTTATTATTGATATTTATGTTGGGTTTCTAGTGATATTTTTTGTGATTTGGGGGTATCATGTGTGTTTTGGCCTCATGCAATGTTTGTGTGCACGAATTGAGAAGTAACCATGAAACTGATTATTGATTTGGATATTTTTTGTTCATTTAATTTTCAATGTTTAGAATTGCATGTTCTGTAATATTTTTGAAAAAAAACATGTGATTCCTAATATAAACCATTAAACTTTTTTTTAATGAATGAGCTGAGTTCACTATTTGTAGTCCTTGGCCTACCCCGGAAATCTCTCCCCGCACTCCGGATAGCCCTCCCTGCACCCTGGACATGCCCCCCCCCCCCCCACCCTGGACAGCCCCCCCCCCCCCTGCACCCCGGACAGCCCTCCCCGCACTCCGGACAGCCCTCCCCACACCCCAGACAACCCTCCCACACCCCGAATAGCCTTCCCCGCACTCCGGATAGCCCTCCCCGCACCTCAAACAGCCCTCCCGCACCCTGGACAGGCCCCCCGCACCTAGGACAGCCTCCCCGCACTCCAGACAGCCCTCCTCGGACTCCAGACATGCCCCCCCCCAAACCGGACAGCCTCCCCGCACCCCGAACAGCCCTCCCCACACTCCGGACAGCCCTCCCCGCACTCCGAAGAACCCTCCCCGCACCCCGGACATGCCCCCCCCCCCACCTCGGACATCCCCCCCCCCCCCCGGACAGCCCTCCTCGCACTCCCGACAGCCCTCCCCACACCCCAGACTGCCCTCCCGCACCCTGGAAAGCCTTCCCTACACTCCGAACAGCCCTCCCCGCACCCCAGACAGCCCTCCCACACCCCAGATAGGCCCCCACACCTAGGACAGCCTCCCCGCACTTCGGACAGCCCTCCCCGCACTCCGGACAGCCCTCCCTGCACCCCAGACATACCTCCCCCCCCCCCCACCCCGGACAGCCCCCCCGCACCCCAGACAGCCCTCCCCGCACTCCGGACAGCCCTCCTCGCACTCCAGATAGCCCTCCCCGCACCCCGGACATGCCCCCCCCCCCCCACCCCAGACAGCCCCCCCCCCCCCCCCGCACACCGGACAGACCTTCCTGCACTCCGGACAGCCCTCCCCACACCCCGAACAGCCCTCCCGTACCCCGGATAGCCTTCCCCACACTACGGACAGCCCTCCCCGCACCCCGGACAGCCCTCCCGCACCCCGGACAGGCCCCCCGCACCTAGAACAGCCTCCCCGCACTCCGGAAAGCCCTCCCCACACTCCGGACAGCCCTCCCCGCACTCCTGAGAACCCTCCCGCACCACAAACCAGCCCCCCCCCCCCCCCCCCCCCCCCCCCGCACCCCGGACAACCCTCCCCGCACTCCGGACAGCCCTCCCTGCACCCCAGACAGCCCTCCCGCACCCCGGACAGTCGTCCCCGCACTCCGGACAGCCCTCCCCGCACCCCGGACAGCCCTCCCACACCCTAAAAAGCTCTCCCCGCACCCCGGACAGTCCCCTCACACCCCGGACAACCTCCCCGAACCCCGGACAGCCCTCCCCGCACCCCGAACAGCCCCTCCCCGCACCTCGTACATCACCCCCGCACCCCGGACAGCCCTCCCCGCACCCCGGACAGCCCGCCCCGCACCCCAGACAGGCCCCCCGCACCTCGTATAGCCCTCCCCGCACCCCGGATAGGCCCCCCGCACCTAGGGCAGCCTCCCCGCAGCCCGGACAGCCCTCCCCGCACCCCGGACAGGCCCCCCGCACCCCGGACAGCCCTCCCGGCACCCCGGACAGGCCCCCCGCACCCCGGACAGGCCCCCCGCACCTAGGATAGCCTCCCCGCACCCCGGACAGCCCTCCCCGCACCCCGGACAGGCCCCCTGCACCCCAGACATACCTCCCCTGCCCGATTGTGTCGTTTTCAGCAGCTCGGCGCGCGCTAAAATGGCACGTTGGGGGGTTAAAACCCCTGAACAACCTCGGAATGCCATGAAACCGTATGACAACATCCTTTGTGTGATTTTTGAAATGGTCATGCTGACGGCACGTCAATCGAAGGTGTCGTTTGACGGCGGTGACCGGAAACGCGTTTCTAGTGTCATAAAACACCAAAAACGCCGTGAGATGGTCGAATTCAGAGAAAACGTGCTCCGAATGACTTGAAACTACAATAAAACATTAGTAATATTATTCGTGGCGTGAAGGAGGAGGCGGTGCGCCCATCGGACGTGCGGTGCGCGCGGTACGGCCGATTGTGTCGTCTTCAGTAGCTCGGCACGCGCTAAAATGGCGTGTTGGGGCGTCAAAACCACCCGAACGACCTCGGAATGCCATGAAACCGTACGACAACAGCCGTTGTGTGATTTTTGAAATGGTCGTGCCGACAGTACGTCAATCAGAGGTGTCGTTTGACCGCGGTGACCGGAAACGCGTTTCAGATGTCATAAAACAACAAAAACGGCGTGAGACGGTCTAATTCGGAGCAAACATGCTCCGAATGACCTGAAACCAAACGAAAACATTAGGAATATTATTCGTGACGTGTAGAAGGAGACGACGCACCCATCAGATGTGTGGTGCGCGCGGTACGGCCGATTGTGTCATTTTCAGCAGCTCTGTGCGCGCTAAAATGGCGCATTGGGGGTTCAAAATCACCCGAACGACCTCGGAATGCCATGAAACCGTACAACAACAGTCGCTGTGAGATTTTTGAAATGGTCGTACTGACGGAACGTCAATCGAAGGTGTCATTTGACCTCAGTGACCGGAAACGCGTTTCCGGTGTCATAAAACACCAAAAACAGCGTGAGACGGTCAAATTCAGAGCAAAAATGCTCCGAATGACCTTAAACCACAAGAAAACATTGGGAATATTATTCGTGATGTGTAGGAGTAGACGGTGCACCCATCAGATGTGCGGTGCGCGCGGTACGGCCGATTGTGTCGTTTTCAACAGCTCGGCGCGCGCTAAAATGGCGCGTTGGGGGGTCAAAACCACCTGAACGACCTCAGAATGCCATGAAACCGTAAGACAATAGCCTTTGTGTGATTTTTGAAATGGTCGTTCCAACATCATGTCAATCGGAGGTGTCGTTTGACCTCGATGACCGGAAACGCGTTTCTGATGTCATAAAACACCAAAAAAACGACGTGAGACGGTCAAATTAAGAGAAAACGTGCTCCGAATGACCTCAAACCACACTAAAACATTAGGAATATTATTCATGACATGTAAGAGGAGACAGAATGCCCATCGGACGTGCGGTGCGCGCGGTACGGACGATTGTGTCGTTTTCAGCAGCTCGACGCGCACTAAAATGGTGCGTTGGGGGGTCAAAACCACCCGAACGACCTCATAATTCCATGAAACTATATAACAATATCCATTTTGTGATTTAGGAAATGGTCATGCTGACTGCACATCAATTGGAGGTGTCGTTTGACCGCAGTGACCATAAACGCGTTTCTGGTGTCATAAAACACCAAAAACGGTGTGAGACGGTCGAATTCAGAGAAAACATGCTCCGAATGACCTGAAACGACACAAAAACATTAGGAATATTATTCTTGACATGTAGGAGGAGACAGATCACCCATCGAATGTGTGGTGCGCGCGGTACGGCTGATTGTGTCGTTTTTAACAGCTCGGCGCGCGCTAAAATGGCGCGTTGGGGGGTCAAAACCACCCGAACGACCTCGGAATTCCATGAAACCATACAACAACAGATTTTGTGTGATTTGTGAAATTTTCGTGCTGACGGAACGTCAATCGGAGGTGTCGTTTGACCGCAATGACTGGAAACACGTTTCTGGTGTCATAAAACACCAAAAACGGCGTGAGACGGTCGAATTCGGAGCAAACGTGCTCCGAATGACCTCAAACCACACGCAAATATTAGGAATATTATTTTTCACGTGTAGGAGGAGACGGTGGGCCCATCGGACTTGCGGTGCATGTGGTACGGCCGATTGTGTCATTTTTAGCAGCCCGACGAGCGTTAAAATGGCGCGTTGGGTGGTCAAAACCACCCGACCGACCTCGGAATGCCATGAAACCGTACGAAAATAGCTGTTGTTTGATTTTTGAAATGTTCGTGCTGACGGAACGTCAATCGGAGGAGTTGTTTGACCGCGGTAACCGGAAACACGTTTCTGGTGTCATAAAACACCAAAAACGGAGTGAGATGGTCGAATTCGGAGCAAACGTGCTCCGAATGACCTGAAACCACACAAAAACATTAGGAATATTATTCGTGATGTGTATAAGGAGACGGCGTTCCCATCGGACGTGCGGTGCGCATTGTACTACCGATTGTTTCGTTTTCAGCAGCTCGGTGCGCGCTAAAATGGCGCGTTGGGGGGTGAAAACCACCCGAACGACCTCGGAATGCCATGAAATCGTACAACAATAGCCATTGTGTGATTTTTGAAATGTTCGTGCCGAAGGCACGTCAATCGGAGGTGTATTTTGACGACGATGACCAGAAACGCGTTTCCGGTGTCATAAAACACCAAAAACGGCGTGAGACGGTCGAATTCGGAGCCAACGTGCTCCGAATGACCTGAAACCACACGAAAACATTAGGAATATTATTTTTGACGTGTAGGAGGAGATGGCGTTCCCATCGAACGTGTGGTGCGTGCGGTACGACAGATTGTGTCGTTTTCAGCAGCTCGGCGCGCGCTAAAAAGGCGCGTTGGGGGGTCAAAACCACCCGAACGACCTTAGAATGCCATGAAACCGTACGAAAATAGCCATTGTGTGATTTTTGAAATGGTCATGCCGATGGAACGTCAATCAAAATTGTCATTTGACGACGATGACCGGAAACGCGTTTTCGGTGTCATAAAACACCAAAAAACGGCGTGAGATGGTTGAATTCAGAGCAAACGTGCTCCGAATGACCTGAAACCACACGAAAACATTAGGAATATTATTTGTGACATGTAGAAGGAGACGTAACACCCATCGGACATGTGGTGCGTGTGGTACGGCCGATTGTGTCGTTTTCAGCAGCTCGGCGCGCGCTAAAATGGCGCGTTGGGGGGTCAAAACCACCTGAACGACCTCAGAATGCCATGAAACCGTACGACAACAGCCGTTGTGTTATTTTTGAAATGTTTGTGCCGACGGCACGTCAATAGGAGGTGTCGTTTGACCGCGGTGACCATAAACGCGTTTCTGGTGTCATAAAACACCAAAAACGGCGTGAGACGATCGAATTCGGAGAAAACATGCTCTGAATGACCTGAAACCACACAAAAACATTAGGAATATTATTTTTGATGTGTAGTAGGAGACAGAACGCCCATCGGATGTGTGGTGCGCATGGTACGGCTGATTGTGTTTTTTTCAGCAGCTCGGCGTGCACTAAAATGGCGCGTTGGGGGGTCAAAACCAGTCGAACGACCTCGGAATGCCATGAAACCGTACGACAACATCCGTTGTGTGATTTTTGAAATTTTCATCCCAAAGTCACATCAATCAGAGGTGTTTTTTGACCGCGGTGACCGGAAACGCGTTTCCGGTGTCATAAAACACCAAAAACAGCATGAGACGGTCGAATTCGGAGCAAACATGCTCCGAATGACCTGAAATGATAGCATTTCATAAATTGGGGGTTTTAAATTATTATAGCACCATGATTTGATGTCAGATTTAATTTTATTATATGTATATAATAACTTAATAATTATGTCCAATTTACGTTTGTTTTGTTTTGTTGTTTTTTTATCTTATTGTAGGTTTATTGAAGCAGAAGATTGAAATGGATGGACCTGCTCGGATCGTTGAAGCATGTTTATCATTTATTGTTTATGATGATCTTGATGTTTATGCTGTTTGAAATTGTTTTCCATTTTTTATGATTTTTACCTTGTTTTATCTTTGATTTTGCACCGTGAAGAAAAAAAAACACAATTCGTACATTTCATTAAAAAAATGAAAATTATTTTGTTTAGTATTATATATATATATATATATATATATTTCTTTAATATATATATATATATATATTAAAATATTTAAAACATATTATATATATATATATATTTAAAATATTTTAGTTAATATTATATATATAAATTTTTTCTTTAATATATATATATATATATATATTATTTAATAAATATATATATATATATATATATATATATATATATTTCTTTCAGTAGGATTTTTTTTAAAAAAAATTCCCAGAGTACCGATCGCCAAAGGCGGTCGCTATAGGCTGCCTTTTGGGTAGCATTAGCGACCGCCAGTGGCGGTCACTATAGGCCACTACAGCAACCGCCAATGGCGGTCGCTAATGGTGCCCCCAGGTAGCCTATAGCGACCGCCAAGCGGTCGCTTAAGGCTGGAATTTCGGCCACCTATAGAGACCGCCAATGGTGGTCACTGGGTGGTCTCTATAGGTCTATAGAGACCGCCAATGGTGGTCTCTAATGCCCGATTTTTTAGTAGTGAACATTTCCTATTTGTGTAGAAAATATCAATGGTGTTCCATTTAATTTACTAAAACTAGAATATACGCAATAAAAATTTAAAATCATGTACATAGGGAAAAGGGTTATTGAGGTAGTCTATTGAATTGTGGTGTGAAACAAAGAAAATTAATGTGAATAGAGATCCCAAATTCCAATATATATGAAAAAAAGGTGAGTATAACTAGTTTATAATCATAATGCTTGGATTGGTACCTCTCTGTATAGATCCGGTTCATGTTTGAGGAAAGAAAAATAACATGCATTTGTTCCCTGGTGGGGAAGTATAGAAAAAATGATGTGAATCAATAAGGACCCTCATCGCTCTAAAAACCTAATAAAATGTCGCACATTGATTTGGATCGTACAAAAAATAGGCTCAATCCAAGAAATGTTCTACGTATAGAGTTTACTTTAATCTTTTTTGAAGCTCATTTGTTAGGAAAAGACAAGGTTGGAGTTAGTGGATTGGTATTTGGAAATTTTTATGAACATACCTATGTATCCCAAGATATATTAATCCAATCGTACATATTTTTGTAGAGGTTTTTGTTGATGAACAACCCCAGTAACATGGTATGATCAAAGACCAATAAGTTAAGTGGATCCTCTACACTTTAACAAGTTTGGATAATTAGAAAGATATTATTTGGGAAATCGTTGGGTGGTGTATTTTGTCACTTTATATATTTTTATGAGATATAAACATATCATTTTTATGATTAAAAAATCATTACTTTATTCAAACTTACATGAGTATTAAAGATTGTATTGATTTTAGAAGAAAAGAATAGTGTTAAAGTTATTTTTCAATTTTTCTTCACTTATTCCTTTCATATTATAATTATAAAATATTCTTATTATTTTTTTTTATAATGGTGTTATTAATTATAGATACTTGAAACATAGAGATACATACTAAGGTGGGGGTAAATTCACATTTTGGTTTCTGAAATGGTGAAAGAGAATTAATCAATGTGGTTGTACTCATTATTTTGAAATATGGTCATAGAATTTTGTGAGTAAGAATAGGAAAAACATGATCCATGGAATTGTAATGACCATTTAAAATTTTTATGTCACTAATTTAAAATAAACATCTGAAAAATGAATATTTAGAATATTGTACATCTATGGTGGATAGTTTTTTGATATTCAAAATATATGATTCAAAGAAGACCTACATCGGTCACTATGGTACCAATCTAATCATCATGGATCACAAGAGAATTTTGGATACAACCCTCAGGCTAGTTCTACCTAGTGAAATTTTTTGAGCCTTTTTTTCTTAAATATTAAAAATCTAAAAAATAGCATGCTAAAATTTCAATAGTAAAGATCTCAAGACATTTTGAATAAATCAATTTCATCTCATGTTCTAAAGTTACTAATAATAATGGATAATTGAATTTTCTATTTCATGTTAAATATTATGGTCGACATATAGTTTATTTAAATATCTTATTAATTAAATTCATGCTATGGTTATTACAGTGCTCATCATCCAACATCCATTTCTACTGAGCTGATTTGATTCACTTTTTGAATTTTAATTCTAAAATTTCAATTTTTTGTTTCAATTATTATTATTTTCAATGAATGCATTATAAAATATTTATTATTTTGTAATATTTCTTTAAAATATGTAAGAATTTATTTAAAATATATTAAATTAATAAATTAAAAAAATTTAAATTTGAAAAATACTTTTCACACTACATGCTGTGGAAAAGAAAATTTGAAATGACTGTAGAGGGTTAAATTTTTTTCAACAAGACATTGATGATGAATAAATACTTTAAATAAGAGTCTATTATAGAACAGTTTGATATATAATGGTTGTAAGGAGATAGAGGTGTAAAATTTTATAACATGAAAAATAGAGTGAATTTAATGTTTTGTGTAGAATACATTTTCGTAAAACATCGCAAAGAACTTGGAGGTACTTCATCACAATAAAGCTTCACTAAAAAATAAATCACAGTTTTTGGACATCATAGAGACAATCATTTCCCAATGTCACGGCATATTCTACTAAAGGAATAATAAATATATTTTAGAGATGTACTTTCTCACAAAAATAAATCATAGAAGAGTTATATACATTATATGAAATCATCACACAACCATGTGTTTTCATTAATAATTCAATATCCAATGTTTAAAGTAGTGAATAATATTATTAAAAAATGTAGTGAATATGAAATAATGTACACAAATATAATCAAATAATAAATTCATATATCTGGAGTGGATAATAATAATACATTTCATCACTTTATTACCATAATCCACTTTGGAAGTGGTAATTCTATAGGCTCTTCCTTGATATTATGGGTTTTTAGGGTTGTTGATGTCAATTCTCCTTATAATATAGTATATTGGTGTGTTGATTTTCATTATTCCCGAATTCTTTCTATTTAAAAATTTTTAGTATAAGATGTTCATTAAGTTATAATTTATTACCCTCCATTGTATTTGTTGTACTATTCATCTCTCATTAACAATCATGATCTTAATGGATAACCCTTACACACTTTAAACATTTTCTAGTTCCATTGAGGAAATTTCCCTACTTCTTTCTCCCAATATTTTGGCATGTAGGTAGAAAATTTTTCTTCCCTCCCAATTCCTTATTTCTCCAAATTACATAATAAATCATTTTCTTTTTTATTTTACTATATCCATTACTATAATGAGATTCCTCCATTTTTATTTTCACTATTATTTCGCATTGAACAATTTCTTTATAACTTCCAAAGTCTCTTTTAGTTAATGCTTTTTAGTAACTTTCTTTAGAACCAAAAATTGAATTTTCTTTATTTACTTCAAGGTAAATAATAAAATCATAGGAATTAATTTTGAATCATGTGATGTTTATTTATAAAACTCAATTAGTTAATCACTAATTTTAATTAACTCATGAAATTATCACTCTATTTTAAGGTTAAGAGTTCAAGGAAAATATTTGTTGATATATATTTTTGAAAACTTCTCAAATTATTTGAAGTTAATCAGTTTTGGTTTCCCTAATATTAATTATTATAGTCCAGCATTGGTCTGATTCACCTTCTAACAAATAAAAATCAAACATTACCCTTTGATATTCCAATAATATTAGAATAAAAAATATCGGTTCTATCATGTTGATCCATTTCTCATAAATTAATTGATCAAAATATATATTAAAGGATGGTGCTCATTGATGTATAATGATCTTGATATTGTGTTTATCCATATTTTATGCATTTGAGATCTCAACATGGTATAGGATATTACTCAGAACATAGGATATCATTACCATGAATCATTTTTTTATTTCTTCTATTTTTTCCCATTTCTTCTATTTTTTCCATTTTTTCCATTTTTTCACCCATAAGGAAACTCTACGCATAGGCACAACACATCATTTCAATAATCATGTGTAGACTGGGAATTTACCCACTTCTTGGAACTTTCAATAATCCATTTTAAGTAATTAAAAACAATTAATGGCCTGCACCTTGGATAAATCCAGGAAGTTAAAAAAATTTATTTGAATTACTTAAAATAACATATTACAGGTTTCAGGTAGAGGGTAGATGAATGGTCTGTAAAAAGTTATTTAAACCATGTGTTGTTCCCATGTACATAGTTTTTTTCTGGCTAGAAAAATGGAATAAATGGAAATAATGGAAGAAATGGAAAAAAATAGAAGAAATGAAAAAATGGAAAAGGGGGAAAATTAATGGGGGGAAGCCCATTGCATTTTTTCATTTTTTTTTTCATTTTTCCATTTTTTTTATTTTTTTCAATTTTTCTTTTCTTTACCCACAAAATAACTATACATGGGGACGATGCACAATTTAAATAAGTGTGACCAAACCATGCATTCTCCCATTTCCAGAACCTACAATAAGTCATTTAAAGAATTTAAACCAAAAATTTTAAATGGTCTGCACCAAGATAAAACAGAGTTTTCACAATCTCAAATCCATATCCTATTTCATTTTTCTTATTTTTGGAACACTTATCTTATTATCCATTTCACCAAATATTAAAATGGTTCCTCCATGTTCTATCCATTTTTTAAAACTGAAAGCATTAACATTAGTTACAAAAAATAATATATTATGATTAATTATTGTAAATAACTATATGAATATTAAGAGTCACCCTTATTATTTATTACTCTATGGCATTTTTATTTTATCTGATGATGGTTTTGATTCAACCATTACTACCTTAAGTTGGGTTCTCTTATACATATTAACATAATCCCCAAAAATAGTTAATCTCTACTGTGATACTAACTGGGATTACATGATCATAATATACATGAATCCTATATCATATCACATAATTAAACATTACATATCACAAATAAAATTCAAAATACCAAAACCCAAAGGTTTAGTGTCCCTTATAGATTGGTTATGATAACATGTTATTAAAAATTATTTCTTCAAAAACTATCAAAACATTTTCCACACAGTAATTCCTCCAAGACATATTCTAGCATAGAGTTTCCTATGGAAATAAGAAACATAAAAAAGGATTGTTCTAAAATACTCAGTAATGTAAAATCTTATCAACTGGTCATAAATATTTAGATCCTAAAAATGTGATAAAACATGATCATGGGAAGAATAATAGAATAAAAAATAGAATTTAATCATTAGATTTTACCATAAATAATGATAAAATGACAGATTATATAATAAAGACATGTAACCTCAAAAGGATCATCATGAAAGCATAAAATATTCCATGGAATAAGAATGAGGAAACATGGGACAATAATCATGATCCATAGGGGATAAAATAGTTATATGGAACAAACATAAGTATATAAAATTATATCATTGTGAACATATATATCATTAATCATGTCCACACATAATATTGTGATCATAGCTAACAAAAAGTTTTCCCGTGAAAAAATATTTGAATATAGATAATTACAATCATGACTATGCATAATATGGTGAACATATCTAAATGAAATCATGTTCATGAAAATAATCATTATATTGTGATATAAAAAATATTTATCGAATGCATTGAGGGCTATATTGATCCTACCCATCCCATGATGACAACCCATACATATGAATGCCACATCAAATCAAACATTCATCAATCCAACTAGATATTTTTATAACTTTTTAAACAATTAAACAAGGTACAATGAGTTCACAACAACATATAATTTATAGAAACAAATAAAAAATTCTATAAAACATACAAATCAGTAGATTTGAGCATTTATTACGATAATTTATATTGACCTCACAATGTCATTACAGAAGATCCTCATCAAATCATTATCTACAACATTATCAGATGTCTTTAAGAGACTCCATGAAACCTTGAAAACCACACCTCTATGTGAAAGGTATTATCAATCACTAAATAAACAAATAAATATATGTTAAATCAATAAGCCACCATGAGTTATATAAGAAATTAACATTTTTCATCCTACATTCAGGTTAAGTCATCATCCCATACTAAAACATAATGGTATTTATTATCATTAGTGGAAACATATTACATTAATGGATACATAATAACCCTAAAAACATATATTTAGAATTATGAAAACATTTCTCATTGGTAGTATAGAAACATATTTGGTCAAGAATTGTTTTATGTATCACTAGTTCTATAAAACATTTATAATTCTCTCATTCATCCATTATACATCTTTATAGATCCTATCCTCAAGTGAAAATCATACACATTGACCCCCAGTATCATCAATCTTGGTCTTCAATCCACCCAAGTCTTCGAATCCATCAATCCACGGCCATAATCTATCTTTTACACCCTCATACCCACTCAATAATAAGTTATTGAAACAAAAAAAAATCATAAATAGAAACTCAACATTGAGAACATGTCCAATGATTCTTTCATGAAAATATATTCATTTATGTTACTATAATTAACCACCATTATCTTTATAGACATAATTCTTGAATTAAACACATTTAAAAAAACATAAACTACACATATGTCATCAAAATATACCTGCCACATCACTGCTTCTTATCAAAAAAATTCAAATATCACAAATTATAAACCTAATCCCATGAAATTATATAAAAAGATATTTTTTGGGTGTTGATAAAATTTAAAATAAAATTATTATATCACACCTTTCCTAGGTTATAGATATTCATAAATAGATATGTTAGTATCTTAAAATCAGTCAAATATCCATATGTCTTCTTCCTCAATCTATGGATATATTTGTTCACAAAGTACCTCCTTTAAAATAAAACTATTCTGAGTATTTTTATAATCCTCCATATTTTATTCCTCACTGGTTGAGGTCAGATCCTCTACTTCTTTTGGTTGATAATGGATTTCATTTCTCTCATCAATATAGATCCCTAGTGATCTCCTAATGATGGATCTTTCCAACTAATATTAATCCTTATGTGTCCCAGTGATCTATGAGTGTAGAGTAATGAAAGAATCATATTAAATCATGGGCTCGTTTAATTTTTTAACTCTCAAATAAGGTTATATTTTTCAACATAATGATATTTTCTTGTGAATCTTGAATATAATATATAGTCTCACTATATCCATCACTATCCTCGTATTTTTTATGAGGATCAACTCCCAAAGTGTTCATATGAGCATTCAAGACAAATTTCACATTATATGGGATCTTTCCTAGGTCCACTAAGTCCTACTTACCCTATTTATCATTCAAAAGATGATTATTTCTAATATCCATGACATAATTGGAAAAAGTTTTAGGTCCATTAGTATAAAATCATTCATCAATCTTAGTGGTTTGACCTTTTCTGTTAATGATCATATTCTGAGCAACCTAGGCCTTAAGTGGTATAGTTATGTCCTTACACTATTGTTTTTATTTTTTAATCTAATTGTCTTTTTTCCTAATATTATACTTGACCTAATATAAATATCATGAATCACCTTTACATGGAATATATATTACTGACCAAATTTAGAAAAAGTTTGATAATATTTCAGGATATTTTCATACACAATCATCTTCCATAATTCAACGACTTGATTTTGTAAAAAAAAAATATTACAATGAAATAGATTAGTTGATACACCTCTATATAAATTTATGAAAAATAAGGATAATATAACATGGATATAGTTGAATAAATTTTAAGTGAAACACTAACCAGTTTGACAATAGAGAAAATATTTACCTATTTAAAGAGATTCACTAGAAAAAATTATAATCCGAACAAAATTTTTATTGTCAGAGATTCAATAATAGTATCAATTTCAGGAGACCATTTCATTACATAAATTGAATAATCCAAAAAATCATAATCCCTGAGACTAAAAATGATAGAACTCATATTTCAAATAGAAGTGAATTAGAAAATTATTATAATTAAGGATACCTATATCAATAGAAAGATAATCCCATTTAGTGATACAAAATGGATGGGGTGGGGTGGGGCGGGCCAAGCCCACGTGGGTTTGAGCCTGTGTGGGTTTGTCTTCAAAAGCCCGCATATAATACGGATAGAAAAATCCAAGCCTGCCCAGCCCCGCATAAGCCCGTGGGTTGACCGCAGGCTGCCCACATTGTTTTAAAAAAATACTTTTTATAATTATTTAAATATTATATTTATTTCTCATTATTAATTTTATTTGTTAGGAGAAGTATGGATTTATAATATCTAGAGTTTTAAGAGATGTGATGGAATATTTTTCTAGGGGTTAATGGTGTCATGTGTCAACGCCGATGTGGTGGTGAACTATTTCAATGCAAAGTATGTGAGTGATCAATGAGGAGCGAATGATGTTGATTGTGTGACAATGCGAATGGCTAGACATATGAATGAACGACGAAACATCAAGAAATGACTAGTTTTAAAGAAGTATATTAGGGTGTCATGAGGTCCTTTCATGTTTTCTTAATAAAAAAATAAAGTTAAGTAATAACAAAATTAAATCGGTTAAAAAAATATTATAATTATAATAACTCTTTTAGAATTGAAACAGCAGGAGAGATGAATTCCATTTTTCGAGAGGTGGGATGACACACCATGTGAAATTCGTTAATAATTACTATATAATATTATAATATCATATTAAAACAATAAATATATACCTATTTAAAATTCACATGTAAATTAATAGTGAATTATTATGACCATTACGGTGAGAAATAATATGTCATGGTTTAATCATGTTTCTAAAAAAACTAAAATGACAAAGAAGCATATATTGTAAAAAAAAATTAGGTCTGCGGGTCAGCCCGCACCTGCACGAGCTCAACCTGCTTTGTCCTGAACCCTCATGGACTCAACCCACATTGGTCTGCGCTTTTAGCGGTCAAAATTTTTAGGCCCACCCCACCCCATATCCACCCTATACCCGCAAAGCCTGTGGGTTGTGATCCCGTTTTTCATCCCTAATCCCATAAAATCAAATGTTCATCTAGAAAACTTTAGTGAGGTAAAACAATAAATGATCCTACCAATAAGAATAAACTAGATATATGAGGTAGGAACATCCATATCCTTCACTGAAAATCAACTCATAGGACCCCCTTGTAGGTTCTGGACATAGAAAAAGTGTGCATTGGGTGGTTCCCAACTTTGGTTTTTGCTATGGTCAATGATCAATCCAAGATTTAAACAATGATTAACATCGTGATCCTTAAAAATTGAATCAAACAATATAGAAAAGTGATATAACGCCGAAACCAAGAGAGGATCATCACATATTATGTATAATCAATTTAATTAAATAAAGAATTAAATTTGATGGAATTATTTCTTTTTTGATGGATCTGGAAAGAGATATTTGATGCACCATCATTACGTTGTATGAATAAAGTGAAAATTTACTCTATATGTGATCCAAACGTGTTCCATGATTCTCTAGATGTCTCTACAAGAATCTCTAATTTTTATCACGGTAGATCCTTGTTTTTTCATCGTATGCCTTTGATCGCTTTGATAATTACTTCCAAAGAATTCACCATGATCCTATGAAAGAATATTACTCTCCATTATTGGGAGTGATCTTGGAAAAGAGAGATCTATTGGTCTTTAGAGGATTCTCCAAATCCTTTGGTCATAACCAAACAAATGAATTGGGTTATTAAGAAAAATAACATAACTGGGTTTATATATCGCTTGGGTTAAAATAAAATAATTGCACAAGTGTCATTAATTGTTTATTTAATACTAGAGAAAACACCATGTCAAATAATATTATTTTTATTATTTATCAACATGAAAATAACTTGTGAATTTAAATTAAATATCATTTAATCAAATAATATTCAATATTTATTATTTTCTCACTGAACCTAAAATATCAGTCCGTAATTCCTCTATAATATTTATCAAATCTTGAATAATGTCTATTTATTTATTAAATAAATATCACTGTATTATTTTACAATAAATAAATAAATATTATATTCACTAAATAGAAAATAAATATTTATTAAATATTCCGCTCACATTATATTATCTCGAATAACTAGTGACGGAATGAATGCGATCAAGAAAACATGATAAATTATTAAACCACATGTGAGAATAATATTAATTAAACTTTTCAAATAAAAAATAATAACATATTATTTAACTGAAATTCTGGATATACTTAGTGTGTGATCTTCTAGGCCTCTTTCTCAGTGGCATTAGGCAAAGCAGTATAAATTCCAAGGTTAGCATCTAGCAACATGCCAAGACACCCAAAGAGAAATAAGTTAATGTCATAATGACAAAATAACTCATATGAGTGCTTATTGTGTAATGTAATCTCTTTTTCACAATATATCAAGTTAATAAGGTTTCATGCTCCTTCCATTAACTTATGTGCTTGATGTCTCTTTCTTTAAATTTAAAAAAATAAAACTTTCTGATAGAACATTGTGACCATGGATTTATTTAGGCTATATCATTTCCATCAAAGGAACTAAGATATTAACTTCCTTTAATGAACAAAAGGGATAAATCCTTTCTTCCATTATTCATTAATGCAATATTACTCGTGAAACACCCAATATATAATAACTCATTGTGAACATTTTTCATCACATTTTTCGTTAATACATCAAAGTAAGTGACTCATAATACTCATTAATAATAATATTAAAGTCTAAGGACCAATACACAAATCTACATATAGGAACATCCAATGTCATATATAAATGTGAATTTTCCACTGTCGAGTCCCATTCTCATAATATCCTTCTGGATATTACTAAGGGCGTACACCATGAATAGATTCATAAAAGTCCTATGAGTCTCCACCCTTGATATTTTTTATCATTTATGTCCCTAAAATGACATCATCTGGCTATAGAACATATATTTAAGAATAGTGTCATATCCCTTCCAGTTTCTCATCATAGCGATAAACTGCTATAACCTTTTAGTGTAAGAGATACTCTTGGGAATTATCACATATTGTGTTATGAAGAAGAACAATCATGATGTGATAAGTAGTTTATTAATATTCAAAACAATTAATACATTTTATCATAAAGTACATAGAAGTTGGTTCTAGGGAACCAACTCCAACAGACTCTCACTTTCACTAGACCCAGCTGCTAACAACCTTCAGTCCACTAGATCTCACATTATACGCATGCTTCTTATAAGATAGACCTTTAGTCAATGGGTCTGATATGTTCTCTTCTGTGGGTACTCTTCTCACTGCAACTTTACCCCTTTGATAAAAATTCCTCAGTAGGTGATACTTTTGGAGTATGTTCTTTATCTGTTGGTGTGACCTCAACTATTTTGAAGGATCCACCGCTATAGTATTATAATAATACAATGTGATGGGATCATTACATTTAGATAACACATCAATCTCCAAGACAAATTTCTAAATCCAAATGGATTCCTTAGCTATATCCGAAGCTTCATATATTTGGACTCCACTGTAGAATCAACGAAAACTGGCTGCTTTAAAAGTTTCTAGTTCATAGCTCCTCCGTTGAGATAGAAAACATATCTATAATGATCAAGGGAAACTGATTTATGATATCTAGGACCAAATTCTGTAACACTGTTTAAATTTCATTGGTTTGATATTGATCAAGGGTTGTGATTTCATCCATGACATGAAGTCATTGACCTTAAATTTAATAGTCTTATATAATAAAATGAACAATTTATGTTGGCACATCAAGCACATCTTGTTTATTTTGTAAATTACTATAATGTTTCATGAGATTTGAATGACGGGTGGTGTGTAGTAAAAATTAAATCATGTGAAAATCAGTTTATTGAAAACTAAAATGGTTTTTTAGAAGTTCAACATATTAAAATTTTTAAAGAAGCATCCCCAAATATATCTCTTACCCGATGAGATAGAAATGATGATGATGAACCCCCCTAGTTAAGGTCTGATTATATTGATAATGTTGATGAACTAATAAGGTATGATAAAACTAAAAGTTGTATGGAAGTTGACAATGCTGAAGATGAGTAGGAACACGTTATCCCTAATGAAAATGATGAATAATAAGACGATTGATGTACTATATTTAGGTATTTATTAGTTTTTTATATTTTATATTTCATATTTTTATTAATAAATATTTATAGTAATATGGTTTGTTTAATATGGCTAGACCCAATGATATATTATATACCTTCACTAATGAAAATAATTGTTAGTTTTTTATATTTTATATTCTTATTAAAAAATTTGAGAAGTAAGAACATTATATTCTTGATGAAATTTATTATTATTTTATATTTGAAATATATATTAAAAAATATTTATAGGTTAAATTATTATGTTTGGGTATTATTTACATGTAATTTTTATAGTCTGGTATTTATTAGTTTCTTATATTTGATATATATGTTAAAAATATCATACATGTCAGATTAATATATTCTGGTGTTTAATAGTTTTTTATATTTAATATTTGTATTCAAAATTTATTATAGGTAATATTATTTTTTTAGATCACTGAATATGCTCCTGATGATCTACTGATTTCTATCAATGATGTCAGAATTCTTGTAGATGAGCCTAATTCATTTGATCTGCAAGATGATATACCTATTAAGTGGGGGTGTAGTCTTCATCAATTGATGATTTTGGACCTTAATCCAGAGTGACGTCCATCTATTGATTTTCATCCTCATTTAAAAAGGTATTTTTAATTGTTTAATATTTCTATTTTATATTAATTTTTTGTATTAATTTTGGAAATAATATTCTAGTTAATTGTTTTTATTTGTAAATTTTTTCACAATTAGTTGTTGGGAAGGATTTTGTGATTCTACAAAATTATTTTTCTGATCTATTGGTGTCATGAGACCAGGTTTCCATCACCATTTCTCATCTGATGTTCATTCATGGGATTTAATGTTATTAAATAATATATACTTATTAAAAGATTAATGACATATTGTTTTTAATTTTATTATGGAATTTATGGTTTCTGATTGCTGCTATCCTAAGAAATATTATCTAGGAGGCATGGGATATTTTTATATGTGTGTGTTTTCATCATTGTTTACACAACCTCATAAATCAAGTTATGGATAGAGATTTTACTACTATTTTTTACTAGTCTTACATCTCTCATTGACATGTCTATGTATCATCTTAGGTATGGGATGGATTTTTATTATACTAGCTAGGAGATACTTTTAGAAGGAGGTTTCCATATAGACATCAGATCTAGGGGAATGAGGTCACACATAGGGCCAAAATTCATACATTTTTTATACATCAATTTTATATGGTAAGAAATATTATTTATTAATTTTTATATAATTTAAATATACAATTTATTTTATATTATACAGGCCACTATTGACCCATATATTATGATGTTTTATGTTTATAAGAATATGGATAAGGATCCCTATATAGGATAACTTCTAGGTAACCAACAGTTCTATATTATGGTTAGTAATCTTTTAAAAAGTTTCAATAATAGTAATTTCATTATTATTCTAATTTCTAATTATATTTGAAGAAAAATATGAGGATGTGACTTCCAATTAATGAGAGAGTCCAGCTGGGAGTGAAGAATATACCACTGATGATTTATTTTTTGATGAGGGGGCTTAGAATTAGGTGACTTTGTATGGTGTTGGGAAAGGATGGGTGATCTATAATGGTTCTCAACTGAAACCTATGAGTTATTATGGTACTTATGTGTTGTCATTGGTGAGATCAAAGGGAGATCATGGAGATTCATCATCGATATGATCATCTGTTGTTCAGCATGAGAGGAGGTTGAGAGCTCGGGATGAGATGATACACCAGATGTGAAGATAGATAGAGTAGGATCATGAGAAGTGGCATCAAATAGATGATTATATGTTGGAGTATATATATTGGCTTGCGTGTTGTATTAGTATGGAGTTTCCTCCCCCTGATCCATCAAATGATCCTCCTCCACCTGATATCTATTAATGTTGTGTAATTTTTTGTGATTGTTCTGTATTTTTTGGTGATAAACATATTATGTCTTAAATAATGTATTAATGTTATGTTTCTTTTTTAGATTTTTTAATTTTTTAAATTTTTTTAATGTTTTTTATTTTTTTCTATTTTAATTTTTTTCATATTTCTTTTTTTTTAATTAGTAATTGTTTCATAAAACGATATTCATCACAAGTAATGAGTATTTGTGATGATCCATCATAAAAAACTAAATTGTGATGCCTTTTTTGAGGAATTCCCATCCAAATTACTTTTTTTCAATGGAAATACATTTCTAATGATCTGTCGAAAAAAACTCCATTAGTATAAATAAAAGGTATTGGTGGGTGGGTTACCCCTTAAGGGGGATATAACTTGCCCTTTCGTCTAGTAGGTGTGAGGTGTTCATGTGTGCTTTATTGTAATTATACTCCCAATATCTAATATATATATATATTTAATAAATTTCATTAAAATCATTCATCATGAGTGGCTAATTTAATTTTGTAAAAAATAGATTTTACAAAAAAACTTCAAAAAATATCTCTTTTAACATTAAATAATTTTTCCCTAATTATTTAAAATTGGTTATTAATTTACATACCAATAGTAATTTATTTTTATTATATCATTTTTATTAAAAATTCTATTCTCATTTTATCAAATTCATTATTTAATGTAAATTTTAAAAAAAATATAAATATAAAAATACATGTAATAATATATATATAATATTTTATTAAATTAATAATTACATGTTTATATATTCTATTTTTTATATAAAAATTGATCAAGAACTCTACATAATACATAAGAGTAAGATAAGAAATCTTGTTTTTTGCAGGTGGTGATTCAACAAACATGATCAAGTTGTGATTTATGTGTTCTTGAACTTCTCTAGAAAAAATCTCTATCAATCCATGCTTGTAGGAGTTTAGTTATGGATTGATCTAGTGAAACCCGTAGTGGTATTATATATTTTATAAACTTTGAGAAATGTTCCTCATAACAAATACTTCTTCTACTTGCATCCATTTATTTTCCATTTTATATAGACTTCATAATGTGATTGCCTCTATTTATAACTAAAATTAAATAACTATGTTATAATAGTAAGATTTTAATCAAACACTACATCTAGTAAACTTATAATTTATCTCATTAATTCTTCTTATGTCTATGGTATCAACATGTATATAAGCCCAGTGGCCACATAAATAGAATGGATCCATAATCTCAATTTTCATATTATCCCAATGTCCATATACATAAGGATCGTATTACATTCCACTATATAACCCTACATAATTCATGAAAAACATTCATCACATTCTCTCATTTCTATTATAAATATGCATCTAATGTTTCTACTTTGTGGTATTCCTTCCATAAATATAATAAAAAAATTTATTCAAGATATGTAAAGTTATACTTCACATATTAGATTCTTTTTGAAAATTTAATATTGAAAAAATACATATAATTAGTTTAATCCATCATCATAAAAATATATGTTCATCATCTTCCACTAAAATGTATAATTTATATTTTTCACTAATAGGGAACTCTTATAATCAAAATATAATCCTCATTTTTCATGAAAAAACATTTCATTCATCTTTATATAATTATATAAAACTTTTTTTTCTAGAAAAAAAATCATCTAAATAAAAAAACATTAAAAAAATATAGATCTCTAGAAATATGCCTTCATTCTTCATGTGACTCCTATTTCACCATAAATTAAATGTAAAATTAAGAATAATATTATATTTATAATCATATTTCCTTTTATTTTTATCTCAATAGATTCCCTTTAAAAAATATTCTATAATATCCAAACTTACTTCATCTCATTGGAAAAATTATAATGTAAATTTGGAATTTTATTTATACAATAATATACATCATAGCTTTATATTAAATGTGGATATCAATTTTTTATTATGAATAAATAATTTAAAATAAATATATAATGATAATATATATATATAATCACAATTTTTGATTCATATTTAGATAAGTAAAATAAAATTTAACATATCAATATATGAAAAAAAATATTCTATATAAAATCCAATAAGTGTTGACTATTATCCACCTAAATATAATTAAGAAATTTTAGTGCCCAAATTTCCAAATATATGAGGCACAAATTTTTTTTCAACCATATATTTTTTCCCACATATTACATTGGGGTAAATAAAATTTTTCCATTAGATGTCTAGTGCAAGAATAATAGAATTCTGGTTGAATAATAACTAAGAAATCATCACTAAAAGTGTTCTTCTATATTTATATGAGATCAAACATGCTAAAACTCCAAATGAAATATCCTAATCAAATTTTCTAAAAAAATACCACCATTTAGAATTTATTTTATCGCATTTATATAATAAATCCAAAATCTCCAATACTATATTCCTAAGTATTAAGTTTAATTGAGATCATTTTCTTCATCAAGTATTATCAAAGAAGATAAAAAAATTTTGAATCCCCCGATAAATAAACCAACATTATACTATCATGTATTCTAAAAATTCTTTATGGTAACTTTAATCTAAATATTTTTTATAGGAAACAATTATTTGGAAATTCAAATATTTTTTAAATATCTTATTCATAATCTATGATCAAATGATGGGGTTATAATTATAAGGTTTGGGATACCAATAATTATATAAATTGGTGGAACTTAAGAAATAACTACAAAGAAAAATAAAAAACATTATAAATCATATTTTAATTTCTTTTAAATCAATTTACCAACATTCACATTAGAACCCCTAAATATATACTCATTCTAATAAAAATAAAAACATTTATTTTCAACAAAATTCATAGAATATTTCATTGAATAATATAAATAATTTATAACTCGTTGATAGAAAATTAATTACAATTTAAACTTGATAATATATTATCACGTATCTTCTATCACTGATGAGACTCCCCATGCACACATATTTCATATTTTCTTTATATATCACTCTTAATAAATTAACAACATTCCATTTTTATTTCCAATGAAGCCCCACTAGATTCAATAAAAATACATTGGATTTATTATTTCTATCTAAAAATTCATAAGTTAATAAATATTTCTTAATTTAATCGTATGGGAAAACAATTTACCCCAATTATGAAGTGATGAAAGATGAACTACTTTTATCATACTCTATTTTCAAAATATCTCCTTTTTATTTTATTTTATTCAATAATTTCTCAATTCAAAAAACCATTGAATTTACTACAGAATAATGAATACTCATCATAATATATTGAAAAAAATCTTATTTAACTATTTATTCTAGAAAAGAAATTAATTATATACTGATCTAACATGAGTAAATTTTGAGTCTCGCATTCTTATATACACAAATATCATCATTTTAGTTGAAAACTAAAAATCATCAATTATATTTATATCTTAAACTGTATGTATTAACCCTATTGATATTAAATTTTATTATTTCCATACTTTCTATTCCTAAGAACATTTTTATGCATTTTTTACTTCAATTCCATCAACTAATTCTTCAAGATTTTAAAACATTAAACATGTT
Organism: Viscum album; assembly: GCA_963277665.1. Lineage (NCBI taxonomy): Eukaryota > Viridiplantae > Streptophyta > Magnoliopsida > Santalales > Viscaceae > Viscum > Viscum album. Next base: position 930,147,202 of record OY728143.1, on the reverse strand, counting down.
GTTTTGAATTTTTAACATTACTCTTTTCAATTCATACAACTATTTTTCATTTTTCATTTTCTATTTTATGTGAATAAAATATCATTTAACAAAAATAACCATAACATTTAAGAAAACTCTCCAAGAGAGGAGTAGTTTTGGGAATTCAAATTTCTTTTAAGTTTCATTCAAAAAAAAGCTTTAAAACTTTTTAAAGTGATTGAATATATCATTTCCATACACACTAACACACAAACATAGTGTACAAAACATAAATTTATAAGATTCACTACTCAAATAAAAATATACATAAATTTCAAGAATTGGTGTGACCCATGAACACACATTGCACAAGAATCACCTTGAAGGATATAAAAAAGTAACTAATGTCATTTAACTAGTGATATGTAATATGTCTCACAACTTTTGTAATGTTGTCTCAAATAAACATGATATAGAATCTAAATTTCAAAACAATATTGCCTTTATTATTCATAGAATTCCATCAAGTGTTTTTTATACTTTCTTATCTTCTTATTTTTATTCTTCTTCATTATATTCTTCATCTTCTTCCACTTTATATATATATATATATATAAAAATATAAATATCTTATTATGTTTATGATAAACACTACGTGCACGTCTTCTCTACTATAGAATAGAATTCTTGGCACTATTTTGCTGGTAACATTAACTTCAACCATTTTGACTTATCAATTATCTATTTGAACAATCCATGCCATCTAGCCACCCTTGAATATGATTAAGGGACCTAAATAATAAATATTTATTGGTTTTTGAACCATGAACCGATTCAAATTAACATTACTCTAATTCTAGATATTATTTTTTCCATGTAATGACACCTACTATTGTATTATAATATAACATTTTTTCTCTAACTTCTTGAAAATTTCATTTATGTTTATGACATGGCTACCACTAATATGGTGTTATCTTCTACACCTTTAAATTTAAATGATGAACCAAATTCCCATGAATAAGTCACTATAGTGTGACATTTTGAATGTCACTTTTATATAGCTTGATTGTTGTTCATACATAGGTCTAATCATGGTATGATCTCCTAATATACAGTGAAAATAATATTCAATAATTTATTTTATTCTTATAAATCATCGATATAATCTCAACTGAGACTGGTTGTGGCTCAATCACCTCCATCACAACATGGTATCATTTAGCTCATTTTTTTGAAATTCTCACCCAAGACTACTACAGCTTGATTTTTATGTGTAATGATGAAATAAATTTTTCTTATCAAAATATTGAAAATAATATGAATCATGTCATATCACTCTAGCATTCCTCCCATGTCATAATGATTTTTTTATAATATTGTTATAATTAAACATTAATCATGGAATGAACCATTAGGTTTTTAATTAATTTACTCTTCTGATAGAATATTTTAATCTTATCTAGCATGAATTTAATCTCATGTGTCTTAGATTTATTCTCATGATTCCTGCATTGTATTGTCACACAATTTAATTATGGTGTGATTTCTTGTTCAGAATGATAACTTCTCAAGAATTATTTCTAACACCTCCATTCATCCAACCATCCTTAACCTTATAAGATAAATATGTTTTCTATGAATTTAAATAATATTTAAATATTGAAAAAAAAATCCAACCCAATAACCATGTCAAATTTATATCATCTCCATTTATTCTTTGACTATTGGACACAACATCTTCCTTTAACTAGTTCTTAATCACAATAATCTCCCTTTTTATTAAAAACCATTGAAAAAAATTACTTTCAAACACAACACATATAGTAATGAATCTTTATTCAACAACTCTAATCCTACATGAGTGAAATTAGTGTAGGAAATAAGATCGTTGAATAATAATTTCATGTTTTAAATTCAATTGAATTTCATCCTCATATTTATAGAAATTGATACAAAATATGATTAACATCTTAAAAACTACTCTTATTAAACTTTTCAAAACTATTATTTGAACCTATGTATAAAAGTTTTTTGTATACATTCTCAATAAACATGTTAAAATAGTTCACATGTTTCACCAACTCATACATATTCTAAGATCACAACTTCAAACTTTCAAAAAACACACCCTTAATATGTTCTCCCCATAAGAAAACACACATTATTTAAATTTATATTTACCTAATATCCTTTTCACAAAACAATATATATAAAAACATATGATAAGGTATGGATTCATCATACCTTATACTTTTGTGGAAAAAGTTAAAATCCAATCATCAAATGTGATTTTTGAAATGATTTCTTTTGTTGCTTCTTAGTGAACACATCTCCAATGTGATCCCTGGTTGGATAAAACTATAGATTCAACATTAATTACTTTAAAAATTCCTAAATAAAGTTCTATTTATATCATTATGAATGAATAATAATAATAAATTTTATTTCTTGAATGATTTATAGAACTCTAAAAATATCATCCCATGAATAGTGTTAGCTTCACATCTACTTAAAGATCTTCAAATTGAGTCTGTGTCCACATTATATGGATTAACTATTATGTTATAGGAACATATGAAACCTCAAAAATTGTTATGGTAACTACATTATTATTTTTTGTACACTATCAAATACACTGCAGATGCTGAAAAGTGCTTAAGTGTCGGAGAAAGTTCTGAAATGAAAAAGTGAAGTCATATTCAGACCTGGAGACCTGATCTGGAGGGCCCAGAGGTGTTGTGAGAAAAAAATGTTTAAGTGCGTGAAAAAAACATGTACCACGCAGAAAGTACTGGGATTCGCGAAACGTCCTGGCACTGGTGTGAAATAATTTCGCGCATGCGCCCTGTGCGGTTGATATTTCGCACCACCACCTTCATCGTGAAAATCTTTCACACATCCCAGTATTTCACACCCTAGGTTTCCTATAAATAGAATGAGAACCCCTTACTTTTCGTGTCTGAAGAATTCGAACTGCCTCTCGTGCGCGTAATTTGTATTCCTCATGCCTGCAATATGGCTTTCAGGTAAGGTTCTTTTTCATGCCAAGTCGCCTCGGGATTCGCCTTTGCACAAGATCCCCATGGCTTAGACTAAACTCCATCCCCTTAGGGGTCCTTCCATTGCACACCATACTCCTTATTTTTCACACAATCCCTTCCTTTGTGTGCAATCCTCCTTCTTTTTCACGCAATCACTTCTTTTGCGTGCAATCCCTATGAGTCGCGCGCAAAGCCTCAACCCCCTATTTTGTGCAAGCAAAACTGGTTTCGCACCAACCCGGGGCCTTTTCATATCGTACCCCCTTATTTAACGCAAGCCCCAAGGGTTGCGCGCAATCTCCCAGCTCCCTTCACCTCGATGCTCCCCGGGCGCCTCCCCCCCTGCATGAATGCCGGATTCCCTCTTTGTGGGTGCCATTCACAGGTGTCTTGTGCACCCCGGGAATCCGCATAATACATGGTTTTCCCGTGTGACCATCTAGGCTCGTAAGAAGTAACTTCAAAGTCCCTTGGATGATCCTTACCAGTGCTTTGCTTCACCTTATGCTTCTTCTCATTGGCACGCTAATGGAAATTTCTTCTTCGCATAGCCACGCTAACATGGACCCCTCGATGGTTCGCCCTGCGACACCCCATAGCCACGGCCTTTTTGATGCCTTCCCTTCCACAAAGGGCAGAGGGAACTGGTTATGTAACTCCTAGGGGTGCGGAGCCAACCCACCTCGTCTGAGTTGTAGGATGTTAAACTGCCAATCACCTCGTCCTCAACACAAGACGTTAAACTGTGCCCTGGCCCCATACCTCACACGCAGGGTCCCCCCGCCTCAGACATTATCCATGCCCACTAATCTCCACGGGGATGTTTGGTTCAACCCTCAAAGGGGGTGATTTATTGGAGTGGAATTTGTCCACGGGGAAGGGAAGCCACCCTGGTGTAATCCCCTAACCGTTATTGCAGGAGGTAGTGCCCCTATTCCTCCCCACTCCCTCGGCGCCAAGTCCAGCCAAGGGCGTGGTGGGGAATGGTGCTCCCTCCTTTCATCTTCGGTACCCAAGGCCAGTGGAGGATGTGATATGGAACGGGGCCCCTCCTCTCTTCCTGGGTTCCATATCCCTCTCCCGCTACGCTTTTTCTCCCTCAGGCCTCCATCCTAGAGTAAGTCCCGGCACCATGGGCCGCTCAATGTGTAAGCCCCTCTTCGCTTCCCACGGACGCACCCTTCGCGATGGGATAGTCAGGTCTTTGCTGCCTCTTGTTTCTCACACCGAGCATGACTCCCGTGAGCTTAGAGTGACCACCAACCATGACACACCATTAGCTACCTCAGAGCGTAAGCCCCAAATTCCCTCTTCTCGCATAATGTTAAACTTTATACCCGAACTACGAGGACTTTGATCCGTTCTAAGTCATGGTATGTAGGAAGCCTCCATGAGGTTCAAGCCCCACCACCTTGGGTCATCTCAGAATGTAAGCCCCAACCATCCTGAACTATAGGGACTTTGATTTGTGCTAATTCATGGTACGTAGGAAGCCTCCGCGAGGTTCAAGACCCACCACCTTGGGCCGTCTCAGAGCATAAGCCCCAACCAACCTGAACTATAGGGACTTTGATCCATGTTAAGGCATCGTATGTAGGAAGCCTCCACAAGGTTCAAGCCCGCCAAACCATTAGCCCCAACCGTCTCCAATTCATTATGTCAAGCCCCATTTCCACCTTGGGCTGCCTCGAAGTGTATGCCCCGATCCACCTGGACCCCAGGTCCCTATTCATGATAGTTCACCGACTCCACCTTGGGCCACCTCAGAGTGTAAGCCCCAAATGCCCCTTTCCTGCATGACGTTAAACTGCATTCCATCCCGAACTACAGATACTTTGATTCGTGCTAAGGCATGGTACATAGGAAGCCTCCATGAGGTTCAAACCCACCACCTGGTCATTCTAACTCCATTCACGTCGATTCTCCAACACCATGGGCCGCCTCAGAGTGTAAGGCCCCATACCCATCCTTCATGATGCTAAACTGTATTCGCCACTCGAACTACGTGGACTTTGATTCCCTGCCACGGGGATATGTAGGAAGTCTCTTTGAGACCCAAGCCCAAAGCCACCACTCATCCTGATTCTTACCCGGGCTGCCACATCCCGGTGGTATCATGCCACTTCACTCCCCATTCCCCTCCACAGCATTCGGGAAGCTTCCCATGTGCTGGCCCCAACATCGGTGTTCCCTCCAGGGGGTTCTTCAATCTGATCTACTCTAGCTAGTGTTTTGATCAGTTTGTTCCTTCTCCACTGGATGTTAAATTTGTGGCATACCCTGTGTCAAACATGGGAAGCTGAGGAAAACCTTAGATACATGCCAATGGCATTCAATTCCCCACGTTTGATGTGGGGTGCCTCGAGCTTCTGCGCCCTCAAGAAGCCCTATGATAAGGTACAGAAGACATACATGCCAATCCCCAGCGTCAAGACACGCCAGTCATACCCCAACATGACAACTCTCCTAACTGAAGGTTGCGGCCCTGATTGGACCCCTTGGAAGGTCCTGATAGAAGTGGCATAATTAACTGGTGTCCATGAAGATATGGCACCAGGAAGAGCTTCACGAATTACGTTTTAAATATATGAGGGTGACCCGGACTAGGTGATGAGCTCTGAGGAGGAATCCACATAAGGAAGAACCGATATCCCATCATCCAGTTTCGATCAAGGAGCAGACATCCCTGAATAAGGAGTGGATGTTTCCCGCATTTGGAATGCAGGAATATGGGGCAACAGCAGCGCGTCCTCTGCGTGATGGATGTGCGCGCACCCCAGCAAAAGTGTCAAAAATAGAAAATGGTGAACCTGACACAAATCTCCTCTCCTCACCTTGGATTATAGTAGCGTTCAAGACATCAATGGATAATCATGTCGTCTAACCTCGCCATCCGGTACTAGGTCCCACCAAACAGGCCTGACGTGAAACTCACCAGAAGTTGGTACAGTCAGGATATTGAGCATTCTGTTCTGTGACATTGTCTGCATGGATCCCTCTTGCCGACCACGGAAGATGGAATAGAGTTGGGGCACTGGGTGTTGATTCCTTTTCCTAGCAGTATTAATGAGTTCCTCTATCTACTTCAAGAATCAAGTCATTGCATCCGGAGCTCGATCACCTTCCCGGCAGGGCAGGGGCAGGGGAAATATCGACGTGGCTACCACATGCAGTTCTACCTCTTCTACGACAGCCACGACCGGCACGACTGCTGGGCACCCACTCCCCCTCTCCCCATCGGAGATCATCCAGCAAAGGATAATCAATGACCTTGTATGCAGGTATGAGGAGGAGGGGGTCATCCCCTCCAGGGATATGGCCCACCTAGATCTTGCGACATATACGCCTCACCGTCCATGCCGCCCCCGAGGGCCACGCAGGGAGCCACTGCTCCCCACCCCAACATTCAATCGCTTTGGTAGCTTGTCCCTGGAGCGCCTCGACAGCTCCCTCCCCTATGTCGACGAAGTAGGAGGTATCCGGGTTAGCCCGATCGGAGTCCCGCTTCAAGGACTCACGGCGAGGGCCCCCACCAGGCCATGTCAGCACTGTCGCCCGGTTCCCCGAGCCGAGGATTAGGTAGTCCACGCGCCTGCACCACTGGATCCAGTCCACCTGACCCGATGCCAGTTTCAGTCATGAGATGAATAAGACGTTTGTTGTGGGGTGTCAATGTCAGTGATTAATGTGTCCCAAGCCACGGCTGGTTCATATCCCCAAATCCATGCATACGTTGAGCAAGGGCAGCTATACGCCCGACCCAGATCGAGGCCCCAACCACCCCATGAGAAGGTTTGGTTGACTCTCCCAGTCGCCAGCACAGGTGATGGTCACCGTGGACCAATATGTAGCAGTGCCACCTAGAGCGGAGGCTCACTTCTCACCACCACTACAGAAGGTGCGGGCCCTCCCTGCTTCCAACCTCGGCTTGGAGGTCTACCCCGTGCCACCTTCAACCCAAGTGAGGGTCTTCCCCATGATAGAAAAACTTCATATGGGGGTCTCTCACATGCTCACTACATTATATATGGGGTCACTCCCCCTGCCGCGGACCACGAGTATCAACACATCGCATATCCAGCCACTCGCCGACATGGAGGTCCTCCCTATGTCCTCATGCCTATCGGCGAAGGTCCTCCTCACCCCAACAATCGGAGAGGTGGAATCCAACCCCACTTAACCAATGCCCAGCATAGAGGTCCTCCCTATGTCCCTTTCAACATTTTTCCTGGTGCTCCTTGCACCCCGGCTTCCTTGGGTGGAAACTTTCTCTACCCCGGCAATAGTACAGCTGGAGGACCCCATGTTGGAAATCTTCCCTTCCCTGAAGAACCATCCAGAGGTAGGAGAGCAGGTCACCACCACCGCAAGAGGAATCTTGGGGAAGGCCGGGCAGGAATCAGGCAGGTCCACTTCTCAGACTCCGAGGCGGAGTACGATTCAGCGCAGGATCCCTCCCTTCAGTCCACCGAGTCAAGGGATAAGGCAGGAACGAGGTGTATCCGCCTCATTCTCCCGGAATGAAAGATCCACAGGATCCCTTCTTCCCTCCGAATGTATATCCAGAGGCTGACCTCGCAGTCGCCACCATCATCTCCGGAATCCCCCTCTACCTAAGAGCTATTTTGGAGGTCAATGATGGAAGAGTCGGGGCATAACCCACCCCCGGCAGACACTACTACTATGTCAAGATCTCTGGTTGTAGTTCCATCCTATAGTGACATGGTGGCTAGGTCATTTCAATCCTTAGGGGATAGCCCAATATTCAGCGGTCAATCAGCTCGTTCGCCGTATTCTCCACCAGCCATCTTGCCATCCCAGCGGCCCACCTCAGCGTCGCTGCCAGTTCCTCAGCCACCCTTAGTTGACGAGTGGGGAAATCATAGTCCAGAACCTAGATCTGAGCCGGGAACTTCTGGACCATCCTAGCAGCAGGCCACTTCCCTGAGAAGTTTTGGCCGGTCACAGGATCGAATTTTGGTATGCCAGAATCGCTCACCCTGGAGGAGTTTGAATGTTTCCACCATACCCTCTAGGCGACTCACCTCCGTCTTCGCCACCAGTGGGTGAATTATCCCAGGAGCCAAGAGCACCTTGAAGGCATTGATGAACAATGTCGTCTGGTTGACCTGACCACACTCCCTGCGCTCCGACACCCTGAGTCACCTGGCCACCACAGGGCCCTCCAATAACAGTGTGTTCAGAGTTTTCAAGTACTCTGCAGAGTTGTCGAGGAGGCTACCCCCCACGTGCAAGTCTGTGGTTGGGGGCAGTACGCTTCTCTCCTCTTCAGTGTGATTCGCCGGCAGCCTGACTCACTTGGCGGTAGTGAGTACATGCCCCCAGGAAGAGTGGAAGTCAACGTGACCGATCTGACAAGAGAGTCGAATGAGCTGGGACTTCTTGATGGGGGCATCCCCCCTGAGGACGTGCTGCCATTGGACCCATCAGGAAGGATTACTCACCAACAGAGGAACCTCCTAGGTCTCCCTCCACCAACCGAAGCATTGGTACTAAGCCGGAATGTTAGTAAAGGCAAAGAGAATGTTGGAGCTGTCAAGCACTCGGACCCATCGGCCTCAGTGTAGAAGAAGGAAGAGGACCCCGAGAAGGTCGCACTACGCCAGGAGCTTGCTGAGCAGAAGAAGTTAGTCGATGAACTTTTGGCTGAACACATTGTAGAATAGCAACATGACTATGGTGATCCTAGGCCGGGGAAGTAGGGGTAGGAACAACTACCCATCGGTAAGATTCTCCTAGGAAACCCTGATCAAGCCATATTTGCTGATAGGGTGGAAGCTGGAGCTCACAGCAAGAGGGAGCGGTATGTCTCGTTGAACCCACCCGAATGACACGACCACCCAAGGAACCCCATCCGGGCTCCTCCAGTAGCCCCAAGGGTCACTCCACCAGTCGCTCCATAAGTCGTTGAGCTCAGTTACCACATTGAAGAGCCTGACAGTGCGCTCGTGGTTAGGGATCCTTGTCAGGACCAGGACCCCCGTCCGGATGATCCAATGGTGGCACTCATCGCCCGCCTAGAAGCTTTGGAAATGTGACAAGTGGTTGTCCCACCAGATGGAAAAACATACCCGGCATGGGTGGATGAATGTCGGCACCCCCGGGATTCAAAAATCCCACTTTCTCCCCCTTTAATGGTAAGGGGGGGCCCACCGTAGCACCTGTCCCACTTCAACTCGAGGTGTGGGCCTATGTTAAGGACCCCAGCATAGCAGGAGGCCGCCAAGCTCCGTTTCTTTGTTCAGACACTGGAGGGGCCGGCATTATTTTAGTATAGACAACTCCCCGTTGGATCTGTGACAAGCTAGGAGGACCTTCGCAGGTATTTCCTTTACCAGTTCAGCTCTACCATCTGAAAGATGAACATCGTATACCTCTTTAGGTGCAAGAAAAGGCCTGATGAGCGAGTCGCGGACTTCTTCACCCGGCGGAAGAGGCTTAAATACTCCATTGACATGTCGCTGACTCGGGAACAATTAATAACGATGTGTGTGGGGAATGTCAAGATGGAACCGGTTCCCTCCCTAATCACTTAGAATTATCCTGTAGGGTTCTGAGACTTCTTGGATAAGGCCCAGTGCCTCGAAGAATCCCTGAAACAGGCTATCCATGCACGCCTGCTACCCCCTGCAATTCTAGCAAGGAGGGTTGCTATAGTCAAGCCCGCCGTCGTGGCCTAGATAGAGGCCCCCATGCAGCTATAACTGATACCAGTGGAGCCATCTCCATATCCTCATAGAGGCCCTCCACCGTGGGCACAGTTTCCAGCCCAGTAGTGCCCGCCCCAGAATCGGCAGGCGCCTCCGCGTAACGCGCCGCCACCACCTTGGCGAGATAATCAAGTTCTGCCCCCTCAGGAGGCTCCTCCGGCCCCCCTTCAGGGTCAGGCTCCTAGAGCCCCCTTTCCAGATAGAAGTAATCAGACATACTCATTTTATGAGGCTAAGGTCCCCAACTACTTCCGCAGTGCCTTAGAGCAGAGAATCGTACGACTGCCTGAGTGTTGAAAGCCGGAAGAGGCACATCTCATTGATCATCCCAACTACTGCCCTTATCACCAGATCCTAGGTCACACCATCAAGAAATGCTATGTGTTCAAGTACTAGCTCCAAGACCATATTAACAACAACATAGTCAGGTTGGGCCCAGCCCCGACACAAGTGGAGGGTGTCTTTGTGAGATCAGATAGCAATGGTGATGACAGAGGCGAGTGGCAGCAGGTTCCTGACCGCGGGTCCCAGAAGTATAACGACTGGATGTCTCACAGGCTGGTCGCCCATGCCCATGGCATTATTCGTGCATGCCTGAATCAGTTGAATCCTTTAGAAGCTGCGGCCACCACTTCTGTATCATCATCCCAGCAGGCCTCTTCCCATAAGAACAAGCATCGGCGGTGCAAGAAGAAGCAACGTGCCCCGCCAATACCATCGTCGTCTCATACTCTTGGTGACTTCATTCCCCCGGAGATGGGAATCTAACCCAGAATCTACCCAGTGGTGGATGATTCATCAAGTGACAGTCAAGGGTATGCTTCGGTTAACACCGTCGAGTTGGTAAATCCCTATATGACTCCCGATAAGGGGGAGCACCAGACGAACCTCTCCAATGTCCCAAGCCAATGCCAACATTGGTTGAACCGTGACCATATGGGTTGTTGGGGCATGTCATTTGGAACCTCCAGCCAGGTCGTGCATGCCACTGAGACCAGACAGCAGGTCCAGCGCAAAACTCAGCACACGCATCCTCTTCATCCGGTGTCGACAGGCCTGCCTCCGCCACTGTTTGTGCTACGGGATCAGGCAGAGCCACTTCGGCCGTATCGCGACCAGCTTCTCCCCACTACAAGCCGATCTTAGTCACCCAGTCCTCATCTGGCATCTACCCTCCGAGCTTAATTTAGTGAGTAGCGGGATGTCCCCAGTACCAGTCAGTTGTCAGTCCAGCTGGTAGGGTCCGCCATCCCTTCCATCATAGAGCGGCCTCCTGTAAACAGAAGTATGCACCTGGAACAGAAGTATGATGTTCTGAATCACCTCGCCATCATCCCCGCAAGGTTCTCCATCCTTGAATCCCTTCGTATGTCACCAGATATGCACGAAGCACTCACCAAGGCTTTAAGAAGCCCCATCCAGTTTGAGACGGAGGTAGCAGCTGTAGAAGCCTTCCATGCTGAAATAGTTGATAATGTCGAATGTCATGTCATCATCTCGTTCTCAAGAGAGGCTGAATGCTCCCCCATACAGGTGCACATTTTCCCACTGTATATCACTGGCCAATTCAATGGCGTGGAGGTTCACTGCTATCTCGTTGACACTAGCTCTAGGATCAACCTTATCCCAACCAGGACACTATGGAAGCTAGGGTTATCTGAAGATGACCTGACTCCCTCCGATTTAAGGATCCAGGGATATGACAGGATAGAGCAGAAGTCGGTCGACAAGATCCTTGTAAATACCTAGTTCAGTGGCCTAGTTTCCAGTACTGAATTTATGTTTGTCTCCCAGGACACTGTGTATAACGCATTGATGGGTAGTCCATGGCTCTATCTGCACGCGGTTTTCCCCTCTTCATATCACCAATGCCTCAAGTACTCCCTTAATGGTTGAGTAGGCATACTCCAAGGTGATGAATCTCCTTTCGCCTCTTGTGAAGCCCACTACTTGGATGTTCATTATTATAAGATAAAGGATAAGAAAGTCTAGGAAAGTGAGTTTGATCTCGTTGTCTCTACGACCGACCCTTGTACAGGCCTGAATAACGCCTACGTCATCCCGATCCATTGGTTGGAGGCCACAACCCCCGATATGGCGCAGTGTTTTGTCATTTCCGGGATAAGGGGGAATCATGATCCCAAATCCAGGTGGCATCGGAGGATCACTTCGTATTCTTATACGAACTAGGATCCGGTGATCCTGGAGCCTCCCACTCCCATCAGGTATCGAGATGTCCGGCTCATGGCAATGGAAGTCCATCATACTTGTTTGTTTCACCAGGCTGGGATAAGTCAGCTCTGACCGACGCGCCACTACTACTTTTATATTATCAATCGTGGCCCCTTAGACCGAAGACCAGATGGGATCGGGTATACGGCCTTCATAGACATGGTCTAAGTGGTTCCAGAGTACCTTGATGCAATGACCACGGCCGCACAAGCGGGTAGCAGCCTCCCATCAGGGTTTGGTAGCTCAGAAGAAGCATCCCCTGTGGAGGATCCCTCCATAAGTAGAGAAGAAGATATAGAGGACACTCCCCCTGCCTTTGAGGAAGGCATCTCAACCACGGTCGATGAGTTGGTACAGGTGAACCTCGGGAGTGAGGCTAATCCAAGACCCACATTGATCAACACTGCTATGTCTCTTGAGGAGCAGCAGCGGTACGTAGGCTTTCTCAAATAGCACCATGATGTATTCTCCTGGAGTTACGACGAGATGCCAGGACTAGATCCTCAGGTTGTAAGGACTCGGCCTTACAACATTACTTAATCTTGAATTAAATGAATAATTCACATTGAGGATATTTTTAGGTTTAGAGTTTTAGAGTATTAGGACATAACTATTACATCTCAAAGATTACAAGGTAGACACATCTACTCAGTTTCCATTTCTTTCACAAAATATAAACTCTTGAACAAAATATTCATGTCTAGTTCCATGTTTTAGACATCATGGCATTTCCTTGATCCCATCCTTGGCAATATTCCACTTTAAGTCATGTGGAAAACATTTCAAAAACTTGGGATGAGCACAAAAATCTCAGTAAGGGATATAAAAATGCAGAAAGGAAACATTAGTCCATGTATACATAAGAATCAATGAAAACACACTTTACTCATAAAACATAATCACTTTAACATACCTCATGAAATCATAAGATTTATGAATAACTCATAGAAATCATAAGACATAAAAGTAACTTGAGGCATTCATAACATTCTTACGTAGGGAGTAACCCTCATGGTTACGTTTGGAATACCCATCACAGTATATTCCCAAAATCTATTTGGAGAAACCTTAGCGTTTAACTCCTTCACGTTACCCAATGCATTAGAGATCTATTATGGGCTCACCCACCCTTAGTTTATCACTGAACTACCCGTCTTCATAAACAATTCCCAAGAACCATAACATAATCGTATCACATAAAACATGCAACAAGAAAACATAACATTTACACATTTCAATCACAAGATATCAAAAACACAATGATATAATCAACAAATTAGCAAAATCAGTTTCAATACCAAAATAAAATAAAATTAAAACATGGTATTTATTTTTCATTTAAAAAAAGTTATGGCTTGTAGAGGAAGCCGAAACTCAAATAATGGTCATGACGGCGGAGAAGTCATTGTCGCCACATACATAAGAAAAAACAATTCCCTTTTTCCATTTAGTAAAATGCTTCATATAAAAAGATTCTTTTGAATAAATGTAAAATTCAATGGGGTTTATACACCGTATAAAATAAAGTTGTGTATAAAACAAAATATTCCTCAATGAAAGGAGATTGAGATGAAGTCCCTTACTACTTTGAAGATTTTAAAATTTTAAACCATTAATATACATATAAATAAATCCTTAAAAATCATTTTGAAAACATGGATATTAATGAGAAATATTTATAATAATAAATCATTAAAATATTTAAAACGATATTTTAGTTAAAGAGTTTTTAACAAAATGAGAAACACTTGAATACAAATAATTGAGGAATAACATTTAATCATAAATTTATAATATCATGAGAATAAAGGGATTCATGATATAATATGCCAAAGGACAGTATATACACCATATAAGAGTGAATTGGTGCATAACAACAATGAAGTCTCAATAGAAATGTAAAATGAGATGAAATCCCTTATAAAGAAGGTATCCTTAAATTAAGGATACATCAATCTCATAATTATGTGTGAAAAATATAAATACACCCAATATAAGTGGATATTAAGTTTAAAACAACCAAATATAATTCACACATATTCATAGGATGACATATTCAATAACTACAAGTTGAACCCAAAGAAATCAAAATTGGGTTAAGAAGTTCCCTTGTAAAAATTCGACAGCCTAATGACGTCACTTTAAAATTTAGAAAACGAGTTGATGAGACAAAAAGGTTATCTCAACACTTGGAAATAAATTTTACATAAATATGGATATATAATAACATATCCCAACACATTAAGATGTAAATTAAAAGACCTAACAAAAAGAAGTCTTTTAAAAAGAGGAGGGTGAAAGGTTCCCTTACCGACTTGGGTAACTTTCGAAACGTACACCCCATGAAAGAAGGGATATACAACATTGATGTAAATAATCATAAAAGAAATTATATTACACAAATAGTAGAATAATGGGCAGTACATACACCAATCAAAGTAAATGGTGGCAAATGTAGCATAAATCCCACGGGAATAAAAGTGAGATGAAAAATCCCTTACGAAAACTCGGCAGCCTAACGGTGCCACTTAAAACTTCCAAAAATGGATTTATGAGATCAAATAGGGTCTCTCATAATATGAACATAAAATGTACAGAATGAGGAATATAAAATAGCATCCTCAAACATAAGAAATATGATATTAAAATAAATGACATAAAAGAGAGTACTTAAAAACAAAGAGAGAGGTAGGATCCCTTACCTCAAGTCTGACTTGTCTTGTTTGTTTCTTTATATTCATGAATAATAAACTAGAGTTAATTTCTACTTTATTAAGAAAATTTTTCAAGTTCATTATTTATTTTAAATAACTTATTACCATGTTATGAACATTATGTAATTATTTAAGTTAATAACGGTCGTTTTGTCGATCATTGGTACTTGAGTCAAAAATAAACTTCTTATAATTACAAGTTGTTCATGTGGTAAAATATACATTATATCCAGAATTATATTCATGATGTATATATCATATATATCATATATATCCATTATATACTTGAATTTATAATATTACAAAACATTTAGATGTAAGAAATGAAATGCACCGTTCATGGAGACGGTAAGCCGTACGTACGCATGAACGCTACTTTCATTTCTATTTCGTATTTAATGGAATTAAGACTAAATGAGATATATATATATATATTATAATTTAAGTATAATATATATGTTATATAGGTCACATAAGTTCATTAATTTCATTCTTTATACATTCCATGTATTTCATGAACGAGTCACATCACTTGAGGGGGCAGTAGTCCACACTTCCTCAAATGAAATTATCGCATTTGCACAACATTGAAAGCATAAAGGTATGTTTTAAATGTAAAATACAGAAGCATATAGAGGAAATAAATATAATATATATCATAAATAAATACAGTTCCATCATAATGGCCACCATGAGAGGTGTTAAAAGAAGATTGAACAATCATCATTTCGTGAGGCAGAAATTTTCCATCTACAGAAACAGTATGTTCTTTAACCATTAGATGAAGGTGTGTGTAAGTGTAGCTAAAATACTTCTCATAAAAACATCCTAGTATATTTAAGATACTTTTTGGTTACAAAAGAAAGGAAAAAAATATTTTAGGGGGTTGGAGGAGCAAAATAAAACAAAAGAACACAAGTGAAGACATTACCTTTAAATCGGGTAACTCCTCTTGGTTTGAACCAAAAGGGTTTCTTGAAGAGCTTTCTGCCTAAGGTAAGTCTTCTAGGATAAATAGAGGTATGTGGAGAGATAAAATGAGCAGATTTTGGTCGATAAAAATTCTTGAGAGGTGTGGGTAAGGGGGTAGAGGTGGGGGCCTTTTATAAGAGGGAGGAGGGGCACTCTTGGAATGTCAAGAAATGTTACTTTATTATAAAATGCGTTTCGGATTTTAAAGGTCCCAAAATGATATTTTCTAGTATAAGGTGATAAGGTTTTTATATCCAACCATCTAATAGGTTTTTTACAAGTGTAGGTCTTAGATTTTACATTATCTTTTCATTTTATTTAAATCGTCCATTAATGAGGTAATTGTTGCATCATCATGTTGTCATAAATAAGTTAATTTATTTAATGTCTAAAAATTATAAAAAAAATACCATGATGCAGGAAATATTTTTAGCCTTCCAATGAATATTTATAGTCTAAGATATCATTTACACAGACAAAACTAAAATTTTTTTACTTGGGTGATACATATATTGGTTATACTTTTCTTTTAAAAACATAAAATGATAAAGTGTCACTATCACCCAAAAGTGATTCCATGGGGTCCCAAAGTTTGGTACAAGGCGTCCCATAGTCGGCCATGACACAACCAGTAGTATTAGGAAGCATGTTGGGGTCATTTTATATTATTATGATATTATTTTATTACCCTTAACTACCTAATTACTAATTAATCACAATAATTAAAGATAATTACTGTCGTTATTATTCATAATGTCCAAAAAAAGTGTCTTAATTATATAATTTGGACCTTATGATTAAAAATATGAAATCCATTTTATCAAATTCCAAACACAAAAATTTTAGTAATTAATTTAAAATAATTCTCGTTGTCAAAACCAAAGACGGGTTTTTAGGAAGTAAAATCTATCAAAAGATTGATTTGCTTTTACATCCAATTTATAAGTGAAATTACATCCAAAGACCAAAATTGTATTAAATTATAAAAAAATAATTAAATTACACCTTAAGACCAATTAAAATTATAATCTTACTATATAAATAAATCGGATGAAAAGGCGGTTTTTAATTAAAATGCAGTATTTTTCACTATTCATTAAAAATGAACATTTGTCAGAAAAGTACCAAAAATTCACCCTAAGATTTATTTTATATTCTAAATTAAAAAATTATATCAATTTTACCAAATTAAAAACATATAAGTTGCATTAATTAATTTTATAATCAATTCCCGTTGTCAAAACAAATAGCATGTTTTTAAGAAATAACATCTATCAAAATATTGACACTTGTTTATGTCCATTTTCAAAGTGAAATTAATTATAATGACCACCATTGGATTAAAAGTTAAAAATATATTCTTATTTCACTTTAAAACAGATTAAAAAGATAATCTATCCATAGAAATAAAATAGATGAAAAAGCAGTTTTGAAGTAAAATGTAGTATTTTCCATTATTCTTTAAAAAATGAACATTGTCAGAAAAAAACCAAAAATTTCTCCGAAGTAAATTTCAATGCCCCAATTATAAAGAAGGATTTTATTTTGTCAAATATGAAATATAAAAGTGACAAAAATTATATTTAAAAAAAGGTTCACCATTAAGAGGTGGTTAAAACAATCTTTTAAAATTATAAGAGTATTTATTCTTAAAATTAGATCCATTTGAATTTTAAGACTCTAAAATTTATTGGATAAATGTAAAAATATTTAACAAACATATGTAATCACTTTTTAGTTAGTTCTGTTCATTACCGCCATTACAACGGCTATGCATTAACTACCATTTAAAATAATACTATTATATTATTTGCGTGTAATGTAAGATTTCAAAGAAACTCATTGTTGCGTATTGGGTACTCCATTGAACATAGAATTCCATTTAAAGTAATATTAATATTTTATTCATAAATATTAATAAATATTAAAATTTCATATTCTTTATTTACCTGGGATGTTACATCATTCCCCCCTTTTGGGAATTGCGTCCTCGTAATTTTAAAATTGGGATCGGAAACTTCATTGAAAGTCCCACATCGGAACAAGAGTCGATAAAACTATCACTTTAAAAGAAAGAAAGAGAAGTATAGAGGTCACCCGAGTTAACCCATACTAGGATTCCATTTCGGAAAACATGGATATGGAAGAAAAAACAAAGGGTCATGTTCTAAGGGAGAGTGATAGAAAACATGTTTAGGAGAAAGTTAACCACCAGAAAATCACAAACTTGTGATGGGTTAAACGGTATTTGATTCCCCAGTAGGAAAAGTTAACAGAAAACATTTTAGTTTTAAGTTACTTTTCATTGAGGAATTTATTTATGAGATTAACTAAATCATAAGGAAACATACTTACTTGTCATATTGAATTTCAACTTTTACTAGATTTCTTACACAAACTCATATTTTCTCCAAAAGATGATCATTTAGGAAGACTTGTTCATATTAAGAGTAATATAATAAACTTCTTGAGAATCACCTAATCCACAAAAGAGAACTATATATTTCCCAAGTCCTTAGACCTTAACCAAAACTAAAATTGTTAGTACGAGATAAGATAATACCAAAAAAGGATAATCCTTTATAAAAAGAAACACTACTCTTAATCTCCAAAAATTTTCCAACAAAACCCAAAGATCATCAAAGACCATTCAATAAACAGTTATCCATAAAATTATTCAAAGTAAACCAAACTAAGATTGAAACCCAATTATTTGAAGTATTTAATCACATAATCTTCTAAGGTAAATATTAACATTTATCTCCAAATAACATCAGTTACACTTAAAGTCTCATATTGAAAAGTAATTAACCTAATCATATATCCTCCATGATAGGTCAATAATTTCCTAGATAATCGAAAATCAACTTATTCTTGATTCATAATATCATCTAACTAAAAACATAATTAGTTATACTAACCAGGGACTTCACATAGTCCAGTGGTAGGCGATAAATACCAGTCACACTTTGGTTGTGGGTTCGATTCCCGTAGCTTTTTTCGACACGACGGGTTGTCACACGGTCTGTGTGTTGTCCTTTTTCCAAAACTATATAATTCTTAAAACATTCCACAAAAATAGATAAAATAATCATAGCATAATTTAACCTCAATTTTACCCCATGCCTTTCATTTTCCATCATATAGTAACCCATAATTACCTCAAAAGTAAGGATCATATAAACCCTAATGGTTACCATTATAATTATTACCTAAACTTCCACATTGAGTTGGTTCTCTCATACATAATGCATCAGAGAACTCACAAAGGTTCAAGTGGTTAATCATGACTTCTTGATAGTTGGTTTATAATAACCACGAGATTCCTCATTGAATCCCCCATTTCATCCAGTCTCTTAATCAGAGAACCACCACAGTTTCCTTCAAACCCATTGTCACTTTGGTGCCTACTAGATCCATCCATTTACTAAAACCAAAAATGTTAGTGTGAGTATATCAACAAAATTATCATTTACTAAATAGGAAGATAAACACTAAGATATAATTATAAAAGTTATCTCAAACTCATTCCAACTTTCATAAATAACAATGACTCTATCTAATATAATAACCATTATGGTTATACACAACCTGACACTTATGCTTAAACAACACTCTATCCTCTAAATTTATCTAAACTGACCTTTGATACCAAATATAAGGACCCGACCTTACAACATTACTTAATATTCAATTAAATGAATAATTCACATTGAGTATCTTTTTAGGTTTATAGTTTTAGAGAATTAAGACATAACTATTACATCTCAAAGATTATAAGGTAGACACATCTACTCAGTTTCCATTTTTTTCACAAAATATAAACTCTTGAACAAAAGAGTCATGTCTAGTTCCATGTTAGACATCGTGACATTTCCTTGATCCCATCCTTGACCGTATTCCACTTTAAGTCATGTGGAAAACATTTCGAAAATGTGGGATGAGCACAAAAAGCTTAGTAAAGGATATAAAAATACGGAAAGGAAACATTAGTCCATGTATACATAAGAATAAATGAAAACACACTTTACTAATAAAACATAAGCACATTAACATACCTCATGAAATCATAATATTTATGAATAACTCATAGAAATCATAAGACATAAAAGTAACTTGAGGCATTCATAACATTCTTACGTAGGGAGTAACCCTCATGGTTACGTTTGGAATACCCATCACAGTATATTCCCTAAATCTCTTTAGATAAACCTTAGCGTTTAACTCCTTCGTGTTACCCAATGCATAGGAGAGCTATCACGGGCTCACCCGCCCTTAGTTTATCACGGAACCACCCGTCTTCCTAAACAATGCCCAAAAACCATAACATAATCGTATCATATAAAACATGCAATAAGGAAACATAAAATTTCCACATTTCAATCACAAGATGTCAAAAACACATTGATATAATCAACACATTATAAAAACCATTTTCAATACCAAAATAAAATAAAAGTAAAACATGGTATTTATTTTTCATTTAAAAAAATTATGGCTTATACAGGAAGCTGAAACTCAAATAATGGTCACGACGGCGGAGAAGTCATTGTCGCCACATATGTAAGACAAAAATATTCCCTTTTTTCATTTAGTAAAACTCTTTGCATAAAAATATTCTTTTAAATAAATGTAATAGTCAAAGGGGTTTATACACCGTATAAAAGAAAGTTGTGTATAAAACAAAATATGCCTCAATGAAAGGAGATTGAGACGAAGTCCCTTACCACTTTGAAGCTTTTAAAATTTTAAACCATTGATATCCATATAAATAAATCCTTAAAAACATTTTGAAAAAATTGATATTAATGAGAAATATTTATAAGAATAAATTATTAAAATATTTAAAATGATATTTTAGTTAAAGAGTTTTTAACAAAATGAGAGACACCTGAATACAAATAATTGAGGAATAACATTTAATAATAAATTTATAATATCATGAGAATAAAGGGATTCATGATATAATATGCCAAAGTATAGTATATACGCCATATAAGAGTGAATTGGTGCATAACAACAATGAAGTCTCAATAGAAATGTAAAATGAGATGAAATCCCTTATAAAGAAGGTATCCTTAAATTAAGGATAAATCAATCTCATAATTATGTGTGAAAAATATAAATACACCCAATATAATTGGATATTAAGTTTAAAACAACCAGATATCATTCACACATATTCATAGGTTGACATATTCAATAACTACAAGTTGAACCCAAAGAAATCAAAATTGGGTTAAGAAGTTTCCTTGTAAAAATTCGACATCCTAACGACGTCGCATTAAAATTCAGAAAACGAGTTGATGAGACAAAAAGGGTAACTCATCACTTGGAAATAAATTTTACATCAATAAGAATATAGAATAACATATCCCAACATAGTAAGATGTAAATTAAAAGACCTAACAAAAATAATTCTTTTAAAAAGAGGTGGGTGAAAGGTTCCCTTACCGACTTGGGTAACATTCGTAACGTACACCCCATGAAAGAAAGACTATACAAGATTGATGTAAATACTCATAAAAGAAATTATATTACACAAAGAGTAGAATAATGGGCATTACATACCCCACTCAAAGGAAATGGTGGAAAATGTTGCATAAATCCCACGGGAATAAAAGTGAGATGAAAAATCCCTTACAAAAACTCGGCAGCCTAACGGCGCCACTTAAAACTTCCAAAAATGGATTTATGAGATCAAATACGGTCCCTCATAATATGAACATAAAAAGTAAATAATTATTAATATAAAATAACATCCCCAAAAATAATAAATATGATCTTAAAAGAAATGACATAAAAGAGAGTACTTAAAAAGAAAGAGAGAGGTAGGATCCCTTACCTCAAGTCAGACTTGTCTTGTTCGTTTCTTTATATTCCTGAATAATAAACTAGAGTTAATTTATACTTTCTTAAGAACATTTTTCAAGTTCATTATTTACTTTATAGCACTTATTACCATGTTATGAACATTATGTAATTATTTAAGTTAATAACGGTCGTTTTGTCAATCATTGGTACTTGAGTCAAAAATAAACTTCTTATAATTACAAGTTGTTCATGTGGTAGAATATCCATTATATCAAGAATTATATTCATGATTTAGATATCATATATATCATATATATCCAGTATATACTTTAATTTATAATATTACATAACATTTAGATGAAAGAAATGAAATGCATCGTTCATGGAGACGGTAAGGCGTATGTACGCATGAACGATACTTTCATTTCTATTTCGTATTTAATGGAATTAAAACTAAATGTGATATATATATATATATTATAATTCCAGTATAATATATATGTTATATAGGTCACATAAGTTCATTAATTTTATTCTTTATACATTCCATGTATTTCATGAACGAGTCACATCACTTGAGGGGGCGGTAGTCCACACTTCCTCAAATGAAATTATCATATTTTCACAACATGAAAAGCATAAAGGTATGTTTTAAATGTAAAATACAGAAGCATAGGGAGGAAATAAATATAATATATATCATAAATAAATATAGTTCCATCATAATGGCCCCCATGAGAGGTGTTAAAAGAATATTGAACAATCATCGTTTCGTGAGGCAGAAATTCGCCATCCACAGAAACAGTATGTTATTTAACCATTAGACAAAGGTGTGCGTAAGTTTACCTTGAATAATTATCATAAAAACATCCTAGTATATTTACGATATTGGTGTTTTTACAAAATAAAGGAATAAAAAGATTTTAGGGCGTTGGAGAAGAAAAATAAAACAAAATAACACAAGTGAATACATTACCTTTAAATCGGGTAACTCCTCTTGGTTTGAACCAAAAGGGTTTCTTGAATATCTTTCTGCCTAAGTTAAGGCTTCTAGGATGAAGAGAGGGATGTGGAGAGATACAATGAGCAGAGTTTGGTCGAGAAAAAGGATTGAGAGGTGTGGGTAAGGGGGTAGAGGTGGGGGCCTTTATAAGAGGGAGGAGGGGCACTCTTGGAAAGTAAAGAAATGTTACTTTATTATAAAATGAGTTTCGGATTTTAAAGGTCCCACAATGATATTTTCGAAGATAAGGTGATAAGGTTTATAAATACACCCATCCAATAGGTTTTTTACAAGTGTAGGTATTAGATTTTACATTATCTTTTCATTTTATTTAAATCGTCCATTAATGAGGTAATTGCTACATCATCATGGTGTCATAAATAAGTTAATTTATTTAATGTATAAAAATTATAAAAAAAATACCATGATGTAGGAAATATTATTAGACTTCCAATTAATATTTATAGTCTAAGATATTGTTTACATAGACAAAACTAAAATTGTTTTACATGGGTGATACATACATTGGTTATACTTTCCTTTTAAAAAAACATAAAATGATAGTGTCACTATCACCCAAAAGTGATTCCATGGGGTCCCAATGTTTGGAACAAGTCATCCCATGGTCGGCCATGACACAACTAATATAATTAGGACATATTTTGGGGTCATTTTATATTATTATGATATTATTTTATTACCCTTAACTATCTGATTACTAATTAATCACGATAATTAAAGATAATTACCGTTGTTACTATTAATAATGTCCAAAAACAAAAGTGTATTAATTACATAATTTGGACCTTATGATTCCAAATATTTAATCCATTTTATCAAATTCAAAACACAAAAATTGTAGTAATTAATTTAAAATAATTCTTGTTGTCAAAACCAGAGACGGGTTTTTAGGAAGTAAAATCTATCAAAAGATTGATTTGCTTTTACGTCTAATTTATAAGTGAAATTACATCCAAAGACCAAAATTGTATTAAATTATAAAAGAATAATTAAATTACACCTTAATACCAATTTAAATGACAATATAAATATATAAATAAATCAGATGAAAAGGCAGTTTTGAATTAAATTGCAGTATTTTTCACTATTCATTAAAAATGAACATTTGTCAAAAAAGTACCAAGAATTCACCCTAATATTTATTTGATATTCCAAATTCAAAAATGATATCAATTTTACCAAAATTAAAAACATATAATTTGCATTAATTAATTTTATAATCAATTCCTGTTGGCAAAACAAATAGCGTGTTTTTAAGAAACACCATCTATCAAAAGATTGACACTTATTTTTGTCCATTTTCAAAGTGAAATTCATTCTAATGACCACCATTGGATTAAATGGTAAAAATATATTCTTATTTCACTTTAAAAACGACTAAAAAGATAATCTAACCATAGAAATAAATTAGATTAAAAAGCAGTTTTGAAGTAAAATGCAGTATTTTCCATTATTCTTTAAAAAATGAACATTGTCAGAAAAATACCAAAAATTTATCCAAAGTAAATTTAAATGTCCCAATTATAAAGAAGGATTTTATTTTGTCAAATATGACATATAAAAGTGACAAAAAGTATATTTAAAAAAAGTTTCACCATCAAGAGGCAGTTAAAACAATCTTTTAACATTATAAGAGTATTTATTCATAAAATTGGATCCATTTGCATTTTAAGCCTCTAAAATTTATTGGATAAATGTAAAAATATTTAAAAAACATATGTAATCACTTTGTAGTTAGTTTTGTTCATTCCTGCCATTACAATGGTTAGGCGTTAACTACCATTTAAAATAATACTATTATATTATTAGCGTGCAACGTAAGATTTCAAAGAAACTCATTGTTGTGTATTGGGTACTCCATTGAACATTGCATTCCCTTTAAAGTAATATTAATATTTTATTCATAAATATTAATAAATATGAAAATGTCATATTCTTTATTTACCTGTGATGTTACACAGGTAGTCGTCCACCGCCTCAGTCTTCTGGAAAACCATCACGGGTTCAAGTAGGCTCCCAGAAAGATGCATCCATCCTACGGTTCCATGGTCGAGGTCGAAGTCCACAAGCTCATCAGAGACAACTTCGTCAAGGAGGTCCAGTACCCCAAGTGGATATCCAATATCATGCTAGTCAGAAAGAAGAATGGATATATCAGAGTCTGTATCGACTTCCGAGATCTCAATTGTCACTGTCCGAAGGATGATTTTCCCCTTCCAGTGACAGAATTGTTGATCGAAGCCATGGCCGGGTTCCAAGACCTCTCCTTCATGGATGGTTACTCTGGATATAATCAGATCCAGATGGCCCCTGAGGATGAGGATTCTACCGCTTTCATGGCACCCCAAGGTACTTTCTGTTACCAGGTTATGCTCTTTGGACTGAAAAATGCAGGTGCCACCTATCAACGGGCCATGCATTGCATATTCAAGCCAATCCTGGGAACGTTGGTGGAATGCTATGTGGATGATCTGGTGGTCAAATATTTCCAACACCAGGACCATCTCAAGGAACTTGAGAAAGTGTTTGGTTTCCTCTGTTCCCGCCACCTGAATATGAACCTGTTGAAGTGTGCCTTCGGGGTCACCTCCGGGAAGTTTATTGGCTTTGTTGTCCAATACCAAGGCATCGAGATCGACCCAGAGAAGATCAAGGTAATCAGCCAGATGCCTCCCCCGAGTAATATTCGGGAGCTCCGAGGTCTCCAAGGCCACTTAGCCTACATACGCTGAATCATTGCGAATCTGGCTGGAAAGTGTAATCCCTTTTCTCGGCTCACGAAGAAGGGCACCACTTATGAGTGGAATGAGGAGTACCAAACCGCCTTTGAGGAGATCAAGCAATATTTTCTCCAGCCCCCAGTCTTGATGCCACCCATATCCAGGAAGCCTCTAATTCTCTATGTCACGACTCTAGAATGATCCCTTGGTGCCCTTTTCACCCAGAAGAATAATGAGGGGATGGAGAATAGCTTCTACTACCTCAGCCGCATGATCTTCGATACGGAAACCAGATACTCTACCATTGAGAAAAGTTTCCTTGTGCTCGTATTTACTGTGCAGAAACTGCGGCATTACCTGCAGCACCACAAGGTACAGTTGGTCTCTCAAGTAGACCTGCTAAAGTACATTCTGAATCTCCACATGTTGACTGGTCGACTAGCGTGGTGGGTGGTGATCCTCCAGTAGTTCGAAATCAGGTTTATGCCCCAAAAGGCTATCAAGGGGAAGGCATTGGTAGACTTCCTAGCTGCCCATCCAACCTCTGTGAACCAGTCCCTGGACCTGGATTTTCCTAATGAGGCAATCCTCTCAGTAGACCATGCCATCCCATGTTGGCAAATTCACTTCGACAGTGCCTCCTGGAGCCCCACTGGTAGGAGACTCAATGATCCTAGGCTCAACAGAGTGGGTCTGGGTGTCGTCTTCATCACCCCAGCGCAAACTTTTTTTCCGTACTCATTCATGTTATCGGAAGGTTGCACTAACAACAAGGCAGAGTATCAGGCCCTCATTACTGGTCTCGAGCTGGCCCTTGAGATCTACGTGCCTCATTTTCATGTGAAAGGGGATTCCGAGCAGGTCATCAAGTAGGTCAATGGAGACTATTTTGTCAAGAATCCAGAGCTCGTACCATTGTTAGAACGCACTCTCCAGCTAATGGCTCAGTTCCCTTCTCATCCAGAGGTTATTCATGTCCCTCAGTCACAGAACGGTCGAGCAGATGCTTTGTCCAGCCTGGCCACGTCGCTTGTAGAGCACGAGAAGGATGATCTGATTATCCATGTGGCGCATCGGAGAGTCATTTCTCCCATCACCCCAGAGGATGATGATGGTCCACAGGTAAACCATCTTACCGTCGGTGCCTCTATGTCAGGAACCCTAGGTTCTTCAGATGTGTTAATAGAAGTAATTATTGATTGGAGGACACCCTTGGTTGAATACCTCGAACACGGTAATCTCCCATCAGACCGGGACAAGCACGAGTGAATCCAACGCCACGCGGTGCAGTTTACCCTTCAGAGCGGTCCCATCCTTGAGCAGATCCTCTATAAATGTGGATTTCATGGTGTTCTCCTCCATTGCCTTCAAGGAGTTGAGATTCCATAGGTCATGTAAGAGGTTCATTCCAGTTCTTGTGGTGCCCATCAGGCCAGGCCAAAGTTGTCCCACCAGATTCGGAGACTATGGTATTTTTGGCCCTCCATGATCCACGACTGCATCGAGTTCGCCAAGAGGTGCCATGCGTGCCATGTTCATGCTAACTTTGTGCATCGACCACCAGAGCCTCTCCATACTACCAAGTAAGCTTGGACCTTTGCAGTCTGGGGGTTAGATTTCATGGGATTGTACCCACCGGCAATGGCTCACCAATACTGGTTCATTCTAACCACTACGGATTTATTTTCCAAGTGGACAGAGGAAATTCTGCTCAAGGAAGTCAAGGCTCATTATATCATCGACTTCATGAGTTCCAATATCATCTATCGATTTGGGGTACCTCACGCTATCCTCACCGATAACGGGACCAACTTCCTGGAAGCTGAGCTGAATAAATTTTACTCCACGTACAACATTCACTCCAACCATACCTCCCGCTATCACGTGCAAGAAAATGGCCAGATTGAGGTGTTCAATAAAACCCTCTCTAACATTATGGATAAGATGGTTGGTCAGAACAAGAAGAGTTGTCTGAATAAGATCCCCAACTCCCTCTAGGATTATCAGACGACGACCCGTAATTCCACCCAGGTGACCCCATATTCCCTGGTGTATGGAACAGAGGTTGTCCTGCCCATCAAGATTCAATTGCCCTCATTGCGCACATCGTTCTATGACCAGAAAGTGCCAGATAGAGAGGCTGAAATCCATCTAGTTGAATTATAAGAACTGGATGAGAATACGCTTTGTGCCTTGCACAACCTAGAAAGGAATCAGAGCAGGATGGCTCGAGCTTTCAACAAGAAGGTTCACCTCCGATCTTTCCTACAAGTCAATTTGGTATTAGCTCTCACGGCGCCAATGATCCCCAGCAGGAAACCACCCAATTTGGAGCCCAAATGGGAAGGACCTTTCATTGTTCATAAGGTTTATCCCAATAGATAATACACCTTGGTGACCATCGATGGTGAGCATATAACTCCTCCCACAAATGCCAAGTTCCTCAAGCAGTACTTTTCTTGAGTAGTGTGGTCCTGCATGACCCTAAATTGCATCGTGTCCTGCACGACCCTAAACTGCATTTAGTCCTCCATGACCTTAAACTAGATTGTGGTCTTGCATGACCTTAAAATGCATTGGGGCTTACATTTTGGCCTCATATTGGTCCTGCACAACCTTAAACTGTGTTTGTCCCTACATTCGGGTCCCTACAGTCCTGCATGACCTTAAACTGCACGCTCGTCCTGCATGACGTTAAACTGCAAGCTAGTCATGCCTTTCTGACCAAGGCCCAGCCTCAGGCCCCTTGACCTTCTTGGACTCCATCCCCAATTCTTATCGAAGTATACAGTGGGGTGTGGGATTATGTCCTCGTTCACGTCGGGTTGTTCGTCGTGTCGTACACCCCCCTTTGATAGGGTATCTTACCCCTGGGTGCCACCTTCGAGAACTATGTGTGGCTTGATTCCCATTCTTATGGGATACGTAGGACTGCCTGAACATCTAGATTTCAGGTCCAGCCCATCTCTTATGAGATCTCCCTGATCTCCCGGTCACCTAGGCCCCTTGGCATGTGCCTCTCCATGAGGGGGATATATAGGTGTGGTACAGGGTTTTTAGTGCCATGCCCCCTCTCCCGGGAATCCTCCATCTCTTTTCCACCCTCGAATTGAGTCCCTCGACCCGTTACAGTTGTCCTCCAATGTGTTTAGAGTACTCTGGTCTAGCACCAGGATTGTGAGACTCATCTTAGGAAAGTTCCTTCCACCTGTCAAGCTTCATGTTCCCCATCATTTGGGGCCCTGTTATCTCTCACACCCGAAGGGACCCCCAAAAACGGTCTGGATACCACACCTAAGGGCTCTCCTACCGTTACGGGCCAATGCCCCTGAGGGTTTCAGACAACAAATTGATACAAATCTCGCGTTGTGAACATGGTCACAGGTCGATGATCATTTTTTTGTCCCCATTTCAAGCTAACGTGATGGGATGCTGTGTTGCGAACATGGTCATCAGTAATCCTCCGTCATCATGAAAGCCCCTTCAGGCCTTGAATGTTGGTTGCATGATTCAAATTATGTTCCACTCCATCATGTCCAGGTGTAATATCAACACTCTTGGCACTATTCCTCAGTTCACCTTCACACGTCAGGGGGACAAAGCTGCAATACGGTGTCCTTCAGGGCTCCCACGGTCTGAGCTCTAAGACCATAAACTAAGATCTTCATTAAGGGCTATGTGTAGCTCAATCCTCCTCCCCATGGGATACATGGGATCACCCGAACATCGTTCTTTCGGGTCCAACTTAGCTAGGAGCTAGTCTTTCCTGCCCCTTGTCCTCTGGCCCTCACCGGCCTCTTGGCCCGAGGCTCTTTTCCCAGAGGTGCGCGCAGTGATGATCTGGACCTCATCCACATTCATGCCGGGTAGGTTTTATCACATCATACGTATTCCCCCAGGTTCAAGCCATAATACCTTAAACTGTGTTGTTTGGTCCTACCACAGGACCATAAACTGTGATGATATCGTCCTGGCCGCATGACGACAAACAGCACTGCATTGTGATGACCTCATCATAGAGTACATTAGGTTGGGTATCAGACATTTACCATACCATTTGTCAACGCTCGTATACGGCTTGATTATTTTGGTGACTCCAGGAATTTATACCCTAGGTCGGTCGCTCCACAAGAGAAAAACCATTCACCTTAAAGGATAAACAAGATATATCAAATGCCACTTCTTTTGGTGTGAGGGCTAGACCCGCACGCCCCTTTAATCCTTTGTAAAGTTACCTTATCATGTTGTTACACCCTCCAATAACTATGTATGGCTTAATTCTCATCCTCATGAGATATGTAGGAGATCCTGGGAACTTTCCCATGGGCCCATCCTAACTTTTGTGTAAGGTCCCTTGACTGGAACACTTCCCGGGGAACACATGGTAAGTAGGGATTATGTCCTCATTCACGTCGGGTTTCATAACCACCTTACCAAGTGTATCCTTCTCTCCTTAACCATCCTTGGTCCAAGTTTTAAGACCTTAAACTAAGACCCTTTCCAGAACTACGTGCGACTTGATTCCCATCCTTATGGGATACGTATGAATGCCCAAACATTTCATCTCGGGTCCAGCCCCAGGAATCACAAGTCTATCCCCCCTCACTATTGGCCCCTTGGTCTGACTTCTCAGGGAATTTTGTAACTACATTATTTAACCTCGAATAAGTTCAGGATGCCCCATAATGACATTGGGAAGCGACGGTTCCCTCACCAGAGAGGTCCTGTCCAAAATTAGGAATGATTTGTGACCAGATTAATGCACCCGCCTAACGTGCTTCTACCACGGTGGCGTAATCTTATGAGTGTTGGATTCTATTCGAACAAACCACCACTTCAATTTACATGCTTTATGTGCCCCTTTATTTGGATCTTCATCCTCTTTCACGTTTGAAGGGACCCCCTAATGGTATGGATGCCCAACCTATGGTCTGCCTGCTGTCCTGGGCCAACATTCTAGAAGACTGATCATGTTTAGAGGGACACCCTAACGGTATGGATGCTTGACCTATGGTTCTTCTGCTGTCTTGGGCCAACGTTCCAGAATACTGGTCATGTTTGGAGGGACCCCCTAATGGTATGGATGCTCGACCTATCATTCGCCTGCTATTTTGGGCCAATGTTCCGGAAGACTGATCGACGATATTTGAGTTAGGCCCCGTGTTGCGAACATGGTCAGTGTTCAGCCCTCATTTGTTGTCCCCATTCCAGGCTAGTGCAATGGGGATGCTGTGTTTCGAACATGGTCAATAGTCATCCTTTATTACTGAGCCCCTCCCATAGTGTTTCAAATTTGGGTAATGTGATTAACATTTCTCATTCCCCTATGTTTGGACTGATTCCAATGCCCCTGGAATTTCCCCACTCATGCGCTAGAGCACGTTGAGAAGATGATACATCGATTGGTCTGAGGTCCTCTTCCTTTGGATGGGCCTCCCTCTTCTCCTAGGGAATCCGAGTTCGAATTTCGAATTCCCAAAGCTTGGTTGACACTCCCACGATCAAACGAAGTGATAGTATGAGCCTACTTTGTTTCTCACGACCCCCGTGAGCTTAGGGATGGATTTCTATTTATTTTGGGATTATGGTTGAGTGTGATAAACCAAAGGGACAAGTATGTTATGTAAAGGGGCAAGTAAATAAATTTTTCCATACATACAGTTCAAAAGAACAGAAAGTAGTAAGGCGGGACAAGTTTCTGGGTTTGGCCAAAACACAGCCCCTATGGGTCAGCTGCTTGGATGGATCTCTCCAATTCCACCACCTTTTCATTGGTGGCCCCTAGGGATACCTCCCATCCCCTGAGGAACCTTTCTTCATCAGTGACTACAGAGCGTAGCTCGCTGACCCTGGACCGCACTCGTGCCTATTCATCTTGGAGCTCGTTTATCTGGCGACTTGCTTCTATGAGTTGTTCTTGGGAGTCCACCAGTTGGGACCTCAACTACTCCATGAGCTCAGAGCAGTTCGCGATGAATACCTACTGCTCCTTCACCTGTTCCTTGAGGCGTCGGACCTCATGCTCCACCCTCAGAAATGACCGGGTACTCCCCAACTCCTCCTGGCACCAGATGGTGTCGGCACGCCGGTTGTTCTCATGCATCTTCTCGGCCATGTACTCAAGGACCGTCAGGTGAAAACGTTGAGAATCTTCCCCTCCAGCACATAGGAAACATTGCTAGGTGTGGAGGGACCCCATCCTCTTTATCCATTCCACCTGGGGCTGATTGAGAAAACGCCAAATGCACTTTTATCACTTGTGTCACATCATCCGACTCTCCTCGGCCGCTTCTGAATCTGAATCATCAATTTATTCAGGATCAGCGGGCCAATAGACAGGGAAGACATCCAACAGGGCAGTAGTAGGGTCCTCCTTAGTGATTCCTCCCAAGGGAATAGGCTCCTCAGCATCTGGGTTACCTTCCTCTCTCCCCTCGGTCCTGGTGGTGCCCATGTCGATTTTCGACCCTGCCCTAACGGCAGCACCACCGATGTCTACCACTCCCTGTTCACCAATTGCTGGAGCCAACTCAGTTTGGGAGGCATGTTCTGGATGGGGCGGCAAGTTCTCCATCGGCACACTCACAGGTGGTCCGGGCTTAGTAGCCCGACGAGCCTCCAGCGCCGTGATCACTGTACAGACAAGGAGAACCCTGATCAGTTGAGTCCTCTAACTGTGAGTACCGGTATCGAGGTAAGGAACTTATAGGAACCCAAGGCATCAGTATCTAGTGCTCTGGCCACTACAGAAGTTTTCATGGCAGGGGATCCCTCAGCACTTGTCAGCTCGATAATGAGTGTCGGTGCCCCGCCTTTCCCTATTAACGCTTCCTCCCCTCTTTCGGCTGGAGACACTTGGTCAGCACCGATGTGCTCCTGAGTAAGATTAGAAATGTGGTTTAAGTTTTGCAAAGGAAAGAGAATATAGGAGAAGAAATATAAGTTTCAAAGCCTACCTCGAGCAGCTCGGTCACATCTATATCAGATCCAATGATCCTTCCACTCTCCTGGAGACTCCCTTGGTTGGATGCCCCTTGTGACCCTTCACCTTCGGGATCCCCTTCTCCTTATCCTTCACCTTTCCCTTCTCCTTATGCCCACTCTTCTATTTTTTTGCCCTCTGATTCATCAGTGTCATCTTCCCCCGGTGGCATCCTTTCCAGATCACGCTCCTGGCCGAGCAGCACCTTCACCAAGAGAGGTGGCTCCCCACGACAACCTATTTGACATGTGTATGTTTCGATGACCGTCAGATATGTATGACATCAGTAGAAGTCCACTCTATCGGCGACCCGGAAAATCCTGACTTCCGGCAGCTGGATCCCGTCTCGCACTATCTTCTGCCAGAGGGATTCGGTACTCATTGACTATCGCAGGGTTATCCAAGCCAACCACAGCGCGGGGAAGATGACATCCTGGGAAGGTTGAAGCAAATATCTTATTTTCTTCCTAGGAAGTTCTCTAGCCACTCCATGGGTCCCTCCTCCTCTAGGAAACAAGGGTGCGGCCACTCCATGTGATGCCCCCGCTGCTGAGGTTCCGGCCTATGCAGGCCCCATTGCCCGAGGCACTTCTGGTCCTCCTCCTCTAGCGGCACCATGCCTACTCTCTCACCGTCGAGGTTCCGCATAGGTAAGCTTGAGCTGACGGACTCACTTCTGCAGAATCCCCTAAGAGTATGCTATGGTCCAATGTTCAGCGTACTCAGTTGAGAGGCCAGCATTGACTCCGGTAGGAGGAAAAGTGATGATGTCACTGGAGCCGTAGGTTTTGAAAATCAGCCATAGATGATAAAGAACACAGGGATTCCTCTCCTCTCCGACATCTATGTATACTCTATTCGGCTTTTTCTGGAGGCATCCGAACTGCCTAGTGAACCTGGATGGCACATAAGGCTCGCAGAAAATATTCCCATCGATTCGGGCCATGAGCACCCCGCCTCTGATGCTCTGGAAGTACTCCTTCTACTCCAGTGAGCCTTTCCCATCGTCTATCAGCTGACTAGTTGGGGTGGGGAATGGGTTGAAGACGAAGTTGGTGTTTTTACCAATCCTGATCCGTACCCCCTCCTCATTGAGCGTCATTGGCATGACCTTGTCCATATTCAGTAGAGAGGGTCGCAGGCCGTTGCCCGGGGGACAGATGGCATTTGGGAAGGTATAGCCACTACAGTGAGCCGCAACCCTGCCATGGAAGATCGGGAAGGGGACACATACTCTCCTAGGTGATCCCCCTCTCGAGATACATCCCAAGATGGCGTACAGCTGAGCCAGCACAAGGACCCCCAGGTTGAACCTCTTATTGGCAGCCATGATGCCCTCCATCACTAGAGTCACTAGACCGACACCCATCCTTGCGTCACGTACCGGCAAGAGCCACCCGCTCAGGAATGTGGTGAGCAATCTGGTGTACCATACATTTGGGTCCTGGGCCTCATTGATGTTGTAGCCCCATGATTGGTATTTCCACGCCTCCAGGATCCTCCAATAGGATCCTCTCTTGCTCCTCTGAACCGCGGTTGGACAATGTTTTCCCCACCCTGGAATCTTGACCTCTTGGTCCTTCTCCAGGAACAAGATGAATCATTACTTATAGTCAATGTCCTTTAGGAAGTCCTTGACCTCTAGCTTCTCCTTGGCCAACTCCAGCAGGTACCACGTCGGTATGGGGGTTCGAGACCTGTCACCCCAGATGTTCATCGACGGGAGGAACTCATCGTATTGATGGCCCTCCAAATGGATTCCTCCGATGCAGTGGATGTCCCAGAGACTGATGTTGACTTCCCCGTGGTGAAGATGGAATGTGTTGGTGTCAGGGGACCATAGGGTGAATAGATTCGATCCAAGCTCAAGCTACCGGTAGAAGTGGAACTGTGATGTCCACACCACCTCGAACAGACCAGTGTGCTGCATCTCGGCCCCAAACTGGTCGCATGTGTGGTGAACCCAGTATGCCCATGCCCACTCAATGGTGAAGTTGCCTCCAGACCGTAGATCCCAGTCATGCAGCCATCCTTTTGTCTCATCAGTAATGCTCTGATGAAAAGTGCTCGCGTAGAGGGCCGGTGAGCTCTCTGGAATAGGATCACCCCCAGTGATGATCCTGGTCTTGGTATTCAGGATGTAGACATCCATGTTCCTGGTTTCTCTAGAAGGTTGACCGTTATTGGTGATGTTGTATCGAGGGAGGTCGTCTTCGCGGGTTACCCATGACCGCGGTGTATCAACCTCAAAACCTGTCAGGGGAACCTCCTCTGGAATGCCGATGTCCCACAGCGGCAGATTATTAGACAGAGCATACTCTTCCTGTAAGGGGGTTATCATGTTGAAGAGGGTGTGGTTGTTGGATATGACCCTCTTCGCACCATAAACCTCTGGATTCGCAGCAATCTCAGCTCTGTGAGCAGCGGCCTCCCCCTCATCAGCTCGGTTCACTTCCATCTTCTTCCAACTAAGTGTTTTGGAAGTGTTACATGAAATCTGGGAGTTTGGCATGAAATTTGGGAGTCTGGCATGGAAAATCAGTGGTTGGCGTGAAATTTTAGAGTGTTGCGAGAAAAATCTCGGGTTTTCGTTTAAAGTGCCGCTAAATCTCAGTGGAATTATGCGCAGCCAAGAGGTTTTCACGCAGGAACGGAAGCAATTTCGCGCACGAGAGCTCAATGATTATCGTGCGAGAAACACCGTACAGAGCATGGGACCCACAGTGGATTTTATAGGCTATGTCGGGGTTCCGCGCCACACCAAAGGAGGATTCCGTGCCCGATCGGGTTTTTCGCACCCCTCAAATTTTTTGCGCGCCAGGGGCCCACGCAGCCCTGAATTTCGGTGTTTCCCTTGAAATCCAATCATTTCAACCCCTCGCCGATCCAATTCCAAGGGGGGGGCATTTGTAGATGCCAAAAAGTTCTTAAGTGCTGGAGGAAGTTCTGAAATGAAAAAGTGAATTCATATTCGGACCCAGAGGCCTGGTCCAGAGGGCCCAGTGGTGTTGCGCAAAAAAAAGGTTGAAGTGCATGAAAAAAACATGTCCCACATGGAAAGTACTGGGATTCGCAAAATGTCCCGACACCGGTGTGAAATAATTTCTCTCCCGCACCCCGCGTTGTTGATATTTCGCACCGTCGCTTCCGTCACGCAAATCTTTCACGCAGCCCAGTATTTCGCGCCCCGGGTTACCTATAAATAGAAGGAGACCCCCTTCCTTTTCAGGGCTGAATAATTTGAACCGCCTCTCGTGCACGTAATTGGTATTCCGCTCACGTGCAATATGGCTTTTATGGAAGGTTATTTTTCATGCCAAGTCACCACGGGATCTGCCTTCGCATGAGATCCCCATGTCTTAGACTAAACTCCAGCCCCTTCGGGGTCTTTCTGTTGTGCGCCATCCTCCTTCTTTTGTGTGAAATCCCTTCCTTTGCGTGTAATCCTCCTTCTTTTGCGTGCAATCCCTTCTTTTGCGTGCAATCCCTTTGAGTCACGTGTAAATCCTTAGATTCCTATTTCACGCAAGCAACACTGGTTTCGTGCCAACCCGGGGCCTTTTCACACCAGACCCCCTTATTTCACACAAGCCCCAAGGGTTGCATGCAATCTATCAGCGCCCTTCACCTTGGTGCTCCACAGCCCCCCCCCCCCCCATGCGAACGCCTGATGCCCTCTTTTTGGTTTACATTCACAGGTGTCTTGTGCACCCCGGGCATCCGCATCATACATGGTTTTCCCGTGCGACCTTCTAGGCTCATACAAAGTAACTTCAAAGTCCCTTGGATGATCCTTCCCATTGAGATGATTTTCCTTATGCTTCTTCGCACAGGAATGCTAATGGCTATTGCTTCTTTGCATAGCCATGCTAACATGGACCCCTCGATGGTTCTCCCCACGACACCCCCTCGCCACAGCCTTGTCGATGCCTTCCCTTCCACAAAGGGTGGAGGGCACCGGCTATGTAAGTCCTAGGGGTGTGGAGCTAACCCACCTCGTCCGAGGTGCAGGATGTTAAACTTCCAAGCACCTCATCCTCAACACATGACGTTAAACTGTGACCTGGCCCCATGCCTTGCATGCAGGGTCCCCCCGCCTCGGACATTCTCTACACCCACTCATATCCATGGGGATGGTGGGGTCATCCCTCACAAGGGGTGATTTATTGGAGTGGTGTTTGTCCGCGGGGAAGGGCATCCACCCTGGTGTAAGTCCCTAACCGTTCTTACAGGAGGCAGCTCCCCTGTTCCTCCTCACTCCCTCGGTGCCAAGTCCGGCCAAGGGCGTGGTGGGGAACGGTGCTCCCTCCTGTCATCTTCAGTCCCCAAGTCCAGCGGAGGACATGATAGGTAATGGGGCCCCTCCTCTCTTCCTGGGTTCCAAATCCCTCTCCCATTGTGCTTTGTCGCCCTCGGGCCTCCATCATGGAGTAAGTCCCATCAACATGGGCCGCTCAACACGTAAGCCCCTCTTTTCTTCCCACGGACGCACCCTTCATGACATGATCATCAGGTCCTTGTTGCCTCTTGTTTCTCACACCAAGCATGACTCCCGTGAGCTTAGAGTGAGCACCAACCATGACACACCATGCGCCACCTCAGAGTGTAAACCCCAAATGTCCTTTTCCCGCATGATGTTAAACTCTATACACGAACAACAGGGACTTTGATCCCTGCTAAGGCATGGTACGTAGGAAGCCTCCACGAGGTTCAAGCCCCACCACCTTGGGTTGTCTCAAAGCGTAAGCCCTAACCATCCCGAACTACGGGGACTTTGATCCGTGCTAAGGCATGGTACGTACGAAGCCTCCATGAGGTTCAAGACCCACCACCTTGGGCCATATCAGAGAGTAATCCCCAACCAACCCAAACTACAGGGACTATGATTCATGTTAAGGCATGGTACGTAGGAAGCCTCCATGAGGTTCAAGCCCGCCAAACCATTGGCCCCAACCGTCTTCGTGTCGGTGTACCAAGCCCCATTCCCACCTTGGGCCACCTCAGAGTGTAAGCCCGGATCCACCTGAACCCCAGGTCCCTATTCATGATGGTTCACCGACTCCACCTTGGGCTTCCTCAGAGCATAAGCCCCAAATGCCCCCATCCCACATGACGTTAAACTGCATTCCACCAGAACTATGAAGACTTTGATCCGTGCTAAGGCATGGTACGTAGGAAGCCTCCATGAGGTTCAAGCCCACCACTCAGTCGTTCTGACTCCATTCACGTCGGTTCGCCAACACCATGGGCCGCCTCAGAGTGTAAGCCCCCATATCCGTCTTGCATGACGCTAAACTATATTTTCCACTCGAACTATGTGGACTTTTATTCCCTACCACGGGGATACGTAGGAAGTCTCTTCGAGACCCAAGCCCAAAGCCACCATTCATCCTAATTCTTACCCAGGCTGCCACATCCTGTTGAGATCATGCCACTTCACTCCTCATTCCCCTCCATAGCATTAGGGAATCAGCCCACGTGCTGGACCCAACATTGGTGTTCCCTCCAAGGGGTTCTTCAATCTGATCCACTCTAGCTAGTGTTCCAATCAGTCTGATCCATCTCTGCTGGACGTTAAACTTGCGGCATACCCTGTGTCAAACATGGGAAGCTGAGGAAAACCTTAGATAAATGTCAATGGCATAAAATTCCCCGTGTTTGATGTGGGATGCCTCGGGCTTTTGTGCCCTCAAGAATCCCTATGATAAGGGACAGAAGACATACATGTTGATCCCCAGTTTCAAGACACGCCAGTGATTCCACAACGTGACTACTCTCCTAACCGAAGGTTGCTGCCCTGATCGGACCCCTTGGAAGGTCCTGACAGAAGCAGCGTAATTAACTGGTGTCCATGAAGATATGGCACCGGGAAGAGCTTCACTAATTACATTTTAAATCTATGAGGAATACCCAGACTAGGTGACAAGCTTCGAGGAGGAATCCACAAAAGGAAGAACCGACATCCCATCATCCTATTTCGATCAAGGAGCAGACGTCCCTGAATAAAGAGTGGATGCCCCCCCGCCTTTGGAAAGATGGAATGCGGGGCAACAGCAGTGTGTCCTCTGCATGATGGATGTGTGCATGCCCCGGCGAAAGCGTTGGAAACATACACCTTTCTCAAAAAAACAAAATTGGATGTCAATCTTCTATCATCCACATTTCGTGCTCAATCTATGTCTATATATCTGATAAGTGAATCTATTTATACATTTTTATAATAAAATGAATTGATTCTGATGATTTTTATTGTTAATTCATACCTATTCACCTGATGTTTTATTCATTTTTTTAGGATACTATATGTTATGGGAGATGAGAAAAATAAGTAAGAATGAAAAAGATAACTAATTAAAATAAGGTTTTCCACAAATAAAAATGATCATTGAGAAATTATAGGGAATATAACTGAATAACTGAGGATAAATAAGGCTTTGGGAGTATAAAACTGACTTTACACATCATGTAATCGTTACATGTCATAAACTAGTGCAATTCGTGAATGTATTTCAAGTCGTAAAGTAAAGGAAAGAATCGTGTATTAAAGTTTACATGTTTCATGGTGTGACACATATGTTTTATTACATGAAACTTGTGATGTATAACTAGAAATCCACATGTGGTGTATCTGGTGCATTTAGTGAAAATTTTACATGTGGTGTAATCATTACACAATGGTTAATAGGTCGATACGGAACCAAAATGGCCAGATTCGATATATCTTCAATTTTTGAACTGTTTTAAGACTTGGGACCCACATATGACCAAATTTTTACCCATAATTAATCCCATTGATTAATACACAAGACCATCAATAGTATATAAATATAGAGGAAGTCTTCTACTATCAAAGTGATCCCAGAGACTAAATCATGGAGTTAGAAGTTGTGCTATGAAGGGTCCTCACCAATTCCATCTCTAATTTTCCATTATGCTTTATTTTATTTTATTTTTCATCCCTCCTATTCTCTCATCACTAGGATGATGGGGTAACCCCACCTTGTGCTAGGGTTATGTAGCCGAAGAGGAAAGGTGTCATTGGATTTATTATATTTTCTTTACTAATGTATTTTGGATTTCCATAGTTTGTTGAATCAATTTCCAATATCTTTATTTAACTTTTATCAAGATCATTGGTACTTGAATCTAAAAAATAAATTTTAAATTACACAGCTAGTTACCCCAAATACAATAATGATCATTGTCGCATTCAGGGAAACCTGGTTTGAAAATGGTATCAGGACATACTCAATTTTTTAAAACCCTAAATTACCAAACCAAGGGAAATAGGTAATTTCTTCATGAAGGAGGGGATACCATGACCATTCGATCTTCCTCATCTCGACTATAACACGAAACATGGATTAATTATTTTTTTAAAATAAAATTTCACCAGAACCCTGAACTAAAAACCCCATACATGATTTCAAAAATGATTTTAGACCAAACAATCAATCTTCTTCATCAACATTTTACTTCCTTCAAATTAATCAAACCAATCTAATTCTTCACATCTTTATTCATTTTTAATTAAAATAAAAAAATTTAAACCCTAATTAATCTAATTCATAAACTCTATGGGTTCAACCTAGACCTTTCCTAAATGATAAATTTTAATTAATTGATTATCATAGTTTGAGTTTTTATAATTTTTTTTTTTGACTGGACCTGTAGGGAATTAACAACACCCTTTGGGCCTATCAAAACCAGCTCCCTTTTTAGGAAAAGTTACATGTTATTTTTTAGTTTCCTTTAATTTTTATTATTATTTTATTTATTTATTTCAATTTCTCATTTTACACTATGTGTGTTCATATAGTTAATTTCAGATGTTTAATTTTTAAATATATGACCACAACACATGAGAAAAATAAAAAGAGGTTTTTGACATCAATCTAAAACTGGAGAAAATTTTATGGAAGAACAATTAGGATAAAATCATGGTGGGAACTTAGTATAACCAACTTTTTGGGATTCTTTAAAGTCGTTAAGGGTTGTGGATGCTCAAATATTATTGGCGTCCATCAAATACATGATTGAAACTGAGAATCCTAGTACCTCTCATTAAGAAAAACCACTTCTAGATCAAACCTAAAATAATTTTGATGATCTAAAATAGCATGAAATTTACAATACTACCACATGAAGATCCTAACACACATCAAGGAAACTTCATCAATATCTACGACACATTCCAATTCTACAATATATCAAGCAATGTGGTAAGACTCCATCTTTTCTAATATTAATTACGTAAGTGATATTGAGATTGGATTCAATGCCTTCCTACACATTATATAAATACATGGGATGATATTTTTATGAACTTACCATTTATCTTCTTTACACCTTCTATGTAATGAAAATATGGGTAAATATTCTAAATTTTTTCTAATTTGAAGATGAATCTATATATTCTACTTATGAATGATATAAAGATATTACTCAAAAATGATCACATCATGGTATATAATTGTGGTTGTTAATAAAAACTTTATATAAAAAAATTTCATAGTGGAAAAGATCGATTCATGATACTACAACTAGAGGATCACTGATGAATAAGTTTCCTGAAGTAATATAAAAAATTTTGGATGAAATGGTTAGTAATATTTTGCAGTGGAAATCAGAAGGTACACAATAAAAATGAATTTTTAAAATAAAAAACAATGAATGGATGGTATAAAAGATATGATAATTAACCAATATGATGGACATCATGATGATATGGTATTAAAATCCACAAGGTATGTACATAAAAGATGAAAATTATGATGGTTAAAATCATGCTAATCAATTTCAAGGTTGGAGACCTTAACAAAAATAAGGACAAGGATATCAACAAAGGCCACAAGGGCCTAAATTGATGAGTTAGGTTGATATATTGGAAGAGAAATTGGATACATTAATGACAAATTTTGGGTCTATTCCCAAGGAAATTAAAGAAGAATCAATCAACCAAAAGGATGTATTGTCGTATTTGGAGCACCAAGTTGGAAAAATTGATGATAAGTTTAGAGAGATACCCATAGGAGCACTTCTAAGATGTCCTAAAGTATTCCCACATTAATATATAAAATATATACTTATTATAAGTTAGAATAAAACACAAAAAAGTTTTATAGAACTTATAGGACATAATAAAGAACAACCATGGAAAGAAAGAGAAGAGGATGTTTTAAATAGAGAGGAACAAGTAACTGAAGAAGCTGAAGAAGAACCACCTTAGTAAAATCCAAGTCTTCCTTTTCTATAATGATTGGTATAAGTAAAGAACAAAATTCATAATAATAAATTTTTAGAACTCTAAAAAAA
Source organism: Viscum album (assembly GCA_963277665.1). Taxonomy (NCBI): domain Eukaryota; kingdom Viridiplantae; phylum Streptophyta; class Magnoliopsida; order Santalales; family Viscaceae; genus Viscum; species Viscum album. Next base: position 930,105,693 of record OY728143.1, on the reverse strand, counting down.
TTACATATTAATATACCTTTTTCAGAGGCTCTCTTGAACATACTGACTTATGTAAAATTCATGGAAGAGCTAGTGACCAACTAGAAGAAGCTGGAAGAGATCAGAATCATTCCACTAACATGGGAGTCTCCAGTGGTGGTATAAAGTGTATTGTATAAAAATAAACATGATCTATGTATCTTTTTAATTCCAATCTTTATCAGAGCTAAAAAATGTATAAAATCTTTTTGTGAATTATGTGTCAGTTTCAATAGCATGTTGTACATGAAATTCAAGAATTTCGGACTAGAAGGCCTAAAAACCATAATATTTTAATTTCAATTAGTATAATTGATTGTGATGTACCCTCAATGATTCATCGAGGATATCCTGACCAATGTCAATAAATTCTACTCTCTGATCTACTTCATAGCGTTGGATATGAAGGAGGAGAGAAATCCACTCATTCTAGGAAGACTATTTTTAGCCACTATACATGCGCTAATTTCTATCAAAAGTGGAGAAATATGTCTAAGATTTGGTTGTGATCAGGTAAGTTTTTCTAAAACTCCTTGATTTTATGGTACGTCACTTCTTAAATTTATCTTCTTCGATAGTGTAAATTACACAGAACACTAGGCTTAAACAAATGATTAAATATTATTATGATAGTTATCACCTAGCCATTGGAATGGTGGGAATGAAAGATATTATATAAATTATGAAAATGTAGTTCAAAAATATTAAAAGTTAATTATTTAATTACCAATTAATTATAAATGAAAATAAAAACAATCGAACATGAGAGATTTGTTTTTATAAAAAAAATATTTTTTATGACCACAATGGTATTTTATATTAATAAATTGAATTAATCACTATTAATGAAATATATTAATGAGTTTTATATGTTAAATATTCAATAAAATTTTTTTAAATTAAAATAAAATTTTTTATAGGCTTAATATAAGAATAAATCCAATTTTACACATAAAAGACTATTTTTCTAAAGATAGATTTACCATCTTTTAATGGAGCGCTTGTTTTAAAACAAAATTTCAACATTTATAAATTATATTTAACAAAATAAACTTAATTTTTAAAATTTTAATTTCAAAATTATCTTAGGGTTAAATTTTTGTTTTTTTTTTGGAAAATATTTATTTTCTAGTGAATAGTGAAAAATCCCGATTTTTATAAAACTGTCATTTTTGTTCTATTAATTTTATATTTATTATTTGAATATTAAATTTAATTATGAAATTATAAATAAAATTTAGATATATTATAAATGAAAATATTGTATATTTATATCATGGAATAAGTAAATAAGTTCTTTAAAATGATAAGTTAAGTGTTGGTATTTTTGTGAAACATAAGTTTTTATTTATGATTTTTTAATTAATATAATGATTTAAAATAAAGTTTATTTGACTAAAATAGATTCATAAATTAAAATTTTTATTATTATTAGATAATTTTATGATACCTTAATTAGTTTTTTAGTGTCATAAAAATAATTATAATATTAAAATCCGTATTTTTTAGTAAATAATAATTTAATGTAAAAAATAAATTTAGAAATTTTACAAAAAAAATTCATAATATGGAGTTAATTTTTGAATTATACATGTCCAAAAATGGATAGGGTTAATTATTGGGATTTTTCTAAAATAGTCAAATTGTTTGTGAATAGTGAAATACATTAATTTACAATATAAGCTAAATACAAGAATTATTGATTCATAGATGTTATACAGCTGATATAAGCCCAAAGTATTGAACTATACTTAATTATTTAATATATTTAGTGATAATTATTAAAATATTCATATTCTTGAGGAAAAATAATAAACTAGTTAATAAAATAATGATAAAACACCCCTCTCCCCCACTATAAATATCACCCCTCACAACATCTTCTCCTCACACCTCTCAAACCATGAATATTGTCCAATTACTACCAAATAATCTCCCCAAGTATCCTCCCCACGTCTAGGATCCTTTTTTCTCACCAAAATACAAATCCCAATCCCCCTTAATGAGGTTCTCAAGGAGAATAAATTAAAGGGGAAAATCCTCTTTCGTTTTCCTTTATTTTCTTTTAAATTTATTTCCTTTTATTATCCTTTACTCAAATACTATGTCCAAACATGAATGATAAATCCATTATATTATATATAATATAATTTTATTAGGTTAATTCAAATTCTTCAATCAAGTCTCTTCTCCTCTTCCTTTTATTCTGAAAATGAAAACATCGTTCGGGAGGTGCTAATTTACCACCTTCGTGGGAGATGTGTTTTCATTTTTCAATTACTCCTTCAATTCTGGTAATAAAACCATATTTATGGTTAAAAACATTATAATATATGTATTATAACTTATTTAATATTATGGGACCATTATAAATACATAATATTTATTAATGAGACAAAACTAGTTTCTGGTGATCAAAAACCGCCAAAATAACATAAAAGATTATCACTAAAATCTTATATAATGATTCATCCTCACCAAAAATAATCAAATAAATTATGTAACCATTTAAACTTCTGAATTTTAATTAATAACATATAATTTTAATTCTAGATAACTATTCCCATTTTACAAAATTATTTGGACATCATGTATGCCTAAAATATAATTTCTTTGTCGTTATATTTTATTTTTTGGGATATTCAAGTTTATAATCTAATTTTATGATAAATAAAAAAGATTTTCCAGAAGAACTATTCTTTCCAAAGTAAATGGTATTTCTCTCAAGAATTTATCAATGATTTTATTAGATTATTTTCATCTATTATTATGATTCAAATATTTCAAAGTGGTATGGGACACTTTTATTTAAAGAAATATTTTTAAATATATTATTCAAGATATGGGGAATGCATTAGAATTATTAAGTGACGTTTGGGGCCTGCTATATCCCCTCGATGCATCGATAGGTCTCATGAGACAAACTAGACTGGGTTTTGGCGGAGGCCTTACCCATTTATGTAGAATTATTTGCTGATGTGTTTATGGAATGTTTATGATTTCTGACATTATGTATTCCCTCATTATGATATTAGTAATTGATAATCCATGTGATTATTACACTAGTATAATATCCATGGTTAAGTTTCATTCTCATCTGATTATTTATATGGAACTATTCAATAAGTTTTTATTCCTATAATTTTATTCTTAGATTACTGATTAAATGTGATTTGTTTCAATTAATCACATTGCCATAATCTTTTATAATTGTTTATAATTTCTTCTATTGTATTTATTACTCTTACTGATCATCTAATCTCACCAATTTATTATGTGTTATTTTTTTCCATGATGAGAATATGTATATAATGAATGAATTTTAGGGATAATCTATGAGTATATGGATGTTTCCAATGGAGTTGTTATATATTTTTTATTTCATGTTGTAATGTAAAACATATGTTTATATCTAGTTTTTCAAATATAATAAACTATTCAATACTTTGGGATTATAAATCTTCTTCTTAGTAACAATGTAATAAAGTAAGGCACCATATTTGGGATACCAGGGTTGGGGTATTTATAATTGGTATCAGAATATGTTTAGTAGAAAAATTTGAAACTAGATTTAGAAAAAATATATTAGGGAACATAACACTAAGATAGACTTATATAATAAGAATAGAAAACATCCAAGAATTTTTATAAGGTATAAATTATGTGGGTCTTACTAAAAATACATCCTAGTATGGATACTACAAGTGGATGTGGTTCTGGAACAGATGTATCTAGGGGTAACCACTCTGACAAGGTGAATTAGGATTGACTTGGTGTAACCTAGTACATGAAAACAGGCCTTACTTCACATTTTTTTTTGACACTCCTAGGGTATATGAATAGGATAATTCACATTTTCTTTAAAAACCATTATGGGGGATTTAAAAGTAAACATGTCTTCAAAGAAATCATTTTTATTATTACGATATTAGGTACACATAAATGTTTCAATTTATGTTAACTATTTCACTAGTTTTGGGATTATACATTATGTTTCATACTGTTATGATCTAATATAGTGTATGACACTATTTATAAATGGCACCTAGTGGAAGGAATGGGAACTGTATAAATACACGTAATCCAAAGAGTAATAATGATTGTATATTTTATGGGTTTTATCCCGTCCTTCGAAGGGAATTAGTCCCACAAATATTCTCATCATATGAGAAAATAACATCATTTTCTAAAAAGATAGAGAAAGAATTATCCAAGTCTTATGGAATCAAAGGGAAGCATGAGAAGAAGAGGAGAGCTGAGAAAAATATAGATAAAGGGAAGAAGGTAAATAATTATTTTCCCATGTGTGATAATTGTGGAAGGAAACACATTGTTATATGATTAATAGTAAAAGAAGTTTTCTTTAAGTGTGAAGAAAAAGGCCACCATGCTCATGATTATAGGTAGAGGAAATAATTTTACAATGTCCAGTGCTTCAACTGTAAGGAGATGGGATAATACAAAAATCAATGTCTCAAGAGTCAAAGGGATATACCCCATAAAAAGAAAATGGATCATGGTCAAGCTTATGCTACTACCTTAGGTGAAGAGGAATGATTAATATGTTTTTTTTTTGTATTCAATAATTATGTTATTTGAGTATTTTTTTCAATAATTCTCTGGTTATAAGAATCATGAGATATATAAGGATTGTACTATAGTACTTATTCTTTATAGATTTGGAAGCATGCATGCTTTAATTATGGTTTTAAGGTGATCAAGGTATTAAAATATTTGGTTTGTGGGATTAATATGTAAATTATTTGAGGAATATTATGTTAATTCAATTTTTGAAATTTAGTGACCTTACTTAAATTATTTTTTTGGTCGTTAAATGTGGATAATCGTATTTTAGAAGAGTCTTAAGATTAACTACTTGTGGAATGGATAAAGTTAAACATTGTAAATTATTGTTCGATAATAACATGAGCTAACATTCTTGGTTTTAGTACATATATAAAGGTTGAAGGAATGGCTTAAGGACCATATGATTCATTAAAAGTTTTTTAGGTGTGAAAATTTTATCTTGAACATTCATTTCCAGGTGTAATGGATGAAGTTAAAATAAATAAGCACAACCAAAGGATGAGATTATTCTTATAACATGGAAATTAATCAAGTAATTTTATTTTCTAAAGTTCTTATTTGAATATTAAAATAATCTCTCAACTCTAAGAAAAATATTTTAGAATAAAAACATTATCTATATACTTTTCTTTCAAATAAATCAACTGTATTTTATCCGATCACAAGATTTATGGTTTTTGGATTGTTAAATTTATAATGAAAATATTCCCTACCACTCTCCATCAAAATATGATAGTTATATTTATATCCCATGTCCATGTTATCACTTTAAAAAAATGATTTACTACCTAAAATTCTAGTTATATGGTGGCCCTCTCTTTTCCCTTTCCCTCTTATTAAGAGGATATTTTATTAACCCTATTTCTGATGTGGGTTTCACACAAAGGAGATTTAAAGCATCAACCTTTGATTTTTAAAGTATAATTTAAAATTACAAGGATTCAATTTATTTATTGGGGAATAATGTAACACCCCAAGATTTTATAGTATGTCACTTTTTAAATTTATCTTCTTTGATAGTGTACATTACATAGAACATCAAGCTTAATCAAATGATTAAATATTATTGTGATAGTTATAACCTATCCATTGAAATGGTTAGAATGAAATATATTATGTAAGTAATGAAAATATAGTTTACAAATATTTATAAATGAATTCTTTTGTTACCAATTAATTTGAAATGAAAATAAAAATCAATTGAACATAAGATATGTTTTTTATAAAATAATTACTTTTATGACCACAATGGTATTTTATATTAATAAATTGAATTAATCACCAGTACTGAAATAATTTAACAAAACTTATATGTTACAAATTAAATAAAAAAAATTAAATTCAACTAATAAGTTTTATAGGTTTAATATAATAATAAATCCAATTTTACGCATAAAAGACTATATTTCCTAAAGATATTTTTACCACTTTTTAATGGTGCACTTATTTTAAAAAAAATTAAACTTTTTATAAATTATATTTAATAAAATAAACTTAATTTTTTAAATATGAATGTGAAAATTATATTATGGGGAAATTTTAGTATTTTTTTTAAAATATTTATTTTCCACTGAATAGTGAAAAATCCAGATTTTTATAAAACTATTATTTTTTAATATTAATAGTCAATTTATGATTTTAATAGTAACATAAATTATGAAAGTATACATAAAATTTATGTATCATATAAATGAAAATATGGTATATTTATATCACAGAATAAGTAAATAAATGTTTTAAAAATGATAAGTTGAGTGTTGGTATTTTTTTGAAACATAAATCTTTATCTAAGATTTTGTAATTAATATAATTATTTAAAAGAAAATTTATTTGAATTAAATCAATTCATAAATTAATATTTTTTTCTCTTATGTTTTTAAAATAATTTTATGAGGCCATAATTAATTTTTCAAAGTATCATAAAAAGAGCTATAATATTAAAATCTGTATTTTTTGAGTAAATGATGATTTTATTTTAAAATTAAATTTCTCATAAATAGAAAATTATTTTTCATAAAATTGATTTTATTTATTAATTATACATTTTGAAAAATGGTTGGGGTAAATTTTTAATAATTTTCTAAAATAGTCAAATTTTTTGTGAATGGTGAAATACAGTAATTTACGGTATAAGCTAAATACATGAATTATTGTGTCATAGATGATGTATGGATTATGTAAACCCATAATTTTCAAACATCCTTCATTATTTTAATATATTTAGTGATAATGATCAAACTATTCATAGTCTTGAGGCAAAATAATAAACTAATGAATAAAATAATGAGAAAACACCCCTCTCATCCACTATAAATACCACCCCCCGCCACCTCTTCTCCTCACACCTATTAAGCCATGATACTTATCCAATTACTACCCAATAATCAACCCATGTCTCTTACCCATGTCCAATATCCTTTTTATTACTAAATTATAAAACCCAATCACCTTAAGGAGGTTCTCAAGGAGAAGAAATTCAAGAGGTAAAATTCTCTTATGTTTTCCTTTATTTTATTTTTCAATTTCTTTTCTTTTCTTATAATATCCTCAACTCCTCTATAAAAACATGAATGATAACTAAATTATCTTATATATACTATAATTTTATTATTTCAATGGAAAATCCACCTTCAAGTCTCTTCTAATCATCCTTTTATTCTAAAAATTAAAATATCATCTGTGAGGTGCTGATTTACCGCCTTTGTGGGCGACGTGTTTTCATTTTTCAATTATGCCATCAAGGATGGTCATAAAAACATTTTTATGTTTAAAAATATTATAATATATGTATTTCATCCTATATAATATTCTTTAACCATTATATATACATAATATCATTTAATGAGACAAAACTGCCTTTTGATGATCAAAAACCACTAAAATAATGTAAATGATTATCACTAATGTCATATCTAATGATTCATCCTCACCCCCAAATAATCAAATTAATTATGTAACCATTTAATATTATGTATTTTAATTAATATAATATAATTTCAATTTAGTATAACTATTTTCATTTTGCATAATATTTCATACACGTATACAAGTGAACCAATCATGAAAGGCAATGAAAAGAACACTCCCACATGATGGAATTAAATATTATAACTCATAAAAAAGGCCATTAATGGACATAATAATATTATAATAAATAAAATAAATGTTAAATATAATATTAAATAATTTATTAATGAATCTAATTTCATTATCTAGGACGTTAAGTGAAAGTGCAGAATGCTTTCATACATAAGGTAAGAGTTTTCTCATCTCACTTTTATTTTTATGAGATGTGCCTTTTCACCACTATTTCTCATGTATGTTGTATGAATAATGGCCTTTGATGTATAATATCATGAATATATTTATCTTCATGGTATTAAATGTTTCATTTTATGATCATTAATTCTATGGGTCATGCAGTTTGACTTTTTTCAAAGTGGTAAGGGATTCTCCCTAAAACTCCATTTTTCATTTGGGTTACGATTTACATCTCTTTACCCCAATGTAATTATTAATTATTTTTATATAATTATTATACATTATATATGTTCCAAAATCATTTATCCATATCATTTTATCTTTATTTCATGGTTAAAAAATGTTTTACAAGGTTCCATTTTCAATTCCTCTCGATAAGCAAGCCCGATTTAAGGAAACTTTCTGATTTCATACCCATTTTCAAGTACACACTATAATATATTTTAATCCACCGATATTATTATAAAATCAATATTTTTATCAATAAAAAATCTTCGATAATTTATTTTTTTATGTTAATAATCAATCCTTTGTCCATTTTTAGAACCCTTTAATATTTTCCCTTAAACTGCACTAAAGAGGCTCAATTCTAAAGTTTCATAAAAACTATTTTTACATGTTTTCACTTCAGTTGGACATAATTTATGAATCAAACATAATTTTTTTGTCCTTATATTTTATTTTATGGGATATTTATTTTTACAATCTTATTTTATGAAAAATACAAATAATTTTCCAAAAGAACTCTTCTTTCCAAAGTAAAAGGGTATTTCTATCAAGAATTTATCAATATTTTTATTAGAGTATTTTCATCTATAGTTATGATTTAAATATTTAAAATTAGTATGGGGCACTTTGATTTAAAAATATATTTTTAAAATGATTATTTGACATATGAGGATTGTATTGGATGTAATAAGTGACGGGTGGGGCCCTCTATAGCCTCTCGATGCATCGGTAGGACTCATAAGAAAAACTAGACCTAGTTTTGGCCAAGGCCTTACCAATTTATGTATAATTCTTGGAATTTGACTCAATGGTATGTTTATTATATCCATAATTATGTATTCCCTCATTATGGTATTAGTAATTGATAATTCATGTGATTATTTGACTAGTAGAATATCCATGGTTAATTTTCTTTCTCATGAGATTATTTATATGGAACTATTAAATTAGTTTTTATTTCAAACATTTTATTCTCAGGTAATTTATTAAATTGAATATTTTTTAGTTAATAACCTTTCCATAATATTTTATTCTTGTTTATAAAAACTCTCATTGTATTTATTACCCTTAAAAAGCATCTAATCTCACCATTTCTTATGTTTTATTTTTCCCCAAGATGCAAAGATGTATATTTTGAATGAATTACAGGGATAATCTAGGAGTTTATGGATGTTTCCAATGGAGCTTCTAGGTTTTTTTCTTTCATTTTGTAATTTAAAACATATGTTTGTATCTAGTTTTCTAAATCTACTATACTATTCGGTCCATCAGGATAATAACTCTTGTTCTTAGTACCAATGTAATAATGTAAGGCAATGGCTCCTTGATACTGGGGTCAGTGACTTTATAGTTTCAACATCCATCAAGAAATGAAGAACTATTATGTGATAGAGGAAATGAGTTTGGAGAAGTAAAAACATGCAATGGTGTGGGTTTCACTGAAATTAAAGAGGCAGATAAGTTAGTTGTTATTGTGTTAGAGGATACTCAACTAAAGAATAAAGATAATATAGGGACCAATACCATGGAAACTGAAGGAGAAACCAACTTCACCACATTTGATAAAGGTAAATAGGTATGTACGGTACATGACCTTATATTTAGTTCATCGAGATTAGGGAAGAAATGGTGGATTGGTCCTATTGATATAAAGAAATTACTTCCATCAAGAAATATTAATCTATTTAGAGAGTAATAACAAGGACCAACCTTCAGGGATAGGATATAAATGAGGCCATTTATGGGCCCTGACCGGGAAAAAAATTAATCCCCTCTCACATTAGCTGAAGCTAAATGAGGTAAGTTCGATCCAATGATGGTAAATAAAAGTGACTCTAAGAGAAAACCCAAGTCTCTTTTTATATTTTTCATTATTTTTTTTTCAGGTGTGAATTATCTATCTTCCAATATTTCAAAACTCATTAATAATGGCATGTGATTTCACCTCTTTATTTTTAATTAGCAGGAGCATCATGACCCAGGCTGTTAGTAGGAATTATAAGAAGTGGTTACGTGACTAATACTCATCGTGAATTAAGAGCAGGAAGAATATGCACATACAAATTAAAATCATAATTCAAAATGGGAGTAACCATTTCAATCTTGAATTTTTATATTGTATTCCTCACATTCATCGGTTTTATATTTTTAACTACCAATTTCCTTCCCTTCATTTGATTATTTATTCAATCAAATAAACTAGGAGACATAAAATGATTAAGACAATTACCATACCATGAATTTAAAAAAAATCAAAAAAAATAATGATAATAATAGAGAGAATAATTTTTAGAAATAATCATGTTTATTAGGATCTCAAAAATAATGATTTAGGGGAAGATGTTAATTTTGGTAAATGAAATTTTTCTAAGATCTGGTAATTCATTCAATTTTTTATATTTTTGTTAATTTATTTAATTATTCATATTCATTGCCATGAGTTATTGACCCAACCATTCATCTTATTCTTGAGAAATAACTACAAAAATATTTTGTATTTTTATATAGTATTCTTCTTATAAAACATGGGAATTTTCTCTTCTAGAACTTTCAATCTAATATATGACTAAAAAGAATCACTCTTAATATGACTGAGGCATTTTTGTTAGCCCTTAACATAATAACCACTTTACATTAATCAATTTTTAAGCCTATAGAATCCATGAATACTCTTTCTAGGGAAGTTATGTGTTACAAGACTATCTTATTTGTTCATTCCTTTCTCTAAATATTTTTCATGATAATAAAAAAATAAGAGTGTTAGAGATGGTGACTGGTGGAAGGGAAGCATATTTTGTAATTAATAGGTGTGGGGGAATTTCATGAGTTTTTGGGAAGGATCATTCATTGTATTTGTTCCACACCCTCTTCAAAAAAATGGTTTGCTTCTAGGAAAATTCAAAAATCACCATTGATTGACCAGTGATATTTTTTTAACTATTAAAAATAGTGTCATATGGAGATTATTTGGGTATGTGTGGTGGTTGTGATATTTCTCCCCAGTACAAATTTTGAAAAAAAATATAATAATAAAAGAGGGTGCTTTATTTATTTTATTTCATCTATTAATGATCCTCGTCATAGATACTGGGAGAATAGGAGACTTTCTTAGAGCTATTATTGATTATTATGAAAAGTACATATGAGACAAAACTCCTTTTTGAGATTTATTTGATTTACACCATTTAGCTACCTAACATAAGCATCATAGCTATTTGATCCTAAATGATGTATCCCTGATGATTATTTGTGATTTTATCTTTAAATGGTGGATATGTTAGATGTATTACAAGCCTATGGTTAATGATATGTTCTTGAGGTAGTTATATCACTCTATTCATTATAACTATGATGATGAAGGAAAACTTTACATAGGGTAAATTATAAATGATATTTATATTAATAATGAATTGAAAAACGAAAATGGATGAATGAAAATGATTTGAAATCTATAAAGATAAAATGTAAAATAAATGGATGATTTGTATTCTTTAAAAAATAGTGTGTTGATAGATTTTATACTTGTGATCCTTGAACATTTTATTTTCCATTAGATCAATTTTTTGTTGTTAATAAATTTAAACCATCATATAGTAAGCATCCATTTTATTATATTGATATTATATCCTTGAGAAAAAGTATGAACTCAAGTGTGGGGGGATTTGATAGGTGAATTTATTGTATACATTTTTATAATAAAATGAATTGATTTTGATTATTTTTATTGTTAATGTATTCATGTGCACCTGATGTTATCTTCATTTTTTTTAGGAAACTATATGTTATGGGATATGAGAAAAAGGATTAGTAATTACAAAGATATCAAATTAAAATAAGGTTTTACTAAATAAAAATGATCATGGAGAACTTATAGGAAATAAAAATGAAGAACTGAGGAGAAATGTGGCTTCCTAAGAATAAAATTGATGTCACAGCATGAAACATATGTGTCACACTATTCTACTTGTGATGTATGCCCATAAATCCAAAGATCATGAATTTGGTATAGGTGGTGCAAGATTTATATGTGGTGTAATCACTACATGATGTGTAAAATGTTAGGAAAAGAAAAAATATAGAGATTCAAGGTATATTCATTTTTTACCTATTTTAAGTCCCAAGACCCACCTATAACCACCTTTTTCCCATCCTTGATGTCATTGATTACTACATAGGCAAATATGGAGTCTATAAATAGAGTGGAATATTTCTTCTATCAAAGTGATCTTGGAGACCAAAGATTAGAGCGAGAAGTTTCCTTGTCCAGGGTCATCACCAGTTCCACATCTAGTTATTCATTATGATTTCTTTTATTTATTTATTTCCCAATTATTCTATAATCAATAGGATCATGGGTTAAATATACATTATCCTAGGGTTATTTAGTATAAGGGGGAATGTTTCGTTGAATTAATTCCTTTTTCTTTATTCATGTATTTTTGATTTCTGAATTTTGTTGAATCAGTCTCTTTCTTTTACTTTTATCATGATCATTTCTAATTTAATCTAAAGGAAAAATTATAAATTATGTAACTAGATACCATGAATCAAGTAATGATCATTTTCATATTTATGGTGACTATATTTAAAAATTGTATTAATAAAAACTTGATTTTTGTGAAACCCTAAATTGCCAGACCAAGGCGAATATGGAATTTCCATGTCAAGGAGAAAATACCATGACTGTTGGATCTAACTCATCTTTACTCCAACAACAAACATGTATTAATCTATTTTTTCCAAAATCCAATTGCACCGGAACTCTGAAACTACAGAACCCAGGCACACTTTCTAATATGATTTCAAACGAAACAATCAATCTGATTCATTTTCATTTTTTATTTCTTAAAATTAATCAGCGAATATGATTTTTTACCTATGTATTCATTTTTAATCAAAATAAAATATTTTGAAAATATATTTAAAATAATTCACTATCTCCATGGGTTCGACCTTAAACATTCCTAAATACTATATTTTAATTAATTGAGATGCATAGTTTGAGTTTTAATAAATTTTGTATTTTTATTGAACCTGTAGGGAATTAACAATTCCCTTTGGGAATTTCAATATCCAAATAGATCAATATTTTATTTAATTCAATATTTAAATCCATATTTAATTATGAATTTTTTATATCTTAGAATTAATTTTTTATCCACATGATGAGTTTATTTTATAATGCTTTGAAATGTAGCACAAAGTGTAACAACATACAGTATATTTAATCTTGATATATTCAAGTAGAGAAAACTCCCAATTAACTTTTTAAACTCTCTTCAATCAACACATTTTTCTTTTTAATCATTCAAAATATTGGTTACCACTTAAATTGGGGTATAAATGACTTTGATTCCTCCATGCCAAATTTTTTCTAAAGTAATCAATAAAATATTTCTTCAAAGTTGATAATATTATCCTTCTATTATGAAATTTTTAATCTAAAGAGAAATGTTATTTCTCCAAGAATAAAAATCTAAGATATAAAATTCTAAACCAAAAATTATTCATTTTCAATAAATATAATATCAACTAAATAGACAATAAAAATTAATGATGTAACTTAATATTATTTGATGTATAGGTCATTTTCTACACTTCCCTTTTAGAATTTCAGTGTTTTTAATCAATGATCCATCTTTTATAATAACTGCCTTGGGAATTTATTGAAGGACCCTGGGACACCCTGAGAGGGGAGGGGTGAATCAGGGTGACAACTTTTTCTTTTAATGTGATGGATCTTGTTCCCACGTTGGAAGGAACTTGTTGAACCTGTATGATGAATATGATCAGAAATCAAACATTCACATGCACAGAGAAGACACAACACTTTTTACTTGGTTCACCACTAAGGGTTACGTCCAAGGAGCATACGCCGACAAGTTGTCGGTCGTACCAAATTCCACTAATATTCACTAGCTGTGGATTACAAAGGTTTGGGCACAATCACTCTGTCCCAGGCTCACTACCTTTACAAAGGTTCAGGGATAGCTCAATGCTTCCCTCGGGTCACTCCCGTTGACTCCCCCTGGCTCACTACCGTTGGTGAAGTCCCAATCAGTTTATAGACGTGAAGGTCTCTTCATCATTGCATAAGAATGCATCCTTTTTCATATGTAGATGCTCTGTTGAAGTCCAACTCTCACCAGAAGATGAATCTCACTTTGTGCTGAGGGTACCGGGCGATCTTCCAGCTTTCGTTCAGCTTCAAAAGGACAGATGAACTTTAACAACCCCGGCGCGCTTATCCAAGCCCGGCGCGCAAGTCACAATCCCAGTGCGCAAGTCACTTGTGCACTAAGAAATAGGAGTGCAGGTGACACCAAACAACTTGCTTGACAATGACTCCTTCAACACCAAACGTGTGAAACGTTGCGTCTTTAACTCCCCAACTACCTTGGTCGCGCAACCAACAATTAGTGTGCAGCCTCTACTTGTGCGACCCAACAACCACTTGCGCGACTCAACCACTTGCGCGACAAGAACTCGAAAAATCTCTGAGTCTTGAACTTTGTTACCAATGAGGAGGGGGTCCTCTATTTATAGGAAAACTGGATCCCCTGCGCGGTGGCGCGCAAGTGTTCCCTCGGCGCGCAGGTTCCGGCACACAGCTCATCCTCCCTAGCCTCTGTCGCGCTACTCACTTGCACGACCTACACAAATACTTGCGCGAACTTCTTTACTTTACCATATTCTGAAGTTATTATATTGAAAAACAATAGGCACTCAAGTTTCCAGTCTTCCTAGGCATCGGCGCCCAAGTCTCTTCACGACGCGCAGGTCACTTGTGCGACCAGCCCAAAACTTGTGCGGCCCTTATCCCTTTGTCATTTTCCCATGTTCTGATCTTGAAAAACATATGGCGCTCAATTTTCCTCTTCATCCAGTACACGGCATGCAAGTCTCTTTACCAAAAACACTTTTATCCATTTGTCTGCTTGAACTGTATGATCTCTTTGTGGGTACACATTCTAAACTTCCACTGCTGATTGACAACAAACACAAACCATACTCCAAATCATGCATAGAATACCATGTCTCTAACAATTATTTAATCCATATAGTTCCTTTTTCAATATAAAATCATTTAATTATTTTTTTATGAAATAATATACTAGGTTTCTCAATATACACTTCCTCGTCTAATTATCCATTGAGAAATGATGAATTGACAGCCATTTGAAAGATCATATATCTTATTTATTCTATAATATTAAGAAAAATATTAATGGTTTTAAGCATTTAAATGAGTAATAATGTATCATAAAAATCAATTCCATAAATATTTGAAAACAATTATTTCTTAATTTCTCATCATCACTGCTTCTTCAAGATATTTTGTGCTCTAACTCATGGACTCAAGGTTTTGTTTCCCATAGGGATCACTTCCCATCACTAGAAACTGCCTCCAAAATTGGGTGAATTTATAAATAATTTATATAAAATACATAAATCCACTGAATCCCAATGTGGTACTCATGATATAGGATCATATTTTAACCATTTAATGTTATAGAGTAACCCTTTATAGAGAAAAGGAAGGTGGTTAGTATCTTAATCTCTAATAGTATTTTGGACCTACATATAAATTCTTGATTTTGGATGCTTTAACAGATTGTTTCCTTATCTATGGAGATATTTGAGTTATCATCTTTAACCTATACTTCTTTTAAATTAATATATTTTTTTGGAATCATCATCTTACTTAAAAAAATATACTTCATTATCTTTTCTTGTGGAAATTTTTTCTAGAAGTAAGACATCATTTATTGAGTGTTTCAACACCTTCACATTAGAACTATTCATAATATTTCTTATATATTTACTATATAAATGATATCCCCTTAAATTCAAAGGATAACCGAATAAGATACCTCAAAACCTCTTTACTCAAACTTCCCCAAATTTTCACCTTTTAACTTGATAATATAATGGATTTTAAATAAAATAGTGTAATTCAAGATCAAGGTATTCATAAACTAAATCTCATATTTAATTATAACTTAATTTTTACACAATATAATTAGTTTTTAATCTAAACCATAGTACTAATTTCTTACTTTTAAAAAATCGATAAGTATCATGCTCTTCTAACACAGTGTCATCCAATTCCACTATGTTTTTATTATTCCTTTTAGTAACACCATTTTTTCGAATATATGGTGTGATAAATTCATTATAAATTCTATAAATTATATGATGCACCTAAATAATTCCACTGGTAAATCAAGTATCGTTATTTATCTAGAAATTATTCAAGGAGAAACCACATTCCTTTTGTGATGTTATTTTAAAATTATTAAACATATTCAAGGACTTAAATTTATTTTTCATATACATAACAAATATAATAAGATTTAATTCATTAATAATATAAAAATAATAATTATATTCACTGGTCAATTACTTCCTCATAGGCCCACAAACAATGGAATGAATGGGCTCTAATGGATAATATTTTTTACTGTCCACTTTATTGTGTAAAAACAATAATCTTATTCTTTTTGTGTATAGATCATATCAAATTTCTTTCACTTTTCATTATAGGTGCATCATGAAAATTATTTACTTCGGTAATATTGGTAAAATTTAATTGACCAAAGTTTCCAATTATTCAATTCCATAAAATATTTTCTTCTTTTAATCTTTATGTAACATGAGATTTCAGCATCAGAAACCTCAAACATATTACCATGTGTTCATCTTCCTTTGGACACAACATAACCATAGATTTAACCACCTCACAAAACATTATTCTTTTTAAAAAACATCATAATTTTATTCATCACATAGAGGTAACACACTTAATAATTTCTATTTAAACCCATAAACAAATAGAGAGTTATTCATTTTCATTTAGTCTTCTCCAATGACCATTGAACCAAATCCATTTATCTTGAGTGAAATAGTATTCCCAAAGGTGACTAATCCATCATTTAACTTTTAAAAAATCATTCAAGATATTTCAATATCATGTCATATGCAATGAAAATAAATGTCCAATAATACATTGATGTTACTTTTGAATTCTTTTAGATCCACTTAAATAGTCAATGCTTTCTTCTTTCCTTTATCTTTCTTCTTATGAGAATTTTGAGTAGTGAAATTCATACTCAATTGAACTGGTAATATTATGAAGTAATCTTCAATGAAGTGACCTAGTTAGTTACATCTTCCAAAATTTTCTTCCAATGATTGAAACTTTTTTTTAGCATTTAATATAAAATTTTAAGACTATTTATAAACATTTATTCATTTATTCAGTTGACTCACACTCAATATCAACATCTGATATCCTCTAGGATCAAAGGAATAATAATTATTAAATTAAAACCCATTTTTTCCAAATCCTTCACAGTGCAAGTAGTATCTATAAATGAGTAGTTTCCTTTGAAAATTACTTCTTGTCTAGTATTATTGTCATGAACCACTCAGATCCTTCTATCCATTAGATGCCTGTTCCATCCCGTGACATCTTCAATGTGAATTATTTATCACTTCAACATTGAGACATATACCAAGGGAATAAAATTTGAGATCATGGGAATGACTTAAACTATAAAATAGATTAAAAAGTTAGTAAGGGTATAAATAAAATTTCAGTAATAATAATCCATAAGTCTGATATCTAGGTTAAATCAAATAGGAAGATAAATATTTATAATTTAATTAGACAATTTAAATAAAGAAATAGATATAAATTTAACTAATCCCTCCACTCGGACCTCAAACTCCACCTACCTATAGCTAGATCTTAGTCTCATAACCACCACAAATATAATGTGCCACCTAATAAAGAAATGTAAAGAATAAAATATCCTACATGGTTTATCAAATAAATAAGTCTAAAAACAAATAACAACTAAAATACCTAATCAACCATCACCTATAAACCAATTTCACACTCTATCCAAAACTGATACATCAATCGCTTTAATAGAAATCATTAAATGAACCTAAAACTGAGATTTATAAAATTATTTTTTGCATAAAAAATTCCCAATTGGCCACCACCCTCCTTCCCACATGATTACCCTCTAATTAAAAATCCATTTTATTACTATTTTGAAAAAATAATATAAAATGGGTTTTCCAGTTTAAGAATATCCAACATCAAATCATCAATAATTGTAAAATAACATTTCTTTTTCATTAAAATGAAAAAAATTATGTAGAGAAATATTTAATTGTTATAATACATTATTATTGAAAAAATACATTTGAAACCACTTTCAAAGGTTGTTTTAGAAACATGCATTTTATAAATTTTCAAATCCTTTTAACCATTAAAGAATAAAGAGAGAAAAAATAACATACTTTGTCAATTTATTAAATAAAATAATTAATACACACTAGAAATATATAAAAGAGATCAAGTACTCTAATAACAACTATTTCAAAAATATGTACTATGGGAAAAATCTATATTTTTTCTAATGTTCACTAAAGTTCCTTGTCTTAAACTCATGATCAAATATAGTCAGAATATAATTAGTACACTAACTACTATAGAGAACATGCCTTTTCCCTATAGGGGTGGTTCCACTCATCCACTACATCACATCCTACTATCTATTAAGGATTACATGTCTTAGAATTGTGGTGTGGTGTCACCCCTCCATGACACCACAACCATTATCTAAATGTTTTTTAGTTAAAAATTTCATTAAATCCAAAATATATCATTGAACTAGCATTATTCTATTAGATACCTGGCTTCCCATGTTCTTTACCCACTTCAAATATACAACACATAAATTAACAGGGGCCTTTCTTCCATCTGTTTGAAGAAATTTAATTCATCAAAAATGACATGAATTTTTATACCATTTCACTTATAAATAAATGAAAAAATATTTTAAACACCTAATAAATATATCATAAATAATCAAAACTATCATAAAATGGTTTTGAATAATTAAAATACTCTTTTTTATAACATACCATATAAAATAAATCATCCCAACTAGGAATTTAAAATTTATTTTAGAAATACATTTGAATTCTCATTTGAAGAAAATAATTCAAGTATCAAATTTAAATTCTCAAGTTTTTCATATTTTTATACCCATATAAATTTAAACACACACACATATATATATATATATATTATTTCACAAATAAATGCATTTAAATGAGAAATTTATCACACACTCACACACACAAAAATATACATGTATGTGTGTGTGCCTACCCATGTATATGTGAATAACCACTATATATATAAGAAGTAATTTTAAAACCCCTCATTGTTATTCAAAACTATTCTTGAAAAATTTTATTAATAATTGGACAATAAAATTCTACTTCAAATTACATGTAAAACATATGTTATATATGTGAAATTCACTTTGAAAGACAAAACCACCTTTTATAATCATATGATTTAATTATTAGGTCCATTCAAAAAATTATTAAAACATGTGGTGTGCACTTTAAATGAAAAAATAGATTTAAATTCAATATTAAAAATTAAAGGACTCCATTTTCTTATTAAAACCATTTGTAAATGCAATTTTATTTTTAGAAAAAATAAAAAATATATAATACTATCATTACGAATTGAGAAATAATTTTTAAATACAAGAAATATAATTTTCTTGAATTAAATATTAGAGCATGGATAAAACTTACCTAGATATATCTTCTATCGGTAATAGGCACCTAAAACCACTACAACAAGGTTCAAGGAGCCTCATAAGACTGACAGAAACTCTAATCCTGAAAAATTCCCTATTAAAACCAGCCCAAATGAAAAATCATAGAGAATCCCCTTCTATAATTTGGCCTCAGGTGCATGAAGTCAGGGAAAGAATAGAGAATAAAAAAGAAAAAATTCAAAAAAGGATAAATAAGAGAGGGTCTCTTATCATAGTATGGCCCACCAAAATTGAAAGAGAATGTGAGATTTAAAGAGAGGGTGTCACATGAGAAGAATCCCCCTAGGGGATTGGTTCATTATGCATAGAGGGAAGATAGTGAAGTTAGGGTATCATGTTATAAGGGGAGTGGTGAGGTAAGAGATTAAAAATAAAATATCGAAATGATGATTTTTTACTTTTTTTAAAGGTATGCACATGGAACACAGTTTGGATGTATGGCTAGCCAAACCAAGCACCAACCAAGTGCCTTCTACTGGAGGTTCTGGAATAATAATGACACACCTTTTTAAAACTATACTCCAACTATGTGGTTTTGGTTTTTTTAGGTTATAAACTCAAATGAATGGTTATTTCATGGTTTCTAATAATCGTGCACCAATTGTATGCCAATGTGGTAATTCTAAAAAAAACAATGGGTTTTAAATGAAATTCAAGGAAAAATCAAAAAACATAAAATAAATAAAATAATTCATGTTCAGGGTGGGATAGATATCCCCACCATAAAACATTATGTCCCTATAAATTCACTTAACTTTAAACCAATAAAAGGGAAAAGGTCACTTGACCTAAAAATAATAACCTTCCAAATGATAACTTCAAGTATGATTCAAACACACACAAAAATACTACTAAACACTTCATGACTCATAACATTAAAAAACACACCTAACTATGTAATAAATAATCATGAATTTCATGACCAAAGAGGATCTCTCTACCATTTAAGAACTCGCTAACATGGGGTCTTCATAATTAGAAATTGGAAGTACTACTACTAAACAAGACATCATCTCCTAATAAAAGGGAGTCAAACAGATCACCCAAATAAGTAACAATACATAATATCCATGAATATGATGTTCACATATCCATATCAACAAAAAATCATTTAATTACCAAATTATAGTCCATGAATCAACAAGTAAAATAGAGGAATATAAGAAAAGCTATAGAAAATAGGAACAGAGAAAGGAATGACTCAAAATCACAACCTTAGATCACATAATCCCTTATATATAATAAAATGATAGAGTAACTTAATTAATTTATTGAAACTATAGAAATGAAAATTTTATGATCAATAATGTTCCACATCCTCAAAAATGAATCACAAAAATACTTACAATTCTTCTCTGAACTGAGTACAAACAGTGGAAAATTCATAAACCAAAAACATTCATTTTCAATAATTGCATGGGCTCTCACACTAGGTAAAAGAACAAGGGTTACCCATTACTTCAAATATGGTACTTTAGACATGATCATACCATTAAAATTAGACCATCCCTTACCGTTGTGTAAAACCGGTTATTTTAATATCAACTCTATTCACTAATAGAACCCACCCATTGGATTATCCCATTCAAAATGAATAAATTCAAGAATAATCACCACACCCAAATGAACTCAAAAATATTTTAATATCAAACACATCAATAGGATATAAGAAAATATCAAAACTCACAAACCATGAAAATAAACTATGAAGTTCCCAAAGGAAGTACAACCAATCATAATCACACTGAAACCCATAATAGATGGAAAATTAGATTCATCCACAATAAAGACCTTCTTGGGTTTCATATTAAAAAAAGAAATGTAAATACAACCACCCTTAATAATATATCAAAAATAAATCATACCTAGAACAAATCAAAACCCAATTCAAAATTCTATTTAAATGAAATAAATAACTACTTCCATTTGAAAAACATTGAAGGAAATAAATCAAAACCATAATTTCAAAACAACTTCAAAACCACCCCCTTTAATTTTAAAACCACCAAATCCCACTTCAAGCTTAATTTAATATACCCAATTATTCTTAATAAAAACATTAATTCACTTTTAAATATAAATTGTTTTTTGATTAATTTTAGAAAATACCTCCCCCAAACGCCAATTTCAATTTTAAAATAAATTCTTCCATAAAATACCTTCAAACCCCTTTTTAAATTCTCAAATTTCCTTTTTAAAATATTGAACATCATTTAAGAACTACTTACTAAAAATCCAAGCCCCTTTTAAAATTCTAAAATCTTGATTTACCTTTAACACCATATTCTTATCAAAAAATTATATTTACTAATTTCAAAATAAACCCTTCATCATTTAAAATCATTCCAAAATAAACTTCTCATTATAAAATTTATTTGATAAATTTTAAAATTTCAATCATTTTCATCTTAAACTAAATCATACAACCCATTTCTTAGCTAATAGAATCGCATTATACCATAAAAATTTCATAAGGGACAAGTGGTTGTGCACAACAAGGACACATGGTTTATATGACCATGTTCCAATCATGAAACCTTCACTCGAAGTAATTTTTAGGTAGCCACATGGGCCACACATGGTCTTCTAGGCCATGCGAGCTCACTACATGTGTAACATCTTAATGTTTTTTTCAGTTACTACCATATTCATGTTTATTTTCCTTCTTCTTTTATCATCTCTATATTTTTTATATGTTTTTAGTTTATAAAAGGGTTTGGGGTGTTCCTTGTAGAGTATGTGGGGAGTAGAACTGAACTTTTAACTCATAGAGTTTTGTGTGGTCTAATGTCATGCCAATAAGGGACCCTATCTAGTTGGTGGGATTATAAGTGGCTATAGTAATCTAGTTTGGTTCTGAAAAGTTGGTTAATCCTGGTTGGTTTGTGAAAATTAAGTTTCCAATGTATTTTTTTTATTTTTTTCACTGTTGGTATGCATTTTTGTGTGTATTGGTAGATATGATATAATAATTTGGGTATTCATGGGGTATATAATGAGAGAGTTTTTACCCATATCTCATCTTGAAGATCCTTATATTACCATAGGTGGTCATAAAATGACCCTTTTATAATTTAGAGTGTTTTGATTCCAAATTTTCTTTTCCATGTTCCCTTTAATTATGGTAGACTTTTGTTTTCTTATATCAAAATTGATTATTAGATCTCATGTTCTTATGTTATCTTATCTATTAATGTGTAATTTTATTCCCCTCAAAATGCTCCCTATAATTCCTCAAGAGGTTGCTTCCAAGTAATATCAATATAAAACCATCTAGTTGATCATAATTTTATTAAAAAAATTATGCACATAGTCTAAGTTATTCACCATGATGTGACACACTCCCCTTTTCCAGTTGGGGAGGCAGAACCTAAAATATATGAGGATATGAATGTATATTAGGATTTCATTCATCAAAAATAATCTTCTTTCCAAATAATTAATGATCCTATGGATGTGTATGATTGGATAGGGAAATTGAAAGTCACAATGAATTCCTAGAGACAAACTATTCTGTCAAACTAAATTATGTTGTATTAAATCTTAAAGACCCGAGAAGAAGATAGTGGGACATAGTTATTTGTTCATTGAATCATAAGTGATTGTATTGGAAATAAATCAAGGCCATTTTCACAGAGTAATTATACCCTAACTCTATAACCTTGTGAAAATTTATGAGATTTCTCAAACATGAGAAAGAAATTAAATAGTGAGAGAGTATTTCATTCACTTTGTTGATCTTTCTATATTTTTTATGAATTTGTTTCTAATGGGAAGATGAAGGACTATAAGTTTTAGATTGGTATTTAACCTTATATTTGGTCATAGGTCTTCATGATAAAGATTTCAACTAATTTCAAGGTGGAATATAAGAAGTTTATGGAAGATATTGATAAGGAAGGAAATTCATTCATGACAAGAGTTCCTCTTATCTATGGTGGTAGCTCTAGTGGCTCCTTTAAAGTGAAGTGGAGGTAGAGAAAGTTTCATAAGATAAAAAGTAGTTTTTTTCTCAAAATCCTTTTCCTTCACCATCATCAATTATTAGTAGATTAACATGTTTTCAGTGTAGCTAGAAGGGACACAAGTATCACTTTTAACCTATGCCTCCAAACACTTGAAACATGTGTAGATGTCGTGGTAACTTATATATTTTCTACCAGGATTTTTCTTCTCCAAACATTGGTATAGGGTCACCAGTGCATATAATATATATGTAAAAATAATACCTCATTTACAATAGGGTTTCAACCATAGGCCCCCAAAATAAAGCAGTTACTTTCTATGGAGGAGTCTCTATTGGAAGTTAGTATGGGTCCTACTACTATGATTGGTATAATCTCTATTAATTCAGTCATGGAAACTAATTTATCTGAAATAGGTTCTTATCATGATTTCATATTGACTCATTTGGTGGATCTTCTAAAACATACAATGAAAATAATTCCATTTTTTGTGGACTTGGAAAAACCTCTAAGAAAGAAGGAGATGGGTTTTAAATTTTCCTTAGTATCTTTCTTTATGTGTGATGTAGAGATATTATGGGATTTCCTAGTTATATACTTCTTCCCCTTCAGTATCATTATTGGGATGGATTGGTTATTTGATCACAAGGCTTTAATTGATTACTATCATTAGTGGGTTTCTTTTATTACCCTTGATTGTTAATCTCGTATGATTCAAGGTGAGTAGGACTCATGGTCCAGTCGGGTGGGTCCACCTATCCTAGATCTAGTAATTTTATTATCTTTATGTTTAGGTGATCTAGGGGGGAATATTTTATTGGGGAGATTCCTAAAATATTCATTGATTTTCATAAGGTGTTTTTAGCTTGCTTTTCAGGTTTTCCTCTATAAAGAAAGGTGGAGTTCTTAATTGACCTGGTATGGGGAACTCAACTGATATCAATTTCATCTTACAACTTAGATACAAATTAATTAAAAGAGCTAAAAGTTTAATTTTATGATTTTATATCCAATGGATTTATATTCCTGAGTGTTCACCTTGAGTGAACCCTATTCTTTTTTCCATGAAATCTAATGGGAATATCCATTCATGCATTAATTTTAGAAAGCTGAATCTAGTAATAGTTAAAAACAAATTTCCCTTACCTAGAATTGAGAATTTATATAACTATTTGAAAATTTGAAATGTTTTTTCAAAAATTGATCTCCAGTCTGGTTGTACCAAACTTAGAATCAAGGAGTCATATATTCTAAAAAAATGCCTTTGGAATTAGGTATATCAATTTTGAGTAACTGATTATGTCATTCAACCTTACTAATTCTAATGTTGTCTTCCTAGAATTGATGAACTAGATCCACTAGTATGTGGAAAATTTTTATGGGGTTCATGGATAACATCTTGGAATATTATAACACTATAGAAGATCATGTGTTTTGATTGAGACATGATTTGGGAATCCTAGAGGATCGCCGCTTATATACAAAACTATCAAAATGCCAATTATGGATTTGAGAAGTTCGTTTATTGGGACATGAGATCTTGGAACATGGTATCTTAGTTAATCTTGAAACTGTGATGGATTTCATGAAATAGGAAGAACTGTGAAATATCTTTAAGATTTAAAGATTCCTAGGTTTGGTGTGATATTATCATAGCTTTGTAAATAATTTCTTGAATGTTGCTTCACCTTTGACTGCTCTAGCCCAGAAGGGGGTGAATTTATTTTTGTATTAAAAGTTTCATGAATACTTATATTTAGATAATGTAGTGTTTTACCTTATTATTGATTCTAACTCTACCAGATACTGGGCAAGGATATGTGGTTTATTGTGATGCTTTAAGTGCAAGTTTGGGTTACAAACTTATGAAAGAATATCATCTGGTTGATTATGGCCCATACCATCATAGACCTTAAAAGAGGAATTATCCCAATCATGTTATGGAACATTCAAATATTTTACATTCACTTAAAATTCGGTATCACTATATTTTTTAGGAATTTTTTATCATTTACTCTGGCCATAATAGTTTTGGTTAAATATTTTCTCAAAAATATTTGAACCTTCATTAAAGTTGATGGGTGTAATACCTACAGAAATTCTAATTTTATATTCCCTATACTTTGAGAAATTTTAATATTGTTGTTAAAAAACTTAGTAAGAATCTACCTTATCAGGCTATGATGGAGGAAAATCATTAATGGAAACTAATGGGACACATTTATTACATTGATTTGGGAGTTAGTGAGGAAGGGTCTGTTAATGTTCTAGAAATTTTTCAACTAACACCCACTCTCCTTGAGATGATTCCTTGTGAATTGGGGAAGGATAATGAGTTTCATAATGTCAGATATTCTTTATATAGTGTGGAGACTATCTATGAGTGGTTTCTCTCTGAGTACAGTATCCTTTATTTCATAAACTAGTACATTGTTCAATCGACCACAAGGAAGGACATATTTGGATATTTTCATATATAATTATATTTTTTTTCCACCTTGTAACCACAAATATGTTTTATTAAATTATCCACCAGTTTCTTTGGACTTGTATGAAATGGGATATGACTAAATTTTTATCTTGATGTTACACATGCTAGGAGATAAAATTTGTGAAATGAAAGCTTTCTGGTTTTCTTCATCCTCTCTTTGTGAAAATATGGAAGTGGAATTATATTAAATGGATATCATTGTTGTTTTACCTCAAACTCCCCATGTAAATAAATCAATTTGGGTGGTGATTGATTAGTTAACTAAGTTAGTACATTCCATGTCGATCTATGGCTCGACTAAAGAGGAACACATGGGGAATTTTTATGTAAAAAATATTGTAAGGTTTATTATAATTCCCATACCTATTATCTCATACTAGGACCCTTGATTTACCTCATGGTTTTGGAAGGTACTCCAAGAGTAAATGGGGTCATAGGTTAAGTTGAGTACTGCATATCATCCCCCAGATAGATGGGTAGACATATATGGCCAACAAAATTATAGTAAATGTACTCTATTTATGTGTTTTAGATTTCCAAGGTGTAACAAAAAAGGTATTGTTAATAGTAAATCAATTTCAAGCCATATTAATATTCATTAATTATATTCCATATAGTTATATTCATGATATTAATACTAAGTAATTTTTCAATCAAAAACGAAATAATTTTCTTATTACTAATCTTTTTATGGTATTATAAGATTTTATTTAAAATATTAATTTCCAAATTTTATAATTTTAATTTACATTTTTTTTAATAATCATATAAAAATTATCTTAGGGTTAATTTTTGGTATTTTTTTGAAATTATTTCTTTTGTAATAAATGGTAAAAAATATTGATGTTTGTAAAACTATCATTTCTTTTAATTAAGTAGATTAATTTAAAAGTACAATTATATTTAAAATTTTATATTAAAGTAACATCATTCTCCTATAATTATAAAAATATAATTTATTTCACTAGAATCATCGTTATAATTTTTTTTTGAATAATTTCATTTTTGGGCTTAAAAACACATTTTTCAAAAAATTGGGTTTTCATTTTGTTTAGAACGCTTATCTAAAATTAATTTCATACACTTACAGAAATATAATTTAAAAAAATAGATTACATATTTTTAATATACATTTCACAATTTATTAATGAGTTAAATTTCATTTTTTCATTACGAATAGCAGCTTTGGAAAAAAATGTGTTGCCCCAGTAAAAGGGTAAATTGGGTTAACCTAGGTTAATAATAAATTATAATGACACAAAATTTCATATTAATTATTATTGGATAAATTTATTTTTACCTTTATCACCTTAGTCTCTAAATTTAATTGGTTATGGGGCACTTTTCCATAATTATTACTTAATAAAATTTTAATATTTTCCAAAAAACCAAGTGTTTCCTCTTCCACGTCAATAAAAGGACACTCCCTCCTCTTATATCCACACTTCAAGATCCATTATTTTCATCCAATACCTATAAAAATACATTAATAACATTCCTTACCAATTCCAAGAGTCCCTAGTTTTATCAAAATACCCACCTTAGAAGGCCAAAGGTGTAGCACAAAAGAGGTTGTTTGAAGAAAAGGTGAATCACTTAACTAAGTGTTTATATTTTATTTCTTAATTTATCTGCTTAAAACCTATCTTAAACCTTATATTATAATAAAATAATTATATCCCATATACTAATAATTTATTATGTTGATGGGATAACCTTTATCCATCTCCTATTCTATAAAATGGGAAATGAAATCATCGTTTGTTTGTACAACGGACTACCTCCTCATGAACTGAGGTAAATTGTTTTCCTTCAATACTTATCATGAATGGTTATAATGATGGATTTAATGTATGTAAAATATATTCATGGCCTAATTATAATTATTATAAGATAATATAACATCTATTTTCTTATCATTCCATCAATTATAAAATGGTAATGATGCTCGTGTGTACGTGTGGATTACCACCTCCATGAAGCGATGTGATTCATTTTTCATCATCAAATCTTATAAATGGTCATTATAATGGATAAAAATTAAATTAAATTATATAAATGTATTTCTAAAAATGGGAATAAATATTATACTTCTTTATTTAACCTTCAACAAAAAATAAAAACATCGCTCGTGTGTACGTGTTGTGTCACGACCCGCCTTCACCAAAAGGAGGGAAGGGTCAGTAGATTGTCATGACCTTCCTTCTTCAAGTTGAAGGAGAGATAATGACCCCTGAAACCCACCTTCAATAGGTCTCGGAGTGGTGACCAGCGCCAAGGGTATATAATCACTCACTAAATGGAAGGCATTACCCTTTTTCTTTTAATAGGATCGGGAGATAAGATAGTAAATCTCACATCACCAAAACTAGGAGTGAAAGTAAAGCCAAA
The DNA here is from genome assembly GCA_963277665.1 of Viscum album. Taxonomy (NCBI): domain Eukaryota; kingdom Viridiplantae; phylum Streptophyta; class Magnoliopsida; order Santalales; family Viscaceae; genus Viscum; species Viscum album. Next base: position 930,077,092 of record OY728143.1, on the reverse strand, counting down.
ACCACCATTCCCATATGCATGTTCCAAAAGTAAATACCACAAAGTAAAAAGTGACTACAAAGGTAAAGTGCCAAAGAAATAAAAACAGCAACTACAGCTGTCCCAAGGGTCCTGTGCTAGTATGGTTCCGTGCGATCCCCAAAGTCCTCCTAGAAACATGAAAACAGTTTTATATACGTAGGGTGAGCATACAAGAATACTCAGTAGGGAAAAACCTAAATCTCTCATGCACAAGTGGGGAGACATACTAATGCCCCTTGAGAAAAGGGATAACCAATCACTTAATAAGGAAACTAACCACCCAAGCCTCACCAAGGTACACTCCCCAAATAACGCAAGTCAAGTAAAAATATAATAATAGCACATCGAAGTTTGGGTACCCCGCGCAACTTTCCCACTAGTTATTGAAGACATCCTACGCATCGAACCAATCCTTCCATTCTCACCACAGTCCCACTGCCACACCTCGCCCGCACACACCTGGGTCATACCCTCATGCAGTCCCACTGCCAAACCCCACCCGCAAACACCTAGGCCACAACTGTCTCACGTAACCATGCCTGCAAACACCTAGGCCAGAACAACCACCGCCACGCCTGAAGACACCTGGGCTAGAAGATCCACTGCCACACCCGAAGACACCTAGGCCTCATCCCGAAGACACTTGGGAAACCACCTGCCCGCACACACCTGGGCCAACCACCACACCACCCTACCCGAAGATTCTTGCTCTAATAATGGACTTCAGGCCATCACAGCCTGCCCGAAGATACTTGGGCTATCCTGGAAAGGGAGCAGAAAGGAGATAATAACCAGCCACTAATATAAGTGTTGGGAAAAACACCCTCCCCCATGAAATAGGGGTGTTCGGCACTAAGTGCTCAACTTGGGTGGGGCATGAATAAGAAACACAAAACTACAAGTATATGTATAGGTAACAAGCACTCACCCAAAGTTTAGGTTTTTCTTCAGCCCGCCTAAAGAACACATTCAGCACCCACGTCTAAGTCACAACCCACACCAAACCAAAACCCATATGTCTCATATTTTTTTCATGTTTATTAATAATTTTAGATGAGTTTTTTTAACCTACTTGGGAAACTAGCAAGCATAAGCACAATCCAAGATACTACCACATGTTCCCAAAATCCATGAGTCAACGGCTTCTCAACAACAGAGGATTCCACCCTAATTCGTGATATAAGCAAGATAACTACGTGGCCTCAAATTCATAACCAGCGAAACCATAGCAACAGGGGATCCCATCCCCACCCACATCACCCAGTAATCGGTCTGTGAAAGAAAAACAATCAAACCACTACCACCAATGCAAAGCAGGCCCATGTGGGTATTTTTAGATTTAAAAGATTTAACACACTCCATGATTCCAATTCCACTGTACTTTAACTGGGGTTATCATAGAAAAAGGATTGATCCTGGTGCTTTCAATTTATTTAGCTGAATATATGTAATTAACCAATTTCCTTTACACAGCAAGGGTTCACAACCACAATACAATCCATTTAAACATCACCAGAGGTAAGGGTTAATTGGTGCACAGAGAAAGACCACCAACGGTCGTAATTTTTAGTAGGCGTATACCCGTTCAATTCAGAAATAATTAATCATGGAAGAAGAGAAAAACATAGCAGTATCATTAGTCACACCCCTCTCCTTCATTATTTAGAATCTATTTATTATCTTCTTTAAACATTGTTTAATTAAATTCTACAGAATCAATAACATAACCACCCCACAAGATACATAGAAAGGAGAGATGAAGGTGAAACCCTACTTGATTGATCGACAATCAAAGTTTATCTTCACGCTCCAGTAACAGAAGATGCGCGATTTGCAAGGGTGGGGCCTCGGGAACTCAAGGACGAGTAGACAAATCGATGGGAGGGTGATTGAGAAAAATAAACCCAGGAAGAACTCTTTAGTTTATAAGGGCCGGGGACGGTTGAGATAAGAATGCAAAACTACATAAGGAGCGGGGTCATGGGTTGACCGTGTGTCCCCACACGTCATTAAAGGGTCCCTACCTTTAGGGGTGGTTAAAACTGATGCACACACCAGGGTGACTCGTTAAACATTTAATTAAATGCCATTTATGGGCATGACTGGGATTTAAAACAAGCTTAAAGGGGTCAAAACAGGGAATTTGCACCAAAGGAGGCGCTACTGGAAAACTCCTGGGGGTTTAGGCTAGGTCCACCGGTTAGCCGAGCTACCAGTAGGCTGCGGCTACCGGTAGACCGAGCTACCGGTAGGCCGAGCTACCGGTAGGCTGCAGCTACCGGTAGGTCGAGCTATCGGTAGCTGAGCTATCGGTAGGCTGTAGCTACCGGTAGACCGAGCTACCGGTAGTTGAGCTACCGGTAGGCCGAGCTACCAGTAGGCCTACCGTGGGTCAAACTTCACCAAGAAGTTGGGATGGCCTCCTAGACCACCCATAACACCTCAACCACCTGATTTTTAATAGTAATGGTCTCCAACAACTCGGTTCATTACATCATATACCTCTCAAACTATTCTCACCCTCGAGAATCAAGACAACCCATAAGGAAAGACAGGGTCCGAACAACCACCTCGAAAGATACCTCTCAGGAGTGAACCTCATTGTCAACTAAAAACACCTCCCTCTCAAGAATCAAGCAACATACTATGTCAAACGGCCTAGTCATGTGGGTTGGGGAGTCTCTTCTCCCATGTCAAGATACTATCCGCTTTGGGAGGCACTGACTCGCCCGCACGGGTTTAATTGCATCCACCTTAATGATTCTTTATTAGGGGTCAGGTCATCCCCTCACCATAGCCAGGACTTTTCACACACATTCAGAGGAATAAAAAAACACATATTTTATAGCCAACAAGTTAAAACGCTCCACCACAACAACTATAAACAGAACAACAAAAAACTCAAAACAACTCTAGGTATTGGGCATGAATATGTGCTTCCCTCTCCCACGTACTCTCCTCAAGCCCACCATGTCTCCATAACACAAGAACCAAGGTAATGGTTCTCCCACGAAGCACCTTCTCCTCACAATCCTCGATCATCACTGGTCTTTCCACAAAGGTCACGTTGTCCTCGATGTCTAGATCTCCCCAGTTTAGGACGTGTGAATCATCATGCAGATACCGACGAAGTTGGGACACATGGAAGACATCATGTATCCTCAGTAGCGGCGATGGTAATGCTAGCTGATAATCCACTTCTCCCACCCGCCGCAACACTTCGAAGGGTCCGATGAACCTGGGAGAAAGCTTACTCCCCGTTCCGAACCTCCGTTGTCCATGCCGTGGGGAGACCTTCAAGAACACATGGTCTCCAACCTCAAACTCCAAGGACCTCCTCCTGGTATCAGCATATGACTTCTGTCGGTCCTGGGCCGCCTTCATCCATTCCCGTATAAGCTGAACCTTCTCTGTCGTGCTCTGCACCACTTCCGGGCCAAGGATGCCTGCCTCTCCGAATCCAGTCCAACACACAGGTGAGCGGCATAGTCTCTTGTACAAGGCTTCAAACAGGGCCATACCAATGGTAGAGTGATATATATTATTGTAGGTGAACTATATCAAAGGTAATTGTCACACCCATGATCCTCCTAAGTCCAGGACACATTCCCGCATCATATCCTCCAAGGTCTGGATGGTGCGCTCTGTCTGCCCATCCATCTGGGGATGGAAAGCAGTGCTAAGACGTATCTGGGTGCCAAAAGCATGCTGAAATCCTCTCCAGACTCGTGAGGTAAACCGTGCATCCCTATCCGAGACTATGGATCTCGGAACTCCATGCAGTTTCACCACCTCATCCACGTATCTTTGTGCCAAAGAATCTACTGTACTCGACTCCTTAATCGCTAAAAAGTGAGCTGACTTCGTCAACCGGTCCAGTACTACCCAGATGGCATCGTATCCCCCTTGAACCTTGGGTAGTCCCATGATGAAATCCATCGATATGTACTCCCAATTCCACTTAGGGACATCCAGAGACTGCAGTAGGCCACCTGGAACACGGTGTTCAGCCTTCACCTGCTGACACACTAGGCACTTGGCTACAAATTCTGCCACTGGTCGCTTTACTCCGGGCCACCGGAACTGTCTCTTCAAACCCTGGTACATCTTGGAAACTCCTGGGTGTACTGCTAGGGGAGAGTTTTGGAACTCAATAATAACCTCTCCATGCATCACCACTAGAACAAACAGCTTTCCTCGGAAAAGAATATGGTTCTGACCATCCTTCGTCCACCCTTCCGGAGCATTATTCTGGTCAACTCGGTCACGCATCACCTCGCACTTTGGGTCTCCCCACTGAGACTCCTCCACTTGCTGCAACAGAGAAGACTGCACTGTCATCTGATACAGGCAACCTCTATCACCATCCATCCTCGCATCCAGGTGCAAGGCATCCAACTCCTCCATCGCCTTCCAGGCATCTGCTGACTCTCGGGCCGCATCTTTCTGCGATCTCCTGCTCAAGGAATCGGCCACTACATTCTCCTTCCCTGAAGTTTAGGAAATCTCTAAGTCATAATCCTGGAGGAACTCCACCCACCTTCACTATCGCAAGTTTAGGTCACGCTGGGAGAAGATATACCTCAAGCTTTTGTGGTTTTTGAAGACCACAAAGCGTTCTACGATGAGGTAATGCCGCCATAACTTTAGCGTAAAAACGAACGCTGCAAGCTCCAGGTCGTGGGTGGCATAATTACGCTCATGAGGGAGTAGCTGCCTAGACCCATAAGAGATCACCACTTTCCACTACATCAACACACATTTGAGGCCTTGCCCTGAAGCGTCACAGAACACCTCATACGCCGCCCCTTCTTCTGGTAGTCTTAGCACTGGGGCACTAACTAGCTTCCCCTTTAGATAGCTGAAGGCTACCTCGCACTGCTCACTCCACACAAAAACCTGGTCCTTCTTGGTCAAGGCTATCAAAGGGGCTGCAACTCAGGATAAGTTGGGTACAAACCTCCGATAGTAACCTGCCAGCCCGAGGAAACTGTGAACCTCTGCCACATTCTTGGGTGCTGCCCAGGAAACAACTACTTCAACCTTTGATGGGTCCACCGCTACCCCATTCTCAGACACTACGTTCCCAAGGAAGTTCACTTCTCGTGTCCAGAAGTTTCATTTTTACAACATCCCATAAAGCCGGTGCTGTCAGAGGACCTCCAAAACTATCCTCAGGTGCTCCGCGTGGTCCTCCTCTGATCTTGAATAGACTAGGATATCATCGATGAACACAACTACGAACTGATCCAGGTACTCTCAGAAGATGGAGTTTATAATCCCCATGAACACAGCCAGGGCGTTCATAACACCGAAAGGCATGACTACGAATTCTAAGTGCCCATATCTGCACCTGAACGTCGTCTTCGAGATATCGCCCTCTTTCACTCTCAACTGGTGATACCCAGACCGCAGGTCGATCTTCGAGAACCACCCTGCCCCTTTCAGATGGTCGAAAAGATCGTCTATCCTCGGAAGAGGGTAGAGATTCTTGATCTTCACCTGATTCAGCCTCTGGTAGTCTATGCACAACCTGAGACCACCATCTGCCTTCTTTTCGAACAAGACTGTGGAACCCCTCGGTGACGCACTTGGTCAAACATAACCCCTCTTCATCAGATTGTTAATCTGAATCCGCAACTCCCGTAGCTCCGAAGGTGCCATCCGGTAAGGAGCCATCGAAATCGGACGAGAACCGGGCTACAAGTCTATCCCAAAATCAATATCACGTCGAGGGGGTAGAGTCGTTACCTCCTCAGGAAAGATGTCCATAAACTCACTGACGATTCCTGGAACCTCCACCATCTCAGCATCCACCGACTCTACTGACAGCTCGGCTAGCAAGGAGAGGAGGGGTTCCTCTCGCCTGCTGCCCTTCTGACTACTCCGCTCACCAGTGAAAGTAACGAATCTGCCACCCAAGTCTGAGAACAAAACCCTTCCTTAGAAGCATTCGATGACAGAACACACAGAGAACAGTCAGTCGATGCTTAGGATGACATCATATGGTTGTATCTGTAGCAGTACTAGATCCCTGACTAACTGATGTGGCCATATCATCAGTCTGCATCCTTGAAAAACATATAACAAGTCGGTCTGACCTCCAACTGGTGTGCTCAGCACCAGGGGAACTGGAAGTCTCTCAGCATCTAGACCCAAAGCATGGTCTATACTGGGTGCAATGAAGTATTGAGAATCTCTGGTATCGAACAAGGCATAAGCAAGGGTGCTAAACAAACTGATCGTACCTCGAACGACCTCCGGTCCTGCTGGGACTGCTGCCTCCGCGGCGTGCAACTTCCCATGCCCAGATCCTCTAACTCTCGGTTGTCATCCACCTCCCCAACCACACCCTAGTCGAGGTCCCTGAGGAGCACCCTGAGGTTGGCCTCCTCCTCCAACGTCTGCTCTCGGAGGAGCGGGAGCTCGCTGCCCCTGCTGCTACTGCTGGAAAGGCCTAGCTGGAAGCTGCTGCTGGGGCGGGTGTTGGACCTATCCGCCACCGCAATATTGTACTCGGTCCGGGAACTGATTCCAGATATTTCCATGGCTCCCTCATACGAAGAACCTCGGTCCTGGGCCAGAAAAGAAAGGGCAAGGACTAGGGGACCGAAACTGGAACTGTTGTGGCCTGCTCCCTGCTGGTCGGAACTGAGAGGGTCTTGATGCTGGTGGTCTGGTGCTGAAAGCCTTCCCCTTCGATGATCCCAGATGGATCCCCTCTCGTGATACACCTCCAAGTGTCTGTATCCTCTCTACTACTTCAGCCTTCTTCTGGACCTCCAAGTATGTCTGCAGGGTGAAGGGGGTAACAGCGTACTGGAGGGAGGGTCAGAGCACCTCTTCTAAACGTCTTGCCCGAGGCTCTTCGTCTGGAAAGAGGTCTGGATAAAAACGTAGGTGGTCCTTGAAATTTATTCCCAGATCCCTTACTAACATACTCCCATGTTGGAGGGAGAGTATCTCCTGCCTCTTTTCCTCCTTCATCGTAGAAGAGAGAAATTCCGCCCAGAACTCCTTCTCGAAATCAGCCCATGCCACCTCGGCCTCTCTCCTCTCCCCCAGGTAAAGTGTCCACCACTGACATGCCACTCCCCGCATCTGGCTAACGGCCAGAGGGACCCAGTACTCAGTCGGGGCCCGAATCAAGCCGAAGGCTATCACCAGCTCCTCTAACCAACTCTTTGTCTTCATATCGGAGGTGCTACCCTCATATTTCTTGAGGGTCTGTCGCTGGAAGGCCCGAAGCATCTTCTGCCACTGGTCATCCTCCTCCTCTCGATCATCTCTTTGTCAATCGGCCAAGGTAGTCTCCTAGTCCTCGATCGCCCACACCACACGTGGTCGCCTCCCAAGTGTCATAGCTACAAGGTAAACAAGGAATGCCTAAGCCCGGGTAGTGAAGAATATTGTTCTTAAAATTTCTTAAACAACTTATTTATTTAAAAGTACCAAAACACCCCAGAAACACGAGAACACGAGTCATTATGATGCATTTACCTTACCTAGGGTCGCTACCCTGCAATCAGCGTGGCCTCACTTGGTCGTTCAGTAGGTCCAGAGTCCTTGCGTCGGATCACAGGGGGCCCTAAAATCCTGTGTCCTAGCCGGTCTCCACTGGCCTAATTCATGTACCACAGTCACCCAACATTGTTTCCCTACCATCCCATGCAATCCTTATTGTACCTAACTCTAGACTCCATCCTATCTCTCAAACCACTTCCTCTGATACCATTGTGTCACGACCCTCCTTCACTAAAAGGAGGGGAGGGTCAGCATATTTCTAAGCCCTTCCTTCTTCAAGTTGAAGGAGAGATAATGACCCCTGAAACCCGCCTTCAATAGGTCCTGTAGTGGCGACCAGTGCCAAGGGTATAGAATAACTCACTAAATGGAAGGTATTACCCTTTTTCTTTTAATAGGATCGGGATATAAGATAGTAAATCTCACAACACCAAAACTAGGAGTGCAAGTAAAGCCAAAACCACCATTCCCATATGCATGTTCCAAAATTAAATATCACAAAGTACAAAGTGACTACAAAGGTAAAGTACCAAAGAAAGAAAAATAGAAACTGCAACTGTCCCAAGGGTCCTGCACTAGTATGGTCCCGCACGATCCCCGAGTCCTCCTGGAAACCTGAAAACAGTTTTATATATGTAGGGTGATCATACAAGTATACTCAGTAGGGAAAAACCTAAAGCTCTTGTGCACAAGTGGGGATGCATACTAATGCCCCATGAGAAAAGGGATAAACAAGAACTTAACAAGGAAACTAACCACCCAAGCCTCACTAAGGTACACTCCCCAAATAACTCAAGTCAAGTAAAAATATAATAATAGCACATCGAAGTTTGGGTACCCCACGCCACTTTCCCACTGGTTATTGAAGACATCCTCTGCATAGAACCAATCCCACCATTCTCACCGCAGTCCCACTGCCACACCCCACGCGCACACACTTGGTCCATACCCTCACACAGTCCCACTGCCAAACCCCGCCCGCAAACACCTGGGCCACAACTATCTCACATAACCACGCCTGCAAACACCTAGTCCAGAACAACCACCGCCACGCCCGAATAAACCTAGGATAGAAGATCCACTGTCACGCCCTAAGACACATGGGCCTCATCCCGAAGACACTTGGGAAACCACCTGCCCGCAAAAACCTAGGCCAACCACCACACCACCCTACCTGAAGATTCTTGGGCTAATAATGGACTTCAATCCATCATAACCTACCCGAAGATACTTGGGATATCTGGGAAAGGGAGCAGAAAGGAGTTCATAACCAGCTACTTATATAAGTGTTGGGAAAAACACCCTCCCCCAAGATAACTACGCAGCCTCAAATTCGAAACTAGCGAAACCATAGAAACGGGGGATCCCATCTGCACCCACATCACCCAGAAATCGGCCCGTGAAAGAAAAATAATCAAACCACTACCACCAAAGTAAATCAGGCCCATGGGGGTATTTTCAGATTTAAATGATTTAACACACTCCATGATTCCAATTCCGCTGTACTTTAACCGGGGTTATCACAGAAAAATGATTGATCCTCATACTTTCAATTTATTTAGCCGAATATATGTAATTAACCAATTTCCTTTACACAGAAAGGGTTCACAACTACAATACAATCCATTTAAACATCACCAGAGGTAAGGGTTCGTTAGTGCACTGAGAAAGTCCACCAACAGCTGTAATTTTTAGTAGGCGTATACCCACACAATTCAGAAATCATTAATCATGGAAGAAGAGAAAAACAGAGCAGCATCATCAGTCACACCCCTCTCCTTCATTATTTAGAATCTGTTTATTATCTTCTTTAAACATTGGTTAATTCAATTCTACAGAATAAATAGCATACCCACCCCGCAAGATACACAGAAAGGAGAGACGAAGGTGAAAACCTACTTGATTGATCGACGATCGAAGTTTATCTTCACGCACCAGTAACAGAAGATGCGCGATTTGTAGGGGTGGGGCCTCGGGAACTCAAGGACAAGCAGACAAATCGATGGGAGGGTGATTGAGAAAAAGAAACCCAGGAAGAACCCTTTAGTTTATAAGGGACGGGGACGGTTGAGATAAGAACGCGAAACCGCGTAAGGAGCGGGGTCGTGGGTCGACCGCGCGGCCCCACACGTCATTAAAGGGTCCCTGCCTTTAGGGGCGGTTAAAACTAACGCACACACCAGGGTGACTCGTTAAAAATTTAATTAAACGCCATTTATGGGCATTACTGGGATTTAAAACAAGTTTAAAGGGGTCAAAACAGGGAATTTTCACCAAAGGAGGCGCTACCGCAAACCCCGTGGGGGTTTAGGCTAGGTCCACCGGTTATCTGAGCTACCGGTAGGCCGCGGCTACCAGTAGACCGAGCTACTGGTAGGCCAAGCTACCGGTAGGCTGCGGCTACCAGTAGGCCTAGCTACCTATAGTTGAGCTACCGGTAGGCTGCGGCTACCGGTAGACCGAGCTACCGGTAGTCCGAGCTACCGATAGGCCGAGCTACCGGTAGGTTGCGACTACCGATAGAACGAGCTACGGGTAGCTGAGCTACCGGTAGGCCGAGCTACCGATAAGCTGAGCTACCAGTAGGTTGCGGCTACTGCTAGACCGAGCTACCGGTAGGCCTGCTACCAGTAGGATAAGGCTACCGGTAGGCCTACCATGGGTCAAACTTCACTAAGAAGTTGGGATGGCCTCCCAGACCACCCAGAACACCTCAACCACCTGATTTTTACTAAGTAATGGTCTCCAACAACCCAGGCCATTACATGATGACTACTGCCTCGTGAGCTGATGTATTTTATTTTTCATCATTACCTCTTATGAACTAAATATATTGGTGTATTTAAAAAATAATATGATATTTTTTATATAATTTTCATTTTCTAAATTTAAAATAAAACATACCTTGTTTCCCTCACTTTTGTTGAAAAATGGAAACATCTCTCATGTGTACGTACAACATACCCTCTCGAGGATTATGACATAATTCATTTTTCATAACCACCTTACAAGGTTTGTTCAAAATTTATAATTAATGTATAAAAATGATAATGATAACATTTATAAGATTATATAAATTATATAATCACAATATATTTGACCACAGTCAACCTATCGATGTCATTTTGGATAGAGGATCTGAATATCATCAAAACGTCTGATGTGAACTTAATTTATTAAGTAATTGAATATAAAATGATAATGGATAAAATAAATAGAATAATAAACATGAAAAAGTTTATTAAGAAAGTAAATAATTAACATAATTCTACTATTTATGAATATATATAATGTATGTGATGTGTCATATGTGAGGTAAGGTACACTTTACCTTAAAACCTTGTTTTAAATGTTTTAAATATTTCTTTTTTAAAGATTTCTCTTCCATGTACATATTCTTAAATTTATTTTATGAATATATTTATATAGAAAAAAATAAATTATAAAGGAAATTTTATATATATTTTAGTTTTTTCATTGGTTTTCAAATGGAACCTTTTTATGTATTTTGTATGGAATGTTTTGACTTTGTTTTTAAAAAGGCAGAAGGACTATTCTATTATAACGTATATAGTGTCAAATGATTCTACCACCACTATAACTATTATTTTATGTTGGGATTACTTTAAATTATTCTATTTTTTATCAAATAAAAACCCTACTTCCCTATTTTTTTAGGTATTTGAGTTTCAAAAATTGGTTTCTAAAAGGAAAGGGTATTTCAATATCCATGACTGTTTTTTATATGGATTCAAAAGATTTTTTTAAAAAGTTATATAATTAATTGGTGAAAGATTAAAATGTTTTATTCGTTATATGGTATATAATAATTATATATAATGATGGGTAATATTGATGTAGCTTATATGATGTGTGGTCCAATAACATCTTTTAACACCCTCTGGGTCACAAGTACGCCTATGTTGAACCTTCAGTTTTCTCTTTTGAGGTTGGGAAGATTCATGGGATCCGAGGTTGAAAACAAGGGTTTTTGGATAAAAATGTAAAGGCATGATTTTAAGGATCATATTTATTTTAACCATCAGGTAAACATGCATCATGACTTTGTGATGATCTAGTGGTGTTTCGCACTACTTGATCACGGTCAGACAAACCGTGTGACATGCCTAGGTAACTGTGTGGGGCCATGTGTCTTTCTAAGGGTGTCACATGGTTAAGGAACATGGTTATTTTAACCATGTTTCCCTATTGAAAATAATGTGACCCCCAAATATAATGGACAGTAGGGTCACACGATTATGGTTCACTATTAGTTTAATCGTGCGACCACCTCTAGGAAACTATGTAAACTCCCTCCAAACTATTAAAAAATGCGTTTTAACCCTTTTTCACTTGGTAATTTTTAAGACTAATAAATCCCTAATATAATATTGGTTTGTCATTAACATTAATGAGTAATTTTTGGGTCTCTCCCTTTGTATTCTTGGCGAAATTCCATTTTTCTTGATGGATCACATCGAGGTACGTTGCATTCTTTATCTGGTTTCTCCTCTTCTTTATAGATCCTCATTAGATATCTTATTATTTCATCTTGAGGAACCCTAAGGGGATTTTTATACTGGATATAAAGGGTTTGATCATGGTTTTATATTTTTTTCTTGTGGATCTAGGATTGTGAGAACCCAATCTATCCTTCCCCAATCTCTATTTTTTATGGCAGTTTATGCTACCTCTGTTTTGATATTGGTGTTTCTATACAATGGGTTAATTATATAAATTACTTATCATTATTATAAAATTACTTTTCTTTATTCATTTAATTGAAGTAATTTTTTGTTTCAAGGGATTTCATGGAAATATAAATGTTTTTAAAGGGGGTTTCTTTAAAAATAGATTTTTCACACCAAGTGAATGGTGGTTTTGGAATGAAAATGTGTTTTCAAACATTGAAGTGAATTGTATTAGATTTTTAAATGTTTTATAAATAGTGATAATATTTTTAAAATGGTTTTTTAATAATGGAACATTGGGAACCTAGGGGAATTTAGGAAAGATACATTGGTGACTCTAGTTTGTGTGGTACTAATAGGTTTTTCTTTCAAGATATAAATGGAGTGTGGTAGGAATTGATATTGGTTGGTACCAAAATTATTCCTTTATTGGATATATTATTTCTAGAAAATATTCCCATATGTTAGGTCTTAATACAAAGTTTTTTTATTTATGGTTATTTATCAGATGATGGATTTTATCATGGATTTTTTCTCACATGTTTTTCACATAAGGTTGTATCACATGGTTTCACATGATGGATTATTTATTGGATGTGTTTTTACTTTATTACCTTATGGGTGTGGATATTCTTCGCATTTTTATCACTTCTACATGTCATATTCATGGATTTATGGATATGAATGGATTTTAGGAAAATTATTGACAAATGGGTTTATATTTATGAAAATTATTTGTATAACTAATTTGATTTAAAAGTTAGAACTAATATATTCTTGAAATTGGACCTTTTATAAACTTTGTGGGGGTATCCAATTATGAATTTTTCTCACTTCCTACTTTTGACTTTGGGTGATTGTAGATGTTTTATTATAGAATCCAAGTATAGGTAAAGGTTTCTTATAGAATGGCGACTTCTCTTGTTGCTGATGACTTCAGTACGGGATGGTTTAGAGGTGATAATTGGTCACATAGAGACATGTTGGTCTTATTTTATTCATAATTTTTAGTTTATTCATTTTGTATTGGATTTTATTATCTTTTTTGTATCTTTTTATTTCACATTATACTCGGGTTGTATGTCTTGTTTTTATTATATTCAAGACTTATTTCCTTTATCTTTGTTACACCTCCTCGTGATGGGATGACTAGGGTAGCTTCTCTAGTTTTCTCAGGTTGGTCTGTTACAATTTGGTATTAGAGGGATGATCATCCTAAATTGAGTTAACACTGCTTGAGTTTGGTTCATTATATCGGGTCAACATGAGTTAGGATCGTCAGAATTCAGGTAGTATATGTGGGAGGGTGCTTGGATATCTCACTTCCATATCTGAACATGATTTACCATGGGTGGTTGGAAAATTTTTACTAGGTAGAAACTTGGTGTTTGTGGATGTTTGGATGAAATGAATGGGATATTTATTTAAATAGACCTATTCCTTCTAAAATATTTTTTTGTATAATTCATGATTTCTTTAAATTCATGATGTTCTAAATCATATACCTAAATTATTGAAGTTCTCAATATGATTTTGGAATATGATATAAATATTTTTTATCATTGTTTTATTCTTAAATGAAAATTTCTATGAGAAGAGGTTTTAAAAATCTGATAGAGGAAGTTGTGATATATGATCCGAAGGAGAATCCTCCTGTGGACCCTTCTTTGGTTGAAGTTGTAATCTATACACTTCAGAATATGGGTCGAGGTGGTGTTGGGGACCCAAGATGTGTGGTGGATCATGGATTTGAATTCACTAAGTAGAATATTCCAATATTTCTTGGTGAAAAGGGAATCTAGGAATCTGGGGAGTAGATTGAGCGGATTGAGAGGATCTTAAACATCTTAAAGAATCCTAAAGACTCTAAGGTTTATTTTTTCATGCATATGTTCTAAAGACTAGGAATGGGATGGTGGGTCTCCATTTTTCAAGCTAAGTATGATGAGGATCTTACCCAAACTTATTTTATGAAAATATTAAATCAATAGTTTTTCCCTAAGAAGTTTCATGAGGTGAAGACCCAAGATTTTATAACCATAGACCAAGGGGACTGTACTGTTTTGGATTATTCCACCCACTTTGTTGAGTTTGTGAATCTGGTACTAGAGATAGTTACCAATGATCACATAAAGGCTTAGAGGTTTGATTTGGGAATGAGGCTTTACACTCAGCTGATGTTTATTCTCATGTTCCTTCTAACCTTCATGGAGGTAGTTGATAAAGAATCTTTGGATGAGGTTGATATAGCTAGAAATAAAGGTTTGGGTGGAGCTTCATTTGGTGTTTTTGTCAGCCAGGGTGTGTCTTATGCCCATAAAAGGAAGTGTAAGGATTTCCAGTTTTCCTCAGGAACTGTATTAGGGGATTCATCATGACAACATCAGTATGTATTCTATTGGTGTAGAAGTCATGGTCATACCAAGACAAACTATATGGAGGTTGCTTGTACATTTCATTATTTTAGACTATCGGGTCATCTGAAGCATTTTTTTAAGGGTATCCCATGGCAGTAAGGTATGATCCACTCACTCCAATGGTTTTCAAGTTCATACTGATAATTTCAAGGGTGTTGGATCTCATATTTAAGCCTAGGGGTATGTTTATATGTTTAGGACTAGACAGTTTTATGCGACTAAGTATGTGAAAGAGGAATATAAATAAGGGTCAGCTACTATTAAAGGTACTGTGTTTATTTTGTCTTCTATAGTGATATTTTTGTTTGATACAAGTGTTAATAATTCATTTACATCATCAAATTTAGTTGAAATATTAGGTTTACATTCAGAAATTATGTTGTAATTGTTGGATCTTTCCATGCCTTTGAGAAATAGTTTCGAACAAGGTTTCAAGTGTTCCACTTTTTAGGTGATGATAGCCAATATTGAGGTAAAGTGGGACTTATTAGTGCTCAATCTTGGCATCATCAACTTTATTATAAGTATGGATTGGATGACTAGTGTTAAGGCCCAGATATACTGTTATCATTATAGAGTTCAGTTATTATCTTCTTATATGGTCACTCATTTTTTAGGGTGACTGGGATTCTAGTTCGGGAAGGGTAGGGTATGTTGTTCATTATGTTGGGGTATTATCATTCCATTTTCCAAATATTTTTCTTTATTTTTTTGAAAATTTCATGGGTATTTCTCTTTCTATGGCGGTTTTTGCATACCTTGAGGTCTTTTTAGAATATTTTTTTGGTTTTCCACTCCAGAGAGAGGTCAAATTTTCTATTAACCTACTCCCTAGTATGATGACCATTTATATACCATATTATATAATGGAATCTTATGAGTTAGTGGAACTTAAATTCTATTTTTAGGAACTAGATTGTAAGGGATTTATTCATCCTAGGGTGTCACTAAGGGCTTAATCTGTTCTCTTTATAATGAATGTATAAAGGAGTATTGGACTTTTCATGGACTATCAAAAGTAAAATCGGGTGACCTTTAATAAAAAAAATATACTTTTCCTAGGATTTATGATCATTTTTACCAGATTATAGTTGAAGGATGGTTTTAAAGGATTTACCTTTGGTTAGGGTATCACCATTGAAGATTCAGAGATGATGATATACCTGAGACAGTGTTTAGGATTCAGTTTGGGAATTTTGAGTGTATGGTTATGACATTTGGTCTCACTAACACTCATATGGTATTTATGGATTTGATAAACCTAATATTTAATAGGTTCTTGGAATATTTTTTTGTTGTGTTCCATTATTATATTTTGGTGTACTCCAAGACATAGGAGGAGCATTCATACCATTTGGATATGATTCTTTGAACCTTAAAAGAACAACAACTATATGAAAATCTTACCAAATGTGAGTTTTTATCTGGGAAGTGAAATTTATGATGCATCTGTTATCTGAGAGGTGTGTCTTAGTGGGTCCAAAAAAGCTATATAAATTTATTTCTGAGGAGTATCCTATAAATGTGTTTGATATCCATAGATTCTTGGGTTTGGTTGGTGACTATAGATAGTTTGTTCAGGATTTCTTTAAGCTTGCATCTTTGATGATAGATTTAACCCATAATGGTGTAAAGTTAAAATGTAATGAAAAATTTTGTGGATCCTTGGAGAAGCTAAAGGTTAGGTTCACTTCAGAACCATTTTTTATTCTTCTGAAACCAATTTTGGGTTATGATATTTTCTATTATTCTTATAGTATGGGTTTGGGATGTGTCTTAATGTAGGGGAAATAGGTAGTGGCATATGTCTCTATCTAGTTATGCCCTCATGAGAAGAACTAACCTAACCATGATCTTTATTTATAATCATTTATTCATGCACACAAAATATGTCATCACTATCTCTTTGGAGAATGGTTTATTGTTTATTTAGATCATAAAGGCCTGAAATATATTTTTACTCAAATGGATCTGAATTTTCAATAGAGACACTAGGTGGAGTATCTTTATACTTTTTATTTTGATATTACATGCACCCTTGGTAAATGGAAACTAGTTTCTAGTGTATTGAGTATAAAATTACAGACACAAGCCATAAAAGAATCAGTTGAGGAGTGATATATGATGAGTTTATTTCTTGAGATGATATTGGGAGTGGAATAGGTTGGTGGAAAGGTATTTATGGATTCAATTAAATATGAATCATATTTTGGTGATAAATATCAGCTAAATTAGGTGAAAACACTAAGTTCCAATGCTTCTATAAGAGCCTTTATAGTGGGGAGACCTTAATTGATTGGTCTTGATCTCCCAGTGGAGCTTTGTGCTTATGAAGTAGGATGGCTATTCTGGTTTCTTTGAGGAAGGAGTTTATGGATGGTAGACACTGGTCATGTTGGTATATACACCCTGTGGATACCAAGATGTATCACAAATTGATATGTTGTTATTGGTTTCCAAGGATGAGGTGGTCAATTGTATATTTTTTATTTTAATGTATCACTTTTCAAAAGAAAAAAAGGTGGAACACCAGAGACCTACTGGTAAATTTCAACCTTTATGCATTCCAATGTGAAAGTGGGATGATATTTCCATGGAATTATTTATTAGTTTTCGATGTACTCCTAGTGTGTATGATTTAATTTGGGTGATCATTGATCGACTCATTAAATAAATTCATTTCCTGCCTATCAAGGAGAATATGAAGTTGGAACAACCTGGGGGCTTTTATGTTCATGAGATTGTGGGACTTCATGGGGCTCCCTATATAGTTATATATGATATTGACTTGATGTTCACATCCATGTTCTAGAAATTATTTCAAGAGGTGATGGGTTCCCAGATTAAATTGAGCACATCTTATCATCTGTAGATAGATGGACAGACCAAGATAACTAACAAGGTTCTTGAGGATATGCTTCGGGCTAGAATTTTTTATTTTGGTGGATCTGGGTAAAATCATTTTAATCATGTTTAATTTTCCTATAAAAATAGTTACCATTCTTTGATAATTATAATTTTTTTGAATATTTGTATGGGAATCCATGTATATCTCCCATGTGCTAGGAAGATTTGGGAAAGCGGTCCATGTTTGAGACAAGAATTGTTTAGTAGATGATGGAAAATATACAGTTGATCAATAAAAGTATGTTCATATCATAGATCTATTATAAATATTATGTTTACCATTGTCATCAATAGCTATAGTTTGAGGTTAGTGATCATGATTTTCTTAGAGTTTCACCTCAGTTGGGATATTGTCAGTTGGATAAGTAGGGTAAGTTGGCACCAAGGTTTGATGTCCCCTTTGAGATTTTGGAATGACTTGGACAGGTCGAATATAGGTTGTACTTACCATCTCATGTGACATCAATCCTTGATGTATTTCATGATTCCCATTTATGGAGGTATAACCTAGATCCTTCCCATATTATTGGATTAGAGGATATTGATCTTGATCTTGATACCACTATTGTTGAGTTACCAGTTCAGATTATGGATTGTCCAGATAATTTACTTCATGAAAAAATGGTTATCTTGGTCTGGGTGCTGTGGAAATGTAGATGGGATATCCATGAGATGTGGGAATGGGAATATATGATGAGGAAGCAGTGGGATTCTCTTTTTTTTCTGAATTTTGAAGGAATTTTGGGGTCAAAAATAACTTATGGTGGGAAGAATTTTGATACCCTATGGGTCAGAGGTATGCCTTAGTTAAGCCTTGGTTTTTTTATATTAAGGTTCAGTAAGATTCAGGGGATCATAGGATGAAAATCAAGGGTTTTGGAGAAAACTAGAAAGGTCAAAGATTAAGTAGAATGGTTAGTTTAACAATGATTTAATCACGGGAAGTCCCCTATGAGGTTTTAGTGGAATTTCACATAGCTTTATCATGGTTAGATAAACCGTATGACATTCCTAGGGAACTATGTGGGGTCTGGTGTTTTACAAGGTGTATCAAATGGTTAATATTAATAGTTTTTTTTACCATGCATCCTCAGTGGAAACTATATGACCCCAAAAAATAATGGATAGTAGGGGTGCATGGTCAATAAAAATGGTTAGTTTAACAGTGTAGCCTCCTCCATGAAATCGTGCAAGCTCACTCCAGACCATTAAAAATGGGATTTTTCCCTTTTTCCATTTTTCATTTTTAATCCTAATCTACCCATAATCTCATATTTTCTCATCATTAACCTTTCCCATTTCTTTTTAAGTCTCTTACTTTGTATTCTTATATGAATTTATTCATTCTTTATGGATTTCATCTAGGTATATTGTGTTTTTTATCCGGATTCTCATCATCTTTATAGATCCTAGTTATATATCTTATCCTATTATATTTTGGAACCATAATGGGATGTTTATGTTGTTTTTAAGGGGTTTTATAGAGGTTTGACAATGTTTATTATTAATTCAGGACCATGAAGACCTGATCTATCCTTCTTCGGTTTCCATTTTTTAGGGTGGTTTGTGCTACCTCTGTTTTGAGGTAGGTGTTTCTATAAAATAGGTTATTTTATAAATAGATTATAGTTCCTATAAAATTCATTTATTTTATTCATTTAATTGAATTTGGTTTTGGTATAAATGGATTTATTAGATAGATTAATGTTTTTAAAGAGTTTTTTCTTTAAAAATGTGGTTTTTCACACCAACCATTTGATTAAATGCTTGAATAGTGGTTTTAGATTGGAAATGGATTTTCAAACACCAAGTAGGGTTATATTGGATTTAAAAATGTTTTATAAATTTATAGAATGGTTTTAAAATATATTTTTGATAATATAAAAATGGGAACCTTGGGTGTATCGGGAAAGAGATGTGGGTGACTCTAGTGTGTATGGAACCACTAAGGTTTACATTAAAGATATTGATGGATTGTGGAATTAATCGATATTGGACAGTACCATCATTATTCAGTTTTAGGATCTATTATGTCTAGTATGTATTCCAATGGTATAGGTCCCAATATTGAGTGATTTTTCATTTATATTTATTTATCACATGATGGATTTTATCATGTATTTTTTCTCACATGTTTTTCACATAAGGTTTTATCACATGTTTTTTCATGATAGATTATTTCATGGATGTGTGTATACTTACTTACCTTATGTATGTGTATGTACTTTCCTATTTTATTAATTATACTTTTCATATTATTGGATTTATGGATATGAAATTCTTTTCTAAAAAACCAAAGGAAAATGATTAACAAATAGGTTTGCATTTATGAGAATGCTTTGTAAAACTGTTTTTTTAAGTATAACTATTGAATTCTTAGTATTAGAGATTTTATAGAATTTTTTTTGGTATCTTAATAGGATTTTTGCTTAAAAACTACATTTTCATTTGGGATATTGTAGATGTTTTATTGTAATATCCAAGTAAATTAAAGGGAATCTTATAGCATGATGGATTCTCTTATTGTCACTTATTTTGGTATGGGATGGTTTATAGATGACTATTGGTCATGTAGAGGCTTATTAGTTTTTTTTCATGCATTATAATTTAGATAGTTTTTCTTAGATTGTCTGGATTGGGTTGTATCTTTTTCTCCTATGTTAAACTATTGTTGTATGTCTTGTTTTGGCTATATTCAAGACTTTTTTCCTATATCTTTTGTTATACCTCAACATGATAGGATAGCTTGGGTGGCTTCTCTATTTGAATTGGGTTGGTATGTTACATAGATTATATGACATGTGAACCTGATAAAGATTACAAAATGGATGATCCAAATATACCTCTCCAATGAATCAGGTAATCTTATATGTCTTCAAATGAAAGGAGGGAGTTAATCGAGGAGGTTTCTCCAATGAATTTGATTAGGCTATAGTAAATCCTAACATAATTGAACATAATTTATGAATGTAATGCTATTATATTCATGCAAGGTTTTAATTTTTATTATTATGGGTTTTTATGTTTCTTTTGAGAAAAAAGTGTGTTTTTTCATATAGATATTAGATATTTCATATGCTTAAAGAATAATTTTATAAAGGTAAACATTTTAATGGTTTTAATTTTTTTTCATTATATTAATGGTTCACTTACTTTTTTATCCATTGCTGATATTTTTGTGATCATCCCTTGTTTTTAAATTTTTTCAATAGGTTTTAAGAATGATTAATAAAAAAGAATAAGTCAAGTTGAAATTCAAAAAGATTTATCCTGAAAAGAAAACATGATTCATTTTAAAAGTTTTATATTGTAGGGAAAATGGGTATTGAGTGGAAGTATTCACTCTATAATATATGGGTTTTTTATGTAAGAGTTTATGGAATAATTCTATTAAACTCTAAGACAAATGGTTCTTGGGAATTAATGAAAATTAAATCTAGTCTAAAGAAACTAAATAATATAAATTTTTTAAGGTTAATTACTTATATTTGGTATCATAGAGAGGCTTTAGATTAATTTAGATGATAGTATAATGTTAATAGAGTACCCTTTATAGATTCTACTTTATGGTTAAGTTTAAAAGATATATCATTTAAATATTACTATGTTTCTTAGTCTAATATCTATCTCCTCATAATGGTTTTTTCATAGAAAATTGGTATGTTGAATTAGGAAGGTATCAAGAGGACAATATCCTTCCAAATAAGTAGCCTTTAATGGATGGAATTATAACTGTGTATTTGTTTACAAGGATGGATCAGTTAACATAGGATATAAATAGTGGTGGAATCCAAGTAATAGATAAAATAGATTCACTATAGAGGAACGTTTCTATTCTAGAGAATTTTCTAAAAAAGCACCCTCCAGATTTCAGTGGAACATCAAATCCGTGGTAGATGAAAGATAGATCAATGATATACAAAAGATATTCGAATTCATGTGATTTTCATAATTTCAAAAGGTAACTCATGTTATTAACCATTATAAAGGTAAATCTGGTCGATGGTTTCCATTAGTTAATAATACTAAAGAAAGAGAGAGAGATGAAATTGATTCCATTGAATGGGATGCATTTAAGAATATATTCCTTAAGAATCATTTTCCTAAATTTATTTGAATTGGGATAGAAAATTAATTCTTGGAATTGAGGAAAAAGTATGATTATTCAATAGTAATGTATGAAGAAAATTTTAAAAGATTTTTCAGGTACAGACCAAATTGAATTCATGATCTTGATAGTAAAACTAATAGAACTTACTTATGATTGAAACCAAGTTTATTAATGTCATTGGCTTCAAGGGAATTTAAAATTTATATGAAATTTTTTCATTAATATGAGATAGTTTAGATGGACTTTTTGAAACTTATGTTCTGTATGATTAAAATATCATGAAGTGTTCAAGGTGTTAATGATGGAGGTGTGTTCATCTAATAAATATTGTGGTAATCCCAAAACATGTTACAAATGTGGTATAAAAATATTTTTGTGATTTTTTTATAATATCTAGAAGGTGTTAGCTATGTGGTAAGTTTGTTCATAGGAAACATCACTTTAAAGAAAATATTCATAAACAATCAAAGAATAGGGTAAAAGATAGCCACCCAATGGTGAGTCTTTTTCATTTCAATGAGTTTGCGATTTATGAAAACATGTTTCAAAATTTAGTTGAATAGGTTGGAAATCATCAATATTGAAATAATAAAAGGTGTGGAAAAATATGTTTCTACTACTACTGTCAATGTTGGTTCATTTAATGAGGTTTTTATAGGTACATTACTTATTTATTAAAAAAAATTGATGCCCTATTTGATTATAGAACATTGCATTCCTTCAGTTCAAAGAAATTTGTAGGTAAAATGGGAATATTACCTCATAAAAAATAAGACATAAATTTTGGGTAAAAATCCTAGTGGGATTATTAAATAAACAAATATTTATAGGAATATTTTATTATTTTTTATAATATGGTTTTTCCTGAAAAATATATTGAAATTTTCATAGTGGAGTTTTATTTTATTCTTGTAATTGATTGTCTTTTATTTTATCAGGATAAGATAGATTGTATAGGTGATAAAGTTATATTAAATGATTTGATACCTTTGATAATATATCAATTAGTATATAAATTGATTAAAGTTGGTAGTAAAAGTGGCATATCTCATGTAGTTGAAAAGAAATAAATCATTCAAATTAGTGATATTCCAGTAGTGAATGATTATGTAGATGTATTTTATTATGATTTTCTAGGTTTTATTCCTGGTTGAGAGGTTGATTTTACTACTAAATTAGTTCTTGATTCTAAGACAATTTCAAAACCCCAATATGGAATAGATTGTGTAGAAATTTTGGAATTGAAAATGGTGTTAGAAGTGTGTATTGATAAAGGATTCATTCATCCTAAAACTTCACCATAGGGTTCCCCAATTTTATTTGTTTAAAAGAAGATTGTTTGATGAGGATTTGAATTGATTATAAAGCCTTGAATGAGATAATTTTTAAGAAAAAGTATCATTTAACACATATAGATAATCAGTTTGATTATCTCTAAGAAGAGTAGTATCTTACTAAGATTAATCTCATGTCAGGATACCATCAGCTGAAGGTGAGGGAGGAAGATATTCTAAATATAGTATTTCATACTAGATATAGCCATTATAAGTTTGTAGTTATTCCTTTTGGTTTTCTAATGTACCATATGTATTTATTTATCATATTAATAGTGTTTCATTACTATTTTTATAAGATTGTGGTTTTGTTTATTGATGATATTTTAGTATATTCCAAAAGTCATGAGATTCATGAAATAAACCTAAGAATTGTGTTAAAACCATTAAAAAAAATATTATATGGGAAATTTAATAAATGTGAATTTTTTTTGTGTTAATTTATTTCCTCAGACATATTATTTTTAATGATGATGAAACTTTGACCCTACTAAACTAAAGTGGCTGAAGAATGGCCAAGGCAAAAAAAATTATAGAGGTTCATATTTTTTTAGATTAGTGGGTTAATTATAGTATTTTTTTATAAAATTTTCTCTGTTATATATTCTACTGAATATATTAACATGAAAATGAGTAAAATTCATCAGGAAGAAAGAGTGTGATTAATAATTCTAGAAATTAAAAATTATATTGTTTAATGCTCTAATTTCAGACCTTCACTATAGAAATGGTGAATTTTTCATCTATAGTGGTACTTATTAGAGGGTAATTGGTTTATTTATAATTAATAACTATTAGTTAATTAAATATTATTCATGTTAATTGAAACCACATGAGATAAAATTATCCTACACATGATCTGGAACTGGCTAATGCAGTTTTTTCTTTAAAATGTGGAGGCAAGTTTTATATGGAGTAAAGTGTGAAATATATTCTGATTATAAAATTTTAAACTATATATTCACTGATAAAGAGATAAAAATAAGGTATAGAATATGGTTAGAACTAATAAAGGAATATTATTTCATGATTCATACCATCCAGGAAAATAAAAAAAGTAGATGATGCATTGAATAAAAAAGATAATCCATCATTAGCTATTCTATATTTTTAAGAATGGTCCTTTGATTTGTGATTTAATGAATGTTAGTATAGAAATTCTATATAAAATAAATTCCTCTATATTTTTTAGTGTTTAGTGTAGTAATATTTGTTATAAATAATTAAGTTAGCTCAGAAGGAAGAGCATGGTTTTCTTGAAAAGTGGAACTAGTAATGAAAGTTAAGTTCAATGTATTTAAATTTAACAAGGAAGGTATTTTTAGACTTGGAAAAAGTTTTTCTATGATAGATATCTCCAAATTGAAAAAGGAACTTTTGTGTGAAGAAAACATATCTCTCTATTTGTTCATTATGGTAGTACTAAGATATATAGAGACCATCAGGGGTATTATGGGTGGGATGGAATGAAGAAATATATTGATTATTTTACCACAAAATTTCTTATTTTTTAATAGGTTAAAGTAGAATGAAAATTATTGAAATGTATGATTAATCATATTCTATTTCTATATTGAAAATGTGAAACTATATCTATGGATTTAATGGTAGTATTTCCAAATACACATTAATCTTATATTGGAATTTGTGTTATTTTTGATCGATTAACTAAATATGTACATTTCTTTCCTATTTGAGATAAACTTTATTTAAATTATATTTCTCAAATTTATCTAATGGACATGGTCATTTAATATTGAGTTTCTCTCTCCATTGTATTTGATCATGATCCTAGGTTCCTTTCTAAATTTTTTAAAGGCTTTCAGAAGTCATTGGGTATCAAATTAAATTTCACTGTCGATTTTTATCCTCGGTCTAATGGGAATTCCAAGTGATTTAATCATACCTTTGAAGGAACTATTATTTATTTTTTAATGGATTACTGGGTATTTTGGGTTCATAATCATTCATTAGTTTACTTTTATAGAAATAACAATTTTTATTCCAGTATTTAGATGGATCCTTTTGAGGTATTATATGGAAAGCGATCCCAAACTCTAGTTTTTCAGGATGATGTAGGTGAAATGAATTTTTTGTGACCATAGTTTTTAGATAAAATTTTTAAGAATATAAATACGAGTTATCATCACATGATAGAATATCATAGTATAAAAATTATATATGTAGACTACCAGAGGAAGAATCTTTCACCCAAGGTAGGAAATCATGTTTTCCTTAAAGTATCTCCATATAAAAGTTTTATGTTTTTTAGTGAAAATGGAGGTTAAGTCAATGGTAAATTTGAACATTTAAAATTATATATAAATTTGTATCAATATATTTCTTGGTGGTGTTTACTTTGAGTTTATCTTTGGTACATGGCATATTTCATGTTACATTATTAAGAAAATATGTTTCAGATGCATCTCATTTTTTCAAACCTAAAGTAGTTTAGTTGGAAGAAAACCATTATTATGAGGAAAAACTAGTAAATATTATTCACCACACAAAGTTAGTTTCCTAGAATAAATAAATTTATTGGGTTAAGCTTTTGTGTAAAACCATATGATTGATGAATCAATATGGGAATCAGAATATTCTTTTAGGGAAAGATATCGCCACTTATTTAAATCGTAAACAAAATTGTAAAGACGCGGTTTTTAAAAGGGGAAAGAATGTAACAACCCAGGTAATGAAAATAGAAAATCAATTTCATTTCTTATTAATATTTTTGAATTATATTTTAAATATTTATATTCATGATAATAAAATTAATTAACTTTTCAATCAAAAAGGAAATATGTAATTCTAACTAATTTTTTAAGGTAATATAAGATTTTATTTAAAATATTAATTTAGAAATATTATAATTTTAATTTGGAAAAACAAAATTAATTTTTGAAATTATCATATCAAATTTATCTTTGGGTAAAATTTTGGGATATTTTTGAAAAGGTTGATTTTTTAGTGAATAGTGAAAATACCGATTTTTGTAAAACTACCATTTCTTTTCATTAAATAAATAAATTTATAATCCCCATTATATATAAAATTTGAAATTAAATTAAAATAATCCTTATATAATTATAAATAATCTAATTAATAACATATGAATTGTTAAGATACCTAATTTTCGTATAATTTCACTTTTTTTGCTTCAAAATGCATTTTTCTAAAAACTTTTTCCCCTTTCATTTTGCGTATTTATTTGAAATTAATTTCTAATAATAAAATAAATAGGATTTCATAAAATTGATTCATTATTTTTAATCATAATTTCCACATTTAGTAGTGAGGTAAATTTTATTTTTGGTCATTATGAAAAGTAACTTTAATAAAAAAATGTGTCACCATGGTAAATAGATAAATAAGGCTAGCCTTGGTTGAACTGAGTAAAAAAGGTAAAAAAATATCATAATTTATATTGGATGAATTTATTTCAACACTTATCACCTTAATCTATAATTTAAATTTTTTATGTGACACTTTTCCATGAACATGACTTAATAATTTTTTTATCTTTTTAAAAATACTAAGTGTGTCCTCTCCATCACCTATGAAAGGATACCCCCTCTCCTATATTATACACACTTAAAAATAAATTTACTTCAATAAAACACTATAAAATTAAATTACTAACATACTAAACTATGTCCTAGAGTCTATTTTTTTATTATAATACCCACCTTAGAAGGACAATGGTGTAAACCTAAAGAGGTTGTCTAGAAAAGAGGCAAAGTACTTAAGTGTTGTTATTTTATTTATTTATTTATATTTGAAAAAACTATATTAAACATTACAATGTAAAAATATAAGTATCTAAAATATATTTATATTTAATTATTTTGATTTAATAAATATTATACATCTCCTCTCCCATCAAATAGGAAATGTAACCATCATTCATGTGTACGACGGACTACCATCTCACGAACTAATGACATTCATTTTCCACCTTTTCCTCTAACATATAGTTATAATGATGGATTAATTATACATATATGATATTTATTAAAAAATTATAATTATTTAAAGATAATATATCATATATTTTCTTACCTTTTCATCCATTGAAAATGTACAACGTCGTTCATGTGTACATGTGGATTACCACCTCCACAAAGGGATGTGATTCATTTTTCATAACCAACTCTTATTGATGGTCATAATAATGTATCCAAATAAAATAATATTACATATATGATATAAATTTAATTTTTTTAATGTTATATTTATATTCTACTTATTTCATTACCATCTAATGAAAAATAAAAACATCATTCATGTGTATGTGCGGACTACCGCCTCATGAACTAATGTATTTTATTTTTCATCACCACCTCACATGGATTGTATATATTTGTGGATTTAAAGAAATAATATGATATCTATTATATAATTATCATTATATATAGATAAAATAAAACTTATATTCTTTACCTCATGTTCATGGGAAAATGGAAACTTTACTGAAGTGTACAAACAACCTACTGTCTCCATGAATGTATTGTAATTAATTTTTCATAACCAAATTACATAGATGGTTAAAAATTATAAATAATGTATCAAAATGATAATTATATATTTTTTATTATTTTTTAAATGATATACTCATGATCTATTTGACTATATTCAACCTACTAAACTCATTTTATACATATGAGTCGAATATCATTAAAACATCTAAAGTTAACTTAATAGCTTATGTAACTGAATATAACTTGGTAATAATTAAAATTCAAGGAATAATAAACATGAAAAAAATATTTTTAATAAATTCAATAGCTAACATAATTGTATTATTATATAAGATAAATAATGTATGTGACAAGTTAGACTCGATGTAAGGGACACTTTACCTTAAACCCACATTATAAATGTTTTAAAGATTTATTTTATAAATAATTTTATTCCATTTTCATATTATTAAAATTATTTTATGAATGTATTTATAAAGACATAAATAAATTATAAATAAATTTTATATATCCTTTTAATTTAATTCAATTAATATTAAAATTATTCTTTTTACATATTTTATACGGAACATTTTTACATTGTTTAAAAAAGTATGATGAAAAGTTTTATTTTTATGTATACAAAATCACCAAATTCTCACACCACCACAAAAATTATTTTATGTTTTTATTCCTTTAAATTCATATATTATTTCTTCAATTAAAAATCCTTCAATTTTTTCTAGGCATTTTAATCTTGAAAATCGTTTTTTAAAATGAAGGGATATTTCGATATATGAATATGCTTTACATATGAATACAAAAGAGTTTTTAAATGGCTGTATAATGAAAATTTGAAATAAAAAAATGTTTTATTCATGATATGGTACTAAATAATTGTAGATGATGATGGGTGATACTAATACATATTTTACTATGGATGATCCTTATACCTCTTGTACAATGGGTGAGCCCGATATAGCTTATATGACGGGTGAGCCTAATATAGATCTTCAATGAATTGGGTAATATTCCTTGTATTTATAGGAAATAATGAGGGAATTAACTGGGGAGGTTTATCATATGGATTTAAATAGGCTCTAGTTTATTCTATCATGATTGAACACAGATTATAAATATAATTCTTCAATTTTCTTACAAGGGTTTCAATTTTATTTCTATGTGTTTTTAAGGATTTTATCTGAGAAAATGTTTGTTTTAATGTGGATATTAATTGTTTTATATGATTAAATAACAATGTGATAATATTAAACATTATATGGTTATTCTTGTTTTTCAATGGACTAACAAATTTATTTATTTTAAATCCCTTAATGAGATTTTTGAACTCATCCCACATTTTCAAATGATTTTCCTAGGGTTTAAGGATAAGAAAAAAAATAAGAATCAATATATATATATTCATGGATATTTTTTATGAAAAAAAATGTGTTTCATTTTAAAATCATTATATTGTATGGAAAATTTATTCTAAGGGGAAGTGTCCAGTTTGTAATGTATTAGTTTTTTATGTAAGTTTTATAAAAAAACTCTCTAAAACTCTAAACATAAAATGTAGTGGGAATAAAATAAAATTATTTATAGTATATATATAATAGATTATGTACTTTTTTAATTTAAATTCCATATATGTGGTTCTTGGGATATCCAATTGGTATTGGTTGACTTTTCTTATAATAACAGTTTCAAATCATTGAATAGGATGGAACTTTTTGAGGCTTTATATGGTCAAGCCTATAACACACATCTCTATTAGAATTAGGTTAGTGGATCTTCTTTGGTATGAACAACCATAGTTTAGGAAAAAATAATGTATATTTATTTTATTCTTTAGTGTTTTGTGATGCCTCGAAGCCATTAAATGTCTTATGCAGATCTTCATAATCATACTTTGAAATTTGTAGATGGTGGTAATGTGTTCTTGAATTTATCACCCTTTTTTGGTCACTGATGTATTAAAAGATAGGGAATGTATGCTCCTAGTTATGTGGGACCATTTGAGATAATTGAATTTCTTGTAAAGGTTTCATATTTCTTGTTGTTTTTACCTCAATAATCTTCAATACATAATGTATTTCATTTTTATTAACTAAAAAACTATCAACCTGGCCCATCTCATGTTTTTAATTGTAAATAACTTGATATACAATGTTATATGTTTGGGACTAAGAAATGGTTTCAAGTTATTGAATCTTAGGTGTAGGTTTTACATAGAGATTATATATCATTTTTTTGATTTCTATAGAACCATGTATATGATTATCATGAGACATGGGAGTAGGATTCTATGATGAGGGAGCAGGGACCTCATCTCTTCAAGGACCAACCATCTTCAAATTAGATTTATAGGGGAAGAATGAAATATGTTGGGGGGAATTGTAATATCCCAATGTTGTTTTTAAGACTACCTAATTCTAGTTTATTTTTATTATTCATTTGTTATATCCTGCATATTTCAGTTTGTTTTAGTTTGTAAGAGGGTTTGGGGTGTGTATTGCGGATTCATTGAGGTGTAGACCTAAAATAGTAGATAGTAGAGCTCAGGTGGTCCATTGTCTACCTAGTGAGGGCCACAGGCTAGCTGGTTACCCTCCATGGGCTTTACAATAGGCTATTAAGTAGTTGATTCATTTCTGAAGAAGACATCGGCTAGCTGATGGTTCCAATATAGGTTGGATAGTTATGGGTAGTTTTATATTTTGGCAGCACTAAAACCCCCATTTTAATTTCTTAACCCTCAACCCTCAAACTTAAATAGAACCATTCATACATAGATACTCTCTTGGGAAATCTTGGTCTCTCCCAACCAAATTACTTAATGGATCAAAGTATCAATCGAAGTAATGGTCCTCACTTGGTAATTCAATTTCTGTTTTGGTCTCATATCTTTATCTTCTTTGAATTCCTTTTGTTTTTCTCTATGGATCGACCATACCAATAATTGGAATTTTTTAGATCTAGGGTTCTAATTTTATTCCTTTTAAAAACATCATGTTATTGAAGGTTCTTATCCTAATATCCAATCCCCTTGGTTAATTGTTTGGGGATTATAGCAGTAAGTAATTCCTTTAGATTATTTCATTCTAGAAAGTAATAACTTAGAGGTTTTTTATTGGGAATTTTTGGTTTATGATCCTTCCATGATTCATAGGATCATCAAATAATCTTGAATTTTGGTTCCATACAAGTGTTGAGACTCCAAGTGGTTCACGGTAGGTGGTTTCATGAATTGGTTTTATCTTACAAAACATTATTACTTGATATTAGGTGTAACACCCCAAGCTTCTACGGTATGCTTCTCTTTGAATAATGTGATAGCATGTGTTGTACGCAACATCAAGTTATAACACACCACAACCAATCAAACTAGCCGTTATGAATAGTAATACCTACTTTTTGAAATTATATATATTTTATATTTCAAAATGGATTTCATTTTTGGATTCAGAATATCGAAATTATGCTAAGTTGAATTTTTGGTATTTTTCTGAGAACTTCCAATTTTTATGAATAGTGAAAAATACTTAAAAACAACTTTTTTTCCAAATAATTTATAGTGATAAATTATATTATTTAGTGGTTTTAAAGTATAATTAGAATATATTTTTACCATTTTATCCAATGGTGTTCATTAGAATTAATTTCACTTTGAAATTGGACATAAACAATTGTCAATCTTTTGATATATATTGTTTCTTAAAAACACGCTATTTGTTGTAACAGCGGGAATTAATTATAAAATTAATTAATGAAACTTATATGTTTGGAATTTTGTAAAATAGCCATCATTTTTGAATTCGGAATATCAATTATAACTTAGGGTGAAATTTTGTCATTGTTCAAAAAAACTTCAATTTTTGATGAATAGTGAAACCACTAAGTGGTAGTTAAAAAACTGAATTTTTCATAAAACTTAATTTTACCGCTTCTGTGAATGGAATTTCAAAAATCCGAGAGACACGGTTAATATCAACTAGTAAAATGTGATTCAATAAGATGAAAATAATTTTTGGTGAATAGTAACTTTTTACATTTATTTACCACGGTTAAAAGTAAATAGGGTAATTAAGGGTAAAAATAATATTAATATTACCCTAACACATGTCCTAATTCTATTGGAAAAGTTTATATTGACCTAAAACAACCTTAGGAATAAAATATTATCATTTAGGTCCACTTGGATTAGATTAGGAGATTTATTATTATTTAATTCAAAGAAGAGTTAAAAGAGTTAAAATCAAAGTTTATTTACTAAAACATTTTTAATATAGGGTTATACATAATATAAATTCGATTATAAATATTAATTAGAAATATAAAATGATTTCCTACATAATGATATTTTATTTATAATTTTTAGACATTAAATAATTTAATTTATTTATGACACAATGATGATGCAGTAATTACCTAATTAAAGAAAAATTAGAATAATTGATATTATTAATACCCAAATAAATATAATTTGACAATTTTTATGAATTAAAATAATTTTATAGGTTAATATGGCATGTTATGATTTACTTAAGTAACTTTTTTCGAAGTAATCATTCTGTTATGATTTTCACAAAAATCAATTATTGAATAGTGTCAAAATTGACATAAAAGAGTTTTTAAAAAAAATATTATATTATTAATTGATATTAAATTTCTAAAAATCTAAGGTTCAGCCAAGAGACTTATATCATGATATTTGTATCATTAATGGACTAATTGGGGGTCTCTTGGATGTATATAGTAAGTTTATTAACCATATAATATAAAAATACAAAGAGACATTGTAAAGGTGAAACTAATTAACTAAGAGTTAATACTTAAAGATAAGGTTAATATAGTAACCCAAACCTGTCTAAATTCCATTGGTTGAGTTGTTTTCGACCCATCCCCACCTTAAACTTTAAATAATCCACTTTGGATCCATTATAAACCTAATATAAATTTATTATAAAATAATATTTCTTGCTTTTCCAAAGGTGCCCCTCACCCCTCTTATAAAAGGGCACTCTCCCTTCTCATTAACTCACACCTTCAAAGCCTTTTTGTTCAGACAACCTCTGCCCAAATACTCTCTCAACTTCCCTCACTTCATCCTAGAGTCCTTACTTTAGTCAGAAAGCCAACTTGAGGAGCCCTTTTGATCAAATCAAAAGGAAGAACCCAAAGAAGAGGTAATGATTTCACCACCCTTTTTCAAGTTCCTTTCTTCTTCCACTTCTTCTTTCTTTGTCATTACCATCCTAAAATAACAACTCCAGTATATTATATATACTTTTATGTTATTATAAACATTTTACAACCATATTTCAGTATTCTATCCATCCTTTGAATAACATGTCACCATACGTGCGTACGTACGGCTTACCGTCTCCACGTCGTGGTGTAATTGTTATTAAATAAATTATTATTTGGATGGGTACAATAATGATGTGTAATTCATGTAAATAATAAATATAACATGATAATGTTTCTTTATATATGATATAACATCCAATTATATATTATATTAATATCAAAAGAATGATATTGTCGCTCGTGCGTACGTACGGACTACCGTCTCCACGAACGCGATGAGATTCATTCTCCATCGTATCCATTCAAGTCTAATTATAATTTGATGATTAATAATAGTATATAAGGACTTGATATCATTCTGAATATGATTAAGATACAACCTATCCATTAGAAACATGACTTACGTAACAAAACATATAAAATAAAATGAGTAAGTTAGCACCCGAAACAACGATAATACTAAGATATTGCTAATAAATCAATGTTAAAAGATCATATATGATATCATATTAATATATATGATTCTTGTATAATTTAATAATAATTATTTCATCATTATACAGGAGTTCAACCTACCCTCAACCAAGGAAAAGTACAAGGTAAGGGTTATTTCGCAATCTCTTCATTATCTGAGGTTATTTATACATAATTATCTACTGGGACCTCTTTATCATCCACATCCATGTTTCTTGAAAGTGTATTTCAAAACATTCCTACTATTTTACAAAATATGGGTTAAAGTCGTTTATACCCTTGTTTGAATTTTTATAATAAGTTTATAAAGGAATCTTTCTACCATTTTCAAAACAACGTGCTTTTTAACCTTTTCGACAGAATTAAGGTAAGAATGTTTTTTTTAACTTATACGGCGGGTGAGGCTATTTTCCGCCGTTATAAAATAGTCGAAGATTCCCTTACAATATTATAAGAATATTTTCAAAGAAAATGTTTTATTTTATAAATATATGACTCTTAAATGATTTCAAAATGGAAACAGATATTTCTCTAAAAAGAGTTTTGATTTCATCTATGTCAACATCCTTTGATGGATTTTAAGCTTATTTGAAGTTGATTTATTATGATACAAAACTTCCATATTTTATTGATGGTTTTGTGATATGTTTGACTGTGGATGTGCTATTTTTATACCATTCATGGTTTATGGATGAATTATTGACATTTCTTATGCTAGTTTTAATACGAATGTTTGTGTTATGTTTAAACCTTTTCATATGGGAATGCATTGGACTTAATATGTGACGGGTGGAGCCCGCTATAGCTCCTCGATGCATCGGTAGGTCTCATGAGACAAAATAGTGTCTTGGAACAAGGCCTTGACAAAATCTTATTTGTAGTCTTTGCACGAGGCCTTGGCTATGTGGTTATGATAGTCTGGCATTATGCATTCCATCATTATGAAAGTGGTTATTGATATTGCATGTTATTATTCGATTAGTATAATATCCATGTGAATAAGTAAATGGCATTATTTAATTTTATTTTTGTCATACTATGTTTAAGTTCAAGTTTAAAAGGCTTTTTTTAGTTATACATTTCCTTAAAAGTTTATACTTATTTATGAAAGTTTCTGCTATATTGTTATCCTTACTGGGCATTTGAGCTCACCCCTTTCAATGTTTTATTTTTCCCAGGATGTGAAGAAGTAATTTATGAATGACCTGCAAGGATAGTATATGGGGATATGATTGTGGACTATGAAGAAAATATGTTGTTGTATTTTTCATTTTTATGATGTAATGTAAGACTTATGAATATATCTAGTGTTTCTAAGGCTACTAAACCAATCGGTCATTCGAGATTTGATCTTTCTTGTGATCATGCCAATGTTATGTAATAATGCACCGACTCTGGGTAACTAGGGCTGGGGCGTTACAGTTGGTATCAGAGGAAGCTTAGTACAAACCTTGGAAGCTAGATTTAGATAAACTCTGATTAGAGAACATAGATTTAAGATGGACTTTGAGGATTATTATAGAAGAAATTCCTAGAATTTTGGTATTGTAGAGATTTTGTGATTTTTTCAAGCAATACATATCTGTCTGGATACGATCAGGTAGAGGCGGCTCTGGAACAGATGTACCTAGGTGTAAAACCCGAAAACACCACTTTGAGCTAGACTCAAATGGGAACTGGTGCACAACAACGGGCCTTGCTGCACTCTTGGTTACGACACTCCCGGGGGATATGCTTAGGATAACTCTCATTTTCTTTACAAATCATTATGAAAGGTTTATGAGTATATACTTCCTCAAAGAAAAAATTTTTATGATTATGGATTATATCCATAAATAGTTCAATTTATGTTAAGTGTTTTATAAGTATGAAATTATGTATTTTGATTCATAAACTGATCTAGTTTATGCCATTGTTTAGAAATGGATCCTAGTGGAAGAAATGGAAATCGTATCAATGCACGCACTCCATGTATGGATTGCCCTCCTGCTGAAGATAATTATAGTGGATTTGGTGATGCAACTGGTGTCGATCAGCTAATCACAATACTGGGACAACTCACTCAGGTTATGAATAATAACCTTACCCGTATGGAGCACCCTGATCCGCAGCATGGAGGATCAATGTTAGATCGATTCATGAGGCAACAACCACCAATGTTCAATGGGAGTACAAATCCCTTAGTAGCTGATCAATGGATAAATGCCCTAGAGAAAATATTTCAGGCTTTGGGGAGTAGTGAAAGGGAAAAAGTTATCATGGAAGTTTACTGCCTCACTGGAGATGCTGATAAATGGTGTTCATTGATTAAAAACATGAAGGAAGATGATGAAGTATCAAATATGGAATGGAGGGAGTTCA
Organism: Viscum album; assembly: GCA_963277665.1. Taxonomy (NCBI): domain Eukaryota; kingdom Viridiplantae; phylum Streptophyta; class Magnoliopsida; order Santalales; family Viscaceae; genus Viscum; species Viscum album. The sequence goes on along the minus strand of OY728143.1, from coordinate 930,041,482 downwards.
AAGATCTTTTTTTATAAAAATACTTTCCTCACGACCATCGAGCAGATATGGAAAGGCAATTTCTGAGTCTGAGACAAAAGGAGGATGAGAATGTCACAAAGTGTGAGGATAACTTTACAAGGTTAGCAAGGTATGTTGGAGATTATATACATAACCCGAGAAGTAATATTGATCGTTTCTTTGATGGGTTAAAACCATTTCTCCGTTGAGCATTAGTCTCACAATCCTTTTCATCGTACGAAGACATTGTCTCATGTGCTGTCAAGACTGAAAAGGAATTCTCTAACTCTTATGACTTTAAAGCAAAGCAAGAGAAGAAGAGATCTGCTGATCAATCTGGGAATGGAAATAAGGGGAATAAGGGAAAGGTTGAATATCCATCATGTGGTAAATGTGGGAAGAAACACGCCGGTACTTGCTTGAAGGGAATGGGTGTCTGTTACAAGTGTGGTTAAAAAGGCCACCAAGCTTGTGATTTCAAAGGGAAGAAGGAAGCTACCAATGTTCAGTGCTAAAATTGTAGAGAGATGGGACATTATGCAAATAAATTTCCTAAGCGTCAAGGGAAATTACCTCATAAAAGGCCAAGGGATCAAGTCCAAGCTTATGCTATCACTACTGCTGAGGTAGAAGCTCCAAAAGACATGGTGGTAGGTAATTTAATGGTTTCCTCAAGTTTAGCAAATGCATTATTTGATTCTGGATCATCGCATTGTTTCATTTCTTCCTAGTTTGCTAAGAAAATTAGATATTTCCAATTTGATTTAACAAAGGAGTTGTCAGTTAAAACTCCTAAGGGAATTATCATTGCAATAAAGTTTTGTGAATCGGTCCCCATTAGAGCACATAAATGTTCTTTATCCGCTGATCTCATCGTCATACCTATGATTGAGTTTGATATAATCCTCGGTATGGATTGGCTTTCAGACTATGATGCGAAGATTTATTGTAAGAAGAATGAGGTTACGATTTTTTATGATGATGATAAGGAACACCTTATCTTTAGAGCAGAATCGTCACCACCTAATTCTTATCTAGATCCACCCCCAGTAGCTCAACTAAATTTAATTATTGGGGAGGAAGAGAATGAAATGACTGTGGGTGAGGAAAGGAATGTTCAAATAGAGTATGTACCTATTGTGAAAGAATATGTAGATGTATTTCCGGAAGATTTACCTGGACATCCTCCAGAACGAGAAGTTGAGTTTTCCATTGATTTAATTCATGGATCAAGGCCTATATCGAAGACCCCTTATAGAATGGACACTGTAGAATTAGTCGAACTAAAGAAACAACTAGAGGAATTGAGTAATAAAGGATTTATTCTCCCTAGTGTTTCTCCATGGGGAGCCCCTGTTCTTTTTGTTAAAAGGAAAGATGGATCTATGAGGTTATGTATCGACTACAGGGAGATCAATGCTATAAAAATAAAGAACAAGTATCCCCTACCTCGCATTGATGATTTATTTGATCAACTGCATGGAGCTCAATACTTTTCAAATATTGACCTTTGATCTGGATACCATCAGTTGTGTGTGAAGAAGGAAGATATTCCAAAGACAGTATTTCGAACCAGGTACGGGCATTACAAGTTTACAGTAATGCCTTTTGGATTGACTAATTCACCCTTTTTATTCATGGATCTGATGAATAGAGTTTTCAAGGAATATCTCGATAAATTTGTGGTGGTATTTATTGATGATATCTTGGTATATTCCAAAAGCTACGAAGATCATGAAAATCACTTGCGCATTATCCTAATGACTCTGAGAAGACATGAATTATATGGGAAGTTTAGCAAGTGTGAATTTTGGATTCAGGAGATTTCTTTTCTTGGCCATATTTTCTCTAAAGATAGAATCTCTATTGATCCTTCTATGACCAAGGCAATTCAAGAATGGCCAGCACCTACAAGTATAACTGAGGTACGCAGTTTTATTGGTTTGGCAGGTTATTATCGACGTTTCTTCCAGAATTTTTCCTGATTGGCTAACCCATTAACGAAGCTCACACGTAAAGGGGTTTAATTTGTTTGGACAAAAGAGTGTGAAGAATGTTTCGAAGAAATGAAGAGAAGATTATTCAATGCTCATATATTGACTCTACCATCGGGGAATGATGGGTTCATTATTTATAGTGATGCATCAAAGAAAGGACTCAGTTGTGTCCTTATGAAGAATGATAGGGTTATTGCCTATGAATCACGACAGTTGAAAACTCATGAACAAAACTATCCTACTCATGATCTCGAGTTGTAAGTGGTAATCTTTGCCTTGAAGATATAGAGGCACTACCTCTATGGTAAAAAATGTGAGATTTATACTGATCACAAGAGTTTGAAGTATATTTTCTCACAAAAAGAACTCAACATGAGGCAAAGGAGATGGCTTGAATTACTCAAGGATTATGATTTTAAGATACACTACCACCCAGGGAAAGCAAACAAGGTGGAAGAAGCTTTGAGCAGAAAAGATCATGGAGTTTTGAACAATATGAGAATTTAAAGGGATCCATTTTTTATGGATCTAGTGAAGATGGACATGGGAATAACCAGGGAAGGTGAAACATCAATGCTTTTTCAAATGGTTTCCAAACCATCTTTACTAGAAAGGATTAAGAGTTCTCAAACCGATGATGAATAATTTCAAAAGAAGATAAAAGCTGTGAATGATGGTAGATTGAGAGACTTTGTGTATGAAGAAGGAATTTTGAAATTTGGGAAGAGACTTTGTGTTCCCGATATACCTGATCTAAAAAGGGAATTGATGGATGATGCTCATAGTTCCAATTTCTCTATACACCCTGGGAGCACCAAAATGTATAAATATTTGAAGGAACATTTTTGGTGGGACAACATGAAGAGGGAGATTGCCGATTTTGTGTCAAGATGTATGGTTTGTCAACAAGTGAAATCTGGAAGGCAACAGCCTGGTGGAGTATTGCAACCTCTTCCCATACCGGATTGGAAATGGGACAATATTATGATGGACTTTTTCATGGGGCTACCAAAGACTCCTAGAAGGAACGATGCAATATGGGTTATTGTTGATCGTCTTTCCAAGTCAGCACATTTTCTTTCTATAAGAGAAGATCTACCACTGGAACGTCTAGCAAGACTATATATTAATGACGTTGTGAGACTTCATGGAGTACCCCTATCGATTGTTTCAGATCGTGATCCCCGTTTTACTTCATGATTCTGGAAGAGTCTTCAGAAATCCTTGGATACTGAACTTCATTTGAGCACTGCCTACCACCCTCAGACAGACGGACAATCAGAACGGACTATTCAAACCTTAGAAGACATGTTGATATCTTTCTCACTTGACTTTCAGGATATGTGGGATCAATATTTACCTTTGGTAGAATTTTCCTATAACAATAGCTTCCATTCGAGTATTCAGATGGCACCATATGAAGCGTTATACGGAAAGAGATGTCTCACGCCAACCTGTTGGGATGACGTTGGTGAAAGAAAACTTGTAGGTCTAGAACTGGAGGAGGAAATGATGGAAAGGGTGAAGGTAATCCAAAATCACATCAAAGCAGCTCAAAGTAGGCAGAAGAGATATGCTGATAATCGAAGGAAGGATTTGGAATTTCAAGTCGGTGATCATGTTTTCCTGAAGGTATCTCCATGGAAGGGAGTCATACGTTTTGGTAAGAAAGGTAAATTGAGTCCCAGGTACATCGGACCTTTCGAAATTCTAGAACAAATTGGGGCTGTAGCTTACCGATTGGCAATGCCGCCAAGTCTCTCCAAAGTTCACGATGTGTTCCACGTATCTCTATTGAAGAAATACATGCCTGGCCCAACGCATGTACTCACCAATGAGGAATTAAAACTGGAACCCGATCTGTCTTATTGTGAAGAGCCCGTCAGGATTCTTGATACGAGAGAACAAGTACTGAGAAACTGGATGACTCGTTTGGTAAAAGTCTTGTGGAGAAACCATAAGATGGAAGAGGCAATGTGGGAACCCGAGGAACTTATGATGAAGAATCACCCGAGTCTTTTCATGCGGTAGTATTCTATAAATTTAGAGGACGAAATTATTTGAAGGAGGGGAGAATGTAAAACCCCAAGCTTCTATGGTACGCTTCTCTTTGAATAATGTGATAGCGTGTGTTGTACGCAACATCGAGTTCTAACACACCACAACCAATCAAACTAGCCGTTATGAATAGTAATACCTACTTTTTGAAATTATATATATTTTATATTTCAAAATGGACTTCATTTTTGGATTCAGAATATCGAAATTATCCTAAGTTGAATTTTTAGTATTTTTCTGAGAACTTCCAATTTTTATGAATAGTGAAAAATACTTAAAAACAATTTTTTTTCAAAATAATTTATAGTTATAAATTATATTATTTAGTGGTTTTAAAGTATAATTAGAATAGACTTTTACCATTTTATCCAATGGTGTACATTATAATTAATTTCACTTTGAAATTGGACATAAACAATTGTCAATCTTTTGATATATATTGTTTCTTAAAAACACGCTATTTGTTGTAACAACGGGAATTAATTATAAAATTAATTAATGCAAATTATATTTTTGGAATTTTGTAAAATAGGAATCATTTTTGAATTCAGAATATCAATTATAGCTTAGGGTGAAATTTTGGCATTGTTCTGAAAAACATCAATTTTTGATGAATAGTGAAACCACAAAGTGGTAGTTAAAAAACTAAATTTTTCATAAAACTTAATTTTACTGTTTCTGTGAATGGAATTTCAAAAATCCGAGAGACACGGTTAATATCAAGTAGTAAAATGTGGTTCAATGAGATAAAAATAATTTTTGGTGAATAGTAGCTTTTTACTTTTATTTACCACGGTTAAAAGTAAATAGGGTAATTAAGGGTAAAAATGATATTAATATTACCCTAAAACATGTCCTAATACTATTGGACAAGTGTATCCCGACCTAAAACAACCTTAGGAATAAAATATTATCATTTAGGTCCACTTGGATTAGATTAGGACATTTATTATTATTTAATTCAAAGAAGAGTTAAAAGAGTTAAAATCAAAGTTTATTTACTAAAATATTTTTAATATAGGGTTATACATAATATAAATTCAATTGTAAATATTAATTAGAAATCTAAAATGATTTCCTACATAATGATATTTTATTTATAATTTTTAGACATTAAATAATTTAATTTATTTATGACACAATGATGTTGCAGTAATTACCTAATTAATGAAAAATTAGAATAATTGATATTATAAATACCCAAATAAATATAATTTGAGACTTTTTATGAATTAAAATAATTTTCTAGGTTAATATGACATGTTATAATTGACTTAAGTAACTTTTTTAGAAGTAATAATTCTGTTATGATTTTCACAAAAATCAATTATTGAATAGTGTCAAAATTGACATAAAAGAGTTTTTAAAACAAATATTATATTATTAATTGATATTAAATTCCTAAAAATCTAAGGTTCGGCTAAGAGACTTATATCATGATAGTTGTATCATTAATGGACCAATTGGGGGTCTCTTGGATGTATATAGTAAGTTTATTAACCATATAATATAAAAATACAAAGAGACATTGTAAAAGTGAAACTAATTAACTAAGAGTTAATACTTAAAGATAAGGTCAATATAGTAACCCAAACCTGTATAAATTCCATTGGTTGAGTGGTTTTCGACCCATCCCCACCATAAACTTTAAATAATCTACTTTGGAGCCATTAGAAACCGAATATGAATTTATTATAAAATAATATTTCTAGCTTTTCCAAAGGTGCCCCTCACCCCTCTTATAAAAGGGCACTCTCCCTTCTCATTAACTCACACCTTCAAAGCCTTTTGGTTCGGCCAACCTCTGTCCAAATACTCTCTAAACTTCCCTCACTTCATACTAGAGGCCTTCATTTAGTCAGAAATCCAACTTAAGGATCCCTTTTGATCAAATCAAAAGGAAGAACCCAAAGAAGAGGTAATGATTTCACCACCCTTTTTCAAGTTCCTTTCTTCTTCCACTTCTTCTTTCTTTGTCATTACCATCCTAAAATAATAACTCCAGTATATTATATATACTTTGGTGTTATTATAAAAATTTTACAACCATATTTTAGTATTCTATCCATCCTTTGAATAACATGTCACCATACATGCATACGTACAGCTTACCGTCTCCACGTCGTGGTGTAATTGTTATTCAATAAATTATTATTTGGATGGGTATAATAATGATGTGTAATTCATGTAAATAATAAATATAACATGATAATGATTCTGTATATATTATATAACATCCAATTATATATTATTTTAATATCAAAAGAATGATATTGTCTCTCGTGCGTACGTACGGACTACCGTCTCCACGAACACGATGAGATTCATTATCCATCGTATCCATTCAAGTCTAATTATCATTTGATGATTAATAATAATATCTAAGGACTTGATATAATTCTGGATATGATTAGGATACAACCTATCCATGACAAACATGACTTACATAACAAAACATATAAAATAAAATGAGTAAGTTAACACCCGAAACAATGATAATACTAATATATTATTAACAAATCAATGTTAAAATATCATATATGATATCATATTAATGTATATGATTATTTTATAATTTAATAACAATTATTTCACCATTATACAGGAGGTTAACCTACCCCCAACCAAGGAAAAGTACAAGGTAAGGGTTTATTTCTCAATCTCTTCATTATCCGAGGTTGTTTATGCGTAATAATCTACTGGGACCTCTTTATCATCCACATCCATGTTTCTTGAAGGTGTATTTCAAAACATTCATACTATTTTACATAATATGGGTTAAATTCATTTATACCCTTTTTTTACTTTTTATACGAATTTTATAAAGGAATCTTTCCATCATTTCCAAAACAAGGTGCTTTTTAACCTTTTCGACAGAATTAAGGTAAGAAAGTTTTTTTTAACTTATACGGAAGGTGCGGCTATTTTCCGCCGTTATAAAATCATCGAAGCTTCCCTTACAAGATTATAAGAATATTTTCAAAGAAAATGTTTTATTTTATAAATATATGACTCTTAAATGATTTCAAAATAGAAATAGATATTTCTCTAAAAAGAGTTTTGATTTCATCTATGTCAACATCCTTTGATGGATTTTAAGCTTATTTGAAGTTGATTTATTATGATACAAAACTTCCATATTTTATTGATGGTTTTGTGATATGTTTGACTGTGGATGTTCTATTTTTATACTATTCATGGTTTATGGATAAAGTATTGACATTTCGTATGCTAGTTTTAATACGAATGTTTGTGTTATGTTTAAACCTTTTCATATGGGAATGCATTCGACTTAATATGTGACGGGTGGAGCCCGTTATAGCTCCTCGATGCATCGGTAGGTCTCATGAGACAAACTAGTGTCTTGGAACAAGGCCTTGACAAAATCTTATTTGTATTCTTGGCACAAGGCCTTGGTTATGTTGTTATGATAGTCTGGAATTATGCATTCCATCATTATAAAAGTGGTTATTGATATTTCATGTGATTATTCGATTAGTAGAATATCCATGTGAATAAGTAAATGGAATTATTTCATTTTATTTTTTTCATACTATGTTGAATTTCAAGTTTAAAAGGCTTTTGTTTTAGTTATACATTTCCTTAAATGTTTATTCTTATTTATGAAAGTTTCCTCTATATTATTATCCTTACTGGGCATTTGAACTCACCCCTTTCAGTGTTTTATTTTTCCCAGGATGTGAAGAAGTAATTTATGAATGACCTGTAGGGATAGTATATGGGGATATGAGTGTGGACTATGAAGAAAATATGTTGTTGTAGTTTTCATTTTTATGATATAATGTAAGACTTATGAATATATCTAGTGTTTCCAAGGATACTAAACCAATCGGTCTTTCACGATTTGATCTTTCTCGTGATCATGCCAATGTTATGTAATAATGCACTGACTTTGGGTAAATAGGGTCGGGGCGTTACATTAGTAATTGGTTTATCAGTGGTTTGAAAACGTGGTTTATGTGCTTCCTTTTTATCCAATCAAATACCCCCAAAACAACACCATGAGTCCTCAAGTTCCTGGGTAACCCCATAATGAATTCCATCATCACATTATCTCATATCTACATTTTCATAGTAATTGGTTGAATAAACCCACTAGAACACTGATGATCAACCTTTATTCTTGATCATTTAAGTCATTGTGAATCAAAATTAGTGATGTTTCTTTTTATACCCGACCAAAAAAACTGATTTCAGATGTCATGGTACATATTTTTTAACCCTAGATTCACTTACCACTCTAAATCATGAGATTATATCACAAAATCCTCTATAAATAAAGTTGGGATAGATAACCTCTCATGAATATAGATCATATCATCATTGTCTAAGGACCATCCTAGAATAGAATAATCCACTATAAAGAATTCTTGTATTACTATACACCCTGAGTTTGACTCCTATTTATCTTTAAAATGGTTTATAAATGAGGATGTGATCACTAAAGGTGCACATATCCTCATACAATCATACTCTATTGCATCCATAGGCCACTCAACCATCTAACTCAATATATTTTTTTCCTCCTATAAATGATGCTCACCAAGCTTCTGCATCTTTGGAATCTTCCTTCTGAGAGAATCTGTAATAAAATTTCCCTTTCCCAAAGCCTAAAAAATATTTAAGTCAAATATTTGAAGATACTCCAGCCAATACCTCTATCTAAGATTTATATCCCACAAATATAAGATATATCAAAGGATTTTATGGTTTTTTTGAACAACAAATATCACATTGGAGAGATGATTTCACCAATATTTCAAAGAAAGTGTCACAGTTGCTAACTCGGATTCATTCATTAAGTAGTTTCTCTTATGGGGTCATATATGAAATGAACCATATAAAACTACCTAATAACTATAAATTAACACAACACCCAACCAAACTACTGATCCATCACAATACACTGATTATCTGATCCCAATATTTATCAATGTCATAATTGGGGTTATCATAAATCTTCTCTTCAACTCTAAAAACACCTCATCAAACTGATCTTTCAGTAGTAACATCAATCATTTATTCATAATCCATTCCATGGGTTATTACAAATGGTATAAGTGATGTATGTTCCATCTATAGTACCCATCTAAACCAATTAATATCCTCATCTCAAACACATTCCTAGGTTGATCCCAACACATCACTGCCTCAACCTTCTCTAAGTCCATAGAAATTCCCTCCTGAGATATCACATTCCCAAGTAAATGAACTTACTAAATCCAATAGTGACACTTCAATATTTTGGTATAAAGATGATGCACTTTATGTGTACCAAATACAATCTTCGGGTGCCTAGCATGCATATCTTATGTCTTAGAGTATATTAGGATATCTTCCATGACCACAACCATGAAAGAGTCAAAATATGGATTTAAAATCTAATTCATGAGATCCATGAACACTAATTGAGTAGTTTTCAACCCAAAAGTCATAACAAGATACTTATACAGTTCATAGCTACTCATAAACACTTTCTTGTACATGGTTTCCCAAACTATGTGCATGAACCATGAAATCATACTTCTTGGGAAGAGGCTCAAGTGTAGTTGGTTCATGGTTTTTCCGACTATGTGGTCAAACCATGATCCTTGTTAAATGGGTTATATTTACCCTTTTACCCTACATCCTTTATTTCTTTTCTCCTCCTCTTTTATTCTTCTCCTCCGCGTGCAACATCCCACCAAGGGTTCCTCCTCTTATCCTTATATAGAGAGATATCCTCTATCTGGTGTCCATTTTGAGCACCATCAAGTGAATTGGATGGCCCTTGGTAACTATAAAACTCCTCTTACCTCTATTATTTCTTTCTCTCACCATCTAAAATGCTATCATGGTGTGATATAATTCTTTCTATTTTTAGGGAGAATGTTTGTTTATCTGATTTCTCTTGAACAAGGAAAAATTAATCCTCGATATTGCAAGTTTGGGTTATCTTAGGTATAAGGTAGGTGTTATAGGGATTTTACATTAAGGTATATTTGATTTATAAATTTCACTATTATGCCACGTGCCTTTATTTCTATGTGATGCCCCTTAAATGTGAAATTCAATTTGTATAACCTAATGCCCTAATTTTGGTGACCCATGCATATTAATATATTGTTATTGAAGGTCATTGATCTCAATATTTAACCACCCTTAAGGGTGTATTCATTGGATTACTTTTATGAATTAATTGTTTTCAAATAAAACCCCTCACAAAAGTGCATAGTCTTATAAAATTTAAAAATGTGGATTAATTGTAATATGGAAGGATGAGACTCTTCACTAAGTTACCCATTAGTGACCAAATCACATACTAATAGGTTAAGGTATAATTCTTATGGAATTAAATTGATGATTTTTTATGGAATGAACATTATAATGGATTGTCTTATACCATTGCATGTATGGTGTTATCTGTTATGGGAAGACCACCTGGCCTCAATACTTTTCTTCAATGCTTGTAATTACTTTATAACGAAAAGGAACCCTTAATAAATTAAATGAAATTTGTATGGGAAAGGCCCTATTTTAGTATATTTGTAATGGGTTACTTCATTTTTATGTACATAGTCCAATTTATTCTTTATTCTTGAACTATAATGAGGCATGATTAAGGACATGGACCTTCTTTTAAAATTAAAATTAAATGATTAAATGAATTGTGATAGACCTTTAATGAGACTTGGGTTCCATCTTATGAAATGAATTGGACGGAATCATAGTTTATTATAGATTATATATACCTTGGGACATACTTGGATCACCATTTATGGGACATCAAGGATGGTCTCATAGGTTACTTGGGTTGTGATACACCATGAGAAATACATGTTATGCCATGGATAGTCTCACCGTGGATTTTTTTTCTTCGACATGAGCAATACTAGTTCTCTAGGGGATAAACCGTGGATAGGCTCAGTGGCTAGATGGTTACACCATGCCATGAGTGATACTCAATCCCCTATGTGAGATACAAGGGATAGGATTGGAGGGTTTTTTTCAACACCATATTGAGTGTGATTCTTGGGATTCCATCTATAAGTCTCCTTGGATAGACTCTGAAGGTGATTGGTACTTATAGTTCCCATAGAGTGATACTTTGGATTCCATTTATGGATCACCATGGATGAGATCTAGGCTTCTATTAATAAATTCTAATGATGACTTAAATATTAAACATTGTGATTACATAGCTATTATATGAGGATGTGGTCACTAGGAAAAATCACATAATTGGTCTTGGTACATTTCTTTCTACTTTTTCATGATGATCCATATCATGTTTGTACTAGTTCACCTGTGTTCAGAGGTATTCTATCTCAAGTCGAAGCATGTATGGTCGGCCAACTATCCTTTAGGAAGCTAATATAATTGGTTTATTTTTTTTATTCTTATACCTATCATACCTGCACATAACAATATTTTATATGCACAATATGTATTATGTTGTAGACACCATTAATGGTGGCCTACTGAGTATATCTCACACAATTCTTCGGCTGCTGCTATACTAGGGTATCCCTGTAGACTTTATATTCGTAATTCCTTTTATTATTTCTTGTTTTGTGCATCATACATGGGAGAATAGGAGCACAAGACTAAGCTAGTTTTCAAGATTCTCAAAGAGATCTCCTTAGAGGCTTTTATTTCTTTTTCACTATTCATGTATCGTATTGTACTTCCTTCTATATTTTTTCTGATTTATTTTGTATTATCACATGGACATGGATGGATAGCTATATATTATTTGGTGCTTTCCATTTCTTATATTTATCAATTATTTTATTTATCTTCCACTACTTGTCACTTTTTATTACTACTTCTGATATTATATATTTATTCTTTATCCTTATAAAAATGTGTTACTCTGATAATGATGGTATAGTATACCCATAGTACCACCATTATACCCTGATTGATACTTGGAAGACTCTAGAATATGGGGAGTTGCGATTGAGGCCATGTGGAAACTGGTTCAACTACTAGTTTAGTAGTCAGTCAGGACAAGACATTACAAAGTGGTATCAAAGGTTATTTTACATTGTCTTACTATTTTAGGTTGGTAGATAGGATACAAGGAATGTGTTGGATCTTGGTAAATTCCTATGTCTAAGAGTGATAAACCCATGCATGGGGAAATCCAAGTGGCTAGGAATGTGAATGTTGTTCTTGTTTTTCATTGTTTCTATTGATAATGATTTCACCATGAGTGGTTTGTGTACTTTCTATTACTTTCTGATATGTGATATTTATGGTATTTTACACTTTTACTGATGATGTAATGATGAATACTTACATGAATCATTATAGGATATTAATTATTCACATTCCATTCATATTATATTTTAGGTAGACTACATTTCTAGGATTTTTTAGATTTATTGATTTTCCTAGTGTGTTTACTGGTATGTCTGTTATACACCATGTTAGATATTTTAGTAACATTATTAGTATTATACCTACTTAGTTATTTCATTATCATTATTTTTTGTATAACATGATATGTTCCTTGAGTTTTATACCATTCTTGGGTGTTTTCCTTACTTACATAGTATCCTACCATATTAGTTTCTCATGCTCTAGTGCTAATTTAGCATGTTGATTTTTATTACTTCTTATGATAACATGCCCTGTTATAATTTTGATGAAAAGGTGGGTTAAATAAAATTTCAACATCAATATAAGTGGTGTTTTACTGCATATATTTATGGTTTCATTTTATTTGACTAATCACTTATGACATGATTGAGCCATGAACCATTGGTTTCATGGGATGAAACATATTGTTTGTGATTACATGGGAGCCAAATTGCAATTTATAAGGTGTATAGGTGCTTTATAAATTAGGGTTTGGTAATACACATAATAGAAATATTATATATATATATATATATTTAAAATGCCTAAGGATTGCTGAATAAATATAAAATCTATTGAATTTTAACTTTTAAAATGAATTGGTTTTCGTTATAAAGGCTAGTGGCTCTATTCCTTGGGCATGGTGACTTGTATGACTAAATTTACTAAATGAATAATTAGACCCAAGTAGGTCATTTGTGTAATTTTTCTTATGAGATAACCCACTAAGGGTGTTTGAAACATTATTAACTAAACAAACTACTGTGGTTTAGGGACCCATGATGGATATGATTAAACCCTTATAGGTCACCTTCCTTCTGATATGCCTTAGTGATTCACCCCATGGGGTATGTTTATACTATATAGGGATAGTTATTTGAAGTGTTTACAGCCGTTTATATGGTTTTATATATGAGCATATGGTGTCATCATACTTAAAAAGTCACCTCCTTAATTAATAAAAGGTATGTTATCTACTTTTGATCCATATTATTTATGAGGCTCCTATTGATTAATACTCCAATCATATACTAAATAGTGTTTTCATATATAGATTTGGATTAACATTTTCTTTATCTAATCCAAGTTGTGAAAGCTTGTGAATAAATAAGTGAGGTTTAAAATGGGGTTATGTGATAAATTGTCTAGTTATGATAGGATTTCAGTTAAATAATTAATTTTTAAAAGGAAATTTAATATAACATGAATGTGTTCCTTGAAACTTTATCTAAATAAAGTACCAAATAATTTTTCCTTATAAATATTATTAGATATTCTTTAAAAGAAAACCTCAAAATGTTTAAATAACTAAACTTAAATTAGTGTAGTGTATTAGAAATAAAACCATAAAGTGGTGTTCTTAGTATAACTCTCATGTAGGGTAGTTTATATCATTCCTTGAGTGGATTCCTTGAAATAGGAATGTGAGAATTACTCATAGTAACCTTCATTTATGGCTCAAACCTAAATGATAGGCCCTTAAGACTAGTAACCTTTTCAACATCACCCAACTATATGGTCGAAGATTTTTTCCTTTTGTAATAGATTAACCCAAGGTAGGTATAACCATCAGAACCATAAAAACATTGATAAAGTCTTGTGAACCATTTCATACATGTGGTGTCATTCGGGTGTCGTTTCCCCACATAGGAATTTTAGTTTCCAAAATGACATGTTTGTCTTGACAGGTGATCATGTGCCTTTTTGACCCTCATTGTAGGCATGAGCATCAGGTAATTCTTGGTTCCATCGGGTTAGACATGCCTAGTTCATGGTTGTACTCTTAGTAGGTCATGTGACATTTCTTTATATTCTTCAGTATTGGAAGACTTGTGATGTTGTCAGCCAAATTGTCATTCGTATGGTGTAATGCAACTCCAGGATAATTATTTTTTATGGGAATCAAATATTGGAATACATAGGACTGATAATCCCATGAAAAGTATCAAGGATGTGTCTTTTTTTCTATTGAAACCTCAAGTTAGTATGTGTTGATACATTTCGTACCCATTGAGTTACTAAAATGGTGCCACAAACTATTTGAGTTTGGTGATAATCATTAAATCCTTGAGCTATTACGCTATGTTCATGAGTCATATGAGGATTAGATTAACCAAGGAATTAAAGGAAATATTGGCTCTTCCCTATTCTTAGGATGACTTTCTAAATAGGATTAAGTTTTTTTACATGATATCCATTTGTTTTGGCTTTTATACCTAGTTTTATGGCACGCGTGGACGTAACTCAGGAGGAGTTCCATGGTTGCATCTAAAGTAAATCTTTAAATAGTTCACTTGTAAGAAGATATTTTTTTCTCTATATTTCATTTTAGTACTTGTAAAAATAATGTTACCCACCTCTATGACCCTTTTTTATCTGTTGATAGAGCATATATTGTGGCATGAGTTCCCTTTTCATTAAATCTAATGATAAGGACACTCCTAAGGTTGGGAGTATAAAATTAATTCGAGGAATATGTGTCCTTCCAATTAGAAGGAACAAAATACAAGAAAACCATTTGGAAATGTTAAGTGCCTATTTTAAATTACCTTGAGGATAGCGAGTATTGTTTTATGTTGGATCTTACATGGAATCATGATGATGGAATGGTTGGATGTGTAATAAAAAAAATTTGAAAACTGTTAGTTATGGATGGTCAATAGTGGTTTTTCTGGAGATTTAATGGGATACCTCAAGTAGTAAGGGAAATGTGGTTAACTAATTATGATGTTCTAGTGGTTTCATCTGATCTATTTTAAAATAATTTGGCTTGATAGTGGTTCAACTATTCATCTTTCTGATAGTTTGGTATGGTTGGTTGGAAACCATGTCAGACACTTTGTCATTGATATGATGGAAGTCTCTCAGGACTTCTTAGTAAATCTTTATATCCTATTTATGTAATCTTTACTTAGTTAAAATCATGTCACATATCCTGAAATCATCTAGGATACATTAATAGAGAATTGTTTATACATCATGCTAATTTTAAACGTCATTGGGCTTGATAAATTGACTCTTCGATAGTTGTGTTTTGGAAACATACATCGCTTATGAAGGCATGGTTAGTCCTAAGTGATACATGGTTTCCCACATAAAAACACATTGAAATGTCACATGGATACTAGCTCTTTATTTTTACTTGACCTCCATGTGGATACCTCTTTGGGATCAGTTATTGTTCTTGATGAGTGGACATTACGGTCGTGTACCAATGTATCACTTGTAAACACCAAAGTATGTGCTATATTGGATGATATCTTTGGACTCCATTTGATTATTCTGAAGTTACCTTGGAATTTATCTAGGCTTTTATGGGATGTTTTAATGGGTAATAATCCATGTACACTGGATCAGGTATATTTCCATGTTCATGTTGTGGCATGGAAACATAAACAGACGTTTTTACTTGGAGAAATCAATGGAAATTGGATATGGATTTTTTTTTTGTGTTCATGAGGTAAATGTAAAGTTCCATGAGAGAAGGAAAAAAATTAGGTTGTGTTACTCCTGTATTCTAAGCCAATCCTTTTTTAGAATGGTCATCCAGACATATATCAACTTATTTTCCTTTAGTTTTGTTAAATGCAATCGGTGATAAAATGATTAATGGAATTTCATTGTGATGAGACTAGTGAATTTCAAGGTTAATATAAGAATTTTAGAGAAAATTTGGCATGGATAGGATGAGTGGGGTTGATTGGAATTTATATGTTCATTTAAACTAAAGGATCATGTTAGAAGAGTCGTTATAATGAAAATGGCATGTTTGTTAACCAATTATAACAATAGAGTTATTGTGACTCAAAGTTGGGAATTAAATGTAGAACCTATGGTGGGAATTTATATAGTTAAATTTCTAAAATGGATGATGGTGTGATTGTGTCTCCAATAGATAGTCTCAGATAAGTGATGTCTCGGTGTTCCATTTTTTAATATGAGCATTTTCTCAAGTTTTTAACGACTTATGTACCAAATTATTTAAGTAATGTTGTGTGGTGTGTACGGTATTAGAAATGCAATGTGTAATTTTGGAAAAAGATTCTTGATCTGATTAGATTGAGTGTTATCATTGTTGTTTCACCAAGGATTATTGGGGATGAGAAGTTCTATGGTGGGGAAGTTGTAATAGCCAATTATTTTGGATCGGATAAAATTTGTGAGGGAAAGTGAATTTTCATTTTGGTGTTTGGGACATTCATTAAACCGAGATTTGAAATATAAATCTGATATTTGGAACACATGAATTTATTTTTTTAAGATGTGGTTAAAGTCCTAAGGGGTCCCTTTGGTGTTCTGTCATGTTTCAGGAGCATCAGGGTCTAAAGCCACAAAAATGGTAGAAGCTGGAAAGGGCACACTGTTTTCTTGAAACCATGCGGCCCACTATAAGAAACAGGGTGGTTGTCTAGAAGGGATGAGGGTGTTTTACAGTTTGGTCTAACCATGTACACCATGACACACAACCATGCACCTATCATAAATTTTTTAACATAGGAAAAATTCAGGGTTTGTGCCCAGTTTCTCAAACCATTTCCCTGAACCGTGAAACCCTCCTTCATAGGTAAAGGCTCAAGTACAATTGGTGCATGGTTTATCCAACTATTAATCCAAACCATTTTCCTCATTATATGGGATAAATTTACCCTTTTCCCTTCCATCCATTATATCTTTTCTCCTCCTCTTTCCTTCTCCTTCTCCACATGCAATATCCCATTGAGGGTTCCACCTCCTATTATCCTTCCATAAAGATATATCCTTCATACAGTGTTTGTTTCGAGCACCTTTAGGTGAGTTGGATATCCCTTGTTAATTCTATAACTCCTCATTCCTATATTATTATAAGGCCCCAGTCTTAAACATTACTTTATCTTGAGTTATTACAAGATTACACATTAAAGATATTTTCAGGTTTAGAGTTTTATAGAATTAGATCATAAATCATGCATTACATTCCACATTTAAACAAGGTGGTTACATTAAAGACAATATTCACTTTTCCCATCAAAGGAAACATATTGAAAACAAAACATGGATTCTTTCATGACACTTACTTGACACTATCATCACATCATGTACCTTTCCCTTGACCTGTGAAAAACATTTCAAAAACATGGGATGAGCATAAAAATCTCAGTAAGGGATACAAAAATACGAAAAGGAAACATTAGTCCATGTATACATAAGAATTAATGAAAACATACTTTACTCATAAAACATAAGCACTTTAGCATACATTTAACTTGAGGCATTCACAACATTCTTACGTAGGGAGTAACCCTCATGGTTATGTTTGGAATACCCATCACAGTATATTCCATAAATCTCTTCGTAGAAACCTTAGCATTTAACCCCTTCACATTACCCAATTCATTGGAGAGCTATCATGGGCTCACCCGCCATTAGTTTATCATGGAACCACCTGTCTTCATAAAAAATTCCCAAGAACCATAACATAATCGTATCACATAAAACATGCATAAAGGAAACATAACATTTCCACATTTCAATCACAAGATATCAAAAGCACACTGATATAATATAAACATTATCAAAACCATTTTCAATACCAAAATAAAAGAAAAGTAAAACATGGTATTTATTTTTCATTAAAAAAAAGTTATGGCTTTTAGAGGAAGCCGAAACTCAAATAATGGTCACGGCAGCGGAGAAGTCGTTGTCGCCGCATACGTACGAAAAAAACATTCCCTTTTGTCATTTAGTAAAACACTTCATATAAAAAAGATTCCTTTTGAACAAACGTATAAGTCAAAGGGGTTTATACACCGTATAAAATAAAGTTGTGTATAAAACAAAATATGCCTCAATGAAAGGAGATTGAGATGAAGTCCCTTACCTCGTGTCCGACTTGACTCGATCATTCTTTAATCTCATGAATAATAAACTTTAGTTAATTTATAATTTCTTAAGAACCTTTTTCAAGTTCATTGTTCCTTTTATATCACTTATTACCATGTTATGAACACTATGTAATTATTTAAGTTAATAACGGTCGTTTTGTCGATCATTGGTACTTGAGTCAAAAATAAACTCCTTATAATTACAAGTTGTTCATGTGGTAAAATATCCATTATATATAGAATTATATTCATGATGTAGATATCATATATATCCAGTATATACATGCATTTATAATTTTACATAAAATTTAGGGGTAAGAAATGAAATGCACCGTTCATGGAGACAGTAAGTCGTACGTACGCATGAACGCTACTTTCATTTCTATTTCATATTTAATGGAATAAATTCATAATTATATAAAGGTATATTATAATTCCATTATAATATCATATATAATATCATTAACTCCATCCTTTATACATCCCATATATGGCATTAACGAATCAAATCACTTTGAGGGGGTGGTAGTCCGCACTTCATAAAATGAAGATACCGCGTTTACCCATAATGAAAACCATAAAGGTATGCCATAAATGAAAAATAAAGAAGCATAAGGAAAACATAAAAATAATATATATCATATATAAATAGAGTTACATATTAATGGCCACCATGAAAGGTGTTAAAATAATATTGAACAATCATCGTTTCGTGAGGCAGAAATTCGCCATCCACAGAAATAGTATGTTCTTTAACCATTAGACGGAGGTGTGTGTAATTGTAGCTCAAATCCTTCTCATAAGAACATCCTAGTATATTGAATATACTGGTGTTTTTACAAAATAAGGGAATAAAAAGAGTTTAGGGGGTTGGAGAAGCAAAATAAAACAAAAGAACGCAAGTGAAGACATTACCTTTAAATCGGGTTACTCCTCTTGGTTTGAACCAAAAGGGTTTCTTGAAGAGCTTTATGCCTAAGGTAAGGATTCTAGGATGAAGATAGGGATTTGGAGAGATAAAATGATCAGATATTGGCCAATACAATGGCTTGAGAGGTGTGGGTAAGGAGGTAGAGGTGGGGGCCTTTATAAGAGGGAGGAGGGGCACTCTTGGAAAGTCAATAAATGTTACTTTATATTAAAATGAGTTTTGGATTTTAAAGGTCCCACATTGATATATTTATAGGATAAGGTGATAAGGGTTATAAATATACTCATCCAATAGGTTTTTTACAAGTTTAAATCTTAGATTTTATATTATCTTTTCATTTTATTTAAATAGTTCGTTAATGAGGTAATTGCGGCATCATCATGGTGTCATAAAAAATTTAATTTATTTAATGTCTAAAAATTATAAAAAAAATACAATGATGTAGGAAATATTTTTATCTTTCCAATGAATATTTATAGTTCAATAGATCATTTATGTAGACAAACTTAAAATTGTTTTACTTAGGTGTTACATACTTTTGTAATATTCTCCTTTCTTTAAAAATAAAATGATAAAGTGTCACTATCACCCAAAAGTGGTTCCATGGGGTCCAAAAGTTTAGCAAAAATAATACCATGGTCTTCCATGAGACAAACAGTATCATTAGGACACATTTTGGGGTCATTTTTTATTATTATGATATTATTTTATTACCCTTAACTACCTGATCACTAATTAATCACGATAATTAAAGATAATTACCGTCATTACTATTCATAATGTCCAAAAAAAAGAGACTTAATTACATAATTTGGACCTTATGATTCCAAATATGGAATCCATTTTACCAAATTCCAAACATAGAAATTGTAGTAATTAATTTAAAAATAATTAATGTTGTCAAAACAAATAGTGGGTTTTTTTAAACAACATCTATGAAAAGTTTGGCACTTGTTTATGCCCAATTACAAAGTGAAACTAATTATAATGACCACAATTGTATTTAATGGTAAAAATATATTATATTTAAACTTTAAAACCAATTAAAAAGATAATATATCCATATAATTAAATTATATGAAAAAGCAGTTTTGAAGTAAAATGCAGTATTTTTCACTATTCATTAAAAAATAAACATTGTCAGAAAAATACCAAAAATTTATCCAAAGTAAATTTCAATGTCCCAATACTAAATAATAAGTTTATTTTGAAAAATATAGCTTATAAAATTGTCAAAATATAGATTTAAAAATGGTTCTCCATCAAAAGGCGGTAAAACAATATTTTAAAAATATTAGAGAATTCAATGCTTAAGATTAGATTTATTCTCATTATAAGCCTCTAAAACACTATCTAATTTATAAATAGACATAGATATAAAAATCCATAGTTCTTTACTTACTTGGTATGTTACATCCTTCCCCCTTTAGAAAATTGCATCCCCGCAATTTATTTACTTATCGAATAAGTGGGGGTATTTATCTCTCATTGCATTTTCAGATTCCCATGTTGCCTCTTCAATCATGTGCTTTTTCCATAAAACCTTTACTTGATGAATCAACTTATTCCATAACACTTTCTCCCTATAGTCAAGAATCTGGACCAGTTGTTCCTCATAAGATAGGTTCTCTTCCAACTGAACTACCTCTGGACTCAAAACATGATATGGATCTAGAATGTACTTCCTTAACATTGAGACATGAAAAACATTGTGTACCTGAGATAAACTCAGAGGTAAAGCCACTGGGTATGCAACTGATCCAACTCTCTCCAGAATTTCATATGGTCCAATGAACCTTGGACTCAGATTTTCTTTCTTACCAAATCGCATCACACTTTTCTATGGTGAAACTTTGAGGAAGACATGATCACCTACCTCAAAAGAGAGATCCTTCCTCCTGTTGTTCGCATAAATTTTCTGCCTACTCTGAGCTATTCTCATGTGTTCCTGTATCAGCTGAACTTTTTCTGCCAACTCTTCTACCAATTCCGGTCCCATCAACTTCCTTTCACCCACTTCATCCCAAAAAGCTGTAGTTCGACACTGCTTCCCATATAATGCCTCAAATGGTGCCATTTGTATACTGGAATAAAAACTGTTATTATAAGAAAACTCAACCAAAGAAAGATGTTGGTCCCAACTTCCCTGATAATCCATCAAACAAGCACGTAGAATATCCTCCAAAGTCTAAATTGTTCGTTCTGACTGCCCATCTGATTGAGGATGAAAAGTTGTACTAAAATTTAATTCAGTACCCAACGACTTCTGAAGGCCTTTCCAAAAGTTAGAAGTAAACCTGGGATCACGATCAAATACAATGGAGAGGGGAACTCCATGTAACTTGACTATATATTTAAGATACAAATGATAAATTTGATCTAGAGAAAAAGTATCTCGTATAGAAATGAAATGAGAAGATTTAGTCAAGCGATTAACAATAACCCAGATTTCATTATTACCTCGAGGTGTCTTCGGAAATCCAACAACGAAGTCCATGGATATATTCTCTCATTTCCACTCTGGTACTGTTAAAGGTTGAAACATCCCTTTTGGTAACTGTCGCTCTGCTTTAACCTGTTGACAAGTCAAACACTTCACAGTAAAATCAGCAATATCTCTTTTCATTCCATCCCACTAGTAGTACTCTTGAAGATCTCTATACATCTTAGTACTACCTGGATGAACTGAAAAAGAAGAACTATGAGCTTCACATAACAACTATCTCTTCAAATTTGAATCACACAGCACACAAAATCTCTTCCCAAATCTCAAAACACAATCATTATCAATGTTGAATTCAGGAAACTTACCCTTCTGAACCAGCTCTACCTTTTTCTGCAACTCACTGTCTTGCTTTTGTGCTTTCTTAATTCTTTTTGATAGAGAATATTTCACTGATACCTAAAACAAAACAGAAGAACATCCTGCACCAACAACTTCTATGCCAATGTTCATCAAATCCTTAAACAAAGGATCACATTCCAAACACAACATTGTTAATGAAGCATTACTTTTTTGACTCAAAGCATCAGCCACTTTTTTTTCTTTTCTTGGATGGTAATGAATTGTACAATCATAATCCTTGATTAATTTCAGCCATCTCCTCTATCTCATGTTCAATTCTTTCTGAGTGAATATATACTTTAAAATTTTGTGATCAATATATATTTCACACTTTACACCATACAAATGATGCATCCAAATTTTTAAAGCGAAAACAACAGCAGCTAATTCCAAATCATGTGTAGGGTAATTTACCTCATGAGTTTTCAACTGACATGAAGCATAAGCAATTACCTGATCATTCTTCACTAGAACGCAACCAAGTCCTTTCAATGAAGCATCACTGTAGATAACAAACTCACCATTTCTGGAAGGTAGTGCCAAAACTGGAGCATTCACCAATCTTCTTTTCAATTCCTGAAAACAATCATCACATTATTTTGTCCAGATAAATTTAACACCCTTCTGAGTTAGCTTAGTCATTGGACTAGATAACAGGGAAAAAATTTTAACAAACCTTCGATAATATCCTTCCAAACCAAGAAAACTATGAATCTCAGTTACATTTCTAGGTCTTGGCCATTCTTCAACAACCTTTGTTTTTGCAGGATCAACAGTTATCCCATCTTTAGAAACAATGTGACCAAGGAAAGAAATTTTCTGCAACCAAAACTCAGACTTGCTGAATTTCCCATACAATTTCTTTTCTTTTAAGGTTTTCAAAATAACCCTTAAATGACTTTCATGCTCTTCTTTACTTTTAGAAAACACCAAAATATCATCAATTAAAACAACCACAAACTTATCCAAGAACTCATGGAAAATTCTATTCATAAGGTCCATGAATACTGCAGGTGCATTGGTCAACCCAAAAGGCATTACTAAAAATTCATAATGGCCATATCTTGTACAAAACGCGGTCTTCAGAACATCTTCTTCCTTTAACTTCAACTGATTGTACCCTGATCTCAGGTCAATCATTGAAAAATACTGAGCTCCCTGGAGCTGATCAAACAAATCATCGACATGAGGTAAAGGATATTTTTTCTTAATAGTGATGTTATTCAAGGCTCTATAATCAATGAAAAGTCTTAAAGAACCGTCTTTCTTTTTAACAAATAAGACAGGAGCACCCCATGGTGATGTGCTAGGTCGAATGAAACTTTTCTCTAATAAATCTTACAATTGCTCCTTCGACTCTAAAAGTTCAATTTGAGCCATTCGATAAGGGGGTTTTGAAATTGGCTTAGCATCAGGAACTAAGTCAACAGTAAATTCAACTTCCCGATCTGGTATTATTCTAGGAAACTCATTAGGAAAAACATCAGGATACTCATTTACCACTAGCACATCATTAATCTGAATGGTTCCTTTGTTTTCAACAATATATGCAAGGTAACATTCATTTCCATCTTTTACAAGTTTCTCAGCCTCTTGATATGTTATCAACAGTAAGGGTTCATTCTTGTACACAAACTAAAAGTCTTTCTGAAAAGAAACTTCTTTAGCTCTACAATCAATCTTAGCATGGTAAACAGAGAGACAATCCATACCCAGGATAACATCAAACTCTACTAGAGGTAAAACAATAAGGTTTTCAAGTAGGTTCTTTCCACGGATAAGGATAGGAAGACTCTTATAAATTCTTCTTGCCTTAGAATTTCCCCCAGGTGTTTTTACCACAAGTTCAGGAGTCATTTCTTGAGATGTAATTCCCAATTTACTAGAAAAGTTTTCAGAGATGAATGAATGTGTATACCCCAAATCAAAAAACACATTAGCATAATCTTAGAAAACAAAAAAAGTACATGATACCACTTCATTTGCTGGCCCAACATCTGCTGAAGTAGTTGCAAAGGATTTCACCACTCCTTTTTTCTTGTAGTCTGACTGATTACCATCATTTGAGCTCTTTGTCGAACACTCGTTTGCATAATGACCCATCTCATTGTACTTGAAACATTTCACTAACTGTAAATCAAATTTGGTCTTACCATCACCTTGATCTTTTTCAGTGCAATCATGAGCCTTATGTCCCATATTACCACATCGGTAGCACTTTCTAGAATTCAGAAGACATTCCCCATCATGCCTTTTACCACATTTATCACAAACTGGAAACTTATTTTTCTTACCATCAGACCTTTTTGAAGAATTCTTCCCTTTCTCCTGCCACCTCGGTCTCTTCTTCTGTTGGTTGTTATAGAACACTTGATCATCGGAAAACGCTATTTACACCTTCTCAGCATATCGAACAAGATTTTCATAAATCTTGAACTCACGAGAAGCTAAATCCATTCGATATTTTGTCTTTAATCCTGAGTAAAAACGATTGATTTTACTATCAAGTTCTAGGATAAAATTTGGAGCATACCTTTCCAATCGAGTGAACCTCTCTTCATAAGCAGCCATTGAGTCGTCCTCTTGCCTCAATTCCAAGAATTGTTTTTCCATCCTAAGCCGAACAGCCTTAGGAAAATACTTTTCAAGAAACATACTTTTGAATTCATCCTCGTCGAGAGCATCAATCTCATCAGCGTCCCTGATATTTTTAACCATCGACCACCACTAATCTGCTTCACCCTCCAAACGGTAAATTGCAAGACTAACCTTTTGATTGTCTGAACACCCCATGACATCGAAAATCTTCTCCAGTGCTTTAATCCACCCTTCAGCTAGTACATGGCCAGATGATCCTCTGAATGATGGGGGATGTTGCCTCATGAAATTTTCCACCATTAACATGTTCCTCTGTGGTTGATCTGGCTGATCTCTTGCATGGATACCACCACCATTTATTGCTTGAGTCAACTATGCCATTACTGCAACAAACTGTTCAGTTCCAATTCCGACCATCTCAGGAAGCTGATTCGGAAGGTCATTTCCTTCTGTATGCCTTCCTAGCACTGCTACCCTGTTTCCTCTGTGGAAAACCATTCTGAACAAACATGTCTTAGATTAAGAAACATGGTAATCTTCAAATACTATATCATTTAAATTTTACCATAAAAAAATATTTTTGGATAATCATTTAATAGAATTATAACTCCTAAAGTTATCTAAACCGACCTCTGATACCAACTATAAGGCCTCATCCTTAAACATTACTTAATCTTGAGTTATTACAAGATTACACATTGAGGATCTTTTCAGGTTTAGAGTTTTAGAGAATTAGATCATAAATCATGCATTACATTCCACATTTAAACAAGGTGGTTACATTAAAGACAATATTCACTTTTCCCATCAAAGGAAACATATTTAAAACAAAACATGGATTCTTTCATGAAACTTCCTTGACACTATCATCACATCATGTACCTTGCCCTTGACCTGTGAAAAACATTTTAAAAACTTGGGATGAGCATAAAAAGCTCAGTAAGGGATATAAAAATACGGAAAGGAAACATTAGTCCATGTATACATAAGAATTAATGAAAACATAATTTACTCATAAAACATAAGCACTTTAACATACCTCATCAAATCATGAATAAATCATAGAAATCATAAGACATATAGGTAACTTGAGGCATTCACAACATTCTTACGTAGGTAGTAACCCTCATAGTTACGTTTGGAATACCCATCACAGTATATTCCCTAAATATCTTCGGAGAAACCTTATCGTTTAACCCCTTAACGTTACCCAATGCATTAGAGAGATATCACGGGATCACCCGACCTTAGTTTACCACGTAACCACCTGTCTTCATAAACAATTCCCAAAAACCATAACATAATCGTATCACATAAAACATGCATAAAGGAAACATAACATTTCCACATTTCAATCACAAGATATCAAAAACACATTGATATAATAAAAACATTATCAAAACAATTTTCTATACCAAAATAAAAGAAAAGTAAAACATGGTATTTATTTTTCATTAAAAAAAAGTTATGGCTTATAGAGGAAGCCGAAACTCAAATAATGGTCACGGTGGCGGAGAAGTCGTTGTCGCCGCATACGTACGAAAAAAACATTCCCTTTTGTCATTTAGTAAAACGCTTCGTATAAAAAAGATTCCTTTTGAATAAACATATAAGTCAAAGGGGTTTATACACCGTATAAAAGAAAGTTGTGTATAAAACAAAATATGCCTCAATGAAAGGAGATTGAGACGAAGTCCCTTACCTTGTGTCCGACTTGACTCGATCGTTATTTAATCTCCTGAATAATAAACTTGAGTTAATTTATACTTTATTAAGAACCTTTTTCAAGTTCATTATTCCTTTTATATTACTTATTACCATTTTATGAATACTATGTAATTATTTAAGTTAATAACGGTCGTTTTGTCGATCATTGGTACTTGAGTCAAAAATAAACTCCTTATAATTACAAGTTGTTAATGTGGTAAAATATCCATTATATCCAGAATTATATTCATTATTTAGATATCATATATATTATATATATCCATTATATACATGCATTTGTAATATTACATAACATTTAGAGGTAAGAAATGAAATGTACAGTTCATGGAGACGGTAAGCTGTACATACGCATAAACGCTACTTTCATTTCTATTTCGTATTTAATGGAATGAATTAATAATGATATAAAGGTATATTATAATTACAGTCTAATATCATATATAATATCATTAACTCCATCCTTTATACATCCCACATATGGCATTAACGAATCAAATCACTTTGAGGGGGCAGTAGTCCACACTTCCTAAAATGAAGATATCGCGTTTACCCATAATGGAAACCATAAAGGTATGCCATAAATGAAAAATACAGAAGAATAAGGAAAACATAAACATAATATATATCATATATAAATATATTTATGTCTTAATGGCCACCATTAAAGGTGTTAAAAGAATATTGAACAATCATCGTTTCATGAGGAAGAAATTTGCTATCCACAGAAATAGTATGTTCTTTAACCATTAGACGGAGGTGTGTGTAAGTGTAGCTTGAATAATTCTCATAAAAACATCCTAGTATATTTAATATACTGGTTTTGTTACAAAATAAGGGAATAAAAAAGAATTTAGGGGGTTGGAGAATCAAAATAAAACAAAAGAACACAAGTGAAGACATTACCTTTAAATCGGGAAACTCTTCTTGGTTTGAACCAAAAGGGTTTCTTGAAGATCTTTCTGCCTAAGGTAATGCTTCTAGGATGAAGAGAGGGATTTGGAGAGACAAAATGAGCAGATCTTGGCTGATGAAATGGCTTGAAAGGTATGGGTAAGGAGGTAGAGGTGGGGGCCTTTTATAAGAGGGATGAGGGGCACTCTTGGAAAGTCAAGAAATGTTACTTTATATTAAAATGATTTCCGGATTTTAAAGGTCCCACATTGATATATTTAGAGGATAAGGTGATAGGGGTTATAAATATACTCATACAATAGGTTTTTGACAAGTTTAATTCTTAGATTTTACATTATCTTTTCATTTTATTTAAATTGTTCATTAATGAGGTAATCACTACATCATCATGGTGTCATAAAAATTTTAATTTATTTAATGTATAAAAATTATAAAAAAATACTATGATTTAGGAAATATTTTTATCTTTCCATTTAATATTTATAGTCTAATAGATAATTTATTTAGACAAAATTAAAATTGTTTTACTTAAGTGTTACATACTTTTGTGATATTCTCCTTTCTTTAAAAATAAAATGATAAAGTGTCACTATCACCCAAAAGTGATTCCATGGGGTCCCAAAGTTTGGCACAAGGAATCTCATGGTCAGACATGAAACAACCAGTAGAATTAGGACACATTTTGGGGTCATTTTTTATTATTATGATATTATTTTATTACCCTTAACTACCCGATTACTAATTAATCACGATAATTAAAGATAATTATCGTCGTTACTATTGATAATGTCCAAAAACAAAATATTATTAATTGCCTAATTTATACCTTATAATTAAAAATATGGAATCCATTTTACCAAATTCCAAACACAGAAATTGTATTGATTAATTTAAAAATAATTCCCATTGTCAAAACAAATAGAGGGTTTTTTTTAAACAACATCTATGAAAAGTTTGCCACTTGTTTATGCCCAATTCCAAAGTGAAACTAATTATAATGACAACCATTGGATTTAATGGTAAAAATATATTCTATTTACACTTTAAAACCAGTTAAAAAGATAATCTATCCATATAATTAAATTAGATGAAAAAGAAGTTTTGAAGTAAAATGCAGTATTTTTCACTATTCATTAAAAAATGAACATTGTCAGAAAAATACCAAAACTTTATCCAAAGTAAATTTCAATGTCCCAATCCTAAATAATAAGTTTATTTTGACAAATATATCTTATAAAATTGTCAAAATATATATTTAAAAATGGTTCGCCATCAAAAGGCGGTAAAACAATCTTTTAAAAATATTAGAGAATTCAATGCTTAAGATTAGATTTATTCTCATTCTAAGCCTCTAAAACACTATCTAATTTATAAATAGACATAGATATGAAAATCCATATTTCTT
Organism: Viscum album; assembly: GCA_963277665.1. Lineage (NCBI taxonomy): Eukaryota > Viridiplantae > Streptophyta > Magnoliopsida > Santalales > Viscaceae > Viscum > Viscum album. The sequence continues at coordinate 930,012,780 of OY728143.1, read as the reverse complement.
TACTTACTTGTGATGTTACAATTATCCCTTTCTCTTACCATCTAAAATTCTGACTTGGTGTGAGCTAATTCACCCTATTTTCAGAGTGAATGTATGTTTCTTTGATTAATCCCAAACTGGGATGAATCAAGACTAAATATTAGATGTGTGGATCATTTTAATAATGTGGTAGGTGGTATGTGTATTTTCCCTTAAGGTCAAATTGATTTATAAATTGATCCATTATGACGTGCAATGGCATTTCTATGTGATGCACCTTAAATGTGAAATTCAATTTTTAGAAACTAATACCCTAATTTTGGTGACCCTTGTATATTAATTTAGCATTGTTAAAGGTCATATACCTTAATATTTAACCACCCTTAAGTGTGTATTCCTTGTATTCCTTTGATAAATTAATTATTTTCTAATAAAATCCCTCATTGAGGTGTTCTATATTATAAAATATAAATAGGTTGATTAATTAGAATATGGGAGGATGTGAATCTTTACTAAGTTAACCCATAGTGATAAAATCACCTCCTAAGTGGTTAAGGTCTAATTATTATGGAACGAACATGATGATTTTGTATGGAATGCATGTTATCATATTTTTTCGTATACTATTTCATGTATAGTGTTATCTTCTAGGGGAAGACCACCTGGCCTTAATAATTTTATTCAATGCTTCGAATTCCTTTATAATAAAAAGAAACACTTGATAAATTAAATGTCGTGTATAGGAAAGGCCCTCTTTTAGTATATTTTTAATGGGTTAAGTCATGATTAAGTACATGTTACAATTTATTATTTATTCTTTAATTATGATGAGGAATGATTAAGTGCATGGCCCTTATTTTGAAATTGAACTTAAATGATTAAATGAATTAAGATATGCCTTGAGCGAGACTCAAGTTCCTTCATACAAAACTACTTGGATGAGATCATAGGATATTAGATATTATATATACATTGGGTGATTCTTGGGTCTCCATTTATGTGACATCAATTATGGTTTCATATTTTACTTGGGTTGTGATACATCATGAGGGATACATAGTATGTTTAGGGTGAATTTATGAAAATTTTCAAAAATAATTTAATTTTTGTGAATAGTAAAAATACATTTTTGGGTTTTTGGTATGTTTTATGACTTCATATTTATTTCATAATGATGTAATAATTAATTAAACACAATCCATGACCAAAAATATTTTATTTTATTAATATTAGGTATATTAATATATTTTAATCAATTTCCAAAACTATAAGTGATTTTCCAGTATATAAAATGGAAAATTTTATTTTTAAAAACATTACTTTGTGGAATATTTAATTTTCCATACTAAAAGAAGTATTAAAAATGGTGTTCATTTATGGTGGATTAAAATATTATAAAATGTGACTCAAATTTCCAAAACCATAGGTAAGCCAATGGTGTTTCATTTTCCATTACCTAGATTTTCAAAACCTATATTTGGAAATTGTTATTAAATAATCCCTCACTTTTTATATAAATACCCACCCATTTCACCATTCCACTTCACTCTCAATTCATCCTCCATGAATTTATGGTAATTTTTCCTCCCAAGTAGTCACCCCATGGTTTCCTAAATCCCCCAAGGTTCCATCCTGAAGTTTTAAGAACAACTATTTAAGGTAAGGAAAATCTCTACTTCTCTTTTCTATTCAAGTTCCCTTTTATGTGGTGTGTATTCTAATTTCAAAAATAATTTATTTTTTCCACTTTATATTATAACATTATTGTAATAATAGTCTTTTATCAATGGGGTCCTTTATTCTCCCTCATTTTACCCTTTTGTAAAACCATGTTTTACACCCATCATGTCCCTGAATTTACTTCTCAAATTTCTCTCTTCTACATGATAAATTGTCTTTTACTTTTTATTTGAATACCCAAAACTCTTTTATTTTCAATGGAAATTAAAAAAATATGTAAACACTAATTTTTTATTTGGGTATTTACAGATATAAAACCCACATTTCCTTTTTTGGATTAAAAATGATGTAATGATCATGTCTTTAAGCACTTTTATACATCAAGATTTTAAAAAGAAACATTTTATTTATTCTATATGCATTATTAATGAAATGATTTATTATGATCTATATGGATAAAATAAAATTAATACATATGAATGGTGTTCCTTAATAGAACTTAAATTCATTGGGTAAATAATTTAATCTCTAAAGATCACATGCTTTACAATACCTTGGTGAATAACCTTGGTAAAAAAATTATGACACCATGGCGATAAACCTTGGTGATATGCTTAAGAATATCTCATTTAAATATTGTAGCCACATTTTTATATTATGATTCATGTTCTTATTATTATTATGCCTCTTGTTCATTCCTTATTGTTATGCTTCATGTTCTTATTGATATGTCTACAGATCACATACTTTTGTCTCCCTTACTTATTCCTTTATTGTGCTTCATGCTCACCCCTTTACTTTGATGTATGTCCCCAAGATATGATATATAGTAAAAGTAACTTTTTTTAAACCCATGAAGATTATTTTTAATGGTATTATAATAATTTTTTATGTTTTCGTGTATTATGTACCTTATTTCCAAGAAAATAAACTTTAAAATATCCTCTATTTGTACCATGTAATGAAAAATTATGAAATAAAAAAGGTGGGATTCCATAGATATCACCCCAAAATGTCCGATGGGACTCTCTTTTAGGTATAATCCCCATTTATTTACCTTAACCCATTAGTGGGCCGAGATTCTCTCATATCCTGATATGAATAAGGAAATAGAGGGCATCTCAATTTGAAATCCCCATCAACATCCTCATCACACAATGTTAAATTGTATCCTTACCCCATATAAATTCAAGATGTCTCATATCCAAGTATGAGAAGATTAAATATCCCCATTATAGAGGGTAACTCCCATTTGATGTCAGTCTCCTACCACACCCTTCTTTATAACTATTTACGGGTTGATTCACATAATCATGATATACATAATGGAACCTATATGTTCCGTCTTAGTCCCAACATTGCCATCAATTTTTTTGGGACATTCCCCACATCTACTTCAGTGCTTCATGCTTTCCTAAATTTGTAAAACCATAATCCTCCCAGTTTGAACAGGATCCCCAAAATAATGGTCTCATGCCAAAATGACTCACCTACCATCTTGGGATCACGCCTGAAAGTATCTTAAATAGTAGATAGTGGATCCTGTGTTTTGAAATTGGTCAATGATCGATCCTATATTTTCTCACCCTATCTTTAACATACATGGGTATTGAACCTGTGTTTCTAACATGTTCAATAGTTTTTTCTCATCTATAGGTAATTTTTCTTTCATTATCCATGTCTTAGAAGTCACAATCACCCTTGTGGAATTTTTTAGCCACTTTTCCCATCATTATTTTCACCCTTTCATGAAATGGGAACTCCATACCAATCCTTGTTTCTCACACTGAGAATGGCTCACGTGGGCTTTGGAGTTGAGATGGGGCCATCCCCAAGCATGGTTGAGACAAATGAGTTCCACGTGGTCCGAACTCTATGACCTTAAACTAGGATTCTAAGTCCAAGAATCATAACTCTAAATTTTGTGCAAGTATCCTTAGGAATGTGTTATGTGGTGTTGGGCCCCCTTGTCCCTCAATTCATGTCAGGTTTGTCACTCCGCCGCACTATACAAATCTATTTGATATTCCACACATGTTCTAAACTCTATGACCTTAAACTATGATTCTACAGTAAAAAACCTATGACCTTAAACTATGTACAACCTTTACCTCATGTTTCGTGTGGAAAAGGGCCTATATTGGCCCCCCATTCACATTGGGATGCTACTATTTCATGCCACACCAAACACTTTATGTTGAACATGGTTCGAACTCTATGACCTTAAACTACAAGTATATAGTCAAATAATTATGACCTTAAAATGTGTGTGACTTTCCCCAGATTTAGTTTCTTGATGTAGGGCCTTATAAGATTCACTTTCCTTAGATGCCTCTACAAGGATCACTCTCGTCATGCTACCCTTCTATTCCCTTCACTCCTAAGTCTGGATGGTTGCAATTCACGTCAATTCACATGATGTTAAATTGTAACCCTACCTCATACAATAGACATGGGATTCCCTCTTAACCTGACATGAGGAAGAAATAATGGGCAGCTCATTCCGTAATCCCCACACACCACGTCCCGATCACATGAAGTTAAAATGTATGATACATCATATTAAATATATGAAATTAAAACACATGTCCAAAAACCTTATTGTACGACTTAAAACTACAAGGAATCTTGTACCCTTTCCTGAGAATCATTTCCTCTAGTGTCAGTCACCTACCACATCGTTCATGTTCTCTGGCCATCGTTTGGAATCTAAGATGTCACTCCCCCTAGAAGATGATTTTGACCTTTTTTCAGAGTGATATGCCTACCAAATGTTCTCTAAGTAATATTGGCATAATTCTAGGAGTGTTGGAATCCATTTGAACATTCCATTACTTCATATCCATGCTTCATGTGCCCCTTATTTGGATCCTAATTCTTCTTGATTTATGAACATGCCTTTATATGATAATGGGGCCTAGCCAAAATAGCTCACCTAGCATCCTAGGCCAACACCCCAGAATACTTTAGACTATATTCTGAGAAAAGTCCTATGTTTCGAACATGGTCAGTGGTCAAACCTCATTTTTTTCCCCATTTCTGGAAAATGGTATGGATTCTATATTTAAAACATGGTCAATAGTTATTCCATATCCCCATTTCACTCCCATTGTGTTCCAAATTTTGGGCATTATGATTCAAGCTTCCCATTCCCCTTTATTTGGGTAGAACTCAATGCTGATGACATTACCCCATTTGTGCACTAGTACTTGCTAGGGAAGCAAGTCAATTGTTAATAGATCCCCTCTTTCCATTTGTATCCCCTATCGGCCCAAACACTCTTATTCGTCAATTAGAAGATGTAGACCTCAAGTGATCGATGATTTTTTGATGCTCTCATATGAATGAGAAATCACATGGTCATCCCTTGTTTCTCGCACCAATCATGGATCACATGAGATTAGGGATTGGTCGTTGGTTATTCAATGGATATTATTGAATTGTAATAAGAAAGGAAAAGAAACATGTTCAAGCATGAAATAGTTAAAACAAACTAACCATAGTTTCATAGGGTCATCCACAAATTAGAGTCTCTCCTTTGAAAAATTCCCCTAATGATCAACCCCAGCAATTAAACATTCAAGCCTAGCCAACCTCTTCTAAATGGTCTCCAAGGTATGCTTCCACTCTGTAAGATATACAATATCTTCATTAGCTTTAGGTTGAACTTCTTCATCCTTGATCCAAAGTTGGTTTTTCTCATCCCATCATTCAACCACTAAGGATGTCACCTCTTCCACCTTGGCATCATCCACCACTATCCGGGACTTAAAATGGTTAATTAACTCATCTTGAGAAGTGGTGATGGCCAAATTATCCTATTCTAGCCCTTCTAAGTAATCAATATCCCCCTAATATTCCTCCATTTCCTTGGATACCTCATCCTTGTGCTTCTTCCAGGAAATTTTGATCACTTTCCATTTAGAATGTGGCTGCTAGATTAGGAATTCTTGAGCCAGTGTGTGAAGGTTTCTGGAGTCCACCCCACTAGTTCCCAAGATGATTATCCAGTAGTGTAGATATCCCACCCAATGTGGCAGGTCATCTATCTAGGTACTGGTGATAAAGTTCCACACATACCTCCATTCCTTATAATGAATGACTTGGTTATCCTTGGAAGCATCCAATATAGATTCCTTGAAATATTCAAGTGGTGTAGGCTCTTATGGAGGGAATACTTCCAAAACCTCGGTGGACAAATCATCCATGAGAATGTACTCATGTATGAGTGGATAAAAATTTATTCCCAGGAACAAATACTCAATAGCCTCTTCACCTATATATGAATCCCCTGCTTCCCCCTGTGGAACCTTTGAGGTGGAAGCAATCATCCCAACATCCTCAACTGCCCCTGTTAGTGGCATGATTTCGGCCTCCACTCCTGCATTTTCCACCATTGGAAATTTTGAGGTAGGATCATTCAACACATCCTATAACATCCCACTCATTCTCATTGTCTTGATTTGAGGTGGAATTTCTACATGGCCTTAGGTTACATCCCGAAGACACCAAAGGCTGGAAATAAATTCCAAGGGCTTCAATATAATTGGGAGATGATTTTCCCTTTGAAAATAAATAGCCACAACTAACATACAAAAACCAAACAACCTATAAATTATGCATGAAACCATAGTAACATATAAAAACAACAATACCAAAATATAGAATAACCCATATCATAGTACAATGTGGAAAGCAAAAAACAATATCAGAGTATAAAGTGGAGGAAAAAACCAAAAAAACTCAAAATCTCCAAAGACAGTAACTCCATGGCTCCCAACATGCTCTAAGCTCAAACTCCCCAATACATTCTCAAAGTATCATGATGCATCACTAAATAAATTTGATACCTTTCCTTTAATTGTGTCCTGATAAACGATATCTACAAATTCACCAAAGTTCCCAAGAAGGGGTGAGTAATGAAACTCAGTAGGCTTTACTCAAAAGACTTACCTACTCATGATATTAGGATATAACATGTTAGAAAATTTATATAAAAATATTTATATAAAACACTTTAAAACATTTTAATATTTTATATCAAAACCAAGCATTTTCACAGCAAAATATTTTTCAAGTAAATCAACTAAACAACTCTTTAAAATCCATTTCTCATTTTTTTCATTTTGTAATAACCCATTCCACTCCACATATCCACACATCCAACCATGAATGCAACCATGAACCTCCATATAATCATGATTGGTGATTAATCCTTTCACCAATCCACCACTTTTTGAACTATTTTGATAAGGGAAAGTTTATACCCTTATCCATCCCACTTTTGATGAGGGAAACTGCATACCCTTATCTACCCTGAATGCACATGAACGCATACCAACCATTATACCAAAACCAATTCCAAATCAACTATTTCAATCCATTTAAATAAAAAAAATATATTTTATTGAAAGCATCACCATCAAACCATTTCCATGAATCAAAAAAATACATTTTAAAATCAATATTTTAAAATCCAAAAACAAATCACTTTTCACAACAACCAATTTTCACAAATCTAAAAACCATCACTAAAGAGGGTTTATACCACTATTTACACATAAATTTAATAATAAATTTAAATAAATTCAGATAATTTTAAACTAATCCTTCAAGTTCTAATAAAATTAGAAGATATTTAATCCACCTACCTTAGAAACTATGGCGGAAATGAAGAACAACATGAAATTGTTTTAAAAAAACGGGTTGAAACTCCAAAAACCCACCTTATATATCATTACCTAACATTAAAATATCCAAATATCATCATTATTGGCATAAAATAACATATATATATCCCCAATATATTAGATCTATGAATCCAATATAAGAAAGAAGAGGAGATCTAATAAAAACCACTAAAAATAGAAACTTGCCAAGAAATTTGGCCATCAACGCACCAAAATTTTCCAAAAAATCAATACTAGATCAAAGAGAAGAGTATACATTGGTTTTTTGAGAATTAAAAAATTATTTATGGTTGTAATAGAGTAAAAATTAGTGTCCAAGAATCAATTATGAGTTATATCCATAGATTTAGGATTTAATTTTTAACCATGTATGGTTAGGGTGCATGGTTTTCCTAACTATGCTCTAACTGTGCATATGCCTCTGTCTCCAAAATAATGGTTTCTCCTAGGTGTCCAGAATTTTTGTCCAAACCATGAACCTAACCATGTGCCTACCATATCCCACTGCCTCACTTGACATGGTTCTCTGTAGGAGTTTTACAGTTTTTATTAATCGTGCTCAAATTGTGCACCTCCGTAAAAGCCCCAAAAACATCCCAAAAGTACTTTAAACCCTCCCAAACTTCACCCAAAAACTTTTCATACATAAAATAAATAAATAAAGGGGTAATTACTTGAAAATTAGGTTGCTACATTCCCCACACCATTATCCTTTCTATCCCAAGAAATTATAAACCCGCAACTATCCTGAAAGAGATTGATCCATTGCTCGACCATTTATTTCTCCTGTTGCCATGTTTCTTTCTGAATTCGACCATGTTTCCAAAAAATCCAAACTAGACTGATGTTTTTCTCACACAATATTTTCTATTCCCTATCCATATTCTTCACTAGAACATGCACCAACGAAGCATATGGCTCTAGGTCAATGTGATCCCATCAAATCGCATTGTCAGGATCAGGCTGATACTTTTACAACTAAGATACATGAAAATCGTTTTACACTTTATTGAACCGTGGTGGAAAGTAGAACCTATATGACACCTCACCAACCCATTCAACTATCTCAAAAGGGCCTATTTATCAAGGAGATAACTTTACCTGGTTCCCAAAATGATGATTCTCAAGCCTTAGAGAGATTCTCAAGAACACATGATCACTCACCTCGAACAACAATGGCCATTGATGATGATCCGCACACAATTTTTGAATACTCTGAGTCATCTCCATCCTCTTTCTAATAAAATAAATTTTCTTTATTGTCTCTTGGATAAGGATTTTCCCAACTAGTGAATTCTAACTTATTTTCACTCAAAAAAGTGGAGAATGACTTGGATGCCCATACAATAATTCAAAAGGAGCCATGTGTATCGAAGCCTGGTAACTGTTGTTATATGGGAACTCCAAAAATATTACTTTATCTCCCCATAAACCACCAAAATACATTACACAAACTCGAAGCATGTTATCCAACATTTGTATCATCCTTTTGGATTTTCCATCTGTTTGAGGGTGATACGCCATACTCATAGTCAACTGAGTCCCAAGGGATTTCTATAAGGATTTCCAAAAACAAGATGTAAACCTTAGATCTCAATCTGTTACTATCCAAACTAGTACACCATGACTCTTTACCACTTCTCAAATATATATTTTTGACAATTCCTCCACCGTATGTGATTCACTAATAGGGATGAAATGGGCTAAATTTATAATTTGATCTACTATCACCCATATAGAATCATGTTTCTAAACTATTCTTGGGAGACCTGTTATAAAATCCATGTCTATATACCCCCATTTCCAAATAAGAATAGGTAAAGCCTGTAATATACCTACTGGATTCTGGTGATCTGCCTCAACCTGCTGACAGGTGAGGCATATTGAAACAAACTCAACCACCTTCGTTTTCATACTGATCCACCAAAACTATGATTTCAATGCCTTATAAAACTTATATATTACCAAATGAATAGCCTATCTTGAATGGTGGTAAGCATGAAGAAGTTGTTCTTGACAAGATATAGGTATGACCATCTGATCTTGAAACCATAAAACTAAACTTTCATCTTGCTTTCATACCTTAATAGTCTCTCCAAAATTGAGTTTTTACCTCAATGAAACAAATTTAGAATCGGATTTATATTCTTCTTTAACCATATTCACCAGATAATGAACCAAATAAACTAGAAATAAAAGCACCACAATTCCTAGGTCTTCATAATACTTGTGCATGACAGTTATCACCGAAATCAACTACCACTGATCTGAAGTCTCTTTTTCCAACTGACCATACGAATTTCTGTTTAATACATCCGCCACCAAATTTCTTTTACCTGGTGTATAAATCAAGTAAAAGTCTAACATTTGGAGATACTCAATCCATATTATTTGTCTCAAATTTAAATCACTTTGTTATAAAATATTTTTTAAGATTTTATGATCTGTAGACACTATGAATTTATCACCAAAGTGGTAATGACTCTAAGTATTAAAATCATGGACTATAATAGCTAACTCCAAATTGTTCATTGGTTAGTTCTTCTCATTAAACTATAATTACCTTGATCTATAAGCAACCACATGATCTCCCTGCATGAGAACACATCCCAACCCTGATCCTGAAGCATTACAATACACCATATAACCTTATCCTAATTTTGGAAAGATCAAGATTGGTGTTGATGTAGGTAGAACCTTAAGCTTCTAAAAATACTTATGAAATTAACCATTCCATTTAAATGGAACATTCTTCCTCATCAAAGATATCATTAGTGAAGATAATCATAAGAAATAGCAAACAAAGCATCAGTAATAACCAACTAGACCAAGGAAACTTCATATCTCAAAGACATTATTTGGAAGTTCTGAAGAGATAACAGCCTCTATCTTTTATGGATCCACAAAAACACCTATTTCAGAGATTACATATCCAAGGAAACATACCTATTGTATCAAAAAATCATACTTTGATAATCTGGCATAAAAATTATGATCCCTCAAGATTCCCAACACTATCATCAAGTGCTTCTCATTATCAACCCTTTTCCTTGTATACACTAATATGGAATCCACAAAAAACACCACAAAAGAATATAGATATATTTGAAATATCTGATTCATCAATTATATAAATATTTTTGGTGTATTTTTAAGACCAAAAGGCATAGCCACATACTCGTAATGGACATGTCTACTTCTGAATTGTATCTTTGTAATATACTCTATCTAAACCTGAAATTAGTTATATCTTGAGCACAATTCAATATTATAGAACCACTGATCTCCCCTTAATTTATTGAATAGATCATCAATGTGTGGAAGTCAATACTGATTTTTTTCATAACTTTGTTAAGCTTGTGATAATCCACACACAACTGAGGAGTTCCATCCACCTTCTTGACAAACAAGATCGGTGCTCCCCATGTAGATGTGTTATGAAGAATGAACCATTTTCTTTCCATCTCTTCTAACTACACTTTCAATTCCCTTAATTTTTTTGGTTTCATCTGATAAGATGGAATGGAAATATGACTGGTCCCCATAAGGAGATCCATCGTAAACTCCACTTCTCTTGTGGGTGGAAACCTTAAGAAATTTTTGGGAAAAACATATGGAAACTAATCAACAACCAATGGAAAATTGATATTCTCAATCTCTTCCATTTATTCCAAAGTCAAATATTCCAACTGATACAATATCATTCCAAATTCTGGATCCAACAAGCTTGTTTCACTTTCCTTTACATTCCTGTCTTCTTTAAATAGATTCTCAATTCCATTATCAATCATAAAACTAACCCTTTGGGTATAATAATTGATATGAGTTTTAAACATTTTCAACCAATCCATACCCAATATTATTTCATATACATCCATATCAATAATAGATAAATACCATATCAAATCATCTTCATAAAAATTTATAGAACATTCTTTACACATAAAGGTGAGACATTTTTTGGACCAATAGGAGTTCGATGTTTCAAAATAGAAGGCGTTATCTCAACAAGAAAACCCAGTAAATCAATAGCACGAGAAGTAATAAATGAATGTGATGCACCCATATCAAATAAATCTTTCATAAGGGTATAATTCAAAATAATCATACCTCTCACCATCAATGGTCCATATTGATCATCCATAATAACTTGTTCAGCTCCATATAACTTCTTACTCACTATAATTTGTTCTTTATTTCCCTATTGAGATTGTAATACCAGAGGATTTATGGTATTACTAGAATCACTATGTGTATCTTGGTTCTACTAATAAGATTTATTATTCTTACCTCATCCTATCAAAGCATACGACGTCTTCGAAACATGAGATGTATCCCAATCACCTAACCTTGAAGCACTGTGACAATAGCATTGAAGATGACCCATGTGATTGTAATTGTGACATGATCTCAATGGTTTCATACATTCTATCTTCATGTGGTTTAATTAAACACATTAAAACATACAGGTTTACCCTTTGGTTTTGTAGGATTATTCACTAATCCAACCATCTAATTTTGATTCATTCTACTACCTTGGAAATAGGTGTCCCTCTTCTTCTTGCTCTCAGCATTATATTTCTCACCATTACCCATTGATATTAACATGCTTCCTCCACCTATAGCTCCTGATATGTCCCTTTATGACACCTTCTCTCTATTAACCATCTCCATATAATATGTTATACAAAGCATGATGATCTTTGATAAAATCTCCTACCTCACCCCTGATTCAAAAATGTGTTCCTTAAAGGATGAACTAGCTGCAACTTTAGGTGAAAACGAACTAAATTCATAAATTTAGTTGCATACTTTGTCTCTAATAGATTCTCCTACTTCAATCTAAAAAAATTTATAGTTCTTGAAATCCTGGATGTATGAGGATAGAATTGTTTATTGAATAGTTATTCAAAATCCTCCCATGTAGTGTCTTGGTCTAATTTAGCTTGAACTGCTAAATCTCACCACTAGTGTGCAAGATCTTCCAGCATATATGTCACCAACTTGAATTTCAACTCTACTATTGTGACTAGTAAATTGCATATTTGATTCATCCTATTCAGTCACACCTCTACCTTCTCTAGTTATGAATCACCCTAAAATATGGTTGGATTCTTCTTCTAGAACTAAATGGAATGATCCACTTATCTTGGTTTATCCCTTATATTCCCTCTATCCACATATTAAAAATCATAGACAATACTCTAAACCAGTTGTTGGTTCACCTATGGCTCAAGTGAAACCACATTCTTAGCATCTTCTTCCGATCAATTTCTATGACGCCTACCAGATTCCATTTTCTATAAATACAGCAAACATCATAAGCATCACTCTCTATAAAATGAAGGATTTAAAATTTTCAAATTTACCATATCTCAACTATCACAATAAGGCTTTCTCAAAATTCCACACTTTCTGTTTTCCATCCATTTTTTGAAAATTCCACCATGATTTTGAAAATTAAACCATTTCCAAAATACCACTATCATGCCATTTTAAAAATCTCACATTTGAAAACATTTTTAAATACTTTTCAGAATTCAAAAATTTTCACCAAATTATAAATCATTACTCAAAATGAAATATTCACTCCTAGTGGAAATTCATTTCTATCAATGCATGTCATTCTATTATCATTGGCTAAACCCATGATAATGATATTACAACTCCTATATGTGTCTCCAAAACACATATGTACCCAACTCCCTATTAACTTGAAATTTAGAATAAATAGGTTAGATATGCCTTTTTATGATCTATATTTCAAGTTTTTATTATCCTACTCCTTTCTACCATCCCAATTCAAGGACTAATCACAAATGATTCTCAATTCCAAGACTGACACAACTGATACCTAAGGATCGAAAAAACGGATACCATTTGTCCCAAAATATTTGGACTGACCAAGACTGATACCATTTGTAACATCTCACCCCTTCTTGTTGGATTGAGTCAAGGTGGAATTTCTAATTATCCTTTGATGATATCCCCAAGACACCAAAGGCTGTAAATAAATGTCAAGGGCTTAAATACAATTGGGGGATGATTTTTCCTTTGAAAATAAACAACGACAACTAACATACCAAAACCAAACAACCTCTAAATGATTCATGAAACAAGAGTAATACAAAAAAACAATACCAAACTATACCATAACCCATATCAGAGTACAATAAGGAAACCAAAAAACAATATCAGAGTATAAAGAAGAAGACGAAACCAACAAAACTCAAAGACTCTAAAGATTCTAACTCTACATCCCCTAACATGTTCGAATCTCCAACTCCCCAATCCATGATCAAAGTATCATGATGTGTCACTAAATAAATTTGATAACTTGCCTTTAACTATGTATCGATAAACAATATCTGAAAATGCACCGAAGTTCCCAAGCAGGGGTGAGTAATGAAACTCAGTAAGTTTTCCACAAAATACCTCCCTACCCATGCCACTATAATAGATTATGTTAGAAAATTTATATAAAATGATTTATATAAAACAATTTAAAACGTTTTAACAGTTTATATCAAATCCAAGCAGTTTCACATGAAAACATTTTTCAAGGAATGAAACTAAACAACTCTTTAAAAACCATTTCTCAATTTTCTATTTTAGCATAACTCATTCCATTCCACGCATCCACAAATCCAAACATCCATGAAACCATGGAACTACATATACTTGTGAGTGGTGAGTCATCCTTTCACCAATCCATCACTTGGTGAACCATTTTTATGAGGGGTAAGTTCATACCCTTATTCATCCCACTATTGATGGGGGAAACTTCATACCCTTATCCATCTTGAATGCACATGAACACACACCAACCATTATGCCAAAACCAATACCACATTAACTATTTAAATCCATTTAAATAAAACATTTATTTTATGGAAAACATCACCATAAAACCATTTCCATGAATCAAAACAAAATCACATTTTAAAATCCACAAACAAAGCACTATGCACAATAACCAATTTTCACAAATCCACAAACCATCACTAAAGAGGGTTTCTACCGAGCTTTTCACATTAATTTCACAATAAATTTAAAGAAATTAAAAATAATTTGAAACTAAACCTTCAAGTTCTAATAAGAGGATTCTAGGGTGAATCCACCTACCTCAGAAACTATGGTAGAAATGAAGAACAGTATGAAATTTTAAAAAAAAAACAGGTTAAAACTCCAAAAACCCGCCTTAGATCTCATTCCCTAACATCAACACATCCAAATATCATCATGATTATTATAAAATAACATATATATATCCCCAACATATTATATCTATGAATCCAAGAGAGGAGAGAATAGGAGATCTAAGAAAACCCACCAAGAACGAAGACTTACCAAGCAATTCGGCCTTCAACACGCCAAGATTTTCCAACGGATCACTCCCGAATCAAAGGGAAGAGTCTCCACAACCTTTGGGAGGATAAAAAATGAGTTAGGGTCATAATAGAGGAAAATGAATGGATAATGAGAAATTTTAAGTGATATACACAATTTTAGGATCTAATTTTTAATTGTGAACTGTTAGGCTGCACAGTTAGGAAAACTATACACTAACCATGCATATGCCTCTATCTCTAAAAGAATGGTTTCTCCTAGGTGGCTGCGTAGTTTAGCCAAAATGTGTGCCTAACCATTCACCTACCTATATCCCACTACCTCACTTTTCACAGTTCTCGATAGGAGTTTCACGATTTGTACCAACCATGCTCAAACCACGCACCTACAGAAAATCCCAAAAAACATTCCAAAAGTCCTCCAAACCCTCCCAAACTTCACCCAAAAACATTACATACAAAAAATAAATAAATAAAGAGGTGATTACTTGAAACCGAGGGTGCTAAAAGTCCTCCCCAACTACTCTAACTACTGGTGCAATTGTCACCTCCTCTGTCATAGCTTCATCACTAATAGTCGTCTTTGGTTGTGCCTCTATTACAGGATCATCCACCATAATTCCTTTATCCATCACTATCAGGGGCTCCATCAAGGAAAAGGTCTCATCATTCCCTTCATATGGAACTTCCATGGTTTGTCTAACCATCGTAGCCTCCCTAGCCATTTCCACTGAGAGAATATCACCTTTCATAACTACCTCAGCCCCAGGTATCGTTGATTCAGACATTGATGTTGGTGGATGAACCTCAAACATCATTTAAACTTTCATTTCAAAATGTGTCAACCAAATGCAGAAGGGAAGAATAGTAAAGGAAAGGTGAAAAGGTGGGGGACGGGCTTACGTGAATAGTATAATCTGGAGAGGAGCTTAGGCATGTTCAAAGGTAATCCCCTTATCGAAGGAATTCCCTCCACAGTGGTTGCCTCAGTCACAGGTGCCACTTTAGCCATTGGTTGGCCACCCATAACCACAACATCAAGAAATGTAACAACCCATAATTCTATCAATGGAAATTATCTTCTTATAATTATGAAATATAGTATAAATCATATAAAATCACATAGATAACACAATGAAAACATTATAAATGAATAATGAATGAAATAAAAAATATTTCTAGAAGTTAAAGGACCTATACCAATGGAATAGTAACTTGACCATTTGAATAGTAATATGACCTTTATGAATAGTAAACCATCCAATATAATAGTAAACTAACCAATGAAAGTATAAGAAAAATTTAGGCATCTTATAAATGAAAATATGACATAATTATACCATAGTATAAATAAATAAATGTTTTGGAAATGATTAATTAAGTTTTGGTATTTTTGTGAAACATAAATATTTATTTGTAATTTTATAATTAATATAATGATTTAAAGAAAATTTCATTTCACAAAATATATTCATAAATTAATATTTTTTTCTTATTACTTTAAGATAATTTTATGATAGCTTAATTAAATTTTCAAAGTGTTTTAAAATCAGTTATAATTTTAAAATCAATATTTCCAAAGTAAATGATGATTTTAATTAAAAATTAAATTTATAATATTTAGAAAATTATTTTTATAAAATTGAGTTCATTTTTTACTTCTACACATCAAAAAATGGTTAGGGTGAATTTTTGGCATTTTTCTAAAATACATGAATTTTTGGTGAATAGTAAAATATGATAATTTATGATAAAATCTAAATACATGAATTATTTATTCATATATGATGTATGAATGATGTAAGAAAATAATATCAAACTCTCCTTCATTATGTTAAGTGATAATGCTCAAACTATTCATAGTCTTGAGGAAAAAAATAAACTAATGAATAAAATAATGAGAAAACACCCCTCTCCTCCCCTATAAATACCACCTCTCACAACCTCTTCTCCTCACACATTTAAAGATTTTAGACTTTTCCAAATTATACCCAATACACTTACCAAGTATCTCCACCATGTCTAGGAGACCTTTTTCTAAAAAAAATATCAATCCCATTTCCCTAAGGAGGTTCTCAAGGAGGAGAAATTCAAGAGGTAAAATCATTTTTCATTTTCTTTTAATTTCTTTTCAATTTCTTTTTTATTATTATTCTATCATCACCTACCATTATCCAAGTGGAATAATAAATAAATTATCTTATATATAATTTAATTTTATCATGTTAATATAATAATTCATCATCATTTCTCTTCCCCTCTCCTTTTTTACTAAAAATGAAAACATTTTTCGTGATGTGTTAATTTATCGCATTCAAGGATGATTAAGTTTTCAATTCCCATTAACTCTTCAATACTTATAATAAAACCATTTTTATGGATAAAAAAATTATAATATACTTATTAAATCCTATTTAATGTTCTGGAACCATTTTATATACATATTATTAATTAATAAAACATAACTAGTTTGTGATAATTGAAAAACCGGAAAAATAATCTCAATGATTATCACAGACGTTTTATCTAATGATTCATCTTCCACCAAAATTAAAAAATTAATTATATAACCATTTAATATTATGTATTTTAATTAATAACATATAAATTAAATTCTGGAAAACCATTCTCATTTCATATGATTTTTCATACATGTATACAACAAAAGTGATCATGAAAACCAAGGAAACCAACGCTCCTGAACGATGAAATTGAATCTCATAGCCCATAAAAAATACAATAAATGAAATTAATAAAATGATAATAAATAAAATACATGTATAAATGGTTCTTAATTAATTAATTAATGTATTTAATCTGATTATCCAATACATTAAGATCAAGTGTAGAATCGTTTCATTCATAAGGTAAGGGATTCTACCCGAACCTCCATTTTTCATTTGGGTTACTCTTTCTATCTATTTACCCTAATTTAATGCTTCTTTATTTTTGTGTAATTATTCTAAATTATATGTATATGTTCCAAAATCATGTATCCATATCATATCATCCTTATTTGGTAGGTAAATACATGTTTTAAAAAGGTTCCCTTCTCAAATCGTCCCGATAAGCAAATCTGATTAAAGGGAACATCCTAATTTATTACCCATTTTCAAGTGCACTCCATAATCTGTTTTAATCAATCATTATTTTTCTAAAAATAATCATTTTGTCATGAAAAAAATCTTTATTCATTTCTGGTTTTATTAAAACAAATATGCCTTTTCCTCTTTAAATTATCTTTGATATTTTTCCTTAAACCGCACTAAAATGTTTCATTTATAAAGTTTCTTAAACACTTTTTTACAAGTTTCCACTTCAATTGGACATAATTTATCATTATATCTGACTATTTTACCTTATTAATGTCCATTTATGATTTAAATCCATTCTTTAATGGACACAATTATGATATTCCCTTTTGTTATTCCTTATAACATGATTATGATAGCCAATTATTTCCATAGGTAACCCTTATTCTTGATTCTTCATATGGAACACATACGCATGAACATGTTGTGATGGGTTCACCCAGATAGATCCCTAATTAATTGGGTAATGTTTTATCTCAAGAGACATCATATTGGGATAGGGAGTGAACTTTATTTCTTTATGGGACCTTGTCCGCCATGTGCAATGGTCTTTCCAATTAGTCTTGACTCATGCTTATGTCATGATGTGTGTTATCTCTAAATTTCTATGTTTCCATGATTATATGTTCCCATGTTATACATGTTATTCTTACTTATTTTTATTCACATTATATGTCTTTTATTCCATCAAGTTATGCCTTTTAACACATGTGTTATGTTTTATTTCTATACTTATTCCCTTACTGGGATTTTTAGCTTATCCCTTTTGTTCATGTATTCCCCAGGTTATCCTATGCAGATGTAAGAGCTCAATGGAATTTAGGAGCTCATTATGAAGATTAAATAAAAGAATATTTTAGTTTGGTTTCATGTTTTCAAATTATGTAGCTAATCTTCCAAAGACACTAGACTTTACGATCCTTGGTTGTATTTGATGGTAAATTATGATTAAAATCATGTAGTGGTATATATAAAAGGATAGGGTCACTATAGGGAAGGCCCCCATGCTCTCCCCTTTAAGGGTTTAGGTTCCCTCACCCTCCACCTGAGGCTCATCATGGACCTCTCCCTCTTTCTTTATCACCAATTCCAACACAAGTGAAGGAAGAAATTAGGAAATATTCTTAATGGATGAGTGATATTCAAAAAAAAAGATCACATAGATCAAAGGGTTTACCTAATCAGAAGTAGTATTTCTATGTCCAGATGAGTCCTAGTAAGCATCAATTCCCCAGGACTCTCCTGATTCTTTTCCCTCAACCACACTAGCAGTCGCATCACCCACATAAATAATTTGAGGGGAAGAAATGCCTAGAAGCACATTTACCCATTTGGTTAAGGGGAATGTGGTGCCATGAGAGTAGACCACATCCTTCAGATCTACCATGTATTTCATCACCTCGGCATGGGGGATGTGGAAGTCATCCCTTACATGACCCATTCTAGTGAGTAATATCCCATTGGTGATGAGATACTTCCACACCCCTCAAGGGGTGGTGATCTACTTATGAAGTTCCCAACATTCCTAGGAATTATGAGAGACATGTTACTAGGAATGTCTGTACAATGTACATTCCTTCCTAGGACCTGTAAATGCACCCTCAGGATCACCTCATAGGTCTCTCCTTCCTCTCATGACCACTTTCTCAAGAGAATTGGACTTGATTTTGCTACTCATGTCCCTATATCCTTAGCCTTTTCTAAGTCAATAACGGTCGGCCCTATGACTACAGATCTTCCCACCAAGCCAACCCTACCTCCACAACATGCTCTGACAACCACTCACCCCCAACCCTATGATTGTGGGACCTCTCCTTCATCGACCTGTGTGGTTTGGTGCCACAACATCTCCCCAGGATATGCGCTCTCCTAGATTAACTCATATTCATAGATGATCCCATATGTGGCAATAGGCGGTGGTAGCTCATTCCACCCTTTTCTTTCCTAGAATGTGAACATGCACCATATATGCCTTAGGAATAAAGGATGGAATTGATTATGCGCTCTTGTGTATACCTTTGGTGTCATCCTCTATAAGCATCTGAACTTCTTTGTGAACTGATGTGGGTTGTACGACTTGCAGATCACATTACAGTCGAATCTTTCCAATAGTACCCCACCTCGAAAGGCCATAAGGTATGATCACTAATCAATGTTCCTCATACCATCATCGTTCACCATTCCTGTTGGAAGGGGGAATGGATGAAACATGGAGCTCTCTGCTAGCCCATCCCTTTCCAACACATCCATAACTTGAGAAGATGACTCCCAAGGATGTTCAGAATCACCGGTAGGAAGTTCATAGTTAGAGGGGAGATGGGGTTTGGGTATTCATATGGCCCCATATGCACAAAAAATTGGTTGTACAAGAAATGGAGGGGTCCACACACACTAAGATAATTCTTCCATTGACTGATGTGGTGAAGCATCTTGTATAGATTCGCTAATATTGAGACATCCAGGTTAACCTGCTGCCCTGTCACCAGTATCACTACCACAATGAAGGTGCTCAGTCACACCCCCATATGTGAATACCTTATAGGGATCATCTAGCTAAAAATCAGTATAGTGATAAATTATTCCATCCTAACTATAGAAGCATCAGGCTTGATGTTGTAACCCCACATTTTCCACTAGATCACCTCCAAGATCTGCTAGTATGAGTGCTCTTTGCCCTGATGGAATTACCCAGGGCATGTGTGCGGCCTTCCAGGTATCTTGTCCACTAGATCATTCAATAAATAGTTGAACCATTACTTTAATTGGATTTACTTCATCCCCAAATTCTTTATTCTAGTCCCTTTCACCATATTCAGCAATGCCCTCTCTAGGGCCAACAGCTTCTCCTTGTTCTCCCACGCGTTCTCTGTGGGGAGGAACATATCATACATCACCCCTTGGATTAGGATCCCAAAAATCTGGTGAGGATCCCATAGGCTGATGCCATCCTCCCAGTGATATAGATGGAAAGTGTAGGTCCTTGGAAACCACGAGCTCAGTAGTTTCGGTGTGATGTCTAGGTGGTGGTAGGCATGAAATGGTGAGGCCCATGATACCTCATAGATCCCAAATTACTTCATCTTGGCCTCAAATTCACAGCATGATGTTCATTCTTAATAGAACCAAGCCCATGCATCGATGAAATTCTAGCCCTGGAACAAGTCCCAATTGTCTGTCTATCCTTTGATTGGATCCCCCAAACTCTCCTTGGGAATCAACCCATATTGGGGGGGGTTCATCATCCAACTTATACCGGTTGATATTGTTGATGTGGTTCTAAAGAGTATCTTCCATGATTGATTCATGATCCTTCATGATATTTTCTCCAATAACCTTATTCCACTGGTATATTCTGGGTAAGCTTCTGAACCAGTAGGTGGGATCGTCTCTACTCGCCTCAAGGATTAGTATGTCATACCTCAGCCCAAAGACATAGAGAGACATCCTCTTTCATATATAATACTCCTTTTGATCTTCTATTAGTAGTTTTATGAGAGAATCACGGTCTAAGTTTATCCAGATACTCTCCCCAATCATTACATTTCTATTCATTTCTTCCTGGTGAGTGGCAGCATCATTGGATCCTTCAGCAGCCATTTTGATCAACACTTAAGCATTATTCTGGGTCTTTTTTGTGAAGTTATGCTCATGGATATTGGTTCGTGAAGGTTGGGTTCATGGATCACTATTCGCGGATAACTATTCATGAATCTAAGTCTACAGAGAAATTGATCTTCATGAGCGATGGAGATCGAAACCACAAAGTGCTTGTGAAGGGTGTGAGGTTCATAAAAATAGAGCATAGGATTTTCTCTTTGTGAAATTCTATTGGTCACTCTAAAGGTCCCATCTTTTATTTATAGGCATATGGTCATCCATGGGTTCATGATGGTCTTCACGAAGTGGGCCTTGAGAATAGTCTTTGTGAATGAGCTTCGTGAATAAGATTTTATTGCAAATTTTCAGTGATTCTCCCTCAAAATATGACCCTCCTTTTCCCCCATCAGATCCCATTCTGAGGGGTAGAATTTTTTGATGTTGAAATATGTATTTCATGGGAATAGTGGTGGAAGGCATGGATGGTTTGGGTCAAATTCGATCCAAAATGTCCCAAATACCTCTAAAGGGGTCTATTTCATGAATCTCCCCACCTTTGTGAACGGGTGAATCTTGAGAAGGCATGGATGTGCGAATACCTAAAGGTAATCTCTATAAAGCATCAATGACAATTCATGAATCCCATAGCGATCACATAGATCCGTAATGTTAATATTGGCACCACGTCATTCGGAGTCACGAAGCGAATCGAGAGTGTATGAATCCCTGACGGTAATCTTTGCACCATGACATTCGGACTTGCGGAGCCCATCCATTCACAAATCTCATAAAGATTCACGATGGATTCCAATCATCTCAAATCCACCATTCCTATAAATATCGCCATATGTATGACTTTTAAGGGGAGGGAAACCTTTTGAATTCTGAAAATTGCTCTCGGTTCACAAACCTCCCAAGCTTCGCGAGTGAAAGAGAAAATGGATTCCCCAAGGTATCCAATCACCATGAAACCGCCTCCCTTGTGTTCATGAGAGCCTCCACCTAAAGTGGATATGAATTTAATGGATTTTTATTCCCTTTACGGAAGAATAAATCTATTTGTATCACCTAGGGCTTTGTGAGTCATTTATCCTTCATGAAGCCAACCCTATAGGAACCAGGGCTTCACTCCAGAGTGAGGTCACCCTGTTTCGCAAAGAATACTCCTTCGAAAAACCCATGACCTCTACAAGGAACCTAATATTCGCAAACCAACACTCTATGAGACCCTAAGCTTCGCGAAACACCTCCCCTAGGCCTCTCCGTGGAGCCTCCCTTCAGCTGACACCCTTTCACGAAGGTCGAGTGCCCGGGACCCCCATACCATCCCAGGACCAGTTTAGCTTCACCCTGAGTCCCCATGTGATGTGACTAGTGTCATCCACTATTGTGTCCTCTCTCTTCACTTCAAGCGTGGCATGGGCCTCCAGTCTACCTATTTCTTTTAAGCATAGGTACCCTAACCCTTGTTTCTTCTAAGCATAGGGACCTCAACATCACCCTTCTGATTAACCACTCCTCTATGGAAATTCCAATGCCATGTCCCACCCAGAGGCACATGAGCAGTGGTTACTTAATCCCTAGGGATAAGGGGTGAGACTTTCCACGTATAAGCTGGATGAAATAAAACTTCCTAGATCCGTGTCCTAGTTGTATGATGTGAAACTGCACAACAATATCCTTATCACATGATATAAAACTGAATCCTTGCCCTATGTGATTAGAATAGGATTACCTATGTATGATCATCGTGGGATTTCGCCTTCTCCCCCACCATGGGATGAGAAACCCATGGAGGGAAGCTTCCATGTGTAATCCCCACACCATTCTTCCCCACCATGGGATAGTAAACCCACATAAGGCAGCTTCTATGTGTAATCCTCACACCATACCTCGTAGACGCTCTATTCACGACCTGAGCATCCTTACCACATGACATTAAATTGCATGGACCAGTCCTATCACGCAGCCTTAAATTGCGGCATCGAACTACGTGGTTTTTTATCCTTATATTCTAAACAAGGTATATAAGAAGCCTCCCTAAGGTTCAATCTTGACATCAGTAAACTCAAGTGTGATATATTCTCTATTAGGGACACACCTCCTAGATCCACCTCTATGGGGTGTTCTGATCCATAGGTAAACTATTCAAGTGCTCCTTCCTTGAGACACACCTCCTAAATCTGCCTCTATGGGTCGTTTTGATCCATTGTTAAACTTTGGTGTGACATATTACCTCCTAGGGACACACCTCCTAGATCCACCTCCATAGGGTGTTTTGATCCACAACTCTAGACCCACCTCTATAGAGCATTTTCATCCATTGGTAAACTATTCATAGACACCCTCATTGGGACACACCTTCTTGATATGCCTCCATGGGGTGTTTGGATCCATCAGTAAACTTAGGTGTGAAATCTTCCCTCTTAGGGACACACCTCTCGGATCCACATTCATAGGGAATTCTAATCCACAAGTCCAGATCCACCTCCATGGGGTGTTATGATCTATTAATAAACTATGCAGGTGCTCCCTCCATGGGACACACCTCCTAGATCTTCCTCCAAATGGTGTTTTGATCCACAAATTTGAATCCACCTCCATAGGGAATTATGATCCATTTGTTAACTATTCAGGTTCTCCCTCCTTGGGATACACCTCTTGGATTCGCCTCCATGGGTCATTCTGATTTATCGGTAAACTTAGGTGTGATATCTTCCCTCATAGGGACACGCCTCCCATATCTGCCTCCACGGGATGTTTTTATCCATTGGTAAACCTAGATGTGACATCTTCCCTCCTGGGGACACACCTCCCAAACCCACCTCCATGGGGCATTCTGATCCATTGGTAAACTATTCAGGCATTCCCTCCTAGGGTCACACCTATCATATCCACCTCCATGGGACGTTTTGATCCAAAAAATTCAGATCTACCTCTAAAGGGTGTTCTGATCCATTGGTAAACCCATCTGTGACATCTTCCATCCTAGGGATGTACCTCCTTGATCCTCCTCAAATAAGTAATTCTTATCAACCATCACGTCTCCACAAGGTGTTAAACTCATGCCCCAGTCCGTCTCAACCAAACTCTCTAATCCGTCTCCACAAGACATCGAACTTGTGACTTGACCCAGAATACTTACTTCATATAATAAACATGGGATTACTGAGGTAAAAGGATTTGGAAGACTTTCACCTATGGTTTCAATTACCTCATTATCGACACGGGATTCCTTGGGTTCCACACCTAAGATACCTCATATGAGATTCTCTCCTAAGAAGATGATTTACATGTGACCAATGTTCCCAATGTACATACATGCCCAGAGATTCCCAACATAACTACTCTCCTGACCAAAGGTTGTTGCCCTATCAAGACAGAAGTAATGTAATTAACCAACATCCACATGAATATGGCACCAGGAATGAGTTCCACAAACATAACATAAATCTTTGAGGGAGACCTAGACTATGCAATGATCTCCAAGGAGAAATACAAGGAAGGAGGAACTGACATCCCATCATCTTATTTTGATCAAAGAGAATACATCACTGATGAAAGTGATGAAAGTATCCCACCTTTGGAAAGTGGGAATGTTGGGAAACAAAGACACACACCACGCATGGACCATGGTGAAATCATTGGAAACACCACCGCTCACTAACAAATGAATCCATCATGATAGAGTTGAATAGTTATCCATTCTAACACTAAATCATGTATATGATAGGTTTTTATAATCCATATTAATTTCATAAATTAGTGTGAAAGAACTAGTATGATGTTTAATGCCATAGAGGATAAACATGTTATAGATGGGTAGAATGATTCCTGGTAGATTATAAGATCCTGACCTTCTTTGGATATGTCTCGGACACATTAACAGTTACTCTTTTTTCTAATGTTGAGTAATTTTCTTTTGGATTTTACCTTAGGATGTGTTTGGGTGGAAATTTGATAAAAATGGAAGGAAATGAGGCAGTGCATGGTTGGCACACGGTTTTCCCTAACTGTACGCCCTAGCCCAGCAAACCCTGCAACCCTAGACAGTGGGGAGTTGCACAGTTGGTGCACAATTTTTCAAATGATGTTCCCTCTTAGGATTAATCACGCACCTCATATAAATGGGGCATGCAGATTAGGCACATGGTTAGGAGAAACCATGCACCCTTTCTCAGCAAACTGTGCTCGACTTTTAATTCCACCTGAAGATTAGTATTTTAATCACCCAAACCCCCAAGATTCACCCTATTCGACCCAAACTTAGACCAACTCGATTTCTCTTGATTTCATAGCCTCTCAAATAGATTCGAAGAATTCTTGGCCTCCATTCTTTGCAATTCGAATCCCAGATCGAAGATCTTCACCCCTCCCGATAAGAGAATCCTATCCCGCTTGGTTTCCTGTTCTTCCTTCTTCTATTCTTTTGGTAGTTTTTCTTCTTGTTTTGGGATAGATCTAGATCTAGTATTTTGGATCTAGATCTAGGATTATAGATCTTGGTTTATTTTATCTTGATTTAGGTTTTATACCCAGATCTCATTCAACATCGTTGTGCTGCTCAATTTTTGGGGATTTCCATTAGGTGATTGTTCATCGATGAATCGAGGTAGGTGGTCTAAGATTCAAATCCCATAGTCATGATTTTGATTACATGTATGAAAATTGTATAATTTCTATAGTTGTTTAGAAATTGAATTTCCTAATTGAATTAATTAATTTGGTGAACTAATTAATGAAGGAATTGAGAAATTATGAGATTGGGGATAATTAATTTTTGAATTAATTATGATATATTGGAATTGTTGAAATGGATTTAATTAATTGTTCAATTAATTAATAGAATAGATATGATTAATTAATTGTAGAAGAAATTAATGGTGTGAGTGTGATTAATAAATTATCGAATTAAATAATGGGATTATTATGATACGATGATTAATGTTGATTGATCTAGATTGATGTTATATAGTAATATTGTGAAATATGTGAAATATGTGATGTAACATTCCAAGAACTTACAAATAGATTTAATATAGAATGCATTAAACACTGAGTCTCTAAAAAACACCACTTTGTTATAACCTAGTCATGTAAACATAATTTTTCCACCTCTTTGATTTGAATTTCGAAAAACTGATATACACAGTTGCGTTCAGTAAGATATTTAGAGTTTGATAAGAAAAACATAATTTTTTGTGAATAGTAACATACCCTTATGAATAGTAACATATCCTTATGAATAGTAATGAATAGTAATAAATAGTAAATTGGACAAAAAAATAGAGACTTCACCCATGAATGTATAAATATAAATTTTACATCTTAAAAGGGAAAAATGATCATAGTAAAAGTATTGGTATTTTTGCATGTTATAAATATTTTAATTAAGATTTTATGATTAAATTTAATAATTTAAAATGGAAATTTATTTTCATAAAATTTATTCATAAATTGTTACTTTATTTTATTATGGTTATAATATAATTTTATGGGACCTTGATTAATTTCTCAATGTGTTATAAAATGAGTTATAGTTTTAATGTTTTATTTTAATAAATTATGATTTTATTTAAAAAAAATAAATTAAAATTATTTAGAAAATTATTTTCAAAAAAAAAGGATTTCATTTTTTAATTCTACACATTGAAAATTGGTTAGGGTGAAGTTTTTTGGATTTTTCTGAAATTCTTGAATTTTTAATGAATAGTGAAATACGGTAAAATACTGTA
Organism: Viscum album; assembly: GCA_963277665.1. Lineage (NCBI taxonomy): Eukaryota > Viridiplantae > Streptophyta > Magnoliopsida > Santalales > Viscaceae > Viscum > Viscum album. The sequence continues at coordinate 929,985,658 of OY728143.1, read as the reverse complement.
TATTCAAATTATCAGTTCAATACACTATTTATGACATCATAAGTGATGTAAGACCACTTGGTTTGAAATCACAAGTCATTATTACTATTTGGGGTCACATGAATTAAGACAATTCATAGTCTTGAGAAAACATATTATAATAATGGTTAAAATAATGTAAAATACCTCTTCTCCTCCACTATAAAAACCCTCCATCACTCCCTCTTCTCTTCACTCCTCTAAGCCTTGAGATCCTCAAAGTTATACCCAAATACTCTTCCCTATTCACTCCCCACATCCAAGAAGATCTTGGTCTTTCCAAAAGACCAAAACCCCTTCCCTTTAAGAGATTCTCAAGGAGGTGGATTCAAGAGGTAAATTCACATTTTATTTCTTTCATTTTCATTTCAAGTTCCTTTCTATTGTTATCTTATCCACACCTCCTCTATCCAAATGACCCTGATAACTCCAATATCATATATATACTTGAATTATATCATGTCAATGTAATAACCATCATTAATATTCTTACTCTCTCTCTCTTATTTTATAAACGAAATTATCATCTGTGAGGTTCCAATTTACAACCTTTGTGGATGATGAAGTTCTGTTCTTCAATTTCTCCTTTATTAATGGTCATGAAACCATTTTTATAGTTGAAAAATAATATAATATATTTATTATAATCAATTTAATATTCATTAACCTATATACTTACATATTATAAAATCATATGACCAAACTAGTTCCTAATAATCAAAATACCGCTAAAATAATCTAAGTGAATGTCATTAATATTTCACCTAATGATTCATCCTCATTACACATAATGAAATGATATAAATGACCATTAACACTTATAGATGTCCATAAATAATATTTAATTTCAATTCTGTAGATTTAAATTCATTCCACATGAACATCCATACTCATATACAAATATGTCAATCATGAAAACCAAGGAAACGAACACTCCGGAACAATAGAATTCAATCTTATAACTTATCAATAAGTACATAATGAACTTAATAAAATTATGAAAAACTAAATACATGTCTAATAAGTTCTGAATTAAGTTATTAATAAGTTTAATTTTATATTCTAGGACCTTAAGTTCCAGAGTGGAACACATTCGTACTTAAGGTAGGGGTTTCTTCATCCCACTTCCATCTTTGTGAGATATTACGCATTCACTACTATTCCTCGTGTATGGTGTATGTATACTATCCATTAATGTTTCATATCATTAATCTCTTTATTATCATGGTATTCAATGTATCATTTGATGATTATTAATTTTTGGGCATTCAAATCGATCGATTACAAAGTGATGAGGGTTTTCCACCCGAACCTCCATTTTCATTCGGGTTACTTTTATTGTCTAATTAACTCAATGAAATTCTTATGTATTGTTGTTTACTCCTCATAAATTATGTGTGAGTGTTATATATATGTTTACCAGCCATAATAATTCCTTATTTTATGGGTAGTTACACGTTTTAAAAGTAACTTTCAAAATTATTTCTGAAATGAAAACCTGATTCAAAGGATCTTTTCGAATTATTACTCATTTTCAAGTGTACACCATAATCTGTTTTAAGCCACCATTATTTTTATAAAAACACTCACTTTATAATGAAAAATGGTATTGGATAATTTCTGGATTTAAGAGAACAAATGTGTCTTTCCACTTTAAAATTTTCTTTAATACTTTCCTTAAAATGCTCTAAAATGATTTATTTCTAAAGAATCTTAAGAACTCTTTTTAAATTATTTCACATCAGTGGGATATCATTTATGCCTAAAATATAATTTCAATGTCCTGGTATTTTATTTTTTGGGATATTCATGTTTACAAACTGATTTCATGGAGAATATAAATTATTTTCCAAAATAACTCTTCTTCAAAAGTAAAAAGGATTTTTCTTATCTCACATTAACTTTTATGATATATATGCATTGTTCGCCACTTATTTATTTCTTATAGTGTATGTACTATAATTTGGTATATCATATCAAGAGTATCCTTATTCTCATAATATTCTAAGGGATTATGATTTTAATGTTTCAAGGTGGTATGGGACACTTTGGAATGTTTAAGGATTATTTCCTCGAGTATTTTTCAATGGTCTCATTTAAAAGTATCATCATTTATGTCAAAATACTTTGTTAAATATTTTACTTCAGTAAGGTTTATCTCCTAATATATCATCCACTATTTATTATTGAATGGTTTATGATTAGTTTGATTGTGGATGTTCTATCTTGAAACCATTCACCATATTACTATGAATGGTTGGTGTTTATGATTAATGATTGGGGAAGGTTATTTACATTCCATTTGTTAGTTTAAATATGAATGTGTATGTTATTTATGTTTATCCCCATTCATAAGAGGAATTCATTGGACATAGTAAGTGTCAGGTGGGCCATTTATAGCCCCTAGGTGCATCGGTAGGTCTCATGAGACAAACTACAGTCTTGGCACAAGGCCTTGTCAAAATGATTATTTATGGTCTTGGCATGAAGCCTGGACGGTATGGTTATGATGCCCTGCATTATGAATCCCATCATTATGAAAATAGTATTAATGGTTCATGTGGTTATTTGACTAGTAGAATACCCATGATTATGGAGTTATTTATTCAACTCTTATTCCTTCCATAAAGTGTTCAAGTTTTTGTTAAAGGCATGTGTTTTTATTTATTCAACATGCCTAATGTTTATGTTTTGATATCTTATGTTTTATTTATTACCCTTACTAAGTGTTTGATCTCACCCATTTCTTATGTTTCATTTTCTCAGTACTTGAAGAAGTTTATTATGAATGACCTGTAGGGATAAACTTAGAGTTATGGATGTTCCCAATAAAACTTATATGTTGTATTTCTTTTCAAGTAGTAATGTTGAACTTGTGTATGTATATGGATTTACAAAACTACTAAACTACTTGGTATTTTGGTATTTGATTCCTTTTAATCATGTCAATGTATTAAAATAATGCACCGGCTTCAGGATTTTGGGGTTGGGGCGTTACAGTTAGTATCAAAGGAAGTTTAGTAGGAAACTTGAAAACTAGATTTAGAAAACTTAGATTAGGGAACAAACCCCTAAGATAGTCTATGAGGATAAACATACAAGAACATCCTAAAATCTTGTTAAGTAATAGGTATGTGTATATTCCTAGAAAATACATCCATGTCTGGATACTACAAGTGGATTTGGTTCTGGTACAGATGTACTTAGGAGTCAAAACTCTAACAAGGAATTTTGAGCTTGACCCGGGATATCCTGGTACACGAAAATGGGCCTTATTGCGCACCTGTTTTGACACTCCTAGGGAATATGATTAGGATAATTCACATTTTATTTACCCATTATTATGAAGGATTTATACCCCCAAAGTAACCAAAGTATATGGTTCTAGGATTTATGATGCATAAATTTATGTTATGTGTTATACCATGTTTAGAGTCATAGAGAGTTCATAATGTTACCAGCTAATATATAATGTAGAATTGATTAGAAATGGTGCCTAGAATGAGGAATGAGAACTTATCCAATGCATGTGATGTGAAGAGTAAGAAGGATCATATCTCTAATGGTCTCAAGCCATCATTTCAAAGAAATATTGTTTCCCAAGTATCCTCATCATATAAGAAAATAGTATCATCTGTTGACAAGGTATTTAAAGACTTCTCTAAGTCCTATGGCTTTGAAAGGAAGAAAAAGAAGAAGAGGATGGAAGGAAAAAACATGGATAAATGGAAGAAGGGAAAGATGTATTTTTTCACATGTGATAATTGTGGAAGGAAACACCTTGGTATATTCTTGAGAGGAAAATGAGTTTGCTTCAAGTGTGGAGAAAAATGCCACCATGCTCATAATTTCAAGACAAGGAAAGAATTTTCCTATATTGAATGATTCAACTACAAGGATATGAGACACTATGTGAATTAATTCCCCAAGCGTCAAAGGAATCTTCCCCAAATGATGATTTTGGATAATGATTAAGTTATGATGCTACCATAGATGAAGTAGAATGATTAATATACCTAGTCAATAATCATGCCACTTAAATATTTTGTCAGAAATGCATTGGTTGTATGAATTATGAGATATACAAGGATTGTACTATAGTAATATTTCATTAAAGATTTGTTGTCTTATGATGAATGGTACAAAGGAAAAGTGATTCAGGAGAAAGTTAAACTTTTTAGAAAAAAATATATATATGATTGGGGGAAAGACAACCCTTAATATATATATATGTGTGTGATTTTGAGATAATGATGATGAAATGATTGATTCAGATAAATACTAACTACCATGGAATTGGTTTTTGACTTCTCGAGAAGTGGTCTATTCTATCATCGATGGAGTTTATATCACTTTTGGATTTATGGAATATATCCAATAACATGTATCTTACTTAAGAAATATGGAAGAATGCATGTTTCTAATATGGTTGTTATGGTAATTCAAGTTATTACCATATTTTAAGAGGATACATGATGAAGTTATTCACATGTTTGGATTGTGAATTTTAGATCTGCTTCTTGTTGATTAAGGGTTAATGATAAGTTCATCATGAAAATTTAGAGACCTTCATTATAATGTGTTGAATCATTATATTTTGGAATTTTTAACCATTTACGAAATTGTTTAAGTTGATCATTGTATGGGGTTTTATAGTTTAATGTCACTACATGATGGTTTGATTATTCTTCCTTGACCATGTTGTCCAATTAGAATGTATTGTTTTGTAGTAACTTATGCATTTCCCTTTCCTCTTATTAATAGGATATTTTAACCATATTCTTGATGTGTGTTTCCCATCAGGAAATTTTCAAGTATCTACCATTAACTTTCAAAGTTCAATTTCAAATTTCGAGGATGAAATTTTTGTAAGGGATAATGTAACACCCCAAGAATTTACAAATAGATTTAATATAGAATGCATGAAACACTGATCCTCTAAAAAACACCACTTTGTTATAACCTAGCCATGTAAACATAATTTTTTCACCTCTGTGATTTTAATTTCGAAAAACTGACATACACGGTTGCGTTCAATAAGATATTTAGAGTCTAATAAGACAAACTTAATTTTTTATGAATAGTAACATACCCTTATGAATAGTAATGAATATTAATGAATATTAAATTGTCCGAACAAATATAAACTTTACCCGTGAATGTATAAATACAATTTGTACATCTTAAAAGTGAAAAAACAATCATAGTATAAGTATTAGTATTTTTGCATGTCATAAATATTTTAATTAAGATTTTTTGATTAAATTTAATAATTTAGAATGGAAATTTATTTTCATAAAATGTATTCATAATTTTTTACTTTATTTTTTTATGGTTACAAGATAATTTTATGGGACCTTGATTAATTCCTCAATGTGTTATAAAACGACTTATAGTTTTAATGTTGTTTTTTTTAATAAATTATGATTTTATTTAAAAAATAAATTAAAAATATTTAGAAAATTATTTTCAAAAAAAATGAGTTCATTTTTTAATTATACACATCGAGAAATGGTTAGGGTGAAATTTTTGGATTTTTCTGAAATTCTTAAATTTTTAATGAATAGTGAAATACGGTAAAATACCATATATTCAAATTATCAGTTAAATACACTATTTATGAAATCATAAGTGATTTAAGCTCACTTGGTTTGAACTCACGTGTCATTATTACTATTTGGGGTCACATGAATTAAGACTATTCATAGTCTTGAGAAAAAATATTATAATAATGATTAAAATAATGTAAAATATCTCCTCTCCTCCACTATAAAAACCCCCCATCACTCCCTCTTCTCTTCACTCCTCTAAGCCTTGATCTCCTAAAAGTTCTGCCCAAATATCCTTCCCTATTCACTCCCCACGTTCATGAAACTCTTGGTCTTTCCAAAAGACCAAAACCCCTTCCCTTTAAAAGATTCTCAAGGAGGTGGATTCAAGAGGTAAATTCACATTTTATTTCTTTCATTTTCATTTCAAGTTCCTTTCTATTGTTATCTTATCCACACCTCATATGTAAAAATGACCATGATAACTTCATTATCATTTATATACTAGAATTAAACCATGTCAATGGAATAACCATCATAAATATTCTTACTCTCTCTCTCTTTTATTTTATAAACGAAATTATCGTCTGTGAGGTTCCAATTTACAACCTTTGTGGACGATGAAGTTTCATTCTTAAATTTATCCTTCATTACTGGTCATGAAACCATTTTGATGGTTAAACCAGACTATAATATATTTATTATAACCTATTTAATATTCATGAACTAGTATACGTACATATTATTAAATCATATGACCAAACTAGTTCCTAATAATCAAAATACCGCTAAAATAATCTATGTGAATGTCATTAATATTTCACCTAATGATTCATCCTCATTCCATGTAATGAAATGATAGAAATTACCATTAACAATTTTGTATGTCCATAAATAATATGTAATTTCAATTCTAGATATTTACATCCATTCCACATGAACATCCATACTCATATACAAATATAATGATCATGAAAATCAAGGAAACGAACACTCTAGAACGACGAAATTCAATATTATAACTTATCAATAAGTACATAATGAACTTAATAAAATTATGAAAAACTAAATAAATGTCTAATAGGTTCTGAATTAAGTTATTAATAAGTCTAATTTCCTATTCCAAGACTTTAAGTTCAAGAGCGGAACACATTCGGACTTAAGGTAAGGGTTTCTTCATCCCACTTCCATCTTTGTGAGATATTCCATATTCACTACTATTACTTGTGTATAGTGTATGTATACTTCCCATTTATGTTTCATATTCTTAATATATTTATTATCATGGTATTCAATGTATCATTTTATTATTATTAATTTTGGGGCATTCAAATCGATTGATTACAAAGTGATGAGGGTTTTCCACCCGAACCTCCATTTTCATTCAGGTTACTTTTATTGTCTAATAACCTCAATGAAATTCTTATGTATTGTTGTTTACTCATAAATTGTGTGTGAGTGTTATATATATGTTTACCAACCAGAATCATTCCTTATTTTATGGGGAGTTACATGTTTTAAAAGGAACTTTCAGAATTTTTTCTGAAATACAAACCTGCTTCAAGGGATCTTTTCGAATTCTTACCCGTTTTCAAATGTACATAAGAATTTGTTTTAAGACACCATTATTTTTATAATAACACTCATTTTATCATAAAAAAATATCTGGGATAATTTCTGGATTTAAGATAACAAACGTGTCTTTCCACTTTAAAATTCTCTTTAATACTTTTCTTAAAATGCTCTAAAATGATTTATTTCTAAAGAATCTTATGAACTATTTTTAAATTATTTCACTTAAGTGGAAGATCATTTATGCCTAAAATATAATTTCAATGTCCTGGTATTTTATTTTCTGGGATATTCATGTTTACAAACTGATTTCATGGTGAATATAAATGATTTTCCAAAATAACTCTTCTTTAAAAGTAAAAAGGATTTTTCTCATCTCACATTAACTTTTATGATATATATGCCTTGTTTACCACTTATTTCTTTATTGTGTTGTATGTAATATAATTTGGTATATCATATCGAGAGTCTCCTTATTCTCATGATATTCTAATGGATTATGATTTGAATCTTTCAAGGTGGTATGAGACACTTTGGAATGTTTAAGGATTATTTTCTCAAGGATAATGGTATCATTTAAAAGTATCATCATCTATGTCAACATACTTTGTTAAATATTTTACTTCATTGAGTTTTATATCCTAAGATATCATGCAATATTTATTATTGAATGGTTTATGATTATTTTGATTGTGGATGTGCTATCTTGAAACCACTCATTGTATTAATCTGAATGGTTAGTGTTTATAATTAATGATTGGGGAAAGTTATTTACATTTCATATATTAGTCTCAATATGAATGTGTATGTTGTTTATTTTTATCCTTGTTCATAAGAGTAATTCATTGGATATAATAAGTGTCGGGTGGGGTCCGTTATATCCCCTCGGTGCATCGGTAGGTTTCATGAGACAAACTACAGTCTTGACATGAGGCCTTGACAAAATGATTATTTATGGTCTTGGCACGAGGCTTGGAAGATATGGTTATGACATCCCACATTATGAATTCCATAATTATAAAAATAGTATTGATGGTTCATGTGGTTATTCGACTAGTATAATACTCATGATTATGGAATTATTTATTCAGCTCTTATTCCTACCATAATGTGTTCAAGTTTTTGTTAAAGTCATATGTTTTTATTTATTCAACATGTATAATGTTTATGTTATGATATCTTCTACTGTATTGCTTACCCTTACTAAGAATTTGAGCTCACCCCTTTCTTATGTTTCATTTTATCAGGACAGGAAGAAGTTTATTATGAATGACCTGCAGGGATAAACTTGAGTTGTGGATGTTCCCAATAAAACTTATATGTTGTATTTCTTTTCAAGTTGTAATGTTGAACTTATGTATGTATATGGATTTCCAAAACTACTAAACTACTCGTTATTTTGGGATTTCATTCCTTGTAATCATGCCAATGTATTAAAATAATGCACTGGTTTCAGGTTTCTGGGGTTGGGGCTTTACAATTGGTATCAAAGAAAGTTTAGTAGGAAACTTGGAAACTAGATTTAGAAAACTTAGATTAGGGAACAAAACCCTAAGATATTATATGAGGATAAACATACAATAACATCCTTTAATCTTGGTAAGGAATATATTGTGTGGATTTTCCTAGAAAATACATCTCTGTCTGGATACTACAAGTGGATGTGGTTCTTGAACAGATGTATCTATGAGTGAAAACTCTTACAAGGAGTTTCGGGCTTGACTCGGGGTATCCTGGTACACGACAATGGTTCTTACTGTGCACTTGGTTTGTCACTCCTATGGAATATACTTAGGATAATTCACATTTTATGTACCCACCATTATGAAGGATTTATACCCCCAAAGTAACCAAAGTATATGGTTCTAGGATTTACGTTGCATAAATTTATGCTATGTGTTATACCATGTTTAGAGTCATAGAGAGTTCATAATGTTACCAACTAATATATAATATGGAATTGATTAGAAATGGCGCCTAGTATAAGGAATGAGAACTTCACCAATGCACGTGATGTGAAGAGTAAGAAGGATCATATCTCTAATGGTCTCAAGCCATCATTTCAAAGGAAGATTGTCTCCCAAGTATCCTCATCATATGAGGAAATAGTATCATGTGTTGATAAGGTATTTAAATACTTATCTGAGTCCTATGGCTTTGAAGGGAAGCAAAAAAGAAGAGGATGGTAGGAAAAAACATAGATAAATAGAAGAAAGGAAAGATGTATTTTACCACATGTGATAATTTTTGAAGGAAACACCTTGGTATATGATTGAGAGGAAAAGGATTTTGCTTCCAGTGTGGAGAAAAAGGCCACCATGATCATAATTGAAAGATAAGGAAATAATTTTCCTATATTCAATGCTTCAACTACAAGGAGATGAGACACTATGCGAATCAATGTCCCAAGCATCAAAGGAATATATCCCAAATGATGATTTTAGATAATGATCAAGTTATAATGCTACCACAGATGAAGTAGAATGATTAATATGCCTAGTCAAGAATCATGCCATTTGAATATTTTTTCAGAAATGTATTGGTTGTATAAATTATGAGATATATAAGGATTGTACTACAATACTCTTTCATTAAGTATTTTTTGTCTTATGATGAATGGTACAAAGGAAAAGTGATTCAGAAGAAAGTTAAACTTTTTAAAAAATATATCTATGATTGAGGGAAAGAAAACCCTTAATATATATATATATGATGTTGAGATAATGATGATGAAATGATTGATTTGGATAAATACTGACTACCTTGGAACTAATTTTTGACTTATCGAGAAGTGGTCTATTCTATCCTCGATAGAGTTTACAGCACTTTTGGATTTAAGGAATATATCCAATAACTTATATCTTACTTAAGGAATACGGAAGAATGCAAGTTTCCAATATGGTTTTTATGGTTATTCAAGCTATTACCATATTTCAAGAGGATACATGATGAAGTTATTCACATGTTTGGAATGTGAATTTTAGAGCTTCTTCTTGTTAATTAAGGGTTAATGATAAGTTCATCATGGAAATTTAGAGACCTTCATTATAATGTGTTGAATCATAATATTTTGGAATTTTTAACCATTTAGGAAATGGTTTAAGTTGATCATTGTATGGGGTTTTAGAGTTTAATGTCACTACATGATGGTTTGATTATTCTTCCTTGGCCATGTTGTCCAATTAGAAAGCGTTGTTTTGTAGTAACCGATGCATTTCCATTTCCACTTATTAATAGGATATTTTAACCATATTCTTGATGTGGGTTTCCCATCAAGAAATTTTCAATTATCTACCATTAACTTTCAAAGTTTGATTTCAAATTTTGAGGACGAAATTTTTTGTGAGGGGAAAATGTAACACTCCAAGAATTTACAAATAGATTTAATATAGAATTCATGAAACACTGAGTCTCTAAAAAACACCACTTTGTTATAACCTAGTCATGTAAACATAAATTTTACACCTCTGTGATTTGAATTTCAAAAAACTGACATACACGGTTGCGTTCAGTAAGATATTTAGAGTCTGATAAGACAAACTTAATTTTTGATGAATAGTAACATATCCTTATAAATTATAATGAATAGTAATGAATATTAAATCATCCAAAAAAATAGAAACTTCACCCATTAATGTATAACTACAATTTTTACATCTTAAAAGTGAAAAAATGATCATGGTATAAGTATTGGTATTTCTGCATGTCATAAATATTTTAATTAAGATTTTATGATTAAATTTAATAATTTAAAATGGAAATTTATTTTCATAAAATGTATTCATAAATTTTTAATTTATTGCCTTATGGTTATAAGATAATTTTATGGGACCTTGATTAATTCCTCAATGTGTTATAAAACGAGTTATAGTTTTAATGTTGTTTTCTTCAAATAAATTATGATTTTATTTAAAAATTAAATTAAAAATATTTAGAAAATTATTTTCAAAAAAAAGAGTTCATTTCTAAATTCTACACATCAAAAAATGGTTAGGGTGAATTTTTTGGATTTTTCTGAAATTCCTGAATTTTTTATGAATAGTGAAATGTGGTAAAATACCATATATTCAAATTATCAGTTAAATATATTATTTATTAAATCATAAGTGATGTAAGCCCAGTTGGTTTGAACTCACATTTCATTATTACTATTTTGGGTCACATGAATTAAGATTATTCATAGTATTGATAAAAAATATTATAATAATGATTAAAATAATGTAAAATACCTCCTCTCTTCCACTATAAAAATCCCCCATCACTCCCTCTTATCTTCACTCTTCTAAGACTTGATATCCTTAAATTTCTGACCAAATACCCTTCTCTAGTCACTCCTCACATCCAAGAATCTCTTGGTCTTTCCAAAAGACCAAAATCTCTTCCCTTTAAGAGATTCTCAAGGATGTGGATTCAAGAGGTAAATTCACATTTTATTTCTTTCATTTTCATTTCAAGTTCCTTTCTATTGTTATCTTCTCCACACCTCCTCTATCAAAATGACCATGATACCTCTATTATCATATATATACTGACATTATATCATGTCAATGGAATAATCATCATCAATATTCTTACTCTCTCTATTTTATTTTATAAACGAAATTATCATTCATGAGGTTCCAATTTACAACCTTCGTGGATGACGAATTTTCGTTCTTCAATTTCTCCTTAATTACTGGTCATTAAACCATTTTTACGGTTTAACCAGACTATAATATATTTATTATAACCTATTTAATATTCATGAACCATTATACATACATATTATTAAATCATATGACCAAACTAGTTCCTAATAATCAAAAATACCGCTAAAATAATCTAAGTGAATGTCATTAATATTTCACCTAATGATTCATCCTCATTCCATGTAATGAAATGATATAAATGACCATTAAAACTTCTGGATTTATATAAATAATATGTAATTTCAATTCTATATATTTACATCCATTCCACATGAACATCCATACTCATATACAAATATACCGATCATGAAAATCAAGGAAACGAACACTCCGGAACGACGAAATTCAATATTATAACTTATCAATAAGTACATAATGAACTTAATAAAATTATGAAAAACTAAATAAATGTCTAATACGTTCTGAATTAAGTTATTAATAAGTATAATTTCCTATTCCAAAAAGTTCAAGAGCGGAACACATTCGGATTTAAGGTAAGGGTTTCTTCATCCCACTTCCATCTTTGTGAGATATTCCATATTCACTACTATTACTTGTGTATAGTGTATGTATACTTCCCATTTATGTTTCATATCCTTAATATATTTATTATCTTGGTATTTAATGTATCATTTTATTATTATTAATTTTGGGGCATTCAAATCGATTGATTACAAAGTGATGAGGGTTTTCCACCCGAACCTCCATTTTCATTCAGGTTACTTTTATTGTCTAATTACCTCAATAAAATTCTTATGTATTGTTGTTTACTCCTCATAAATTGTGTGTGAGTGTTATATATATGTTTACCAACCAGAATCATTCCTTATTTTATGGGGAGTTACATGTTTTAAAAGGAACTTTCAGAATTTTTTCTGAAATGCAAACCCGCTTCAAGGGATCTTTTCGAATTCTTATCCATTTTCAAGTGTACATAAGAATCTGTTTTAAGCCACCATTATTTTTATAAAAACACTCATTTTATCATAAAAAAATATCTGGGATAATTTCTGGATTTAAGATAACAAACGTGTCTTTCCACTTTAAAATTCTCTTTAATACTTTTCTTAAAATGCTCTAAAATGATTTATTTCTAAAGAATCTTAAGAACTCTTTAAATTATTTCACTTCAATGGAACATCATTTATTCCTAACATATAATTTCAATGTCCTGGTATTTTATTTTCTGGGATATTCATGTTTACAAACTGATTTTATGGTGAATATAAATGATTTTCCAAAAGAACTCTTCTTCAAAATTAAAAAGGATTTTTCTCATCTCACATTAACTTTTATGATATATATGCCTTTTTCACCACTTATTTATTTCTTGTGTTGTATGTACTACCATTTGTTATATCATATCAAGAGTCTCCTTATTCTCATGATATTCTAAGGGATTATGGTTTGAATGTTTCAAGGTGGTATGGGACACTTTGGAATGTTTAAGGATTATTTCTTCAAGGATTTTTCAATGGTCTCATTTAAAAGTATCCTTATCTATGTCAACATACTTTGTTAAATCTTTTACTTCATTAAGGTTTATCTCCTAAGATATCATCCACTATTTTTTATTTAATTTTTTATGATTAGTTTGACTGTGGATGTGCTATATTGAAACCATTCACCATATTACTCTGAATGGTTAGTGTTTATGATTAATGATTGGGGAAAGTTATTTATATTTCATATGTTAGTTTCAATATGAATGTTTATATTGTTTATGTTTATCCCCATTCATAAGAGGAATGCATTGGACATAGTAAGTGTCGGGTTGAGACCGCTATAGCCCCTCGGTGCATCGGTAGGTCTCATGAGACAAATTACGGTCTTGGCACAAGGCCTTGACAAAATGATTATTTATGGTTTTCGCATGAGGCCTAGACGGTATGGTTATGATGTCTCGCACTATGCATTCCCTCATTATGAAAATAGTATTTATGGTTCATGTGGTTATTTGACTAGTAGAATACCCATGATTATGGCATTATTTATTCAGCTCTTATTCTTGCCATAAGGTGTTCAAGTTTTTGTTAAAGGTATATGTTTTTATTTATTCAACATGTCTAATGTTTATGTTATGATATCTTCTATTGTATTGTTTTCCCTTACTGAACGTTTGATCTCACCCATTTATTATGTTTCATTTTCTTGGGACATGAATAAGTTTATTATGAATGACCTGTAGGGATAAACTTAGAGTTGTGGATGTTCCCATTAAAACTTATATGTTGTATTTATTTTCAAGTTGTAATGTTGAACTTATGTATGTATATGTCTTTCCAAAACTACTAAACTACTTGGTCCTTTTAGATTTGATTCATTGTAATCATGTCAATGTATTAAAATAATGCACTGGATTCAGTCTTATGGGATTGGGCATTACATATGATATATGTGCAATTGATTGATAAATGAGTATTGGACATGGACTGACGCTCCAAATACCCATATAATGTAAAAGTGCATGCATGTGAATATTGTATAGGATAGGGACTGATGCTCCAAATACCCATGGGGTGTGGGACACAGACTGACACTCCAAATACCCAGAGGGTGCTAGACATGACATTTTATTCCCATAAGATTGGCATTGCACTATGGTTCCAAGTAGCCTTGATAGAGAATTGAAATGAAATGGATAATGAAATCATGTTTGTTAAATGAATTTTGAATTGATATATGACATGGTTTAGACTCCATCATGGGCCGAAACAGGTATTGAGGTTCGGGTGTCCTCAGGAACCTGGGGGTTTATGTGGTTAAATAAAGAATAATTGATAATATGATAACTGTTTACTTATGCATAGTACATATTTATTTATAAAAAATTATAAACTATTATTGATTAGATATTGTTTTAGAAACTATTGGTGGTGACCTACTAAGCTGTACTCACTCCCTATTTGGGCTGCCTGATCGGTACCCGAATAGATTTTGTGGTTCCAAGATAGGTTAAGGGCAAATAGGTGTTATAGGGGTTTTCTTTTCTTTTTCTTTTGTCTTATTGTTTGGGAAAGGTAGATTGGAGACTATGAAGAGTCAATCCTTGTTTATAAGCTTGTGCATGGGAGTTGTAAACCCATGTATGGGGGAAAATCCAAGTACCCAGGGAGGTATTGTTGTTATTGGTATGTGTTTTTACAGTTGAATATTATTTCACCTTGGGTAATGCACTTTTTGTGTGATGTGATTATTGTTTCAGATATTTATTGAGATTTTCTATGTTATAACTCATGGACCAATAAGGAACGAGATTTGAGTATACATGCATCATTTTAGGCACTCAATATTATTTTGTGACATGCATCATTTTAGGCACACATAGGAAAATGAGTTTTGGGTAAGTTGTTGAACTTGAATTGTTTTTTCCTTGCTTGTGAAATTGAATTGAAAATGGTCCTGATATGAAATTGGAATATGGTAAAATAATGAAAAATGTGAATAAATGGGTGTCTAATGGAATGAGAAACTTGAATAATGAGAATGTGTTTACCCTTATTAACCAGGACCTAGGTGTAGGATGGTTAAAGGTAGTGATAGCACTTTATTTTTTACTGTGTGGAAAGGTTTGGGGAAAATAATTGTTGTGACTTTTTGTGATTTTCCTCTTATGTAAATGTGTTAAAGTTGTGTTATGATTCCTAAGACGTGTGTTGGGAATTGTAGAGATATGCCTCCATGACGACACTTGTTGAGAGGACAACAGGAGGATATGACTGTAGGTGCTCCACTGGTAGTAGAACCTGAGGCACCAATAGTTATGGTTGAGGAAGTAGGGGGGGTAGTTATGAGAGAACTTTTTTCACGTCATGCAATTCATGGAAAGAGACCTGAGGTGAGTTGTGAAAAGCATGTCTGATCTAACGAGGGAGTTCTAGTTGCAGCACCCTCCAATGTTTACTAGAGAGGGTGGGCCTGAGGCGGTAGAGTTTTGGATGGAATCCATCCAGACTATACTTGATCACTTGGATACTCCTACTGAGAAGAGAGTCAAGCTGGATACTAACATGTTGTGTGGTCAAGCAAAAAAATGGTGGGACATCCGAACTTGGGATAGACAACTGGAGAAACTATGGAGTGAAAGTACTTTCAGGAGAAGTTCTTGGAACACTTTTATCCAGACACACTAAAACAAGAGAGAGCGGGTGAGTTCATGTGATTGACTCAAGGGAGTATGTCTATAATGGACTGTGTTAGATGATTTATAGATTTTCACCACTTTTCTCCAGTGTTGGCAGTGGATGAGGCTACTTCAGCAAAATGGTTTCAGGATGGACTTAAGTGTGAAATTAAGTCCCAGGTGAATATCTTCAGGATGAAGAAGTTTTTAGAAGTGGTAAATCAGGCTCTCATCTTAGAGGGGAACCTGAAAGAGGCTTCTAATGGCGGAAATGTGGTTTCTGATGGACGATCAGGAGGTGCAACTTTCGAGAGAAGGAAGCATCATTATGAGAACTTTTTCCAAAGCAGTGGGAAGAAGAGTGGTTATACAGATGGATCAATTACTTAGGATCTTACCTGAGTACTTTTCCACTAGTGCGATAGGTCGGACCACTTTCGTAAACATTGTCCCCAACCACTGGTAGAGTGATGAGCTTGCGGCAATATGAGACATCTACAGAGGTTATGTAGGAACCTGTGGCAGACTATTAGTGATGGAGTATCTAGATGAAACAAGAGTTTGGGAAGGGGGTATTATGCACCATATTTGTCTGGTAGTTGGAGTTCTACTGGCAGAGACGGTAGAGGCAGTGGATGTGGTGCTTCTAGGCAAGAGCACCCATCTCAGTCAAGTAGTGCATCTCAGGGGAATCAAAATTCATCACAAGGAAGAGGGGCAGGACAGTTACATGGAGTCCATCCTACACTTGTGGATAGTGAGGCTAGACCATTGACATTGAGAGGTATTATTCATATAGCTTCTATATTACCAAGTGCCTTATTTGATACTAATGTCTCTCGTTCCTTTATATTGAAAAAACTTTTTAATGTTTTGAGTTAGGTGGTGGAGTTCATGAGTGGGGTTGTGATGATAGATACACCGTTGGGAGTACGATCTAGAGACATATGTTTGTGCAAGGGGTGTTCTCTTGAGATCGGGGAGTACCATTTTATCTGAGATCTTTATAACCTTGACATGTCAGGATTTGACCTAATAATAGGTATGGACTGGCTAGTCGCATACCGAGCCCATATTGATTGTTATCGAATGAGAGTGACTTTTACATCTCCTAAGGGTGACCATTACATTCACTATGGAGAGCGGAATATATAGGCAGGTCGAGTGGGGCCAATCACTCAGCAACTAGGAGAGCTCACAGCCGAGGTTGCAAGTCTATTGTTGGATGACAAAGATGTAAAGCATGGTGTCTTCCCACTAGTAGTGGATCAGTTTTAGGATATTTTTTCTAAAGACTTATTAGGGCTTCCACTGGAGAGAGATGTGTAATTTACTGTTGATCTCGTGTTGGGAGATGATCCAGTTTCAATTCCACCATACCGAATGGCACCGACGGAGCTTCAAGAGCTCAAGACTCAGCTGTAGGGGTTAGAGGATAAGGGATTTATCCATACGAATATGTCCCCTTTGGATTCTCTAGTGTTGATTTCAAGGACGAGTGATGAGATTTTGGGCTTATTTGTTGATTACCGTAAGTTAAAACAGATGACTACGGAGAACCGGTATCCACTTCCATGTATCGATGATCTTTTTGACCAGTTGAGGGGAGTTTGTGTCTTTTCCAAGATTGACTTGAGATCGAGGTATCGTCAGTTGAGAGTTCAAACTTCTGATATACCGAGGACTACTTTCAGAAGCAGGTATGGCCTTTATGAGTTCTTCATAATTTCATTTGGGTTGATGAACGCACCAATAGTGTTTATGGTCTTGATGAATAGAATCTTCCATCCGTACATAGATCGGTTTGTGGTAATGTTTATGGATGACATCTTGGTGTACTCCAAGACTCATGACGATCATACCCAACACCTTAACATCATCCTGAGTACACTAAAAGAGCATCAGCTATACACCAAGCTATCTAAGTGTTAGTTTTGGTTCGATTAGGTACACTTCTTGGGTCACATAATCTTGGAGGAAGGTGTGTATGTGGACCTAGAGATAACCATATAGTTATGTCTTGGGAGAATCCCAAGAACGTTTTCAATATTCGTGGATTTCTGGGGTTAGCTAGATATTATCGAAGGTTCATCCAGGACTTTTCCCTATTAGTAGTTCCACTTATGGGATCGACCAAGAAGGGGATAAAGTTTGAGTGGTCGGAAGCATGTGATAATTCCTTCTAAGAGCTAAAGAAGTGTTTGACATTGACATAGATCTTGGTCCTACCCAATCCATGAGAGGAGTATACGGTGTATTGTGATTCTTCTGGGATCAAACTTGGAGTTGTGTTAATGAAAGGAGATCGAGTAGTGGCATATGGGTCTTGATAGTTGAGGCCACATGAAAGGAATTACCCTATACATGACCTCGAGTTAGCAATAGTGGTTTATGCTTTGAATTTTTGGTGGCATTATCTGTTGGAAGAAAATTTTATTATGTACGCAAATCATAAGAGCTTTAAGTATATCTTTTCACAGCGAGACTTGAATCTATGGCAGTGGAGATGGGTTGATTATATGCATTCATTTGATTTTGAACTAGCATATATTCCTGGGAAAGCAAACAGTGTGGCTGACACTTTGAGTAGGAAGACTCAGACTCAGGCAGTTCAGGAGTCTAGTGATGAGTGGAAAATGATGACTCTACTGGTGGAGATGCATGTTGTAGTTCAGGAGAGCCAGGTGAAAATGACTCTTGTATTAGTTTTAGTGGATTATATACTTTTAAGATAGATTAGAGATAGGCAGTATGATGATCCAAAGTGTTTGACCATGAGGGAAAGCCTTGAATGTGGGTAGTCACCTTCCGATTAGAGCATAGATGAGGATGAGATCATCTATATCAAGAATCAAGTTGTTGTGCCTATGAGCATGCGATAAGAGTTAATGCAGGAATTTCATGCCTCAAAATGGGTAGTGAATCCAGGTGTGACCAAAATTTACCATGACCTATGACGACATTTTTGGTGGCCAGGTATGAAAAAGGAAATATGAGAGTTTGTGACATGATGTCACACCTATCATCAGGTGAAGGCCAAGCATCAACGGCCTAGAGGTTTACTACCGTCGTTGCCCATTCCATAGTGAAATTGGGATGACATGACTATGGACCTTGTGGTGGGTCTATCGAGGACACCTCGAAATAATGATACTATTTGGGTTGTTGTAGACCGTTTGACAAAGGTAGCTTGTTTCTTGCCAATACAGGAGAATTTCTCAGTAGAGTAGTTGGAAGAACTATATGTTTGAGAGATAGTTTGTCTGCATAAGGTGCCACAGACTATAGTTTCATATCGTGATTCACGCTTTACTTCGCTCTTCTGGAAGGGATTACAAAAGTCACTTGGTACACAGGTTTTATTGAGTACGACTTTTCACCCACAAACAAATGAGCAGTCAGATCGTACTATACAAGTACTTGAGGATATGCTACGAGCATGTGTTCTTAAATTTGGTGGGTCATGGGAGAACCACCTAATTTTAGTGGAGTTCGTCTATAACAACAATTATCAAGCAACGATGCAGATGGAACCATATGAGGCTCTTTATGGTAGGCCATGAAGATCACCACTATACTAGATGGAGGTAGGTGAGTCGTGCAGGAGACGTCAGAGCAGGTGCAGCTGATTCGGAAACGTATGGCTACGACTCAGAGTAGACAGAAGTTGTATGTCGATAGATGTCGACGACCCCTAGAGTTTACAGAGGGTGATTGTGTATTCCTTAAAGTGTCACCTAGGTTGGGTCATCGCAAGATACAAAGGAAGGGTAAGCTAGCACCTAGGTTTGTTAGAATGTTTGAGGTTGTGTAAAGAATTGGGCTGATGGTGTACCAATTAGCATTTCCACAGAGATACAGTGTTATGCACGATGTTTTCAATGTATCACAACTACGGTGGTATCACCCTAACCATTCTCATGTGATTGACATGGATGATGTTGAGTTTGAGATAAATGCATCATTTGTGGAGCATCTGATACGTGTGTTGGATCGCAGTGAGAAAGTGTTACAGGGAAAGATCGTACTGATAGTTCGTGTATTGTGGCAATATGGATGCGTGTATGAGGAAACATGGGAAATGGAAGCAGATATACAGGCCCAGTGGCCCGATCTTTTTGAATCAGAATCTTAGAGGTGTTTGGGAGTGCATTTTGAGGATGAGTTGTTATAAGGTGGGGAGATTGTAAGATCCTGACCTCTTCTGGATATGTCTTGGACTCGTTTACAGGTACTCTTTTGCCTTATGATGAGTGATTTTCTTTTTAGTTTTACCTTGGGTTGTGCTTGGGTTGAAATTTGAGAAAAATAGAAGGAAATAAGGCAGTGCATGGTTGGTGCATGGTTTTCCCTAACTGTGCACCCTAGCCCAGCAAATCGTGCGACCCTGGACAGTGGGGATTTGTATGGTTGGCACACGGCTTGTTAAACTGTGTTCCCTCCTAGGAGTAACCGTGAACCCCATATAAAAGAGGCGCATAGTTTAGGCGCATGGTTAGGATAAATCGTGTGCCCCTGCCCAGCAAACTGTGCTCGAATTTTATTTCCACATGAAATTTAGTTTTTTAATCACCTGAACCCCCGAAACTCACCCTATTCGACCCAAAATCATAACAACTCGATTTCTCTCGATTTCAAAACCTCTCAAATAGATTTCAAGCCTTCCCAAACTATGTTCTTCATGATTCGAAGCTCAGATCGAAGATTTGCACCCCTCCTGATAAGAGAATCCTATCCCTCTTGGTTTCTCATTCTTCCTTCCTTTCTTCTACTATTCTTTTGGTGGTTTTTCTTCCTATTTTGGGATAGATATAGATCTATTATTGTGGGTATATATCTAGTATTATAGATCTAGATCTAGATTAGAGAGATCCTGATTTATTTGATCTTGACTTAGATTTTAGATTCGTATCACATTCAATGTCGTTGTGTCGCTCAATTTTTGGGGATTTCCATTGGGCGATTGTTCATCGATGAATCAAGGCAGGTGGTCTAAGATTCAAATCTCATATTCATGATTTTGATTATGTGTATGCAAATTGTAGAATTGCTAGAGTTATTTGGAAATTGAATTTCCTAATTGAATTAATTATTTTGGTGAATTAATTAGTGAAGGAATTATGAAATTATGGGATTGGGGATAATTAATTGTTAAATTAATTATGAGATATTGGAATTATTGAAATGGATTTAATTAATAAAATGGCTATGATTAATTAATTTTAAAATTAATTAATGGTATGAGTGTGATTAATTAATTTTTTGGATTAATTAATGGGATTATTATGATAAGAGGATTAATGTTGATTGATCTTGATTGATGTGATATTTTGATATTGTGATATATGTGATATATGTGCAATTGATTGATAAACGGATGTGGAACACGGACTAACACTCCAAATACCCATAGAATGTAAAATTGCATGCATGTGAATATTATTTGGGATAAGGACTAATGCTCTAAATACACATGGGGTGTGGGACATGGACTGACGCTCTAAATACCCACAGAGTGCTAGACATGATGTTCTATGCCCATAAGATTGGCATTGGACTATGGTTCCAAGTAGGCATGATAGAGAATTGAAATGAAATGGATAATGAAAGATCATTTGTTAAATGAATTGTGAATTGATATGTGACATGGTTCAAACTCCAACACGATCTGAAGCAGGTATTGAGGTTCGGGTGTCCTCAAGAACCTGGGGGTTTATGTGGTTAAATAAAGAATAATTGATAATGTGATAATTATTTACTTATACATAGTTCTTATTTATTTATACAATTGCATACAGTGTTATTAACTTAATATTGTTTTAGACATCATTGGTGGTGACCTACTGAGTTGTACTCACACCCTACTCGGGCTACCTGATCTTTACCTGAATAGATTTTGTGGTTGCATGAAAGGTTAAGGGCAAAGACCATATGTTAGATAGATGATTTGGGATGAAGCATGGATGAGGGAACTGGACAAGATGCGGGACCCACTTGGGGGAGTCGTCGATGTCTATTTTGGGTTTGCATTGAGACACTTGGCACATACTTTAGCATGTCATCTCTACTGCTTTAGTTTTGATTTTGTATTTTTAGTTTTGGTCATCTTGTGATATTGGTACTGTTCTGTTTATGGTTATATGTTATTCACTTATTGTTTCTGATTTTTTGCTAGTGTTTTACTCTGATAAAAGAGGGTATAGTCTCTCCATGATCAATATATCAAACCCTCGCTGCTAGTTGGAAACCTTTAGCATTCGGGGAGGCACGTCTGGGGTCATGTGGCGATCTGGCTTGGTGCATTAGTGAGTGGCACCCAATTCGGGACATTACATAAGATGAATCTATGAGAAGACACATTTGTAATCACAACCCAAGTCAACACCCAACAATCACTAGAATAGATGTAATCTTTTGTTTTGGTATGTAACATACCTAGATCAAAACCCATCTGTATAACCCAAGTTGGGTAAATACATGACCTCAACTGCGCCTCAATGTATGCTAGAAGCTACTGACTACTAGGAAGAATTCGATATTAACTCATTGGGAGACTATACACTTACTAAAATCCAAGAAAATAAAAAAAATCATATAAACATCTATAAAAATTATAAGACATTAGATTGCCTCATGCATAATTAAAATAATATTCATTCCATTATAACAACAATATTGTACAATAGAAAAATGAACCCTTTCATGGAATATAGTTGAATATCCCAATGATCTCCCTAGGGGAAAATCCAATAAGAGATATATCAGTAGAAATGGAAATAAAATAAAGAGGTGAGACATCGATACATGCCAACATTCTTTCATTTGAAGTATTTGCACAACCCAGTCAAAAATATCTTGCTCACTCACCTATGCTAGGTCTTATATCCTAGCCTACATTCCAACTTAAGGTATGCATATCCTCTAAGGTGTATGTAAAATGAGAGAAAATAAAAAAATTTAGGCCAATACCAAAGTTATCCCTAATATATCCTATGATATGTGTTCATCCATGTATAGTATCATATGAAAAAAAATAAACAAACACAACACATGTAGCATCATTATGTACTCGAGAAGCCACCCTGATGGTTAACACGTACCTACTTTGACTAGAGCCAATTTTTTAAAGTCTCCCAAGGTTTGACCACATCAAAGAATCACCATAAAATAGTTGGTCCTCTAGGTTAGATAGAGTTTCTAACATATTATTATTCTCTTGGTTCTGGTATCGCCTCAAAATATTGAGTTGGCCTAACACATAACACCACAATAGTGAATGGAGTGTCTCTTATCTCAATAGTGAATGATATATCACTTGTGAATCGGATATCATCTATCTTAATTAGCATTAACAAATACCCCATTTCAATGGCTAATGAAATATTACCTACAATGAATGGAGTCTCGCAAGTTATTAAACAAGGAATTTGAGAATGGGATATCACTAATCCTGGATAAAGTAGTAGTGAACGGGTTATTAATTATGCTTAATGGGTTACCACTGATTATAAAAAAAAGTATAAATGAATGGGTTATAACCTTTGGTGAATAGGATTTCGCTAATCATAAATAAAGACAATGGTGAGTAGGTTATCAACGGTTAACAACCAATGCAATGGTGAACGAGTTCTCACAAATCCTACAGGTGAACAGAATATCATCTCTTAGTGGTGAGAAAACTATCTTCGATATAGAGTAGAAAACACTCTACTAAAAATAAATATTTTAAGTATATAAGTAGTACATTCGTAGGAATACTCTTGAAGATTCTGGATAGCATGTCAACTACATTATAATTCCCCCTTAGTAATATGTGTATCATTTAAAAAAATAAACATCATGATAATCATAATCATAATCATGGGTATCACCCTTCATGTATCATATCCCTCAATTGTAACCCATTACACCTTGTATAGAATACATCCCGACATATCTAATGTAACGTCCCGGTTCCGGAAGCAACCCCAAGGCACCCCGTACCTGGTTGGTCACATGGTCTCAAGCGCATTTCCCCGAACGTCAAAGGCTGGCGACTAGCAGCGAGGGCCTTGGGTGTGATAGTGAGGAAACTATGCCCTCATTGTCAGAGTACACAATGGAAGAGGAACAAATATACAATAGTGGAGACAATAAATATCCAACAACAATAAACAGCGACAGACTGGGATAATAACAACTATAGCACATATATATAAAATGATGCATGGTATATATGTCTAGGAAAACAGCCAAACAGGTCACAATGTTGAATACAACTAGTACTAAAGCAAAGTACAAAAGAAACAGATAAACAGCTCCTCAGCATCGCAAGTCTGAGCTTGGTCTCATGCTCTCCAACTTCACAGCAAGTCAAGTACCTGAAGTAGAAGGGTGGTTGGCCTTGTTTATACCTGCAATAATATAATCTGTTTGGGTCCAAAAGCATAGCCCAAATAGGGTGTGAGACGAATCTCAGTAGGAAACTACCACAAGATTTATGCCTAACAGTCAGTGAATATATGGCAGGTAAAAGTGCAGAAAGCAGTAAACAAGGAAAGCACTAAGCAGTAAACAATCCACAGTTTAAGCATTCAAAACACCACACAGCATGCAACAACAAAACAGATAACACAACAGGTAACCCTCTGGGAAGTACCCACATCCTATCCCTTCTGGTCCTACCTATAAAGTACAAGCAACCCTTTGGGCAGCACCCACAATCTCACCCCTCTAGTTCATCTAAAGTACAGATTTTCTGAGGAAGCATTCACCGTCAATTCCCCCTATAGTCTCATATCGTACTGAAGGCGCTCTGAGGAAGCACTCAACGTCAATTTAACC
Source organism: Viscum album (assembly GCA_963277665.1). Lineage (NCBI taxonomy): Eukaryota > Viridiplantae > Streptophyta > Magnoliopsida > Santalales > Viscaceae > Viscum > Viscum album. The sequence continues at coordinate 929,960,885 of OY728143.1, read as the reverse complement.
ATCCATAACCAGATCCTCTGGATTTATGAAATACTGGAAAGCATTTGTAAGAACTGAAATAGTAATCAATAAACTCCTCAGTGCAAAAGATCATTCCACAAATTCATAAATCAATTAATACCAAAATTCCAATTCCAACTTTAAGATATTTATTTTAAAGAACAAAAGATTAAGATCGTGAAATAATTCAATATTCAACATCCACAAATTCATTTCCAAACCACAAAAATCATTTTCAAAAATTGTTCAACAAAATAATTTAAAATTGAAAATCAGAACTAATATCATTCAAACACAGAAAATTCTATATTTTCACAAAAATATATCAATTTTCCATTTAAGCCACAATGAACCAGATTCAAATATTCAATCAATAAACAAACAATTTGAGAATAAAAATGATAAAAATGAGTAAAAAATGATATGTGGCACACACATAAAATAGAGTCACATCAAATTCTCTCACACTAATACATTAGTTATCCTCAAGTAATAAGAAAACATATCTAGCAAGATAAAATTTAAGGACAAAATGAATTCAGATTGCATAATGTCGGACCCCATTTAAGTATAATGGGTGCTTCCGAGTCCCACATCGGTCTTTTCCTCTTTGTAATTATTTTTACTCATCTATAAAAAGAATGCATTTGCCTCACATTGAGGTAAGACAATTCATCATCAACATGGTATCAGAGAGAAATTAATCTCGAGCCCTCCCTCCCCTGCGGATTCCCGGTTCTGTCCGGCCCCGCCTCTCTCCTCCTCCCGGTTCTGTCCGGTGTGATCACCCACTCGGGTCTGCCCTACGTGGTCACCCCCCTCCCCTCCGCTGCTCCTCCCGATTGCGCAGGCCTTCCCTCCTGATGGACCTCCCCCTGTCGGCGTCTCCTTCAGCCGCGGAGCCCTGCCCTTCCGGCGATTCTCCCCTCCAGCGCTACTCCTACCTAACGGCCTCCCTCCCGACCTCACGTCCCGTCGTGACCCCCGATCGCGGCCTATCTCCCGGCTCCCGCTGCGCCTGCCTCCTCAGCGGCTCCCGCCTTCCCCGGCGGTCTTTCCGACTCCCGCAACTACCCGAAACAGCTCCTGCTTCTCCAGGCGAGCGATACGGTCGGCTCTGCCTCTCCTGCAACTGCCCGCAACAGCTCCCGCTTCTCCAGGCGAGCGATCCGGTCGGCTCCGCCTCTCCCGCTACGCACGAACCGCGCTTCCCAGGCGGTCCTCCTGTGCGCGCAGCACCTCCCGCGGATCCCCCGGCAGCCCACCCTCGTGTCGGCGCCGCTTCCTCGAGCGCTGGCCCCACCCTCCCCGGCGGCTACGTCCCGGACGACTCCCAGAGCCGGCGGCCTCCCTTCCCCGGCGGCCTCCCTTCCCCAGCGGCTCCATCCCGACAGGCTCCCTTCCCCGGCGGCTCCATCCCAGCAGGCCTCCCTTCCCCGGCAGGCTCCCTACGCCGGCAGGCTCCCTGCACCGGCGGCCTCCCTGCGCCGGCGGCCTCCCTTCCCCAGCAAGTTCGGTCGGCCTCAGCTCTCGGCAACCCCGCGCCATACGGCGCCCTTCCAGCGGTCTCTCGGCCTCTTCCGAAATCTCCCATTCTGCCGGCACCCGCTCTTCGGGCGTCCGTCCAGCACTGAATGACAAATTCAATAGCAACTTCCGCAGACCTACCGTCGATGGCCGCCTCGGTCCTGCCTCCTCTTATTACCACCTCCACCCGCTTGGTCGATGAGCGCCTCGACTCCACAAATTTCTCCGTCTGGCGGAAGATCGTGCTCATGTCTCTCACCGGCATGGACCTCGATTCCCATCTTGAGGATCCACCACCTCTACCTTCTGATCCAAAATATCGTCCGTGGAAGCTTGCCGACAGTAAAATCTTTGCCTTGTTGGTCAATTCAATGGACCGCTCTGTCAAAGACGTCACCCGGACAGCCAACACAGTCAAGGAACTCTGTGATTCCTTTACGCTCATGTACTCCGAGACCAATAATTTGGCTCAGGTATCTGATCTTCTTCGGTGGTTGTCCCTCCTCCGCCAGCAAGCTCGCTCATTTCCCACATACTTCATGGAATGGAAGGCTCTACGAGACGAACTTCTTGAGCTTTGGCCCATTCCACAAACACCTGCGGAAGCCTTAGCCCAGCGGGACCAGCTCTGTCTTTTCAGCCCCCATGGTCTCGACCCGGAATATGCGACGACGGCTACAGAAATGCTAGTCAGCCCCTCGTCTCTCGATATTTCGTAGGTCTATCATCGCCTTGGGAAGGCTCATCGAACCCTTGCCTCACCCGTCCCTAGCCTTGATCACACTGCTCTCCTGAGTCGTGGTGGTGGTCGCCCTACCGGCACTCGTGGACGCGGCCGTGGAGACAGCCGCCCTCGCCCACTCTGTCAGCACTGTGGCAAGCTCGGCCACCTGGTTGACTGTTGTTGGGTCCTTCATGGCTATCCCGCTCCGCACCCACAACAGGGCCAGACTGCGGTCCAAGATGCATCCCCGCCAGTTGCCGCTCTTCCTTCATCTTTGGATCTCTCCATGGCTGAGATCCAGAGGATTCACGATCATAGGACCACCTCTCGCCTGGGCTCTTCATCATCATCTCTTGCCCACTCAGGGGGTCCCACTGCATATGTCAGTCATCGCTCCCCAGCCTGGATGTTTGACTCAGGTGCGTCCGACCATCTTACCGGTGATGCAGGTATGCTCTCCACCTACAGTCCCTATACTGGTTCCTCGGCCATCACTGTTGCTGATGGTTCCACTCTCCCCATTGTCGGTTTTGGTACATGCTCCCTCGCCTCCTCCCTTCACCTTTCATCGGTGGCTCATGTACCACGCAGTCCGTTTAACCTGCTCTCCATTAGTAAGCTGATCAAGGATTTCAATTGTACTGATATCTTTACCTCGTCTTCTGTTATGTTTCAGGAGTGAACGACGAACCGGAAATTTGGTAGAGGCCAGCTTCGAGATGGGCTGTACATGTTCGATGTCCCGACATTCGTCACCTGCACGTCTGTCTCTGCTCATACCTTGGACCTCCATTCTCGGTTGGGTCACCCCTCCGCCTCCACTCTTCATCAGCTCTATCCAGATATGAGTCAACATTTATCTTTTCATTGTGAGTCTTGTACCTTTGCGAAACACCATCGCACTTCATATTTTCCTCGCCTTGACATACGGGCTGTCAAACCCTTTGATTTGGTTCATTCCGATGTATGGGGTCCCTGTGCCACCTCGAGTCAATCAGAACTAATATCATTCAAACACAGAAAATTCTATATTTTCACAAAAATATATCAATTTTTCATTTAAGCCACAATGAACCAAATTCAAATATTCAATCAATAAACAAACAATTTGAGAATAAAAATGATAAAAATGAGTGAAAAATGATATGTGGCACACACATAAAATGGAGTCACATCAAATTCTCCCACACTAATACATTAGTTATCCTCAAGTAATAAGAAAACATATCTAGCAAGATAAAATTTAAGGACAAAATGAATTCAGATTGCATAACAATGGAAAATTTTAAAATGATCAAATCTCAAGGGAATTCAAGAAGTGAAAGCGAATTATCATTCTTTTAACCAAAATGCAATGACTAAATCCAGTTTCTAATTTTTGAAAATAATGATCAAAGCAGAGAGATGATGAGAATTGAAAGCCTAAACTCCTCTTTTCGAGATCCCTTCGTAATTACCTTTTCACCATGTTTGAGCACTCACACAATAATTTACTCCAACACTTTATTTTGATGACTGAATTCAATTTACAGTCATTGATTAAAAATGATTTTACCTCAAATTCCAACAATTAATTGCATCGCAGCTCCTCTTAAGCTTAGCAAGAAGTGAGATTAATCACCCCTTGGATCCGCTATTTTTTTTTTCTTTTTTCTTTTTTTAACAGAGTTCACCCAGTGTAAAAAGGAGAAATGATATAAGAAAAATATTTAATCCACAACCAACCAAGATATGAAACCTCTCACACCTAACTCAAATGATCAACACACTGCCTTTATCTCAAGAGGCTCATAGACTTCTCCAATGAAATTGGGAACACTCGTCTTTTCCTTACAAACAGTTCAATCAAAAGAATAAGTAGAGTATTGGTTGATCAAGGATAATTCGTCATCATTTTTATATATCTTTTAAACACGCACAGCTCAAATCATGGTTCAAAGTTTATTCTTCAAGGTTTCTCAAAAATCCGAATTTGAAAGAAAAAAAACTCTCATCAAACATCTCCGATTCAATTTGAAAATATGAAACGTACTCCTGAATTTTCACAAAAAAAAAAAAGAATATTTAGAGTATGTTATGCAATGAAAACTACCCAGTGTATTCCATGAGATAAGAAAACAATTGATTGTCCAAGAACTTGCAAGTATGCATAAGAATTTCCAGAATAAGTTCATGCTAACTATGCTAACAAATTGTTGAAGGCAGGCAATTTAAAAAGTTTTCAGGGTAATTTGAGTAGTAGAAAGACTGATACAGTGTAGAACGCAAAGATAAACCCTTCCCCAAACTTATTTTCAACATTGTCTTCATTGTTGAGTCCTAAAGATGTGTCTGAATTTGTCAAATGAATTTTCAAAAACATTTCTCATTTTAGCATAGAAAAGAGCATGTAGAAGAGATGTCACAAATAGATTCAGAATTAGACTCCTGACATATGCAAATTAAATTCAGTATGCTTTGATGAAAACAAGTAGACTGATTTAAAGGAAAGAAGTACTCTCGTGCGGTTGCATCATTGTTCCATGATTTCCTCATATGAAAATCACTCTCTTTTATCATAATGTTCAGCCCGATAGCTCCAATTACAGTACCTAAAAGAATAACAACTTTGATAATTAAGTGCAGCATTAATGTTTAAGAAATATACAACCAGTTTTTTAAGTGAAGAGACGTGAAGTTCTGAGGCCCTAAAACACTCAAACAATCATCATTGAAGCCCAGCAGTATTTTTTTTTTTTTTTAAGATGAAAATGATAGAAAAGTAACACAAAGATGAAACCAAAATTCTAAACAAACTTTAAACTAACTAACAATGAAAATCCTAACATTGAAGTCTATCCCTTCCCCATACATGAATAGTGCACTACCCGCAATATATTTCAACTTAGTATCAGAAATTAAATTCAAAACAGTGGAAAACGCATAAAAATAACTAGGCAAGAAGGAAACAACATGATCTCTCAGAGGTAAGAAGGATTCAACAGAAGGAGCTCCTCAACAGGATGCTCTTGTATATTTTCTGTGTAGAATTTCAGTTGGTTCCCATTAACCATGAATGAGGTATCTTTGGTTTCTTCTTTAGTCTACACAACACCATAAGGAAGAACTTTAGTGACTATAAAAGGTCTGGACCATTTGGATCCAAATTTACCTGAATGGATACTCAATCTAGAAATATAAACCTTCACCTTTTCACCCACTTTAGATTCTCTATTCAAGAACATTTCATCATGGAATGCCTTTGTTTTTTCCTTGTAAAGTCTTTAATTTTCATATGCATTCCTCCTGATTTCATCTAACACTTACAAAGTTTCCCTTTTTTTCTTGATAGGGACAAATTAAGACTTCGATTCTTTACAGCCCAATATGCTCTACGTTCTACCACAACGGGAGATGACATTTTCTTCCATAAACAAGCTTCAAAAGAGACGTTCTTAAAGGAGTTTTAAAATCTGTTTTATAAGCTCAAAAAGCATCATCAAGTGTCAAACTCCAATACTTCATATTTGGGTGTTTAGTCTTCTCAATGATGTTTTTTATTCCCCTTTTAGAATGTGTGGTGATTCCAATTGTTAGGTCCGAAAGGTGATGGCAGATGGTCTAGAGGGGGGATGAATAGACCATCAAAAAAATTAGAGCAATAAAGGAGCGGAAAATAAAACAATAGAGAGCACAAAGAATTTTATAGTGGTTCAATCTAATTGACTCAGTCCACTCTTCATACCCCAACCGATAGAATATGGCGCCCACTATGAAAGAGAGGGACTTTTACAACGGGAGCAATCTAAACTTAAACTTTTACAATATAATGAATCTCAACCTATGACTTTGTGAGGAGCAGCCTCAAACCTAACAACACGGTCCTTTGCGGGAACAGACAAAACCTAGGTTTTTCTACAAGGAGCGGTCTCAACCTAAGTGTATTGTTTTTTGGTCAAGTAAGCATAACCAGAAAAATACCTTTTATAAACAGTATAACTTGTGTGAGAAAGATTTAAGTGCAAACCTCTACCCAAACAAAAATGATAAAAACAATGATTACAACTGGATAAAAGCAGAAGGATTGTTGAAGATGGTGTTGGAGTTGATGCTCTAGAACCAACTCGTTTAGTACTTGATTACATGTTTTCATTATTAATGAAGCTTACTTATCACATTATTATTGTTCATCTGCAGGGCATTTGTATGTGATAATGTCCAAAGAACGTATGTCGCGTTAAAAAGCCATAGTAGTTCCCCGCTATGATGAGAACATAGAAGTGTCACGACATTATTCTTGAACCTTATTCTATAACCGAATGATATTGTGTGACGGGACACAGACAATATAGGCTATCAGGGGTAGGAAGCTCATAAGACATTGAGACAAATTCTCATAGTGTTCACCTTTGGTAATCTCCAAAATAAGAAGTTATGAGAACAGACACATTAATAAGAAATTCACATTTTCATGTGTTATTGGATATTCCTATTTGTGAACGTATGTATTGATCCTTAAACTTTAATATTATCATTAATGGATATCATGACTTGCGTACTTTGATGCATTGACGAAAATCATGAATATATATGTTCGCAGCGAAGTAGGATACGTTTGATGCGTCACAAGTGATATTGCATAAATGAATAATCCGAGAAAGGATTTATCTCTTTCATTTCTTGATGAAAGTTTATATCTCAGACCCTTTGATGGGAATGAAACCATCTAAATAAATCCATGGTCATGGTGTTCGGTGGATGAGTTTGTTTCCGAAAAATCAAATAAAGAGACATCTAGCAAATAGGTTGATGGCACCAACATGCAACCTGCTTGATTTGAGATAATGTGATAAAAGGACAATATTACACATTAAACGTTCGTCGAAGGTTGTTGTCAGAGCCCTCCGTCAAGATGAGGGAAGGGATGACAAAGTGTCGTGACCTTCCTTCTTCAAGATGAAAAGAAGATAATGACCTCTGAGTCCCGCCTCTAGTAGGTCTCGGGGTGGCGATCAACACCAAGGGTATACAAATCTCGCAAAATAAGAGACAATATCCTTTTTATAGTAACCAAGATCGGGAGATAAGATGTATCAACCTCAAAACAACTCCAATACATATATATAAAAGAAGCCAAAATTCATCCAACATGCATGTTTAAAGTAAAACTGCTAGAAATACAATGAAAAACTCCAAAGTACATACTAAAAGAACAAAGCTAGGTAGCGACACAACAACTATCCCGATGCCCGAGCTAGTAGGGTCCAGCACGGTCTGCGTAATCTCCCAAGAAACCTAAAAACAGTTTTATATACATAGGGTGACCATACAAGTATACTCGGTAGGAAAAGCCAAAGTCTCTCGTGCACAAGTGGAGAAGCATACTAATGTATACTATCCACCCCAACCTCACCAAGGTATACTATCCACCCCAACCTCACCAAGGTACACTCACCAAATAACGTCAAGTAAAGTAATATAATAAGCACATCGATGATAGGGTACCCCACACCTCTTCCCACTGGTTAACTATTCATCCCTAATGACGAACGCCCTGACGCTACCACGCTCTTCCACAAGCCCCGCCCGCACACACCTGGGCCACAACCACATCACATTCCACCCGCAAACACCTAGGCCACAACCACATCACATCCCGCCCGCAGACACCTGGGTCACAAAACCACAACCTTATCCCGAAGACACCTGGGAAAGTACAACATATCTTATTATCCCGAAGACACCTAGGAATCACACCTCGCCCGCAGACACCTAGGCCTCACAACCGCACAACCTGTCCGAAAAGTCTAGGGCTACCAATGCCTAGAAATCACAAGGAACTACATGTATATATATAGGTACCAAACACTCAGCCCAACCTATGGGTTTTCAAAACAAACCAGCCCACACAAAACTGTTATTGCTGCCACCTCTAATGCATAACCAGACAGCCAGTCGTAAACTTAATTCATAACCCCTGCCAATTCATTCAACCAATTATCGCTCTGTATTAAACAATTCGTTTAATTATTTATTTCATCCCTACCCGGGCAACTACCAAACACAGCACACCACAAGTAACATCATAACCCACACAAACTTCACAAAGTCTCTGGAAACTCTGGGCAAAAGGCCCACGCAAAGTAACACCATCCTTCTTCAAAAAATTATATCCTTCCCAAAGCATCCTCGGCAGCCCCGCTGCACTAAAAGCACCACATCCCGCAAAACAACAAAACTCAACCAGATTGCAGTCTCACTGCATAACAAGTTCATCCATTCCACAATCAACAACCTCTCAACCTGAGATTCCATTACACCACTCGTACCACCCCATACACAAAACCCACAGCAACCATCCCCAAAGTCGCAGCCCGCTGCACAAACATACCACACTATACCCACAGAGCCAACCCCCTTGTCCGCCCCTACACCCACAACCGTGCTTCCAACCGCAGCATAACAACCTCTCAACCTGAGATTCCATTACACCACTCGTACCACCCCATACACGAAACCCACAGCAACCGTCCCCAAAGTCGCAGCCCCGCTGCACAAACATACCACACTATACCCACAGAGCCAACCCCCTTGTCCGCCCCTGCACCCACAACCGTGCTTCCAACCGCAGCATCATTCAACCCACACAAGGCACTAAAACCGAACAAAACCATACACAGCACACAACCTCTCAACCTGAGATTCCATTACACCACTCGTACCACCCCATACACAAAACCCACAGCAACCGTCCCCAAAGTCGCAGCCCCGCTGCACAAACATACCACACTATACCCACAGAGCCAACCCCCTTGTCCGCTACTGCACCCACAACCGTGCTTCCAACCGCAGCATCATTCAAGCCACACAAGGCACTAAAACCGAACAAAACCATACACAGCACACAACCACACCTATCAAATAGAGTGTATTCAGATTTGACCAACACTGTTCTTTAATTCCACTTTTATAATTCAAGGGTGATCACAACACAAGTTTGATCCTAGGGCATCCATTTAATTAACCAGATATACATGATTAATTAAGTTTTCATGTTCACAGTCGTTCAATAAAAGATTAACAATAAGAATTCATGAGTCCGGTGCGCAAACAAAGACCACCAACAACCATGATTTTCAGAGGGCATACGACCAACACAATTCACAGCATGGATCAAAGATAACAGATAAAACAACACAAGCATCATCATCATCTTACCCGCCCCTTATTTATTACGAAGGTATTCAAACCCGTTATTGTAACAGGTTTGTTCATCTTCACAATACCCTTAATTTAGATTTGGATTCGACCGTATTCTCAAAGAGATATGAGTTTACCCACCCCGCATGATACACAATTAAAAGAGGGACGAAAGAATTCCTACCTCGAAAAACAGACGATCAACAACTCCTCTTTTCACCAAAACAGAGGGTCACCCAAGCAGCAGGAGACTCCAAGGGAAACTGAATCCGAAGGCCACAGCACAACACGCGACTCCGCAGGGGAAGAAAGACTTTGGGCGCACCAAGAAGAAAATGGAAACACACAGGGAAGAGAAGATCTCGGCTTAGAAGAGCCAGATCCTATATCGACAGAAGGAAACGGTTTCAAGGGCCATTAAAGTAGAATCACGGTCAAGATTACGCGGACTGACTATTTCAAAGTCCCGGGAGCATTAGGATATTAAAGATATAATTAATATCTTTTGAAACGCCTTGTAGAAACGCTCAAACAAGGTTTTAAACTCGATTTACGTCAAATAAAACGTAAGAGGGGCGAAACTGGAAAAAGCTGGAAATGACTCACTGATGGGTGAGTCACCAACGCGAGTCACCAACAGTGAATCACCAACGCCTGACTCGCCAACGCGACTCATCGACGCCTGACTCACCGACGCCTGACTCACCGACGTGAGTCACCGACGCCTGACTCACCGACGTGAGTCACTGACGCCCGACCTACTGACGCTGGGCTACCAACACCACCTACCGACGCTGGGCTACCGACACCACCTACCGACGCTGAGGCACCGACGCTGAGCTACCGACGCGAGCTACCAACACTAAGCTACCGACGCGAGCTACCGACATTGAGCTACCGACGCTAACCTACCGACGTGACCTACCGACGCTGAGTCACCAATGAGAAATCTGGAAATTTGGCAAACTTTTAAAATTAGCTACCATTGCCTCTCAGAACACCCCAAACACTGGATTTTGACAAAGTAATGGACCGGGGAGGTCCGGGCCATTACATCAGACACCTCTCAAATTATTCTTGCCCTCGAGAATTCAAAACCAAACCCAGAAGAAAGAGGGGTCCGAACAACCACCCCGTCAGATACCTCTCAAGGATAAACCACCCTGTGTTGTTCGAAAGCTGGAGTGAAACCTCAACATCCAAGAACACCTCCTCCCACATCTGCTAACCCAAACATCCACAAGATACCCCACACAAGCACCAACTGTCCGGACACATGAATTAGGGAATTTCTTCCTCCATGTCAAAATATTATCCGCTTTGGGCGGCACTGACTTGCCCGCACGGGTTTAATCGCATCTCAATTAATGCGTCTTGATTATGAATCTGGTCTCCCCCTTTTCACATGTTACGACTTCATCACACATTACGGAACAAGGAAACAACTCATCGCATAGCAAACAAGGTTCAAGCATTACATCACAAAGCAAGGCACGCAAGCAAAACTCAAAACAACTTCGGGTACTTGGCACGCATCTGCGCTTCTCGCTCCCGAGTACTCTCCTCCAGGCCACCATGCCTCCACAACACGCGAACCAAAAGAATTGTTCGTCCACACAGCACCTTCTCCCAACGATCCTGGATCTCCACTGGTCGCTCCACGAACGTTGTGTCGTCCTCGATATCCAACTCTCCCCAGTCAATGATATGGGAGTCATCGTGAAGATACCGACGAAGCTGGGAGACATGAAAGACGTCATGGATCCTCTCCAACTGCGGTGGCAATGCCAACTGGTATGTCACCTCGCCAACTCGCCCCAACACCTCGAAAGGTCCGATTAACCTGGGAGAAAGCTTGTTCCCCTCATCGAACCTCCGCTGCCCACGTCGAGGGGAAACCTTCAAAAACACGTGGTCTCCAACCTCGAACTCCAAGGGCCTCCTGCAATCGGCATACGACTTATGTCATTCTTGTGTTGCCTTCATCCTCTCACGGACAAACTGCACATTCTCAGTCGTGTTATGCACCACATCAGGTCCAAGAACAGTCGTTTCCCCAACTTTTGTCCAGCACAAAGGTGAATGACACGGTCTTTCGTATAAAGGTTCAAACGGAGCCATACTAATGGTAGAGTGATAGCTATTGTTGTAAGCGAACTCTACCAAGGGAAAATGTCGCACCCAAGAGCCACCAAAATCCAAGACGTATGCTCACAGCATGTCCTCCAACGTCTGGATGATCCTCTCTGTCTGTTCATCTGTCTGAGGGTGGAAAGCAGTGTTAGAGGCGTAACTGAGTGTCAAAAGCATGTTGCAATTCCCTCCAGACTCGCGAGATAAAGCGTGTATCCCAGTTTGAGACAATGAATCTCAGAACTTCATGCAGCGCACCACCTCATCCTCATACCTTCTCGCCAAGGCGTCCACTGCGCTCGACTCCTTAACCGCTAAGAAGTGAGTCGATTTCATCACCCGATCCACCACTACCTAGATAACATCACGACCTCCCTGAGCCCTGGATAAACCTGTGAAGAAATCCATCGAGATGTCATCCCACTTCCTCTCGGGGACATCTAGGGGCTGCAACAGTCGGGAACACGGTGCCCGACCTTCACCTGTCGGCACACTAGGCACTTTGGCACAAACTCCGCCACAGCCCGCTTCATCTCGGACCACCAAAATTGCTCTCTCAAGCCGCGGTACATCTTGGAAACTCCTGGGTGTACCGCTAAGGGTGAGTTGTGAAACTCACGGAGAACTCCCTCGCGCATCGCCACTAGGACAAACAGCCTTCCATGGAACAACATCTGATTCTGACTATCCTCCGACCATCCCTCCGAAGCATCACCCTGGTCAATGCGATCACACATCACCTCTGCCTCCGAGTCTCCCCACTGAGACTCTTCCACCTTCTACCTCAGAGATGACTGCACCGTCATCTGAAACAGACAGCCTCTGTCGTCATCCATTTCTGCATCTAAGTGCAAGGCAAACAACTCCTCCATCGCCCTCCAAGCGTCCGCAGATTCTCGAACTACCTCCTTCTGCGACTTCCTACTCAAGACATCGGCCACAACATTCCCCTTTCCTGAGGTGTAGGAGATCTCAAAATCATAGTCTTGTGATCTGTGAAGACCACAAAGCGCTCCCCAATGAGGTAATGTCGCCAAAATTTCAGCGCGAACACGACCGCTGCTAGCTCCAGATCATGGGTGGCATAATTACGTTCATGGGGACATAATTGCCTAAACCCATAAGAGATCACTCCTTGTTGCTGCATCAGCACACACCCCAAGCTTACACAGGAAGTATCGCAAAACACCTCGAACATCACCCCTTCTTTTAGCAACCTGAGCACCGGAGCACTGACCAACTTCCCCTTTAGAAACCTGAAAGCTGTCTGACACTGCTCACTCCACATAAAGGCCTTGTCTTTTCTGGTCAGAGTCGTCAACGGAGTTGCTACTCGAGAGAAATCGGGTACAAATCTCCGGTAATAATCCGTCAGACCGAGAAAACTGCGAACCTCTGCCACATTCTTGGGTGCTGCCCAAGAAACAACTGCCTCGACCTTCGACGGGTCCACTGCTACACCCTGCTGAGACACCACATGCCCAAGGAAGTGGACCTCCCGTGCCCAAAACTTGCAATTTGACAACTTTCCGTAGAGCTGGTAGCGTCGAAAGACCTCCATGATGGTCCTGAGATGCTCGGTATGCTCATCCACTGGCTTCAAGTAGACCAAAATATCATCGATGAATACGACGACGAACCGGTCCAGGAACTCACAAAAGACGGAGTTCATAAGTCCCATGAATACGACTGGTGCGTTCGTAACAACGAATGGCATAACCACGAACTCGAGGTGCTCATAACTGCACCTGAAAGCAGTCTTCAGGATATCATCCTCCTTCACCCTCAGTTGGTGATATCCAGACCACGGATCGATCTTAGAGAACCAACTTACTCCCCTTAACTGGTCGAAAAGATCGTCTATCCTCGAGAGAGGGTAACGGTTCTTGACCGTTACCTAATTCAACCTCCGGTGGTCTATACACAGCCTCAAACCACCATCTGCCTTCTTTGCAAATAAGATCGAAGCACCCCACGGCGACACACTGGGCCAGATAAAGCTCTTCTTCGTCAGATCGTCAATCTGAATCCTTAACTCTCGTAGCTCAGAAGGTGTCATCCGATAAGGAGTCATCGAAATCGGAGAAGCACCGGGCTGCAAGTCTATCTCGAACTCAACGTCACGCCGAGGGGGTAGAGTCACAACCTCCTCGAGAAAAACATCCAAGAACTCCCTGACAACTCCCGGAACCTCCACCATCTCAGCATCCACCAATTCCACTGACAGCTCGGCCAACAAGGAAGAAAGAGGCTCCACGCGCCGGCTGCCCACCTGACAACTCCACTCGCCAACGAAAGTTACACGCTGGTCATCCACGTTTAAGAACACGACTCTTCTCCGAAAGCAGTCGATAACAGCATGCACAGAGTACAACTAGACGATGTCAAGGATGACATCGTACGGTTGCATCTGCAAAAGGAAAAGATCCCCACAAGATTGATGTGGTCCCATCATCAGTCTACATCTCCGGCACACATCAAACAATCTGGTCTGACCTCCGACCGATGTACTCAACACTAAGGGCACAGAAAGTCTCTCTATATCTAGTCCCAAAGCATAGGCTAAACCGGATGCAACAAAGAAGTGTGAAGCTCCTGAATCAAACAAAACACAAACAAGAGTACTAAACAAGTTGATCGTACCTAGAACGATCACAAGCCCCACTGGAACTGCTGGCTCTGCGGTGCGCAACTGACCACGCCCAGCTTGTAGTACCCCCGGTTTCTGGTAAGTAACCCTTGTTTTATGCTTTTTAAGTGCATAAAGTACATGGGAGATGTTGAGAGGAAGTTTGGGAGACTTTTAAAGCGAAAAAGGTCAAAATGTGGGGACGCACGGGCTGCGCACGGTTTGCCAAACCGTGCGGAAGCCGTGCAGGTGATGGTCTTTTGGACAGAGGAGAGCGCACGGTGTGAGCACGGTTTGGGCAAACCGTGCGATGAAGCTGTGCGTGGAGGATGGCCAAGGCAGAAGCTAACGCACGGTTAGCGCACGGTTTGTCAAACCGTGCGGACAAACCGTGCGGTCACTTAAAGTTAGATCCTAAAATTGTGTATCTAACTCGTTTTGCCTTTAAGTGTCTCGTTTAAACCTCCTATGCGGCCCTAACTCGGGATTACTCTCCCTTGAAGGTTGGAGGACTTCCTCAAGGCGTTCCGGAGGCGATTCGAAGGGTTCTCTTGACGAATCGAAGCCGGATCCTTAAGGTATGTGATCGTTCTTGACGGTTTCTTAGATCTACTTAGATCTACTTCTCCTCTTCTCTCGTTTTCCTAGATCTACGCCCGTTATGGGTAGATCTAAGGGTGTGGATGCCAAATATGACAAGATTTGGTCTTGGTTGTGTTAGGAGGAGAGATCTAAGGAGGATTCTTGGAGTTTTGACCCGGTGTTCTTGAGCGTTCTTCGTCCATGGCTTGGTTTCGCCCAATTTGTTGAGGTAGGTGGCTTCACTCTCGATTCCTCTTTCCTAGAACTTGAAGGCTTAGTTCAAATTGATTTAACTGCTTGGTTTTGATTGTGAAATTGTGGTGCAAAGCATGTTATAAATCTTCTTTAGTGATGATTTATGGGTTTTGATGGAATTGTGGAAATTGAAAGAATGGTTTGTGAAAAGTGATTGGGTTCCTTGATTTTAAAATGTTGATTTTAAAATATGGCTTTGCTGGATTTGGAAAATGGTTAGCGGGAAAAAGGTTTTCAATAAAAGGGTTGTTTTATTGAAATGGTTTTGGCATGGTTGAAATGGTGTGGTTTTTGGGCATACATGGTGTGTGTGTTCATATTGCATTTACGGGGCTTGGTTGAAATATGACCTTGTGCTCGGTGCCAAAAGTATAATGGCACATGGGGAATATTACCTTGTGACGACTTGGTAGATCGACGAGAGACCGCTCATGAGTATGGAACTGTCAGAACGATGCATGCATGAGTGATGATGTGATTATGTGGAATGAAATGTTTTTGCCAAGGTGGAAATGTGGTTTTGTTTTTGGAACTTGGTTTTATTTCTTTTCTTGGAAAAGATGGTTTTTGGTTGGAAGAATGGTTTTGTTGGAAAAATGGATTTTGATATGAAACTTGTAATATTGTGAACTGTTTTGGTATTGTTTTATATAAATTGTTTCGTATGAATGTGCTAACATGTTTTATCCTAGAGGCATGGGTTGGGAAGTCATCGGGGAAAAGCTACTGAGTTTCATTACTCACCCCCTGCTTTGGCACGTTGGTGTTTTTGCAGATGTCGTTTACCGGGATGTTGGCAAGGGAAAGGTGGCACACGTGTTTAGCACTACTTAGTGATTTCTTGAGCTATTGGTAGAGTTGGAGCATGGAGCTTGTGGAGCCTTAGAGTCTTGTTTGTCTTTGAGTCTTGCCGGTTGTCTTTCCGCTGTTCCCTCTGTTTTAGTTTTGGTTTCCGCTGTTGCACATTGGTTGGTTTAAAATGGAATAAATGGATGAACTATCTTGTTTTTAAATCATGCATCATATAGTGGTTCCTGGGGATGTTTGTTTAGTTTTCGTTGTTGTTGGTTCTTTTCATTCAAAGGATAAATCGTCCCCCATGTGTTTTGAAACCCTTCGGCATTTATTGCCAGCCTTTGGCGCCTTGAGGACGTCGTTTAAGGCCAAGTAATGACTCGTTGAGCTCTCAAACCAATGAGAATTGGCGGGTCATTACAAATGGTATCAGCTTGTTCGGTCCTTGCCTAACAAGTAGTCATCAATGTTCTTGGTCTTGAAGTTGAAATTCCTTCTTGTCTATTCCTTGGGTGGTCATCTTAGACAGGAGTAGGATTGTCGGAACTTGAAATGTATAGCATAAAAGGACGTAGCTAACCCGTTTATGCTGAACTTCAAGTTACCAGGGTGTTGGGTACATAAGTGTTTTGGATACACTTCTAGAATGTTGGAAATCTCATTGTCATGGGTTTAGCCAATGAGATGAGCATGACATGCATTATAGATGAATGACTTCCCACTAGGATTGCATAAACCATTTTGAGAAATGGATTATGGTTTGAAGCAAAAGCGTGATTTCTGAAAATTTTAAGCACATTTTCAAATGAAAGATTTTGAAAAGATAATGGTTGATGTATTTTGAAAATAGATTGATTTTCAAAAGAAAGAAAAGATCTGTTTTAGAAATGGTTGGAAATCGATGTTGTGATAGTGGTATAATAGAGATTGAAATGTTAAGCCTTCAGTTGCTAGGAAGTGAGACTAACGGCATGCGTTGTTTGTATAGAAAATGGCACTCGTTAGACGTCGTAGAAACCAAACGGAAGAAGCTGCGGAGAATGTGGTTGCACCTGAACCACGTGTGAACCAAGAGCTGGTTCAGAGTATCGTTCAAGCGTTTCAGGCGGTGGACATGAGGAATCGGAGGGATGAGTCAAGGCATGTAGACCATTCCGTCCAGTTCCAAAAGCAGAATTCACCCATCTTTCGGGGTGATTCTGAACCAGAAAGGGCGGAGGTATGGCTCAGTAGGATGAATCGTATCTTCGATTTCATCGGCACACCAGCAGAACTGAAAGTGAAGTTGGCGACATATATGTTGGAGGATCTTGCACGACAGTGGTGGGAGCTAGTGGTGCAGGCTAAGGTGGATCAAGGCCTGGGCTGGGAGGAATTTGAGGAATTGTTTAATAAACAATTTTATCCTCACACGTTCAAGATCCAGAGGACGACGAACTTTTTCAGCCTGAAGCAGGAGAATCTCTCTGTCACGGAATATGCGGCTAAATTCATGAATTTAGTGCGCTTTGCACCGGAAGTTGCTGCAAGTGCGTCGCTGAAGGCACGCATCTTTGAATCAGGGTTGCGACAGGAGATTCGTTCGAAGATAGCTGTGCTCTGTATTACGGATTATACGGAGATGGTAAACATAGCAACAGTAGCAGAAAGAGACATCTCAGGAGTTATGGGACGAGGAAGTATGATGATACCCACGGGAACGGGTGGGAACTCTAATGCTGGGGACAAGCGGAAGAGGGACACCTACTTCCAAGGTGGGAGTGCAAATCAAAATCAGACGGCTGGATCAGCGAATCTTCCTCCACGACCCATGATGAAAGCTGGGTGTTTTCAATGTGGCGCGATTGACCACATGAAACGAGAATGTATAGCACCACCAAAAGCATGTCACAATTGCAACAAGATGGGGCATCTTCAGCGATATTGTCGCAGTGCTCCGAGGTCGGGTGCGCGTGACACCTCCCAAGCGTCGCAAGCATCTTATGCTTCAACAGGGCGAGGACAGCAAAATCAGCCTCACCAGCAGAACAGAGCCAGTTATGGTGATTCTAGGAATACCATGACACCTCAGTCAGGTCAATCTCAACAAGGCAATAAGGACCAAAGTGCAGCAACAAAGCAATTGTATGGAGCGAAACAGGTGATTGTGGATGACCAGTCTGGACTGTCTACGGTGAGAGGTACGATTCTTTTGAATTCTACCATCATGCAAGTGTTGTTCAATACTGGCGCATCTCATGCTTTTCTTGCTTCTCGGATTGCTGATTTGCTGAACTTAAAACTGCAAACTCCTCTTAGTGACAGAGAATGTCAAGCCTTCGTGTGTAGAGCATGTGCCATAACGGTTGATGGAGCTGAGCTGAAATGGGACTTCTCCATGTTGGAGATGGATGTCTATGATATAATCCTGGGTATGGATTGGTTGACAACGTTTAAGGCTCACATCGACTGTTATGGGAGAACGGTTAGTTTCACGACGGAGGACGAAATCGACCATCTCTTCAGAGGAGAGATGATGGTAAAGAAAGGTGCAAAGAGCTTGTTGGCACCAATGGTGGGAACGATCTCTTACTAATTGGCAGCGTTGACTTTGGCATCATTGGAAGAGATCACGGAAAATAGTTTTCCAGCTGTGGTGGATCAATTTCTTGATGTTTTTCCTGAAAACTTCTCAGGGTTACCACCTGTAAGAGAAGTGGAGTTTACGATTGATCTCCTTCCGGGGACCAATCCTATCTCACTTTCATCTTATAGGATGCCACCAACAGAGTTAAAGGAATTGAAGGTGCAGTTAGAGGAGCTGGAAAGAAAATGTTTTATTCGGCCAAGCGTGTCTCCATGGGCAGCACCAGTTTTGTTTGTAAAGAAAGCAGATGGAACTTTGAGGCTATGTGTGGATTATCGTAAACTTAACCAAGTTATGATAAAGAATAGACATCCACTTCCACTCATTGATGACCTGTTTGATCAATTGAGGGGAGCTCAAGGGTTCTCCAAAATTGACTTACGGTCAAGATATCACCAGTTGCGAGTTCGGAAGGAGGATATTCCGAAGACAGCCTTCAGAAGCAGATATGGCCACTACGAATATGTAGTCATGCCTTTTGGTCTTACGAATGCACCAGCGGTCTTCATGGCTTTGATGAATCGGATATTTTAGTCATATCTGGATTATTTTGTTGTGGTGTTTGTGAATGACATATTGGTGTATTCAAGAACAAGGGCTGAGAATGAGCAACACTTGGCGATAGTGTTGGAAATCTTGAGGGACCATCAGTTGTATGCCAAATTGTCAAAGTGCGATTTCTGGATACAAGAAGTATGTTTTCTGGGCCATGTCGTTTCTGAGAAAGGTGTTTCAGTGGATCCAGAAAAGATAGAAGCTGTTCTTTCTTGGCAACCGCCGAGGAATGTCTTTGAGATACGCGGTTTTCTTGGTCTAGCTGGTTATTATCGACGCTTTGTGCGTGACTTCTCACGACTAGCTTCGCCTATGACAGCATTGACAAAGAAGAACAGTGCATTTCAATGGACTGAGCAATGTCAAAGATCTTTTCAAGAGTTGAAAACCCGTCTTACATCAGCACCCATCTTGATCTTGCCAGAATCAGGACAGGGGTATGTGGTGTATTGTGATGCTTCGGGAACAGGGTTGGGTTGTGTTCTCATGCAAAGAGACCATGTTGTTGTTTATGGGTCAAGGCAGTTGAGGATGCATGAGAAGAATTACCCAACACATGACTTGGAATTGGCTGCAGTCGTCCATGCTTTGAAGACATGGAGACATTATCTCTTTGGTGAGAAATTTACTGTGTTTACGGATCACAAAAGCTTGAAACACATTTTCTCACAACGAGATTTGAATCTGAGGCAGAGGAGATGGATAGAGTATCTTCAAATGTTCGACTTCGACTTGATGTATACACCGGGTAAGGGCAATTCGGTGGCCGATGCATTAAGCAGGAATTCGTACACTCAGTTAACAAAAGAAGCTTCAGACGAATGGCAGTTGATGTCGGTCTTAGCCGACATGCATGTGGAATGTGAAAACCGAGGTGATGTTGCGGTTTTCTTTTCAGCCATGCTTGTTCCTGATTTGGTGGAGTAAAGGAGACACAGACATCTGATCTAGACTGTGTTGCAATGAGTTCAAAACTCAATGGTGGGGAGACCATTGAGGGATGGAAGCTAGATGGGAGTTCAGTTTTGCGGTTTCGAGATCGGATAGTTGTACCTTTAACTGCTCAGGAACAACTCCTTCATGCTTACCACCATTCCAGATGGGTTGTACATCCGGGTACACAAAAGATTTACAAGGCGTTGAAGACGCAGTTTTGGTGGAGCGGCATGAAAAGGAAGGTGGCCGAGTTCGTCTCGTGATGCTTAACTTGTCAGCAGGTTAAAGCAGAGCATCAGAGACCAGCTGGTATGTTACAGTCCTTACCTATTCCAGTTTGGAAATGGGATCAAATAGCAATGGATTTTGTTACAGGTCTTCCAAGAACGGTCCGGAAACACGATGCCATTTGGGTGATAGTGGATCGTCTGACCAAGTCGGCCCATTTCCTCCCTATTCGTGAAACTCATACGGTGGAAGATCTTTCAAAAATCTATATCCGGGAAGTGGTAAGAGACATGGTGTACCGGTTTCAATCGTGTCAGACAGAGATCTGAGGTTCACATCTCGTTTCTAGAAATCCTTACAACAAGCCCTTGGGACTCAGTTGATTATGAGCACAGCGTATCATCCTCAGACGGATGGTCAATCCGAGCGGACGATACAAACGTTGGAAGACATGTTGCGGGCTTGTGTAATGGATTTTGGCTCATGGGAGGAACATATACCCTTAGTAGAGTTCTCATACAATAACAGCTATCAAGCTTCAATACGCATGGCTCCATTTGAAGCATTGTATGGGCGTCTGTGTCGTTCTCCACTATGCTGGGTGGAAACAGGTGAAACTTCACTAGTTGGGCCGAGCCTTGTCCAGGAAACAACAGAGAAGATTCAGTTGATACAAAGGAGGATGGACACGGCACAGAGTCGACAGAAATCCTATGTGGATCATCGCCGAAGACCCTTGTCGTTTGCGGTGAGTGATCATGTCTTCTTGAGGATCTCTCCAAGGCTTGGACATCGTCGTTTCGGCAAGCAGGGCAAATTATCTCCCCGGTATATAGGCCCTTTTGAGATACTAGAACGAGTTGGCGAGGTGGCATATCGGTTGGCATTACCACCACGGTTCAGTGCAGTGCATAATGTGTTCCATGTATCTCAGTTGAAGAAATATTAGCCCGATCCTGACCATGTGATCAGATGGGATCACGTTGACCTAGAGCCAGATGCTTCGTTGGTACATATCCCGGTGCGGATTGTGGATAGGCAGGATAAAGTCTTGCGTGGAAAAAGCATCGGTCTAGTGCGGGTTTTATGGCAGCATAGTCAGATTCAGGAGGAGACTTGGGAACGCGAGAAAGATATGAAAGAGCAGTGGCCAGAACTCTTTCAAGCAAGCGATGGTTTTCTACTTTCCGAGGACGGAAAGGCCAATGGTGGGGAGAATGTAGTACCCCCGGTTTCTGGTAAGTAACCCTTGTTTTATGCTTTTTAAGTGCATAAAGTACATGGGAGATGTTGAGAGGAAGTTTGGGAGACTTTTAAAGCGAAAAAAGGCAAAATGTGGGGACGCACGGGCTGCGCACGGTTTGCCAAACCGTGCGGAAGCCGTGCAGGTGATGGTCTCTTGGACAGAGGAGAGCGCACGGTGTGCGCACGGTTTGGGCAAACCGTGCGATGAGGCCGTGCGTGGAGGATGGCCAAGACAGAAGCTAACGCACGGTTAGCGCACGGTTTGTCAAACCGTGCGGACAAACTGTGCGGTCACTTAAAGTTAGATCCTAAAATTGTGGATCTAACTCGTTTTGCCTTTAAGTGCCTCGTTTAAACCTCTTATGCGGCCCTAACTCGGGATTACTCTCTCTTGAAGGTTGGAGGACTTCCTCAAGGCGTTCCGGAGGCGATTCGAAGGGTTCTCTTGACGAATCGAAGCCGGATCCTTAAGGTATGTGATCGTTCTTGACGGTTTCTTAGATCTACTTAGATCTACTTCTCCTCTTCCCTCGTTTTCTTAGATCTACGCCAGTTATGGGTAGATCTAAGGGTGTGGATGCCAAATATGACAAGATTTGGTCTTGGTTGTGTTAGGAGGAGAGATCTAAGGAGGATTCTTGGAGTTTTGACCCGGTGTTCTTGAGCGTTCTTCGTCCGTGACTTGGTTTCGCCCAATTTGTTGAGGTAGGTGGTTTCACTCTCGATTCCTCTTTCCTAGAACTTGAAGGCTTAGTTCAAATTGATTTAACTGCTTGGTTTTGATTGTGAAATTGTGGTGCAAAGCATGTTATAAATCTTCTTTAGTGATGATTTATGGGTTTTGATGGAATTGTGGAAATTGAAAGAATGGTTTGTGAAAAGTGATTGGGTTCCTTGATTTTAAAATGTTGATTTTAAAATATGGCTTTGCTGGATTTGGAAAATGGTTGGCGGGAAAAAGGTTTTCAATAAAAGGGTTGTTTTATTGAAATGGTTTTGGCATGGTTGAAATGGTGTGGTTTTTGGGCATACTTGGTGTGTGTGTTCATATTGCATTTACGGGGCTTGGTTGAAATATGACCTTGTGCTCAGTGCCAAAAGTGTAATGGCACATGGGGAATATTACCTTGTGACGACTTGGTAAATCGACGAGAGACCGCTCATGAGTATGGAACTGTCATAACGATGCATGCATGGGTGATGATGTGATTATGTGGAATGAAATGTTTTTGCCAAGGTGGAAATGTGGTTTTGTTTTGGGAACTTGGTTTTGTTTCTTTTCTTGGAAAAGATGGTTTTTGGTTGGAAGAATGGTTTTGTTGGAAAAATGGATTTTGATATGAAACTTGTAATATTGTGAACTGTTTTGGTACTGTTTTATATAAATTGTTTCGTATAAATGTGCTAACATGTTTTATCCTAGAGGCATGGGTTGGAAAGTCATCGGGGAAAACCTACTGAGTTTCATTACTCACCCCCTGCTTTGGCACGTTGGTGCTTTTGCAGATGTCGTTTACCGGGATGCTGGCAAGGGAAAGGTGGCACACGTGTTTAGCACTACTTAGTGATTTCTTGAGCTATTGGTAGAGTTGGAGCATGGAGCTTGTGGAGCCTTGGAGTCTTGTTTGTCTTTGAGTCTTGCCGGTTGTCTTTCCGCTGTTTCCTCTGTTTTAGTTTTGGTTTCTGTTGTTGCACTTTGGTTGGTTTAAAATGGAATAAATGGATGAACTATCTTGTTTTTAAATCATGCATCATATAGTGGTTCCTGGGGATGTTTGTTTAGTTTTCGTTGTTGTTGGTTGTTTTCATTCAAAGGGTAAATCGCCCCCCATGTGTTTGGAAACCCTTCGTCATTTATTGTCAGCCTTTGGCGCTTTGGGGACGTTGCTTAAGGCCAAGTAACGACTCGTTGAGCTCTCAAGCCAATGAGAATTGGCGGGTCATTACACAGCTTCTCTGCCCCTCTGCTGTCGACTGCCTCCTCGACCACGTCCAGGTCGAGGTCCCTGAGGAACACCCTGAGGTCGGCCTCCGCTTGCTCTGTCTCCCCTCGGTGGAGCAGGAGCCTGTTGTCCCTACTGCTGAAACAGTCTGACCGACAACTGCTGCTGAGGTGGGTGCTGAAACTGCCCACCTTCATCATACTGAGCTCGAACCGGGCACTGACTCTGAAGGTGCCCGCGGCCTCCACAAGCGAAACACCTCGGTCCCAAGCCTATGGGAAAAGCACGAGGACCAGAAGGTCGAAACTGAAACTGCTGAGGTCGACTCCCCGCTGGCTGAAACCTCGAAGGCCCTGACGCTTAAGACCTGCTGCTGGAAGCCTTGCCCTTCGTAGGTCCCTGCTGGCTCCCCTCTCACGATAGACCTCCTCGCGAGTGCATCCTCTCAACCACTTCCGCCTTCTTCTGGACCTCTAGGTATGTCGACAAGGTGAAGGGAGTAACTGCGTACTGGAGGGAAAGGCGGAGTGTCTCCTCTAAGCGTCTCGCCCGAGACTCCTCATTCAGAAAGAGATCCGGAGCAAAGCGAACGAGATCCTTGAACTTAATCCCCGGTTCCTGTACCGACCTACTCCTCTGCTGGAGGGAGAGTAACTCTTGCCTCTTCTCGACCTTCATGGTCGAAGAAAGGAATTCCGCCCGAAACTCCTCAAAATCAACCCACAGAACATCACTCCCCTTCCTCTCCCCCAGGTACAGCGACCATCACTGACGCACAGCACCTCACATCTGACTAACCACCAACAGAACCCAATACTCCGTCGGAGCACGGATCAGGCTGAAGGTGATCTCAAGCTCCTCGAGCCGGCTCTCTGTCTCCATGTCCAAGACACTGCCCTTGTACTTTCCCAGAGTCTGTCGTTGGAAAGCACGTAACGTTCTCTGCCACTGGTTGTCCTCCTCTGGATCAACCCTCCGCCGATCAGTCGGGTCAGCATGTTGAGCCTCCACTGCTCGTACCACACACGAACGACGACCGGGTGCCATAGCTAAAAGGTAAACAAGGAACTTTTAAGCCCGAGTAGTATGGAATTTAGTTTAAGATTCGTTTTAACTCATTGTTTATTTTAATTTCCCAAAAACACCCACAACAAACAAGAACACAAGTCGTCATAATGTATGTAACTTTCCTAGGGTCTCTACCCCGCAAACGGTGTAGCCTCACTTGGTCGTTCGGTAAGCTCAAAGTCCTTGCATCGGATCACGAGGGGCCCTAAAATCTCATGTCATAGCCGGTCTTCCCTGACCTATGTCACGCACCAAGGTCGCCTAACACTGTTGTCCTACGATCTCATGCAATCCTCACTATGCCTAACTCCAAACTTCATCCTATCTCGCTCTTAACCATCAGCTCTGATACCATTCTGGCACGACCCTCTATCGTCAAGATGAGGGAAGGGATGGCAAAGTGTCGTGACATTCCTTCTTCAAGATGAAAAAGAGATAATGACCCCTGAATCCCGCCTCCAGTAGGCATCGGGGTGGCGACCAACACCAAGGGTATACAAATCTTGCAAAATGTGAGGCATTACCCTTTTTATAGTAACCAAGATCGGGAGATAAGATGTATCAACCTCACAACAACTCCAAGACATAAATATAAAAGCCAAAATTCATCCCACATGCATGTTTAAAATAAAACTGCTAAAATACAATGAAAAACTCCGAAGTAAATACAAAAAGAACAAAGCTAAGCAGCGACAAAACAATTATCCCGACGCTCGAGCTAGTAGGGTCCATCACAGTCCGCGTAATCTCCCTGGAAACTTGAAAACAGTTCTATATACGTAGGATGAGCATACAAGTATACTCGGTAGGAAAAGCCAAAGTCTCTCGTGCACAACTGGAGAAGCATACTAATGCCCCCGTGAGAAAACAGCAAAACCCCAAAAGCACCTAACAAGGTATACTATCCACCCCAACCTCACCAAGGTATAATCACCAAATAACTCAAGTCAAGTAAAGTAATATAATAAGCACATGGATGATAGGGTACCCCGCACCTCTTCCCACTGGTTAATTGTTCATCCCTAATGGCGAACGTCCTGACGCTAGCACGCTCTTCCACAAGCCCCATTGTCACAACCTGCCCGCACACACCTGGGCTACATACCACATCCCGCCCGCACCTGGACTACAACTACATCACATCCTGCCCACAGAACCCTGGGCCACAAAATCACAACCTTATCCCGAAGACACTTGGGAAAGTACAACATATCTCATCCCGAAGACACCTGGGAAAGTACAACATATCTCATCCTGAAGACACCTAAGAAGCACACCTCACCCGCAGACACCTGGGCCTCACAGCCACACCACAACCTGCCTGGAGAGTCTACGACTACCAATGCCTAGAAGAGAGAGCAGAGAATAGCCAATAACCGGCCATCAATCCTCCCACCGGGATGTTGGGAAAGGACACCCTCCCCCATAACAATGGGGTGTTCGGCACGTAGTGCTCAACACGAGTGGGGTGCGTATAGAAATCGCAAGGAACTACATGTATATATATAGGTACCAAACACTCAGTCCAACCTATGGGTTTTCAAAACAAACAACTAGCCCACACAAAACTACCCTTGCTGTCACCTCTAATGCATAACCACACAGCCAACCATGGACTTAATTCATAACCCCAGCCAATTCATTAAACCAATTATCGCTCTGCATTAAACAATTCATTTAATTATTTATTTCATCCCTATCCGGGCAACTACCAAACACAGCACACCACAAGTAACATCATAACTCACACACACTTCACAAAGTCTCTGGAAACTCTGGGCGAAAGGCCCACTGTAACGTCCCAGTTCCGGAAGCCACCCAAAGGCGCCCCGTACCCGGTTGGTCACATGACCTCAAGCGCATTTCCCCGAACGTCAGAGGCTGCCGACGAGCAGCGAGGGCCTTGGGTGTGATAGTGGGGAAACTATGCCCTCATTGGCAGAGTAACACAGCGGAAGAGAATCAAATATACAATAGCGAAAGCAGTAAATATTCAACAACGGTAAACAGTGGAAGACTAAAATAATAAACTGGAGCACATATATATATATAAAGATGCATGATACATGTAATGATCCGCCAATTCTCATTGGCTTGAGAGCTCAACAAGTCATTACTAGGCCTTAAGCGACATCCCCAAGACGCCAAAGGCTGGCAATAAATGCCGAAGGGTTTCAAATACCAGTTGGGGGACGATTTACCCTTTAAGAAATAACTCATAAACCAACCAAGCATAACCAAACATTCACTATATGATGCATGAACAAAAGAATGACAACTAAACAACTTCATTTATGTCAAACCACATCAAGTACACAACAGCGGAAGACCAAACCAAGCATCAAAGTACACAGCAGATGAACAACTCAAGACTCTCAAAAGACACCACGACTCCGCGCTCCACAAGCTCCAAGCTCCACAACATCTCCCAAGCATCACCACGAGCCACTAGCACTAAGATGTTTTACCTTTACCTGTGTCCCGGAATACAACATCTGCAAAAGCACCAACGTGCCAAAGTAGGGGTGAGTATAAAACTCAGTAGGTTTTCCCCAATGACTTCCCTACTCATGCCACTAGGATAGAAGAGTTAGCCACATTTATATAAAAACATTTTATATAAAACATTTTCTCAAAAGCAGTTTATAACTAAATATAAACAAGTTTCCAAAACCATTCACAACCAAAGGCATTCCAAGAGTAATTGAAACCAATTTTCCAGCAAGTTATTTTTCCAGAAAAATAACCAAACAAGCTTTAAAACCATTTCACAATATCCCTTTTTGGCATACCCAACCATTCCACAACTCATGCAAACAACCATGCATGCTACCTGGAAGATGGGAGAAGCCCTAACCCGTATCCATCCCAAATGCAATATGAACACACACCTTCCCCATGTCCATTATCCCTTTGGCACCGAGCACAAGGTCATATTTCAACCATACCCCGTATTTCCCATGTGTCATTAACCCTTTGGAACTGAGCACATGGTCATATTTCAACCAAGCCCCATACATGCAATATGAACACACACCTTCCCCATCAATCATGTCAAAACACCCTTTCAATAAAAACATCTCTTTATTGAAAACCATTTCCATCAAAACCATTTCAATGCCAAACCATTTCAATTCCAAACCATTTCAATAAAACTCCCTTTTTATTGAAAACCACTTCCATCAAAGTCATTTCAATCCAAAACCATTTCAATAAAACACCCCTTTTATTGAAAACCCATTTTTCATCAAACCATCTACAGTTTCAGCAAATCCATAATTTAAAATCAACATTTTAAATTCAACAAGCCAAATTACTTTGCACAACAATTCACCCAGATTTCACAATCTCATCAAAACCATAAATCATCACAAAAGAAGATTTATTTTATGCTTTTCACAATCAAATCCATTCAAATAAACCAATTTGAATCTAAGCCAAACAATTCTAACAAGAGGAGTCGAGAGTGAAGCCTCCTACCTCAAAGGTTTTGACAAAAACCACAACGGTCAAAGAACGCTCAAGGAAACCCGGGTCGATTCTCCAAAAACCCGCCTTAGATCTCTTCTCCTAGCAAGATCAAGACCAAATCTCATCATATTTGGCATCCACACACTTAGATCTACCCATAACGGGCGTAGATCTAAGAAACCGAGAGAAGAGGAGAAGTAGATCTAAGAAACCGATCAAGAACAAAGAAAAACGATCACATACCTCAAGAATTCGGCTTCGATTCGCCAAGAGAAGCCTTCGGATCGCCTCCGGAATGATGGGAGAACCCTCTTTGACCTTAGGAGAAGCAAAATCCCGAGTTAGGGCCGCTTAGGAGGAAAAACGAGCCACTTAGAGGCAAAAACGCGTGAGATCCACCTTTATAGGATCTCGTTTAAGTGGTCGCACGGTTAGTTTGCACGGTTTCACAAACCGTGCGCTAACCATGCGTTAGCTACTGCCTCGGCCACCCTTCTCGCACGGTTTGGCCGCACGGTTAAACAAACTGTGCGCCGCCCGTGCAGAAGCTACTGCCTCCAAGACCAACTACGCACGGTTTGGCCGCACGGTTTAGACAAACCTTGCGCCGCCCGTGCGTCTTCCCCTTTTGCCTCAAAACTTCATTCCAAGTTCTCCCAACTCTCTCATACGTCACCCTTAACTTTATAACCATTAAAAGTATCAAGAAAGGGTTACATACCAAAAACCGGGGGTACTACAATACATGTCTCGGAAACAGCCGAACAAGTCACAATGCTGAATACAAACAGTACTAAACCCAAGTACAAAAGAAAATAGATAAACAGTTCCGCAGCATCGCAAGTCATTGCATGGTCTCATGCTCTTCAGCTCCACAGCAAATCAAGTACCTGAAGTAGAAGGGCACTTTCCCTTGTCTATACCTGCAGCAATATAATCTGTTTGGGCCCAAAAGCATGGCCCAAACAAGGTGTGAGACTAAATCCCAGTAGGCAACCACCACGAGATTTGTGCCTAACAGTCAGTGAATATATGGCAGGTAAAAGTACAGAAAGCAGTAAAAAGGAAAGTACTCAACAGTAAACAATCCACAGTTTCAATATCAAGCAACAACTAACCAAGCAGATAAACACAAACAGGTAACCCTCTGGGAAGTGCCCACAGTCTATCCCCTCTGGTCCTACCTAGCAACACAAGCAAGCAGCTAACAAACAGGTAACCCTCTGGGAAGTGCCCACAGCCTATCCCCTCTGGTCCTACCTATCAAGTACAAGCAAGCAACTAACAAACAGGTAACCCTCCGGGAAGTGCCCACAGCCTATCCCCTCTGGTCCTACCTATCAAGTACAAGCAACCCTCTGGGCAGTACACTCAGTCTAACCCCTCTGGTTCAGCTTAAGCATAGACTCTCTGAGGAAGCACCCGCCGTCAATTCCCCCTATAGTCTCGTATGGTATCTAAAAGCGCTCTTGGGAAGCACTTACGTCACATTCTCTCTGTGGCCCGCGTCGAGGAACTACAGACTCTCTGAGGAAGCACCAAACGTCAATTCCCTCTGTGGTCTCACATCGTAAATTATAGACACTCTGGAGAAGCCCTTACATCCATTCTCCCTATGGTCTACTACACCAGGTTCTCACGGCCCTATGTAAGTCAAACAAGTATAGCAACGCGTATCAGCCAAAGTAAACCTCAAGAACTACTTGGCTAGCAGTCTACAGCATATCAGCATGTCAGATAAACAAGATCACTCCATCCTACAATACTAGGCATGGGAAACAAAGCAGCCTAACAGGCTAAGTAGAACCAAACAGTCGTAAACAGAACATGCATGGGCAACACCTCCAAAACATAGCAATCAACACTATTCACATACAAATAACCTCTACTCGACACCAGCAAAGCAGACAATTAACAAAGTTAAAAACGGTAAACGCACAATACCCCGTTCATGGGTATTGGCGATTTTGCACATACAATTCAAAGACCTTAAACCGAAATGCACAAACCACCTACCTCTTAGGGTTTGGCGAAATCGACCTCTTCGCCCAAACACGCTCCAAACCGGGTGAACGCCTCCTCGAAACCACCTCAAAAACTCTTCCCTAACATCAACAAGGTCAACCTTTAACACACAAAGGCAACACAACCCTAGATCTACATGCAACCCTTGTAGATCTAGGAAACTGAGAGAGAGAGAGAGAGAGAGAGAGAGAGAGAGAGAGAGAGAGAGAGAGAGAGAGAGAGAGATAACCCTAACCAAAACCTCAAAGAACCAAAAGAGGGACTTACCTGAGGAGAACCGCCTTCGATCCACCAAGAAACCCCTTCGATTTGCCTCCAAAACGAGTCAAGGAGCTCCCCCAACCTCTGAAAATCGCAACTCTCGCATGAGCCACGAGTAGGAGGAAGAATGGTGGAGGAATGGAAAATCCCGAGCGGACTGGGACTTAAAAACCCAAACTTTAAGTGGTCGCACGGTTACCCCGCACGGTTTGACAAACCGTGCGCCAACTGTGCGGTTGCTACTGTCTCATCCAGGGACTTCGCACGGCTTGCCCGCACGGTTTGACAAACCGTGCGCAGCCCGTGCAGAGCCCACTGTCAAGGGTGCACGGTTTCCTGGGCTGGCCGCACGGTTTGTTCAGACCGTGCGCCAACCGTGCGCCCCTGCACAACCTCCCGAAAAACCTCTTTTTCTCAAAAAATGACCAGAAAATGAAAACATACCTGAAAAGAAAGTCCGGGTTCTTACACCCACGCAAGGTAACACCATCCTTCTTCAAAAAATTATATCCCTCCCAAACCATCATCGGTAGCCTCACTGCACGAAAAGCACCACATCCCGCAAAACAACAAAACTCAACCGGATTGCAGTCCCACTGCGTAACAAGTTCATCCATTCCACAATCAACAACCTCTCAACCTGAGGTTCCATTACACCACCCATACCACCCCATACACGAAACCCACAACAACCCTCCCCAAAGTCGCAGCCCCACTGCACAAACATACCACACTATACCCACAGAGCCCACCCCCTTGTCCGCCCCTGCACCCACAACCGTGCTTCCAACCGCATCATCATCCAACCCACACAAGGCACTAAAACCGAACAGAACCATACACAGCACACAACCACACCTATCAAACAAAGTGTATTCAGATTTGACCAACATTATTCTTTAATTCCACTTTCATAATTCAGGGGTGACCACAACACAAGTTTGATCCTGAGGCATCCATTTAATTAACCGAATATATGTGATTAATCAAGTTTTCATATTCACAGTCGTTCAACAGAAGATTAACAACAAGAATTCATGAGTTTGGTGCGCAAACAGAGACCAACAACGGTCATGATTTTCAAAGGGCATACGGCCAACACAATTCACAGCATGGATCAAAGATAACAGATAAAACAACACAAGCATCATCATCAACTTCCCCGCCCCTTATTTACTACGAAGGTAGCCAAACCCGTTATTGTAACAGGTCCATTCATCTTCACAATACCGTTAATTTAGATTTGGATTCGACCGTATTTTCAAAGAGACATGAGTTTACTCACCCCGCATGATACACAATTAAAAGAGGGACGAAGGAATTCCTACCTCGAAAAACATACGATCAGCAACTCCTCCTTTTGCCAAAACAGAGGGTCACGCAAGCAGCAGAAGAAGAAATTTGCCATCGTGCGAAGGCAATGTGGTACCGCTGCTGTGAGACTGATGAAGGTGCTACCATGCGACGGAGGCGAGCACGTGATACCATTGAAGCGGAGGCTGAGGACTTGTTACTGTTAAGCAAAAGAAGCGGGTTGGTGCTACCGTCGTGAAGAGAATAGCCTGCTACCATTGAACGGGTATATAGGAACGTGTTACCGTTATCGTCAAGGCTGAAGGAACTTCTTACCGTCGAATCAAAGTAGCGCTACTACCGTGGATCGCGATGCGTGCGGAGGAGTTGTCACCGTGCGTGAGAAATCAGTGCATGGCGTGGAGGGAGATGAGTCAACTGTTGTTACCCTTAATAGAAGGCGTTGCTACCGTTGTAGGTGTTGCTTCCGCTACCGTCGAACGGAAGTAGCTTGCTTTCATGGCTGCTTGTGCGGTGAAGACGTCAGGATGCATACTACTGCTAGATCGGATGAGGGTTGTTGGAACCATAGAGATGAACCGACACATCCGTAGAGACGAGTCGTGGAGAGATGATGAACAAGCTACCGTTGAGATCATTATGGTTGTCGCGTAGGATGAAGGGGCTGAAGAATGATATTGTAGACATATATATAAGAGAGATACAGTGTGTGTGTGTCTGTGTGTATAACGATATATATATTCATGATAAAAAAAAGATAAAACAAATAAACATGATATAAAAGTATATATGTAATATGATATTTATATATTAGATAAAAAATCAACACTAAACATAATCATGCAAAATAAAATTAAAACATTTAAACATTAAAGTATGGTATGCTAAGCAAAAATAATTAATCAACCTAGAGCACATATACACTGCGGCACATAATAAAAACATTAAGTATATTATCAACACATGTAAAGCATATAAAATTAATTAAAGAACTTAGAACACATGTGAGGCAATTGTAACCAAACAAAACACAAACACAACAATCCCTCACTTTTTGTTTGATTACAAAACCGAACATCTAAAACATAACATTTTCTCCCCCTTTTGTAAGTAAACAAAAAGACATCAAATAAACTTTATTTAAACAGATTATAACAGACCAACTAATTATCCCCCTTAAGTACTTTAAGCAGAAAAAAACAATAAAGAACAAATTAATTCTAAGCATATGGAGATCAAGATCAAAACATAAATTCCCCCTAAGAGCATGTCATGATAAAACTAAAAAAAACATGCTAAAACTGAATTAAAAAGGAAAAGGTAAAGCTCCCCGAGAAAAAAAATATTAGACATGAGAAGAGTTCCCCCTGAATTTATGTTTTGCTTTAAAATAGGATTTTCTCTAAAACAGTTAGAGCATATAAAATAAAAATTAAATGCATCCTGTATAGAACAGTTCTTGCTCTAAGAAATGAAACTTTATTTATAGAGCAGCCACCACTTGATTAAACATTGAAGTACATGTGGTATAATC
The DNA here is from genome assembly GCA_963277665.1 of Viscum album. Classification (NCBI taxonomy): domain Eukaryota; kingdom Viridiplantae; phylum Streptophyta; class Magnoliopsida; order Santalales; family Viscaceae; genus Viscum; species Viscum album. The sequence goes on along the minus strand of OY728143.1, from coordinate 929,927,855 downwards.
CTGTAAAAATTAAACACAAACACGTTTTGGTATTCATGCTATTTTGAGTCCAATTGGGTTAGTAGCATAATTTTTCAATACCCAGACAAATTTAAAACATTTATTGTAAGGCACGTGAAAAGATAAATTTTTAGAGATAGAAACTCTAATGATACTGAGAGATTGAGGGAACCCAAGAGAGCATTCATCGGCATGATATCCTTGCAACCGACATTTGAAGCATGTAACTGTTGAAACCTTCCCTATAGAACTCTTAAACAAAAGAATTCTTGTACATCTTAGGAACCTGATGATTATAACCAAAATCAGTCTTATCTCTATTTGGTTTCATCATGGCTACCATCTTATCATATTTTTCTTTGCTTTGAACAGAGGTAGATAGTGTTTATTTCAAATTGAAAACTTCCTTTTTCAGATTAACCTTCTCCTTCCGAACAATCTCAAGATCATCATAGACTGTCTTTTGTAGATGAAGCAGAATTTCTCAAACTGTGATTTTCCTTTTTGAGCTTAGAAAGATTATTCTCCATGATCTCCATTTTCTCTTTTTCTTTATCAAACTCGAAAATATAACTTTTCAACTTTTCATTTTCCAAAATAAGATTTTTGTTTGCTTTAGTAACCTTCTTATGATCCTTAATCAAATTCTCATAATTTTTAGCAATCTGTTCAATTTCCTCTTGAAATTCATTACATAATTCACTTAATTCTTTAACTTTAGATTTATCACAATCACAACTAAAAAAAGATTCAGAATCAAAATCAAAATTAAAAGTATTATTAACCTTGATACTGACATCAAACACAAACCAACAGGTTTTAACATATCATCAAACGGATCTGTTACCTAAAGATATTTTCCCATCAGAACAAGGTTACCGATCTCCTTCTCACTTCTTGATTCTTCACTGGAGTTTGATTCTTCAGTGCAACTTCAGCTAGCATGATAAGCACGTTTCATTTCCTTCTTGTATTTCTTATCTCTTCCTTCTTGTTTCAACTTTGAACACTCATATTTGGTATGACCGGGTTTCCTACATTCATAACAAATAATAGTGGATTTACCTTTTTTGCATTTCCTTCTTAAATGCTTCTTGTATCTCTTGTTTTTCCCTTAATCCTTTTTGATAGAATGTTTTTTCTTTATGAGACCTTGAATGAATTTTGCAACTTGATTTAAATCATCATCCTTCTCTGAGCGGGAAGAATTTGAGGAATCGCTATAAGAGTTAGCAGAAACATATTTAGATTTAGAAGCAACTCGCTTTCTTTTGTCAAAAGAATTAAGCTTGTTGTTCTTCAATTCAAGCTTGTATTGTAATAGACATCCAATCAGCTCATCTAGAAAGTATTCAGCAAAAAATTTGCTTTCTTCAATAGCTACTTTCTTTGATGTCACTTCTTTGGTAAATCTCAAAGGGTCTTTTCAATCAGTACTTCATTCTTCATAGTTTCACCAATTGTAACCATGCTGTTGACGGTCTTTGTGAATTTGTTGAACATCTCATTTACACTTTCACGATCAGACACTTTAAATTCTTGAAATTCAGCCATGTGGATGTCAAGCTTAGCTCAATTTGTCAGTTCCTTGATGGGTGACTTTTAAAGTCCTCCAAATGTCAGAAGCAGGTTTACAAGAAGATATATGACTATACACACTTCTAAGAAAGCAGTAAAAATAATTCATGACTTTGTAATTCAAGACATATTTTGTATCATCATTTTCAGTTAAAATATCAAGTTCATCCTCAGGTATTTTGTAAGATCTAGGCATGATAGTCCAATATTCAATATTTATATTTTTCAAAAATACCTTCATTCGACCTTTTCAATATTCGTAATCACTTCCATTGAAATGAAGTGGTTTCACCAGATTCAAGAATTCAATCTCCTGATTTTCCACCACTGAAATAGATCTTTCCTTAGTCTTAGACTGGGATACAAGTTAGCTCAAATAATCAAAGAAATATTAACAAAGTAAAAAACTATCCTTTTAAGGACAACCTCTGATATCAATTGATGATATCAGTAAAAAGGCAACAGAGCCAAACTGATGAATCCTAAAAGGTCACTCTTTTGATACCAATTGTTGGTATCAAGAAAAAGAATAACAAAGCTAAGCAATCCTTAAGAAGGTTCACCTTTGATACCAATTGTTAAGTCAGAAAGGTGGTGGCATATGGTCTAGAGGGGGTGAATACACCTTCAAAAAATTTAGAGTCATAAAGCAGCGGAAAATAAAACGATAGAGAGAACAGAGAATTTTATAGTGGTTCGGTCTAATTGACCTAGTCCACTCTTCACACCCCAACCGATGGAATATGAACCCACTATGAAAGAGACTTTTACAATGAAAGCAATCTAAACCTGGACTTTTACAACGAGATGAATCTCAACCCAAGACTTTGTGAGGAGCATCCCCAAACCTAACTGCACAGCCTTTTGCGAGAGCAGACAGAACCCAGGCTTTTCTAGGAGCCCCAACCTAAGTGTACCGTTTTTTGGTCAGGTAAGCATAACCAGAGGAATACCTATGTGAGAAAAGATTTAAATGCAAACCTCTACCCAGACAGAAAAAATAAAAACCATGATTACAACTGGATAAAAGCAGGATTGTTGAAGATGAAACGGTTGATGCAGGCCCTTTTGAATGATGTAGACAGTGTACTCTGAGCGTTCCAGAAAAGGTACAGATCAACTCTCCAAGGTGTTATGAAATCGAAGAAGATTTCTGTTGCAGAAACGACAGGAGCAACGAAGCGAAAAAAAGATTCTCCGAAGAGTAAAAGGGAAAAAAAACAAAAGAAGACGAAGAAGATCTTGGACACAGAGATTTACATGCTTCAAGAAATGATCTCTACATCCACGGAGAGGCGGAAATTTCACTACAGTCGGGAGCACAATTACAGAGAGTTTCGGAGTTCTCAATCACACACAAAACCCTAACCCAAAATGGGCTAATAAGGACGAAATACTATTCTACCAACCGAACAGAAAGTCCGTTGTGCAACAGTGAAAGGTGGCAAGAAGTCTGCATCGTTAAAGTGTTGCGGCCACCCAAGTCCAAAATGTTGCAGTGGCCGGCGACTGGAAGTCTGTGTCGCTACAGTACTGTTGACTCCAAAGTCCAACCTGCTACAATAGTCATGTCAAAAGTCTGCACTGCTGCAGTGCCCCGTCGGTGTCAGTGTTGGCCGGTCCACTCTGCTACAGTCGGTCAGAGAAGCTACAGTGCCCCAAAAAAAATTGGGTCAGGGGCCTTCGACTCTCGGAGCAGGGGCGCGTTGCCCCCTGCAACCCCCAACGAAACCGCGGAGCTCGACCCGCGGAGTTGCGGCCTAGTGCGCAGTATGGGCCGCAAGCATACAACCCAACAACATCCAAAGAGGATCGGGCTACATCAATCCAACAATTTGTTCATCCTATGAGAGTTCGTCACAAATGATGTAAACAGTTGAGCAAAAAAACACTTGATTGTCGTATGAGTGTAAACGCTTTGCATCATTCCGTATCAAAGGTGCATATCAACGTCATATGTAATCATTGTACATCTTCCAAGCATCCTTCGAGTCCGTTATACAGAAAACTATTTGAGCTACACACACCAATAAACCGTTACAACAATTCAAAAAAATAAAAACACAGACAACCAGAAATCTTGCAGAGAAAACAGTTTCCAAAAATATCGAAGAAATTCAAACTAATTTAAATATATTGTTTAAACAAATCCAAACAAGCCAAACAAATTAAATAAATCGTTCAAACTAATTCCATAAAACTAGGTCAAAGAATTCCATGAATATCCCATGCAAATTGACTGTAAATAAAAACTTTGAAATACCTTCTGTTTTAATGCATAAAATATAAAAACGCATTTAACATGCATTTAATACATTAGAAATACTTTGACAAAATTTAACAATATTAACAAATAATTTAGAGACAATTAAAACAAAGAATATAAGCACTAATAAATAATTTCAAATTATTTAAAACATATGTTGTATGTTTATATGAATATGAAGAATAAATTAAAATAATATTTAAAACATGTTTAAAACACTTCAAAACTATTGGCATAGACTAAACATGATTAAAATATAATTGTAGAATAAAGAAAATAATAAAACTAATTAAAACAAACTTGAAGTGATTAAAACATTAAAATATAACAAAAACTGAGCATAATAATATTTTGAAATAAAATTAAATTTAACCAAGGCACGGTAGTAAAAATGATAGAACCTGATAATTGGAACCGTCGCACTCCATAGTCGCACAATTTTTTAACTGAAGGCCGCACAAATTTATAACTAACGAACACACAAATTTATAACTGACGGTCGCAGAAATCTGTTACCGTGAGAAGGCGATGTGCTACCGCTGCTGTGAGGCTGATGAAGGTGCTACCGTGCAATGGAGGAGAAGGTGCTACGGCTACGGAGGCAAGCAGGTGCTACCATTGAAGCATATGCAGAGGAATTGCTACCATTAAGCAGAAGAAGAGGGTTGGTGCTACCTTCAAGAAGAGAAGACGTTGCTACCGTTGAATGGATAGGAACTTGCTACCGCTACCGTTGAGACTGAAGGAACCTGCTACTGCCGAATCAGAGTAGCGTTGATACCGTGGATCAAGATGCATGTCGAACGAGCTGCCATCGTGCGTGAGGAGGTAGAGCATGGTGTAGAGGGAGATGAGTCAGTTGCTACTATCATTGATATAAGGCGCTGCTACCGTCGCAGGAGTTGCTTCCACTACCATCAAACAGAAGGAGCTTGCTTTTGTGGTTGCTTGTGCGATAAAGACATCGGGATGCATACGACCGCTAGGTCAGATGAGAGTTGTTGGAACCGTGGAGATGAGCCACCCCATCCATGGAGACAAGTCGTGGAGAGAAGATGGACAAGCTACCGTTGAAATCATTATGGTTGTCGCACAAAATGAAGGGGCCGAAGAAGATGATACTGTACACGTATATATAAGAGAGATACAGTATATATGTATATATTCATGATATAAAAAAGATAAAACAAATAAACATGATATAAAATTATATATGTAATATGATATTTATATATGTGATAAAAAATTAACACTAAACATAATCATGCAAAATAAAATTAAAACATTTAAACACTAAAGTATGATATGCTAAACAGAAATAATTAATCGACCTAAAGCAAATGTACACTGCAGCACGTAATAAAAACATTAAGTATATTATCAACGCATGTAAAGCATATAAAATAAATTAAAGAACTTAGAACAGACGTGAGGTAATTGTATTAAAACAAAACACAAACAAAACATAAACACAACAATGTATGGACCAAAATAGTCCAGAATCAAAGACTTCTCACGTTGTCCATTGTGGTCCAAAATGGCCACCACAACTCAATGGATGGTATAAATTTAACACTAAGTTAAATTCACGGTTTGGAACACATCTCTTTATGATTTGGTCACTTTCTAAGTTCCAAGTGTATGGGTCATCCCAAATATAATTTTTGGCATTATTAACTAGCTTTCCAGCCTACTGTTTGTTGAACCAGTGAGGTATTTCTTGAGCTTTCAGGTAGTTTACAATATCATAAAACCGTGGTTTTTGGCCGGAAACAACAACATACAATTCCTCATATAGAAATATCTCTTTAATGGGTGGCCAGACTGAATTCTCATCTCCTAAAACAGGCAATCTTCTCGAGTGATTATCCACTGAATTCGCACAACATTTCCTATATGGAATCACTAAACCAAATTCTTGAAGCAGCAGAATCCACATCAAAAGTCTTAGTTTGCCTTCTTGCTTCTTCATGAGGCATCTAACGGCTAAATTGTCAATGAAGACCACTACTCTAGATCCTAAAAGATAACACCTAAATTTTTCAACACCAAAAACTATAGCAAACAGCTCCTTTTCAATAGTGGTGTAATTATCCTGAGAATAATCAAAAGTCCTAGAAGAATAAACAGTGACATGTGATATTCCCTCAATTTTCTGGCCTAGAACATCCCCTAAAGAGTAGTCTGATACATCAGTCATAAAATCAATACGGCAAGTCCCAACTAGGTGGCTAAATAATGGGTAGAGAAATCAGTTTTTGTTTCAAGTTTTCAAAGGCTTTTTGGTAGTTCTCAATAAAGATAATGGGTGTGTCCTTTTGAAATAAGTGTTTCACTAAAAACCTTGAAGAATCTTCTATAAAAGCTAGCATGGCCAAAGAAGTATCACACATCCTTCACTGTATTCAGATATATCAACTTGAATTCCCTCTTTAGAAACTAAGTGTCTTAAAAAAATTCCCTTATCTACCATGAAGTGACGCTTTTAAAAGTTTTTATCAATATATGCAACAAACCAGTCTGGGCTGACCTGACACGTCACCCAACCCGGCTCGCCACTTGGCCTGAAGAGCATTCTCGATCCCCACAGGTTGGAAACTAGTGTTTGGGTATCAAGAACATGCACTTGAGAATGCATTCACCCTCACATAATCATATAAACAAACAGCGAAAACAAAATAATAAAACAACCAAACATGAAATAATAAAATAAACATTCATCCAAAATATACAACTGGTTCACAAAATGCAACACAGCAGAAGTAGATATAGAGTACAAGAAAAACAAAAACTACATCAAGCCGAATTGGCCAATACAACATTCCAAAATAAAATGGAGCCCGAACATCTCCAACAAAACCTCAGTGTGACCCACGGTCACTCACCACATCCCACCACGTCCAACCTCAGACCCAACAAACATTCAACGAACAGGCCTTGAATGACAATCACACCTAGATTTGATCTCTCTTCCGACAGGTAAACAAGTTGTCGGCAACAAATGGATTTATACAGTCCGCCTAAATGCAGATGACATTCTTCATCGCCTTAAAGCCCGACTTGTGGCAAAAGGCTTCGCCCAGACATATGGTGTTGATTATTTTGATACATTCTCTCCGGTGGCGAAGATTGCATATGTTCGATTATCCATCTCTTTTGTCGTTGTTCTTCATTGGTACCTTCATCAACTTGATGTCAAGAATGCATTTCTACATGGTTTTCTTGAAGAAGAAGAAGTATATCTGCAACAACCTCCTGGCTTTTTCGCCTCAGGAGATGGTTCTCATGTCTATCGGCTTCGTTGCTCTCTTTCTGGGCTCAAGCAGTCTCCTCGTACATTGTTTGGCAGATTCTGCACCGTCATCACTACATTTGGTCTATCTCAAAGTATGAAGGACCACACTGTTTTCTACCGCCAAACGTCCTCTGACTGCATCATGTTGGTTGTATATGTTGATGATATCATTATCACTGGTAGCGACTCGCATGGCAATGCCCATTTCAAGGTTTATCTTCAATAACAATTTCAAACCAAAGATCTGAGTCATTTGACATACTTTCTTTCTTGGCATTGATGTCTACCTTTCTCCAAACATCTTTCTTTCCCAGCAGAAATATGCCTTGTATATCTTGCAGGATGTTGGTTCGTCTCAAGAAACTGCCGTTAACACCTCTCTTGAACCCAGGGAACGGTCACTACATGATGCCACGAACCCATATTCTCACCAAGAGAGGTATCGTTATCTTGTGGGCAAACTCAATTATCTTACCATGACTCGTCTGGATATTGTCTGTGTTGTCTGCAAGGTTAGTCAATTCATGGAACATCCGAGAAAATCTCAATGGGATGTTGTCTTTCACATTGTCAAGTACATTAAGAAAGACCTTGTCTGTGGTTTTCGGTATTCACATCACGATCATCTGAATATTGAAGTCTTCTGTGATGCTGACTATGCTGGTTGCTTAGCTACCTGAAAGTCTACTTCTGGGTTTGTCGTTTTTCTAACTGGTAACTTAATCTCATGGCGAAGCAAGAAACAAACTGTCATCTCCAGATCCAATGCTGAATCTGAATACCGTGCGATGGTCACGATCACTACTGAAATTCTTTGGCTTCGTCATCTTCTTCATGGAATTAGTTTCCCGCCACAGACTTCTGCTCATATTTGGTGTGATAATCAGGTCGACGCAAAAATTGTTTCTAATCCAGTCATCCATGAACGCACGAGGCATATCGAGGTTGAATGTCATTTTCTCCGTCATCATCTCGAGCAACACCATATCAGTTTCAGCTACATTCAGACGGTTCATCAGCTTGCCGACATCTTCACCAAAGGCTTGTCGGGAGCTCGACTGGACTTTCTATGCACCAAGCTGGGCATCCACAGCATCAGCGGCCTAGTTTGAGAGGAAGTGTGTGCGGTCTTATTTTTTGGTGTCTTCGTTCTTTCGTTCTTTCTTGTGGGACTCTTCTTCCAAGCTATACCTGTTCTAGCTTGAGGGGGAGTGTTAGACCCGGTTAATTGTATTTTCGGGTTAAGTTTATTTTCGAATCCCACATCGGTTTTCTCCTACTTTTAATTATTTTTCTCTATTTATAAATAAAAGTCTTCACCTCTCTTTGAGGTAGGGAATTGTATCTTTCTACAAACTCATTGGTGTATGTAGGGTGTGAGCGAAATGAGCCCAGTAGGATTCCACCATAGAGTCTATGCAGTTCCTTCCATAATACATTCCATAGAATGATAATTTGAAAATAAATTACAAAAATAGGTTTTCCACATGGGTAACCAGAAAGAAAGAAAATATCATCCATGAAGTTTTTCTTTTCCAAAAACAAAGTAAAACCTTTGAGAGAAACAAGTGAGGCTCATCCGGCCTAAAACCTTAGTTTTGAACTCAAACATTAATTTAAAGTTTTTCTTTAAAAAACTCTTTCAAATTTCGAGAAAAGGACTTTCAATTTTCCAAGTAAAACCATTTCCCTTTTCTTTCCCTTTTTAAAACATATTAAAATACTTTTTTGAAACAATATCATTTCACTTGACCTTCAAAAACCAATTTTTCAAACAGTTTGGAAATGAACCAATTCCAAACTCGAAGCAGAGAACAATCATGAACAGGCACCAAAACATTAATGCAGAGCAGTAAATACAACTAAGCAATAGTGCCACAAAACCAAGAAAGAATTAAGAGATACAAAGCAAAGAACAGAATCCCCTGAACAATCCTCAATAGGGTCTAAGCATCATGGGCAACTCCCTGGGACTTAAGTAACTCAAACCTGAACCGGTGACTGGAATCCTAGGCCAGCCTAAAAGAACCCATCAATATCTCGACAGTATTGCAGAACTAGTCAGGCTATATATAATTCATCCTGGGAGCACAAGCACAATCCATCTTGTTAGCTCACTAAATCTAACCGGGCAAAATTCCCTAGTCAGCGCGCAATCTACACTAGGGATTTCACTCATCCATGTCATCTAATGAATTCCTAGGATTCCCACGACATCAATCAAAGGAGGCGAGCAATCACACAACCCCACAACCAATACATAAATCAATTTAAAGCATTTCAAATATACCTCATCTCACCTCCAACGCCCTTGCAAGAAACAACCACTTTTTTCATCATTTACAAGAATACAATATAAAACATTCCTCATTGCGAGTCAATCCATATCAAACACAATAGATACATGGGACATAATTGAGGGTCTCAAATTGTTTCAAAACAAACTCCTTTTATAAAGTGTCAAACGAAACTTTCAAAACATTCTCGGCATGCCAAGCCATTCACACCATTTGAAACTTCATTTTAAAACACCCTTTAAAACCAACAATTGAATGCATTCTTTGAAAACACTTTAGAACCCCCTCAAGATTATGAATTCTCAAAACCATTTAATAAGGGCCATCACACCCCTTTGTATTTAAACAATTCCTCTGAAAACAAGAAATGCCTTACTTGAAAAACCAACCTGTGCCAAGCACCACCTTAAAACTCCAATTCCTATTTTAAAACCACTTTAGATTTCATAAAACACTTGCATATTTAAATTTTCAATTCAAAGTGTGAAAGAAGGAAAATCCACAAAACCCCCTTTATGCCATGTTTGGAAAACCATCAAAACATCCTTCGAATCAAATGAGTGTATCAACTATAATTATAATTTGAAGAAAAAAAGCATATTAAAACATCCTTGCAACTCATGGCATGTAATATGATGGAGAGCATAGAAACACCTACCCTAATCCTAGTGGAACTAAGTTGCAACGCGTCGCCTTCAATGGAGAATGCACAATCAAGCAAAGAAACGACCTCAACACTCCCTAAACAACCAAAGCCCCAACGTTATGTCACCCCAAACCCAAACCCAAACCCAAAATCGGAGCCCCACAGCCCCTAGGGTTCATGGGGGAAACAAAAACTAAGAGGAAGGGAGGAAAGGAGGAAGGGAGGAGAGATAAGAGAAGAGGAAAAAAAGACCTTCTGATCCACTAGGAATCGACAAACAAGGGGCTTGGAATCAAAGGGGAAGGAGGAGACTCCCAAGAGCTCCCACTGAGTTGGTCGATGCGAATGGGGCGAGAGAAGGGGGAACACCTAAAAACCTAAGAGGGGAAAAAGGGGAAACCGCACAAATTTAAATGGCTGGACAGGGCACCACGGCATGCACCACGCCTTGGTGTTCCACCCGACAGCCCCCGAGGACCCCCAACACGCCCGACCACCATGACAAGGCCCCTTACCCTTTGTCGTTTCATCGCCCATCGTGGCTTGCGCCACAGCGTGTTGCTGCCAACCATTTCCCAGAGGGGAAACCCCTCGACCAAAACGCTCACCAAAACGACCAAGCTTAGGGCACCATGGCGTGGTGAGGTCACCCTCACTCTAAAAACCACTTTTCAAGCCCAAAATTCCTAGAAAGCATGGAAAAACTCCTGAAAGCGCAAAATAACCCAAAATCAAATGATAAAAAATACCACGGTGACAATGGGGTGTCACAATTCTCCCAACCATGCAGCTTTCTACCCACAATAGTAGTTTGCACCAACTTCGGGCTCATGAGTACCGACTCGCCTAGATCAATCCAACAAAATGGTGGCCTGCAGGGTCGCCCGTACAAAGCCTCGAATGGTATCATACTAATGGTGGAATGGTAACTATTGTTGTACGCAAACTCCATCAAGGGTAGGTGATCCTCCCAACTACGTTCAAAGTCCAACATGCATGCTCGAATCATGTCCTCCAAGACCTGAATAGTCCGCTCTATCTAGCCGTCAGTCTGGGGGTGAAACGTCTTGCTCAAGCGTAACCGAGTCCCAAAGGGCTCATGTAATCCTCTCCATAACCGAGATGTGAAGTGAACATCACGGTCAGAGAGGATCGTCAAGGGAACTCCATAGAGTCGGACTATCTCCCGCACGTAGAGATGTCTCAAACTCTATACTGAACTCCGCTCTCGAATAGTTAGGAAGTGAGCCGACTTGGTGAGTCGGTCTACAATCATCCAAATGGCATCGTGTCCCCTGGGCGTACGTGATAAGCCCATCATCGTCACGAAGTCCATGGAAATCTCATCCCACTTCCACTCTGACACCTCAAGGGGTTGAGTTAAACCCGCTGGAACCCGGTGTTCTGTCTTCACTTGTTGACAAGTGAGGCATCGAGAGACAAACTCTGCAACTCTCTTCTTCATGTCTGGTCACCAAAACTGGCGTCGGAGGTCATGGCACATCTTTGTCACACCTGGATGTACCGCCAAAGGAGATGTATAAAACTCCCGCAACACCTCCTCCTGCAACGTCAAAGTTATCATCGTCCGTCCTCTGAAAAGGATAGCATGCTCCCCACCTTCAGAATATTCATCAGGAGCATATCCAGTAGATATCTGAGTACGTAAGGTCTCACAGTCAGTATCTCCATGCTGAGCATCCCTAGCACGCTGTAAAAGCAATGGGGTAACAACCATCAACTGAAGATATGAAGCATCATCCTTGTCCACAAAGGACAACTGCAATGAGGCTAACTGCTCTGACGCCTCAGCCAACAACTGAGAACAAAATCTCTTACTGAGAGCATCTGTCACCACGTTCCCTTTTCCAGGAATCTCAAAGTCATAGTCCTAGAAGAACTCTAGTCATCGTCCCTGTCTCATATTAAGATCCTTTTGTGAGAAAATATACTTGAGACTTTTGTGGTCGGAGTAAACGATAAATCGCTCGTCTGTCAGGTAGTGTTAACGCATCTTCAACACGAAGACTACCGCTGTTAAGTCAAGATCGTGGGCCGCATAGTTCTACTCATGTGGTCTCAACTAGCGTGAACCATAGGCAATAATCGTCTGCCTCTGCATCAGAACACAACCAAGTCCGATTCCCGATGCATCGCAGAAGACTACGTACTCGATACCCTCTTCTGACAATCTCAAGATGGGAGCGCTCGTCAACCTCTGCCTCAGCTCTGGGAAGCACTGCTGATACCTTTCTGTCCACACGAAAGGCTGCCCTTTTTGAGTCAAGGTTGTCAAGGGTGCTGCCACTCTGAAGAAATCGGGTATAAACCTCTGATAGTACCATGTCAACCCAAGGAAACTCCGCACCTCGGTAGCACTCTTGGGTGGCTCTCAAGCAAGCACTGCCTCAAGCTTTGTCGGGTTCATTGCTACTCCTTCCTCTGAGAAGACGTGTCCCAGAAAATAAACCTCTTGAATCCAAAACTGACATTTTGAGAGCTTCTCGTAAAGCTGGTGCTCTCAGGGTGTGTCCAAGACCATCATCAAGTGTCTCGCATGCTCCTCCCCGGACGCCGAATACACTAGAATGTCATCGATAAAGGCCACCACAAACCGGTCTATGAAAGGCTGAAAGATCCAGTTCATGAGTCCCATGAACACTATTGGGGCGTTCATCACGTCGAACAACATCACCAAGTACTCATAGTGGCCGTAGCGACATTTGAATGTCGTCTTCAGTATATCTCCATCTCATACTTGCAGCTAATGATAGTCTAATCTAAGGTCAATCTTCAAGAACCATCAGCGTCCTTCTCAACTGATCAAAAAGGTCGTTGATTCTCAATAGTGGATACTTATTCTTCACAGTCACCTGATTCAAGCATCGGTAATCCACATATAACCTCAAACTCTCATCCGCCTTAGCGAACAACGCTGGGTTGCTCAGGGGGAAACGCTAGGCCTCACAAAGCCCTTTTCCTGCAAATACTCCAAGTGCACTCTCAGTTCTCGAAGCTCTACGGAAGTCATCCGATATGCTAGTGCAGATATTAGTGTCGTCCCGGGATGCAAATCGATACAGAAGTCTAGCTCTCGACGGGGAGGTAAACCCGGTACATTCTCAGGACTCCGCCACCACCGCAGGAAACTGATAGCCCGAAGCATCCACTGCTTCAAGAGTCGTGTTAGTCAACTGGTGAATAATCGGTTGCACTCTCCTATGCCTGAGCTCATCATGTTCCGCCAAGGTTTCATTCTCGCCCACAAAGAAAAACTTTGTTCCGTCGCTTTGGACACACCGCATCCTCCGCCTAAAACAATCAATCTAGGCATGAACTGTGGATAGCCAGTACATACTTAAGATGACGTCGTAAGACCTCATTACTGCTACAAAGAGGTCTCATATGAAACTCTCGCCTCCAAGCGTCGGGTCGCACTATCGGCACAAGTGCGTAATCGATGAGTCACCATCTGTCGGAGTCTCCAACCGCAAGGGTGGAGTCAATGGCTCAACTGAAATCTCTAAGTCTCGAACCAGAGAAGTGACAAGGAAGAAATGACTTGTACCTGTGTCTATCAATACCGCAGCTAAAGTAGAAAAGACATAGATCGTACCTCGTATCATCCCTGGAGCCTCGAGGTCATTGGCCTCCATAGCTTGCAGCTGGCCTCGTCCCTGTCCACCAGCTCCCTGAGCCTGGTGCGGACCACCTGAGGGTGGTGGTGGTAATAGGTCGAACCTCCGACCACCTCCTGTTGCCCTGTCGGCCCCTCTGCCACGTCCGCCCTATGGACCACCCTGCTCCTGCCTCTGTCTCTGCCTCGACAACCACTTGACCGTCTCACAATCAGTTGTACGACGAGTCGAACAATCTCGAGCCAGATGTCCCCGACCGTCGCAAGAGAAACACAGCCTCTCCCTTGGCTGATTCGAGCCACCTTGAGAGCCCTGCACCGCTGACCTTGTGTCCTAGGATCGCCTCCTGAAGCGTCTGACACGCTTGGATCCTTGTGACTCTCGTCGGCTCTCTGCAGCTGAGGTCTCAACTACTGGGTGCCCACTACTAGCTCCCACTGTCGGTGCCTACTCGGCCAGAAAGCTCTCCACAACCAAGGCTCACTCAAGCCCTGATGTCCCAGCACAAACCCCGCTCAAAGGTCCAAGCTCTGAAGAACTGATCTCACACTATATCTAAGGAGTAACGCGAGAGATGAGTAAACCTCAATGAGTACTCCACTATGGTCAAACTGTCATGTTGCAAATGCAAAAGCTCCTGTATGCGTATCGATCGCAACGTGGCCGGATAGAACTCCTCCCTAAAGAGACGCTCAAAGTCTAACCAGGAGAGAGTTGTCTTATAATGTGACTAAGTCACTAAGCTCCACCATCGCCCAACAGAGCCCTAAAGAAGACTCGTCGCGAGGATCGTCATCTGATTTGCGGGCGTCCTCACAAGGCGGAAAACGCGAGTGACTACCTCTAGTCAATCCTCAGCCACCTGGGGGTCTGGCTCACCCCGAAACCTGGGAGGTCACTGCCTCTGAAACTCGTGCAACGCACTCAATCTGCGTGCATCCTAAGCCAGTATTGTCAACGCTAGCGGCTGCTTAACGGGTGGTGTTATAGCTGGTAAACCACCCGGAGACGCTATCTCTGACACAGGCCCCTGTACCGATGTATCGTCACTAGGCGGATCATCCTCGTAATCATGCAGTGGAATCCTGATTGGTTGTCTGCATGGAGGTATCCTGAAATAAAACAAGATGTACAACGTTCAAAAGAATATATCTGGGGAGCTGACTCAATAAGGACATGGAAATCACAATCATTCATATATGATGCATGTACCAAAAAAAAATCTCTACAATCAATGTTTACATGTACTGACAAAGGTAGGTGATCAGAGTTCTTGTGTATGGATACGTCCGCCGCCGCACCAACACTGAAGTCCCTGACCTGAAAGTCAAACCCAAAACACTAAACACTGTTGCCCCAAATCAATCTCACTGACTCCAGGTAGAACCAACCAGCTCTGATACCACTCTGTCACGACCCGACCTACCGAGATCCAACCCGTGACTACCCTAAGCCCACCTCTAATAGGCCCGTGACTACCCCAAGTCTGCCTCCAATAGGCCAGGGGCAGACGACCAACGCCGAGTAGGCATATCCCACAAATGGAAAGCATTAGCATAAAGTACTTGTACACACGCACACATCTCCAAACCCACGCAATGCTGAAATGTAAAACAACCGGAAACAATGCATGCATACATCTAAAATCTCATAATAGAGTACGACAGTAAAGTACTGAAAACGGAAAAGGGGATCAAATACAAACCCAACCAAAACTGAAAAGAGTCCAACCTGCTCCAAGGGCGAGGACTGAAGTCAAATGCAAACTCCCGATAAACATCTCAGTCTGACAAGCTCCGACTACGCTCCAGTCGCTCCTTGTCCTCCAAGGACACCGTCAAAAGGGTCATCGTTTGCATAAGACGTGATACGTGCAGGCAAAGCTCGTGCAGGGGTGAGTATAACAATACCCAGTAAGACACCCCAAAAACGGTAAACACAAACCACCAAGTATAGTCAGCTCAATACAAGATATAACAATCAATGTATAACAGAAACACTCAAATATACTCAGGAAAAACACCACGCCACCAAGCGGTCATAACAAACAGTCAGCCACAGGATTCTGCTAGAAGCAACGCTCGTTCCGGAAGAATCCACTCCACAATCCATGTTATCATCGAAGACACTTGACGAAGAGGTCTAGATCATTGGGGCCCAACCAAGAAAGCTCACCGGTCAGAGAAGACCCTGATACACAGATAGGGGGTCACGCCCAGAACCGCTGAAGGACACCATGAACCCAATCTAGATTAACCCACTTCGTAGGGAATCGTATGTCAACGATACCACAAACCCAACCGATACAGCCTGCTAGATGGAGGACCAACACCCAGCTCAGGGAGGTCACGCTGATTCCACAAACCCCACCTAGGGAACAAAGATGATAGAGGATCGCACTCCAGTCTCACGGAGGGACGCTACAACTCTATCTGAGACTCGACCTCTATAGGGGATCACAATCCTATGATGTGGGTGCAATGTCGCATTGTACCCTCGAGGGAATGGACCAAGGGAACACACTCAACCTAGACTGGTCCAAACTAAGAAAACAAAGAGCTACAAACACTCCTTGAAGGGGGTATACGCCATGTACCAGGGGGTACACGACGTGTCCAGCTATCGCCAAGTCTGCCCGTGTGGCAAAGCCTCACACGGCATGTAAGTCTCCACATACACGGTGTGTAGAAGAAGTAAATGGCGTGTAGAAGAAGTAAACAGCACGTAGAGACACATGATATCTTGCCCGTGTTGTCTGGTCGTGTCCGTGTACGGTGGTCGTGTCCGTGTACCGGCCCGTGTCCACCTGGCCGTGTCCGTGTCCAAGTACATGGCGTGCCACTGGCCGTGTACTTTTGACCGTGTCCGTGTACTTCCTGAAGTTCACGTCGAGCCATCACGGAGGGGTCACACAGTGTGTGATACTCAACTCCAGTCGGAACCCTAGCACCGCAGCCAGAGGGGCCACACGGCGTGTAAACCCAAAATACACGCCGTGTTGCTCGGCAATTTCCAGATCCGTCGGATCTTCCTCTGCTTTGTCCGTCGCGTCGTCAAAGCCTCCAAGCTTGCTGAAACTTGTAGATTCGGGGTCGTCCGATCATTACCATCGCCGCTAGCCAAGATCTGGGTCCTCGATCTGCTCGGAAAACCATCCATCGAGCCGTTTGTTCTCATGCGTCAAAACCGGGAAGAATGGAACCCGTAAATCCGTCTGATCCGCCTCCGATCATCCACCGCCGTCGTCGCACCTCGACCGCACCATCGATCACGAATAGCACCCGCGGTTATTGATCCGTTGCGCCGAAGAACGGTCGCACAACGATCAAACACTGGGTATTTGTCGAACCATGGTCCAAAAGAAAACACCCATGATGAACATGCGAAGAACAGGGGAAGAAATCCAAAAACCACAAGACGTGAGAAATGAACCTTGGTCGTTACTCATTTGGCCTCGATTCATTGTCGTAGAAAGAGACAAACGAAGAGGAATAGATAAACAGCGAACAAAAACAAAAATTGCATCAATTTAATTCTACCGACGATGCGCGTATCAATTCTTTTTGTGAAATTGATCCGTGTTCGTCCAAAATTAACAACGGGGTGGAAATCACAAAACAAAAAATCCTACTTGGAGTTTGGATCGATCGTTGACTAAGAACGGTTGTGTTGTCGTCGTTGACAAGATCCACAAACTCTGTGCGCGCAACAATCTATGATCTGATCCAGGTTCCTCGTCATTCACCGAGAAAGCTCTCCAACGGTTGTCTGAATCTCCAGGGTTTGAGCGGTCAACCCTGAGGAAATCTTATAACTGTATATTTAAAGAGGAAACAAGTCGCTGCGTCTCAAAAATAAAATAAATTTTTTAATTTATTTATTTTATTAATTTCGTGTCTGCGACAACTTTTTCACAAACGTCCCGCGCCAACAAAGATTATGTCGCACCTAGAGTAAAACTCGCGTTGTGAACTCAACGGTGCCCTCAAATTTCTGATCCGGACCCCCGTTCAGGACTTATTCCATTTTTTTAAGAAAACTACGCCCGCGTGCTATTTAATATATTTAATAAATTTCTAACATTAATTCCGAGCACACCGGACCTCGGAATCGCACATCGTCTCAGCGTCTGTTCTCGAAAATAATCCATATCATATCCAAAAATACTACACGGAAAATCCAAGTCATCACACTTCTCACGCACGAGAGAGTCGGGTTGAGACTAAGTAGGAGGCCTCCTGTAAGTTACGTTTCGACGAGGAAGCTTGGATGCAGGCGACCATGCATGGTATCGAGAACATGCATGGAGAGCATGGAGAGCAGGAAGAGCAGCGTCGTCAGGAGAAGCAGCAATATGAGGAACAGCAACATGAGCATATGATGGAGTACATGCAACAACTTTCGCAGGGGGTTTAGGGATGAAGTTCCCTCCGCCCAGCCCTTCAGCTGATCCTCATCCCCCACAAAGACTTTATGATGTTTTGTTGATAAACATATTGTCTGTTTAATGGTCATTATCTTTAGTATGGATGGGTTTATATATTTGTTTTTTATTTTTTTTATTTTTTATGTTTTGTTGCAATGGATAGATAATTCCGTCACAAAAACTCTTTTGCGACGGATAGTTAATTTCATCGCAAATATTATTTAGGTTTTTTGTGGTGTTTCCATAAACCTTTAGCAACGGGAAAAATATCTATTGCTAAAAGTTTTTTTCACGATGGACTCTCGCGACAAAAACTTTTAGCGACGTCATTTTCCACCACTGGTCATTTGCGACGGACTATCGTCGCAAATGACCTATCACAAAAAAAAACAAATTCCTTGTTGTGTAGCCACATGGTATGACGAACCATAAGCCAATCATGCAATAGTTCTTGAAACATCTCTAAAATCAAGCATTGGTTACTGCATGGTTTGTTTGGCCACGCATGCCAATGTCACGTCTTTGGTTTTGTTACCATTTTCATCCCAAACTCCAAGAATAACCCCCATGGCAACATGTTGGAGTCTGCATCCCACATCGGACTTATGGTCCGATGTAGTCTTTATTATTAATTATAAAAGAACCTCAAGGCCTTCTTTAGAGAGCACCTTAGGGATTTGGGTCTTCCTCTTTTTTATCGTTCTACATGGTATCAGGGGAAACCTAATCCCGAGCCCTCCCTCCCATTTTATTTTCCCCGTCTAGGGTTTCCCATTATTTCTTCTGGGGGCGGCGGCCTCCATGGCCAGAGGGAACCTAATCCCGAGCTCTCCCTCCCATTTTATTTTCCCTCGTCTAGGGTTTCCCATTATTTCTCCTGGGGGCGGCGGCCTCCATGGCCAGCGAGCCATAGGTATCTCTCGTCGCCCCCCTGCCAGGTCACCCTCCCGTGCAAGGCCTCTCCTGGGCGACGCGTTTCCCGATCGGCGGGCGTCTCTCCCAGACGGCTCCCTACCAGCAGAACCCTCCCTGCGTCGCGTCGGCTCAACCCTATGCAGACTCCCGACGGCGTCTCCCGGCCCTGCCTCCTGCTTCCTGTTGCGGGTTCCCAACCCCGCCTCCCTCTCGCGATCAGAGGTCCTCCCGCGTCGGCGAATCCTTCCCTCTCGTCCGCGCTCACCACCTTCCGCTCCAACGCAACTCCCCTCTCTTAGATCCACTACGACAGCACGCGACAACACCCTCTGGCGCAACCCTGTGCGCTCGTCGGCCCCAAGTAGCCCTCCCTCTGCGCGCGGCGTCTCCCTGTGCGCGCAACGGACTCCAGGCGACCCCTCCCTCCCTGCATGTGTTCGCCTCCTGCAGCCTCCCCTCTCTCAGATCCAGCCGGATCCGATCTCCCGACGAAGGATCCCTCCATGCGCAGGACGACTCCAGACGGCCACCCCCATCCAAACGCCTCCTCTCCAGGCGGACTTGGCCTCTTCCGCGCTAGCGTCTCCGCTGCTCCCTCCCGTGCAAGCTCCCTCAATGTGCGCGACGGCCCCCTCCTCATGTACTGCTCTCCCGGCAGCCGCCTCCCTTTCTCGGCAGAACCATTTTTGCGCGCTCCTTCCAAATCTGGAGTGTTGCCTCTGTCCGTCGGCACGCCCTCGCGCTTCCTCCACCGTGGCGCAGCACCCCGACCGCCTTGGATCAGTGCCCTTTGGCGCCGCCAGATCCCGCAACAACTCTGTGGAATCACCGACTCCCGTCACCGGCCTCGCAAGTGTGGCTTTCCCGGTGCTAGTATGGTTTTCCCGACGTATCATCGACCGGCCCCACTAGTGTGGCTTTCCTGGCGCTCCGTCAACCGGCCCGGTCTATGTGGTTCATCTGCTGCGCCTGCGACATCTTCTTTCATCCATCGTCCTGAGAGGGAGCTGCGATCTTGAGGGGGAGCTATGATCGTCGATTGTTTCTTTTATTTTGTCTTGTTTTGTAATCAAACTGGGTATGTCCAGCTTGAGGGAGAGTGTTTGCAGTTTGTTGATTGTTTTGTTTTTTCTTTATGTGTTCAAGCTAGGGGGAATGTTGGAGTATGCATCCCACATCAAACTTGTGGTTCGATGTGGTCTTTATTATTCATTATAAAAGAACCTCAAGGCCTCCTTTAGAGAGCACCTTGAGGATTCGAGTTTTCCTCTTTTTTATCGTTCTACACAACTCATATAATTCCAATTAGGATCAAATACCACCACCTCATCATTAATCCAACAAGAATCAAAACGAAAACCAAACCCCAACAACCCATTGAAAACTCAAGGCTCGAGGCGAGAAAGAGCTAGCTAGGCTTTCCCTGCACTTACCTCTCGAGTTCTGATGGCCCTAACTACATACTACTAAACTTCCCAAATAGCAAGAGGATGTTTCTAAAACCTAAGCCCTCTTTAAAACCTAGGCTTTGATACCAATTGTAACGAACCGAACCGGACTGACCACATCACCCGACCCGGCTCGCCATTTGGCCCGAAGGGCATTCCCAATCACTACATGCTGGAAACTTGTGTTTGGGTATCAAGAACATGCACTTGGAAATGGTTTCACCCTCGTATAATCATATAAACAAGAGGCGGAAACAAAATAATAAAACCACCAAACATGAAATAATTAAATAAACATCCATCCAAAATATACAACCAAGTCACAAAATGCAATATAGCGGAAGTAAATACCATGAGTACACAGGAAAGAAAAAACTACATCAGGATGAATTGGTCGATGCAACATTCGAAAATAAAACAGAGCCCGAACGGCTCCAACAAAATCTCCATGTGACCCACAGTCACTCACCACATCTCACCATGCCCGACCTCGAACCCAACAAACATTCAATGGATGAAATCAGATATGGGACACCTGAGAGAAAACATAAGATGGTTGCATGCAACCACTGTGTATGCAGGGTGTGAGCGAAACGAGCCCAGTTGGATTCCACCACAAAGTCTATGCAGTTCCTTCCATAATACATTCCATAAAATGCAAGTCTGAACATAAATTATTGTTCAATGGAAACTCATCCCTCACAAAGAGGTGGGGTGCTTTATTTATAAATGAAAAAAGGAGTATAATAGAGAACTCATACCAATTTGGGACGCAAATATTAAAAATATCTAATACTCTTGACACTCCCCCTCAAGCTGGGACATGTATATTTATCATGCTCAGCTTGTTTACACAAAAATTGGACACGTGGTTCAAGCACCACTTTTGTGAGAACATCTGCGGGTTGATCAGAGATGTGAACATGACCAAAGTTGATCTTTTTCTCAAAATTTTCTCGAACAAAGTGACAATCAACTTCAATATGCTTTGTCAACACATGAAAGACTGAATTTGTGGCAATCTTGATAGCAGGTTGATTGCCATACTAGATATGTGTCGGTTTATTGACAGTATACCCAATCTCCTGTAGAATTTGTTGTGCCCAAATAATCTCTGCAGTCACATATGTCATGGCACGATACTCTGACTCTGCACTTGATCGGGAGATAACCGTTTACTTCTTGTTTCACCATGAGATCAAATTTCCTCCAACAAATACTGCAAAACAAGACGTAGATCTCCTAGAAGAGAGACATCCGGCATAATTTGCATCACAAAATGTCTTAATATCTGTATGCCCGTGATCAAAATATAGAAGACCTAAATCTGGGTACTTTTTCACATATATAACAATGCAAAGAACAGTCTCTCACTGCGTTTTTGTTGGGGATTTCATAAATTGACTCACTTTACTAACCGCACAATCAATATCAAGTCGAGTCATCGTCAAGTGGTTAAGCTTCCCAACAAGTCGCCTATATTTGTCAGGTAAAGAAAACGTTTCGCTGTCAGTATGAAATTATTTTTCTCCAGGTTTGAAGGGTGAGTCAACCAAGTCAGCTCGAGTCATTCCAGTCTCCTACAGAAGATCAAGAACATATTTTCTCTGAGATAGAAAATTTTCTTTGGTGCATTCGGAGACTTCAATCCCCAAGAAATATCATAGTGGACCCAAATCTTTCGTGTGAAAATTTTGACGTTGGATTTGAGTCGGTCAATGTCTAATGTCAGTAATGACAATGTCATCCACATAAACTATCAAGTGAAAGTTATATGTTGTAAATTGATGATGGAAAACAGGAGAATCTTTAATGTTTTGACACATGCCAAAGTTAAGCACAACTGTACAATCGACGAAGGCGACAAACCTTGGAAGACTCCCCCTGAGCAACAAACCCCGGTGGTTGCTCCATATAAACTTCTTCATCAAGAAAACCATGAAGAAAAGCATTCTTAAAATCCATTTGATGGAAAGACCAATGATAGGAGGCGCCGAGAGAGATAAATAAACGGACTAATGCCATCTTGGCCATTGGAGAAAATGTGTCAAAGTAATCAATGTCATACGTATGCGCATAACTCTTAGCAACAAGTCGGGCTTTGAGACGATTAAGAAAGTCATCAACATTGAAAAACACGGTATAGATCCATTTGCAACCAACAATCTGTTTATCCGAAGGGGGGTGGACAAGATCCCATTTATGGTTGGTTGCCAAAGCCTGAAATTCATCCTGCATTGCCTTTAACCAGCCGGGATGGGATTTTGCCTCAGCCATAGTGCGTGGTGTCGAGTGAGCAGCCAATGCCGCGCAAGGGGGGGTCATTGCAGAGAGGGGCAGCGCGCTAGGGAGCCATCGCAGGGAGGGGCGACGCGCAAGGGTGTCGTCACAAGGAGGGGGTGACACTGAGGGAGAGTTGCACCTCCTTTGATACCATGGTGAATGGAAACTCATCCCTCACAAAGAGGTGGGGTGCTTTATTTGTAGATGAGAAAAGGAGTACAATAATAACTTATACCAAAGTGGGACACAAATATTAAAAATATCTAATACTCTTAACTATTACAAAAATAGGTTTTCTACATGGGCAAGTAGAAAGAAAGCAAATATCATCCATTAAGCTTTTCTTTTCCAAAACCAAAGTAAAAAACTTTGAGAGAAACTAGCAAGGCTCGACCGACCTAAAACGTTAGTTTTAAACTCAAACGTTAATTTAAAGTTATTCTTTAAAAACTCTTTCAAATGTCGAGAAAAGGACTTTCAATTTGCCGAGTAAAACCATTTCCATTTTCTTCCCCTTTTTCAAACATACTAAAATATTTTTTGGAACAATATCATTTCACCTTTAAAGGAAACACATCCTTCGAAACCAATTTTTCAAACAGTTTGAAAACGAACAAATTCCACACTAAGCAGAAAACAATCAAGAACATACACCAAAATATCAATGTAGAGCAGTGTCTAAGCATCATGGACAACTCCCTTGGACTTAAGTAACACAAACCTGAACTGGTGAATGGAACCCTAGGCCGACCTAAAAGAACCCGTCAAATTACCGAGAGTCTTGTAGAATTAGTTGGGCTATATATAATCCATCCCAAGAGCGCTCAAGCCTCCACAAGCACAATCCGTCCTATTGGCTCACTTAGTCTAACCGGGAAGCATTCCCTAGTCGGTGCATAATCTACACTGGGGCTTTCGCTCATCCAGGACATCTGAATTCCTAGAATTCCCATGACATCAATCAAAGGAGGCGAGCAATCAGACAACCCCACAACCAATACATAAATCAATTCAAAGCATTTCAAATAAACTCATCTCAACTCTAATGCCCTTGCCAGAAACAACCCCATTTTTCATCATTTACAAGAATACAATATACAACACTCCTCATTGGGAGTCAATCCATATCAAACACAATAGATACAAGGGGCTTAATTGAGGGTCTCACATTCTCCTTTTATAGTGTCAAACTGGACTTTTAAAACATGCTTGGGATGTCAAGCCATTAACACTAATTAAAACTTAATTTTAACACTCTTTAAAACCAAAGCATTCTTTGCAAACACTTTAAACACCATAGGGGTTATGAATTATCAAAACGACTTAATAAGGGCCATCACGCCACTTTTTATTCAAACAATTCTTTGAAAACATGAAATGCATTGAAAAACCAATTGGTGCCAAGCACCACTTTAAAACTCCAATTCCTCTTTTAAAACAACTTAGACAATTCATTAAACACTTGGCATATTTAAATTTTCAATTCAAAGTGTAAAACAAGGAAAATACACAAAACTCCCTTTATAACAAATTTGGAAAACCATCAAAACATCCTTCGAATTAATTGAGTGTATCGCCTATAACTATACTTTGGAAAGAGAAAACATATTAAAACATCCAAGTAACTCATGGAATGAAATACGAAGGAGAAGCATAGAAACTCTTACCTCAATCCAAGCAGAACCAAGCTGCAGCGCGTTGCCCTCAATGGAGAACGCTCAATCCAAGCAGAACCAAAGCCACGAGGTTAGGTCGCCCCAAACCCTAAATTTGAGCCCAATAGCCCCTAGGGCTTATGGGTGAAACAAAAACCAAGAGGAAAGGGGGAAGGGAGAAGAGACAAAAGAGAAGAGGGAAACAGGCCTTCTAATCCACTTGGAATCGACGAACGAGAGGCTTGGAATAGAAGGGGAAGGAGGAAGAAACTCCCGAGATTCCAATGAGCTGGATGATGCGAATGAGGTGAGAGAAGGGGCCAAAAGCCCTAAAAAACAGAGGGGTGAAAGGGGAAACCACAAAAAAAATTAAATGGATGGACAGGGCACCACGGCATGCACCACGCTCCGACAGACCCCGAGGACCCTCAACACGCCCGACCACCATGGCGAGGCCCCTGACCCTTCGCCATTTTAGCACCCACAATGGCTTGCATCACAGTGTAATGTTGTCAATCGTTTCCAATAGGGGAAACCCCTTGACCAAAACACCCAAGCTCAAGGTGCCATGGTGTGGTTAGGTCACCATCACTCCAAAAACCACTTTTCAAGCCCAAAATGCATAGAAAACAAGGACAAACTTCTGAAAATCTCAAAATAGCCCAAAATAAAATGATAAAAAATACCACAGTGACATGGGGTGTCACAATATAAGTCTTGAGGATTGCCCCTAAACTATTTAAACAACTCTTAAAGAAATTTCCATAAACCGTGAATTCATCCATGATTCCATGCACTCTTTTAAGAACTCAGAAAATGTGCTCAACAAACATCTTTGGAAAGTACTAGGACCATTGCATAACATAAAAGACATCCTTTTATAAACAAAGGTACCAAAAGGGCATGTAAAAGTGGTTTTTTTTTACCCTGGTGCAATATATATTTGGAAATAACCTGCAAACCCATCTAAAAAACAGTAATGGGTTTTCTAGTTAACCACTTTAAGATTTGTTCAAGAAAAGGAAGAGAAAAATGGTCTTTTCTGGTCACTAAGTTCATCCTCCTAAAATCAATGATTTCTATCAATTTATTGGGAAGCTTAATAGGAATGAGTTATCCCAATTCATTTTTGACAATTGTAAAGACACTTTTCTTAGGAACAATTTGGATTGGACTTACAAATTGACTATCCAAGATTGGAAAGGTGATTCCAGCAACTAAAAGTGTTGTGACTTCCTTTTCAACCACTTCTAAGAGAGTTGGATTGAGTCTTCATTGGCATTGCCTAACGGGTTTTTCATTTTCCTCCAAAAGGATTCGATTCATGTATGTTTAATGGCTATGCCTAGAATATCATCCAACATCCAGCCTATGGATTTCTTATTCTCTCTAAGAACTCCTAAAAGTTGATTTTCCTATTCTAAGGATAGCCCCTTTGTTATGATAACAGGGAGATTTTCATGCTCTTTTAAGAAGGAATATTTCAGATTTTTCGGCAAAGTTTTATGTTCTAAAGTGGGTGGATTGTCTACACTAGGTAGCATGGCTAGATTTGATCCATAACATCTAACTCTACTCTCTCCAGACTCATATCACAAGCATATTCAAGAAGCAATTCAAATTCAAGCAAGCACTTATTATTTTGTGTGGCAGTGACATTCTTAGCATCCTGAGGTGTTTCAAAATAGTGGTTTCAGCAGATTCATCAACAATTTTAGAATGCTCACAAAAATATTCAGTGTTCAACATTTTTATGCAAGATTTTAGCACTTTAACAGTGTTTTCAATGTGATTTTCAGCAGATTTCCAAACAAATTCAGTATGTGTAGCAGTTTCAAAAACATTCTCAGATAAAATTTCAGTATACTGAGCAACAGTTTCATCTTCAGCAAGCTCAAAAACATTTTTAAAGCACTTTTCATGGTTTCCACAAGAAGATTTTTTAGGTTTCACACAACAAATAGCAGCAGGTTCATTTAAAGATTTATCAATATCATCATGAAAATCAGTAGTGGGTTTAAAAACTTTAGGTTTATGACTCAATTCTGCTTCAAAGGGGTTCAAAGATTCATCATTCAAGCACTGGTCAATAACAGGCATGAACTTGTTTTCACTTTGACATGATAATTGTTCATAATATTAGAAATCCTGAAACATCTCAGTAGAGAAACACTTTATCTTGTTGACTTGAAAAGCTGAATGATCTTCTACTTGATGTTTTATGGATTCAAAAATATTAAAATGTGTCACTTTGCTACAAGTTTCCATTGATAGTGTTCCTTGGTGAACGTTAATGATTATCTTAGCAGTTTTAACAAATGGACTGTCTAAAATTAATGGTGCATGAGTGCTACACCTGTCACCTTCCATGTCTAAAACATAGAAATCAGTAAGAGACAGTATTTTACCCCTACCAAAACATTCTCTAAAATTCCAGCAGGCCTAGTAGTGCTCATATTTGCATGTTGAATCACTATTCCCAAAGGTTAAAATTCTCCTGCATGCAAAGAAGAGTAAACTAAATGTTGCATGACATTTATAGAAGCACCAAGTTCAAGCATTGCATCCTTAAATTGATATTCCCCTATCATAAAAGGAATAGAAAATGTGTCCGGATCTTTGCATTTAACGAGAAGGGCATGCAGTATCATGAAAGAAAAATTTCTTCCAAGGCTATTTTTTTCTTACCCTTAAATTCATTTTTTGAGTGCACATTTCTTTGAGAAATTTTTCATATTTTAGGATTCGTTTCACTGCATAAATGAGAGAAATGCTGATCAAATCTTGCCTAAAAATTTAAAGGATTTTGTTGAATAATGTGCGCACAACTGAAGTTTTCATTGGAGGTTCGCTTGGGGAAATGGTAATGGTTGTTTAGGCACAATTTGATCACCAACCAACTTATTTGTATCATCCCAAGGTTTCAAAATTTTCTTGCGCTTCCTGGTAGTCCTTTCCATCTGTAATTCTTCATTAGAAAGTGAACCCTCATTAGCAGCGGGTTCCAAGTGCCTAGAATATGTATTTTGTTAAGAATTTTTACTAAGTGTAGTGTCTGTTTCAGCAGATTTTTGTTTAGCAACTTCGGTTTTTTATTTTTCATCAAAAGTTCCAGCACAGGGTGAATTTTCTGTAATAGGTTTCTATTCAACAGCTCTTGGTTCATCGGTTTCAGTCCCACCCATATTAATAACATACACATTTTCTTTTCCATTGGAGTTAACCTTAGTTTGTGAAGGTAAACCTCCACTAGTTTAAATTTTCAAGCTACTAATATCAGTTTCCATCTTCCCCACTTGTGCTGTCAATTGTCCAATTTTTTGTTTAACAAATTATTCAAAGTATGATTCATATTTCTGAGGTGGTTGTGCGGGATAGAAATTCCTAGTAGGCAGATTATTGTGTTCTTTTTATTGCTGGAAATTTTTACCAGGTTGAATATTGGCTTGCTCCAGGAAGTGTCTAGGTTGTTGGTTATATGATTGTCCTTGGGAAAACCTATTTTCTTGTTCCAACTGCCTAAATGTATCATTTTGTTGGTTATTCCAGCCTTGGTTATAATAATGGTTTGATTGGAATGACTCAGACGGATTGTTTGGCGTGAAAGGTCTCCCTGAGAACATTTCTTTGAAAACTTCAGATGAGACTTGCAATTGAGGGCACTGATCTCTAAAATGGTCTGGTGAAACACAAATACGTGCACTTGAGGTTGAGAGCTGGGTTTAGATTGGGTTTTGCATTAGTGAAGAACTAGGCAACATCACTAAGATCATTCAACTTACTAACAATCATGCTGTTTTCAGAAGTGGAAGTAGGCACTTGGCTGTTTTCACATGGATCGTACCCCTAGGTCCAAACTATTAGACATTTTGAGCCATATTAGTAAATTAGGTTCCTAGCAAGAGCTGGGGTTTTATCCATCAAAACTCCCCCTGCAATGACATCTTTCATGCTCCTATCGGAAAGCACTAATCCCTCATAAAAATACTGGATCAACAGCTGCCCTGAGGTAGGAAAGAAATTTTTCAAAAACATTTTCTTGAGCTCATGCCAATACATTATTAGTGTAGATTAGAAGTAGTAAAACCACTCTTTAGCTAAGAAAAATGGAAAATTCCTCAATTTCATTTGATCATTATTAACTCTTGGAGGTTTCATTATTGCGCAGGTATGGTAAAATTCTTAGAAGTTCTTATGTGGATTGTTAAACCCGGTTAATTGTATTTCCGAGTGTCACATCGGATTCTTCCGACTTGTAATTAGTTTCCACTATCTATAAAAGAATGTTTCCACCTCTTTTGAGGTAGGGAATTCGTACCATTCTACATGGTATCAAAGGGCGTCATAACCCTAACCCTCCCTCCCTCTCTCTCTTCCTTATTTTTTGAGACACTCGAGCGAAGACCCCGCTGTTGCACCCCTCCAGCGCGACGCCCCCACCCCGCCGGCGCCCCCCTATGAAGTGCGATGGCCCTCTGCGGCCCCCTCCCTTCGCGCGACAATCCCCTACGTCCCCCTCCCTGCGCACGGCGGCCCCCTCCCTATGTGTGAAGACCCTTTGCTCCACCCCACCATGTGCACGATGGCCCCCTGCAGCCACCCTCCCTGTGCGCGACGATGAATCGGAAGCTTGGTAGAGGTCATCTTCGCGATGGGGTGTACATTTTCGATAGTCTGACATCTCTTGTTTGCTCATTCACCTCTGCTCGTGCTCTCGACCTGCATTTTCGATATGGTCATCCATTGGCTTTCGTCTTACATAAGCTTTGCCCCCAGTTCAGTCCACACCTTTCCTTCTGTTGTGAATCCTGCAAGTTTGCTAAACATTATCGGGCGACGTATGTTCATCGATTGAAAATGCGTGCAGCGAATCCTTTCGACCTAACTCATTCCGATGTATGGGATCCTTGCAGGGTTCCTAGTCAGTCAAGGTACCGTTATTATGTATCCTTTATTGATGATTTCTCTCGAATGATATGGTTATATCTCCTTCGTGATCGTTCTGAGGTGTGTGATATTTTCAAAACTTTTTACTATGAAATTCAAACTCAATTCCCCAAACCTATTAAATGTCTCCGCTCGAACAATGGCCGAAAATATTTATGCACTTCCCTTCAACAGTTTTTCAAGAATCACGGCATCCTTCATCAACCATCATGTTCCGATTCAGCTCAACAGAATGGAGTGGTTGAGCATAAACATCATCATCTTCTCCATGAAATTGGTTTCCCGCCACAGACGTCTGCTCATATTTGGTGTGATAATCAGGCAACCACGAAGATTGAATCTAATCCACTTTTTCATGAACGCACGAAGCATATCGAGGTAGACTGCTACTTTCTTCGCCATCACCTCGAGCAACACCATGTCAGTTTCAGCTACATTCCGATGGCTGATCGTTTGCCGACATCTTCATCAAAGGCCTACCGAAAGTCCATGAGGTAGGGAATTTGTACCATTCTACATGGATCTTCTCTGAGAAGTCCATGAAATATTGGTAAATGATGGGTTATATTTGATTTTAACTCAAAACCATAGGTTATCTCGAGGTATTCAAATCCTTTTTTATGGTTGTCTATGTCTTCTGTAGCTAATTCTTTCAAGGTAATTTGTTTAGCCATGTTTTCTAAAGGTTTTGGACACTAAAGTTTTAATGTTTCTAATTTTTTTTAAGTGTAGAAGTGGATGTTTTAAGTTTTTCTTCAAGGTTTTCAGGCCTAAATGGCTCTTCTAACAGCTTAGAAGCTCCCCCCCCTCTCAGCTGCCATACCCGTACTATGAAGGGTCCTTTCAATTTCAGGGTTAAACTAATCTGAACAAGTGTGTGGGTGTTTGGGCATGCGATTTTCAGAAGTATTGCAGAATGGATATAAAGTACAATCTGCAAGTAAAAAAGCTGGATTTTCAAAAAAAATGAATCAAAATTCTAAAAACAGTGGACTTTTTGTCAACCTCTCCGGCAATGGTGTCAATTGGACAATAGAACTTTTGTCGTTAAGTCGTGATTGAAATATTATACTTAAGAATGCAGTATAGCAGTCAAAAGTTGTGTCTTGTGGAGGTTGTTAAATGAGTTCTTTTGTCACGTAAAAGATTTTTATGATTCAAAATGAAGATGTTTATTTGTATAAAATGAATTTGTGATGTTGAGAAAAATAGTGGGTTTTGAAGAAATGAAAGAATAATGAAATAGTTGAAGAATTTGGTTTAAGAAGAAGAATTCATTTCTTTTTTAAGAATTGGACTTAGAGCAGTGATCCTTACCATGTTCGATCTATGAAATCTTTCTTTTAATGTTAAAAGATTTATCTCAAGAATTAATGCTCAATACTAGGTTTATGTTTAACAAATCACTAATATAATTAAAATTGAAGAAAGATCTCGCTACAATCACATCAAGTCGTTTTTATTTTCTATAAGAGTGATAAACGATTCCAGCAATTGTTGTCATAGTTCAGTGAATTTAAACACTGTGCTCGCCATCTTGATTGAGAAAGGGAAATTTAAACAGTTTGGAAATATTGAAATCACTCTTATGTAGTTCTGAAAACACAAAACTACAATCACATGCAAGGGTTCTTCAATCTAATAAACTCAGGCATATAAATGGAAAAAGAAGCTTTATTAGAAATACAATAATGCAACAGCCATACGAAAACCACTGCTTCAGATGAAAGTGGCATTCCATGAAGATCAATGATGAGAGGTTGACGAAAATTGGAGAAGATTTCACCCGAGCTCTCCCAAGGTTAGCCGATCACGGAGATGTAGCAGCATCCCTTTCTCTTCATTTTCTTCCTTCTAAGGATCGCTAGAATTCAGTCTCTTGATGATTCCAGACTCCATCAGTATTGTCATTCAGGCATAGCTCGCATTCAAACAGTTTCTCCTGCTTCCTTGGGCTCATCCGTGGCTCACTGCATCTTCTTCATTCGGGTTCAACTGACCTTGCACACTGTCTGCATGCTTGGAGTAAATCCTAGGAATGGACTCCATATCAGCAACACAACAAAAGAATCCCATCGACTCGTCCCTAGGTTTAAATAAAGGAAACGAC
This sequence comes from Viscum album, assembly GCA_963277665.1. NCBI lineage: Eukaryota > Viridiplantae > Streptophyta > Magnoliopsida > Santalales > Viscaceae > Viscum > Viscum album. The sequence goes on along the minus strand of OY728143.1, from coordinate 929,896,351 downwards.
ACTCAGATAATTTTAAACTTCATCGATCAGTTACGAAGGAAGCCACATGGTCTTGTTATCCCATCGTTCGGACCCACATCATCCTTCACACATTTCTTTTGGGCAATTAGTTGAAAGACTTCGGTGCATTCTGATGAAATCTCGGATTCAACAAATGTTGACGACCAGATTACCGTCTACAACAATCTCACGCCTGCAAAGAAAGACCAGCGAACACAATTATCTTCATATCCAGCTCAGATTCCCAAGTTCACAACAAATCCCTGGTCAGCGGTTCTTCCAGAGATTTCTTTAGTTCATTAACCTGATTCCATCTTCTTCAGTCAATGCATCCCGGCCTCCCTAAACCTTCAACCGCGATCGATCGGCTTCAACGAGCTCCTCTGAAACGGCTCGACTCTCTTCCTCTTCGACACAAGCCTGCTTCGAAGCGCTCGAGAGTTCGCTCACACAAAATCGATGTAAACACCCTTCAATGATTCAGTCAGCCTCGACTTCCCAAAATACACAGACCAGATTCTTCAGCTTCAATGGACTCGGCTTCATCGTTTTTAGGAAGATTCTTCGATCGGGTAAAATCCTCAGTTGATCACGTCTTCGGGTGCAGCTCCGATCTTCAATCGGAGACACTGCCGGCTTGGTTTCAACAAGTCTTACAAAATATTATTCCGCAACCCAAAAATCACAGCACGGGCGCAGAATTATTCTCAGGAATGAGCCTCGCCCTATAAATTACGTGCCCCTCGATCTTAATCTTACGTATCTGCCTTTTATTCAATAGTTCCGCTCAACAACCACTCACTGTAGTACCAGAGTCCCAACAGGCACCTCTTAACTCCATTGATCTTACTTTATGCCAAACTCTGTATCATCCCACTAGAAGTTCTAACAGTTCTATTAGTAGACAACTCATCATTATTGAGGCATTATCACAATTCCCTAATAATCATATCGAGCCACTCAACCCCTTAACATTCTATCGAACCTAGCATTCATCTGTTCGCATTTCACATTTATTAAGAGGTCGGATCTCATTACTCACATAAGATAACTGCCACAATTTAATCACAAATATTGTGAACACTCAATCATTTCACAGTCCCGCTATAGAGAACTCATCTCTCATTTTGCAATCACACTATAGAGAACTCATCTTCCGTTCTGATCATACAACGATCTACCAATTCTTTACAATATATACTCAATTATCTCCAGAGCAACTCTTTATCGTACTCATGCTCAAACATATAACATTACAGGTTTTAGAAGACATTATTATTATTATTACCGCCACCACCACCACCACCACTATTATTATATGGCTATAATTTTTAAGAACATTTCTCTATTCTACGAAAAGGATTGAAATATGATTAGAAAATATGTCATGTGATATATGAATCAAATTTAAAACACTTTATTCATTCATAATTCACTAGTAGAAATTTAAGCTTTTGAGGTGGGGCAGTTCGGGCGACTGCCATTTGGTGGCCGCTGTATTTTTTATCCCCCCGCCCTAATTTTCCCTCTCCCCCTCGTTCACCCTTCCCCAACCCTGCGACCCTCTCCCCTCATTCACCCTCTCGTGACCTCGAGACACCCCCGCGATCCCGCGACCCCCTCCCCCTACCTCCGCGTAGCGCCTTCGGACAATCCCGTCGTTGTCGATCCCTCCCGGCCCCACTGCACCCCGTTGTCGAGCCCTCCCGTCCTGCCTCCTTTGAACCCTCTCGGCCCTTCGCACCCCGTCGTAGAACCCTCTCGCGCTTCGTCGAGCCGTCTCACCCCCGTCACCCCGTCCTGCCACTGTCAAGCCCGACTATCGAACCCCTGCGCCGTCATGGATCTGCAATCTAGTCGCCCCACTTTACCCGCGATCGAGTCCCCTTCAGGTAAGCCGTTCTTTGGCTTCCGTAGTCTAGTAGCTCATTCATGAAAATTAGTATTGAGATAGGCAATGAAATTAAGATTTCGGAATTAGGGGTTCTTGTATCATTGAACGTGAAGTAGGAACGATAGACTGAGGATTTTTCACCTGAAGGTATGCAAGAAGAAGATGGAAATACATTAGTGATTATTCTTCTGATATATTGATAGACCAAGGTTGAGAGCACATCAATCCAGTACTGTCAAAAATTTATTATGAAGTTCATCATGCTATATTCTATACACTTTTCTAAAATATCTTGAACCTACAATGCATTGTTCCCTAACTTAACTATCCATGTCAAGTTTGTAGTGTGATCACTACTGGAAATACAGGATTTCCTAACGGTTTAGAACTGTTGGGAAAGGATGCAGAACCGTTGGCATATGTTATACCAACGGTTCTGCAAACCCTAGGGAAGTAAGCCGTTGGAAAAGCTTTTCCCAACAGTTTACAGTGAACCGTTGGGATAGGGTGGAGAAAAATTACCCTATCCCAACAATTCTGGAAAACCGTTGGGAAAGCTTTTTCCCAACGGTTTACAACCGTTGGGATAGAGTGGAGAAAATTACCAAGTTTTTCCCAACGGTTTGGCCAAACTGTTGGAAAAAACCCAAGTTCTCCTCTTTCCCAATGGTTCTATGAACCGTTGGTAAAACAAAAGCCAGACATGCTATGCCAACGGTTTCAAACCGTTGGCATAGCCTCTGTTGGGGCAAATTGCACAGCAGCTCTGCAATTTGCCCAACAGCTCTGCAATTTGCCCACCAGGTCTCATTTGGTGGGTTCCCTCTCATTTTCATTTTCATTTTCAATCCAATTATTGTACCTGCAATAAAATAACACATACATATACAATTATTGTACCTGCAATAACCAACTAACACTTAAATATAGAGAATAAATTCATACACATTTAACATATAATGCTGGAACTATACACATTCATAGTTAAATTAGAATTCATAACGTAATTATAAACATACATAATTCATTTAGAATTCAATTTAAAATTTAGATGACAATTATATGTGGAATCCGGAAGTCAATTCATAATTTGATCGGTTTTTTGTATACCACATATTTTTACCTGAAATGATGTTCATTTTAAACAAAATACATACACCTAGAGTGCTACCGGCCACACCGCGCCTCGGATTGAGGCGGGGTTGACTCGTACGCGTCACATATGACCCATGGATCATTGTGCTAAAGTATCGGCACAATCCGAATGCGTTTGGTTGGTTTTCCGTATGCCAGTTGATATTTTTCAATTAAAATGACGTCTTTTTGAAACAAAAGGCAGACACTTTGAGTGGTGTCGGTCACACTGCGTCTCAGATTGAGGTGGAGTTGATTCATACACGTCACATATGACTCATGGATCGTTCTCCTAAAGTTTCAACGGAAACCGAATGCGTTTGGTCGGTTTTCCGTATGTACTTAAAATGTTGTTCATTTTAAACAAAAGAGAGCCACTTAGAGTGATTCCGGTCACACCGTGTCTCTGATTAAGGCGGGGTTGACTCGTACACGTCACATATGACCAATGGATCATTGTGCTAAAGTATCGACACAATCCAAATGCGTTTGGTCGGTTTTCCGTATGTCAGTTGATGTTTTTCACTTAAAATGACGTCCTTTTGAAACAAAAGACAGACACTTTGAGTGGTGGCGGCCACACCGCGCCTCGGATTGAGGAGGGGTTGACTCGTACACGTCACATATGACCCATGAATTGTTGTGCTAAAGTATCAACATAATCCGAATGCGTTTGGTCGGTTTTCCGTATGCTAGTTGATGTTTTTCAATTAAAATGACGTCCTTTTAAAACAAAAGGCAGACACTTTGAGTGGTGCTGGCCACACCGCGTCTCAGATTGAGTCGGAGTTGATTCGTACACGTCACATATGACTCATTAATCGTTCTTCTAAAGTTTCAACGGAAATCGAATGCGTTTGGTTTTTTTCCGTATGTACTTAAAATGTTGTCTATTTTAAACAAAAGAGAGCCACTTAGAGTGATTCCGGCCACACCGTGCCTCCGATTAAGGCGGGGTTGACTCATACACGTCACATATGACCCATGGATCGTTGTGCTAAAGTATCGACACAATCCGAATGCGTTTGGTCGGTTTTCTGTATGCCAGTTGATGTTTTTCACTTAAAATGACGTCCTTTTGAAGCAAAAGACAGACACTTTGAGTGGTGGCGGTCACACCACGCCTCGTATTGAGTCAGGGTTGACTCGTACACGTCATATATGACCCATGGATCGTTGTTCTAAAGTATCGACATAATATGAATGCGTTTGGTCGGTTTTCCGTATGCCAGTTGATGTTTTTCAATTAAAATGACATCCTTTTAAAACAAAAGGCAGACACTTTGACTGGTGCCGACCACACCGCATATTAGATTGAGGCGGGGTTGATTCTTACACGTCACATATGATCCATGAATCGTTCTCCTAAAGTTTCAATGGAAACCGAATGCGTTTGGTCGGTTTTCTGTATGTACTTAAAATGTTGTACATTTTAAACAAAAGAGAGTCACTTAGAGTGATTCCGGCAACACCGTGCCTCAGATTAAGGTGGGGTTGACCCGTACACATCACATATGACCCATGGATCGTTGTTCTAAAGTATAGACACAATCCGAATGCGTTTGGTCGATTTTCCGTATGTCAGTTGATATTTTTTACTTAAAATGACGTCCTTTTGAAACAAAAGACAGACACTTTGAGTGGTGGCGGCCACACCGCACCTCATATTGAGGCAGGGTTGACCCATACACGTCACATATGACCCATGGATCGTTGTTCTAAAGTATCGACACAATCCGAATGCGTTTGGTCGGTTTTCTGTATGCCAGTTGATGTTTTTCACTTCAAATGACGTCCTTTTGAAACAAAAGACAGACACTTTGAGTGGTGGCGGCCACACCGCGCCTCGTATTGAGGAGGGGTTGACTCGTACACGTCACATATGACCCATGGATCGTTGTTCTAAAGTATCGACATAATCTGAATGCGTTTGGTTGGTTTTCCGTATGCCAGTTGATGTTTTTCAATTAAAATGACGTCCTTTTGAAACAAAAGACAGACACTTTGAGTGGTGGCAGCCACACCGCGCCTCGTATTGAGGCGGGGTTGACTTGTACACATCACATATAACTCATGGATCGTTGTGCTAAAGTATCTACACAATCCGAATGCGTTTGGTCGGTTTTCTGTATGTCAGTTGATGTTTTTCAATTAAAATGACGTCCTTTTGAAACAGAAGACAGACACTTTGAGTGGTGTCAGCCACACCGTGCCTTGGATTGAGGCGGGTTTGACTCGTACACGTCACATATGACCCATGAATCGTTCTCCTAATGTTTCAACGGAAACCGAATGCGTTTGGTCGGTTTTCCGTATGTACTTAAAATGTTGTCCATTGTAAACAAAAGAGAGCCACTTAGAGTGATTCCAGCCACACCGTGCCTCAGATTAAGGCGGGGTTGACTCGTACATGTCACATATGACCCATGGATCGTTGTGATAAAGTATCTATACAATCTGAATGCCTTTGGTCACTTTTCCGTATGTCAGTTGATATTTTTCACTTAAAATGACATCCTTTTGAAACAAAAGACAGACACTTTGAGTGGTGTCGGCCACACCGCGCCTCGGATTGAGGAAAGGTTGACTCGTACATGTCACATATGACCCATAGATCATTGTGCTAAAGTATCGACACAATCCGAATGCGTTTGTCGGTTTTCCGTATGCCAGTTGATGTTTTTCAATTAAAATGACGTCCTTTTGAAACAAAAGGCAGACACTTTGAGTGGTGTCGGCCACACCGCACCTCGGATTGAGGTGGGGTTGACTCGTACACGTCACATATGACCCATGGATCGTTGTGCTAATGTATCGACACAATCCGAATGCGTTTGGTCGGTTTTCCGTATGCCAGTTGATGTTTTTCAATTAAAACGACGTCCTTTTGAAACAGAAGACAGACACTTTGAGTGGTGTCGGCCACACCGCACCTCGGATTAAGGCGGGGTTGACTCGTACACGTCACATATGACCCATGTATCATTGTGATAATGTATCGACACAATCCGAATGCGTTTGGTCAGTTTTCCGTATGTTAGTTGATGTTTTTCAATTAAAATGACGTCCTTTTGAAACAAAAGGCCGACAATTTGAGTGGTGGAGGCCACACCGCGCCTCGGATTGAGGCGGGGTTGACTCGTACACGTCACATATGACCCATGGATCGTTGTGCTAAAGTATCGACACAATCTGAATGCGTTTGGTTGGTTTTCCTTATGCCAGTTGATGTTTTTCAATTAAAATGACGTCCTTTTGAAACAAAAGGCAGACACTTTGAGTGGTGTCGGCCACACCGCGTCTTAGATTGAGGCGGGGTTGATTCTTACACGTCACATATGACTCATGAATCATTCTCCTAAAGTTTCAACGGAAACCTAATGCGTTTGGTTGGTTTTCCGTATGTACTTAAAATGTTGTCGATTTTAAGAAAAAGAGAGACACAGTGATTCCGGCCACACCGTACCTCAGATTAAGGCGGGGTTGAGTCATACACGTCACATATGACCCATGGATTGTTGTGCTAAGGTATTGACACAATCTGAATGTGTTTGGTTGGTTTTCCGTATGTCAGTTGATGCTTTTCACTTCAAATGACGTCCTTTTGAAACAAAAGACAGACACTTTGAGTGGTGGCGACCACACCACGCCTCAAATTGAGTCGGGGTTGATTCGTACACATCACATATGACCCATGGATCATTGTGCTAAAGTATTGACACAATATGAATGCGTTTGGTCGGTTTTCCGTATGCCAGTTGATGTTTTTCAATTAAAATGACGTCCTTTTGAAACAAAAGGCAGACACTTTGGGTGGTGGCGGCCAGACCGTGCCTTGAATTGAGGTGGGGTTGACTCGTACATGTCACATATGACCCATGGATCGTTGTGCTAAAGTATCGACACAATCCGAATGCGTTTGTCGTTTTTCTGTATGCCAGTTGATGTTTTTCAATTAAAATGACGTCCTTTTGAAACAAAAGGCAGACACTTTGAGTGGTGCCGACCACACCGCGCCTCGGATTGAGGTGGGGTTGACTTGTACACGTCACATGTGACCCATGGATCGTTATCCTAAATTTTCAACGGAAAACGAATGTGTTTGGTCGGTTTTTCGTATGTACTTAAAATGTTGTCCATTTTAAACAAAAGAGAGCCACTTAGAGTAATTCCGGCCACACCGTGCCTTATATTAAGGCGGGGTTGACTCATACACATCACATATGACCCATGGATCATTGTGATAAAGTATAAACACAATCCGAATGCGTTTGGTCACTTTTTCGTATGCCAGTTGATATTTTTCACTTAAAATAACGTCCTTTTGAAACAAAAGACAGACACTTTGAGTGGTGCCGGCCACACCGCACCTCGGATTGAGGCGGGGTTTACTCGTACACGTCACATATGACCCATGGATCGTTGTACTAAAGTATCGACACAATCTGAATGTGTTTGTCGGTTTTCCGTATGTCAGTTGATGTTTTTCAATTAAAATGACGTCCCTTTGAAACAAAAGGCAGACACTTTGAGTGGTGCCGGCTACACCGTGCCTCGGATTGAGGCGGGGTTGACTCGTACAAGTCACATATGACCCATGGATCGTTTTGCTAAAGTATCGACACAATCCAAATGCGTTTGTTGGTTTTTCGTATGCGAGTTGATGTTTTTCAATTAAAATGACGTCCTTTTGAAACAAAAGGCAGACACTTTGAGTGGTGGCGGCCACACCGCACCTAAGATTGAGGTGGGGTTGACTCGTACACGTCACATATGACCCATGGATCGTTGTGCTAATGTATCGACACAATAAGAATGCGTTTGGTCGGTTTTCTGTATGCCAGTTGATGTTTTTCAATTAAAATAACGTCCTTTTGAAACAGAAGACAGACACTTTGAGTGGTGTCGGTCACACCGCGTCTTAGATTGGGGCATGGTTGATTCGTACACATCACATATGACCCATGAATCATTCTCCTAAAGTTTCAACGGAAACCGAATGCGTTTGGTCGGTTTTCCGTATGTACTTAAAATGTTGTCCATTTTAAGCAAAAGAGAGCCACTTAGAGTGATTCCGGTCACACCGTGCCTCAGATTAAGGCGGGGTTTACTCGTACATGTCACATATGACCCATGGATCGTTGTGCTAAAGTATTGACACAATCTGAATGCGTTTGGTCAGTTTTCTGTATGTCAATTGATGTTTGTCACTTAAAATGACGTCCTTTTGAAACAAAAGGCAGACACATTGAGTGGTGGCGGCCACACCGAACCTCGGATTGAGGCGGGGTTGATTCGTACACATCACATATGACCCATGGATCATTCTCTTAAAGTTTTAACGGAAACCAAATGTGTTTGGTTGGTTTTCCGTATGTACTTAAAATGTTGTCCATTTTATGAGAATCCTCATGTGTCTATTAGTGGAATGGTATTTACTTAAAATATTGTGGATATATATATATAATATTTTTATATCATTCTTAGTATGGATTAGATTTTAGTTTATAATGCTATGAAACATTTCGGAGCTAACAATGTCATGCCCAATGAATACATTTCTTTTATAACATACCAATAATCTATGATATTGATTAGATGTGTAAATGTGATTTACATTGATTATCATGATGAAAATAAATAAAATTTATATTATAGATTTTCTAGTATTAAATGAAATCAAGGAGGGTGGGGGGCTGTCCGGCGGGGCTGTCCGATGGGTGTCCGGGGGGCTGTTTGGGGACCAAGGAGGAGGGTGGGGGGGCTGTGCAGGGGGTTGTCTGGGGTCCAAGGAAGAGGGTGGGGGGGCTGTCCGGGGGGGTGTCTGGGGGGCTGTCCGGGGGGCTGTCCGGGGTCGAGGGAGGAGGGTGGGGGGGCTATGCGGGGGGCTGTCTGGGGGGTGTTCGGGGGGTTGTCCGGGGTCCACGGAGGAGGGTGGGGGGGCTGTCCGGGGGGCTGTCTGGGGGGTTGTTCGGGGGGTTGTCCGGGGTCCAGGGAGGAGGGTGGGCGGGCTGTCCGGGGGGATGTTCGGGGGGCTGTCTGGGGGCTGTCCGGGGGTGTTCGGGGGGTTGTCCGGGGTCCAAGGAAGAGGGTGGGGGGATGTCCGGGGGGCTGTCTGGGGGGTTGTCCGGGGTCCAGGGAGGAGGGTGGGGGGGCTGTCCGGGGGGCTGTTCGGGGGGCTGTCCGGGGGCTGTCCGGGGGCTGTCTGGGGGTGTTCGGGGGGTTGTCTGGGGTCCAAGGAGGAGGGTGGGGGGGCTGTCTGGGGGGCTGTCCGGGGGGCTGTCCGGGGGGCTGTCCGGGGTCCAGGGAGGAGGGTGGGGGGGCTGTCCGGGGGGCTGTTCGGGGGGCTGTCTGGGGGCTATCCGGGGGGTGTTTGGGGGGTTGTCCGGGGTCCAAGGAAGAGGGTGGGGGGGCTGTCCGGGGGGCTATTTGGGGGCTGTCCGGCGGAGCTGTCCGGGGTCCAGGGAGGAGGGTGGGGGGTTGTCCAGGGTCCAGGAAGGAGGGGGGTTCCCAAACACACAACCACTAAAAGACAACAACATCCATAAAACAGATAATATATAAAAATAACTCAACTCCAATACTATACTACGAGTCTAGATAAAACCAACAACTAGAATAGATTAAATATCAAATCTCAGTAATATCAGTCAAAAATGTAATGGATTAACTTGTCCCACATCACCATCACCATCATCACCATCATCATCACCCTCGTCCTCGTCCCCATCATCGTCCTCACCCTCCTCGCCCTCGCCCTCTTCCTCGTCCTGGCCCTCCTCCTCGCCCTCGCCACCCACCTCGCCCTCCTCCTCTCCCTCCTCTTCCGCATCAGACTCCTCGCCATCATCATCGTCAAGCTGGACATCTTCCTGACCACCACTAGAACTACCACTTGGTGCACCGTATATAGAACGTATCGACGACATATACTCATCAAAAGCTGGGCTGGCCTCTGCTGGAAGTGTAGGACGTAGAATTTCAATAAATTTCATAAACGCACTATTTGCCCTAGCAGACTGTTCTGCCATCTCTGTGGCCCTTTTCTCAGCCTATTCTTCCTATGCCCTAACTTGCTGCAGCTCGGTGTCACTACAGATCATACCTGAGGAGGGCCAATACCTCGTCGGGGCTATCCTAGGTCGGCAGCGTACTCTGCCAGAATGCTCCTCTCCCAACACCTGATGTAAGTGATCTGTTGGCCCAAAATTGTCTGGTTCTTGGGCATCGAGGGCCTCTAAAGCAGCCTGTTACAAATATAAATATATCATTAAGTTACAAAATAGATATTAAAATATAAATTCAACAGATTAAAACTTACAATCTGCTGCTGAGTCGTTTCATTGACGACACTTCCATCCTTTTTCCGTCTACTCGAGCAAAACAGTTTTTCTCAAGGCACACGTCCTTCAATATTTTGTATTTGCCTCTACAATGACATTGAAAAATAAAGTTATATTAAAACTTTAGAAAACTATTAAATAATTAAGGAAACAAAAGAAAGTGTAAGTCGTAAAGAAAACTTATAAACAATTGTCATACCTGCTTCCTCTCATGATCAGGCATCGTAGTGCGTCCCAGTGTGTAGAGGTATTTTTTTGCATCAATGTTATTTTTATTTTTTCTAGATGATTCCTAAATAAAATTTGAAAATGCAATAGATAGTATTAATGAAAAACATGAAAGTTATTATTTAAATACCTCAAATTTTATTAATACCTTAAACTGGGTACTCGTCCAATGAGTAATCATCTGACGATACTGCTCTATAGGACAATTATCCACCACTGGTACCGCCTCTAACTCAGTGCCAACTCTAGAAACCCAGCCAATATACAACTCATGCTTGTAGGCTCTCCAAAGCTCGCCTAAATCCTTTAGACGTTCCAGTCATGCACCCTCACCATCGGGAAAATTAAATCGAAGTTGAAATCAAAATATTAATTCATATAAATACAAAAATAATTCATGGTATTAAATAGAATAGATTTTTTTACTTATATCTATGCCCAAGCTCTATCCTTGACCTCATGTGGAAAATGTCTCCATGATAGCGGGCTGACAGGAATGATGTCGGAGTATTTGGAAAGCGTCGCCAAAAAACTCCGACATTGCTTCCCTGTTTTCTCAACCATTTGGTTGTTTTCATTATAATACACCATAACCTGTGTGTGGCGGTTCCACACCGAACACATGCGTGTACGCCCCCGCCCACGCCTCCTGTCAATAGATGTATCTTTCATGAAATAAAAACAAATATTTTATCAAAACATGTTATAATGAAAATAAATATTGCTATAAAATTTTTTTAGGGTTCTATAAATATACCTGTACCGGTCTGATCGCTGAGCACCGCTGGATCCACAGAAACTGATGGAACACCCTGTGGTGGAACAGGAGTCGAAGACGATGGAATATAGAAGCTTGGAGAGATAAAAGTAGAAGGAAAAGAAGATGGGACAACTGTCTGAACGGATGCTGACTGGGGAGTGGGAATCATCATGGGATGTGAAAATGATGGGCCAGAAGATGCAGAAGGTAGCGAAAACATGGGAGGCCTAAATATCCCGTGTGTCTCCAACGACACACCGGGATCAGAATGTGGGAAGGATGACATGTCAGTGGGAGGGGCAGGGTCTAGTCGGGTACGCGCAGCTACTCGTCCACCTCTGGTACGAACCCTCCTCGTACCACCGGCCTGAGTTCTAGGACCAGTACTAGGCTCATCGTCGAAAAACTGTCGACGTATAGGTGGATCCTACAAAAATGTTTACAAAAAAATTAATCACATGACATTATATATTCTTTAAATATATCAATTTAAAATAAAGTACTCACTACAGGCACTAATGATGGAATTCCCAACTCCGCCATTCGACGATTGTTCTCCATCATTTTTTTCCTTCATCTCTCTTCAATTGGCTTCATTTCCTGCTTTTGAAAAAAAAATGCAATTAATTAGAAAAAGAAAACTAATGTGTAACCCAAAAAACTAAATATATGAGGGAATAGGGGGATTCATTAGTAATTTAACTATCAATTGTTTTAGAAGAGCTTGAATGGATTTAATAAATCATACAAGTTGTAATGTTCACCAAGTTAGAAATATTGTTTGACTATGTTTGAATATAGTTTAATTCCAAATTAGAAAATGCAATTCAAATAAAACTGCAACCAATAAACATTGAAAATTCACATAACGGTAAAGTTAGCTATCAATTGTTTTAGAAGAGCTTGAATGAATTTAATAAATCATACAAGTTGTAATGTTCACCAATTTAGAAATATTGTTTGACTATGTTTGAATACAATTCAATTCCAAATTAGAAAATGCAATTCAAATAAAACTGCAACCAATAAACATTGAAAATTCATATAACGGTCAAGTCAGCTATCAATTGTTTTAAAAGATCTTGAATGGATTTAATAAATCATACAAGTTGTAATGTTCACCAAGTTAGAAATATTGTTTGACTATGTTTGAATACAGTTCAATTCCAAATTAGAAAATGCAATTCAAATAAAACTGCAACCAATAAACATTGAAAATTCACATAATGGTCAAGTCAGCTAAAACATATTTGTGATCAATACTAAATCAATTTGAATATTACCAACCTTAACAACCCAACTCGAGGTAATAAATGGATTGGTTCCAATGGCACTAGAGACAGTGTCAATTCCATCATCACTATCATCAAAAATATGTCTTGGAATTACTTCAACTATGACACCAAATTTAGGTCGAAGTTGGTCTTTGACATAAAAAACTTGTTTAGCCATTGATGCCAACACATATGGTTCTTCGGTAGCAAGAGTGCGAGTCATATTAATTACTCGAAATCCACAATCATCAATAAATGTGCCATGTCTCGTCATCGAATCAAACCAATGGAATTTCATCATTGTGACTCGTTCATGAGAGTAATAATCCAATATTATTATTTTCTCAACAACTCCATAATAACCCACATTTTCAAATCGCGGTCTACTATCTGATGCACTGACATAACAATCTGTTGTGGCAGTAACCATAACACCATCTTGTTGTGTTCTCATGTTCTTTTCTCGTTCAGTGACAATAAATTTGTACCCATTGATAACAATTGATTTACAGTCATGAACCACGGTATTAGGACCAAAAGCCAAAGCTCTTATTTCCTCAGAGACAGAGTCAGTAGACAAACTCAATACCTGCAATATAAATGACTATTAAACTTAATTAAATATTGATATAATTATTCCAAACATTAATTTTTTTATACCTTCAATTTTAACCAAGCAGAAAACTCTTTGCTATGCAAAGTCTCTCTCCTTCTCAAAGATAAAGAACGATTCTTCCTATTTATCATTGTTTTATGTTCCCTGTAGATAAAAAATATGAATAGTTTAATAGATATATATGTAAGATATACATAATCAATTTAGTTACCTGATATAGTCTTCGAACAAATCACAGTTGAACAAAACTGTGCGATGTGCCATCTCCCACTCTTCATGGCTTAATGTCTTCAATGTATATGATCCAGGAATTCCTTCTGTTTGAGGAAGTGATGGAAAACTGGGTTCAATTGGCTCATACTATTCTTCTTCATTTCTCATTGGTCTGTTCAATCTTGTAGTAAGATCAGACAAATACATCGAGCAGAAATCCATACATTCTTGATCCAAGTAAACATTAACGATAGAACCTTCAGGGTGATTTCTGTTTCAGACATAAGACTTTAATGTGAACATATTTATTTCAGTTGGATACATCCAACGAAAAGAAACAGGTCCTCTGAGAAGTATTTCAGTGGGAATATGGACAGTCAGATGCAACATGCATGTGAAAAATGATGGAGGAAATATTTTCTTCAACTCACACAAAATTAATGGGGCATCTGTCAGCATTTTTTGCAATAAATACTTGGAAAAATTCTTAGCACAAAGATCTCTAAACAAATGGCACAATCGAATAACAGCCACCCTTACATTATTGGACAAAATATGACGGATTGCTATTGGAAGCAACTCATGCAGTAGAATGTGATAATCATGAGTCTTCAAAGATTTTAGCTTCAACTCTCTTCTGTTGACCCATTTAGATATGTTGCTTGAATAGCCATCAGGAACTCTAATAGTCTCTAATACTTCCAGAAATTGTTTTTTTTCGTAGGTTTCATCACATAAGAAGCACATGGAAGTTGCCATTTATTTTCACTGATATGCACAGGATGTAATTCTGGTCTGATGCCCCAATCCACCAAGTCACGCCAAGATCATAAATCATCTTTTCTCTTCCCCTTGACATTTAGAAGAACCGAAAGTAACATTTCGCATATATTCTTTTCAATATGCATTATGTCTAAGCAATGAAGTAACAAATTGGTTGACTAATAAGGCAAATCAAAAAAGATACTCCTCTTCCTCCAATTGTAACAGGTTTCAGTGGAAGCATTCTTTCTCTTTCCAGATTTCATTTGACCCTTCCCGAACGAAAAACTAAAATCTTTCAATTCATTAAGCATGTAAGTTCCAGACATATGCTGAGGTGGATCATCGGTCTCTATGGTATTATTAAATCTTTGAAGATTCATTCTATATGGATGATCCTTTGGCAAGAATCGTCGATGTCCCATAAAACTGAAACTACAACGATGTTTCGGTCTTCTGGACTGTGTATTCTTCATACAAACTGGACATGACAATTTTCCCTTCGTGATCCATCCAGACATCATTGCATAAGCTGGAAAATCATTGATCATCCACATAAGCGCATCACGCATCTGAAATATGTCTTTCGAACATGCATCATATGTGCGCACACCCACATCCCAAAGAAGTTTCAACTCTTTTATTAAAGGTTGCATGTAGACATCAATATCAATGTTGGGATCAGAAGGACCAGATATGAGTATACTCATGAAAGTGAAAGGTTTTTTCATACACAACCATGGGGGAAGATTATAAATGTGTATAAAAACTGTCCATGTGCTGTGCGAAGTAAGCATCTGCCCAAATGGATTAAAATCGTCGCATGAAAGACCCAGCCTCACATTACGCACGTCAGCTGCAAAATCAGGATGTCGAGTATCAAATCTCTGCCATGCAAATCCATCTGCAGGATGAACCAACTCATCATTAGTCTTCTTTCTCTTGGTATCATGTCATCTCATTTTTATTGATATGTCATCAGACATAAAAATATTCTGGAGTCTGGGGATCAATGGAAAGTGCCACATTACTTTTTGTGGAACGCGGGATGGTGTTCCATCAGATTTTGACTTCCAGCGGGATGTGCCACATTTTATACAATCATTTCGTTCAACGGTTTCCTCCAATAATAAACTGTAATCTTTCGGGAAAGCATGAATTTTGTTTCTTGAAAATACAAGTTCCTCAACTAACTTCCATTCCATATAGTGGTTTGAGGGAATATCTGCATCATCTGGAAGTAAATCCTTCAAGAGGGTAAGAATGTAATCGATTGCTGTATTAGAAATCCCATACATAGTTTTCCCATGAAACAATCGGATTAAAAATTCCAGCTTTTTCATTTTATCGCATTGTCGATATACTGGAGTCATGGCAGCATCATTCAATTTTTTCACCTTATCAATATCATCATTTTCACTAGATGCATCAACTTTCCTCATATCGAAGTCTTCTTGAGTCGAAATCCTTTATTTTTCATGATGACGAATAAACGGAAACCGATCATCTAACAAATTCTCCATTCTAGTCCTTTCATTTCTATCATCACCAATTTGAGATTTCATTTTCTCCCCATTGTGATACCACACAAAGTAGTTTGCTTAAAAACCATTTTTGGTTATGTGGTAGCTGACTTCTTCATGGCTCAACCAAGGTCTACCAACACAATTGGAACATGGGCAGTGTATGCGACCACTATCTGAAGCATTGTGAAATGAAAAATCTATAAATCTCTCCAAATTGTTTTGAAAATCGCTTGAGATCCGATCGGTTTCATACATCCAACTTCTGTCCATTCCGTAAAAAGAATTTATATAAGTCATTTTGTCATAAACAATTCAATAGGATTGAAATTTAATAGAAAATACATTTAAGTAAACGATAAAGGAAGGAGTTTCTAGTTGATGCATTGAACTATTAAAACAATGTAAAGATATACTAATTAATTGAGTTATGTGTGCCTAGATTTGAGGTGAGATGTGTTTTGTAATTTTTTCATTTATCACATACTAAGAAGACACCATAGACCTGATAAAACATTGTTCAAGATATTACAAAGTGAAGGCTTTTCATGAAAGATGCAGAATGTGTAAAGAGAGTTTTTTAAATAAGTTATTGATTCTAAAAAATGAAAATATTGTGAAAATTTTGTACATTTCATAACACCCAAACTAAAGTCCACAGAAAGTACCATATCACCCCACTAAAAAAAAGGAAAACCACCTACCCCACTACCCTAACCATGTCAATTACCTCAATGAGGTCTTCTATGTCTGTATTTGGGAAGAGGTTGAAGGAGTCTAACCTGGATGGGGGAGTTGCAGCCGATCAGATGGAAGACCTCAGGTTAGGGTTCACCTGCGCGGGGGCTTCTGGAAATCGGGGGAAATGCAGAGTTATTTGCTTCTGTGTAATCGGGGGCGGGCTGTCCACAGGGGTGGCAGGGTTGTCCAGGGGGTACGGGGTGTCCAGGGGGGTGGGCGGGCTGTCCACGAGGGTGGCGGGGCTGTCTAGGGGGGAGGGGGTGTCCAGGGGGTGGGCGGGCTATCCACGGGGGTGGGGGTGGGGGGGGGGGGGCTTTCCAGGGGGTACAAGGTGTCCAGGGGGTGGGGGTGTCCGAGGGGGTGGGGGGGAGTTTCTAGGGGGTGGGCAGGCTGCCCACGGGGTTGGGGGGCTGTCCAGGGAGTAGGGGGTGTCCAGGGGGTGGGCAGGCTTTCCACAAGGGTGGCGGGGTTGCTCAGGGGGTACAAGGTGTCCAGGGGGGGTGGGCGGACTTTCCACGAGGGTGGCAGGGCTGTCCAGGGGTTAGGGGGTGTCCAGGGGGGTGGGCGAGCTGTCCACAGGGGTGTGATTGAGAGCTATGAGATTTAATTGGGTTGTCATTCATGTTATGAAAAAAAGATGGATTTTAAGGATTAGAATAGTATTTTTTAGTGAAAATCCAATTTGGTAGGATTAGTGACTTGATAACATGATGGTATCAAGTTTGCAATTGGGAAAATGTTGGGGCATTGGATTCTAAAAGGCTCCCACAACCTTCCAAGGATATATTATTTCTAGAAAAATGTGTTGTGGGAGAAGGAATTCATCCTATATAGTTGATGTCACTTTTAGATCATGTGATGCCTTACTCATCAAGATGACTAGACAAGAACCAAAACCAAAGAGGCCTCAAAACTATCCAAATCTCTAGAAGTGATGAATTCCCCGTGCTTATTGGTGAACTATGGAAGTGATGACTTCCCATCTACACAGCCCCCCCCCCCCTCCCCACCTCACCCCCAACAGACTCCCCCTGCACAACCGCCCCTCTCATCCACCGACTGCACAACCCCCCCCCCCCCACCTGCAGCCCCACTTGCACAACCCCCCTCCCCCACCCCCACCTGCACAGCCCCCTCCCATCCACCCACTGCACACCCCCCCACCTGCACCCCCACCTGCACAACCCCCCCTCCCCCACCCCACCCCCCACCCCCACCTGTACACCCCCCACCTCACCCCCCAACATACTCCCACCTGCCCAGCCCACCCCCAACCTACACACTCCCCTCCCCCCCACCCACTTGCACAGCCACCCCCACCTACACCCCCACTTGCACAACCCACCCCCCCTCCCCCACCCCCACCTGCATAGCCCCCCTCCCTCCACCACCACCTGTACACCCCACCCCCACCTCACCCCCAACAGACTCCAACCTGCCCACCCCCCCCCCCCCAACCTGCACACTCCCCCCCCCACCTACTTGCACAACACCCCCTCCACTTTCACCCCCCACTTGAACATCCCCCCTCCCCCACCCCCACCTGCACAACCCACCCCCACACCCACCTGTACAACCCCCACCTCACCCCCCCCAACAGACTCTGACCTGCCAAGCCCACCCCCCCAACCTACACACTCCCCTCCCCCCCCCCCAGCCACTTGCACAACAACCCCCCCTCCACTTGCACCCCCACCTGCACAACCCACCCCTCCCCCACCCCCCACCTGCACAACCCACCCCCACCCCCACCTGTACAACCCCCCACCTCAACACCCCACCAGCACACCCCCTCCCCCCACCTACTGCACCCCCAGCACCTCCCACCAGAACAAAAACAGAAAACAAAAACAGAAAAAAAAAAATTGATTCACACATGACACCAGAACAAAAACAGAAAACAAATAACAAATCAAATTGAAATTGTTGGGTATACCATACTACACGAACCTTAGGTTTAATCCAAATCAAAACAGAAAAGAAAAAAATTAGATGCAAAACATTAAACATAATGTACTACTTACAGATTTTAAGTGTAGAACAAAACAACTTGTGATTGAATATGGATCTGGTGGAATGATTTTCCAAGCGAGAGAGATCTTAGGTCTCAAATTTAGCAGTTCAATCGCGTGGATGGGATATCGGGTTTGCTGGGATTTTAGGGGAAAACTTTCCCAACGGTTTTATAAAACCGTTGGGAAAGGTGAGATTTACCAATGGTTTACACAAACCATTGGGAAAGCCTTCCTAAGTCATGGTCTTTACCAACGGTTTGTAAAAAACATTGGGAAAGGGAGAAAAAATTTTAGATTTCCCAACGGTTTCTTCAAACCGTTGGGAAATACTTGTTTTATACCCCTATACCAACAGTTCTGTTGAACCGTTGTCATACAAGCATTGGGAAAACCTAGCTTCCCAGTAGTAGATATAGACTTTATCAATGAACTATGTTATATTTCAAGAGTAGAATTTTCTCCCTTTTTAATATGGAGTCATTGAAAGCATGTCAGATTGTTCGCAATACTTGTCCCAACACAGTTTGGTCTTCAATCGCCACTTGTTACATATATTTCTTATTCTGCAACACATTTCCTTTGAAAATAAATATTGTCACAAACTCCTATCACTTTAAGCAGTCTCTCATAACACCCACCGCCCATATTACACATCACATAATCATTTTTAGTGATGGAGTCAGCTACGAACATACTTTCTTCACAACATACCATCCATAAACCAACATTAGTGCACATAACATCATCAATCCATGACATCTACATGATCCACCTCATAGGTGATATGCAAACTTGAACTTGACAATAAAACACCAAAAAGCACCACTATATTTTTACCACATAAGACATGGAAGAATAATAAATGAATATTTAATTTTCACATATCAAAGGGTTCCAAGGATTATCCTAGAACTATGTTCACCATATTATATGGGTGAAGGATTACAATATTACACAAGTGATCTGATCTTCTCTCGCAGGTTTTTTATAATGGAATCACACTAATTGTAGCAATTCTTCCCTCCTTGTTGAAGTAGATCACAATATATATAGAGATGTCACAATATCACCAAAACCAATCCACTTCATTAATTTTTCCTTAAAAATAACTTTGAACTCATTGATTTGTAAGTTTTAATGATATGATTTTTTTATAATTTAAATAAGATATTTCAATTATTTGCTTTATATTAAATACAGATATGGATAAGAGATGGATTGATATACAGGATAGGTTTTCTGCTGAATATTATGAGGGGATTAAGTGAATTATGGATTTCACCAGCAAATTTCAAAGCGATTTGATTAGTAGTCCATGCAGAAAATGTGCAAATAGATATCTCTTCAAAAGAGACAATGTTAGATAACATCTGTTTTTAATGGGTTTTTAAGAAACTATAAGACATGGAAACGTCATGAAGAAGAGTCTTTTTCATGTCACCAATTAGAAAGTATTAATATGGATGTTGATTTGAGAATAGTTGATCTGATGAACATAATGATCAATGATATGATGCATCACTTTCAACCTGAAGACAGTAATGTCGTAAATGATGACATTAGATGAAGTAATCCCTGTTCTTCTATAGATGGAGAAGCATTAAAATTCTTGAAGACACACGTACTGAATTATATCATGCATGCACTAAATTTAGTAAATTGTCATTCATCATTGAATTGTTACATCTGAAGGCCTTGAATCAGTGGACAGACACCTCGTTTGACATGTTGTTGGTATTGTTGAAGAAGGTACTCCCTGTTGGAGCAAAGATTCCAAAGTCATTCTATCAAGATCGCAAGTTGACCGATGAACTTGGTTTTATATATGATACCATTGATGCGTGCCACAATAATTGTATATTGTTTAGAAAAGAGAATGCACAATTAAATACTTGTATTGTTTTCTATACATCCAGGTGGAAGGCCAATGAGATTAATCAAGGTAGTCAGATTCTTCCTGGTAGAGTCTTGAATCAAGGGAAAAAAGTTGCCACTAAGAAGATGCGTTATTTCCCACTAAAACCGAGACTGAAGAGATTCTTCATGTCATCTAAAATTGCTAAATTGATGGCTTGGAATTTAGAGAGAAACATTGAGGTTGATAAATTAACTCACCCGAAATATTCTTTGGCATGGAAAAAGTTTGATCAAAGACACCCAGACTTTTCCCGGGATAATCGTAATGTTCGACTGGGTTTGGTAGCAGACGGTTTTAACCCATTTAGGTCCATGGTTGGTGTGACACATAGTACGTAGCCAGTGGTATTGGTTCCATACAACCTTCCCTCATGGGTATGTATGAAGCAACCATTTTTGTTATTGTCGACTCT
Source organism: Viscum album (assembly GCA_963277665.1). Lineage (NCBI taxonomy): Eukaryota > Viridiplantae > Streptophyta > Magnoliopsida > Santalales > Viscaceae > Viscum > Viscum album. The sequence continues at coordinate 929,875,518 of OY728143.1, read as the reverse complement.
AATCGATGGACCGAGAGAACCTGGTGATAAATTCAATGTTTATATACAACCTTTGATTGATGAGATACAAGAATTTTGGGTCGATGGTGTAATGGATTTTGACTTGGTAGATAATGAAATGGTTAGACTCTGGGCCACTTTATTATGGAAAATTAATGATTTCCTAGTGTATTCTAACTTATCATGTTGGAGTACAAAAGGAGAATCCACCTTCCCTTGTTGTAATAAAAGTAAGAAATCTATATAGCTTAAGCACTATAGAAAGAGGGAATATCTTGGTCACATACACTTTCTTCCTCCATTGCACGGGTTCAAAAAAGACCGTGTGCCATTTGATGGGAATAAAGAGCATGACCCATCACCAAAAATACTATATGGGGTTCAAATTCATGCACAACTTGATCAAAAAAACATCTGTATATTGTATGATTTTCAAGATTTATTGGCTCATGAATTGCCTTATATTCCTACTACAAATAGATATCACATTCATAATTAGAAAAAATAGAGTATTTTTTTTTTCGAATTTCCTTATTGGAAATATAATATTTTAAGACATAATTTGGATGTAATGAACATTGAAAAAAATATATTTTATAATATATTGTGCACCATTTTAGGCATCAAGGGGAAATCAAAGGATAGTGCAAATGCTCGACGTGATTTTCAAGAAATGGGATTGAGAAAACCTTTACATTTACAGTTAGGTGATGATAATCGAGCATACATGCCTTCTGTACAGTACACAATGAGTAAAAAAGAGAAACAAACATTTCTATAAATTTTGAATACCTTCAAGGTGCTAGATGGTTGTTGATCTAATATTTTCAAGCATGTCAATATGACGAGCATGACATTACAGGGGTTTAAAAGTCACGATAATCATATTTTGCTTAAACAGTTAATTCCTATAGCAATTCTTTATTGCTTACCTACCCAGGTTGTTGAGCTGTTGATTGGATTTTCTAATTTTTTCAGACATCTTTGCTCAAGGAATAATCACATGAGTGATTTTAAAAAAGTGGTAGGATAAGATTGTAATTGCACTATGTCACCTAGAAAAACTATTTCCACCGTCTTTTTTGATGTCATGGTTCACTTGATTGTGCATTTAACCGGTGAACTCATTTCTGTCGGTCCCATGTAATTCAGGTGGATGTATCCAATAGAGTGATACTTAAATATATTGAAACGGTATGTGCATAACAAAGATCTTCCGAAAGCTTCAATTTACAAGGGATATTTAATGGATGAGTGTACTGTTTTTTGTGCTTCATATATTGATGAGGTTGAAACAAAGTTGGATAAACCCTCCTAGAATGATGAGGGTCCAATTGGAGAAGGGATAACGTTTGATATGCACAATGACAATTGGGTTTAATTTCATCGATATGTGTTGTTCAACACTCCATCAGTTATGTTATTAATACAGTAAGTTTCATAGTTGATGTGTCTTATGTTTCTATATTTATTTTATTACTTACCTTTTATTATGTTGTAGTTTAGGATGTATATCACTGAGTTGAAACGTGAAAGGCCCCATGCAACTGACTATCAAACCCAAAAACATCATTTCAACACATTTCATGAGTGTTTCAAGACTCATGTACGTATAAATAATTGATTTAATATTTTTATAGTGCAAATTAGTTGTATTTTACAATCCTTTATCCATTGAACTATGTGAAATTTACAGATTCAAAAGATGTGTGATTTAAGTACCCATACTGTGAGCGAATAACTCAACCAACTAGTCGATGACCCATTTATTACAACTCGTTGCTACAAGTCTTTGGATGATAACGAATTCCAATTCCGTATTAGTGATGTTGATGTGAACTGATCCACACAAAACAGTGGTGTTGGTTGTTCATTTATTGATGCAGGTTATTATTATGGATTGCTGAGGGATATTATTGAGGTTATTTATGGTCATGATTTAAAACACATATTGTTAAGGTGTGATTGGGTCGATCCAGTTCATGGAATGAAATTTGATAACTTATAATTTATGTCAGTAAAATTTAACAATATGCTATATAAAGATGACCGAGTAAGCAATGAGCTCTTCATACTGACATCACAGATAAAGCAAGTTTACTTTGTCGGTATTGATTATGATTGGAAAGTTGTGGTGAAAATGTACAGAATAGGGGTTTTTTTGATTGACCTAGAGGAACCTTTTGTTGTTGCCTTTCCTGATCAAATACTTGACCAAACAACATTAGTTGTACTAGATGAAGATATACAATGGGCCAGAGAGACAATTGAAGAAGATAAGATAAACTTGTATGATTAGTGAAAGATTGTAATTATTTTCCCAGTTAATGTTTATAAAAATATTTATGAGTTATATATATATATAAATTGATTTATTTAATTATATATATTTTTTTAAATGTAGGTATGTCACAAGGTGGTTAGAGTGATTCACCAGATGTTGTTGGTATGTATGTTTTCATTTTTCAAATTAATTTATTGTAATTTTCTATGTATATTTCACCAATTGTTTCTAATTTTTAATTAACAATTCAGTTATATTTAAATTGCATTATGAATTTCTATTTATCAAGGTCGGGTACGTCTTCCAGCAGACACAGGGGTCCTAGTAGAGGGGTTCGATCCTAGAACTCTGGAGCCCGATTAGATGTGTTATTTAACGATACATTTCATCCAGTTGGAGAAGGTGCAACTGTATTGATTCGTCAATTTAGGCATATGATACGATACCCACACAGATTCCCTCTAACGACTCATAATTGGACTTCATCCCACCATGATACGATTGAAAGATTATGGAGGGAGGTTCAGGTAAATTCAATGTTTATTTTTTCATGTTATTGTTTTTATTATTCTCGCAGCTACTGACTATTTTTTTAACAGGATAATTTGACATCCTATCCAGATGAGTTTTGTAAAGTATGTATCACCAAATTCTGAAACTTATGGAAGGATTAAAAGGGATGGGTGAAGAGATATCACTGGATACCATTTTTGGGTGTGTCAGACATTCTACAATGAGTCCCTCCGAGCATTCTTCCCGTGAAGTGGTAGGATTTAGTTGCGTTTTGGTCGAGTGAGGTGACGATGGTAAAATTTATTTCTTTTAATCTATAAATGACTAATTTTTCAAATGTCTATTAACTGAATACGTTGAATGTAGACTATGCCTGCTCGTCATTCATGTAGTCGGGTGATGCAGGGCACACCATCCAGACTTGGTACTCGACATGTGTCACAGATCATACATGATGTAAGTTTAGAATTAACTATACATTCATATATTAAAAATATTATAGTATAACATGGTGAAACCCTTTATTATAGTTTCACTAGTGTGGTTAGCCAACCAATTAGTTGTCAATATGGGTGAGGACTCGTAGGGCGAGTGATCCTGATGTTGTCGGTGTTGTAGTAAGAAAATTATTTAGTAACAAATGTATTTTTAATTCATAGAAATTATTCATATTTGTTCATTAATTCATTATATACATTCTACAGGCTCAATTTGATGCCCAGTTAGCAAAGTTTCTAGAGGAGAAACGTAGTAGTACTATGTGCAGAGATTAGATATTTCAGCATGTCATGGGGCATGACAGTCATGGTTATTCTTTGAATTATGGCGGTGGTGTCCCAAGATATGCAGTTGTTATAGAAAAGGTGATGGGTGCATGCAGAGATGTAGAGATGTATATACAGACTGAGATAGATGCTGCCATGCAGGCTATACAGCACAATACGTATGCGCGACTTCAGCAGTTATGTGCAGTGTATGAGGAGAGATTATCACAAATGTCAACACGTATCGATGAAGTGATGACGCAACATACTGTTGATGGTACACAAGTGGCGACACAGGTAAAAAATAAAACAAACCATACTCATATTGACTTTTATTGATATGTTTAAGATACATAATATTTATATATATTGTAGGATCTGGATATAACTAGTAGACATCGCAGTGATATTGGTAATCCAGATGAGGATGAACCTCATGCATGAGGTGATTTACATTACCATTTTAATATCATACATGACTTAGGAATTAATAATTATTCCTGAACCTTTAGTTCTATTTACACCTTTGTGTTTTATTGTTTTAATCCTGGTGGTTTAATTCATTCTTTTAAAGTTCAGTTGATTTTTAATCATGATATATTACATAAAACTTCAATTTATTGAGATTTATCTTTCTTTTAAGTTCAATTTGATGGTTTTGGAGTAGCCCATTACAAATGAGTAGTTGATTGATTCCTTGGTTGTACCTATTATAAATTAGAGTATTATTCAGTCTATTGATACTGCTAGCTAGATTGAGAGATCTAGATAGACCAGTTAATGATGTTCAATAGAATAGATAATGGATAGATATATGCAAAAGGAAAAGGAAAAGGGGAAAAGAGGTTACACATAAAAAATTTGGAATTCATGAGAAGCTATCTAAAAATAAAAATCTGAATGATCAAGAAAAATAAACTGAATGGCATGGTTAGTTTGGGAATTTCACAAAATATTGTAAGAAAATCTTACCAACCCAAGAAGATACAATGGGGGAAAATGATACAAGTTCAAGGGAATGAAGTTTTCTTTAACTTTGAGGTGAAGAAAACTACTTCATAAAATAAAATAGCTCAAAAGGATTAGACGAGCACAAAATCTGTTGAGGCTGATGATAGGAAGAAAAATAATGACATTGGAAGGACTAAGAAGTACAGTTTGATAGGAAACTCTTAGACTTAGCCTTACTTCATAGGAATAAATAGGTCCCTCTTTATTACCAAAATTTTGTTCTTTTATATGATCACTTCCATAGAATTGAATGAAAAGGGTAGAGTCTATCACTGCTTGATAACATAAAGTAGTTGCTCTTCATAGAGCATTTAAATCCCATGATGAAAGGGTGGGTGTATCCATTGAAAGGGAGAAAAAATGGATCTATCAATATATCATAAGCTATGTTAATTTTTAAATTATGGAAAATATGGACAACACTAGGAAATCTAGAGTGTGAGGTATTTGAATCACACTTACATGCCTTATTCTTAAATGGCTACTCAAATTGTGTACGTGTACACAAACCTCACAAGATCCTCATGTAAATGGCTACTCAAATGTGAAACTTAAATCATCAATAATCAATGACACCTGATTTATGAAATACACATAAAGCCTTCCAAATGAATCAATCAGACGTACGGTGTACAATGTGCGTGGTACGACTGAATATGTGTTTTTAAGGCTTTGACACCATTTAAAATGGTACCCCAGGTGGTCAAAACCAATAGAATAACCTCCTAATTCCATGAAATCAGATGACAACAACTGTTGAGTGAATTATAAAATGTTTGGGTAGACGGTACGTCAATCGGAGGTGTCGTCTGCCCGCCATGACAGAAAACACAATTCTGGTGTCATAAAACATAAAAATGAACATTTAATGGTCAGATCCATAACAAACGACATTTAATGACTTGAAATCATAGGAAAAAGGTCTAATTATTATTTGTGATGTGTACGAGGTGATGACACGTCAATCAGACATGCGGTGTACGCGATACGACTGAATGTGTGTTTTTTAAGGGTTTGACGCCGTTTAAAAAGGTACGTTGGGTGGTAAAAACCATCCAAACAACCTTAGAATGCCATGAAATCAAAAGACAACAACCGTTGACTAAATTGTGAAATGGTCGGACAAACAGTACATCAATTGGAGGCGTCGTTTGACCGTGGTGACGGAAAACACACTTTTCGTGTCATAAAACACCAAAACGGACGTTTAACAATCAAATGAATAGAAAACAACCTTAGAATGACTTGAAATCATAGTAAAATGGTCTAATTATTATTCGTGATGTGTAAGAGGAGACAACACATCAATCAGACATGCAGTGTGTGCGGTACGATTGAATATGTGTTTTTAAGGGTTTGACACCATTTAAAAAGGTGTGTCGGGTGGTCAAAACCAACCGAACGACCTCAGAATGCCATGAAATCAGAAAAAAACAACCATTTACTGAATTTTAAAATGTTCGGGTAGATGGTATATCAATCAGAGGTGTTTTTTGACCGCGGTGATGAAAAATGCACTTTTCGTGTCATAAAACACCAAAACGGATGTTTAATAATCAAATGCATAGAGAAAAACCTCATAATGACTTTAAATCACATAAAAATAGTCTAATTATTATTCGTGATGTGTATGAGGATACAACACAATAATCAGACATGCGGTGTGCGTGGTACGACTAAATATGTGTTTTTTTAAGTGTTTGACACCTTTTAAAAAGGTGCATCGGGTGGTCAAAACCAGTCGAACGACCTCAAAGTGCATGAAATAAGACGACAACAACTATTAATTGAATTATGAAATGGTTGGGCAGACAGTACGTCAATCGGAGGTGTCTTTTGACCGCGGTGACAGAAAATGCACTTTTCGTGTCATAAAACACCAAAACAAACATTTAACAATGAAATGCATTACAAATGATCTTGGAATGAATTGAAATCATAGTAAAATAGTATAATTATTATTCTTGATGTGTATGAGGATATGGTATGTCAATCGGACGTGTAGTGTGCGCGGTAGGACTGAATATGTGCTTTTTAAGGGTTTGACGCCCTTTTAAAAGTTGCATCGGGTGGTCAAAACTAGTCGAACAAACTCAGAATGTCATGAAATTAGACGAAAACAACCATAGAGTAAATTGTGAAATTTTTGAGAGATGGTACATCAATCAGAGGTTTCGTTTAACCGCGGTGATAGAAAACACAATTCAGGTGCCATAAAACAACAAAACAGACGTTTAACAGCTAGATCCATAGAAAACGTCCTCAAAATGAATTGAAATCGTATAAAAATGGTCTAATTATTATTTTTGACATTTATAAGGAGACAAAATGTCAATTGGATGTGCGGTGCACGCTGCACGACTGAATATGTGTTTTTAAGGGTTTGACGCCGTTTAAAAAGGTACATCGGGTTGTTAAAACCATTCGAATGGCCTCATAATGCCATGAAATCAGATGACGACAACATCTCAGTGAATTGTGAAATATTAGTCCTGACAGTATGTCAATCAGAGGTGTCATGTGACCATCATGATGTGAAATGCAAATTAGGACAATAGTCTATTTATTATTCTAGTGCCATAAAAGAACAAAATAGATGTTTAATGGTTAGATCTATAGAAAATGTTCTCAAAATCACTTGAAATCATAGGACAATAGTCTATTTATTATTCTTCAGGTTTACGAGGAGACGACACATGAATTGGACGTGCGGTGTGTGTAGTACGACTAAATATGTGTTTTTTAAGGGTTCAACGCCATTTAAAAAGGTGCATCTTGTAGTCAAAACAAGCCGAACGACCTCAGAATGCCATAAAATCAGATGAAAACAACCTTTGAGTGAATTGGGAAATGGTCAGACATACGGTACACCAATTAGAGGTTTCGTCTAACCGTCGTGATGGAAAAAGCACTTTTCATGTCATCGAACACTAAAACGAACATTTAACAATAAAATGAATAGAAAACGACCTTGGAATGACTTAAAATCACATAACAACAGTCTAATTATTATTCGTGATGTGCATGAGGAGACGGAACATCAATCAGATGTGCGGTGTGCATGGTATGACTGAATATGTATTTTTAAGGGTTTGGCGCTCTTTTAAAAGGTGCATCGAGTGGTCTAAACTAGTCGAACAACCTCAGAATACCTCGAAATCAAACGATAGCAAGCATGGAGTGAATTTTGAAATTGTCGGGCAGACGATACATCAACTGGAGGTGTCGTGTGACCACGGTGATGGATTTTTAAATGAACGCGTTGTTGTGAAATGTCAAATTGATAGTGATTTAAAGAAGGTTTTTTATTCTAGGGAAGACCCTAGGTCATCTCTCAAGGAGCGTAGATAGGTTTTGAGTGTGTATTTTTAATAAGAAGAACAAAAGAGGGGGTGATTTTGTAAACAATTTTAAGAAAGTAACTTATTGTAAAGTTGAAAGACAAAGTGGATTTTGAAAAATATGATATAAATAAGTGGTCATTACTAAGTTACTACATCACTTTAAGAGTTCCTTGTTCTCAATTTGTTATTAGGTTTTGTTGTAATCCTTTGGTTGAGGGATGACTAAGATCTTGGTTCCCCTCTTCCCTCTAAAAATGATGCACAAAGAACCACCCCTTGACACAACAATCGTGTTTTCATGATTTGGAACTCAATCATAAAGTGAGGTTTACCAAAGCATATTTAAATCTCATGTATGTGTGAGAGAAAGAGGATTCTTGTGTTGTCCAATCGGAACAACCCAAGATTCCCACTTGAATCTCAACCCAATCGGTATTGAAATGAGAAACATTTCACTTAATTAAACCAAATAAATGCATTCAAAGAAGAATCATATAAAGATTAAACATAAGTCAAATAATTCACACACAAATTACACAAAACCAGTAGAATATAAGATTCTGGAACTCCCTCTTCAAGTGTGTAGCTCCCTCGTAATGATCACCCATCGTTTAGATCAACATTGGGAGGAGGAGGAAGCTTGGGTGGAACTCCTTCATTATTGATCCCCCTATGAGGATAGGGGCATCCAGAAATTCAAGGATGAGGAGGAGACTCCTCCAGGACTCCAAAATGGAAAATCTTCACTTCTGGTTCAAACTCCCAAATGAGGTACCCATGGTGCTCTTTTATAGCAAAAATGGGAAGTGGTTTTGGGAACACAGATTGTGTAAAACAACTTGTCCCATTGTTTTCTACCACCATAAAGTCTTAAATATCTTTTGAAAAAACTATAAAGTTGTTACACCATGTATTTTATATCTCCACCGAAATTTTGGCTTCATTTGGACACCTACAGCTCGAGATATGGACAATACACATCACACAACTTTTGACTCTCTGTAGATTCAGTTCCCTAGACAAATCACTTCGTTTGGGCCCCTTAATGGACGAATGGGTATTGAGTGTCTTATTAAGAGTTATATAAAATTTAGTTTTGGACCATACCAAAAAATATCAGCCCATTTGGATGCACGAATATTTCATACTATACCAAACAGTGGATAGGTGTTCATGGAACCCATGCAGTTTTGGCCCATTTTCCTTCTAGATCATCTCTGGGACCTCCAAATCACCTCCTCCTGTAATGTAATCATCAAAACAAGTAACATTTTCCTTTTTTAAAAAGTGATAAACACAAAATAAATTATTCAAACATGTAGTGAAATTTGTTATTATTTTTATAATTTTTTATATAAAACATGGTTAGCACAGTGGTGTAAGGGTAAAAATGAAACAGTGAATCGCGGTGCGATCACACCCCCACACCTAAACATTTGAACTCCTAGGAAAAGTTACATTTTTAGAAATTATGCATGTAGATATTACCAACATCATGGATATTTAACATTTGATGAAATTTTAATTCAATTGAGTAATGTGATCAACGCACAAACAACACCAAGGAGTTCTTCCTAGTGAAAATGGAAAAAGATGTCTCATAAATCATATCACAGTGAAATTAAAAGAGATTCATGATACCAAATTGAGTAAGGAATTCAGAAGTCAACCATGTCACGCACTCTCCATGTGTATGTGTGAAAACCATTCCATGCTATTATTTCCACTTTTTATCCAATAAATATAGGTTATTTTAACATTTTTCAACTTAAATGATTTTTCCACCGAACCTTCCCTACATCCATTACAATTATATTTCAAGAAACACTCACTTAAGAATTCCTAGAAGTCAAACCATAAGATCCCAACCTAGATATCCCCATATGGTGCACATTTCATCACTCCCCTCATTTTTTTCATAAGTTGCATTTGGAACAAATCTCACACTCATCTCTCAACCCTTATTTGATCTCCTCACGACACTAATTATAATTGTTATAACATGATCAAAGGGTGAGGAGGAGTGGTTTTTTTGACCTGCCCAAGACATAACCCAATTTTGTTTTGATTTTTTTAGGGCGTACAACAGTAAGATATCAGATACACACACATAGGTTAATCTAGTACAATAATGAAATAGACCAGATAAGTAATGAACGTATGGAAATATCATTTTAAGCTGAAAAATATTAACCTAATATATATTTACCTTATATTAAGTAAGAAATATTCACACTTTTTTGGTTTGGTGCAAAAATGTGTGGAGATATTAGTGACACAGTTTTCCCAAAAACTACTCACACAAGGGGAATCAATCATCTCAAAGGTTTCACAGAGATACAACTATTTATATCATTGACAGAAAACCAATTCACTAAAAATCACTCCCTGATGTTAAATTCATACAAACATTCATTCCATAACAGCTTTAGGTTTTCATCAAATGTTAAATCAACATGGAATCAAAAATTTCAACATGCATTTTTAGTAAGTTCCATGATTTGGTGACCATAAGGGGGGGGGGGAATAAAAATACCATAAAGAAGGAAAAAAAGAGAAGAAAGAAGAAAGAGGATAAAAATCCTAATGGACTGAACAAGATGGGGAAAAGTGAAAATACCATAAAGAAGGAAAAAAATAAAATAAAGAAAAAAAATGATGAAAATTCCTAACTAACTCGGGAATGTACCCATCCCCCCCACACCTAAAGTGTGTAGTGTTCTCATTGTAATAGAAGAGAATGTGGGAAGTAAGGATAAAATTGGGTGAGTGTTATTCATATATTGCTTCTTGAACAAGGAGTTACTTCATTGGGAACTCTGGAAGGTCTTCGTGGAAGTGCTTCAACCGCTGCCAATTGACAGTGAAGGTTTGCATGGTTTCTTTATTTTGAACGTGAACAACACCAAATAGAGATACATTAATTAAAGTGTATGGGCCAAACCAGCGGGAACAAAGCTTACCTGGATGCAACTTCAGCCTTGCATTATAAAGGAGCACCTTTTTCCCAATATGAAACTGACGATGAAGGATAAGATGGTCGTGGGAAGCCTTGGTTCACTTCTTATAAATCTTGGAGTTTTTATATGCATCTCTTCTCATTTCCTAAAGCTCCTGAATCTGTAACTTCCTTTGATCACCTGCACCATAAAGACTAAAATTTCATTTTTTGATGGCCCAATAGGCCCGATGCTCAATCTCAACAGGTAGGTGACAACTCTTTCCAAACACAATCCGATAGGATGAAATTCCAATGGGAGTTTTGAAAGTAGTACGATAGGCCCAAAATGAATCATCAAGTCAAATACTCTAATATTTTCTATTAGGTTGAACTGTTTTTTAAAGAATCTATTTTACCTCTCTATTTGAAACCTTAGATTGACCATTGTTTTGTGGGTGATATGTAGTAGACACTCTATGACCGACCCCATACCAACGCAAAAGTGATTGCTTTGTTCGGTTACAGAAATGAGAAACCTGGTCACTAATGATGAACCTAGGTAATCCAAACCTACAAAAGATCCGAGTTGTCAAAAATTCTACAACTGTTTTGGTATCATCTGTCCTTGTGGCTCGGGCCTCTACCCATTTTGACACATAATCGACCACCAGAAGAATATACAAGTTTCCAAAGGAATTGGGAAATGGAACCATAAAGTCAATGTCCCAAACATCAAAAATGTCATGAAAGAGCAATGGTTGTTGTGGCATTTCATTTTGTTTAGATACATTCCCCATTCTTTGACATCAAAGACAAGATTTAAAAAAATCACAGGCATCCCGAAAAAGTGTTGTCCAAAAGAGACCAGAATCAAGGACCTTGTGAGAAGTCTATTGGGGACCAAAGTGGCCCCCACAATCAAGAGTTTGGTAGAATCTAAGGACAGACAAAAACTCGCTATTGGGAACACAACGCCTAAGTACTTGATCACTACATGTGCGCCAGAGGTAGGGGTCATCCCAAATGTACCAAGGAGACTCATGTTTTAGACAACTGGATTGGTTTTTATTGAAATTAGTAGGAATGTAAGATTCTACCAAATAATTTAAAATTTTAGCATACCAAGGAATAAAATCTTTCACTCGGTACAATTTATCATCAAGAAACATATCATTTATAGGAATATAGGGGGATGAGTCAATATCCGAGGATGGAAGAATCCTACTGATATGGTCAACCACTACATTCTATGCTCCTTTTTATCTCTAATTTCTATATTAAATTCTTGAAGGAGGAGAATCCAAAAAATGAGACGTGGCTTGGATTTTGATTTCTTAAGGAGATACCAGAGGGCTGTATGGTCTGAGAACACAATGACTTTGGACCCCAAAAGTTATGACCTGAATTTTTCCAAGGAAAACACAATGGAAATGAATTATTTTTCAATTTTGGTGTAGTTTTCTTGGGCAGAGTCCAAAGTATGTGAGGAATAGGCAATGAAATATAGATCTCGATCGAACCTTTGTGACAAGACTGCCCCAACTGCATAGTTATAGGCATCACACATGAGCTCAAATGGTAAATCCCACCGAGGAGGTTGGATTACTGGGGGTGAAATGAGACTCCATTTTAACTTATTAAAAGATTCCTTAAATTATTTATCAAAAACAAATTCTTTTTCTTTTTGGAGTAATTGGGAGAGGGGGAGTACAATTTTACTAAAGTCACGAATGAAACGACGGTAAAATCCAGCATGAACTAGGAAATACTGCACATCCTATACATTTTTGGGGAATGTTAAGGAAAAAATGAAATCTAATTTTGATTTATCTACTTGGATAACATCCCCAGAAATGACATGCCCCAAAACTATACCTTGTTGCACCATGAAATGAAATTTATCATAATTTAATACAAGATTCTTTTCAATACACCGACATAGGACTGAACCAAGACTACTTAAACATTCATCAAAAGAGAATCCATAAACATTGAAATCATTCATGAAAACTTCCATGAAATTCTATAGGTAATCTAAAAAAATACTAACCATGCATCGCTGGAAAGTACCCAGAGCATTGCACAGACCAAATGACATCCTCTTATATGCAAATGTGCTAAAGGGGCAAGTGAAGGTTGTATTTTCCTAATCCTCAGGGGAAATATGGATCTGAAAGTATCCAGAATACCCATCAAGGAAACAGTAGTGGGAATTACCCGCTAAACTCTCTAGAATTTGGTCAATGGATGACAAAGAGAAATGGTCCTTCCTAGTGTGTTGGTTTAGTCAGCTATAGTCTATACAGACACGCCAACTATTCTACACATGAGTTGGAACCAATTCATTATTTTCATTTTTGATTACTGTAAGACTAGTCTTTTTTGGAACTACTTGAACGAGACCGACCCATTGGCTATCAGAGATAAGGTAAATGATTCCATCAGCCAATAATTTTGTTACCTCCTTTTTTACAACTTATAGGAGGTTTGGGTTCAGTCGACGTTGTGCCTACCTCACTGGTTTAGCCTCATCATTTAATAAAATATGATGTGTAAAAATTGATGGGCTAATACTAGGAATGTCAGCAAGTGTCCATCCCAAAGCTTGTTTATACTCCCTCAAAAGTTCAAGTAGTCGCAATTCATGCTCAGGAGGGAGTGAACTAGTAATGATGATGGGAAACTTGTTTCCATTCTCAAGATGTGAATATTTTAAATCTTGAGGTAGTTGTTTCAGTTCCAATTTAGGTGGATTTTTGATTGATGGAAGTGTGTGTGAAAGTGAGAGGTCACTGATCTCATCTAACTGCTCAATGGTATCATCCCTAGAGGAGTAATGAGCTTTTACAAGCTTAGCGGTATCATCGATGGTGATTGGATCCTTAGTGTTCAATAAATCATCAATCAATAAACATGCATGAAAATTTTCTATACCACTACAACAATTAATTCATGAATCATTTATTAGCATTTTTATCAATGAAGAAAACTCAGAAATGGGATCAGGGTAATGAAATGAAGTTTTTTCAAGGAGAGGGAGTACATATAGAGAATTAACATAGAGAGAGGAATGTTCTTCTGAGGGGTGCTTCATGGCATCAAGGATATTGAAGTGGACAATGTCACCACCAAACTCCATAGATAATGTACCATTGTGGACATTAATTATGGTTTTGACTATTTTCAAGAAGGGTCTCCCCAATATAATCGGATCATATTCATTCATCCTATCATCCTCCATTTTAAGCACATAAAAATCAGTAGGAAAAATTAAATTTTGAACCCTCACAATAACATCCTCTAACACACTAGAGGGGTGTGCGGTACTCCGGTTATCCAGTTGAACAACAATTCCAGTGGGCTTCAGTTCCATGACCTACAATGCAGAGTAAATGGAGCAAGGCATCACATTTATAGAAGAACTTAAATCAAGCACATCATTATAAAAATAATACTCCCCTATGGTGAAAGGAATTGATAATGTTTCAGGATCATTTCACTTGGTGGGAAGTGATGGCTCTATCAATGCTGAAACATTCCTCCCCAAGTTTACCTTCTCATCACCTCTAAGTCACCTTCAGTGTGTACACATCTCCTTTAGAAACTTGGCGTATCGTGGAATTTGCTTCATGACATCAATCAAGGGGATGTTAACCTGTACTTTTTTTTGAAAGTTTCTAATATTTCTTTATCAAGTTCAGTTTCCTTTTGTTTTCTAGTTTGGGTGCCCCTTAGGGGAAATGGAAGAGGAATGGTTGGTCTCAGTGAATCATCAAAAGACACACTCTTTCCTTTGGAAGGGCTTTTCTTAGGACAAAGATTTTAAACATTTGGAATATTTTTAATGGTTGGGATGGAAGTTTCCTCAATAGGGGATGAATCTAATGAAGGATTCATCTATTTTCCACTCATAAGGGTGATGTCACTAACATTTCCTTTATCTCTAGGGTTGACTACTGGTTAGATGGTAGTTTACCCGACCTGTGACTTTGAATTTCACCCACTGAGTTAGCTAGTTGGCCTAATTGGGTTTTTATGACTTGTATGGATACTTGGGTTGTTTTTTGGAATTGGAGATTTTTGGAAACCATTTGTTTCATCATATCTTCTAGGCTAGTCTCAAGTTTTGAAGGGGGTGGTTGGAAAGGCCTTTGGGGTGGTTGAAGATTTTTGGGTGGTGGTGGTGGATGACTACTCTGCCCTTGTTGGTTCCATTGTTGTTGAGGTTGGTTTGAATACCCCCCTTGCCTATAGGCTTGGTTTTATTTTCACCCAGGGTTGGAAGGATAGTAAGGTTCTTTCCTAAAGGGTTGGTTATAGGGGCATCCTGGAAAGATTACCTAACAACTCTTAGAAGTTTCTCTTAATTGGGGGCATTGGTCAGAGTAGTGGGTGTCAGAAGAACATATACCATAATGGATGGGAGGAGGATATTGGGATTTACCTTGGGAAAGAGCAAGTTGTCAAAGAAGGGTACTTACCTCTTCGAGCTTCTTGTCCACCTTCTTCTCGAATTCAGCACTTTTCACTACATGTACACCTCGAATGGGTACACTGGACCATGAACTGAATTTTTGAGTGTTTTGATCCATGTTCTCAATTAGGGTTCTTGCAGCAATTAGGGTCTTATCAACTATCACACCACCTGCAACACCATCAATCATGTTTCTATCAATAGGAATTAAACCTTCATAAAAATATTGAATTAAAAGTTGATCACTTATTTGGCAGTGTGGGAAACTTAAACATAACCTTTTAAAGCATTCCTAATATTCATGTAATTTTTTCCCTTATGATTTCATTATACCATAAATTCCTTTCCTTATATTTGTAGTTCGAGAGGCTGGGAAATATTTTTCAAGAAAAAGTCATTTTATGTCTGCCAAACCTCTAATTGGTGAATTAACATAATCTAACCAATCTTTTGTAGTGTCTTCTAATGAAAATGGGAATTCTCTAAGATTTACTTGTTATTCATCCACATCAGAAGGTTTTAATGTAGAACACACAGTATGAAATTCTTTTAAGTGGTTATGCATATCTTCTCCAGCGAGTCCATCGAATCTTGGTAATAAATGAATTAGATCATATTTTAGTTCAAAATTGGGTGCCTAACCTAGCATTTGAATGTAAGTGGGTTGGATATCAACATCAGGTGAGGTTAGTTATTTTAATGTTCTATTGTTTTTATCCATGTTATATAATTTTATTTTAGTTTTGATGTTGGTTCCAGAAGAAGAAGACGAAGGATCAATAAGAGTGTTGTTGTCTTGTGTGTCCTCCTTCAAAGGGTTCTCTTGTGCATCTCAGGGTCACTAACATAAGATCCTCTCCAGTTTAGGTTTGAAAGGTGATAAATCTCCCAAATTAGAATGCTTCATGCACAAAACCTAAACAAGAAATAAATTAGAACACAAAAATATAGGTAAAGTTATAAGATAAAACAAATAAATATTCACAAAATTTACAAAAATCTTATAGAAAACATGCACTAAAAACCAAAGCTCTCCCCTAAAAACTATGGCACAATTTTAATGCGTTGTCATGACACGTCAAATTGATAGTGATTTATGGAAGATTTTGTAGTCTAGGGAAGACCCTAGGTCATATCTCAATGAGATTTGATAGGTTTTGAGTGTGTATTTTTAATAAGAAGTACAAAAGAGGGGGTAATTTTGTAATTTTTTTTAAGAAAGTAACTTATTGTAAAGTTGAAATACAAAGTGGATTTTGAAAAATATTAGATAAATAAGTGATCATTGCTAAGTTACTACAAAACTTTAAGAGTTCCTTGTTCTCAATTGGTTATTAGGTTTTTTTGTAATCCTTTGGTTGAGGGATGACCAAGATCTTGGTTCCCCTCTTTCCTCTAAAAATGATGCACAAAGAACCACCTCTTGACACAACAATTATGTTTTCAAGTGTAACGTCCCAGATCCGGGTGCCACACAACGGGCGCCCCGAACCCGGTTAGTCACATGACCTCAAGCGAATTTCCCTAAACGCCAGAGGCTGCCGACTAGCAGCGAGGGCCTAGGACTGATAGTGGGGAAACTATGCCCTCATTTGTCAAAGTGTAGCACAACAGAAATAACTATAAATATACAAAGGCAGAAACAGTAAACAATATAAACCTGAAATGGACAACATAACTGAAGTAAGAGATAAGTAATAGTCATATATATAATGATGCAACATGTCTCTAATTCTAAGAAAGAAACCAAAATAGGATACACTACAATCTGATACAATACAACACAAGGTACAAAGTACAGTAAAACAAAACAAAGCAGTTCAACATAAATGCAACAACATCACAAGACTAAGCTCGGTCCGATTCTCTCCTACTCCTCTGCAACAATCATGTACCTGTGTAGGGACCCTTTCCCTTATCGACACCTGCAACAATATAATCTATTTGGGCCCAAGACATAACCCAAACAGGGTGTGAGAAATAAATCCCAGTAGGCGACCACTAAAGGCCCGTGCCCAACTATCAGTGAAATGTGCAACAAAAGTGTGCAATAATGAAATGAAATAAACTAGGAAGTACTCAAAAGTAACAATTCCTACCAGTTATATTGACATTTTAATAATTATTTAACAATTCCATATAATTGAATTACAAGTTTCCCAAGACTCGGCCTTGACTGACAATCTCCTATACCAGTGCCACAACAGAAAACACAAAAGGATATCTAACAAGTAAAAGATAATAATAACACCAAGACTGTGCTTCAGCTTGGCATATAAAACATAAGAAATCACCACAATGAATATTAAAAGTAAACATTGTCCTCAGACATGAAAATCCTTACCCTCAGGAAAGCAGAAATAAAACCCTCAGGTGACTGCCCTCGGGCATAACGAATATTGCCCTCAGGTATTCTAGATATCGCCCTCAGGCATGGAAGATACTGCCCACATGCATAAGCAAAGTTTCCCGCAGGTTAAATGAAACACTGCCCTCAGGCTAAACAAAACACTGCCCTCAGGCTAAACAAAACACTACCCTCATGCTAAACAAAACACCACCCTCAGGCATTCCATAGTAAAAGCAAGTAACCGGGATGAGCCCAACTCATAAGCAATCCTTTTATATATGTTTTCTCTCAAGAAAAACTCGAAACATGCTATAATCATGGCATACCCATAGGTATCCTGGCCAAACAGATAAACAAGGGGAACACACCCTCGGGGTGGCCCTAGATCAAAGCAACGACCTCAAACAGCAGTTTACACTTTATTCATTAGATTACCTATGCAATTATAGGTATCTAAATAGTCAAGGCCTCAACCATACGACACCCCAAACATGGGAATGTGGCACAACAGTACACAAAATCAACTCGAGAGTTGAAATTAAACACAAGACCACCTACCTTGATCTCCTTTGATCGATATACGTGAAAGGCACCTCCCGAAATGACCAAGAACAACGTAGATCTGAGATGAACGATTAACAGTTCAAACCTAAATAACTTCCCTTAGGGAAAGAATTGGAAGGAAAGAATCAAGGAGAGGGAAGACCTTACCCACCCAGTTCAAATGAGATTGGTGACAGAAGAATCAGAGTCTTAGTTAGTAATCGTGAGCTACTCCAAGCCTCGGCCTCCTCTCCCACAGCTCCTGGTGAGTTCTCTACCTCCTCTGCCGAATGAGGAGGCTATACTGCCCGTTTTTAATGAAAAAACATAACTACATGGTGTGTACTTCTCAAGTACACAACATGTACTATCCATTTTAACTATTCCTCTGGCATCTACTTTCCACCGCCTCACTATTCATCTGCCAACTTGATTAAACGATGTGTATTACTAAGTACACGACGTGTACTATCATCCTCTGGCAGCTACTTTCACTGCCTTACTGTTCACCTGCCGACTAATTACACGACGTGTATTACTAAGTACACGGTGTGTAGTTAGTTTTTAAAAATTTAATCGCCGACAAGCCTACACTCCTTGTTTTCTCATCCCACATGGCCAAAGTACACAACATGTGTACAAAAGTACATGGCGTGTACCCATAAATTTGGGATTTTTTCGACATTTTCCTTGTTTTCTCAAAAACAATTAAGGAAAAAGGAAAAGAAGAAACCCATACCTCAAGAATAAGAATCAGGTTCATACAAACTCCCCCCCTTAAAGCAATTCATCCCCAAATTTACCTTCCAAGGGTAGTGAAGATAAAGCTGAGAACAACTCTGGCCACTAAGCACGTACGTCGGTCTCCCGCTCCCAGGTTTCATCCTGCACTCGGCCATGCTGCCATAGCACCCGTATGATAGGAACTGACCGGACTCAGAGAACCTTCATGCTCCTATCAACAATATGAATCAGATTCTCCTTAAAGGATACATCAACCTGAAGTTCAACCTCCTTAGGCTGAAAAATGTGAGATGGTTCTGAGTGATAATGACGCAGTTGAGATATGTGGAAGACATCGTACATGGCCCGATACCTCTGTGGTAACTACAATCGATAGGCAACTGACCCGACTCTCTCCAGAATCTCAAACGGACCTACATACCTCGGTGAAAGTTTACCCTGTCTCTTGATCCACCTATGTCTCAACCTCAGTGAAATACGCAAGAAAACCTGATCCCCAACCACGAACTCCAAGGGTCATCTGCGACGATCAACATAAGATTTCTGATGAGATTGTGCAGTAGACATCCACTTTTGAATAAACTGGACCTTCTCTGAAGTCTCCTGCATGAGACGTGGTCCCAGTAAAGCTACCTCACCTGCCTCTAACCAGAACAAGGGTGATCAGCATGGCCTACCATATAAAGCCTCGTAAGGTATCATCTCAATAGTTTCCTGAAAACTATTATTATAGGAAAAATATACCAGGGGTATGTGCTTCTCCCAAGAGCCCCCAAAGTCCAGGACGCATGCACACAACATGTCCTATAGCACCTATATTGTATGCTATGATTGGCCATCGGTCTGAGGGTGGTAATCTATGCTCAGAAGCACCTGTGTACCTAGTTCTCTATGAAGAATCTTCCAAAAACGAGACATAAAACGGGTGTCCCTATCTGAAACGATAGAACGAGGGACCCCATGAAGACGTACTACCTCTCGGATATACAACTTACCGAACTTGTCAACACTAAAGGTCTCCTTAATCTGCAAAAAGTGATCTACCTTCGTAAGTCTGTCCACAACAACCCATATGGTATCATTTCCTCGAGGTGACCTCGAAAACCCGGTCACGAATTCCATCACGACATCATCCAATTTCCACTCCAGAATGTGTAACTGTTGTAACAGTCCAACTGGCCTCTGTTGCTCCGCCTTCACCTACTAACAGATGGAACATCTCATAACAAAACCAGCTACCTCTCTTTTCATACCCGACCACCAATACTAACGTCTCAAGTCACGGTACATTTTGGTAACTCCAGTATGCACTGCCCAAGATGAATCATGAAATTCCCACCTCAACTCCTCGCGTATATCCCCTAGAACCCACACTTGTCCATGGATACGCAGTACCTCATCATCACCCATCGTCCAACCAGGAGGAGGGTCCTCACTTATCACCGACTCCTGTAGAACTAGGCTTTCTGAATCTGATAGTTGTCTCATCCTCACTCTATACAGGAGGGTAGAAGTCACAACTAAGGATAAAAGATAGGCTCATACCTGACTATCATGAACCTCCAAATGCATATCAGAGAACAAAGCCATAAGCTTCCATTCACCACTGGCCTCTTTCACTGCTTGTATCTGAGTCCTCCTACTCAGTGAATCAGCTACTGCGTTACCCTTACCAGGTGTACATGCAAGCTCAAAGTCGAAGGACTGAAGGTATTCAACCCACCTCCGCTATCTTAAATTCAAGTCACATTGGGTAAAGATGTATTTAAGACTTTTGTGGTCTGTAAACACCAAAAAATGTTCTCTTAAGAGATAATGTCTCCAACAGTGTAACACACGAACAACTGCAGCCAACTTGAGATCATGCGTCGGGTAATTCCTCTCATGTGGCCTCAATTGTCAAGACCCATACGCAACTACTCAATCGCCTTGCATTAAAACTGCTCCCAGACCAACACCTGATGCATCAAAGTAAACTGTATAGCTCTTCCCTTGCTCTAGAAGTATCAGGACTGGTGCTTATGTCAACCTTCCCTTTAGCTCTTGAAAGGTTGTCTTACAAGCTTCTGACCAAACGAACTTCATACCCTTCTTAGTAAAACCCATCAACAACGCTGCTAAGTGGGAGAATTCCTATATAAAGCGCCTGTAGTAACCAGCCAGCCCCAAGAAACTCCGTATTTCAAACACGTTCTTAGGCTGCTCCCAGAAAACTAATGCTCTCACTTTCTCTGGGTCTACCACAACTCCTACCTCTGAGATAAAATAACCCATAAAGTGAATCTGGTCCATCCAAAAGTGGCACTTTGAGAGCTTAGTATATAACTGATGCTCTCTCAGTGTACTCAAAATTATCTCAAGATGGACAACATGGTCGTGTCGAGTGTGAGAATACTCCAAGATATCGT
Source organism: Viscum album (assembly GCA_963277665.1). Taxonomy (NCBI): domain Eukaryota; kingdom Viridiplantae; phylum Streptophyta; class Magnoliopsida; order Santalales; family Viscaceae; genus Viscum; species Viscum album. The sequence continues at coordinate 929,854,142 of OY728143.1, read as the reverse complement.
CCATGAAGACTACCACAAAAAAATCCAGATATTGGTGGAACACACGATTCATCAGATCCATGAAAACTGCTGGTGCGCTCATGAGTCCAAACGGCATGACCAAGTACTCGTATAGACCATATCTTCTCTGAAAGGTTATAAGCAGTATGTCCAATGGTCTAACATGCAACCGATGATATCCGAATCTCAAGTCAATCTTCGAGAACACTCATGCTTCTTGAAGTTGATCAAAAAGATCATCAATCCTTGGTAATGGATATCGGTTATTGACCATCAACTGGTTCAGCTTCCGATAATCCACACAGAGACTGAGGGCACCATCCGCCTTCTTAGTGAAAAGGACAAGCTAACCCCAAGGAGAAGTACTGGGTCAGATGAAACCCTTTTCCCGCAACTCCTCCAACTGCTTCTTGAGCTCCTGCAATTCTGGTGTAGCCATCCTATAAGAAGGAATGGACACTAGTGCTACTCCTGGCACAAGCTCAATAGAGAAATCCACCTCTCGCTCCGAAGGTAGACCTGAAAAGTCATCCAAAAAGACATCCCTGAAACGATTCACCACTGGAGGGAAATAATTCTGATAAGTTCCCTGGTTATCCAGATATAAACTCACAATCTGAACTGTCACTCCACCTTGCCCACGATTCTCGGGTCTAGCTCGGTTCGCCTGGACATCCCATTCACCCTTCTATAGAAACTCTCTGCTCTTTGGTCATGTGAAACTAAACCTATGATGATAGAAATATAAAAAAGCTCGAAAGGGTACTAACCAGTCCATCCTGAGAATGACATCATAGGCTACCATCTCTAAGACATAGAGGTCCCATAGAAAGCAACACCCACCAACCTCTAGGGGGCACTCCTTGCACTGATGCACACCTGCCGTTATAATTCCCAACAGAGTTTCTAAAGTCATGATATCAGAAGAATAAGAAACACAGAGCCCAAGGCTCTCCACAACAGGCATAAATATAAAGCTATGTGTAGCACCAGTATTGAAAAGTATAGAAGATAAAACAGAATCAACTAGAATAGTACCTCTAACAGTGGAAGGTCCGGGATCCTGCTCCTGTTGGGTCTGTTGCACTGCATATGCCTGCCCAGTGCCGTGACCCTGTGACATAGTCTAGCTGCCTTGAGCTGACCCGCCCTGCTGTCTCTAAGATCTTGGTGTCTGGATACCACAACCACGACCACCACCTCGACCTGAACGTCCTGACGTATCCCAATTCCCTGACAGGTAAGAAGCTTCTAACCCTGCTCTTGCATGCAGAGTCTGCACAGAACCCCTCTCACTAGTCACTGGTGGAAATGCCCTGCAAAAATACTAAAGATGACCCATCCTGCCACAAGCTCGACACTCCACTGGGTCACATGGACACTAAGGTCTGTTGTGACCCTCTTTACCACACTGGTAGCACATCACCTAGCCACCTGAAGAATTATTCTAGCTAGTACTTCCACCATGAGAGAAATTAATCTGCCTCTTCCTCTTACCAGTAGAAATAGTACCAGAGACTGGTGTCAAACTACCCTGGTTTGCACCACTAGCTTCCCACAGGTTCTGCTCAGTAATCAATGCCTAGTTCACAATAGCATGCACTGTAGGCAACCTGAAAAAATTCACCAGTACATGGATGTCATATCTAATACCATTCTCAAAGATTCTATCTCTCAACATCTCATCACCCACAAAAACAGGTGAAAAATGTTGTAGCTCGGTGAAGCGGGTAGAATAGTCCATCACTGACATGGTGCCCTGCTGCAGATTCATGAACTCTCGAGCTCGACCTACCCTTAGCATCTCTGGAAATAAAAAGTCATAGAAGACTGCCTAAAAATCTTCCCACACTATGTCTCAGTGATGCTCAGTTTGGGTGGTAACATCCCACCATCTCTTGGCAGAATCACATATCATGTAAGTAGCGAGCTTGACCCTCCTCCCAGGAGGCGTCTCCAGATGCTCGAAGATCGTCTGAATAGAATCCATCCATGAATCCATATTCTATGGTCCGATATCCCTTAAAAACATAGGTGGATGTTGCTATTGGAATATACGTGCTAGATCTGCCATATATGTGGAAACCGACGGTGCTCCCTGGAAGGTCTGCATGAACCGCATGAAGCCTTCAAGGAAATGTGCATCCGTGCCTGCGTCCAGTGTAACGGTTGGCGCCACATCTGGAATTGCTAGAGGATTCATCAGTAGCCCATGGTCTACCATATCTGGATTATAATCATCACTACTCTCTTGAAGAACAACTCATGGTCGTCTTGGTGGCATGAATCTACAAGGTTAAACACACGCCTTAGATTAAGATCATCAAGGACTAATAATTGGAAGCGTAAGAAGGGAACATGAGAAATAAAACATTCAAGTTTTACAAAACAAGACTAAACAACATGTATAATAACTACACATCGTGTTCCCTTAAGTATTTCACATGGGCGTGTACCTATGCCAGAACTGGTCGTGTAACACCACAAACACACGACGTGTTGTCCCTACACACGACGTGCACTTGAATTTTCTTCCCCTGCCCAAGTCCTTCTACACGGCTAAGCCACACAGTTCTCGTTAGAACGAGACTACACAGCGTTTTTTTTCTAAACACGACATATACTATATGAGCTTCACTGACCCGTGTTGTTCGTGACATGGCCAGATACACGGCTCACACTACACGACGTGTTTCAGAAGGACACGACGTGTACTTGAAAAGATAACACCGACCCATGTTGTTTGTGACACGTCGAGATCCCAAGATTACACTACACGGTGTGTTCATCATTGACACGGCATGTATAAGCTAATATTTCTCCGTCCGTGTTGTTAATCACATGGGTGGACACAGGGTCACGACAACATGGCGTGTACAACCGGTACACGGTGTGTTCCCACAAGAGTTTCCCTGTCACATGTTTCTTCCCTAGGTACACAGCGTGTTACACCCGTACAGGAAGTGTACACCACTTTATTTCCCCAGCCACACGGCCAAGTCCACACGGTCTTTCACTGGTCAAGACTACACGGCGTGTCCCACAGGTACATAACGTGTCCCTGGTAAAATCTAGAAGACCTGTGTTCCCTCCCACACGATGGGTTACACGACCTTATACTACACGGCGTGTTAATATAATTACACAATGTGTATTTATAATTTTTCATTTCTTCCCTGAATAGAAGAGTACACAACATGTAGTCAAAACTAAACGACGTGTATTCTGGGTTTTTTCAGACAGTAAGCCTTATAAACTACTCCGGAGCCCCCTTTTTTAATTTTTTAAATGTCGGTATGCTAAATTCCGATCCGTGGGGGCCCATACTCCCTGCGAACCAAATTTTAGCACCTGACCTTTCAAATTATAGCACAAAATGCAACAAAAGGCTGGATCATGATCTGTTAAATTCCAGTCCAAGAGAGCTCATACTTCTCAGGAACCAAAGTTTAGCGTCTATAAACCCAACCGTAATATGTACCAATACCCAATAAATAATAGGAATATCTATCAAGGTACCTATCACAACAACATGAATTTTTTTTCACAAAATCTATCACAACAACATGTAATTTCTAATTCACCTACATGGCATGGAAACTATGTGGGGCATGTGATTCTAACATGTGCCTAAATGATGCATGAGATGGCATACCCCCATCTCATCAGGTTGCAACTAAATAGAACCCAAGTATAAAAATATAAACAACACACCACAAGTGCATTACCCAACGGTGAAAATCGAATCAATTGTAATAATCATAAACAAAAAATCACAATTTAATTTGAGGCAATCTGGCCTTTACCTGTACATGGGGTAGCTACTCCCGGGTACAGTTTATTACTGAATCCATTAACAATCTATCTATTTCTATTGTTTCCAAATAATAAAATAACTCCGAGAAAAGAAAATCCTTTGATACCACTTTGTAACGTCCTGGATCCGGGTGCCACAAAATGGGTGCCCTGAACCTGATTGGTCACATGACCTCAAGCGCATTTCCCCAAATGCCAGAGGCTGCCGACTAGCAGCGAGGACCTATGACTGATAGTGGGGAAACTATTCCCTCATTTTTCAAAGTGTAGTGTAGTGGAAATAACTATAAATATACAAAGGAAGAAACAGTAAACAATATAAAACTGAAATGGAAAACGGAACTAAAGTAACAGATAACCAACAATCATATATATAATGATGTAACATGTCTCTAATTCTAAGAAAGCATCCAAAATAGGATACACTACAATCTGATACAATACAACACAAGGTAAAAAGTACAACAAAACAAAACAAAGCAGTGCAATAGGAACGCAGAAGCATCGTAAGCCTAAGCTCGGTCCCATTCTCTCCTACTCCTCTACAATAATCATGTACCTGTATAGGGACCTTTTCCCTTATTGACACCTGTAGCAATATAATCTGTTTGGGCCCAAGACATGACCCAAACAGGGTGTGAGAAATAAATCCCAGTAGAAAACCACCAAAGGCCCGTGCCCAACTATCAGTGAAATGTGCAACAACAGTGTGAAATAATGAAATGAAGTAAACTGGGAAGTACTCAAAAGTAACCATTTCTACCAGTTATATTGCCATTTTAATAATTATTTAACAATTCCATATAATTGAATTCTGAGTGTCCTGAGACTCGTCCTTGACCAATAATCTCCTATACTAGTGCCACAAAAGAAACCACAATAGGCTATCTAACAAGTAAAAGATAATAATAACACCAAGCCTGTGCTTTATCTTGGCAGGTATAACATAAGAAATCACCAAAGTGAATATTCAAAGTAAACATTATCCTCAGACATGCAAGTACTTACCCTTAGGAAAGAAAAAATAAAACCCTCAGGTGACTGCCCTCGGGCATAACGAATATTGCCCTCAAGTATTTGAGATACCACCCTCAGGAATGGAAGCTACTGCCCACAGGCATAAGCAAAGTTGCCCTCAGGTTAAATGAAACACTTCCCTCAGGCTAAACAAAACACTGCCATCAGGCTAAACAAAACACTGCCCTTAGGATAAACACAAGACTTCCCTCATGCATTCCATAGGAAAATCAAGTAACTGGGTCGAGCTCAACGCATAAGCAAGAAGTTTATATATATTTCCTCTAAAGAAAAACTCAAAACATGCTATAATCACGGCATACCCACAGGTATCCTAGCCAAACGGCTAAACAAGGGGAACACACCCTCGGGGTGGACCTAGATCAAAGAAAAAATCTCAAACAGCAGTTTACACTTTATTCATTAGATTACTTATGCAATTATCAGTATCTAAATAGTTAAGGCCTCATCCATACGACACCCCGAACATGGGCACGTGGCACAACGGTACACAAAATCAACTTGACATTTGGAATTAAACACAAGGCCACCTACCTCGATCTCCTCTGATCGATATATGTGAAAGGCACCTCCTGAAATGACCAAGAATGACATAGATCTAAGATGAACGATTACCCGTTAAAACCTAAATAACTTCCCTTAGGGAAAGAATTGGAAAGAAAGACTCAAGGAGAGGGAAGACCTTACCCGCACGATTCAAACGAGATCCACGATGGAAGAAACAGAGTCTCGGTGAGCAATTGGGAGATCCTCCAAGCCTCATACTCCTCTCATGTAGCTCCTGGTGAGTTCTCTACCTCCTCTGCCGAATGAGGAGGCTACTGCCTGTTTTTAACAAAAAAACATAACTACACGGCATGTACTTTCCAAGTACACGGCGTGTACTATCCATTTTAAGTGTTCCTCTGGCGGCTAATTTCCACCGCCTCAGTGTTCATCTGCCAACTTGATTACACGGCATGTATTAATAAGTACACAACATGTACTATCATCCTATGGCAGCTACTTTCACCGTCTTACTGTTCACCTGCCGACTGATTACACAACGTGTGTTACTAAGTACACGACGTGTAGTTAGTTTTTACACCTTTAATCACCGACAAAACTACATGCCCTGTATTCTCATCCCACATGGACAAAGTACACGGCGTGTACCCATAAATTTGGGATTTTCCCCACATTTCCCTTGTTTTCTCAAAAAAAATTAATGAAAAAGGGAAAGAAGAAACCCATACCTCAAGAATAAGAATCAGGTTCTTACATCAAGGTTTTCACCTCAAACATAGAGTGAGGTATACCAAAGAATAATAAAATCTCATGTATTTGTGAGATAAAGAGGATTCTTGTGTTGTCCAATCATAACAATCCAAGATTCCCACTTGAATCTAAACCTAATCGGTATTGAAATGAGAAATGTTTCACTTAATTAAACTAAATCAATGCATTCAGAGAAAAAGAATATAAAGATTAAATATAAGTGAAATAATTAACACACAAATTACACAAAACCAATAGAATATAATATTTCTAAACTCCCTCTTCAAGTGTGTAGCTCCATCGCAATGACCACCCACCGTTTAGCTCGACATCGGGAGGAGGAAGCTCGGGTGGAACTCCTTTTTAATTATTGACCCCCTATGAGGATAGGGGCCTTGAGAACTTAAAGGATGAGAAGGAGACTCATCCAGGACTCCAAAATGGCAAAGATTCACTTCTAGTTCTAACTCCCAAATTAGGTACCCATGGTGCTCTTTTATAAAAAAAATGGGAAGTGGTTTTGGGCACACAAATTGTGTAAAACAACTAGTCCCATTGTTTTTGGCCTCCAGAAAGTCTTCAATAGATTTTAACAAAACTATAAAGTTGTTTCCAAAAATCTTGGATATCTCCACAGAAAGTTTGGCTTCATTTGGACACCTACAACTCGAGATATGAACTTCACACAACACACAATCTTTGACTCCATGCAGATTCAGTGTCCTGGACGTATCACTTCAGTTGGGCCCCTTAATAGAAGAATGAGGATTTGGTGTATTCTTAAGAGTTGTAGAAAATTAAGTTTTGGACTATCTCACAAAATATAAGCCCATTTGGATGCACGGAGATTTAATAATATACCAAACAGTGGACAGGTGTTCATGGAACCCATGCAGTTTTGGCCCATTTTCCTTCTGGATCATCTTTGGGGCCTCCAAATCACCTCCTCCAACAATGGAATCATAAAAAAAGTAACATTTCACTTTTTTAAAAGTGATAAACACAAAATAAATTATTCAAACATGTAGTAAAATTTGTTATTATTTTTATAAATTTTAATATAAAACATGTTTCGCACAATGGTGTAAGGGTAAAAATGAAACAGTGAATCGTGGTGCGATCAATCACAGTGATGGAAAGAACAATTTCGATGTCATATAACAACAAAATGGATGTTTAACATTTTGATCTATAAAAAACATCCTAATAATTACTTAAAATAACAAGACAATGATCTAATTATTATTCATGATGTTTACAAGGAGACAGAACATCAATATGATGTGCGGTGTGCACAGTACGACTGAATATGTGTTTCTTAAGGGTTTGACACCGTTTAAAAAAATAAATCGGGTTGTTAAAACCAGAAAAACGACCTCAGAATGCCATGAAATTAGAAAACAACAACTTTGGAGTGAATTGTGAAATGTTTGGGTAAACGATACGTCAATCAGAGGTGTCGTATGACCGTTGGGATGTAAAACACAATTCTGGTGCCATAAAACAATAAAACGAAAGTTTTAACAGTCAGATCCAAAGAAAAAAACCTCAGAATGATTTGAAATAATAATACAATGGTATAATTATTTTTCATGATGTGTACGAGGAGAATACACGTCAATCGGACGTGCGATGTGTGCAGTACGACTGAATATGTGTCTTTTAAGGGTTTGACGCTGTTTAAAAAGGCGTGTCAGGTGGTCAAAACTAGCCAATAACCTAGAAATGTCATGAAATCAGGAAACAACAACCATTGAGTGAATTGTAAAATGTTCAGGCATATAGTATGTCAATCAGAGATGTCGTCTGACCGTCGTGATAGAAAACACATATTTCATGTCATAAAACACCAAAATGGATGTTTAACAATAAAATTCATAGAAAACAACCTAAAATGACTTGAAATAACAAGAAAATAGTATAATTATTATTTGTGATGTGTATAATAATACGAAACATCAATTGGACATGCGGTGTGCACGGTACTACTAAATATGTGTTTTTAAGGGTTTGGTGACGTTTAAAAGGTGTGTTGGGTGGTCAAAACCAACCGAACAGCCTCGAAATGCCATGAAATCAGACGATAATAATCGATGAGTGAATTGTGAAATGGTTGGGTAGATAGTACATCAATAAGAGATGTCGTGTGACTGCGGTGATGGAAAATGCAATTTCGATGCCATAAAACAACAAAACAGACATTTAACAGTCAGATCCATAGAAAAAATTCCCGGAATGACTTGAAATCAGAAGAAAATGGTATAATTATTATTCATGACATTTAATAGGATACAGAACGTCAATAAGATGTGCAGTGTGCATGGTACGACTAAATATGTGTTTTTAAGGGTTTAACACCATTTAAAAAGGTGTGTCCGGTGGTCAAGACCAGCTGAACGACCTTAGAATTCCATGAAATCAGACGAAAAAAACTGTTGAGTGAATTTTAAAATGGTCAGGCAGACGATATACCAATCATAGGTGTCATCTGACCGCCATGATAGAAAACGCAATTCTCATGCCATAAAACAACAAAACAGATGTTTAATAGTCAAATGCATATCAAACGACCTCAGAATGACTTGAAATCATAGGAAAATAGTATAATTATTATTCATGATGTGTACGAGGAGACAACACGTCAATTGGACATGCGGTGTGTGTGGTATGACTAAATATGTGTTTTTTAAGGATTTGGTGCTATTTAAAAAGGTGCGTTGGGTGGTCAAAACTAGCCTAACAACCTCACAATTCCATTAAATCAGACAAAAACAAAATTTGAGTGAATTGTAAAATGGTTGAGGATATGGTATGTCAATCAGAGGTGTCGTCTGACCACCGTGATGGAAAACACACTTTTTATGTCATAAAACACTAAAATAGACATTTAATAATCAAATGCATAACAAACAACCTCGAAATGAGTTGAAATCAAAGGAAAAAAGTCTACTTATTATTCGTGATGTGTACGAAGAGATGAGATGTCAATCAGACATGTGGTGTGTGCAGTATGACTGAATATGTGTTTTTAAGGGTTTGACGCCCTTTTAAAAGGTGTGTCAGGTGGTCAAAACCATCTGAATGACCTTAGAATGCCATGAAATCAGACAACAACAACCATAGAGTGAATTTTGAAATGACAGGGTAGACGATATGTCAATCGGAGGTGTCGTGTGACCGCGGTGATTAAAAACGCAATTATGATGCCATAAAACAGAAAAATAAACATTTAACAGCTAGATCCATAGAAAATGTCCTCAGAATGGCTGTAAATCATAGGAAAATGCTCTAATTATTATTCGTGACATTTAAGAGGATACGTCACGTTAATAGGACATGCAGTGTGTGTGGTACGACTGAATATGTGTTTTTAAGGCTTTGACGCCATTTAAAAAGGTACGTTGGGTGGTCAAAACCTGCTGAACGACCTTAGAATGTCATGAAATCAAATGAAAATTAATAGTGAGTGAATTGTGAAATGGTTGGGTAGATGGTATGTCAACCAGAGGTGTCGTCTGACCGCCATGAAGGAAAACACAATTCTGATGCTATAAAACAACAAAACAGACGTTTAAGGGCCAGATCCATAACAAACAACCTCAGAATGACTTGAAATAACAGGAAAATGTTCTTATTATTATTCATGATGTGTACGAGGGTAAATTGCATCAATCAGACGTGCGGTGTGTGCGATACGACTGAATATGTGTTTTTAAGGATTTAGAACCATTTAAAAAGGTGCGTTGGGTGGTCAAAACCAACCGAACGACCTCATAATTCCATGAAATCTAGAAAAAAACCCATTGAGTGAATTGTGAAATGGTTGGGCAGATGGTACATTAATCGGAGGTGTCGTCTTAACGTCGTGATGGAAAACGCACTTTTCGTGTCATAAAACATGAAAACAGATATTTATCAATCAAATGAATAGAAAACAACACCAAAATGACTTGAAATCATATAAAAATAGTCTAATTATTATTTGTGATGTGTACGATGAGACAACATGTCAATTGGACGTGCGGTGTGTGCAGTGCGACTGAATATGTGTTTTTTAAGGGTTTGACGCCCTTTTAAAAGGTGCATCGGGTGGTCAAAACCAGTCGAATGACCTTAGAATTTCATGAAATCATATGAAAACAAATTTGGAGTGAATTGTGTAATGGTCGGGTAGAAGGTATGCCAATCAGAGGTTTCGTTTGATTGCGGTGATGAAAAACGCAATTCCAGTGCTATAAAACAACAAAATGAGCGTTTAACAGTCAGATCCATAGAAAATATCCTCAGAATGAATTTTAATCATAGAAAAATGGTCAAATTATTAATTGTGACATTTATAAGGAGACGAAACATCAATCGGACGTGTGGTCTGTGTTGTACGACTGAATATGTGTTTTTAAGGGTTTGACTCCATTTAAAAAGGTACGTCGGGTGGTCAAAACCAGCTGAACGACCTTGGAATTACATGAAATTAGACGAAAAAAATAGTTGGATGAATTGTGAAATGTTCGGGCTGACGTACATCAATCAGAGGTGTCGTCTGACCGCCGTGATGGAAAACATAATTCTGGTGCCATAAAACAACAAAACGGATGTTTAATGGTCAGATCCATAGAAAACAACCTCAGAATAAATTGAAATCATAGGAAAATGGTCTAATTATTATTCATGACATGTATACAGAGACAACACATCAATTGGACGTGTGGTGTGTCCGGTACGACTGAATATGTGTTTTTTAAGGGTTTGACACCATTTAAAAAGGTGCGTCGTGTGGTCAAAACTAGCCGAACAACCTCATAATTCCATGAAATTATAAAAGAACAACTGTTGAGTGAATTGTGAAATGTTTTGGCAGATGGTACGTCAATCGAAGGTGTCGTCTGACCGCCATGATGGAAAATGCACTTCTCGTGTCATAAAACACCAAAACGGAAGTTTAACAATCAAATGCATAGAAAACGACCTTGGAATGACTTGAAATCAAAATACAAAGGTATAATAATTATTTATGATGTGTAGGAGGATACAACACGTCAATAAGACGTGCGGTGTGCACGGTATGATTGAATATGTGTTTTTATGGGTTTGCTGCCATTTTAAAAGGTGCATAGGGTGGTCAAAACCTACCGAACGATCTCAGAATACCATGAAATTAGTTGAAAACAACTATGTAGTGAATTGTGAAATTTTTGAGTAGACATTATGTCAATCAGAGGTGTTTTTTGACCGCGGTGATGGAAAACGTAATTCTAGTGCTATAAAACAAAAAAAACAAACGTTTAACAGTCAGATCCATAGAAAACATCTTCATAATGACTTGAAATCATAGGAAAATGGTCTAATTATTATTTGTGATGTTTACGAGGAGATGACACATCAATCAGACATGCGTTGTGCATGGTACGACTAAATATGTGTTTTTTAAGGGAGTGACGCCATTTAAAAAGGTACGTCAGTGGTCAAAACCAGCTGAATAACCTTGCAATGCCATGAAATTAGATGACAATAACTGCTGAGTTAATTTTAAAATGGTCGGGTAGATGGTACGTCAATCGGAGGTGTCGTTTGACCGCCGTGATGGAAAACACAATTTTGATTCCATAAAACAACAAAACGGATGTTTAACGGTCAAATCCATAGCAAACATTCTCAGAATGACTTGAAATCATAGGGAAAGGGTTTAATTATTAATCATGATTTGTACGAGGAGAAGAAACGTCAATCGGACGTGCAATGTGCACGGTACGACAGAATATGTGTTTTTTAAGGATTTGACGCTGTTTAAAAACATCCATCGGGTGGTCAAAATCAGTCGAATGACCTCGGAATGCCATGAAATTAGACAAAAACAACCTTTTATTGAATTGTGAAATGGTCAGGCTGACAGTATATCAATCAGAGGTGTCTTCTGACCTCCGTGATAGAAAACGTAATTTTGGTGTTATAAAACACCAAAACAGACTCTTAATGGTTAGATCCTTAGAAAATGACCTTTTAATGACTTTAAATCATAGGAAATTTTTTAATTATTATTATTGACATTTATGAGAAGATGACACATAAATCAGACATGCGGTGTGCGCGGTGCGACTGAATATGTGGTTTTTAAGGGTTTGATGCTCTTTGAAAAGGTGCGTCGGGTCGTCAAAACTAGATGAACGACCTTAGAATGTCATGAAATCAGATGAAAACAACCATTGAGTGAATTGTAAAATGGTCAGGCAGAAATTATGTCAATTAGAGGTGTCATGCAACTGTGGTGATGGAAAACACACTTTTCATGTCATAAAATACCAAAACATGCGTTTAAGAATCAAATGCACATCGAACGACATAAGAATTAAATGAAATAATAGGAAAACCAACTTATTATTATTGGTGATGTGTGAGGGTATAGAACACATCAATCGGATTTGTAGTCTACTTAGTACAATAGAATAATTTTTTAAAAATGTTATTCGAATTTATTTATATATTTTTAAAATCAAATAACTTTAATCTGTTGTACTAAGATTGAATTGAAATGTGTTATTGCATTTCAATTATTTGTTGGGATGTTTTTTTTTCTGTAATAATTTTTTTATTAAAATTTTTCATGAAGATATATTCAATGATGGATGTAGAGCTTGGAAGATGACAAGATGAAGAGATTTATCTGCCCATGAGTTTAGATATTTTGGAAATATTATTTTTTGTGTTTTTGAAATATAGTGGTTTTTCTTGTATTGCTGTGTTTAAAAAAAATATAAAAACTTATAGAAACTTCCATTTGGCGGTTGCTACTGTTGAATCATACGATGGCTATAGCGACCGCCAAATTTGGTCTCTATTGTTGTGTCACGACCCGCCTTCTGCAAGACAATGGAAGGGGCGGTAAAGGTCCCCTCCCTTCCTTCCTCAAGTCAAAGATGAGATAATGACCCCCGAGTCCCACCTCCAGTAGGCCCCGGAGTGGCGACTAGCACCAAGGGTGTAACATTTTCACAATATGGGAGGCATTACCCTTTTTTAGTTAACCAGGATTGGGAGAAAGAATGAGTCAACACCAAACACCACCATATATAGAAAACTCAAAAGAAAACCAAACTACATGCATGTTTTAATAATAAAACTAAACAAAGTACAAGAACTCCAAAGTACAAAACCAACAGAAAAAGAAAAGGCTAAGCATAAAACAACAAAAACCAACAGCAACTCCAACGTCCAGACTAGTAAGGTCTCGCATGGCCTCCGAAGTCCTCCCGGCAACCTGAAAGTAAATGTAGGGTGAGCATACAAAGTATACTCAGTAGGAAAACCTATATCTCTCGTGTACAAGTGGGGAGACGTCCTAAATTATCGTGAGAAGCAGAAGAACCAACATCTATCAAGGAATCTATCCATCCCACCTCACCGGCCATGCTCACCAAATAACACAAGCAGTAAGGTAATAGTAAGAACAAAACATTTGGGTACCCCGCACCACCATTTCCCCCACTATCTAGCTGCTCATCCCTAACGACAAACATCTTGGGGCTACCACGCTCTTCCTGCCCGCACACACCTGGGCCTCACAACCATCCACATCCCTTCCCGCACACACCTGGGCCTCACAACCACACATCCCTTCCCGCACACACCTGGGCCTCACAACCATCCATCCCTGCCCGCACACACTTGGGCCTCATCCTAAAGACACCTGGGAAAACAAACTTGCCCGAAGAGTCCTGGGATAACAACACACCAATCGAAACCTACCCGAAGAATCTTGGGTGTAAGGTTTCCTCCGCCCATCACAACCGAGGTAAGAGGGAGCAGGAAAGAGAGTAACTAGGGGGAAAACACCCTTCCCCATGAAATGGGGTGTCCGACACTAAGTGCCCAACGTGGGTGGGGAGAGACTAAACACAAAACATACAGTTACACATATATTCCAACACACATCCCAGCCTATGGATCCTCAACCGATACAAGTAGGTGCCCAAGCACTGCTGCCTTAGAAAATAGGCACACAACAAATAGTTCCTAGTTTCCCTATTCAAGTTATCATTTCATAAAAGTTCAGTATGAGTTAATCCCTTCACTATTGGTCAACTAATAGGCACATTCACAGATGGAACAACAATAAGTCAGTGAGGAAAACCATCGGGTAATTTAAGCATTCACACCCGGTTCTCTTGTGAAGTCACATCAACAAAGGGATTAGTGAGATCCCTCAAAGTACTGTAACCAAAGAAAAACCCAACAAACTGTTGGTTATCCCACATTAATTCATTACCATTCCACCCAGTTCATTATTAACTTCCCACTTTTATTCATGTTCACAACCCAACCTATAACCCTGCTGCCAAACACCACCACAACCATGAAACAACTCATGCCATTCCAACCACACCATTCACAGCCCCGCTGTTCACCCATCCATATCTAAACCATCCCAACGTTCATAATTCATTATTTTATATTATTTAGTTCAACTGGGGTGATCACACAAGATTATGGGCTTTCATATTCAACAGTCGAGTTTAAGTGTTTAACCGTTTCATACATGATTCCCATTCACCACACAAAGCATAAAACAAAGCATAACATAGGTGCGCAAACAAAGACCCCCCAACGATTGTGATTTTCAGTATGCCTAAGCCCATTAAATTCATAACAACATCATAGGGAAAGTATGGATAAAAACATGTAACAATATTAACACACTTCCTCTTCCCTGTTCTTTAATCGGTTATTATCTTCATTACAGAATTGATTAATTGCCTCGTGGGAACCATAGAACACCCACCCCGCATGATACACAAGGAGGAGAGACAAAGGTAAGATCCCTACCTGATTGATCAAGGATCGACGTTAAGTCCTCGCGTGGAAACTGGAAATCACGCGATCAAGGAAAACTTCGCAACAGGGGTATGACTCGTCGGGAGGAAGGGTACTTCAAGTGCAGGGTGATAGAAAAAAATAAACTTAGGGAGAAGAGAAGCCTTTAGGTTATAAAGACTGAGATACAACATTCCCAGTACGGTTAAGATACGGAGAGAAAAACTCAAAACCGCGGAAGAAGCGAGATCGTGGGTTGACCACGTGGCTGGGCCACCCCACACATTCAACCAAAAAGGTCCCCACCCTTCGGGGTGGTTAAAACGATGCAAACCTTCTTATGCCCTACAGGAGTTTCTAAAAATGTGGTTAGAGGCATGACCAAAACACATGATTTTTCATTTAAGGAGGGTACCTCACCAATAATTTAATTAATCGTCATTAATGGGCTTTAAAACAGGCTTAAAGGGGTGAAAACACGGTTTAAAACCAATTCGCGCAAAAAGGAGGTGCTACTGGAAAACCCGTGGAGCTACCGGTACCCCAATGTCACTAGTAGGCTGAGGCTACTGGTAGTCCGAGGCTACCGGTAGGCCGAGGCTACCGGTAGGCCGAGGCTACCGGTAGGCCGAGGCTACCTCTAGGAGTCTTAAGCTTCACTGAGAAGCTGGGATGGCCTTCCAGACCACCCAGAACACCTCAAACATCAGATTTTCACCAAGTAATGGACCCCAAAACCCTGGGCCATTACATGTTGAATCCGATGAGGTCTATAAAGATCGCCATTTGGTGGTCTATATAGGCAAACCTAAGTAGTTATATAGAGACCGACGTTTGGTTGTCACTATAGACCATGTCCATCTCCTTTATAACATGCAAAAAGTTCCAGATGCTATAAGAAACACCAACAGGCCTAAAGCATCTGCCATTTGGCAGCCGCTATAGCCTTTTAGTGATGGATTTTGGTGGTCGCTAAAATCCTTTATTCTAATAGTGATCAGAACATTACAAAAAATAGACATAAAACTAAGTACCCAATGCTATGAATTTTTACTCACCATGGATGAAATACATCCATTAAAAGTGCATAAATCAATAGGGGATAATAGATAAAAAATAATAAAATCTTCATAGTTAGTAAATCTCCTAGATCATCATAAACCTTGAGAATTACCAATAGAAAAACAAAGCCTATAACAAGGAAGAGTACCACAAAAGGAGAAAACACTATGCAAAATCTATAATATGAAATAATAATTGTGCCTTGTGAAGTGATAGTTGAATGAACAAATTATTTAGTAAGTCTATATATAGGAATGAAATGTGGCCATTATAAATATGATCGTTTCAAATATGATCATTGCAAATATGATCGTTACAAATATTGTTGTTGGACATATATCCAATAGATATACTGAAATCATGTATTGTTAAGTAGTAAAATTAAAATAATATAACTCACAATGAAATAAAAACATGATACAAAGATATTATATATATATATATATGCATTACAAATTTATATTAATGATAGTATTATCAAAATTTGATATGATGTAAATATAAACTTCAAATATATATTTTAATATAAATATAGTAGTAAAATTAAAATTTAGAATATAAAAAATAATTTTAACAACATTTGCTGAATCATATTTAGTATAAAAGTAATATTTCTCTTCAAAGAACCATTTTGTAAGTAATATATATTTTATCCTAATAGATTAAATTGAACAATTTTAAAATATTATTATATATGAATCAATATATTAAAATCATTTAAAATAAAAATTGAAATAAAATAATATTAAGAACACACATTTTTTAATTTATAATGTCAAAATTAGTTTAGGGTGAATTTTTGGGATTTTTATGAAACATTTGATTTTTAGGTGAATAATATAATATACCATTTTTACTAATACTATGATTTTTATGTCATTATTAGTTTATAATTATGACTTAAAAAATTATGAAACTTTTTGGTTGAAGTGAGTAACTCAAGAGGGAGGTTAATTGAGTTTCTAACAAAAATTCCCGTTTAAAACAATTTTAAACTAAATCCCCCAAATTTATAAAAATGTCCAGTTAATCAAAACCAAAGAATAATATAAGTGTGATCTTTTAAATAAATTCTCAAAGCGGGGTTAAGGCTAGGTAAAAATAATCTTTGAAATCACTTTAACTTTTGAAACCAAATTAATTAATAAAACACTTTATATAAACAAAAATTAAGACTATCCGTCAAAGTAATGTTTTGTTTGCAGATTTAAATAATAGATAAAATTTTAACTTTGAAATGTAGAAAAATAAAACTAATAAAACACACAGTGGAATAAAATAATGGGTTTAGTCTCAAACCAAGACTTAATATCCTTCACTTTCAATCACTAGTTATCAAGCAGTTTATTATAACAATAAAAAAATCCACAATCTGGATCAGGTTTTACAATCAACATCACACAAGGTTGTCCAAGCTCAAAGCCTCTTCCATAGTTCTACATGGGATTAAAAATAATACAAGGCCAGACATGACCTCTTTCAAAATTGTCACAGGGATATAAATAAATAAATTTAGAAGAGTATGTCAAGAAAACTCCAGTTTAGTACAGGAGACAATGTGTACAAATAAACAGAGTAATGCAACACACAACTCAAATGTAAATCATAAACAAAAAGAGAAAATGATTAGTGATTGGAAGAAGAGGTATTACTCAATTTGAATAGCTTTATATGTTCAAAGTTCCTTGTATTTTTCTTGGTGAGGATATTGAATAGGTTCATCAATAAGAATGGGAAAACAGAGTATCGTAGAGTCTAGAAGAACTTCCATTTCCAGTCTATTTATATCTAGTAAACCTTCACACATAGGTATATTTATTTATCATATGAAAGTTTTGTATTCTATGTGCATGTATCTCTACTATTATCTATTCTTTTTCCACACACACATCCATGCCTCATTTTTCCACGAGGAATTTCTTCATAATATATAGCTATTCAGGTCCAAATATTTGTTGAAAATAAAAAAATAAAAAAATCATAGATCCTCATACTGGACACTAAATTAGGAAATTTGACTCTATCTTTAATGAATTTGAGGAGTGGTTTAGGAATAATGATTCTTAAATCCACATGGGACTTGAATGCATTAACTTACATAAACTAGTCATTGGAGGAATTAAATTCGAATTAAGAAAATATGGACACCAACTGTAGCATAATAGCAGTAGATTATCTTTGGTGGTAGATTAGACTAATGCTAGATCTATTATGAAGATAGATATAGTCTGGAGATAGATGAGTTCTTATGGTAGATCAGACAGTGATATATGTAGCTCACCAATAGATTATGTTGAACTAATGGTAGATGTATTGAACTATCGGTAGATGTCCTCAATGGTAAAACTATCAGTGGTAGAGCCTGAAGGTAGATCATCTAAACTAGAGGTAGATCTGATTAGTGTTGGATCTACTGAATTGGTGGTAGATTTCCTCAATGGTATATGCTCTAGTTGTAGATGCAGTCCACCAGTAGATCTGATTGTATTAATATTAAATATCTTTGAACAAATGGTGGGTTTATACTTAGTCAAGTTTCTCTACAAAATTATGTACTATCATAAAACATTAATCTTATTAAAAATATAACAAACATGATTTGTGATCATTAAAATAAGAAGGAACCAAAAATATACATTTTTTTTATGATCATAGATCATGACATTTTATAACCATGTATATAAAAACAACTACAAACATAAGTAGATGAATTTTAAAAGCAATGGTATACTTAACATTTCAAATTACCAATGGGAGACACTAAGTTTAAATTTTGAAACTGAACTACAAACTTAAATGTCATCCAAACAATTTATCCCCCTTTTGGGATTATAAAAAAGATCAAGGAAATAAAATAAATACATGTAAATATATTA
Organism: Viscum album; assembly: GCA_963277665.1. Taxonomy (NCBI): domain Eukaryota; kingdom Viridiplantae; phylum Streptophyta; class Magnoliopsida; order Santalales; family Viscaceae; genus Viscum; species Viscum album. The sequence continues at coordinate 929,835,288 of OY728143.1, read as the reverse complement.
AGATGAATAAAAGAGAGTTTTCATTGGATTCAAATTTCAAAAATTACATCTCAAAAAGTAATACAAGGTAAAATAAAATCCCTATCAAAGACTAATCCTAATCAGAAGCACTCTTATCTTGATGAGATGAAGGATTAACAGGGTATTTTTCTATTTCTAAGATAGGAGGCATAAAGGTAGAGGTTGAGGGTGCAGAGTTAGTCTAAGGAATCTCACAGATGACAACTAGCCTGATATGCCAAATGAATTCAACCGGAGACATGCTAAAAGGATGAAACTGTGGAGGTAGAGGTGCATAAGAAAGTTCCAAAGTGAAAAAAACCACAAGTATAACTTCAGGTTCCACCACTACAGTCCCAGAGGCATACAAAAATGGATTCATCAAGTTCAAAAAATCTATAATTATATTTCCACATCTCTCCATTGTTGTGAATAAATCCTTATTCTCCTATGTAAAAAGCTTGAGCAATGGGGGAAAAAATTTGAGCTGGTTCACTTTCTCTTTGAAGACCCTAGGAGGCATCCTTAGATTTTCAGAAAGAAACTTAAAATGGGAATTGAGATTATTCTTAGTATAAATTATGCAAAGATAATATTTTTATAGATTTAGTGATAGTCTCCCTATCACTGCTAACTTCATTAAAACATTCCCTAACCAGTTTATAGATATGATCACTAGGTTGCCTGATCTTCCAAATTTATTCCTGATGATAGGAAGTGAGATCACCAAAGATAATATGCAGCCCCCCTCATAACATTTATGATCACCTCTGCATCAACTAAATATGTAGGAGGTGGAGTAGTATAAGTAGAAGCACTGAATCTAGGTAAGGTTTCCAACCTCTTCATAAGGGATGTCTGGCCTGTAGCAAAGTTGTCTCTCATATAATCCATGATGGAATTCACCACTTCCATATCATTATCTGATCTCCTATTCTCAATCCCCATTTATTGGATTTTAAATATCATTTTAGGATGAATGTGGAAGATAAATAACTTAAAGATATGTCTTGTGTCTGCTTCACTAAGTTGTGTTACTCTAGGGGATTAGAATTTAAGTAACCTTTCAATATCTGATAACATGATAACCCTCAAATAATCCAATTCATATTTTGATACATACCTTGAAGTTATAAAATATATAGGAACCGGAGAAGGAATCTTCTCTGTGATAGGTTGAGAAGCTTCTCCATGCTCATGTTCAATTGAAGGCACATGAGTAGTGAAGGTATCCAACCGCTCCACTTCATTAGTTTTCTCCACTAGAGACCCTTTAAGATATTTTCCATCAACATCGATGGAAATTCCACTATGCTCATGTGGACCTCCATGATCATCATCATTACTATCATTACCCACACCATCTGAATCAGGGTAAGAGATTCCCAATAGCTGGGATCTAGCTGATGGCTCCCCCTTGGATGGTGCATCATCCTTAACAGTGTCTAAACCATCTGGTTCATCCCCATAAACTAACTTCTAAATAGCAGATCCTAGGGATTATTCACCCTCAATAAGTTCTCTAGACTCATCTCTGTGAGTAGGTTCATAGAATTTTATATTCAGATTTGTCAGATCATCTTCAAGGTTTTCTAAAGAGTTTTAGGCTCATGTGGATATGTTCCATCAAATTTAACATGAAACGATTATTCCAAAATCTTAGTCCTTTTATTAAACACTCTATAAGACCTACTATATGTTGAATACACAAGGAAAATTCTTTTATCACTCTTTGAAGAAAAATTTTCAAGATTACCCTTTGCATTGAGAATAAATACTTTGCAACCAAAAACTATAAAGTAATTAACCTTTGGTTTTCTTTCGTTCCATAATTCACAAGAGGCCCTTTTTAAGAGTGGTTTAATTAAAACTCTATTTATTATGTAACAATCTATATTCACATATTCTACCTGTCACACACGGTTTTTTTTCTTTTCTGTCATTGTATTGATCCGGCCCATTAGAAATACCGATCCTTTTCATGGGTATTTGATGAGATAAATCTTGAGTTTTGAAGTTTAATATATGTCTAACCACCCTAATTTGCGATCCCCATTGTTTGTTTAGTAGTTTTTGAAGAAAGGGTGGTTACTTCATGATTTGGGCCAACCGTGAGCCCATTCCCAGTTTTAAAAACCGAATTTGTTTCTTTTATAACTCTTTTGTTTTTCATCATTTTTCACCCATTCAACTTCTAACTTGTCCTATACTGATATATTAAAACTTATTTATCCTTTTGGACCCATTATAAATTCATAGGCCGGGGGAATTTGGGTTACTCATTTAGGTATTGGGCCAGCCCATGGGCCCATTTCCTGTTTAAAAAAAATAAATTGTTTCGTTTATATATTTTTCATTTTTTACTATTTTTAGGTGATTACACCTCCCCCTAGAAGATAATAACCCTATACTAACCCTCATAATAGATTTTACCTCTTTGGAGCTCATGTGGGTCGCGGATTAGGGCGAAATTCTCAGGAAACCTCAAATCTCCCAGAATTTCCAAGGTAACTTTTATCATTCATAAATCAATCAATTCGTACTCCTTTAGCCACCAATATTCTTCCCCTGGTTCTTCCAGACCTTAGGAGTCTCTCCAAGAATTTTCAAGCCATTACCTTTTCTCTAGGGCTTCAGATCTAATGGAAGATGAAGAGTTTTCTAGGATGAAAGGTGAGATTCCTTCTCCTTTCTTCTTCCTCTTCCCCCTCCTTTCATTATTTCTTGGTTTTATATTGTAACCTAGTCTTGATCGACCTAGGGTTTTGTTATACCATGTTTTTTGATGGGGTTTCTGTTTGTTTAGGTCTGATCTTTATAGTTTTATGGTTTATAAACCCGCGACGGGTGATTTCGGGTGTGCGTTTCAATTACGCCAAAGATGTGAGGTAGGATACCCCTTTCACATGACTTTATTATTTAAGTTTCATCATTTTATTATATTTAACACCAGATATATATGTTTATTATTGTTTTTCATCCTTTGGATAATTTTATTTGTGTTCAAAGTGGTTGTTTAATCATTGGTTTGTGAACGGTAGTGTTGTTTTGTCATGAAAGTTCTCAACAAGTGTTTGTTTAAATGTTCCGTTATATTTTGCAAATATTTTGTGAGGTTTATAATATATTCTATGGTATTTTTAACATGTTACAGTATCTTGAATGAAAATATGTCTTTCAATTGGTGTTTTATTCCTTTTCATGTACTTAAAATAAATTGTTTTGTTTAAAAAGGGCATGTCATGTGTTCGGTAAATTGCCCGGTTGGCTTTTATGTGTGATGTGTGATTTAAAAGTTATTTGTTTGGATTTATAAAGGAATTGGAATAATGATAAATGGTATTTTTTGGTACTTATATGGATTTCCTATTTGTATTTGTTTTTACAATCAAGTGTGTTTTGATTTACAACATATTTTGGCCCGAGTTGCCCAAAAACGGACTGTTTCACATCTTTATGAAAATGGTTGTGTTTTGAATATGTAACCTGAGTATTATAAGAGATTTATGAATGTGGTTTTCTGCTGTAAATTGTTTTTATACAGATCCTTAATAGAATTAAAATTCATACCTTCGTCAAAGGATAGTTTTGAGAAAATAATTAAAGGCCCGTTTGGCATTTCCTAGAAATGAAGGAGTGTTTTACTTGTATATAACAATTTGTGCAATTGGGATTGTTTTATGGTCCATTAAATGATTTTATTAAATGTTTATTGGGCTTACAAATATGATTTGGTTTGGTTATGATGTGTGTTTATAATTTAAAGAGTGTTTTTGAAAGAGTTTTATGTGCAAAGCCTCAATACACTTCATGAAATTGTTTTATCAAAATATTTAGCGGTTTGTTGATTAGTGTAAGAAATGTGAAGAATGATTATGGGATGTTTATGTTTTTATGGTTTTGGAATGGAATGGGGATGTGAAATGTGTATTTTATAATATGTGTAACTTGATTGAGCACTAAAGGGAATCCCAGGTATCTAGGTGGGCGGACGTGTACTAGTATGCTAGTGATTCTGTGGGGGTTGGCCCCTGTTTCACGTAGCAAGTTTGACGATGACAAAAATAACTAAACTATGATGATGATGATGATTGGGGACCACTAGGTTATGGGTATGTTCCCTACTAGTGGCTCGTGCACGAGAACAAATATTTATTATGGTTACTTTCACCGAGATACGAGGTACCTGGGGCTCACAACTAACTAGTGCCTAGGGGTATTCCTGTGACTAGTGCTCATTGGCTATTTTGTACTCACCGTCGGCATACGGTGTGTTTGGTTGGTAAATTAAGTAGTATGTGTTATTTATTTGAATTTTAAAATTCTTTAAAGCAGCCCTCTTGAAAACTATTTTCATTTTGAAGTTTCACCTCTTTGAAAATAATTGTTACTTGCATTTTTGTTTATTAAACATGCATGTTTTTGTCTGATAATTATTATAGCATGGAACCTCATTTGAAAACCATACTTTCAAATCTTGAATTTAAAACTATAAATTGATGTTTCTTTTATTTTAAAGTAATGTGCATTGGGAATAGAATACCGGGCTAACCTACTGAGTTTTAATACTCACGCCTATAGTCTTCTTCTTTTTTTAGCCCTTGTGCAGGTTTCATCTTTAGTTCGATCACCTTGGGAGACTTTTTATCATTGTGTTGGAGAGTGACCAGAAGTGTCACATGGAGTTATTTTTTCATCGGGATTGTTCAGTTGAGTTGTTGGTTTTGTTCAAATTTTAGTTTCTTGTACAAATAATATTTAGTTCAATTTTTATATAAATTCATTTTGGGCTGTCCGTTTATTTCCTCTGTTTGTTTGATTGTTTGTATATGGGCGAAATCGTTCCCTTGTGTACTCTATTTATGCCCTTGGTGCTTTTCACCTTCCCGGGAGGATCGGGAACGCCTCTCGGGACTTGTCGCGGGCTGGCCTGGGTGACCGGTTCAGGGTCGACTCGGGCTGGTTCATGACAAAATGATATCAAAGGAGGTCGGCTATTAGCGGACCTTTCTTTTTATAGCGCCCTTGTTATTTTGGGTATGTCAAGGTAGATGGAGTAGGATTGTTGGGACTTGAGGGGTAAGTGCAAGAAGAGCGTCGCGAACTCTTTCTTGTTCTAATCCTCAGGTTTCCATGGAAGTCCGGTTTAATTAGTGTCGTTTGTTCTAGTTGATTGTTTGGTATTGGGATATGACAAGGGGAGTCTGACCAATGGCCTTCATGAGCTCACAGGGCCTGGCAAGCCATGTGGAGCTGGGGAATGGTCCTAATAAGTCTCTCTGTGTTGGTGTTGTGTTTTGCATATGGCCGCCAACCATATGGTCAAGTCACCCACCAACACTAGTTCCCTTTTTCTTGGGTCTCTTGAACCTTTCTTGAATTCTGAATTTTTGTTTTTAAAATCCTTGTGTGAGAATTGTGGAAATGGGTTTTAATGTAAGGATTAGATTTTGAAAAGTGAAAAAATGGGGTTTTCAATAATTAAATATAATAATGGTTTTGGAAGGTTGTGTTTTTGTGAAAAAAAATGGAGGGAAGAAGAAATGATTTAAAGGGATTGGATTATCCATAATCTAAACTTGTTGTTTGTTGAAATAAAATGTTTTGAAATTGTGAATCATTTTAAAGTGATTCTGGATATTTTTTTTAAATGGGGTATTTTAGGATGTTAATTTTTTTTTTGAATCGGATAAATTAGTTTTGGAAATTAGTTTTGATCGATTGGTGTTTTACTAGAAACGTTATTGGTCTCAATGGACCTCGGATTATGAAAATATACATTGCTGATTTTTTTAAAAAAATAATGTGAAGGGGTTGTTTGGAGTGTCTTGGTTATTTAAAAAGTTTTTAAAAATGAAAAGGGGTAGGTTTTCAAGAAAATGGTTCTTAATTAATTGTGGTTTTTTTTGTGAAACATGAAAATGTTTTTTGACTTGGTGGTTGGTGTTCCTTTTGAAGGTAAATTGTTTTTTTTGAATTATGATGTTTAATTTTAGCCTTTTGTGTTTTCATGGGTGCTAACATGCATGGTTTTATTTATATTTGGAAGTATGGCCTATATGGTATGGTGGTTGGGTGTCAGGGGTGGTATGGAAATGTGCATGTGGGTGAGACTTGATGAAACACCATTGGTGAATGTGGAAACCCACCAAGTTAGTTTGTTTTTTCAAAATTGCTTTTAGCTGAAAATTATGGCCTTTTTTAAAAAAAAAATGGTTATGTGGCTTGATTTTTCTATGTCTTAGAAGAGTTGTTTATTTGGTTAGCTTCCATGTGATCTAGAATTCATACTCTTGTTCTATCTAGTGATGAGATCTTGTTGGTGGCTCGGTTTTGGAGTAATTTTCATTGGGTTTCTAAAAATGTGTTTGATGTTGTGATGTGGCCATGGATAGTTCTGCGTTGGAAATATTTCCTACTGATCAACCTAAGGATTCCTTTAAAATTTTAAATCCACCTATTTTGATGATGCCTCAACTTGTTTGTTGGAATAGAGAGCTGTTTTGGATCTATTAAAAGTGTTTCTAGGTCATGATAATTCTTTTGGACAGAGCAGTTGTGTTCGGTGATGTTGATGTGTTTCGTCGTATTCCTTGTCCATTCTGCCCCTCATTTGGAGTGAGATAGAATTTTGATATGTATCTATGAGTTCCTATTTAGATTAAGGTTTTTTTTGGTGATCAAGTGTGGTTTTTTTGAGTGGTGGGATCCTTATCACCTGACTGCGGTGCAGCAAATGCTTCAAGAATCAGGGCTCCAGCCATAGGCCTCAGAGTGAAGCTTTTCACGCAGTCAGAAAATCGACAGAGGTGTGGAGTGCTCGATTATGACCCTTACTCCTCTGTTTTGTTAAGTTATTTTCTATGTCAATGTTTTGGTTCTTCATTTCTATGAATTTCCCTTTGTCGCAACAAGCGTGGTGGACTTAACCCCTCACACAGTGTCTATGGTTATTCCTTCATGGATGTGGGTTTTCAATCAATGTCCCTGTGTGGACCGCCTGTAAAAATAAGATGCAGTCTTGGTGTTACCTATTCATAGGGGGAGAGTTTTGGGTAGTTTATTTGTTTCTTTTGTTGTTTAAGTGGCCAAATTATTGGGTCCCCTTCCCTCCCATCCCCAAGTGACGGGGGTCCAGAATTGTGCTGAATGTGTTGACCAAGTTATTGTCCCCTCCATTCGGGAGTGGGTGGTTTATATGTTCATGTTGTAACTCTATTAACTTGGTATATTAGTTTTTTGTAGGAGGGTTTTTTTGGGCTTGTGTGAGTGATTCCAAACTCTAGCTCATGTTCAATTCTTGTCTATTCATTGCTAGTTGGTTTCTAATGGTGGGGAGACCCACCATGGGTCTCCGGGATTTTCATCCTAAGAAAATTTCTAGTTATAGTTGATTCTTAATGGTGGGGATTACATTCTGGAATCCTTAGGTGTTGTTTTTTTTCAGCTGGAAAGTGTTATGGCTTTCCGGGGGCGGAAAGCTTTAATGGTGGGGAGAATTGTCACACACGGTTTTTTTTTCTTTTCTGTCATTGTATTGATCCGGCCCATTAGAAATACCGATCCTTTTCATGGGTATTTGATGAGATAAATCTTGAGTTTTTAAGTTTCATATATATCTAACTACCCTAATTTGGGATCCCCATTGTTTGTTTAGTAGTTTTTGAAGAAATGGTGGCTACTTCATGATTTGGGCCAACCGTGAGCCCATTCCCAGTTTTAAAAACCGAAATTGTTTCTTTTATAACTCTTTTGTTTTTCATCCTTTTTCACCCATTCAACTTCCCACTTGTCCTATACTGATATATTAAAACTTATTTATCCTTTTGGACCCATTATAAATTCATAGGCCGGGTGAATTTGGGTTACTCATTTAGGTATTGGGCCAACCCATGGACCCATTTCTTGTTTAAAAAAAATAATTTGTTTCGTTTATATCTTTTTGATTTTTTACTATTTTTGGTGATTCCACCTCCCCCTAGAATCCAATAACCCTATCCTAACCCTCATAATAGATTTTACCTCTTTGGAGCTCATGTGGGTCGCGGATTAGGGCGAAATTCTCAGGAAACCTCAAATATCCCAGAATTTCCAAGGTAAATTTTATCATTCATAAATCAATCAATTCGTACTCCTTTAGCCACCAATATTCTTCCCCTAGTTCGTCCAGACCTTAGGAGTCTCTCCAAGAATTTTCAAGCTATTCCCTTTTCTCTAGGGCTTCAGATCTAATGGAAGATGAAGAGTTTTCTAGGATGAAAGGTGAGATTCTTTCTCCTTTCTTCTTCCTCTTCCCCCTCCTTTCATTATTTCTTGGTTTTATATTGTACCCTAGTCTTGATCGACCTAGGGTTTTTTTATACCATGTTTTTTTATGGGGTTTCTGTTTGTTTAGGTCTGATCTTTATAGTTTTATGGTTTATAAACCCGCGGCGGGTGATTTCGGGTGTGCGTTTCAATTACGCCAAAGATGTGAGGTAGGATACCCCTTGCACATGGCTTTATTATTTAAGTTTCATCATTTTATTATATTTAACACCAGATATATATGTTTATTATTGTTTTTCATCCTTTGGATAATTTTATTGGTGTTCAAAGTGGTTGTTTAATCATTGGTTTGTGAACGGTAGTGTTGTTTTGTCATGAAAGTTCTCAACAAGTGTTTGTTTAAATGTTCCGTTATCTTTTGAAAATATTTTGTGAGGTTTATAATATATTATATGGTATTTTTAACATGTTACAGTATCTTTAATGAAAATATGGCTTTCAATTGGTGTTTTATTCCTTTTCATGTACTTAAAATAAATTGTTTTGTTTAAAAAGGGCATGTCATGTGTTCGGTAAATTGCCCGGTTGGCTTTTATGTGTGATGTGTGATTTAAAAGTTATTTGTTTGGATTTATAAAGGAATTGGAATAATTATAAATGGTATTTTTGGGTACTTATATGGATTTCCTATTTGTATTTGTTTTTATAATCAAGTGGGTTTTGATTTACAACATATTTTGGCCCAAGTTGCCCAAAAATGGACTGTTTCACATCTTTATGAAAATGGTTGTGTTTTGAATATGTAACCTGAGTATTATAAGAGATTTATTAATGTGATTTTCTGCTGTAAATTTTGTTTATACATATCCTTAATAGAATTAAAATTCATACCTTCGTCAAAGGATAGTTTTGAGAAAATAATTAAAGGCCCGTTTGGCATTTCCTAGAAATGAAGGAGTGTTTTACTTGTATATAACAATTTGTGCAATTGGGATTGTTTTATGGTCCATTAAATGATTTTATTAAATGTTTATTGGGATGCCAAATATGATTTGGTTTGGTTATGATGTGTTTTTATAATTTAAAGAGTGTTTTTGAAAGAGTTTTATGTGCAAAGCCTCAATACACTTCATGAAATTGTTTTACCAAAATATTTAGCTGTTTGTTGATTAGTGTAAGAAATGTGAAGAATGATTATGGGATGTTTTTATTTTTATGGTTTTGGAATGTAATGGGGATGTGAAATGTGTATTTTATAATATGTGTAACTTGATTGAGCACTAAAGAGAATCCCGAGTATCTAGGTGGGCGGACGTGTACTAGTATGCTAGTGATTCTGTGGGGGTTGGCCCCTGTTTCACGTAGCAAGTTTGACGATGACAACACTAACTAAACTATGATGATGATGATGATTGGGGACCACTAGGTTATGGGTATGTTCCCTACTAGTGGCTCGTGCACGAGAACAGATATTTATTATGGTTACTTTCACCGAGATACGAGGTACCTGGTGCTCACAACTAACTAGTGCCTAGGGGTATTCCTGTGACTAGTGCTCATTGGCTATTTTGTACTCACCGTCGGCATACGGTGTGTTTGGTTGGTAAATTCAGTAGTATGTGTTATTTAGTTCAATGTTAAAATTCTTTAAAGCATCCCTCTGGAAAACTATTTTCATTTTGAAGTTTCACCTCTTTGAAAATAATTGTTACTTGCATTTTTGTTTATTAAACATGCATGTTTTTGTCTGATAATTATTATAGAATGGAACCTCATTTGAAAACCATACTTTCAAATCTTGAATTTAAAACTATAAATTGATGTTTCTTTTATTTTAAAGTAATGTGCATTGGGAATAGAATATCGGGCTAACCTACTGAGTTTTAATACTCACGCCGATAGTCTTCTTCTTTTTTTAGCCCTTGTGCAGGTTTCATCTTTAGTTTGATCACCTTGGGAGACTTTTTATCATTGTGTTGGAGAGTGACCAGAAGTGTCACATGGAGTTATTTTTTCATCGGGATTGTTCAGTTGAGTTTTTGGTTTTGTTCTAATTTTAGTTTCTTGTACAAATAATATTTAGTTCAATTTTTATATAAATTCATTTTGGGCTGTCCGTTTATTTCCGCTGTTTGTTTGATTGTTTATATATGGGCGAAATCGTTCCCTTGTGTACTCTATTGATGCCCTTGGTGCTTGTCACCATCCCGGGAGGATCGGGAACGCCTCTCAGGACTTGTCGCGGGCTGGCCTGGGTGACCGGTTCAGGGTCGACTCGGGCTGGTTCGTGACACTACCCAAAAATAAATAGGTATATCATACTCATTTAGCATGGTCCAGGCAATTTCTTGAAGGGTTCTATTCCTCCTTTCTACTAATTCATTCTGTTATAGGGCCCTATGAGTAGAAAAGTTATTATTATAAAAATTTTGTGAGAAAAATGATTCAAAATCTTGATTTTCAAACTCATGGATATGATTAATTATTAAAGTCTTAATTCTAAGTCCAACAAGATTTTATACATATATAACATACTTAGTAAAATAGGAACAAACTTCACTTTTATGAGCTAGAAAGAATAGAAAATATATCTAGAAAATTAATCTACCAGAACATAAATATAGTGCTTCCCATTTAATCTATAAACTCTAGAGGGTCCAAAAAAATTCATGTGAACCAACTCTAATGGTTGAGAAGTTGAAACTTTTTTCTTTGATTTAAAAGAGATTTTGTGCTATTTACCTTTTTTATATGGGTTACAAAATTTATCATTTAGGAATTATGGTTCAAGCATATCCTTGAATAACCATTTTCTAGTTATATTCCCAAGGGAATGAATATTGTAATGACTTAGTATTTTATTCCAAATCCAAGATTTTTTTTGGAATGCACTTAGAGAGTAAATGTTTTGATAAAACAGGGAATCTAAATTAATAGCATAAAAATTATCAATTCTTAAAGAAGTAAAAACTAAATCATTTTTAAAATAAAAAACTTTGAAAACATTATTTTAAAATTTAACATGAAAATCAGCATCACATAACTATGTGATGTTAATCTGATTATAATTTAATCTTTCTAAAAATAAAGCTTTGGAAATTAAAATAATATTATAGTTACTAATTTTTCTAAGACTAATTATTTTTCCTTTATAATTTTCCCAAAAAATAGATTGTCCACCATTAACATTGATTAGGTTCTTGAAACATGAATAGTCCCTAGTCATGTGTCTGGATCAGCCACTATCCAAATACCATAAGTGCTTACTGGAGATTTTCAAGTAGGTTTCCTACAAAATAGTTTTAAACAAAAAATGACTTTGGTACCCAAATATTTTTGGGTACAAAAATATTAGTAATCAAAATTTTTGAATCCATAAATGCTTAACAGATTTCCTATAAGAATATTTTAGATGTTTAGAAATAAAAAATTGGTTAGGTACAAAAGAATAAAAACTAGTGATATAATTTGAAGAACTGAAGCAAGGAATAAATTTATTTTTAATAATTCTTCTTTATCTAGGTTGATACCCTATACCCATAGTATATTTAGGTTTTTTTTGATTTATAAGCATCTGGGTCACAGTATTTCCTCCATTTGTAAATATTTCTAAATAATTTTTAAATTTCTCATTAGATAAATTTAAATCATTATTTTCTTTTAGCATTTGATCATTTTTATCCTTCTCAATACCAATTTCGGTTTTAAAACTAGATGTCAAAGTATGATGATTCTTTAAAATTTTTTATTTATCTTTAAATTCATTAAAATCATCCTCTAACATATTAAAATATTCAATAATTTCTTCATTATACATGTTTTATTTACTATTTTCATCTCTATGAAAATTAGAAATATGTACAAGAGATGCATGAAAAATATTAGAGGCCTCATACATGTTTTTCATAAAACACATATTTTCTCTATCATGGTTGTATTATCTACTTGAATCTGATTCATTCAAGATATACTATGAAGCACTAAAATTTTATTTCATAGATTTCTTATACCTCTTATCCTTGTCCTCATATTTTTTGTTGAATTTTAACTTAGGACAATCATCTTTGACATGATCTTTTCTCTTGCATTCATAGAAAATTATTTCATTTGTAGTATCATCCTTATTACATTTTTTCTCTAGTTACCTATATTTTTATACTTTAATTTATAACTAGTTTTCCTTAAGAAATTATTCCTTTTGTAAAATTTCTTAAATCTTCTAGCCAAGTGGTCTATTTCTTCATCACTATCAGCAAGTGACTCTTCATCACTTGAGTTGTGATCTTTTATCTTCTCTTTTTATTTTGAAGTAGTAGTTTTGAAGATTGTAAACATTCTATTTGGTTCATCCTATTATTATTGATTTACTTTGAATTACTCTTCATACATAATGATCTTTCCTATCAAATCTTTAACATACAACTTACCTACAACACATGACTCTCAGATTAAAACTGAAGTTCCTCTACATCTTTATGGTAAACATCTCAATAAGTACATCACTTAGTCTTTATCATAGATTGATTTCCCCAGTGAATGAATCATTTTCACATTACCATTAAACCTAAGATACATATCAGAAATAGGTTCATCGCGTTTCATCCTAAAAGTATCATATTCAATAGTATAAGTATTCAAACACATTTCTTTTACATTAGAAGTTCATTCATGAGAAATAAATAAAGAATCCAAAATTTCAGAAGAAGTGGTACATAAATAAATTATGTTAAACTCTTTATCTCATAAATAAAAATATAAATTATTCATAATTTTATAGTTATTATTATATGATACTTTAGTAGGATCACTCCATTTAGATCTAGCAATTTTGGGAAATTCTTATTTGTCTTCAATTACAGTTCAAAACTCAAAACCCATACGTTCAATATGTATTTTCATTTTAATATTCCATTGAGAATAGTTAGTTCCATTAAAATAAGGAGACCTATTTATAATAGATCCCTCTTATATATTATTATCCATAAAGAATTAAATTTTGAAATAATAGAAATTTAAAATCTTTAAAAGACAACCGAATCATAGCTAAAAATCTAATTGAAAAGCATTTGATACTAAATGTTGTTCAGAGTGAGTAACTCAAGAAGGGTGAATTGAGTTCCCAATAAAAATTTCGGTTAAAAAAAAAATTAAAACTAAATTCCCCAAATCAATAAAAACACCCAATTAATCAAACTGGTAGAATTATATAAGTTTGATCTTTTAAATAATTTCTCAAAACAGGATTAAGTCTTAGTTAAAATAATATTTGAAATCAATTTAACTTTTGAAATAAAATCACTTAATCATACACTTTATATAAACACAAATTAATAATAACCATCAAAGTAAAGTTTTTTCTGCATATTTAAATAACAGATACAATTTTAACTTTGAAATATAGAAAAAAACCAATAAAACACACAACGGAATAAAACAAGGGTTCAGTCTCAAGCTGAGAATTAATCCCCTCCACTTAGAAATCACCTACTTATTAGAATTTTATTATAACAATAAATGAATACAAAGCCTGGATCGGGTTTTATAATCAACAACACATAAGGATTTCTAGACTCAAAGCCTCTTCCACAGTTATACATGGGCTGAAAACGAATACTAGGCCACACAAGACCTCTTATGCAGTTTTTGTGGGTATATAAATAAAGAAATTTAGAAGAGTATGTCAAGCACACTCTATTTTGGTACAAGAGACAATGTGTATAGATAAACAAAGTAATGCAACACACAACTCAAATGCAAAGCATAAACAGAAAGAGAAAATGATTATTCATTGGATGATGTGTTATAAGGAACCAACCTTAAAACATTACATATGTGAAGTCCCGACCTGGGAGCCACTGAATGGTGCCCCGAGCTGGTTGGCCACATGCCCTCAAGCGCGCCTCCCCTTACACCAGAGGGTGCCGACTAGTAGCGAGAGTCTGGTAAGTCAGTCTCGTGGAGACTATACCCTCTTTTATCAGAATAAAACACAAATGGAAGCAAACAACAATAACCTAGTGAATAGGAGTATAAATAACCAGAACAATACCATGACATATGATAGTCAAAACCAGAAAATACAATAATCAGCTGAAAGGTAAATCATTCTATGACAATGCAAGTGTCAAGTGTCTATAATGAAACTAAAAGTAAAGACAAAACGACTCCAAAATGGGTCCTGAACCACATCTGGTTCCCTCTACCATGTTTTAATCCCAAACAGAAACCTATCCTAGGGCCTTGCCCTTATCCTGTCCTGTAACAACAAAGTCTACTCAGGTGCTGATCAGGCGGCCTGAATAGGGTGTGAGTACAACTCAGTAGGCCACCACCAACGGTGTCTAAAACGATTCTAGTCAAAAGATAGTGCATGTAGTTTTATGAATCAATATATAAAATTCATAATTTAAATAGTTATCTCATTTTCATTTAATCTTTAGTCATCACATTAGGCCCAATTTCAATTCATATTTCCCATTTGAATCATCATTATATATCATTAATCAGTTGGTGTTGGTCGTCATGCCTTGCACCACAATATCATTGAATCATCATTCATTATTACCATTCATTTGGTGTAGGTCATCATGCCTAACACCACAATCTCGTTGAGTGTATGTCATCATGCCTAGCACTCTTTTTTTTACATTCGGTGTAGGTTATCATGCCTAGCACCCCATGATCTCAATATTGGGTAACTATTGAGGAGGAATGCCATGTCCAAGTCCCAACTTCTAATCAGTCTAGAACGCCATGTCTAGCACCAAAAAAATATCATCCATTTAATAATTCTTTAATTTACAAGAATTTTCCACATTATTCCTTTACTAATCCAACTATTAGTTAAACATTTCAAAGGCCATTAGTTAACTCAACTGATAACTAAGCACATAACCCATTAATAAATTCATCAATTAATTATTAAATCAACACAATTATCATTCCATAATTAATTATTCACAATTAATTATCCATATAATATATCAACATGTCATAAATAATTCTCACAATTAATTATCTTTGATCACATCATGGAACATAATTAATTATCTCAATTAATTATCTTTGGTCAACATCATGACACATAAATAATTCCCCCCAATTTATTATCTTAAATAAACAATTCAATATCTCAATTACAATATCTCAACCCATAACAAATATCCAAAATATCTATTTGGGAAACCCCGTTCATTTGTTCCATGATTCAATTATCAATTAACCACCGAGTCAAAATCAATTCAATTCCACTTTCCTAATTACTCTAATCTAGTAAACCATTTATCAAGGGAGTCTAGAATATCATAAAATCACATTAAAATATCGAAATCACAACTATGGGAGTTCAATTTATACCACCTACCTCAGTTTATTGACGGAAGTTATCCCAACAAAAATCCCCAAAATCCAAGCGGCACAACGTCACCAATCAAGCTCCGGATATAAAACCCTAAAGTAGAATTATGATCAAAGGCATCTAGATCTTGAAAATATAGATCTAAATCCAAAATCCTAGATCTAGATCTCAACTAATAGGTTTTTATCCAAAAAAAACGGTGGAGATATTCCATGAAAAGATCAAGGAAAGATAAAGAAAATAATGAGAGAAGCAATAGAAAGAAATCCACTTACTGGGAAGAGAGTGGATCTTCAATCTGGGATTTTGATCTCAAAGAACAGTGTTCGATTTTCCTTGTAATCCCTCCAGAAGGCTTTGAAAAAACCTAGAAATTATCAATCCCAATCCTAGGTCGAATTAGAGAGGTTTTAGGGGTTTGGGTGGTTTTAAAACCAATTTTCAGAATAAACTGCTCTGTGCGCACAGTTTTACCTGGGAGGCTGCATGGTTAGGCCAAACCATGCGGTATTTCACTGTCCGTAGGCTTGATGGTGCACGATTAGGCAAACCGTGCACCAACTGTGCTGACCTCCACTGTTCGTATGGTTTTTCCAAACCGTGCACAACCCTTGTCTTCCCTAGTTTCTTAAAAAAATTCACACAAACATACCCTAGGTCATACCCCAACCCAAAGGCACTTAATAAAAACCAAAAATTACCTAAAAAAATTCCCAAGATTGCTCTAAAAAAGGACAAGATCTTACAATCTCCCCACCTTATAATAACTTGTCCTTGAGTTTCACTCCCGAACTCTTCTAAGATTCAGAGCCAAAAATATCGGGACATTAAACCCTCATATTTGTTTCCCATTCCCAAGTTTCCTCTTGAACACTTCCCAGTTTCCATAACACATGAACTAACATCATGGTATTTCCCTGTAACACTTTCTCATTGCGACCCAATACCCGTATCAAATTCTCCTCAAAGGATGATTCTATCTCGAGATCAACCTCTTCCACATCAATCACATGAGAAGGGTCGGGGTGATACAACCATAGTTGTAACACATGTAAAAAACCATGCATAGCATTGAATTTCTGTGGAAGTGATAATCAGTACACCACTGGCCCGATTCTCTCCAGAACCTCAAATGGTCCTATAAACCTGGGCGCCAACTTGCCCTGCCATTGTATCCTATGGTGACCTAATATAGGTGACACCCAAAAGAATATATGACCATAGTCTGTAAAATCTAGGGGTCTTCAACCATTTGGTTTCTCCACAAAACCTTAACTTGGTGAATTACCTTATTCCACAACACTTTCTCTAAGAAATCAATAATCTAAATACGTTTCTCTTCATAAGAAAGGTTCTCTTCCTACCGAACTACTTATGAGATCAAAACATGAGATGGATCCGAAACATACTTTCTTAGCATCGAAACATGAAAAACATTGTGTACCTGAGATAAAATCGTAGGCAAAGCTACTTGATAGGAAATTGGTCCAATTGTTTCTAGGATTTAAAAAGGTCCAATGAACCATGGACTTAACTTTCATTTCTTACCCAAATGTACAACACTTTTCCATGGAGATATTTTAAGGAAAACATGATCCACTACCTCAAAAGAAAGACATTTCCTCCTATTATCTGCATAAGTTTTATGCCTGATCTGATCTATCCTCATATGTTGCTATATTAACTGAACTTTCTCTGCCACTTACTCTACTAATTCAGATCCCATCAAATTCATTTCCCCAACTTCATCCCAAAATGTTAGAGTTCGGCACCACTTCCATATAATGCCTCAAATGGTGTCATATATATAATGTAATGAAAACTGTTATTATAAGAAAAATAAACTAACAAAAGATGTTGATCCCAACTACCTAGTAATCCATTGAACGAGAACGTAACATGTATTCCAAGGTATGAATTTTTTGTTTGGTATATCCATCAGATCTGGGATAAAATTCTATGCTGAAATTTAATTTAGTTCCCAACTACTTCTGAATCCCTTTTCAAAAGTTAGAAGTGAACCTGATATAATAGTCATATACAATGGAAATAGGAACTCCATGTAACCTGAAAATATTTTTTAAGTACAGTTGAGAAAGCTGAACCAAAGACATAATATCTCAAACAGGGGGAAAATGTATAGATTTAGTTAATCGGTCAATAATAAGCCAAATTACATTATTACCTCAATATGTATTTGGTAGTCCCACCACGAAGTCCATGGATATATTTTCCCATTTCCAATATGGAACTAGAAAAGGATGAATCATTCCCTTTAGTAGTTGTTGCTCTACTTTAAACTATTTACATGTTAAACATTTCATGGAAAAATCAATAATATATCTTTTTATTCCATCCCACTAGTAATACTCCCGTAGATATCTGTACATCTTAGTGTTGTCAAGATGAATTGAAAATGGATAACTATGAGCTTCACCTAACAAATCTTTATTCAACTATGAATCATAAGGGACACATAATCACTTCCAAAATCTAAAAACATAATCTCTATCAATATTAAATTCAGGTAACTTACCTTTATTTACCAATTATACCTTTTTCTGTAACTCACAGTCTTCCTTTCGTGCTTGCATAATTCTGACTGAGAGAGATGAATACACTGACACCTGAAACAAAACAAAGTATTCCCTTCACCAATAAATTCCAGGACAAAATTCAAAAAATCATTAACTAAAGGGTCACATTTCAAATGTATCATGGTTAATGTAGCATTACATTTTTGACTCAATGCATCGACCATTTTTTTTGCTTTTCTAGGATGGTAATGAATCGTGCAATCATAATCCTTGATTAATTCCAGCCATATTCTCTATCTCATGTTCAATTCTTTATGAGTGAATTTATACTTAAAACTTTTATGATTAGTATATATTTCATATTTTACTCCATACATATGATTCCTCTAAATTTTTAAAGCAAAAACAATTGAAACTAATTCCAAATCACATGTAGGTTAATTTAACTCATGAGGTTTCAACTAGCGTGAAGCATAAGCAATTAACTGATTATTCAGTATTAGTATGCATCCAAGTACTTTAAATGAAGCATCACTATAGATGAAAAATTTACCATTTTTGGAAGGAAGAGCCAAAACTAGAGCATTCACCATTCTTCTTTTCAATTCCTGAAAACAATCATCATATTCTTTTATCTAGATAAACTTAACACCTTTTCGAGTTAACCTAGTCATTGGGATAGACAACCATGCAAAATTTTCAATAAACCTTCGGTAATATCCTGCCAAATGAAGAGGACTACGAATCTTAGTTATATTTGTTGGTCTTGGCCATTCTTTAACAACTTTTTTTTAGTAGGATCAACAGTTATTCCATCTTTAGAAACAATGTGGCAAAGGAAAGAAATTTATTGCAACTAAAATTAACACTTTCTGAATTTTCCATACAATTTATTTTATTTTAAGGTTTTCAAAACAACCCTTATATGTATTTCATGATCCTCTTTACTTTTATAATATACCATAATTTCATTAATAAACACAACTAAAAACTTATCTAAGAACTCATGGAATATTCTATTTATAATATCCATGAATATACAGGTGCATTAGTTAACCCAAATGACATAACTACAAATTCATAATGTCTATATCTAGTACGAAACATCGTCTTTAGAATGTCTACTTCCTTTATTTTCAACTAATGGTACCTCGACCTCAATCCAACCTTATAAAAATACTATTCTCCACAGATTTGATCAAACAAATCATCGATATGAGGCAAAAGATACTTGCTCTTAATAGTGGTGTTATTAAAGGCTCTATAATCAATGAAAAGTATCATTGAACCATATTTATTTTTAACAAATAAGACAGGAGTACCCCATGATGAAGTTATATGTTGGTTGAAGCCTTTATCTAGCAATTCCTACAATTTATTATCCAATTCTAGGATTTCTACTTGATCCATTAAATATGGAGGTTTTGAAATTAGATTAGCATCAGGAAATAAGTCAATAGGAAACTCAACCTCCTGGTCAGGAATAACACTAAACTAACCATCAAGAAAAAAATCAAGATACTCATTTACCACTATCACATCATTAATATAAGAAGTTCCTTTATTTTCAATAATATGTACAAGATAAATTTAATTTCCATATTTTAATATTTTTTCAGCTTATTGATATGTTATCAATTATATGGGTTCATTATTATACACAAACTAAAACTCTTTATGAAAAGAAACTTCTTTAGCTCTATAATTAATCTTAGCATGGTAAACAGAAAGAAAATCAATAACCAGGATAACACCAAACTCTATTAAAGGAAAAACAAAAAGGTTCATTGGTAATGTCACAAACCAACCCGGGTCAACTCTGAGCCGGTCACCCGAGCCGGTCCGTGACATGATCTGAAGGGCGTTCCCGATCCCCACAGGCTGGAAACCAGTGCCGGGCATCAAAACATACACATGGGAACGATTTAATCCCAAACAAATAAACAAATTGGAACAGATAAATAAATGAAATAAACTAAGGATGTAGCGGCATGAACAACTAAAAATAAATAAAATAAACTAATCCAGATACAAGGTGCAACTCAACAGACAGAAAACTAAAATACAAAACTAAAAACCCAAACGAACAAACCAAACTGCCACAACCCGATCTCCATGCGACCTCTTGGTCACCACCAACCATAAGACTGACTATGCTCCAACATTAAGCACCTTCTAGGGAAACCTGAACAAAGACTGAACCTGCAAAACATCTCGAGTCTACCTACACCAAGTGGTATAGGTAGGGTGTGAGCTAATCGCTCAGTAGGTGCTTCCATGCCTTTTCTTCCAATTTTGTTCCATGCAATACTTGTATTTTAGTATTTAATTATTACATCCCGATTCACACTTTTATTAAAAATGTACTTAGTTTATGTTAATGATTTTTTGTTAGTTTAACTTGATAAATATAGGTTTTTACATGTCCTTCAATTCATGCACATGTTTTTGCCTATGCAGTTGAATGTGGATAAATAGTATTGTTTTAAAAAATGATTTTTGTTAAATTATTTGAGTGTTATTTATAATTGTTTTATAAGGTGCTTTAATGGTTTATTAAATTATGTAAGAATTGTGAAACTTTTTTTGGAAAATGTTTTAGAGTGCGTATGATTTGAAAAGTGGATTTCAACGTGTGTGGCACATTTTCATCAAGTTTCACTTACCGCGTGTTTTCTTTAAATGGACCGATTGGAACTTTAAAAATGATTGGTAAATTATTGGTGTAAAGGACCATTTGGCTTTTGAAATAGATTTTGGAAAGCCCTTCTAAGGTTGGTATCCCTTCCTAAATGTTGACTTGTGAGTTGGAAGGGTCCTCGGTATGGGACTTCTTTGAATGATAATTATTTTGAGGTAAGGGACAAACCCTTGAGGTGGCTGGGGCGGTGCCAGTTTGTGTGGTGTGTTTGATTATATGTATGTGACTTGTTGTTTGAATGATATGGCACACCCCCTTGATAACTTTTCATGAGAACCTAGCATAGCAAAGAGGTTTATTGAGTCCGGCGAAAGGCAGAGTCGCACCGAAGATTTTCTGGAGGTCGGGGAGGGGCTGTCGAGGCACAAACCAATAGTTACAACAGCTGCAGAATCACTGGAGGGACTCCTGATGACCTTTCTTTCCACTGATAGCAACATAGACTATGAAAGAATATTCAACAGTGCCTTCCAATACACCAACCATTTCAACTATCCATCATAGGGGTAAAATTCCAGGATGTGGAACACACCCAAAAGTAGGTTTAAATCCAAAAACTCTGCACAAAGATGCAGGAAAACTTACATAACCTCCTCTATCAACACCAAGGGCTAAAGGTAGAGGGGAGGTACGTCAGGTGCACGCTAGGTCAGGGAGCCAACAGAAGGTGGGAATGGGGTCCATCGCTGCTGCAAGGCCGGAGCGCTGAGGCCGAGGGTGTACTGCTGCGTGGCTGAAGCATGGAGGTCGGGGGTCAGGTCAGATTCACATGGGAAGAAAATGGAAGGGAGGTCGGCCGTGGGTGAGGGAGGTGCACCGTTGATGGGGGGGTTGTACGAAGGGGGGAAAGGCGCTGGTGGCGTGAGAGGTTCGGGGGGAAACGCCGGCAGGCTAGGTGCCGTGACAAAAGAGGGGCGCCGACAAGGTGGCGGAGCGGCGAGCGGAGGGTGCTGCGCGGGCTGGCGATGTGCGGCTGCTGGATGTGCAGTGCTAGGAAGGCTGAGGGGGGATGGATTGTGGGATAATGGCGCTGGGAGGGGGAGCTGGGCATGAGGTTGGTAGGTGGTGGCGCCATGCAGGAGGCGTGGGTGCTGTGCGAGGCGATGGGACGTGCCACGTCGTCATAACCGAGCTGCAAATTGAGGTAGGTCCTCCACTACTCTTACCTTTAAATTTAGAATTTATTAATTGCTTGATGTTTTATTAATTTTAATAAATGATAAATAATATAAGCTAATTAATTTTTAAATGATTATTTGGTGTAAAAAGAGCCTTTTATTTTATACCGAACACTTGAAATATTTTCTCGATGAATGAACACCAGTAGTGAAAGAATGACACTTTGGATTTTAAACATAATTCACGGAATTTTAAATGTAGTTCTGGTTTTAAAGATTAATAATTTCTTCTGAACAAGTGATTTGGGTTTTCTTGAGAAATGGGGTTTTTCTTTAAAGTTGGTGAAGGCCCGTTTGGAACTTTAATAAAATAAATTATTTTGGAAAAAATCACACTGAAGTTACTCAGGGGTGATCTTTGGTGTGCGTTGATTTTGTGAGATGTATGTGATGTTTGTGCATCATGACTGATTGATTTACATTGTGGGTGCACCCCTTTTTATTGCTTGTGTTGACATGGGAACCTGACATAGTGAGTGAATCTCCTGAGAACGATTGCCGCACTAGTTTAGATTACGCACTGACTAGTGGCCCCATAGTAGGGGAATACTGAGTTATTGCTGCTATGGGGGTTGGGCCCCTCAGTTAGGACATATAGGGATATTCCGAGCGTTATGGAGTTATGACATCATTGAGTTAGGGAATGCCTTCAGGATGAGTCACATGTATGGTATGTTCTGGATTGTTCACGAGCTCCTAGGTTTGACCCATGTTTTATTTAGTGTTTAATTTTATGTGGCAGACGATTGATAGGTCTAGTTCAGTTGATGGCCCATGTGTACCAACTTTTTTTTCCATTGCCCTTAGTGTGTGTTGTGTGTAGTTTTCTTTTTGACTAACAACTAAAATTTGGATTTCTAAATTGTTCGCAAAAAGGTTTTAAAATGCAATGCACCTGTTTCTTTCAAACACTAAACTTGTTTTTTTATATTAAAAAGGTCAATGGACTGTTACTTGTTTTAAAAATGAAAGTGTGTGTGGAAACCAATATTTTATATAATTTAGTTCAAACCTGGAATTGATAAATTCTGTATTTAATGGTATGTGCATTGGGAATAGAATTAGTCAGGCCTACCTACTGAGTTTTAATACTCACGCCTATAGTTATTTCTGTTTTTAGTGTTTGTGCAGGCTACAGCTTGGGTGCGTTTTCCTTGGGAGATGTTTGGTCGTGAGTTGGAGAGTGACCCGTGAGGTTACACGGAGATAGTGGTTGTCTCTTTCAGTTAGTTTTATTTTCTTTTGTTCTTGTTAGTTACTTCACTCTGCTTATTTATTTTGCGCTGATCTTTTTAATTTTTGATGATTTATTTATTTATTTATAATAGGAGAAATCATTCCCACAACCACTGTTGATGCCCTGGAGCTTGTCGCCAGCCCGAGAGGATTGAGAACGCCTCTCAGGCCATGTCGCGGACCGGCTCGGGTGACCAGTTTAGGGTCGACCCGGGTTGGTTTGTGACAGGTAAATTCCTTCCACATAAAATGACTGGAATATTCTTATAATTTTTTTCCTTAATATTTTCTCCAGGTGTTTTCACCATAAGTTCTAGATTCATTTCTTGAGGTGGAATTTCAAATTTACCAAAAAATTTCACAGAAATGAATGAATGTGTAGACCCTGAATCAAACAACACATTGGAATATTCTATAAAAACAATAAATGTACCTAATACCACTTCATTTGATGCCTCAACATCTTCTAAATTAGTTGTAAAGAATTTCTACATACCCTTGTATTTCCAATCTTGCTGATTTTCTGCCCGAGTGACTAGCTTTGAACACAAATTAACAAAATGACCAAACTCCTTACCTTTAAAGCATATTACCATTGACTTCTCATCATTCTTATAATCATTTTCCTTTCACTCACAATCCATGTTTCCAAACATTCCACATCGATAGCACTTCCCAAAATCTATAAGGAATTCTCTAGGATGCATTTTACCACGCTTTTAAAAAGAATGGAATTTGATTTTTTTATCTCTAAATTTCTTTAATGAATTATTCCCCAAAGAATGCCTACCAGAACGCTTCTATTCTTTTCATCTCAAGGCACATATGTATCCACAAACTCCATTTCAACATTTTCATCACAACAAACAACTTTATCATACCTTTTAAATTCTCATGTGGCCAAAGCTCTTCGTAAACCTGGTTTCAATCCTAGGTAAAACTAATTAATTTTTCTATCAGTGTCCTAAACAAAACTTAGAACATACTTGGCCAATATTGTGAAGTTTGCTTCATATGCAGCTAAAAAATATTTATCTTTTTCCCTCAATTATATAATTGTTTTTCCATTTGAATTCGAACAAAATTTGGGAAATATTTCTCAAGGAAAATATCCTTGAATGTTTCCCATTCCATGGAATCAAGATATTCTCTCTCTGGTATTCTTCACCAAAGACCACTATCGACCAGCTTCACCTTCAAAATGATAAATGGAAAGGGTTACATTTTGATGTTCTGAACATCCCATGCCATCAAATATCTTTTCTAGAGCATCGATCCATACTTTGATTACCACCAGGTCAGATGATCCACTGAATGATGGGGGATGTTGCCTCATGAAATGCTCCCCAAAAGACATGTTCCTTAATGGATGATTAGGTTTATCTCTAGTATAGATACCACCACCATTTATCGCATGAGTCAACCGAGCCATTACTATAACAAACTTCTTAGTTCCAATTACCACCATTCCAGGCTGCAGATTTAGAATGATATCGGCCTCTTGGTGCCTTCATACTTCAACTTCTCTTTTTCTTCCATGGAAAAACATTTTGAACAGACATATATTAGACAAAGAAACATGGTAATCTTCAAATTATATATCATTTTAAATCAACCATAAAGTAAATATCATTTATGGTATTATATTAACATCGCCCTAACCCCTAAGGTTATCCAAACCATCCTCTAATACCAAATATAAGGACCCATCCTTAAAACATTACATAATATTTAGTTAATTAAATAATTTTACTTTATTTCACATTGAGTATCTTTTTAGGTTTATATCTCTAGACAATTAAGTCACAATACATACATAACATCCAACATTTATACAAGGTGGATACTAATAAAACTGTATCTATTTCTGCCAAAATATAAAACTTTTAAAAATAAAACACGATTTATTTGAAAAATATTCAAAACATTCAACATGACTTCCTCCTTTATCTTACCCATCCTTATACCCTATAAAAAAATATTTAAAAACTTGGGATGAGCAAAAAAAGCATAGTAAGGGACATAAAGAAAGAAAATCGTTAGTCCAGTGAAAACATGAAAACCCATTAAAAACCATTTTATTGAAAACTCATAAGCATGAATAGAAAAATCATGCAGTCACCTTGGGAAATAATTACCATATCACTCTTATATTCACACTTACCAATGTAATAACCTTTTGGTTGACTTCTATCTCCAGAGTACCCAATGTATTGGAGATCTATAATAGGGCTCACCGGTCATACCTTAAGCTATAATGGGATCAACCCAACATATCTTGAGATATAATGGGGTTCAAACCATCATATCTTGAGATATAATGGGCTCAAACCATAATGAACAATTTCCAAGTAACATATCATGAATAAAAACCTTGATAACCCATTTAAACCCTTTAGAAAAACACATTCATATTTCAAAATACCTTTTTTTTTGTAAAAAAACAGTTTTAATATATAAAAACCACACACATAATAATGAAATCATATTCTTCAAAAATAACTATAAAAAATTATAAAGGAAAAATTATAGTAATAAAACATCCTAGAAGTGGGAGAAACCACTCATGTCATATGAAAAATATAATATTTTTGAATTTCGTAAAAGAGACATTTAAAAGTATTTTAAAAGGAAATTCCCTTATATAACACACGAAAAAGATCTATTTTTAAAACACATAATATAAATTAAAACATTAATAACCATATAGATGCATTAATAAAAACCATTTTGAAAACATGGACATAAAATAGAAATATGTAGAAGAATAAATCTTTAAAACATTTAAAACAATGTTTTAGTTAAAGAGTCCCTTACCACATGTTATAATTCCTTAAAAATTGTTCAAACCTCCTATATAATGATTTTAAGATTGTTATTACTTTATTATAGAACTATAATCATGTTTATAATACCTTACATGATATTCTTATAACATTTTCCATCTATTCATTAATAATATTTTGTTATTTCCATTATTTCAGGTGCGTTCTTTTAATGGTTTCCATGGTCGGTTTATTATAGACTTCCTTATCAAATGTAAGAACCCGAATCTTCATTTCAGGTATAGATCTTGATTTTGGGTTGTTTTTGAGAAAAAAATAAAGAAATGAGTTTTTTTGAAGTACAAGTTGTGTACCCGATTGCCGCGTATAGCCGTGTACTGGCCGTGTAACGACCAGGTACATGGCTGTGTGGTGACTTGACAGTCCGCTTAAGTCAGGGGGCTGGTTGAGGCTAATACATGGCATGTAGTTCTAATTAACATTCCATGTATTTTTCTTTTTATTAGATATATCAGAGCGGGGTTGCGTCTTATGTCCGGATGTGTCTTCTTCTTCCCGTGGTTCGTATAGGAGAGCAACATAACAACTGACGAACTCCGAACCCCTAACAATTCTTCATATGAGATCTGATTGAGACATTTTCAGGTGAATTGGAATCCCACCAGTGAGATATTGAATCCCCTAGAGCCTTTCTTCATGATTCTTCCTCTCTCATTGGTTATTCAAGGTTGGGAGTTTTCCACTTTTTTGTAGATCTTCGCCTATCTAGGCCAATTTAAGGGCTGATGTTCAAGTATATTGATCGTACGATATCAAGGTAGGTGTTTTTTGCCTTTCTTTGTTTGTATTTAGATTATATATGCTAAAATTGCCACATACCCACGTTTGGGGTATTGCTTGATTTGGAATTTAACCCTGTTTAATGCCTGCAATGGTTTGTTTGATTAAAAAGGGGTTTTTGCTTATGTGTAAGGTTAGATACCTTTTTTACGAGACACCCCATGGATTCATTTACCTTTATTGATAGTTATGGCCATTTGGTCTAGGTTTCCTTGAGGCGTACCTTGTTTTCAATGCCTTGGTTGATTAGGATGGAGTTGATTGATTATATGAAATTCATATGATATGCTTTGTGAATGTCTATCCATGTAGTAGTTATAGATTAAATGAGCTTCTTTGATATGATATGTACACTATTTTTCCAATGGACCATGAGATCCTTGGACCAGAAAGACTGTAGGGACTTCCACATTATTTACACAGGACCTTCATAGCCTTGGTGTAGATATTTGACCTGAGGGGATTAGACCATGAGATCTTTCCCATGTGATCATTTATATTTACCTTATTCTATGTTGACCCAGGGGTATTGACCGTGAGAGCTACCCAGAAGGTCATTTATAATTTATTTATTGCTATGTGGACCAAACAGGTTAGACCATGAGAGCTTTCCTAGAGGGTCGTTCTTTAATGATTTGGTGTTATGTTAAACCAAAGGGGTTATACCGTGAGATATTTACCAGAGGGTTGTTTATGAATGATTGAATGATTGTGACTAGTCTTCTAAGACAAATCACAAGCTTGGACTCATTCTTACTTTATTGTTAGATGGTCTTATGAGATATCTATTTTGTCACTATTACACATGGGGATATAGAGCTTAGGTTAGATCCCAAGATTACATTATTCAAAGGATTAATTATAAATGTAAATGAATGTAACTGATAACTACAGGATTGTTTACTTTTGAGTACTTACTAGTTTATTGATTCATTTCTACATATTACATGCTATATATATTCAATGACAGTTAGGCATAGTTCTTTGGTGGTTGCCTACTCAGATTTGTCTCACACCCTATTTGGGTCATGTTTTGGACCCAAAAAGATTATATGATTGTAGGTATAGATAAAGGAAAGAGCCCTTATTCATTGGTTACTTGATTATTGTTGAAGATGGAGAGCATAGGACCAAGCTGAGGCTTGCGATGCTATTGGATTTTACTTTTTTTTCTATACTTTGGTTTCTATATTGTATTTCCAGCATTTTGACTTGTTTGGCTGCTTTCCCAGACACATGTGACATGCATCATTTATATATAATCTCTAGTTTTTTATTACTAATAGTCTCCTGCTGTTTACTTCTGTTGTATAGTATTACTACTTCTTCTATTATCACTATTTATTTTTCCACTGCGTATAATCTACCAATGAGGGCATAGTTTCCCCATTATCACACCTTGGACCTCGCTGCTAGTCGGAAGCCTCTGGCATTTGGGGAAATGCGCTTGAAGTTATGTGACCAACTGGGTTCGGGGTACCTTTAGGTGGCACCCAGATCCGGGACATTACAATGTGGTATTAGAGGGTTTCTTTTTTGATTTTCCTTACTATTTGGAGCCAATATACTGGGATAGGAAAGAATGGTTAGTTGGTAATAAGTTGTGCTTGAGAGTAGCTAACCCGTGTACAGGGAAAAGCCAAATTACCTCCAATATTTCAATTTTTCTGGTTTTGCAATTGTTACAGTTGATTTGATTTAACTATTGGGTGATACACATGTATTGTGCTGTTATCATTGATATTATTGTGGTTCTATTTTGTTGCAACCCAATGAGATGAGGGTATTCCATCTCATTAATCATATAGGTACTTGATAGAAATCACATGTCATGCATTCTTTTCATGCCATTTAGGGTGCATTACTAATTTCATGTTGTTGTAATAGATGTTTTCCTAGATATGCATGCTATTGTGATATATGTCATGATAGAAATACCTGCTATTTTGATAGGGTATTGGTAAATTTAATGTTTCATTTGGATTAATGCCATGATTTGGTCCCTAAGGTGTTATGGACCCTCTTGGATTAGAATTTGGTGGATCATGTTTGAACTTTAATTGAATTATGTTAAGATATGACATGAATAAAGATTCTAAACATTGATTTGAGGGGAGTATGGGCTTCCATGGACTATAATTTGGCATGCCTGGACCATTATTTTTATGATTTCTAGGGTTCTAGAGAAGTTTCATAGGCTTACTATCTGGAAACCCAAACAACACGACATGTGATGTTATGAACACACGGCATGTGTTCTTCTGTTCTGGGGGAATTTTTTTTTCTTAAGAACATGCCATGTAGTTTTTGACCACATGAATGACTGTGTGAGCAGAGACACATGGTTGATAAATGTTTGATATAACACACCGTGTACTGGGAGTACACATCATGCTGTGAAAGACTATGTATCCGACTGTGTGACTAAATAAATGAGTGTATGAAACTTAGGTTTTATACACCGTTTCTAGATTATACATTCCATGTAGTAATCAAATGTGTATCCGTCTATGTAACTAACAACACGGGTGGATGGAACTTACATGGTACGTGCTGTGTCTAGGATAAACATTCCGTGTAGTGTTACACTAGCAGAACCATGTAGATCGATCCATGTAGAAGTACTTGGGTAGGAGGGAACATTTAAGCACATGCTGTGTCTCAAGAGGAACACACCATGTGTATGGGGTGTTACACGTACTAGTTGGTAGGAGTACACTCCCATGTTAAGGCATAAGGGAACATGATGTGTAGTGGTTCTATACGCCTTGTAACCTTCTTTTATAAAACTTTAATGATTTCCTTCTTCCATTCCTTACTTTCAATTCTAAGTTGCAGTCCTTGATAATCTTGTACTAAGGTGTGCAATTGACCTTGCAGAGTCATGCCACCAAGACATCCTTCGGTTATACGCCAGGTATAAGGCAGTGATTAGACACCCGAAATGGTAGATGAAGGACTACCAGCATATCCTCTCATTGTTCTCGTCTAGGCACCAACTGTTATACCAAATGTAGGTGCTGATTCATAGTTCCATGAAGGCTTTATGAGGATGATGCAGACTTTTCAGGGAGCACCACATCCTTCCTCGTCTATGGAAGAGTTGACGCGGGTGTTCCAGTAGTAACATCCTCCCACTTTTTTAGAAGATGAAGGACCACAGGCTCCAGAGTTATGGTTGGAGGTCATGTTTTCTATCTTTGAGCACCGGAAGATGCCTCTGAAGAGGAGGGTGAAGCTCATGAATTTTATGCTACGTGATTCCGCCATGAGATGGTGGGATGTTATCTCACAGGTAGGGTATCATCAGAATATTATTTGGGAAGAGTTTTAGAGGACCTTCTATTATTACTTCTTCCCTGAGACATTGAGGGATGACCGATCCTGGGAGTTCATGCATTTGGGGAAGGGCGCTATTTTAGTGATGAATTATTCTTCTCACATTACAAAGCTTCAACACTTCACACCTTTCTTGGGAGGTGACGAGTTATTACTGGCTAGGTGATTTGAGGATGGTCTCAGGTACAACATCTAATTGTAGGTTAATGTTTTCAGGTTGAATTCGGTAACTGCTATAGTAAATTAGGCACTGATTACTGAGTGAAATATGAGGGAGTTGGGAGATACAAGCCAGAGTGGTTCAGAATCCAGGACTGGTACTCCTTCGTTTGATAGAAGGAAGCGACACAGGGAGCCTTAGCATAGTGATTCAAGTAACAGAGATATATCTTTAGGTAGCCAAGTGAGGTGCTACCAGTGTGGGAAGAGTGGGAACACAAGACCTCAGTGCCTGAGATAATTAGTCGTGGGCCGAGATTGTAGAAAGATGGGCCATCTTCAGCATTTTTTCAGGATGTTATCACCAGCAGTGAGTGAGAGGTGTTCTGTTATAAATCTATGTTTAGGAGGAACACCACCAGTCTCTCATTAGTTAGGTAATTGGAGTTTGTCAAGTCATTCAATCCGAGGAGTTATTCTTGGCTATGGTATCCAGACAGAAAGTTTTCAGTGACAGTAGGGTGGACCAGCTCAGGTTAGCCATGCAGGGTCACAGGGCTATGGTACAAGTCTGAATTTTGCAATGGAATAGACCCAGCATGGGTAGGATCCCAAACCCTATATAGTTATAGTCACAATTCTAGTTACCCCAGTTTTAGCTTCTTCTCTTTTTGATATAGGTGTTTCCCATAGTTTTATATATGTTGCCATTTTAGAGAGCCTTTGGATCTATATCGTTACTTCTGATGATGTTATGATGCTATACACTCCATTGGATATTAGGACGGCTAGTGTATGATAGTTCAAGGAGTTCCCTTTTGAGGTTGGTGGGTGTCACTTATTGTGGGACCTCTATGTCTTAGAGATTATAGGATTCAATGTCATTATCAAAATGGATTGGTTTGTCTTCTTTCAGGACTTTGTTGACAGCTATCATCATAGGGTGAGTTTCACATCACTAGAGGGTGTGTCTTTTCTATATAAGGGAAAATGAGATGTCCAAGCGAGCAGAGCTGGACCCAAGCATCATGGGTTGGGAGGAATTACAACCTAGATTGTTAGTTTATAGCTGGATGACCTGGGGACTTCACATATGGACTTTCCTCTAGTGGTGGATCATTTCAGAGACGTATTTCCAAATGACTTTTTAGGTTTACCTCTGGAGAAAGAGGTGGATTTCTCTATTGAGCTTATACCAGGAGCGACACCAGTTTCCATTCCTCCTCATAGGATGAATACACCAGAGTTATAGAAGCTCAAGAAATAGTTAGAGGAGTTGCATGCAAAGTGTTTCATCTGACCCAGTGATTATCCTTGGGGTTCACCTATCCTTTTTGTGAATAAGGAAAATAGTACCCTCAGACTGTGTGCGTATTATCAAAAGCTGAACCAGTTGAAGATCAAGAATTGATATCCCTTACCGAGGATTGATGATCTCTTTGATCATCTTTGAGGAGCCCGAGTGTTCTCGAAGATTGACTTGAGATCTGGTTATCATCAGCTGCACTATAGACCATTAGATATAACTCTTACAACCTTTCAAAGCATGTATGGTCTATAAAAGTATTTTGTTATTCCATTCATTCTCATGAATATACTGACAGTTTTCATGGAACTGATGAACCGAGTGTTCTATCCTTACTGGGATTCTTTTGTGGTAGTCTTAATGAACAATATCTTGGTTTACTCTAACACTCTACATAACCATGCCACCCATTTTGATATCGTATTGATTACACTGAGAGAACATCAGTTATATTCTAAGATCTAAAAGTTACACTTTTGGATGGATCAGATTCACTTCTTGGGTCATGCCATCTGAGAAACAAAAGTATCTTTAGACCGAGAGAAAGTGAGAGAATTAGTTTGCTGGGAACAGTCAAATAATGGCTTTGAGGTACAAAGTTTTATGGGGCTATCTATTTACTACAGATTCTTTATTCAGAACTTTTCATGCTTATAAGCGCTACTGATGGGCCTGACTAAGAAGGGTGAAAAGTAATTGTGGATATATTCCTATGATTCAACCTTTCAGGAGCTAAATGGGAGATCGACTTCAGCACTAGTACCGATTTTTACAGAGCCAAGAAAGTGTTACACAGTGTACTGTGATGCATCAGGTATCAGGCTGGGAGCCTTGCTTATGCAGGTTAAAGGAGTCATTGTGTACGGGTCTCAGTAGTTGAGGCCACATGAGAGGAATTATGCAACGCGCGAACTCGAGTTGGCTGCAGTTGTGTATGCTTTGTGCTATTGGAGACATTATCTTTTGGGAGAGAATTTTGTGGTGTACACCAACCATAAAAGACTCAAGTATATCTTTAATTATCATGATCTTAATTTGAGACAGTGAAGATGGATTGAGTACCTTTAGTATTTTGACTTTGAGCTTGCCTACATGCCTGGGATAGGCAACACATTGGCTGATGCGTTGAGCAGGGGGACTAAAATACACTTTGTTCAGGAGGCCAACCATGAGTGGAAGCTTATGGATTTATTCTATGAGAAGCATTTGGAGGTGCATGATAGATAGGGGAAGACATTTATTTCTTATATAGATATTACCCCTACTCTATTGGATCAAGTGCTAATGAGGAAGTTATTAGATTCTAAAGGCCTAGTCCTGCAGGAGAGTGTGTCAGGAGAGGACCCTACTCCTAGGTGGACCATAGATGAGGATGAGGTTTTTCATTATCATGGGAGCGTATGGATGTCAGTAGACATACATGAGGATCTATTTCAAGATTTTCATGACTCAGTATGGGTAGTTTATCCTGGTGTCACCAAGATGTATTGAGATCTACATCATCAATATTGGTGGCCAGGCATGAAGAGGGATGTAGCTAGTTTTGTATGAGATGTTCCACCTGTCAGCAGGTGAAGGTGGATCATCAGAGACTGGTAGTGATTTTGTAGTAGTTACCCATTCCTGAGTGTAAGTGGAATGATGTTGTGATAGATTTTGTGACAGTGTTACCGAGATCATTGTGAGGAAATGATGCTATATGGGTTGTTGTTGATAGACTCACGAAGGTTGCACATTTCCTACCAATCAAGGAAACCTTCAGTGTTGATGAGATTGTAAAGTTGTACATTTGAGATATTGCACATTTTAATGGGGTTCTACACTCCATCATTTCATATAGGGATTCCCAGTTTACTTCTCATGTCTGGCAGAGACTACATAGGGATTTGGGTACACAGGTACTTTTGAGTACAACTTACCATCCCCATACAAATGGCCAGTTCGAGTGCACAATTCAAGTTTTGGAAGACTTTATTCAAGCATGAATCCTGAATTTTAGGGGAACTTGGGAGAGACATACACCCCTAGTTGATTTTTCCTACAATAATAGTTTTTAGGTAATGATTCAGATTGAACTTTATAAGGCTTTGTATGATAGGCCATGTCGATCACCCCTATGTTGGCTGGAGGCAAGAGAGGCAGCTATGCTGGGACCTCATCTTGTCCAGGAGACCACTGAGTAGGTGGAGTTGATTTAGAAGAGGATGGCTACTGCACAGTGTCATCAAAAATATTATGCTGATCAACAGAGACGACCTCTGGAGTTCGAGGTCAGAGATCAGTTTTTATTACGTGTCACACCAAGGTTGGGACACAGAAGAATTATGAGATAGGGGAAGCTTTCATCCAGATACGTCAGGCCGTTTGAGGTTTTGGAGAGAGTTGGACCAGTTGCCTATCGGTTTTAGTTAACTCAGAGGTACCGGGCTATACACGATGTCTTTCATGTTTCCCAGCTATGATTCTACTTTTTAGACCCATCTCATGTTTTTCAACTCGAGGAGGTTGATTTGGAGCTGGATGCATCATTCTAGGAGCACTCTATTCAGATTTTGGATTGCAACACGGAGGTTCTCCGTGGCTGGTATGTTCCTCTGGAATGGGTGATATGGCATCACAAGAGAGTACATGATGAGACTTAGGAGAGGGAGGCTGACGTATGATCACAGTGACCTGAGTTGTTCATAAATTCTTCTTCACCATCCTTGGAAGGGAAATTCAAAGAAGAATTTCTTTAAGGGTGGAAGTTTGTAAGAAACTGAATCTCCATTTCAGGTATGGATCTTGATTTTAGGTTGATTTTGAGGAAAAAAGAAGAAATGAGTTTTTTTCTAAGTACACACCGTGTACCCAGTTGCCGCGTACAGCCGCGTACTAGCCGTGTAACAGCCGAGTACATGGCCATGTGGTGAATTGGAAGACCACTTAAGTCAGGGGATGATTGAGGCTAATATATAGTGTGCAGTTCTAATAAACACGACATGTATTTTTCTTTTTATTTGATATATCAGAATGAGTTTGCGTCTTATGTCTGGATGTGTCTTCTTCTTCCCGTGGTTCATACAAGAGAGCATTGGAATGACCGATGAACTCTGAACCCCTATCAATTCTCTATATGAGCTCTGATTGAGACGCCATCAGGTGTGTTGGAATCCCACCAGTTACTTCTCGAATCCCTCAGAGCCTTTCTTCTTGATTCTTTCTCTATCATGGGTTATTCAAGGTTGGGAGTTTTTACATTTTTGTAGATCTATGCCGATCTAGG
This sequence comes from Viscum album, assembly GCA_963277665.1. NCBI lineage: Eukaryota > Viridiplantae > Streptophyta > Magnoliopsida > Santalales > Viscaceae > Viscum > Viscum album. The sequence goes on along the minus strand of OY728143.1, from coordinate 929,800,316 downwards.
ACGATTCAAGGGCTGACGTTCAAGTATATCAATCTTACGATATCAAGATAGGTGGTTTGTGCCTTCCATTGTTTGTTTTTGGATTATATATTCTAAAAATTCTGCATACCCATGTTTGGGGTATCACTTGATTTGGAATTTAACAATGTTTAATACCTTCTATGCTTTGTTTTATTAAAAATGGGTTGTTTCTTATGTGTAAGGTTAAATACCTTGTTTACGGGACACCCCATGGATGTGTTTCCCTTGATTAATAGTTATGTCCATTTGTTCTAGGTTTCCTTGAGGCGTACCTTGTTTTCAATTCCTTGGTTTATTAGGATGGAGTTGATTGATTATATGAAATGCATGTGACTTTATTTTTGAATGTTTAGCCACGTAGTAGTTATAGATCACATGAGCTTATTTGATATGATATGCGCACTATTTTTCCAATAGACCATGAGAGACTTGGACCAAGAATACTATGAGGAGTTCCACATTATTTACACATGACCATGAGAGCCTTGGTGTATATATTTTACCTAAGGGGATTAGACCATGAGAGCTTTCTCAGGTGGTCATTTATATTTACCTTATTCTATAATGACCCAGAAGTATTGACCGTGAGAGCTACCTAGGAGGTCATTTATAATTTATTTATTTCTATATAGACCAAAGGTTTTAGAATATGAGAACTTTTCAAAAGGGTAGTTCTTTAATGATTTGGTGCTATGTTAAACCAAAGGGGTTAAACCATGAGAGCTTTCCTAGAGGGTTGTTTATGAATGATTGAATGATTGCGGCGTGTCTGCCAAGCCAAAGCACAAGCTTGGACTCATTCTTACTTGATTGTTAGATGGTATTCTGAGACATTTGTTTTGTCACTATTACATAGGAGTATATAGAGCTTATGCTAGATCCTGAGATTACATGATTCAAAGGATGAATAATAAATGTAAATGAATGTAATTAAAAACTGTAGGATTGTTTAATTTTGAGTACTTTCTAGTTTATTACTTCATTTATACATATTACCTGATATATATATTCATTGATAGTTAGGCACAGATCTTTGGTGGTTTCCTACTCAGATTCATCTCACACCCTATTTAGGTTATGATTTGGACCCAAACAGATTATATGATTGCAAGTATATATAAGGGAAAGCACCCTTCTTCATCAGGTACTTGATTTCTGTTGAAGCTGGAGAGAATGGGACCAAGCTGAGGCTTGAGATGATATTGGAGTTTACTTATTTTTATATAATTTGGTTTCTATATTGTATTTTCATCATTTTGACTTGTTTGGATCCTTTCCTAGACACATGTGTCATGCATCATTTATATATATGCTCCAGTTGTTTTATTACTAGCAGTCTTCCGCTGTTTAATTTTTTTGTATGGTATTAATGCTTCTGCTATTTTCACTATTTATTTTTCTATTATATATAATCTGTCAATGAGGGAATAGTTTCTCCATTATCACACCTCGACCCTCACTTCTATTTGAGAAACTCTGGCATTTGGTGAAATGTGCTTGAGGTAATGTGACAAATCGAGTTCGGGGCACCTTTGGGAGGCACCCGGATCCGGGAAGTTACATCAAAAATAAATAATACTATAAAAGTGAGAATATATATATATAGGTAATTTTAAACAATTACATGTGAATTTAAACATTCCATGATTTTGGTAAATGGGAAATGAAAACTCATCGTCTATGAAGGCAGTGAATTAACACACCATGGACGACGATTTCGTTATTTAAGAATAAAAGGATAAAATGAGAGATGTTATGATTAATATACCATAAAAACAAAAAAATTACAATATACATATGATACTAGAGTTTTCACAAAACATTGGATAAGAGGTGAGGATAGGTATAAGTGAAAAAGAATTTAAAAGAGAAGAAGAATGAATCTTACCACTTGAAAATTTCTCCTTGAGAACCTTCTTAAGGCTCTTGGGAGTGGTCTTTTTTGTGATACCAGGAGTGCTAGAGTGTGGAAAGGGATAATTAGAAGGGAATTTAACATAATATAGTCGAGAAAGAATCCTCAAGGTGATGAATATTTGTGAAGGAATGAGCCTCCTTTTATAATTGAGGTGAGGGGTAACTTAGGAATTACACAAATTATTAAAATATAATAAATCTATTATAGGGTTTAAGACTTTGAAAAAGGCCTAAAAATTAAAGGGGATTTCATTTTTGATTAAATATTATACCATTTGTCCTAATTCAATAATTTTTTAATTTATAAATAATTTAATAAAATATTTTATTCATGAAAAATAATTTTTGTCAAAATAAAAAACTATTCATATCTATTACTTTAAACACGTCAAAAAAGTTTCAAATTCAATTTTTTATTATATCATAGAAATATCATATTCATATAAGGAATTCATTAATTATCTTAAAATTTTGAATTTTTTTTTATTTTTTTATTTTTAATACCATTACTTTTATTTATTCATTAATTTAATATTTATTACATCATTATTGTGCAATCCGTTAATATAATTATTTATTCCCTAAAAATTTAAAATAAAATTTCACGAATAAGATAAATTTTTTAGCTTTTAATGTAGTATTTATGTTTGAAAAAATCTACCAGAAAACCATATATTAAAATATTATACTAATTAAAATCTATAAAGTGACAACTTGACTTTTGAAATAAAATATTACAAAGGCCTTAAAGTGATTCATGTGGGTCTAAAATATCCCCAAATAGAATAAAAAATAGATAATAGTCGACACTTATAGAAAAATATTTATCCAAAATATGGGTCATTTAATAATTCTTATAATTTTAATTAAAAACATTTTATTTATTTTTCTTATGATTGCACTAGTATTGCATTAGCGTTGGAAAGAAATTAATGCTAATTATTTCATATATAAAAATTAAAAATAAAATTCTATAATAAAAATAAATAAATTAGGTTAAAATAAAATTCTATATTCATTCATTATGTATATTCACTCATATACATATCAAGACAACTTCTTAAATTTTTTCTTTTTTCTTTTCTTGCCTTGCGAAAGAATTGCATCTATATTTGGATAAGACTTATGTTATATATCTATAAAATTAGAATTTAATAAATAGAAACATTAGTAATACATAATAATTAATAAAAAATTCATGAAAATAAATTTTATCACTCAATTATTATTTATAAGAAACAAAATTTGACATTGCCTGTAAAGACCTGTACATTTCAAGGAAATTTTTTTCTTAGTTTCTTTGGAATTTTACGAGTACGCAGTTTCTGACAGAACCTGATTCCGAGGCCCGATGTGCCCAGAATCAATTTCCGAAGTTTAGCTCGGGTATGTTCAGTGAACGAACAAGCGAGTTTTTCTATCTTTTGAACCGGTGCTCGGAATTGAAATCTGAGGGCACCGATGAAATTGCAGCATCGGTAATTGCTTAAGGGGATCTTTATCGCAGTTGCGTTTTAAGCGGGTTTAGTTTTATTAATTTTGGAGTTTAGTTAAGAAAAGTTAAATAAATTTGTTAAAACAAATTTATATCTAAGGAAGTTAAATCCTCCCATGTGTGGATATATGAGAGGTGGGGCCCACACGAGCCCCAACCTCTCATCTTTCCATAACTCTCTCCAACCCCCCTTTAACACCCATTCAATTTAATGTGACAACCCTCTTAATAAAGAGACCATCTCTCTCTCCCTCTTTAATGGTGCCAACACTTTAATTAATTAAGTGTTTTGAATTTGAAAGGGCATGAAATTTTTATTAATAGGGGAAGACTCTTTTTAATATGGGTTGGAAAATATTTTAGAGAATCTTGTGGTTAACCTCTGGATAAATTTAGAGAGAACTTTAAACCTCCGACAAAGAATGGTTCTCCAACGACAGCCTTCCAAGATCTTCGATGAAGAAAAATCCTTCAACGGAGGTCGGATTCCGACGAGTCTCCGACGCTCAAGCTCTAATATGAAGTGTAAGGAGGATGCAATGATAGACGTCAACTCCATACTCTTTCTGTGGCTCGATGATGTGCAACGTCATAATCGAGGTAGGGGGTTTTCGTATACAGTGTATATGTGATTTATACCTCGTGCATGGGTATTTAATTGCAGGGTGTTTGTATAATTTATTTTTAATAAATTAAACCCTTGTCATTGATGAATTTTGGATTGAGCCTCTAATGCGGAGGGAACGTCTAAAGAACAAGCACGGACCCTCCACTGGTTGTTCTTTTGTGCGCGGATTGACGGGCGACATTGAAACGGGCCGCAACGGCGATTCGAAGCCAGTATGACATGCAGAAGGATCCCATGGCGCTGGTTCGACGAGGGTCCCAGTGGTCCAAGGCGATGGTTCGGATGGGCGAGCAGGAGATCGTGGCTACTGGTGCAGGTGGAAGGCGGCACGACATGGGGTCTGGTGCGTGGTAACCGAAGGTGGTGGCGGTTCTGGCTGTGCAGAAGAAGGCTGGAGTTGGGGCGCTTGGGAGATGAAATCGTGAATGGAAGTGAGATTGGAGAGAGGGAGGTATTAAAGGATAATAATGAAAATAAATAAATAAATATCAAAGGAAGAGGGATTTGCGCTGTGCACTTGAATGGTTGATGTGTGGAATGATATTGGAGATATGAAATATAAATAAATAAACAATTAATAATAATAATAATAAAATATTTTTATTATTACTTTTGTTAATAAAACACCTTTTTGTCCGCAACTTCTTCATTCGATCTCGATTTCAAGAACTGTCTGCGGTAGTGCGACCCTGATTCTGAGAAAAACGTTTCGAGTTCAATATTGGATGTCTTTTTCGGGTTTTTGGATCGGGTACCTGAAGTGCTCAGAAAATAATAGATTTAATATTATTATTAAATCTTCGGCCTGTTATAACTCATGTGTGCGACGTCCGATTGGCTTGCCGTCAGCGGCGACGTGACCCTGTATTTAATATGGTCGATTATAGTTTAATGTTAGATACTAAATTCTGGTTCATGGATTGGGTCCACGAAACACCCAATGATAATAATAATATTATTATTACGGGATCTTGTATCCGACATATCTCTCTCATACGGTGTCGGAATGAGAAACCGTCTACAGCAGTGCGACCCTGATTCTGAGACGGACGTCTGTTTGACAAACCATTAGTGGAATTGGTAATCATGTTGAGAAACGGTTTCTTTGAGTATACCCCATGAGATTTCAGGGTACAGTTGAGATACGGTCGGGTTGGTTTGTACACGAAACCAACCGGGCCCCGGGAATAAAAGGCTAATAACTCACAGACCGGGCGTCCGATTGATGCACCGTCTGTTGCGTTGAGACCCCTATGACGAGGAGGTACTTTGAGACACTTCCACGTGAGATTACATGACACTTGGAAGTATCTAATAGTAGCTCGTGGAGCGGACCCTCCCGAAGACAAGCGTACGGAGTACGGAGACCTTGTAGCTGGATGAGACCAGATGACTGCTTGTCTGATTCGAGTCGGAGTGACTTGTATAGCCCAATGGGGAGAACTACTATGTTTGGGTGGAAGAAACATAGTGGGGAGCACTACTGTGTTTGTGTGGCAGACCCACGATACTCGACAGAAGGAGTACCTCTGTAGGGTATGAGGGGGAGCACTACTTTGTGAGGTGCCATACCCATGGCAGAGAGCACTATTGTGTTTGGGTGGAAGACCCGCGGTACCCGATAGGAGGAGTACCTTAGCAGTCTAAGGTTAGTGAGCAGCGCCTCGGAGTTGTGACAGGATCACTGTACTTGTCAGAGGAGGAGCTCTTCAGCAGTTGTGGTTTCGATATCTTTAATGAAAATCCTGGGTTGAGCTGAGTCAATAACCTTTGTGTTTACCTCATGATTGAGATGGGTCACTTAATAACTTAGGTATATGTATGGGCATATACCTAAGTAGTGGTTATCCATTGATTTCATAACCTTTGTGTTTCCTCATGATTGAGATGGGTTACTTGATAAACTTAGGTATAAATATGGGCTTATACCTAAGTAAGGGTTATCTGTTGAGATCCTTATTTGTGGTTATCCTTGTTGGATTTATTGAGACCTTGAGGGTCTTGGGGTCCCTACTGAGTATCGTTATACTCACCCCTACATGGGATATGCCCGCACCTCGTTGTGTTGGATTCAGACGACGGACAACACCGACGGAGGCCGAGTGTGCGAGGACTGGACGGTACTTGGAGGTGGACCTCACGACGAGTCGGTACCCAGAGGAGGTTGACGGACAGGGGCGCTGAGGAGGCTATTTGTACCTACCATTCAGGTAGGATCCATGGTGGATGATCTAGGAGCTGCGCTATCTGTACATACCCTTCAGGTAGGATCTGTGGTGGATGATCCAGGAGCTGCTTGTCACCTTCCAGCTGTTTTGTCTTTTACCTTGTACTTTACAGTTGGGCTTGTATTTCCGGCCCCTTTACATTCAACACTACTTTTGTTTTCTGTTTTACTTAGTGTTTTCTTCCTCTTGTACTCTGGTTGTGTTTCTTTACGTTTCATAAAGGCAATGCCTTCCCTTTTTATCAGGATTTATGCCTTTGGTGCTAGTCTCTAGCCCCTGGCCTATGGAAGGAGGGCTTGGGGTAGTCATGACACGGGCCCTGAGGACGGGTCGTGACAAATTGGTATCAGAGGAGTCGGTTCTACTACAGAACTTAGGACTCTGATCATTCTTTTCCATGAAGCAATAATGTTAAGGGTACCGAGTGTGGTCTTCAGTTTAGGGAGTCCAGTGTTGGTGCGGCGACCGACGTATCCATACACCAGGACCCTGACTACTGATTTCTGACTAAGTCCACGAAAACACTGATTGCATGTGTGTTTCCAAAAGTTTTCTTTAAGTCAGCTCAAACCAGGTCATCTCACTAGGTATAAATCGTTTGATTGTGTCACATCTATTCAGGATGCCACCACGCAGACAGTCAGTTGGAGTTCCGAGAGAGTACTCGATGATGGCCCACCGAGCGATAAGACTCCGGTGCAGGGCCCTCTTTCTATGTTGGCACCTTTGGGTGGTGTACCAGCAGTACCACCACCTGTTAGGCAGCAGATGCCACCAGCCGTACTAGTGGATGGTGCACGCTGACAGAGCACATTGCAGGAGTTCCAGCAGCAGAGGCCTCCGATGTTACGAGGTGAGGCAGATTCCCAGGCAGTAGTGGACTGGATGGAGGCGATTTCTAGAGTTTTACACCTAGTTTAGACACTAGTAGAAAAGATTGTGATCTTAGCTACTGGTGTTTCCTATTGAGTGACCATGAGGTTGGTCCACATAGTGATGAGGCTTTGGTACGTGGACCGATGCCTGAGATAGTACTTTCGGGTAGTGTTCCAGCTATATCACTACCTATTGGTCAGCAGTTTCAACCGGCGGTACTAGTAGATGACACATGTAGGTTCAGTGCCTTACACATGTTTCAGCATCAGATACCCCTCAGGTTCTGAGGCGAGCCCGACTCACAGGCGGCTGAGGACTGACTTGAGGAGGTAGCTGAGAGTTTTCTAGAGCTATACAGCTTCAACAGAACGACCTGTCAGTAGCTGAGTAGTCATCGAGGCGTACCAATCGTTCCTGGTACTTGATGACTACGATTCAATAAGTTATTTAGAGCTTGGACCTCTGAGCGAGGTGTGTTTAAAGGATATCTGAGATAGCACTTTTCCTCTATGCATTCATACTTATATTAGGGTTCTAGAGAGAACCATTGTGGTTGAGAATTCTTTGGCTGAGTGGATACATCCATTAAAGGTTAGCAGTGGGAAAGCAGGAAACTGGCGCCAGTCTCAGAGACTTGGGCGTGTAAAATGTTTCAAGAAGAGGAAGTGTTAAGGACAGATGAATCTGCAGAGCAGCAGATGTGGAAGCAGATCTAAGAGGGCAACATGAGGTGGTGAACATTTCAACATGTTACAACCATCTGCCTTTGTATTCCCAGCTAGGCTCAGGGAGATGGAGGGCAGGGGAAGAGAGTAGCTGCATTCGTTTAAGGAGTGTGACCCAAGGTCTCTAGGAATGATTTGAGGTATGGTCTATGTCTACTACTAGCTACCGTAACAATAGACATTGATACAAATCATTTCTTCCTTTCAGGAATCTTGTCCCAGACCTAGAGTTTCCGGTTAAAGCCATTGACTTGAACCTCACGTCTGGAGATACATTTGGGAGGAGACTCGATAATCATGCTTACGCCGATGGTGTGATCTGACCCTTAAGGCAAGAGTTTCAGTTGGAACCTCTTGGTGGCAGCGTCGAGGCCTTACGATGTTAGTTTGGGTATGGACTAGGAAACCACAGTTCATACACAAATTGACTGTATTAGGCAAAAATGTTGTGGTTTACCTACAATGATGGGATGAGTTTTCCTTGGTCGGAAAAAAGGAAACCCCAGGTAGCACAAGATAAACTCATAGGAGGGTGCGGCCGATCACTCTTGAGTCGGCCAACCTTACCCTCATGGCAGCAGGAGTTTTTAGTTTTCAGTTCCAAATAGGGAACAAAGGCATCTAGAGTTCTAGGATGGAAACCACGTTTTTATACAGGTCTCACCTCGATGAGGTCTAAGGAGATTTGGCCGAGGCGGCAAATTAACTCCGCATTTCATCGGACCTTTCCAGGTCCCCAGCAAATTAGGCGAGGTGGTTTACCGCTTGAACTTTCCACCACAGTTGCACTAGGTGCATGATGTCTTCCACATATCACAGCTGAGGAGATACGTGCATGACCCTTCACACATCATCGACCATAGGAAGCTGGACATTGATGATGGGGAAAAATTCACGGAGGTTCTAGTGGAGATCGAGGATCGACAGGAGCGGGTCCTACGTGGACAATCGCTTCCTCTTGTGCGCTTCCACTGGCAGCACAGGAACCTCCAGGAGAGAACATGGGAGTGGAAGGCTCAGATGCGTGCTCAGTATCACTTTTGTTTCCCCTAGTGTGTGTTGAAGCTTTACAGGGACATAAATCCCTGAGGTGGGAGTAATTTAAAGACCCGAAAATTTCAAGGATTTTTTTTATTAATTTCTTTGTAATTTTACGAGTATGCAGTTTCTGATGGCACCTGATTCCGAGGCCCGGTGTGCCCGGAATCAATTTCCGAAGTTTAGCTCGGGTACGTTCAGTGAACGAACGAGTGGGTTTTTCTATCTTTTGAACCGGTGCTCGGAATTGAAATCCGAGGGCACCAATGAAATTGCAGCGCCTGTAATTGCTTAAGGGGATCTTTACTGTAGTTGCATTTTAAGTGGGTTGAGTTTTATTAATTTTGGAGTTTAGTTAAGAAAATTTAAATAAATTTGTTAGAACAAATTTATATCTAAGGAAGTTAAATCCTCCCATGTGTGGATATATGAGAGGTGGTGCCCACACGAGCCCCAACCTCTCATCTTTTCATAACTCTCTCCAACCCACTTTAACACCCCTTTAATTTAATGTGACAACCCTCTTAATAAAGAGACCATCTCTCTCTCCCTCTTTAATGGCGCCAACACTTTAATTAATTAAGTGTTTTGAATTTGAAAGGGCATGACATGTTTATTAATAGGGGAAGCCTCTTTTTAATATGGGTTGGAAAATATTTTGGAGAATCTTATGGTTAACCTCTGGAGAAATTTAGAGAGAACTTTAAACCTTCGATGAAGAACAGTTCTCCAACGACATCCTTCCAAGATATTCGACGAAGAATAATCCTTCAACGGAGGTCGGATTCCAACGAGTCTCTGATGCTCAAGCTCTGATATGAAGTGTGAGGCAGATGCAATGATCAACGTCAACTCCATACTCTTTCCGCGGCTCGGCGATGTGAAAAGTCATAATCGAGGTAGGGGGTTTTCGTATATAGTGTATATGTGATTTATACCTTGTGCATGGGTATTTAATTGCAGGGTGTTTGTATAATTTATTTTGAATAAATTAAACCCTTGTCGTTGATGAATTTTGGATTGAGCCTATAATGCAGAGGGCATGACTAACGAACAATCCCAGACCCTCCGCTGGTTGTTCTTTTGTGCGCGGATTGACGGGTGACATTGAAATAGGCCGCAACAGCGATTTGAAGCTGGTATGACGTGCAGAAGGATCCCATGGCGCGGGTCCGATGAGGGTCCCGGCGGTCCAAGGCGATGATTCGGATGGGTGAGCAGGTGACCGTGGCTGCTGGTGTAGGCGGAAGGCGGCACGACATGGGGTCCGGTGCGTGGTAGCCGAAGGTGGTGGCGGTTCTGGCCGTGCGGAATAAGGCTGGAGTTGGGGCGCTTGGGAGATGAAATCTGAATGGAAGTGAGATTGGAGAGAGGGAGGTATTAAAGGATAAAAATGAAAATAAATAAATAAATATCAAAGGAAGAGGGATTTGCGCTGTGCACTTGAATGGTTGATGCGTGGAATGAGATTGGAGATATGAAATATAAATAAATAAACAATTAATAATAATAATAATAAAATATTGTTATTATTACTTTTGTTAATAAAACACCTTTTTGTTCGCAACTTCTTCATTCGATATCGGTTTCAAGAACCGTATACGGCAGTGCGACCCTGATTCTGAGACGAACATTTTGAGTTCAATATTGGATGTTTTTATTTCAGGTTTTTTGATCAGGTACCCGAAGCGCTCGAAAAATAATAGATTTAATATTATTATTAAATCTTCAGCCTGCTATAACTCATGCATGCGACGTCCGATTGGATTGCCATCAGTGGTGACATGACCCTGTATTTAAGATGGTCGATTCAAGTATAATGTTTGATACTAAATTATGGTTCATGGCTTAGGTCCATGAAACACCCAATGATAATAATAATATTATTATTACGGGATCTTTTATCTAACATATCTCTCTCATACGGTGTCAGAATGACGAACCGTCTGCGGCAGTGCGACCCTGATTCTGAGACGAACGTCTATTTGACGAATCGATAGTGGCATTGGTAATCACATTGAGATGAGGTTTCTTTGAGTATACCCCATGAGAGTTTGGGGTACAGTTGAGATACGGCCAGGTTGGTTCGTACACGAAACCAACCGGGCCCCCGGGACTAAAAGGCTAATAACTCACAGACTGGGCGTCCGATTGACGCGCCGTCTGTTGAATTGAGACCCCTATGATGAGGCGGTCCTTTGAGATACTTCCACATGAGATTAAATGACACTTGGAAGTTTTGACTAGTAGCTCGTGGAGCGGACCCTCCCGGAGACGAGCGTACGGATTACAGAGACCTTGTAGCTGGCTGAGACCTGATGACTGCTTGTCTGATTCGAGTCGGAGTGACTTGTATAGCCTAGTGGGGAGAACTACTGTGTTTTGGTGGCATACCCACAGTGGGGAGCACTACTGTGTTTGGGTGGCAGACCCACGGTACTCGATAGAAGGAGACCTCTGTAGGCTATGAGGGGGAGCACTACTTTGTGAGGTGGAAGACCCATGGCGGGGAGCACTACTGTGTTTGGGTGGTAGACCCGCGGTGCTCGACAGGAGGAGTACCTCAGCAGTCTAAGGTTAGTGAGAAGCACCTCGGAGTTGTGACAAGATCACTGTACTCTTCAGAGGAGGAGCTCTTCAGCAGTTGTGGTTTCGATATCTTTAATGAAAATCCTGGTTTGAGCTGAGTCAATAACCTTTTTGTTTACCTCTTGATTGAGATGGGTCACTTGATAACTTAGGTATATGTATTGGCATATACCTAACTAGTGGTTATCCGTTGATTTCATAACCTTTGTGTTTCCTCATGATTGAGATGGGTTACTTGATAAACTTAGGTATAAGTATGGGCTTATACCTAAGTAAGGGTTATCTATTGAGATCCTTATTTGTGGTTATCCTTGTTGGATTTAGTGATACCCTGAGGGTATCGGGGTCCCTACTGAGTATCATTATACTCACCCCTACACGGACTATGCCCGCACCTCGTTGTGTTGGATGCAGATGACGGACAGCACTGACGAAGGCCGAGTGTGCGAGGACTGGACGGTACCTGGAGGTGGACTTCACGACGAGTCGGTACCCAGAGGTGGTTGATGGAAGAGGGCACTGAGGAGGCTATCAGTACCTACCCTTCAGGTAGGATCCGTGGTGGACGATCTAGGAGCTGCGCTATCTGTACCTACCCTTCAGGTAGGATCTGTGGTGGACGATCCAGGAGCTGCTTTTCACCTTCCAGCTATTTTGTCTTCTACCTTGTACTTTACAGTTGGTCTTGTATTTCCGGCCCCTTTACTTTCAGCACTACTTTTGTTTTCTGTTTTACTTAGTGTTTTCTTCCGCTTGTACTCTGGTTGTGTTTGTTTACGTTTCATAAAGGCAATGCCTTCCCTTTTTATCGGGATTTACACCTTTGGTGCTAGTCGCCAGCCCCTAGCCTATGGAAGGTAGGCTTGGGGTAGTTACGACACAGGCCCTGAGGACGGGTTGTGACATTTCCAATGCTACGCAGACACTATGTCGGTACTGACAATAATTTTTATACTTATCATAAATAAATTACAACATACATGTTCTGAATATTTATATACAATATTAATCTTATAAAATTATAATTTGGTTATTAAATAAATTTAATAAATTTTATATCATAATTATTTCTTCATTATATCATAAAAATACTGTATTTTATAAAAAATAGTATTTTTTACAATTCACAAAAAATTAAATTTTTTCATAAAATTATAAAAAATTCATACTAAGATAATTTAGACATGAAGAATTAAAAAATGAAATTAGTTTTATCAAATTAAAATTATATAATTTAAAATTAATGTTTTTAAATAAATAAAGATATAATCAATTATTTATTTTATGAATTACTTAACATAATGAATATAACTATTTGATTCAAGAATACTAATAAATATGATTCTATAAATACCTGAGTTTTTATAGGTGTTGCTCGGTCTGAATAGATTTATATGTTCAAAGGTCCTTGTATTTGTCTTGGTGAAGATCTCAAAAAGGTTCTTCAAATGGTATTGGAAAATAGAATATCATATAGTATGAAAAAACTTATGTTTTTAGTCCTTTGATGTTTAGTAATCCTTCATGCATAGGTCTCTTGATTCAAAATATGAAAGTTTTTTTATTTTTTGCATATATATCTACTATTGGGTATTCTTGTTCCACACACACATCTATGCCCCATTCGGTCATGAAGGAGTTCTTCAATATATATATCTCTTTATGTCTAAATATCCATTGAAATATAATAGTAAAAAAAAATCATAAATCCTCATATCGGGAACTAAATCAGAAAATCAGACTCTTTCTTTAATGCATAAGAGGAGTGGTTTAGGAATAAATATTCTTAAATCCATGTGGGACTTGAATTATTTAAATTCCATAAACCAATTGTTGGAGGAATTAAATACAAATTAAGAAATCCTAGAGATCAATGGTATCATACTGGTGGTAAATTATCATTGGTGGTAGATTATACTAATGGTATATTTAGTATGATGGTAGATCTAGTCTGGTGGTAGATCAGTTCTAGTGGTAGATGATATCTTGAGGTAGATCAGTAAGTGGTAGATGTTTTTTATCAGTATATTTTGTTGAACTAATGGTAGATATGTTGAACTACTGATAGATGTTCTCAATGGTAGATATATCAACAATAGAGTCTGATGGTAGATCATATGAACTAGAAAAAGATATGATCAGTGATAGATTTTCTAAACTGGATGTAGATATCCTCAACGTTAGATGCTACAACAATAAATGTAGTCTACCAATAGATCTGATTGAACTAATAGTAGATCTCTTTGAATGAATTGTAGATATTTACTTAGCCAAGTTTCTCCACAAAATGATGTACTATCATAAAACATTAATATTATTAGAAATATAACAAACATGTTTTGTGATCATTAAAATAATGAGGTTCCAACAATCTCCCCCTTTTGATAGTCACAAATCATGGAATTTTACAATCACTATTATAAAAACAACTAAAAACATAAGTAGATGAATTTAAAAAGTAATGGCTTGCTTAACATTTCAAATTACTAATGGGAGATACCAAGTTTAAATTCTAAAACAAAATTAAAAACTTAAATTCCATCCAAATAATTTATCACCCTCTTGGGATTATTAAAAATATTAAGGAAATTAAATAAAGACAAGGAAAGATATTAAGATGAATAAAAGAGAGTTTTTGTTACATTCAAATGTAAAAAATTAAATCTCAAAAAGTAATATAAGAAAAAATACAAGAGCTTTCAAAAAATAATCTGAATTAGAAGAACTCTCAGCTCGATAAGATAAAGTATTAATAGGGTTTTTTTATTTTTCTGATATAGGAGGCACATAGGTGGAGGTTGAGGGTGTAGAGGTAGTCTGAGGAATCTTATGGATGAAAATTGACCTTAGTTGTAGAACGACTTTAACCAGATACAAGTTAAAAGGCTGAAAATGTAGAGGAAGAGGTACAAAAGGAGGTTCTAAAGTGAAAGAAATCATATTTATAGATTCAGGTTCCACCACTACAGTCCTAGAGACATACAAAAAGGGATTCATCAAGTTTACAAAATCCATAATTATGTTTCCACCCATTTAAATTTCCATGAATAAATCCTTCTTCGCCTCCATAAAAATATTAAGCAATGGGAAATTTTTTAATCTGGTTCACTTTCTCTTTGATGAACCTAGTAATAGGAGGCATCCCTAGATTTTTAGTAAGAAACTCAATATGTTAATTGAGATCATTTTTGGTATAAATTATGGAAAGATAATATTTTATGGATTTAGTGATAGTATCCCTATCAATCCTAGCTTCATTCAAACATTCCCTAGCCAATTTATAGATATTATCACTATATTGCTTGATCTGTCGAAGTTTCTCTTGATAAGTGGAAGTGAGATCACCCAAGATAACATGAAACTCCTCCCTCACAATAGTTCTGATCATCTCTACATAAATTGAAGATGTAGGAGGTGGAACAGTAGAAGTAGAACCACCCGCTGTAGGTAATTTTTCTAACCTCACAATAAGGGATATCCACCTTTTAGAAAAGATGACACTCATATCCTCCATGATGGACTTCACTGCTTCCATCTCATTATCCAATATCTTATTCTCAATATCCACTTCTTGAATTTTTAAGATCATTTTAGGATTAATGTGAAAGATAACCAAATTAAAGATATGTATTGTATCTACTTCACTAAGCTGTGTTACTCCAGGGGATTAGGATTTAAGTAACCTTTCATTACCTAATAACATGTTAACTCTCAAAGAATCTAACTCATCTTTTGATACATACCCTGAAGGTACAGAATACGTAGAAACTAGAGAAGGAATCTTCTCTATGATAGGTTGAACAACATATCCATTCTTAGGTTCAATTGAAATAATATCAGTAGTGAATACTTCCAACTACCCTACTTTATCAATTTTCTCTATGAGAGATCCTTTAGGATCTTTTCCAACAACAAGGATGGAAATTTCACCATGATTTGGTGGACTACCAAGATAATCATCATCCCTATCATCACCCAAACCATCTGAATCAGGGAAGGATATTCCCAATAGCTTGGAACCAAGAGATGGATTCCCCTTGGATGGCGCATCATCCTCAGAAGTGGTTGAACCACATGGTTCATACTTACGAACCAACTTATGACTAGTAGAGCCTGAGGATTCCTCCCCCTAAACAAGTTCTCTAGACTTACATCTAGGAGTATATTCATGGAATTTTATATTCATATTTGAAATATTATCTTTAAGGATGTCTAAATAGGTTTTAGGCTCATGTGTATATGTTTTATAAAATTTAACATGAACAAAATCTTTCAAAATCTTAGTCCTTTTATTAAAAATCCTATATGAATTACTAGATATTGAATACCCAAGGAAAATTTCTTCATCACTCTTAAAATCAAATTTTTCAATATTATCCTTTTATTTAAGAATAAATACTCTACAACCAAAACTCTAAAGTAATTAGCCTTTGTTTTTCTTATGTTTCATAATTCATAACGGGTACTTTTTAAGAGTGGTTTAATTAAAAATCTATTTATTATGTAACAAGATGTATTCACATATTCTTGAAAAAAATAAATTGGTAGATCATACTCATTTATCATGGTTCAATAATTTTTTTGAAGGGTTATATTCATCTTTTCTACTACTTAATTATGTTGCGGGGTCCTAGGAGCAGAAAAGTTAGGATTATATCCATTTTATGAGAAAAATGATTCAAAATCTTGATTTTCAAAATCACAAACATGATCACTTCTTAAAGTCTTAATTTTTATTCCACTAAGATTTTCTATAGATTTACCATATTCAGTTAAATAGGAACAATCTTCACTTTTGTGATCTATAAAGAATACCCAAGTATATCTAGAAAATTCATATACTGGAACATAAACATAATGCCTCAATTTTAAGTTAGAAACTCTATAGGGTCCAAAAAAGTCCATGTGAACCAACTCTAGTGTCCGAGAAGTTGAAAATTCTTGATTTTATTTAAATTTTATTTTGTTTTTTCCCTTTTTGACATGGTTTATATACTTTATCATTTGGGAATTCAAGTTTAGGTAGTTCCTTGACTAACCCTTTCCTAGTTAGATTTCTAAGGGAATGAATATTGAAATGGACTATTATACTATGGAAAATACAAGATTCTTTGTGAAATGAACTTAGATAAGAATTTTTTTGAGAAAATAAGGAATCTAAATTAATATCATAAACATTATCATTTATTAAATAAGTAAAAACTAAATCATTTTATAGAATAAAAAACTTTTCAGGTATTATTTTAAAATTTAACATGAAAACTATCATTGTATAGCTTTGAGATGCTAAGAAGACTATACTTTAATCCATTTAAAAATAAAACTTTGGAAATTAAAATATTATTAGAGTTACCGATTCATCCAAGACCAATTATTTTTCCTTTGTAATTATCACAAAAAATGGAATGTCCACCATCAACCCTGATTAGGTTATTAAAAATTGAATAGCCCATAGTCATGTGTCTGGAGAATCCACTATCCAGATTCCATAAGTGATTACTATATATTTTCAAGCAGGTTTCTTACAAAATAGTTTTAAACTAAAAATGGCTTTGTTACCCAAATATTCTTAGGTCTAGAAATGTTAGTAATAAAATATTTATAAATCCATAACTTCTTAATAGGTTTCCTATAATAATATTTTATAATTATAGTAATAAAAACTTTTTTACCTCCAAAATAATAAAAACTAGTGACATAATTAGCAGAATTGGAGTTAGGAATAAATTTATTTTTAATAATTCTTATTTTTCCAGACTTATACCATATACCCATAGTATATTTAGGTTCAATATGCTTTCCAAGATCTGGGTCAAGGTATTTCTTAAATTTTTAAATATTTATAAATACTTTTTTAATTTATCATTATATAATTTTAACTCATTTTTTCTTTTAGCAGTTGATCATTTTTATCCTTCTTAATACCAAGATTAGTTTTAAAACTAGCAGTCAGAGCATGTTTCTTATTTAAAATTTTGTATTCATATTTAAGTTCATTAAAACTATCCTATAAAATATTACAATATTCAAAAATTTATTCATTATACATGTTTTATTCACTGCTTTCATCCCTAAAAGGATTATAAATTTTAATAAGATATTTAGGAAAAATATTAGATATCGTAGATGTGTTTGTCATAAATCACATATTTACTCTATCATGGTTTCTTCTCAATTTGAATCTAATTCACTCAATCTATCCTATAAATCACCCCAAGATTATTTTATAGATTTCTTATACCTCTTATCCTTGTCGTCATATTTCTTCTTAAATTTTAATTTAGGATAATCAACTTTGACATGAACTTTTCTCTTGCATTCATATCAAACTATTTCATTTATAGTATCATCTTTTTTAAATTATTTTCTCTAGTTACCTAAATTGTCATACTTTCCTTTATAAATGGGTTTCCTGAATAAATTCTTCCATTTGTAAAATTTATTGAATCTTCTAGCCATGTGGGACATTTCTTCATCACTGTCAGTAGGTGAATCTTCATCACTTGATATATCAGCTTTGATCTTCTCTTTTTTATTTTGATATAGCAGTTTTGAAGGCTAAAAACTTCCTCTTTAGTTCATATTATTATTCTCTATTTACTTTTAGTTCCTATTCATACTTCATGAGATTTCCTATTAGCTCTTTAACATGAAACTTACCTACATCACATGACTCTCATATTGAAACTAAATATCCTCTCCATCTTTCTGGTAAACATCTCAACAGGTACATCACTTGGTCTTTATCAGAGATTGGTTAACCTAGTGAATTATTTTTTTTCAAAATCTCATTAAGGTTGAGATAAATATAAAAAATAGGTTCATCAAGTTTCATTTTAAAAGTATTATGTTTAATAGTATAAGTATTCAAATGAATTTCTTTGACATTAGAAGTTCCTTAACAAGAAACAACTAAAGTATCCCAAATTTCAAAAGTAGTGGTACAAGTATAAATTATATTAAAATATTCATCTCATAAATCAAAATATAAATAATTCATATCTTTATAGTTATTTTTATAAGTTTCTTTTGTTGGATCACTCCATTCAACTCTAGTAGTTTTGAGTAATTTGTATTTGTCTTCAATTACAGTCCAAATCTCAAAACTCATACTTTCAATATGTATTTTCATTTTAATATTCTATTGAGTATAGTTAGTCAAATTAAAATAAGGAAGTATATTTTTAGAATATCCCTCTTTTCTATTATTATCCATAAAGAATTAAATTTTTAAATAACAGAAATTTAAGATCTTTAAAAGATAACTGAATCACAACTAAAAATCTATTTAAAAATCCTTTGATAACAAATGTTGGTCAGAGTGAGTAACTCAAGAGGGGGTTAATTGAGTTCCCAATAAAAATTTCTATTTAAAACAATTTAAAACTAAATCCCCAAAATTAATAAAAATTCCTATTTAATTAAAATAATAGAATTATATAATTTTGATCTTTTAAATAATTTCTCAAAGTGGGATTAAGGCTCAGTTAAAATAATCATTGAAATAACTTTAAATTTTGAAATAAAATTACTTAATAGAACACTTTATTTAAACACAAATTAAGACTAACTATCAAAGTAAAGTTTTGTTTTCATATTTAAATAGCAGATATAGTTTTAACTTTGAAATGTAGAAAAATAGAACTAATAAAAACACAGCGGAATAAAAAAAGGGGTTCAGTCTCAAGCTGAGACTTAATCTCCTACACTTGGAAATTACCTACGGACAAGAAATTTATTATAGTAATAAATATATCCACAACTTGGATTGTGTTTTATAATCAACAACACACGAGGCTATCTAGGCTCAAAGACTCTTCTACATTTCTACATGGGATAAAAAATAACACTATGAATGAACTCTTCCACAGTTTCCATGGGTATAAAAATAAATAAATTTAGAAGATTATGTCAATAACACTTCATTTTGGAATAGGTGATAGTGTGTATAGATAAACAGAGTAATGTAATACACAGATCAAATGTAAAGCATAAATAGAAAGAGAAAATGATTATAGATTAGAAGAAGAGGTGCTTCTTGGTCTAAATAGCTTCATATATTCAATGGTCCTAGAATTTTTCTTAGTGTGGATATAAAAAAGGTTCTTCAAAAAGTATAGGAAAACAAAGTATCATAGAGTCTGGAAAAATTATGTTTCCAGTCTGTTGATGTTCAGTATTCCTTCACACACAAGTAACTTGATTCAGCATATGAAAGTTTTGTGTTCTCTATGCATGCATATTTTCTATTGGATATTATTATTCCACACACACATCCATAACCCAGTCATGCATAGGGGAGTTATTCAAAATATATATATCTCTAGGTCCAAATATCCATTAAAAAATAATAATAACAAAATCCTGGATCCTCGTACCAGACACTAAATCAGGAAAAATGACTCTTTCTTTAATGCGTATGAGGAGTGGTTTAGAAATAATGATTCTTAAAACCATATGGTACTTCAATAAATTAAATTTAATAAACTAGCTATTGGAGGAATTAAATTTTAATCAAGAAAATCTGGACAATAACGGTAGCATACTTGCGATAGATTATCTTTGGTGGTAGATTAGACTAATAATAGATCTAGTCTGACAGTAGATATAGTCTAGTAAAAGATCGAATCTGGAAATAGATGAGCTATGTCAGTAGATCAGTCAGTGGTAAATGTAGTTCACCAGTTGATTATGTCGAACTAATGATAGATGTGTTGAACTATAGGTAGATTTCCTCAATGGTAGATTCATTAGTGGTTGAGTCTGACGATATATCATCTAAACTAGTGATATATCTGATCAACGATAGATCTAATGAACTAGAAATAGATTTTATAAATGGTAGATGCACCAACAGTAGATTCTCTAGTGTTATATGCAGTCTATAGGTAGATCTAATTGTACTAACAATATATCTTTTTGAACTAATGGTAGATCTGTACTTAGCCAAGTTTCTCTATAAAATGATGTACAATCATAAAATATTAATCTTATTAGAAATATAACAAACATGATTTGTGATCATTAAAATAAGTAGGTACCAAAAAACTGTTTTCTTGATAAAATATTTATTTTATAATTGAAAATATACATTGGAAAATATTTATTATAGTTTACAAACCCTTGATTTATATTTTAAAACTAAAGTAAAATTTTTCTAAAAAATTGTTTTAATAAATTATACATTTATTATATTAAAATTAATTTTTAACACTTTTATAAATTGAATAAAAAATAATATATTTAAAATTTATAATTATTTGGTAAAATTATCTAATAAGGATCAATTTATTTTTATGAATGAGGATTAAGTTACCTTAGGTAAAAACTAGTTACCACGGTAAAAGTTTAAATGAAAAAGTAATAATTCAAGGGATAAAGTGCTTGAAACAAATTAAAAACATGTTTAAAATTGAATGGTTGAGTGATACTCAACCTTATCCCACCCTCGAATCAATTATTATATATTTTAAAGCTACTTAACATGTTTAAAATTTTATCTATTCATATTAAGTTGAAATATTTTCAAAAATATCTTTGTCACCACTTATAAAAGGGGACTCTCTCCACCCCTTCATGGAACTCCTAAAACTTTAGTTTCATCCTAAAAACCTTCCAATTTTCCTTACCCTTTAATCCTATTTTAATAAATTTAGCTTCTGGTCACAAATATTAGCCTTTGTCATCAATTTCCATGGGATCTTCCAAGGAAATCTCAAAATGCTCAACACAAGTAATCATTTTGACTTAACTTATTTCCTTTATATTTTTATTTTCCAATTATAATTTTTAAATATATATGTAATTAAATCATTATTTGTTATATAATTAACATTATTATTCCATGGTAATAGTCATTAATCATTTTCCCCTTTTTTATTAAGAAAAAAGAAAACGATATTTGTGTGTGCGTGAACTACCACCCCCATAAAGAATCATGTTTTTCCCCTTAAATAACTCACATTGATAGTAATAATAAGGAATTTAATATATAATTATGATATTTATATCATGTTTTAGTTTCTGAAAATAATAAACCATATTTCTCCTTTCTTCCACTCTATAAGAAACAAAATCATTGTCCATGCGTATGTGCGGACTACCACCTCCATGGAACAATTGATTTCCTTTTTTATTTTCATCACCATCTTACATGGATGGTCATGAGAATGTGTTAAATGGATAAATATGATGTTTTTGATATCATTAATGTTTATTTATGAAAAAATTGAGAACCTATTAATGATATGATCAACAAACGATCAACATTAATTCATTTGTTTAAAATAAGCGTACTAAGAGGAAAATATTTTATTCAAATTATGTGATATTTTAACATCCATGATTTATTATTATAATTAATTTATAATTCTAATATATCACATTAATATACAATAAATTATATCATTATGATACTGATATAATGTTATTGTAACTAAATCAACACATAATCATCAATAATCATGGTGTGTTCAAGTTCGGGTCAGTTTGACCACCTACTTAAACAATGATATAAAATTATATCATGGATGAATATGAAAAAATAATAATATGTAATATAAAATAAATACTCAAATAATGATTTATTTTTTTATGTAAAGGATACATCAATATTTAATTTAATAATTAAGAAAACACTCTTCATTGGTTAAGAATAAACTTGGATAAAGAATGAAACACCAAGGAAAAGAAATTGAAATTTAAAATATCATAATAAATCAACCCTTATAGTAACATTAATTATTTGGTAAATATTAACTTTGGAAGAATAATTAATAATGACACTGATATGATAAAACTAGTATAAACCATTAAAATTATAAAACACTCACGGTGAGAAAATAGGTAAAAATTAACTAATATATATGTATGAAATGATTAAAAATGAGGAGTATAAATTCTTATAGTTATGAATAATGTTCTTTGGTATTTAATTAGTAAACAAAATTCAATTATTTAGGATGTTTGGTGCAAATAAAGAAAATATCATGACCAAATTAAGAGTTTCCATCTCAATCACCTTTCATTGAGGTATAATTTGATAATATACACCATTATTAATTTTATGGTGTAACTAACTCCCCCTTGAATTATAATATCATAAATTATTTTTTAACACAGAATGGTTAATTCCATTCGTTCTCTTTCTTGATATGGGCTATGATTGATACCTTCCTTAAAATGTAATGGTTTTTCATAAATCAATCTACTTATTAAGTTATAATGTTTATCCTTGATATTTATCTTTAATTTCATATGGTATACCCTATTAATATCTTTTAAGATCATTTTTATTCAAATATTTCTTATTTACGAGTTACCTTCCTCCTTGAAAATTCCACTATGTTAAGAACAATTCCCATCCTCCTTAATGATAGTTTCCCCTCCTTGTCCATATTTTTCTTTCCCACCAATGTTATTTTTTATACTTGGAAATAAAACTATGTGTTTTCTCACGTGACCTTTATATTTAAATCATCCTCTTTTAAAAAGGAAGTTTTGGTTACTCTTTTACAATGTGGGTTTTCAACAAATGTGTTTCAAAAAGTCTAAAAGGTTTTCCATCCTTTTGAAATCAAATTTTTTATCTTCCATTTTTTATTCCTTTATAATAACCTTTATATATTTTCAAATATCTATTATTGAATATTATTTTTAAAAGTAAAAGTTTTCAAAGTTTTTTTACTTCATGTTTTTGAATATATCCTTTCAAAGTGACTGTAACTTCTTCTTTTATGCCCAAGATAAAGGTGTTTTATAAAAACTCTTTAATAATTTCACCACCATTTTTCTCTTTATATCTAAAGTATTTACTTATTTGGAAATTATTTTTGAGAAATAAAACTATAAATGTTATTATAAAATAATATTTTGGGTGTTTGTGTTGTGAGTATCAACCACTTACATTCTTGTGGTCAATTTTATTGATATAATATGGAAATGTTGTGAAACCCATTTTTATTTATATGGATTTTTTATGATATAATTAATGATTGATTTCAAGTGGAACCCATATGTATGGATGATGATGGGTTGGGTCCTATGTACACCTTTAATGAATTGGTTTATTTTTATGTCTCATGATCTCAAAAGGGTACATGAAAAGATTTATCCCAAGTCAAAGGGTATACAAGATGATTTATCCTGAACCAAAGGATATATGAGAGGATTTATAATAAGCCAAAGGGTACATATGAGGATTTATCTCAAGCCAAAGAGGTACATGGGAGGTTTTATCCCAAGCATAAGGGTACATGAGAGGACTATCCAAAGCTTGAGAAGGTACATAGGTGGCTAGCCCAAGCCTACTATGTGATGAATGTATTGGTGAGTAGCCTTGACATATGGTTTTTATGTTTATGTTTATGCTATACTCTTATATATATTATCATTAAAATTTTATGCTTTTATGGATCATGTTTATTGAAAAATTCTTCCACACTCTTTTGATTCACGAAAAATGTTGTTCCAAGCCTTATGTCATGAATCATGATTTATGATTTATTCTTTGTTGGGTATGATTTTATTGTGTATATTTATTATAAAAATATTTACATATTATTATCACCTATGCTCATTGATTTCTATTGATTATTTTTACCCTTACCATGCATCTGATATCACCCATTTCGTATGTTTCCATTCCCTAGGTTATGAAGATGAGTGTAACTTATGATATTTCTAGAAGAGAGTCAAGAGGAGAACAATTATAGAGAAATGTAAATAATATATATAAAATGAGATGATTATGTAGCTAGTATCAAAGACACTAAACCTTTCAGTCCTTGGGTTATGAGACTGTTTGTGATATGTATTATCTAAAACATGTAATCAATGTATTATTTATGTATGTTTTTCTTAGGTCGCTATAACATATATGTGACACCACCCTTATATGTTTTCCTATTAAGATAATGTGAAACATATCTTCCCATGGGTATTCATATACCTAATCACATATTGAGTGTGATAATTCACTAAATCCTTCTAAAATACCATAACATGAATCCATGTAGTAGGGGAATTAATGAGTTATCAACTCCAACCTAGAAAGATTCCAAGAGATTAATCATTACCCTATAATATGTATCTATTCTATGTTATACAAGGTCGATCATGCCTAATTTATAACAAATAAAATCATTACAAGGTCATGATTTGGTTACCTATTCCTAAACACCACTTCAATCATGTAAAAAATCACTTTCTTATTACTATAAAAAGAGAGATATCGAAAAATACCCCCACACGATGTTTAACTACCACCATTACTAAATGAATCCCATTTGAGAGTAGGATTACATCCCATGGATACCCTATAATTTAACTCAACTTAGAATAATATATGTCATATTCTAAAATCCCAAGGCCCACATACTTAATCAAACAACTAAGGATGAATCCCAAGCATGTAAATCACATTTTTTTTATAAATCATTATCTATAATTTTATACTAATCCCATACTTAAGAAAATATATATCCCAAAACCATCCACTCAACCACAAATTTCCCATGTATCACTCTTATCACATGAATCATCTACCAATGCTTATAATCTCTAAAGGAATCTATATTTATTGGCTAAACCCTCTCTCTTAGTACACCTATATATACTAACTCATCTAATATAGAAACATGAAAAGTTACCAACTATAGTACTACCTCATTTGACTGACCACTCCCAGAGTTTCATCTCATCTTCACTTGGATTCCCCTGACAATTTGGGAACCATACACCCCCATTGGTCATAAATCATGAACAAGCTTCTATAAAATTATCTCATATAGACCAATTAATCTCATATATTAATATAAATAATCCTAGTGTTATTATCCTTATCAGATATAACTATACAAAAAATACCCACTTTAGGGTTGTCATCGCTTTAATTTTCATCTATATGACATCATTGAAGTCTCTATATATTAGTTAAGTTAATTAATATACCACTAATAAGTTATTCAAGAAAAAAATGTTATTATTGATGTTTTAGGCAACCAAAACCCATTTCTTTTTCAATTTTTTTTCTCAAAAACACACAAAGATACACACACATATCATGTGACACTATATTTCATGCATGATTCATTTAAATAAACCCCTTACCAACCTATTCCAAAATTAAAATAATAAATAATAACACAAAAACATCATAAATTATGTAAAAATATAAAATGTACCTACTAAAAGCAATAAATAATATTCTAACTCCTTTTCAACTTATATTTTGGCTCATGAAGGTGCTGTCAAGGCACAAGTATAACTCATATCCAATTTTTAAACTAGTACAATCAATGAATACCATGTACCAAATCATAAAAAAATTAAAAAAATACTATGATACCACTTTATAACATTGAAATCCTAAAACATATCCACATATCTTGATTTGAGTGGCCACATGACCTTAGTTTCACTCCTCATATGCTGGAGTTTCTAACTAATGTAAAGGGTTAGATAATAACTCATGGGGATACTATAACCTCAGTATAATCATAAAAAACAATTGATAAATTATATTAAAATCTATAACAAATTATATAACATTATAGTTTAGTGTATGCAGTTATATAAATATTAATACCATAACAAAAACAACACTATGAAAGAGAAAAATTAAGCATATCACAGAATACCATAATACATTTCAATGATCTATATAGGGATAGATCTAATGCATGGTACATTAGAATGAATGTGAAAAAAATAAATGGAGGAGACATCACTACATGTCCTTGAATTTACTTTGGAACTATATATACATACCAGTCATGTTATACTAACTCACTCACCTAGGTTAAGGCCTATTCCATGACCTTTATATTAATATGAGAAACTACACATCCACTAATGTGCACATTCATGGTGTGATCATAAAACTCTATAGGACACTACCAATGGTGTTCCTATTATAAAACATGATATATATTCATAAATTTATAGTATAAGATGAATGTAGTTAGAAATCACATGTATAAAACTTATCTCATCATTAGGTACTTGATAAGATACCCTAACAGTCAACTCATATATTCATATTCTAATTTGACGTGTTGGAATAGGTGTATACATCATGGTTTTCATATGGGTGTTTGAAATTCGAATTATCCTAGTAGTAATTTGAATTTTTAATTTGTGATGTTTGTTTGGGGTGGAATTTCTATATTTATTTCTGGTATAAGTTTGGTTCCCAATTAACTATAAAGTGGATAATTTTTTTTATAAAAATATGTATTTGGATAATCAAATAAATAAATAAATACTACCATACAATGATCAATCCTACTAATGGGATGTAGTTTACCATAGGTCATCATAAGGTAGGCTCAGTTATAATATAAAAATATTGGGTTGAACTGGTACCTCTATGGCGGTGAATAGAGTTCCAACTATCTCAGTGGTGAACAAAATTTCATCTGATGAACAAGGTATTTTCTTTACCAATGAAGGTACACAATCACTCCCTATCACTGGAGGATTAAAAATCCCCTTTGGTGAATAGAGTACCACTTATCATAAAACAAGACATTAGGGAACATGTGATCACTAATTCTAGAGAATTGTGTGGTAAATGGGTTACCACATTTGGTGAACGGGTTATAACCAATCATAAAATAAGTTTTTATGAACATATTATCACCTATAGTGATGTAATATTAGTATTAAAAAATATATGAAATGTTAACAAGGTTATTAAAACTCATCAATAAAGGCAATGGTAAATAGGTTTTTACTAATCTAAAGGGTGAATAGTATATCATGTCTTGATAGTGAATGAAATATCACCAATATCATGAAAATAATAAATCTTTACTAAAAAAAGTCATCCATATTTATAGGTTTCATATGCATAGTAATCCTCTAAATGATTCCAAATAATAGTTCCAACTACATCATAATAGTCCACAAAAAAAAACGATATATGACACAAAACATAAATATAAGGATAATCATAATCATAATTGGATTCTACCTTTCTAAATACTATTCCTCATTTATAACCCATAAATCCTTTTTTGGAATGTAATATGATGTAACCAATTCTTATCCCTTATCTAATATCACTAATCACATTACATGAATCACTAGAATAAATACATATAGTAGGCTTAACCTTCATAGGATTATACCCTTACTATCTTTATGATTCTTTTTTTAGTATTATAAAAAGTTACACTTAAATACTTGAGTTGGAACCAAGAAAAACATCCATAGATTCCACAAATCCACACACAATACTACCCACCAAAAATAAGGTTGAATCCCAAATCCAAAAGTCCAACCAGCTGCCCTAGAGTAATTGACGTGCTTCCTAGAATTCCACACACCTTGAACGCCACACACCATGATCACTTTTTCACCACTATTTCTTCTAGACCCTATATAGGAAAATGATATATAAATGAGTTTCCATTGAGAACCACTAGATTTCTATGATAAAAAGCATTCAATATAGAAGACTAAAATTCTAAGAACAAGAAACTAGGTAAAATGTAAAAACCATGACCAAGATAAACTATTGAAAATAAGCTTCCACTAGAACATTCACTATCACCATCAAATCTAATTTAGTACTTAAAAAAACTAGCCATCAAATTTACACTCTACACCCCACATCTAATGATCAATCATAACACCATATTCATTGGAGGTTTCCACTATGTGAAAATTCCCTACTTCCACTAAATAGGACCACCACAACACCTTATCTAGTAGCTTCCCTAAGAGTTGGTTGGAAATACAAAACAAAATGAAATTACACGTGGGAAGGAAAAGTATGGAGTGATCCATCTAGTAAAATGGACCCTCCATGATAACTAGAGTCTGATAAAGTGACAATATCAGTAGCCAAAATAAAACCCTAAAATGATCAATCCAAATAGGAAAAATTCAAAAATAAGGAACAAAATATATCTAAAGAACCAAAGGTTAACCCTACCTCTAAGACCCACCATATTAAATTCACATTCACATCTTTATAAAAACATCACACCATGGAGTATATATTTTCATCCAACCAAATGACATTAGGGGTGAAAAGTCAAGGCACTGCCACTAAGGGTTGAAAGACCCAACATCAGAACCATATGACATCAATGATGATGAAACCTAGAACAATTTGAGCTAGAAACACCTATTTAGGATAGGATTTAAATAGAAATTAACATGTAAGAAACTATCCCATATGGATCAAGAAGAAATACAATCCTAATTATGAAGATAAAAATAAATGAGCTAACCGAAAGAAGGGGATACAATAATAAATTGGGAGACAAGTCTGAATGAAAATCTCAATGAAAGGAACCACTAGATCATGATAGTGGAAGTATAGGATGTTAGTGTCACTTTCTAGGTGAAATTGAAAAGCCCAGATGATGTTAAGAAATGCGAAAATCTCCATTCCCTTACTCTTTCCCATAACCCCTAATACATATACAATAAAACCTCTGAACATTATCATATATTAAACCTATCATAGGATAACCACTTGATATTATACCCTTAGCAGTCCAACATAAACAATTATAAACAACTATCATAATTTAATACCATATTCACATAATATAAGTCACCCCTTATTTTGTGAGAAATCCATGAAATCTCATCACTAGAACACACTAAACTCGAACCCCCATGAAGAACAGATGATAAAGCAATTATATTTATAATATAAACTTGGTATAAATTCTTTTACAAACCATCTAAGCCTTTTAAGTATATTATAATTAATTTATATTCAAAACCATATGTTACCCATCTTTTATAACACCCATCACATATGTTTTCTCAAATAACCACTTATTATATTGACCCCTAGCCCATCTCACAAGCTAAACAACACAAAATAATACATATGACCTTCCTAGGTCACTAGTGACACTACTCAATGATGAACACTCTCTATGATACCATTTTCATTTTAAAAAAGACTCATCCTTAATCATAAATACCTAGGAGGATATGTAATCAAGATATACACTCTAAGGATCAATTATGAGCCTAATGGGACTTCTCCGTCTCACCTCACACATGGAAACCCACTTCAGTACTGTTTTGGGTCATTCATACCTACTTATCATTCCAACATATGAAAAAATATATTTAATTACATATAAAGATGTAAAATAAGTGTCCGAATACCCTTTTTATTAGAGTTATCCTATCAAGAAATATGTGTCCTCATCAATATAATCACATATACAATTTTTATCATACAAACATCCCTATCTCCTCTAAGGGATCCACTTTATTAATTATAAACCATTAATAATTAATTTAAAAAATTAATTCATACTATCTAAAGGGATAAAAATTTCATCAATCAGTATATACTTATAAAAATAACATGCATTGAGTAGAAGATGATTTCTAGGTGATTATTTAATCCTCTACCGTTAAATCCCTAAAATCCAAAATCAATTGTTCAAGAAATTACATAAAAAATTGGTGAAATTAAAGGAATAACCATGGAAGTAAATTACACTAAAATAGGTGTGATAAATCAATTACATACATCCCAATCCCCTTTTATAAATCACCAATAAACACTCATTATTTTATGTGATTTTACATTTATCCAGTGAATTCACTAGTTAAAATACCTAATACAAGCCAATAAAAATATATAATTATATGGGGGATTAAGAAAGTACAAGTGGAGGGTGGAAACTCAACAAATATGATGCACTAACTATAATAAAAACAAACTAGACCACTTCATAATAATAGAGGGTGTGGGAGAGAAAATAGAATCCCCACTCCTTCAATTATATTACTCATCTAAGAACCCCAAATGGGTATAAAATAATTTGGCCATAAATCCCTAAAATAACCTTCATTAATAAAATCCATGGTCTTAATATATGCATGACATAAATCTACTAATGGCGAGACAATGGAAATTTGGTGTAGTCCTAATAACATTTTAGTGGCCTGTCACATGGTACAACACCACTAGACTTCTTAATGGGTACTCAGAGACACCTTCATCCACAATCCCATTTATTTTATTTTACTCAACAACATAAATTTCAATTTAGGTTAATTCATCCAAAACTTACAACTCTAAATTTTATTTTAAATTATTTAAAATACATAAATAAATTCTAATTTATGATCCAAATAACAGTTCAACCTTACTTCAATTCCATTTTCCATTTAAACCACTGCTTTTTACTTCTCACATAAGTTATTCTATTGAATGAACTTAGGTGAAATCATTATAAAAAACTAGAACATGAAAAAACACCATTGGTCTAGAATTTCAATCATTTTAAGGATACTCAAGACCCATATAGAGTTAAAAAAATGACACTAAAATCTCTATAGAAGGTTGATCCATGATAAACATGGCAGTGAGGGTCAAATAATTGTATGAAAAAACATCATGGAAGTCTAAGGGTGATAAGGAAAAAGCTATAGATTCTTTGTATGTCTCTATAATCTTTTAAGAAAACTACATTATGGAGGGTGGGGGTAGAGGGAATACTGAAAGAGAGACAAGAAAGGGTGAAATAACATAAGGAATATTTGAAGAGAAAGATAAATGGGGGGTTTTTAGACCCCATATTTAACCAATCACTTCCTAAATTAACCTTAATATTGGGATTGATTTTTTTCAACAATTAACCATTAGGGTGACACCAATTGGAAAAAACCCAACCTCAAGCATGTTCCCTCCTTTGTGAAATGTTTTTTATTTTTTAATTTTGATATTATATATTTATGATGATCTTGAATTGGTATTCATTATACCTCCTCTATGTTATGGTAGTTGGTGCCATCCTAAAAACCTATTATAATGATGATATCATCTAATTTATATTTAAATCTAAGTATAATCATTATATAATATCAATAATTTTTTTATTAAGGATAATATATTTATATAGGAAGGATTCCTACAATATATTTATGTTGAATTTTCTATTTCCACTTAATAAAAAACATAACGAACCTCTATTTTTCTATGCATATATAAACATAAGAGATCCAATATTACACATTAAATGAAATTAATTTCAATGATTTATCATTATTTAGAACACATAACCACTATGATAATTACTAAATCTACCATAAGACCACATAAAATGTATTAATATTTCTTTTTTTATCACATACTTTGTTTTCCTATAATAAATATCATTGACTAAACTAAATATTTTCCCTTGATTATATTTTTAAGTCTTTCTAGATAGTAAGAAATATTATTTAAACTCTTTAAAATATATTTCACTCTTCATATCTATTCTAATAAAGAAGCATATGAATATCCCACTTTGTGTGCGAGTTATATTTGTTTTCAATATATTTCATTGGTTACTAATGGTTGGTTTTAAATTATTGTAAATGAAATAGATATTTTTATTTTATTTCAATATATTGAATAATTTATAAAGAAGAAGATGTTGTAACATTCTGTTGAAGTACCCAAGCTTGGTAATGAAGTTGATGTAGCTTGGATGAATGGATGAAGAAGAAAGGAGGTACTCAAGTCTTATTATCTTAAGAAACATATAAATGGTGTTCTTTCATCAGTGGATATAAATATTATTCATTAATTTAATGGTGAAATTTCATTGAGTAATTTGAGATTATGATGATTTATAATCTAATCATAATATAAAAAACATGTGATTTATGATTTTAGAATCAAGTTTGTTAACAACATTATGAAGATTATGAAGTTTACTTAAGAAGTTTTTGAATAGATTGTTACCAGACAGAGAAGGTGGATATGAATGGATGGGGAAGTATGTGATGAGTAAAAGGAGAGATATAAGACCATAAGAACTAAATGTAGAGACTATAATATTAAGGTGATTGGATGAAGTCGATTAAATTGAGATAATTGGATGGAGTTTTCGAGTAACACCATCAGATAGAGTGTCCAATGGAAAGAATTTTATAAATTAATCAAAATAGAGTCCATAAAATTAATATTTATTAGATAATATATAATAGTACATTAGAAATACCAATATATAAAGTCCATCAGTCATATGAAAGATTGGGATACCACCGAAGGGACACACACAATGGCAGCTGACTGATGTGAACAGACTGAGTCGTTCAGAAAAAAGGTGGAAATAAATGTTTGAATGATTGAAATCATAGTTACATTGGACATATAATGACCATAAAAACCATATCATACATTGTTAAGTGATGTGTTATTATTGATCAAACATCATAATTCTTTATGGTTATGATTTAAGATGATGTTTAGATGAGGAGAAAATTCTATGCAAGAGAGTTAAATCAGCTTAAGTCCAAAGGGGAGATTAAAGAGTGGTTTTGAAATGTATAATTCATGAAAATATTAAATTCATAGCATAAATTAGTGTAAATATGGTTCTAAATAACTGTGAAGTGTTGATTGAAGTTGAACAAAGAGTTATACGAAGTCTATCCGACAGATTTGTACAAAGATCAATATTCAAAGTGAAGAAGTTGCAATGAATGAATAAAGTAAATATTTATGAGGATGTATTTGATGAAAGTAATTATGAAGACTTTCATATAAAATTTTCTAGTCATCAAACAAACTCTATTAGATAATAGTTCTTGAATGAATAAGCACATATTTCCTAATGAAGTCAATAGTTATAGGAAATGTGTAAATATTATTGAATAAAGAAGTCTCAATATAAAGTCATAAAATAGAGGTTTCTAAGTGATGTTCATTAGATTTAATTTTCTATGAAATCTCATCTAACATAGGTTACTGAGGTTTCCAAATAGTTTCATTTGATAGAAGTCTCCAAGAGATTTCATAAAAAAAGTGTTACAAATACATCGAGCTAAGTATTGAAAATTCACCTGATAGAGTTCTATGAAGTCATCATATGGAAAGAATAAAGAAGATCTCCTAGGGTTAATCAAATAGAGTAAAACTAAAAAACAATTTAGAACCCATCATATAGAGTAATATCCTTGTGAAATTATTCTATATAGACTTTAGAGGGTTGATAGAACATAGTCATTAGACAAAGGAGGAATTAGAAAAACTCTTATAAAGTCAAATGGTTATGGAAGATAAGGTGGAAAGTTATTTAAAACGAGTCATCAGACGTAGTTACTTAATGATCTATAAGTAGAGAGAACATGTAAAGCTTACTATGTGGAGTATTACCGAAAAAAGAACCATCTGATGGAAATGTTCCTATGTGGATGAGAAGAAACACCAAACATAGTTTCTTAGGAAGAAGAGTTGTTATGAAGTTATATCTAATGAAAAGTTCGAAGAAATTTATGAAGTTTTTTTAAAGTCATCAATTGTGGTGATGTTGAGATGAATGTTCAATGTTTTGTTAATCATGAAGGAATATTATGATTCTAGTAAGATTTTAGAAAAGTTGAATAATATTGTTGATGCTAATATCTAAGTAATTTTTCTATAAAGGTTGTTTGAATTATATTTTTTAGGAAGTTTGAAGGCGGTCAAATGAATAAAGAGATGATTGGGAGATTTAAATTTGGAATCGGGAAGTTCAAATTTGAGTGATTTTATTTCCCTAAGTTTTTGAAGATAATATTCCTATATAAAGGGGAGTTGATGCATTGAGAAGATGTTGCTCACATTGTTTCTCGAGTGTTGTTGCTTATACTATTGGTTACAAGAGTAATGTTGTGACTATTTAGAATGCTAAAGAATTAGAGTACCAGGAGGAAGTTTTGACCAAGATGCATGAGAATACTTATCATTTGGATTGAAGCATCAGAAGAAGTGGTACCAGACATAATAGGGGGTACCGAATAGAGAAAAAGCATCGGCTGGAGAAATTAATCACCATATAAAGAAGGGAAAAAGTGATCAGATCTACAGGTACCGAACTGAGCAGAAGGTTTTAGATAGAGTAGAATCACCTAATTAATAGAAACCGGATGATCAAGAAAAAGATAAAGGTATCATACAAATAGTATTAAGATTCCACCAAATGGAGAAAAAGTGTAGTGAACAAATGAATTGATACCTAACAAAGATTTATTATCATCTGGAACTAGACAAGTAGGGTATAAAAAAAGGGATCATATGAACCGTCACCATATGAACTTTCATATGATGGACAACATCAGATTAAAGGATAAGATAGGAAAGTTAGAAATTAAGGAAGAAGAAAAGAAAGATCAGCTTTCAGTTTGCTGCTATGAATAATAAGAGGAGTTTTTACTCTCTATTATGTAGGTAATATTGATTAAGTGAAGAATAAATCATCACTATGACATCTAATAACATTCTCTTCTGGTTTAATAATTTCTTAGTGTTACAAAGTAACTAAAGAAGTTGGAGACTATCTATATAGGCAGTATAAAGAACCAGTTAGGAGTTTCAATTTGGATGAGGCCATCACTAATCTAGGTGTTCAAGATTATTTCCATTCCCACCTAAAGTGTAGGGAACCAAACTTATTCTAAGTATTTTTTTCTTGACAAACCATTATAAATAGGTATCTCATTTTTATGGAAAATACATGTACTGGTCATCACTATATGTGAAAAGGAATAACTTCTCTTATTGAGTAGAAAACCTTGTAAAAATATCATGTTCCATATTTTACTTTCTTTCACATACATTAATATGATTAGTAAAATAGAATAAAATAATTAATATCCTAAAATGTATAAGAGGTAAAGAGATTAAAACTTATAATTGGATAAAAGGTTCCCAACACCATTTCACCCCCTATCAGTGTTGAGTATATCATAAAGTGGTCTTTTCAATTAATATCATATGGTTGGTTCACCTTTATTGGATCATCTATGTTGAAGTTATTATCTTTTAAATATTTGAGTTTATTTCTTGTATTCACAATGAATTTTAGTTTTGATGAATATTCAGTTATCTCTATGAAGAATTATATTTCTACTAAGACCATGATGAATAGTATAAAGAAAGATAAAAGAAATCCATAGAAGATATACCGCTTTCCTAAAAAATAGAAAGCATCAGTTTCTCCATGAAATGATAACAAAAAATAAAAATCTGGCTTTGAAAGTGAAGATTCGATGGATTAAGTTTCCATAAAGGAGAAATACAATATTTATACCTCAAGTGAATCAAGAATGTTAAGTGATAAAGAGTTATATGAAAATTATTCTATAAATTCTCTTTTAGAAGAACCTAATATAATTGGTGACGATGATCGATCTACATCTTCTCAAGATATATCAATTAGTAAATTGAGATATATTCTTAATAATATTACCAAAGAAACAGTCTCCCTTGTTTGTGTAATCTTTCAAAACATATAGAAATAGTTTACCCAGATGGAAAAGTAAATAGATAATATGGAGAAGTATTTAAAAGAAAAGTTTATAGAATGTATAAGGCTCTCCAAGTAGGTTTTATCCTTTGAAACAAAAGGGTGGAGCTTTAAATAAGTTCCTCAATGTTTGAAATCAATTGTCTCAAATAAGTTGAATAGAAATATGGAGTTAAGAAGACTCTATAAGAAAAGATCCATGAACTTGAAGAAAAGTTAAAAAATAGCATTGATTTCAAGTATTTTAAATTTGAAGTAAAATCCAAGAAGATCAAGGAACATAACTCTTTCTTACAAAACAAATATAAGCTACATGAAGAGGAAGTTTAAATAATTAAGAAGGTTTGTGAAGAGAAGGTGATTATGTTTGAAAATTAGAAAAGCACCCTCAATATGAGATGTATATAATTGAAATTAAAGTTTTTTAATATTGATAAGACACATATAAATACTTTAAAAAATAAAGAGAAAGTTACTACTACTACACAATTCTCATTGGATTATTCTAATGTTAAAATCCCTTTAAAATGTGATAAGATGATCATGACTTTGTTCAATGATCTATCTCAAGCAGCTGTTAAGAAATTGGTACCATCCATACCATTATATAATAATGTTTCTAAATCTGTTTTCAATAATAGTTCATGTTGGAAAACACAATTTTTATAAGTATGGATTAAGAAAGGTGATAATACTACTACTACTATGAATAAGGTGGATAATAAAAAGAGTGTGGAAGCTGTTTCCCCATGAAGAGACTAATAATTTGTGAAGAAAAACCAAAAACATAATATGAAATAAATAATAAGATCAAAGTTTGTGGGTCAATGTTGGTGCTATAATAGATTAAGGAATTTTGAATTGGATTTTTGGTACAATCCTCTAAATTCAAAAGTACAAATGAAGACCATGTTAAGGGGAAGAAAGTTAGAGATAAAGAAGAAATAATAATAGAGTAATTTTTTGAATACTTTGAACATATTTAGAAGGATATAAAATATATATGATGTTGGAAAATATGGTAGTCATAAGAATGGTTCATTCTGATCTCAACATGTATATAAAGATGTTAAGAAAGTAAGACCATAGATGTTTTTTAAGAAATAATAAGAAACCTTGAGATGTAAGTAGAAGAATGTTGTAAAAAAAATTCTCCTAAGAACATTTCAAGAAGTAAAGGTGAGAAGAACTTGGATTCTAAATCAAAAAAGTTTAAGAAAAGTGCATCATTCAAAATAAATAATAAAAATTATGACACTTGAAAGAAACCATGTGGACAACCCAAAATTTCTACCAATGTTCCTAATGATATATTAGTTATCTAGATATAATATTTAGAGATAATAAAAAAAATAGAAGAAGCACAAGAAAAGTATAGTAAAAAAGGAAAATAAAACATCCCACTTGATAAATAATAAGTACATGATTATTTTTTTAACAAAATAAAATATTCCACATGATAAATAATAAGTACATTAAGTATTATGAAGTTTCTGCTAGAATCATTACTTTATATAAATTTGATTATTCTTGAATGTTCCTGAAGAAATGTCATTAGAAAAGGTATGTCTCTATTAAATCTCTCATCATTGGTTACTTAAAATAATAACATTAAAAAGGGGGATAAATTGAATTAATAAATGACATAAGAAAAATGTAAATATGAAAATTTCTCTAAGGCTACTTATTCAGTTATTTTTACTTGAATGTTTTTAATCTATTTTTTGAAGTGAGTGTAGGAGTTTTAAGTTGATTAATCTTAAAAGAGTTTCATATCTCAATTATTATCTTCAACATGGAATAAAATTGGGAAACCCATAAAGAAAATTTTATGATTTCTCATTCCATATATCATTAATATTAGTTGGTAGGGGATAAATTTTTTGTCTAAATAAAATTCTCTTGTTTTCTACATAGAACATGGATCACATAGGATTAGAGTGAAATGATGGATGACACATTTCTTAATAATGATATGATACCATTTTCCCATGAAATTTTTATTTCTTATCAATAAGGCGGAGATATTTTGAAATGAAAAGAAGTTTGGAAAAGTAAAGGGGAGACAATGTTTGAGAATAAATAGAGAGAAATATTCATATATTGACATATTCATTTGGAAAGTCTTTGAACATATTTCTAACAAATATAAAGTGGGAGATTAAAGAGACCACTTTGTGTGTGAGTTTTATTTGTTTTCAATGGATTTCATTGGTTTTCAATGATTTTAAATTAAATAAATAGATTTCATTGATGTCAATATGTTGAAGAATTTATAAAGAAGAATCTTCTAGAAAATTTGGTTGAAGTATCCAATATTATTAATGAAGTTGTTGTAGCTTGGATAAAAAAATGAAGAAGAAAGGAAGTTCGCAAGTCTTATTATCTTAATAATTATATAAATGTAATTATTTCCTTAGTAAAGATCAAGATTATTCATTACTTGAAAGAAGAATGTTATTTGAAGACTTTCAGTTTAATTATGATGATTGATGGGATGATCCTAATGTTGAAAACATGTGATTGATGATTAGAGAAGGATTTTTTTCAACAACATTATGAGGTTTGTGAAGTTTCCTTAATAAGTTTTTTCATATATTTTTACTATATAGAGAAGGAGGATCTAAACATATGGAGAAGTATGTGAGGAATGAAAGGAGAAATCTAAGAACAAAGGAACCAAAGGTAGAGACAAATTAACTGAGGTTATTGGATGAATTCAATCAGACTGAGGTAATCAGAAGAAGGTTTATAAGTAGTGCCATTAGATGAAGTGTCCAATAGATGAACTTTTATAATGTCATCAAAATAGATTCCATCGAATGAGTCTTTCCATGGTCATCTATAATTGTCTATTGGAAAGAACAAGATGTGAATTCCATTGGCCCGAGGAAATATTGGGAGACCACTAAAGGGTTGTTCACAATGACAATATACTGATGTGAATGGACTGAGTCGATCAAATGATATATGGAAATCAATTTTTGACTGTTTATATTCATAGTTACATCAGATGAATAATGACCAGACAAACCATATCAGATATTTCAAATTGATGTGTTCTTATTTATCAAACATCACAATGCCTTGTGGTTGTTATTCAAGATGGAGTTTAGATTATTATAAAAGTCATTGAAATAGAGTTCAATCAGACTAAGTCTAAAGGGAATATTTAGTAGAAACTGCACAATGTTTATTTTATGAAGATATTAAAGTTATGGTAGGAATTAGTGGAACTATAGTTCCCAAACATTGTGAAGTGCTTATTTAAGTTGAACGAAGATATTTATGAAGTCCATTGGATGGACTTGTATAAATATTGATATGTGAAGTGAAGAAGTTAGAACTAATGAACAAATAAATTGTTGACAAGTATTTAGCTAAAGAAAGGAAGTATGAAGTATGTCATATGAACTTGGTGAATCATCATACAATATCTACCAGAAAAAAGTTCTTAAATGATCAATTAAAGGTTTCATAATAAATTCAATAGTTAGATGAAATGTGTAAAGTTCATCAAATAAATATGTATCTATATAAATTAACATGATAGAGGTTTATGAGTGACATTCATTGAAATAAATTTTCCATACAAGCTCATCGGATATAGTTTTATAAGGTTTCTGAATAGTTGAATTGGACAGAAGTCGCTAAGTGGCGTCATCAGATAAAGTGTCAAAAATAAATTAAGATGAGTATTAAAAATTCAAATGATAGAGTTCTATTAATTCATAAAATATAAGGAGAGGATTAGATATTTGAGGGTTCATGAGATGGAGAAAAAATAACAAACATCCAAGAACCCATCTAATAGAGGAAGTTACTTATGAAATTATACTTGATAGACTTTCTAGGGTTGATTGAATAGAGTCATTAGATAAATGAGAAATTAGAAAAACTCTTACAAAAGTCATAGGTCATAGAAATGGTTATAAAAACTAAGGTGTAAAGTGATCTCTAAGTATTTATTGGATATAGTTACTCGATGGGATCAAAGTAGAGGGAACATGACAAACATACAATATAGAGTATTACAAGATGAAGCAATATCAGATGGAAACGTGTCTATGAGGATTCTAAGGAATACCAGATGAAGTTTACCATGTGGAAGAGTTATTATGAAGTTTCACCGAACAAAAATTTCAAATAACTTCATGATATTTTACTGAATTTATCAATTGTGGTGATGCTAAGCTGTAAGTTAAATGTTTTTGATAATCATGAAGGAATATTGTGATTCTAGTGCGATTTTAGGAAAGTTGAAGAATATCATTGATGCTAAGATCTAAGGAAGTTTTCTATGAATATTGGTTGATTCCTATTTCTTAGAAAGTATTAAGGAGGTTAAATAAGGAAATAGATGAGTGGGAGATTCAAATTTGGAAGTAGGAAGTTCAAATTTGAGTGAGCTCATTTCCTTAAGTTTATGGAGAAACTATGCCTAGATAAAGGGGAGTTTATGCACAAAGAATATGTTATTTGTGTTATTGATTGAGTGTTTTTGCTCGTACTATTGGTTATATGAGTGATGTTGCGACTATGTGTAATTATAAATAATTATGGAACCATGAGGAAGTTCCATCAAAAAATATTGAGAGTAATTCTCATTTGGGTTGAAGTATTAGAATATGAGGTACCAGAAGTATTAGGGGGTTCCAAATTAAGAAAAAGAATTATTCAAATAAATCAAGAATAAGATGAAGAAAATAATAAGTGATTAGATCTATATGTACTGAATTTAGAAGAAGGTATCATATGGATCAAAAGATCTAGAAGAACATGCAGTGAATGATCAAGAATAAGATTCAGGGATTAGGAAAATAGTGTGATGAGAACACTGAATAGAGAAATAATATACCTAATGAATGAAGTGATATCTGATAAAGCTTTCATATCACTTGGTATCATTCAAAATGGGTGTAGAAGAGGGGATCAGATGAACTGTCCCCAAATGAACTTTAATTGGATGAAAAACATTAGATGGAAGGGCCAGATGAAAAAGTTTTGAATGAAGTAAGAAGAGAAGAAATATCAAATTTTAGTTTTATGCTATGAAAAATTAGGAGAGTTTCTGGATCACCATTGTACATGTAACATTGATAAAGGAATAGAATAACAACACAACATTATGACATCCAATATAAGTATCATATGGTGGAATAAGTTTTTAATTTTACAAAGTAATTGAAGAAGTTTTAGACTATCTATAGAGAGAATATAAATTACCAGTGAGGAGATGTAAGTTGGATGTGATAATAACCAGCCTAGGGATTCAAGATTATTGTCACCCCCTATTTAAGTGTAGGTAACCAAAACTAGGATAAATATCATTTTCTGTCCAAACCATTGTAAAAAAATATCTTATTATAGTGGAAAATTTATGTATTGGTCATCATCATATGTGGAAAGGACTAAATACTCTTATTGAGAAGTAAACCATAAAAAAATATCATGTGGAATCTTTTAATTTAATTCATATACTTGAATATGATAAGTAAAAGATAATATATAGCAACCCATGCTTGAAATATATGGATATTACATCACTTTAGATGAATATTTAGTACATTACAAAAATACATGCTGAGGACCATAATAGTTTAGTGTATTTAGAAACTTGGAAAAAAAATCTTCTATCATGGTGAAAGATCTTCAACATCTCCCATAAAGATCTCCACATTTAGTAATTCTACCTAAAATATTTCTTAATAACCCAGGGAAAGAAAACATAAGAAAGGTGTGAGATTAGATGCTCAATAATGGTAAATAAAGTCAATGCATAAGTAAAACATAAAAAAGGGTATAAAACTTGTGCATAACATTTACAAATCACACCATACATATTATAGATCATAATAAAGATTGGAAGTTCATAATACACAAATCATAAAGAAATAAATAACATAATCTAGGAAAGCATAACATATGAATAAAACATGGGATTTCGGAAAACACATAAGCATATAATATGATTTATATAGTAGCCAATACATTGCTTCCAAGACCATCTTAGTAGTATAGGTTCACTCCCCATACCATCTTGGTAGTCATGGTTCACTCCCATGGACATATTAGTAGCATGAGTTCACTTCTCATACCATCTTGGTAGTCATGGTTCACTCCCATGTCCATCTTACACTACAAAAAAAATAGTACATTAGAGGGGGTTATTTAGAGGGGGTTATGTACAACTACCTCTAAATTTATTTTCAGTAACATTAGAGGGGGATCTGTACAACCCCCTATACTCATCGAATTTAGAGGGGGTTATGAACCCCCTCTAAATTCATTTTCTATAAAATTTAGAGAGGGATTATGTAAAACCCTCATTACTCATAGAATTTTGAGGGGGTTATGAAGGCCCTTAATTTTTTAAATTAGAGGGGGTTTTGAACCACCTATAATTTTTTTGAACATTATTTTTTTTAATATCTAGTTGTATTTTATAGGGGGTTCAAAAACCACTCTAATATCTTAAATTAGAGGGGGTTCAAAAACCCATTTAATGTATTTAAATTAGAGGGGGTGAAAAACCTCTTCAAATGTCTTTAAATTAGAGGGGGTTCAAAACCCCCTATAATGTCATTAATTT
The DNA here is from genome assembly GCA_963277665.1 of Viscum album. Lineage (NCBI taxonomy): Eukaryota > Viridiplantae > Streptophyta > Magnoliopsida > Santalales > Viscaceae > Viscum > Viscum album. The sequence goes on along the minus strand of OY728143.1, from coordinate 929,757,935 downwards.
ATAAGGGGTTCAAAACCCCCTCTAATGTCTTTAATTTAGAGGGGGTTCAAAACCCCCTCTAATTTAAGAGATTAAATGGGTTTTGAACCCCCACTTAAAAAAAAAATAAACTTCCATAATATATATATATATATAATTAATTAAAACACAATATATAAATTTATTTAAATACATTATATGAACACATTATATAAAATATTTATATGACTGTATTTAATTTTATTTATATGTATACATAAATATAATTGTATTATATTTTATAAATTCATATATATTTATTTGTAGAAAATATATTTTATATAATATTAATTATTTATAATATAAAAGCATAAACATATTATAAAAAATATATACATAAATATAATTAATCTAAAAAATATATCATATAAAAACCCAAGCTTATAGTTTTCATAAATTATATAATAATAATAATAAATATATTTTTATCTAATAGGTTTATGCTTTTATATTATATATAATTAATATTATATGAAATAGAATTTATACAAATAAATTTATATTAATGTATATTTATTGAAATAATAATAAATATTAATGTACATAATAATAAATAAATGTATTTAAATACATTATATGAACATTTTTATAAATTGTATTTCATATAATATTATTTGTATATAATATAAAATTGTATTTCATATAATATTAAGTATATTTTTCTATAAATTGTATTTCATATAATATTGATTATATATAATATACATATTAATTATATATAATATAAAATTATATTTCATATAATATTGATTATATATAATATACATATTAGTTATATATAATAGAATATTAATTATATATAATATAATATTAATTGTATATAATATAATATTAAATGTATATAATATAATATTAATTATATATAATATAATATTAATTTTATATAATATAATATTAATTATATATAATATAATAGTAGTTACATATAATATTGATATTTTTATAAATTGTATTTCATATAATAATAATAATATATTAATTTTATATAATATTATACAGTTTATACAAATAAATATATTTATTAATATAAATAATAATAAATATATGCATTGAAAGATATTATATAAATATATTTTTAAAGACCTTATATAAATATATTGGGTATATACATATATATATATATATATATATTCTTTAAACAAATATATATATATATATAATAAATATGTATATAAGTATATAAATAATTTACATAAATATATAATATAAATGTATTTAATATAATATATATTTGATATAAATCATTAAATAAATGTATAGTATTTATAAAACTAGCATATAATTTTTACAGATTAAAAAATAGATTTTATAAGAATAATAATAATTAATAATATTATTGTTATCATGCATGCACACACACACATATAAGTACAATATATACATATATACTTGTGCAATATATTGTGGTGATATATAATATATAATATATAATATATATAATTTCATATACAAATAAATATGGTAAACAATATGTATATTATTATTTAAATGTACGTAAATATTTTATGCTGATAATATTTATTATATAAACTGTCAAATATATAGAGATACTATAATGTGTAATTTATATATTAAAAATTGCTTGCTATAGTGGTGTGCAGGATGAAATTGGGCAGAGTTATTGGTGCGGCCGTGCAGGTTCGATTCCTAGCATCTACCTTTTTCACTGGGCATGGGAATTTTAGAGGAGGTGGGTTGGGGTGCTATGCGGAGGCAGACTAGTCAATATGGGGAAGTGATGTGCGGAGGTGGGGAGAAGGGTGCTGGGAGGAGGGTGCAGTGCGCAAGGCACAAACCACAGGGGGATGGGATGGGGGCGCTGTGCGGAGGGAACCAAAGGGATGTGGCATGGTACTGGAGGCGAGAATTGGAGGGATGGGGGATTTAGAGGGGGAGAGTGAATCAGAGGGATGGGGGTGTGGTACTGGAGGCGAGAATTGGAGGGATGGGGGATTCGAAGGGAGAGTGAATCGGGGGGGAATGGGGGTCGTCATAAAATATAATTTTAAAAAAAGCGTTAGGGGTGGTTTTTACAACCGCCCCTAAACTTACCCCTTTATTAGAGGCGGTTTGAACCGCCCCTAAATCATTCCAACTAGGGGCGGTTGGAGAGGCGTTGGTGAGTTTATGTCAACATTAGAAGGGGTTTAAACCCCCTTTAATGTAACCGCCGCTAAAGTCACCTTGACTTTAGCAGTGCTTACTCAAAACCACCACAAAAGGAAGTAGGCGACCACATTAGCGGCGATTCCTCTCAACTGCCGCTAATGTCTTTAGAAGGGGTTATAACCCATTCTAATGTAAAAAATAACCCCCCCTAATGTGTCTATTTTTTGTAGTGTTATTAGCACGAGTTTACTCCTCATACTATCTTAGTAGTCATGGTTCACTCTCATATCCATCTTAGTAGTCAAGGTTCATTCCAAAGACCATCATAGTATATCTCATGAGATATAAATCTTTACCCAATACATTTTAGGGAGATATAGGTCCCACCCATCTCATAGTTAAATCATACATACACGTGCCACAAGATCATAAATAACCATATCATAACCCAGGAAATGAAATGGGTATTATAAACACATAATCATATCATAACCTATGGAAGGATATAGATTTCATAATCATTTCATTATAAGAATAACCCCTGAAAAGAAGCGGGTTTCAAAATCATATAACCCATGAAAGGGAAACATATTTCATAAACATATAACCTGTGAAAGAGAAACGGGTTTCATAAAGACTATGACATTAAGTATAACCCATTCATAGAAAGAATATGAATGGAACCTTTAGATCATTTCCTAGAAGTGAATGATTAACATCAATGTATACCATCTTAGATAGAAAATAATTTTGAAATATCTTTCAAAAACATTTCTTGAGGAAAATATCCTTTCTTATTTGAAAAGGGTTTTTAATACATAAAACCATTAGAAGATCATTTTATTAGAACATACCTTGAAAACATATAAATAATACTTTAAATCATTTTTAAAACCTATTTCCTTGAAAAATTATAAAATAAGATTCAAAATATTTTAAAAATCTTTTTATTTTAAAACACTTTGAAAACTTATAATGAATGCTTGAAAATGTTTTGAAAATATTTTTACATGAAAACATATGAAAGAAACGTAATTTTTTTTGAAAACCATTTATTTGAAAATAATTTGAAAAATTATAAAGAAATCATGAAATTTTTTTGAAAAACTTTTTACTTTAAAACATATGAAAGAAGCTTGAAAATGTTTTTAAAACCATTTCTTTGAAAATACTTTGAAAACTTATAAATAAAGCTTAAAAATGTTTTGAAAACCATTTATTTGAAAATAATTTTAAAAATTATAAATAAATATTTTAAAACCATAAAACAATTTTAAAATCCTTTTTCCTTGAAAATTATCTTCCAAGATCATTTTAAAACATGGTTTTAAAATAAAACAGATTTCCAACCTAAGAGATAGATACGATCATATTTTTCTTAAAAACATTTTCTTAATTATCTTAAGTACCAAAGAGTGGAAAATGGTTATATATGAATAAGTCATTATAAACTAGAGAATAATAAAATTCATGAATTTTCTTGATATATTAATCATAACATTTCATCAAAGGAAGCATAAACATAAACAATCTTGAAAAGCGATAAGATTGTCTCAATAAACTCTTATAACTTGGTAACCTGGGACCATACCCTCCAGGTACGAAAAATAAATTTCATGAAGCTTAAAATATCAGGAAAATAAGGAAATTTCTAATATAAAAAGTAAAATTAAAGCATATATAGCTCTAAAGATAATTTAGGTGCATAACAAAGCATGAGTCTCAAAGAAGGAAAATTGAGACAAAAACTATTTCACTGATTTCAGTAACTTTTAAACTTATAACCCATGAAATAAATATCATAAAATGGATATGTGAATACCAATAAATTTAAGTATAATATACATGGAATACAATCATGGACAGTACATGCACCACACAAAAGGAATGTGTGGAGAACATAACATGTATCTCACAGAAATAAAAAGTGAGATGAAATCCCCTTACCTTGTGTCTTGACTCTCATCGTACTCATTAAAACCTCATATATAATAAAAATAAATTTATTATAAATATTTTACAGAACCATATTATTATATAAAATACCATATATTGATTTATTATTACTTTATATTACCCACTTGTTAGCAATTTCATGTTAAGATTATGCTTCGAGTAATATTTTCTTTGTTTTTCGCTTGTGTCTTAATTTGTTATATCTTTGGTCCTTATACTTATATCATAATTATATAATGTAAACCATGATATAAATATTATTTATAAGCATTATATATATATTATAATGATCTATATAATTTATAAGTATGAAATGGAGTACACCATTCATAAAGACGATAATCCGTACATACACATGAACGCTGTTTCCATTTTTATTGTCATATTGAAGGTAAATGACATATGTATATATATATATATATCATTATTCCATTAGAATTATTATATCATATATATCATATATTTTCACTAAACACATATTTAATACATTCCATGTAGTGTGTGAATGAATCACACTGCTTTGGGGGGTGGTAGTCTACACTTCCTCAAACGAAATTATCATATTAACATCAAATGGAAAGTAAAAATATATATGTGTTGTAAAAATAATACATAAAATTAAAGAAATAATAAATATAATATATGAAATATATAAATAGAGTTTCCATCATAATTTCCACCCTGATATGTGGTAAGGTAAAAATGAACGATCATCGTTTAGTGAGGCGATAGTTTTCCATACACTTAAACAATATGTTCGTTACCCATTAGATGGAGGTTTGTGTAAGTGTAGGTTTAAACCTTAGAATAAAAAATAATATTATATTGAATATAATGATTCTATTATAAAATAATGGAAAAAATAAAGTGTAGGTAGTGGAGAAAGAATAAAAAAATAAAGGATCTTAATAGAAGACGTTACCTCTTAATCAGACAACTCCTTTTAGTTTGTGCCAAAAGGATTCCTTAGATTACTTTCAGCCCAAAGGGAGGACTAAATGAGTAAATAAGGGTTTTTAGAAGTTTATATTTCATATTTTGGATGAACTTAAGAGTTTTGATATGTGTGAGGAAGTGGGAGAGGTGGTAGCCTTTTATAGGGAGGAAAAAGGACTCGGAATTTTTGAAAACAAGTTAGGTGTACACATGTTCTTACCTAAAAAAAGTCATAAAAATCCAAAATAAATCAATAATAGAAGGTTTATTGAATAAATATGTCCATAATATGGTTTTTGGAAAAGTTTATAGGTTATTTGGCCCCTAAGATTAAGGTTAAGTCCCTAAGTAAGCTTAATTTGACCTTAATTGTTATGATTAATTTTAATCACTTTTACTCATCTTTTTGGTAATAAATTAATTTGATATTATTAGAATATAAATATTATAATTATTAAAAAAAATATTTATATTTTTTTAAATTTAATTCACATAAGTGGAAAAATTAATATTAATGCCAGTCCTGCAGACGAGAAATTACGGGTTTTTAAAGTAGAAAGAAGTTCAAAAGTTTATTAAGTTTTATATTGAATTTTAAAGTAAAATTGATTATAATGACCTAAATTTTATTAATATATGTATAATTTATTTAATTTTACCTTAAAAAAATTAAAATATAATTTAACATTAATAATTATTTAAACAAAAAGGCAGTTTTTAACAAAAAACAATATTTTTCGCTATTCATCAAAAAATGAAGTTTCTCAGAAAAATACCAAAAATTAACCATAAGATAATTTCAGAATTATAAATTAAAAAATAAAGTTTATTTTATCAAATGAAATTTATAGTTTTTTATAAAATTAATTTTATTGTTTTTCATAGAAGGACATGAAGTGTAGTTCATAGTATTTTTAAACATATAAGGAATTTACCAAAAATTATATCTTTTATTATAAATATGTTTTATTTATATAAAAAATTATAAAAAATATTTAAAAAGTATTTATTAATATTCATATCACTAATTTTAATATCCAGGTTATAATTATATAATTTTTAAAAATTATAATAAAATGATGCTTCGTAGAAACTTGGTGTTGCATGTAACGTACACCAAGTCGGTATTGCATGTAGTGCAAGCCAAGTTAGTTATGTGTGAAAGGAATGGTTTAATTATTGTTTTAATATATATATATATATAAAGAAATATTTCTATTTTCCTTTGAAAATGAAAATTTTCAGAAAGATAAATTAATTAAAAAATAATAATAATAATAATTCATAAAATCCCAGGATGTTACATTCTACCCCCCTTAAAATGAATTTCTCCCTCGAAATTCATCTGGGTTATCAAATGTTTAGTAATTTAAAGTTTCATTAATAGAAACCCACATCTTAAAAATGAATACTAAAACTTACCTTAAAATGGAAAGTTGGGACCATAATGATTACCCAAAGTAATATATAATTGGGTTTCCACATAGGAGAACATATGTTATGAGTGAAGATTGGATATAGAGTAAAAATGTAAATATTTATAGGGAGTGATTGAGTTCATCAAAAAAAAAGTGAATTATCAAAGAAAATTTTAGGGCCTCAAATTCATAAACATGTGATGATTTATAAGGCCACTAGTTCCACAAAAATTAAGGTATTAGGATAACTCAATTTCTTTTGATCGTTATCCTAACGTTGAGTAATTATTTTATTGACCAATAATATAAGGAAATATAATTGCTTGATATATTTATATAAATGAAATTTCATTCTTTAGTTGAATTTTTATCAATTTATAATTCATCCATTACTTCATGTAATGGATTTCCATAAATTAACATTGATGTCTGAAGTATTAAAATACAATTTTAGCAGATATTAAGGCCCATAAAAGAATAAAAATCATAACTATTTATATATAAATATTCTTCAAAAAACAACATGATTATTAAATTAATATCTAAACATAAAAATTAACACTATTGTTTCATCATAAATAATTATTCATTAAAAATAATTATACCTTAACCATGACATCGTGTAGGCTAGTGGTAGGTGTGAAACTCTTATCTTCCTTCAGTCATGAGTTCAAGACCCGCGAACTTACTGGAGTTTATTGGTTGTCATCCGAAATACATTATGTTCTTTTCTAAAACCACACTAATATAATTTCCAAAATATGATGGACATCCTTGAAATAAGTTTAATCACTAAATATACTTTTAACCGTGGTTTTCAATAAAAAATCAGTGCGTAAATACTTTCTCTAAAGTTTAAATTAAACTTTTCACGAATGGTTAACCTTGTAACCCCTATGAAAGATGAAAATAAAAAACATTAAAATCAATTTCATGAAATCATCTTAACATTAATTCCCCATATATCAAAAAGTAGCTCTTGGTTGTCACATTCCAAGCATATTAATACCCTCATGGTAAATTCTCTTAGAACATGGTAACAACCTAAATTACCATAAATCCTTTTGGAAAAAATGAATGTTTCCTTATTCCATATATTATTGGATATATTAAATAAATACAAGAAGTTGTAAACTTAATCCATGATATCATGAACTACTTGTTAACATGTCCTTAATTTGTTCTAAGGTAATCAGTACCATCTAATTTACTTATTCATATCCCACATATATTTATCCAAACAACAATATCTTACCATAAGGAACATATTAAGGGTTAAATTTCCCTTAATCATATGTTTTATATGGACATAAACTTTCCATTAAATCACTTTTCTATTCCATCAGATCCATTCAATATATTCTTTTAAATCTGTAGCGAAAAACATAAACTGAATAATCCTTAAATATTTCACCTTTCATATAACATACTTCTTGAACCCAAATACATATAATATTTTATTATACCACTTCATCCTTATTCCATTATCAAGGATACCTCATCCTATTACACAATACCTATTTCCTTTCACATTTTATTTTTAGTCTCTTCATCATCAATATTGTAACCATTATAAGTACCACATTACTGATCCTCTTTAGGAGCTTTTCTCTTGGGACATTGAGTTGTATAATGTCTGTTTACTCCACACTTAAAATAATTAACCTTCATTTATGTATTAGGGAGTCCAACATTATCATCCATTTAATTAATATAACTCTTCATTTTCCCCTTATAGTCACTTTCTTTATGTCTTTATTTTCCACAGTCAATACATCTTCTTTGTAATGACCCGCCAATTCTCATTGGCTTGAGAGTACAATGAGTCATTACTAGGCCTTAAGAGACATCCCCAAGACACCAAAGGATGGAAATAAATGCCTAAGGGTTTCAAATAAATGTGGGAAAAGATTTAACATTTAATAAATAAACCAATAAACCAACCAACCATAACCAAACATTCACTATATGATGCATGAATGAATGAAAGACAACTCAACAACTTCATGTATCTCAAAACCACAACAAAGTAAGAAACAAAAGAAGAATAACCAAGTATCGAAGTACACATTAGATAAACTAATAAAGACTCTACAAATACCTCAATAATCCATGATCCACAATCTACAAGCTCTAAAATCTCCAAACATCCCAAACATCACGAGGTAGTGCTAAACACGTGTGAAACATTACCTTTTCCCTTATCCCGGAAGAAAACATCTGCAAAAGCACCAAAGTTCCAAAGCATAAGTGATTATAAAACTCAGTAGGTTTTACCCAATGAATTCTCTACTCATTCCACTAGGATAGAATATTTATCAACAATTATATAAAATAGTTTATATAAAACAATTTTTCAAAAATAGTTTATAACTAAATATAAACAAGTTTCCAAAACCATTCATTACCAAAAGCATACAAGTGCAATTGAAACCAATTTTCCTTGAAAGATATTTTTCCAGAAAAATAACTAAGCAAGCTTTAAAATCATTTCACAATATCCATTTCTTGGCATACCCAACCGTTACACAATCCCATGCAACCAACCATGCATGCTATGTTATGACAGTTCCATGCTCATGAGCGGTTTCTTGTCGATCTACCAAGTCGTCACAAGGTAATTGTTTCCCATGTGACATTAACCATTTGGAATCGATCACAAGGTCATATTGAAACCAAGACCCATATATAAAATATTAAATTTATATCCCGTGTTCCATTTAATCTTTGGCACTGAGCACAAGGTCATATTTCAACCAAGCCCCAGAAATTCAATATGAACTCACACACCAATATGCCAAATGATCATGCTAAAACACCTTTTAAATAAAAACCATTATTATTGAAAAACAAATTTTCATCAAAACATTTAAAAATTCCATCATATCAATAATTTAAAAGCATCAATTTAAATTAAAGAGGCTAAATCACCTTGCACAACAATTCACCAAGATTTCACAATTTCACTAAAACCATAAATCATCAATAAAGAAGATTTATTACATGCTTTTCAAAATAAATCCCATTAAAATAAACCAATTTGAAACTAAAACAATCAATTTTATCAAGAGGATATGAGATTGAATCCACCTACCTTGAAGGTTTTGACGAAACTCGACAACAGACGAAGAACGCACAAGAAGACAGGTCGATTCTCCAAGAACGACCTTAGTTCTCTTATCCGAGCAAGATCATGACTCAAAATTGAATTAATTGGAATAAAAAAATGTAGATATACCTGATATAGGTTCATATATGAGAAATAATGGAGATATGAGAAGTAGATATAAGCATACTAAGAAAATGTGACAAATCAGAAAAGAATGGTGACATACCTCAAGAATCGGATCAGGATTCCAAGAAAGTAGCTTAGATATATTCCTCTATCATGAAAAACACCATATTTAGGATTAATTGACGTTAAAAAACTTATATCTACCCACATTATGTGTATATCTAAGAAAACAAGAAGGAGAGAAGGAGGAGTTTGCAGAAAATGGAAAAGAACCAAGAAGATCGACACTTACCCCAAGAATCGGGCTTGAAATCACTAAGGGAGGGCTATAGGTTGGCTCTAAATCATGTGGAGAGGGTTCTACAGAGTTCTAGAGAAAGTAATATTGAAATAGGGACGTTTTGAAGCCAAAACTAAATATATAGAGAAAAAATGAGTAAGCTCCAAGAAAATAGGATCTAGATTTGACCTCTGCGTAAGGTTTGACAACACGGTTTGGGCCAACCATGTATGGATCGTGCGAACTTACTTTTGGTACCAACACTCCTTATAAAACCCCCAAACTCTTACATCCTTCACCTTTACCCTTTTTATGGAAACACATTTTTTTATGGAAACATCCCACTTTATGGAAACACCCCACTTTATGGAAACAACCCACTTTATGGAAACACCCCACTTTATGGAAACAAACCAATTTTTGGAAACAACCCAAATTATGGAAACACCCAAATTTATGGAAACTCTCTATATTATGGAAACTCTCTATTTTATGGAAACTATCTATTTTATTAAAACTCTCTATTTTATGGAAACTCTCTGTTTTATGGAAACCCAATCAAAGTAACACCATTTAAAAAAACATGAGGAAAGGGGATATGTACCCGAAACTGAGGGTACTACATTCTCCCCACCATTGGTCTTTCAATCCTTGGAAAGTAGAAAACCCTATCTGGCTAAAAAAAGTTCCTGACACAACTTTTTCATTTCCTTCTCACGTTCCCAAGTCTCTTCCTAAATCTGACCATGTTTCCATAAAACCTTCACTAGGCCGATGCTTTTCCCACTCAATACTTTCTCTTATCTATCCATGATCTGCACTGGGATATATACCAATGATGCATCCGGTTCTAGTTCAATGTGATCCCATCTGATCACATGGTCAGGATCAGGGTGATACTTTTTCAACTGGGATACATGGAACACATTATGCACCGAACTAAATCGTGGTGGTAATGCCAACCGATATTCCACCTCTCCAACCCACTATAATATCTCAAAAGGGCCAATGTATCTAGGAGATAACTTTCCATACTTCCCGAAACGATGATGTACAATCCTTGGAGAGATCCTCAAGAAGACATGATCACCCACAGTGAATGACAACGGTCTTCGACAGCGATCTGCATAATATTTCTGACAACTCTGAGCCATCTCCATCCTCTTTCTAATCAAATGGATATTCTCCGTTGTTTCTTGGACAAGTCTTGTAATGACTAGTGAATTTTTTCCAATTTCCACTTAACATAGTGGAGAACGACAAAGATTCCTATACAATGCTTCAAACGGAGCCATGTGTATCGAGTCTTGATAGATGTTATTGTATGAGAACTCCACTAAGGGTATATGATCCTCCCATTAGCCACAAAAATGCATTACAAAATCTCACAAAATGTCATCAAATGTTTGTATCACCTGATCAGATTTCCCATCTGTCGGAGGATGATACGCTGTGCTCATACTCAACTGAGTCTCATGGGATTGCTGTAAGGATTTCCAGAAATGAGACGTGAACCTCAGATCTCTATTTAAGAATATTGACACCGGTACACCATACCTCTTTACCACTTCTCGGATATAAATTTTTGAAAGATCCTCCACCGTATGAGTTTCAAGAAGAGGGATGAAATGGGCTAACTTGTTTAGACGATCCACTATCACCCAAATGGGATCGTGTTTCTGAACCGTTCTTGGAAGACCTGGAACAAAATTCATTGCTATCTAATCCCATTTCCAAACTAGGATGGAAAAATATTGTAACATACCAGCTGGTTTATAATACTCTACTTTAACATACTAACAAGTTAAGCACCGCGAGACGTACTCGGCCACCTTCCTTTTCATGCCGCTCCACTAAAACTACGCCTTTAACACCTTATACATCTTCTGTGTAACTGGATGTACAACCTATATAGAATGGTGGTAAGCATGAAGGAGTTGTTCCTAACAAACCATAGGTAGAACCATCTGATCTCTGAAACAAAAAACTGAACCCCCATCAAGTTTCCTGCCCTCAATGGTCTCCCCACCATTGAGTTTTGAGCTTACAACCAGACATTCTATATCAGATGTTTGTTCCTATTTGATTATTTTTACTAAATCAGAAACAAGCATAGTTGAAAATAAAATTGCAACATCACCTCGGTCTTCACATTCCACATGAATGTCAGCTAAGACCGACATCAACTACTATTCATCTGAATCTTTTTTCTCTAACTGAGCATATGAATTTCTACTCAATACATCCACCACCAAATTTTTTTCCCTGGTGTGTACATCAAGTCAAATTCAAACATTTTAAGATACTCCATCCATCTCCTTTTCCTCAGATTCAAATCTCACTATGAGAAAATGTGTTTCACGCTTTTGTGATCCATAAATGTAGTAAGTTTAACACCAAAGAAATAATGTCTCTATGTTTTCAAATCATGGATGACTGCAGCTAACTCCAAATCATTTTTCGGGTAATTCTTCTCATTCACCCTAAACTACCTTGAACCATAAGCAACCATATGATCTCTTTTCATGAGAACACATCCCAACCTTGATCCTAAAGCATCAAAATACACCACATACCCCTATACTGATTCTAGAAAGATCAAGATAGGTGCTGATGTAAGCCAAAATTTCAGTTCCTGGAAAGACTTCTGACATTCCTCTACCCATTGGAATGAAGAATTATTCTTTTTCAGAGCTGTCATTGGTTAAGATAGTTGTGAGAAATCACGTACAAATGATGATCTCTCAAGATTTTTAACACTGTTTCTAGGTGCACCTCATGGTCAAACCTTGTCTTTGAATAGACCAAAATGTCATCCACAAACACCACAACAAAATAATCTAGATATTTTTGAAATATACAATTAATTAATTCCATGAAGACTGCTAGTGCATTCGTTAGACCAAAAGTAATGACTACATATTCATAGTGTCTATATCTACTTTTAAAAGATGTGTTTGGAATATCCTCTTTCTGAACTATCAATTGGTGATATACTGATCACAATTCAATCTTGGATAACCATTAAGCTCCCCTTAATTGATAGAACAAATCATCAATGTGTGGAAATGGATATCTGTTCTTTATCGTAACTTGGTTAGGATTACAATAATAAACACACAACCGAAGAGTTCCATATGCCTTATTCACGAACAAAACTGGTGTTGACCACAGATACATACTTGGTTGAATAAAACCCTTGATTTACAGATCCTCTAACTACACTTTCAATTCCTATAACTCTATTGGTGACATTCTATAAGATGGGAGGGAAATAAGACTGGTCCCTGGAAGGAGATCAATCGTAAACTCCACTTCCCTTAGAGGTGGTAACCCTAAGAAGTTCTTGGGAAAGACATCTGGAAATTGATCCACAACAGCTGGAAAAATACTTTCCTAGATCTCTTCCATTGATTACAAAAGTCAATGATTATAACTGGTAAGAGATCATTACCACCATTGGTGCCAACAAGCTATTTGCACCCTTCTTTACAATCCTCTCTCCTCTAAAGAGATGCTCGATGCCGTCCTCAGTCATGAAACTAACCGTTCTAATATAATAGTCGATTTGAGCCTTGAATGTTGTCAGCCAATCCATACCCATGATTACATCATAGGAATCCATATCCAACATTGAGAAGTCCCATTTTAGATCAGCTCCATCAACAGTTATAGCACATGCTCTACACACAAAGGCTTGAAATTATATTTCATCGAGAGGAGTTTACAGTTTCAAAAAAGAAGGCATAATTTCCAGTTTTAAACATAGAAAGTCAACAACACAAGAATCAATGAAGGAATGTGATGCACCAGTATCAAACAACACTTTTACAAAAGTATAATTCAAAAGAATCATACCTCTAACTGTAGATGGTCCAGCCTGATCATCGATAATCATCTGCTCAGCTCCATACAATTTCTTCTTTGCTAAACTTTTCTCCTTGTTTCCTTGCTAATGTTTCCCTAGTTGAGGAGTCATGGTATTTCTAGAATCACCATGGATAGCTCTACTCTACTGACATGACTGATTCTGCTGTCCTCGTCTAGTTGAAGCATATGATGCTTACGACACCTGAGAAGTGTATCGAGTACCTGACCTTGGAGCACTGCGATGATAGCGTTGAATATGTCCCATATTGTTGCAATTTTGAAATGATCTAGGTTGTTCCATACAATCTCACTTTATGTGGTCAAGAGAACCACATTGAAAACAACCTGCTTTGCTCTGGGGTCATGGATGAAGGTTTACTGATCTATCAATCTAGTTCTGATTTCCACTTGCACCTTGGAAACAAGTTTCCCTTTTCCGCTTGTTCCCAGCGGTTGTGTTCCCACCTTTTCCTATAGGTATCATCATGCATCCTCCCATAGATCCTAAGATATCACGTTCATCCATAGTCACTTTGTTCACCATATCTGTATAATCTGTAATAAAATTACTTTAATATTTGATCTAATTTCTTATTGTAGCCCTGATTTGAAGATGCATGCATTCAAAGAGGCACTTGCTGAAACTTTTGGTTCAAAGCGCACTAAGTTCATGAACTTAGCCACATACTCTATGAAATAGAGACTCTATTATTTAAGGCTGAAGAAGTATTTTGTTTTTTAGATCTTGAATGTTTGAGGATAGAATTTTTTGTTGAACAATTCCTCAAAATCCTCCCATGTAAGGACTTCATCCAATTTAGCCTACATCGCTAAATCCCACTATTGAAGTGCAAGATCCTCAAGCATATATGTCTCAAGTTTGACCTTTATCTCTATCAGTGTGCCGATGAAGTTGAAGATACGATTCATCCTCTATAACCACACCTCCACCTTCTTGGGTTCAGAATCACCCCATAAATTAGGTGGATTTTGCTTCATGAAATGGATGGTATGATCCGCATGATGTAGCTTATTCCTCTGGTTTCCTATGTGCACAACTTGAAAATATTAGACAATATTCTGAACTAGCTCATGGTTCACACGTGGTTCAGGTGCAACCTCATTATCTATAGCTTCTTCGGGTTGGCTTTGACGACACATACTAGGTGCCATTTTCTAAACTAACAAAAAACTCTGTTAATCTCACTCTCTAGAAACTATTGGATTAGAATTTTAAATTCTATCACATCAATTATCATAACATTTATTTCCAAAAAAACCTTTTTCCCATGTTCAACCATTTTTGAAAACACATCACATGATTTTAAAAATTAAACCATTTTCAAAATACGATAATCATTCACTTTTTCAAAATCTTTCAATTGAAAACCAATTCCATACTTTTTCAAAAATTAACACTTTTTTTTACAACATGAATTATTCCTCGAAATGATGTATGCACTCATAGTGGGAAGTCATTCCTCTAAAATGCATGTCATTCTCATATCATTAGATAAACCCATGACAATGAGATTTAAAAATCCTAGAAGTGTCTCCAAAAACTTATTTACCCAACTCCCTGGTAACTTGAAGTTCAGCATAAAAAGGTTAGCTACGTCCTTTTATGATATAAATTTCAAGTTCCGACAATCATAATCCTTTATAAGATTCCCACCCAAGTAATAGACAAGAAGGGATTTCATCTCCAAAACTAGGAACATCGATGACTACTTGTTAGGAAAGGACTGAACAATATGATACCATTTGTAATGAATCACCAATTCCCATTGGCTTGAGAGTAAAACGAGTCATTACTAGGACTAAAGAGACATCCCCAAGATGCCAAAGGCTGGAAATAAATGCCGAAGGGTTTAAAATACATGTGTGGGATAATTTACCCTTTACGAAATAGACCAATAAACCAACCAACCATAACAAAAAATTCACTATATGATGCATGAATGAATGAAATAAAACTCAATAACTTCATGTATCTTAAAACCACATCAAAGTAAGCAATAATAGAAGAATAACCAAGTATCAAAGTAAATAGAGGATAAACTACACAAGACTCTATAAAGACCTCAAGACTCCATGATCTACAAGCTCCAAGCTCCACAATCTCCAAAAAGACCAAACATCACAAGGTAGTGCTAAACACGTGTGAAACATTACCTTTTCCCTTATCTCAGAAGATATCATCTGCAAAAGCACCAAAGTGCCAAAGCAGGGGTGAGTATAAAACTTAGTAGGTTTTCCCTAATGACCTCCCTACTAATTCCACCAAGATAGAAGAGTTAGCAACAATTATATAAAATAGTTTATATAATTTTTTTTCTAAAAAACAGTTTATAACTAAATATAAACAAGTTTCCAAAACCATTCATTACCAAAAGCATACAAGTGCAATTGAAACCAATTTTCCCAGCAAGATATTTTTCTAGAAAAATAGCTAAACAAGATTTAAAATAATTTCAAAACATCCCTTTCTTGGCATACCTAATGATTCCACAATCCCATGCAACTAACCATGCATGCTATGTTATGACAGTTCCATACTCATGAGCAGTTTCTCGTCGATCTACCATGTCGTCACAATGTAATTGTTTCCCATGTGCCATTAACCCTTTAGCACTGAGCACACGAATATATTTCAACCAATACCTATATATGTAACATGAAATTTATATCCCTTGTTCCATTTAAACTTTGGAACTGAGCACAAGGTCATATTTTAACCAATCCCCAGAAATGTAATATGAACTCACACACCAATATGCCCAACAATCATGCCAAAACACATTTTCAATAAAAACAACATTTTTATTGATTTTTTTTTCATAAAACCATTTAAAAATTCTAGAAAATAAATAATTTAAAATCATTATTTTAAATTCAAGAGGCTAAATCACATTGCACAACAATTCACCAAGATTTCACAATTTCATTAAAACCATAAATCGTCACTAAAGAAAATTTATTCCATGCTTTTAAAAATCAATACCATTAAAATAAACCAATTTGAAACTAATAAAATCAATTATATCAAGAGGATATGAGAGTGAAGCCACCTACCTTGAAGGTTTTGATGAAACTCGACAACAGATAAAGAACGCACAAGAAGATGGGTCGATTCTCCAAGAACGAACTTAGTTATCTTATACTAGCAAGATCATGAATCAAAATTGAATTAATTGGTATAAAAAAATGTATATAAACACACTATATGTTCATATCTGATAAATAATGGAGATCAGAGAAGTAGATCTAAGCATATCTAAGAAAACACGACAAATTAGGAAAGAATGGTGATATACCTTAAGAATCGGATCAAGATTCCAAGAAAGAATTGTAGATATATTCCTATATCATGAACAACACCATATTTAGCCCTAATTGATGTTAAAAAACTTTTATCTACCCAAATGAGGTGTATATCTAATAAAATGAGAAGGAGATAAGGAGGGGTTTGCAAAAAACGAAAAAGAACCAAGAAGATCGGCACTTACCCCAATAATCAGGCTTGAAATCTCCAAGGGAAGGCTCTAGGTTGCCTCCAACTCGTGTGGGGAGGGTTATCCAGCCTTATATGGATAATAATATCGAAATAAAGGAATTTTTAAGGCAAAAAAAATATATAGAGAAAAAACAAGTAAGCTTCTTGAAAATAGGATCTAAATTTGACCTCTACACAAGGTTTGACCACATGGTTTGGGCCAACCATGTATGGATCACGCAACCTTCCTTTTGGTCCCAACACTCATTATAAAACCCCCAAAATCTCCCATACTTAACCTTTACACTTTTTATGGAAACATATTTTTTATGGAAACATCCCATTTATGGAAACAACCTACTTTATGGAAACACCCCACTTTATGGAAACAACCCACTTTATGGAAACAACCCACTTTATGGAAACACCAAACTTTATGGAAACTCTATATATTATGTAAACTCTATATTTTATGGAAAATATCTATTTTATTGAAACAAAATCAAAGATACACCATTTAAAAAAAACATGAGGAATGGGGTTATGTACCCAAAACTGGGGGTACTACATTCTTGTTCCTTTAATACATACACTTAAGTGATTCCTTACAAATTCTCAATAGAAAGGAAAATAAATATTCTTTCCTCCATGGTCTTAATTACCTGAACTCCCAGTGAACTACTTTCTCTTCTTTGGTGATTCTGAGAGTTGGTTAAGGTAAACATTGTTAATCATGTTCTATGAAAATTGATTAGGAATGATCACAAAATATTTCACTCTAGTGATCATCCCACTTGACTACTCATCAGTAAATCATCCATCACATTCAACCTTAATCCAGTTCCTTCTGGTTCCCACCATTGACTAAAACTATAAGCACAATGTGAGTATTAATTATCAAAGAAGAAAACCACATAGTCATGAAAATATTTACTAATAGGATGTCTAAATCATGACACCTTCCTTAGTGTATGAAACCCTAGGTTC
This sequence comes from Viscum album, assembly GCA_963277665.1. NCBI lineage: Eukaryota > Viridiplantae > Streptophyta > Magnoliopsida > Santalales > Viscaceae > Viscum > Viscum album. The sequence continues at coordinate 929,739,630 of OY728143.1, read as the reverse complement.
ATCCTAGGTTATTCATAGACAACTTATATTTAAACCCTTCATGATGTTTCACTTCCAACACCATGTTAGCAGTATGATTTCACTCCCCATACCATATTATTAGTCAAGTTTCACTCCCATGGCCATCTTATTAGTATAAGTTCACTCCTCATACCATATTGGTAGTCATGGTTCACTCCCATGACCATATTAGTAGCATGAGTTCACTCCTCATACCATATTAGTAGCCATGGTTCTCTCCCATGGACATCTTTGTAGTCAAGGTTCATTCCCAAGACCATATTAGTCTATTTCATGAGATATAAATCTTTACCCAATGCATTGGAGGGAGATATAGGTCCCACTAATCTCAAAGTGAAATCATACATACATGTGACACAAGATCATAAATAATCATATCATAACCCATGAAATGAAATGGGTATTATAAATAAGTAATCATATCATAACCTATGTAAATAGATAGGTTTCATAATCATTTCATCATAAGAATAACCCATGAAAAGAAGTGGGTTTCAAAATCATATAACCTATGAAAGGGAAATAGATTTCATAAACATATAACTTGTGAAAGAAAAACGAGTTTCATAAAGACCATGACATTAAGCATAAACCATTCATAGAAAGAATATGAATGGAACCTTTATATCATTTCCTAGAAGGGAATGAGTAACATCAACAAATGTCATATTATTTGGAAAATAATTTTGAAATATATATCAAAAATGTTTCTTGAGAAAAATATCCTTTATTATTTGAAAAAGTATTTTTAATACATAAAAAAATTTGAAAATAATTTTCTTAGAAAATACCTTGAAAACATTTAAGGATGACTTGAAATAATTTTAAAAACCATTTTCTTTAAAAACTTATAAAATAATCTTCAAAATATTTTAAAAACCTTCTTATTTTAAAACACCTTGAAAACTTATAAATAAATCTTGAAAATGTTTTGAAAACCTTTTTACTTGAAAACATATGAAAAAAGTTTGAAAATGTTTTGAAAACAATTTATTTTGAAAATAATTTGAAAAATTATGAATAAATCATAATTTTTTAAAAACTTTTTACTTGAAAACATATGAAATAATCTTTAATTTTTTTAAAAAATATTTATTTGAAAATAATTTGAAAACTTATAAATAAATATTGAAAATGTTTTTAAAACCATTTCTTTAAAAATACATATGAAAACTTGTAATGAAATATTTTAAAACCATAAAACATTTTTACAATCCTTTTTCCTTAAAAATTATCTTCAAATATCATTTGAAAACTTTTTTGAAAACATTTTTTAAAACATGGTTTTGAAATAAAATAGATTTCTGACCGAAGAGAGAGATACAATCGGATTTTTCTTAAAGATTTTTCTTAATTATATTAAGTAAAAAAGAGTAAAAAGTGGTAATAATATATTAATAAATCATCAATAACCATATTATAGGAAAATTCATGAATTTTCTTGTGAGATAGATCATAACATTTCATCAAATGAATCATAAACATAAACAATCTTGAAAAATGATAAGATTGTCTCAATAAATTCTTATAACTTGGTAACTTTGAACCATACTATCCAGGTGAGAATTTTTTTTAATGAAGCTTAAAATATAATTACAAGAATTAAATTCATTATATAACATTTAAAATGTAATTATATACAACTCTAAAGATAATTTAGGTGCATAACAAAGCATGAGTCTCAAAGAAGGAAAATTGAGACAAAACTATTTCACTGTTTGGGTAACTTTTAAACTTACACTCCATGAAATAAATATCATAAAATGGATATGTGAATAACCATAAATTTAATTATAATATACATGTAATACAATCATGGTCAGTATATACACCACACAAAAGGAAAGAGTGGCAAACATAGCTTGTATTTCATGGAAATAAAAAGTGAGATGAAATCCCCTTACCTTGTGTCTTGACTCTCATAGTACTCATTCAAGCCTCATGTATAATAAATATAAATTTATTATAAATATTTTAAAGAAACTTATTATTATATTTAATACCATATATGTAATTATTAGGTCTTTATATTACCCACTTGTTAGCAATTTCATGTTAAGGTTATGCTTCGGGTAATATTCACTTTGTTTCTCGCTTGTGTCTTAATTTGTTATATCTTTGGTACTTATAATTATATAATGATTCCATAATTTAAAACATGATATAAATATTATTTAAATTCATTATATATGTATTATAATTATCTATATAATATATAAGTATGAAATGGATTGCACCGTGCATGGAGACGGTAAGCCGTACGTATGCATGAATGCTGTTTCCATTTTTATTATCGTATTGAAGGTAAATAATATATATATATATATCATTATTACATTGGAATTATTATATAATATATATCATATATTTTCACTAAAACCATCCTTAATAAATTCCATGTAGTGTGTGAACAAATCAAATTGCTCTGAGGGGGCGGTAGTCTACACTTCCTCAAACGAAATTATCGTATTAACATCAAATGGAAATTAAAAAAGATATGTGTTGTAAAAATAATACAAAAAATTAAAAACATAATAAATATAATATATGAAATATATAAAAATATTTTCCATCATAATTCTCACCATGATAGGTGGTAAGGAAAAATGAACGATCATTGTTTAGTGAGGTGGTAGTTCAACGTACACGCAAACAGTACGTTCGTTACCCATTAGATGGTGGCGTGTGTAAGTGTAGGTAAAAAACATAGTATAAAAAAATCCTATTATATTTAATATAATGGTTATTTTATACAATAATGGAAAACATAAAGTGGAGGTGGTGGAGAAAGAAAATAAAAGAAAGGAGCTTGATAGAAAACGTTACCTCTTATTCAGGTAACTCCTTTTGGTTTGTGCCAAAAGGATTCTTTGGACTGATTTTTGCCCAAAGGGAAACTTAAAGGAGAAAATGAGAGATGTTTATAAGTGTATTGGGAAGATATTTAATGAACTTAATAGTTTTTATATGCATTATAAAGTGGGAGATGTGGTTTCCTTTTATAGGGAAGGAAAAGGACTCACTTGGAATTTTTGAAAACAAGTTAGGTGTACACAAGTTCTTACCTAAAAAAAATCATAAAAAACAAAAATAAATAAATAATGGAAGTTTTATAGACTAAATATGTACATATAATCGGTTTTAGATAATTTTATAGGTTATTTTGGCCATTAAGATTAAGGTTTAGTCCATAATTAAGCTTAATTTGACCTAAATTGCTGTGATTAATTTTAATCACTTTTACTAATTTTTTTGGTAACAAATTAAGTTTATATTATTATACTATAAATATTATAATTATTTCAAATGTTTATGTTGGTTTTTTTTAAATTAATTTAACATAATTATCAAAATTAAGATTAATTCTAATCCTGCTGACGGGACGATATTACAGTTTTTAAAGTCGAAAGAAGTTCAAAAGGTTATTAAGTTTTTATATTCAATTTAAAAGTGAAATTGATTATAATGACCTCAATTTTATTAATATATTTATAAATGATCTAATTTTACCTTAAAACAAATTTCATATATAATTTAACATTAATAATTATTTAAACAAAAAGGAAGGTTTTAACTAAAAAGCAGTATTTTTCACTATTTATCAAAAAATGAAGCTTCTCAGAAAAATCCCAAAAATTATCCCTAAGATAATTTTGGAATTATAAATTCAAAAATAAAGTTTTTTTTATCAAATTAAATTTATATATTTTTATAAAATTAATTTAATTGTTTTTTTCATAAAAGGACATGAAGTTTAGTTCACATTTTTTTAAACATATAAGGACCTTACCAAAAATTATATATTTTGTTATCAATATGTTTTATTTCTATAAAAAAATTATAAAAAATATTTTAAAAATATTTATTAATATTAATTTAACTATGTTTAATAGATAGGTTAAAATAATTTCATTTAAAAAAAATTATGTTTTGTAGAAACTTGGTGTTGCGTGTAATGTATGCCAATTTGCTATAGCGTGTAGCGCAAGAAAAACTGATGTCATGTGAAAGGAATGTTTTAATTGGTGTTTTAATATATATATATAAAGAACTATTTCCAGTGTCATGTGAAAAAAATATCAAAAAGACAAATTAATTCGAAAAAATAATAATTCAAAAAATATCAAGGTGTTATAGAATAAGAGAATCATGATATTAATAGGTATAAGTGGTAAAGGGATAAAATTTATAATTGGATAAAAAGTTTATAACATTGATTCAGCACCTCTCAGTGTTGATTATATCCTGAAGTGGTCCTCTTAGTATAAAATAAGATCTTAGTATTGGACCTAGGTAGCTTCTTCTAATATTATTAAACATTATTGAAGTTATGGACTCACTTCTTAGGGGTAAACATTATTATTATTTATATGAGTTTCTTGGTTATATATTTATTATAATTTGTAGAGGGTTATTATATACATCATATTTAAACCATATGGTTAAATTTTTATGTGATTATTTTATCTAATCTTTGGAGATTCTTATTATGATAATGTTTGGTTATTATTAATAGCATCAAATTAATTTTTATTATTTCAAAATAACATGCATTTAATAAAGGATTATTTTGTATTTTTTTTAATTTAAAAACTCAAATTTAAATTTGACTATATGTGACCTATAATATTGAACTTATTCTGATTAAGTTTATTTCAATACTGAATATAAATTCAATTATATTTAAGTGAGTATTAGTCCTTAATTTTATGTAATCATTGAAAACTTTAAAAATATTTCTTTAAATTTTTTAATAGTATATGTGACTTTAATATATGGAATTTGGAAACTTATTTTCAGGTTTTTATTTCTATATTTAAGTTATAAAATCTATATTTATCCCCTCTTTATAATACCTTGGGACAACACTTTTATAAAACATCATCTAGAATGAATGCCATTATCAGTTGAGAAAAATTTCAATAAAAACAATACAATGATATAAATAATTAAGGGTAGTTAAAAATTACATCTTATTAAGTATTTTACAATGTATATTAATGTATTTTTATTCTCCCCCTTAATCATTTTTTTTTCATTTTTTCATTTTTATGAAAATTCATTATAGTCCCTTCATACGTTTTCTATCAATTTCAGATAGAATGATCTAGATTCAAGTGTTAATTATATTATCATTAAAATAACCTTCATGAGTTTTCATTATATTATACCCCTATAAGCATAATAAAAGATAAGATTAAATATAAAACCAATATTTACTTGGTTCGCCACCAATATGGAGGGTAATCTATTGTTTACGGACCACTTAGTACTTATACACGTGGATCCTCCAACTCACTATCAATGTTGGGTATATGTGAAATAATTCTTCCCCATGACTCAATAATATTAAAATGGTTGACATCTCATCACTCACTCATCAATAAATTAGTAAATAGACCAAGGATAATTATTAAAAAGCTATTAAGGCTAATTAAAAAGGGTAATAATATGCTCACTATGAATCAGTAAAATCGATTCCCCTAAAACTCTATGATCCTCTGAGAAATTTTCATCAATATATTTATATCTATATTAAAATTATGAGGCATAAATCCTATTCTTCAACTTATTCAAATATATTGTGAAGATCACTTAATGAATTCTCCCCCAAAGAATTAATATTGTATCTTGTTTTTACTTACAATATGATACAAAAACAAACAAACAAACAAATACACACACACACACAGACATACATCCATCCATCCATCCATCCATCCACGCATGCATGCATGAATACACACACACACACACACACACACACACATACAATCATGAATTCATGTATATATATATATATTCATCTTTCATATTTAGAATCCACTAAAATATATTTTACTATTTAAATTTTATATATCATTCATGACGTGACCAAACTCACCATGGTGTGACTGGTAGGGTTTTTCAAAATTTCCAATACAGTAAACCAGTAACCCTTACATGTCATTTTTTATACCCTTACATATGAGTGGAGGTATTTTATATTTTTCTAATTTCTATTCCATTCTTTATGTGACCCATAAGCTCACGTCATGACCTATTCCTGTCGCGAAGAGAGTTTGGAAGATTTTAGTGGTTTTACCAACATAAAGAATTCCATGTTATTATAAAATGGATATATCATGGTTAAATAAACCACATTGTGATATGTAAGACATAAAGTAATAAGTAAGGTCATGATAGTTTATCTTGGTGATATTATTAAGATCATGTTGTGAATATTTATGTGATGTTTCTATTCTTTTAAAATCAAAGGAGGACCACACTCCATCATCTATCCATGAAATGGCAGTAAGAGATGTGAATATTAATCTTTGGGTTATTTAGAAATAGAATTTAGTTCACTCTATTAATATTTTGTCCACACTATGAAAAATCTGGCAGTTGGAGGAAACTAAATAAGGAATTGATATATCAAGAAGTGATGTATGTTGCCTTTCCATGATTGTCTGAGTCTAGAAAATTCAAACAGATTCAATGTCTAGGATTTCTCAAATAATTTGGGTAGTTTTTAGTTCATATTTAAACTACCTGGATTGAATATAAATAGTGAAGATATTATAAAAAATTATCCAATGGTCAGATTTAAATCATATGTTTTTGTAAGTTGATTATAGTTTGAATTTTTAATTTGAAATTAAAAAATTATATGGATTTAGAATAATATTCTGCATAGAAGGAAAAATATGATACACATACCAAATTAAAGAATAAATAAAGTAGATTAGGATGAAGAGTGAATCTAAAATAACCATTATTGAATATTTGGATTTATGAAGTGACATGTGACTTGATTGAATACATTGAAGACTAGGCTTGAAAAAAAAGAGTTATTGTGTGTATCAGTGAAGATCCAGAAGTGAAGAAAAATGAAACATGTAGAATAACCAATGTTGTTTGGTGTTATGTCATTTATTGATATATTTTTTAGTTTTAACAATATATAAAATTTATAATTTGTTACCCTCTTAATCAATATTTATTGTAAGATTGGAATAATCTATAAAAATTGGGTATGTAGTGAGATTATACTAAAGTTTATAATCACAACTAGTGAAGTAGTGATTAATTTTAATATAAAATAACAATGATATGCAGTCCTTGTATGTTTCCCAGTATAGGTGTTCCAAACAAAAATCTATGTGTTTGTGCTCCTTTATTGTTTTTCATTTGGTTGTACTTGTGTGACAGGTTTAAGGTGTCATTTTTAATGTGAATATAATATCAAATCAAATTTAAAGAAATGAAATTTAAATTCACCCTAATTTACCCCCTCTTAGGGTGTTAATGAGACCATAGGTTACTAAAATTGGTATTATATCCACTAATTATTTTTTGGTGAATTTGTTAAAGTAAGTTGTAATTGTGGAGAATAATGTATATGCAAAGGGCGTAACTCTATTTTACAGGTTTGATTATTAGATATATAAAAACCAAATGAGATAACATATATCATCTCTTGGTATCAATTTTTATTCGATAGTAGTTCTTGAAATTTAAGTAAGTGATTCCACTATATGATCAATGTTGTAAGCTGATAATAATATGTGTAATGATATTGTAAAAAATTTGAATGAATTGTAAGGTGTAATGTATAATCAAATTTATATGAAAGTGATGGATTTCAAAACCAAAAAATTAATTTTGGAAAAACATGATAATATCTATGATGGTGAAAAAAATTTAAAAAGCAAAACTCTAGTTTTTTTAAAACATATTTTATGATAAAAATTTTATTTCATGTGAAAATATTGACAGTTTCTCTAACTATCTTATTGAAGTGGTTATATTTGTTTATGGACTTGTAAAAAAATTAAATATTCAAGCATTGTAAATAAGATCATATATATATATATTAAAAAAAATTTAAAATCATAAATTTTTTACTTTAATAAGTAAATATTAGGAAATTATCAATCAATGATCTATAGAACAAACTAGTCACATGTGAAATGATATTGACATCATTAAATTATTTAAAACACTTATCTAAAGAAATTTCATTCAAAGCATTAGATAATTAGGAATATAAGGAGAATAGAATTGAATAACATGTTAGTGATGATTTATTATAATTTTTAATAAGGAAACTTAAAATAGTTAAAGGTAGTTTTGAATAATAGTTTTCTTTAAAAAAATTTTATTGTGGAAAATATGGACAGATCACTATTATGTGCCCAAATAAATTTGATGTAGAGAAAGGTGAGTTTGAATTTTCACAAAGGTAGAGAAATAATTTTTCCCTATAAGTAAACTTAATTCATAAAATGTAATTGGAAAGAAATATCATAGAGATGTGTTGGTTAGAAAATATGAATATGATTCCAAGGAAGATCTACCAAAAAGGTACTTAAATTGTGTATATATTAGAAACTAAAGATGATATGATGAATTTAGTGTAAAAATAAAAAATATTTGTATAAATTTTTGATCAACTAGAGGGATTCACTAATATTAAGGTGGAATTAGAAGCAACTCTTTAGTATCTTGATCTAAAAATTAAAAAGAATAATAAGATTATACAATTATTGAAATAATCCTCAATTTATATAGATGACATGGAATAAAAAATTGAACTCCTTGAAACATTTGTGGAAGAATATAAAAATATCAAGTGAAACTTGAATAAGTAATGATCTATATGTAATTTATCAAGGAACATACTAAAATATTTGATAATATTAATATGTATCTTAAGGGGAAAGTGAATAAGATTAAAATTCTTGAAGAATAAGTTGTATCATTAAGAAATTAACATGATCCTAAAATAAAAATAGATATATCAAAGAATAAGTTATATTTTGGGAATATTTTTTTGAGACCAATGGATTTCAGATTTAATTTGTTGTCAATAAGGTATGACAACTTGGTTCTTGAAGGAGGATGTAAATATGTGTTTTTCTAATTAGTATTAAGTATAACTAAATGTGATGATTTTTGGAACATTATTTAAATTTTAAATATTGTTTCTTTGGAGAGAACATTTAATATAACAAGTGGAAGACCATTAAAATGTTTATTTGCATGAATAGATAAATAGGAATTAATGAAGACTCTGTATAATATTATTTTACATGATTTTTTGTGGAATATTAAAGAATATGGCCATGATATATATATATATATATATATATATATATTTCATGAAGAATAATTGAGGTGGTATTAGAATTATATTCCACACTTAGTATATTACTAACTATATTTTAATGATACTTTAATAAAAAAGAGTGCCAACCCCAAGCTAGAAAGCAGTCCAACTCAACCATACTTGTGGGAGCATGGCTCAACACATATGATCCATCTTGAAAACCAGGCATGAGGTGGTTGGGAAGAGAGTGGGCCATGTATAAACCCACATGTGTGTATTCTTGATCATGTATATAGATAGGATATCTAGGACGACTGGGCTATGGCCTATGTGTGAGTGTGTATGCGAGTGTAGATCCCCCACTACTGTGGCATGAGTTTCAAGTGGTATAACTTTTAATATATGTGAGAGGAAAATTGGTCACATGGTTGATGTGGGATAATGGAGTCACTATACTATTTATCCTCCATAAAAAGTTTACTGATAAAATGTGTCCATATGACTATGTTGATTTGAGCTGTTCGATCTCTACTAAGGATCATCTTCTTCCTCAAAGCCTTGTCTAAGATCTCTAGTACACCAGAGTTCAGGATAGATTACCACCGATAAAAGTTTAGGAATCCCTAGTCATTCTAAATATGATACTGTGTGATGATGAGATAAAGAACCTCCATGCATGAAATCTCCATCTTGTATGAATGCGGAAACTCTAATAAGATAATATTATCGACTACAAAAAAAGTTTTAGGAGGCTATTCATACATTCAATATACAGGATGAGTTACAAGATTCTAAAAAATAAATAATCACACAATTATCATCACATGAATGTTAGGAGAAATTTATTTATAAGAATGTGATTCCATGATTCTTGACATCACATAAAAAGGAAACCCACATCGCATATTTAAATGCTGAATCTTCAGGTATTTTAAATATCATTCTCGGTTTGGAATTTTTTTTGGGAGAATCCATGTGGCATGAAACCTGAAAGAGATGTGGTTCTTAAGGTCTATAAATATCATGCTACTAATCTAGAAGATATTTCTTTCTTTTGAGATAATCTCTCAGTTTTTAGATAAATAGAGAATCAACAACATAATAGTTTCGTGAAATGAATATTTTTTAAACCTCCTTACTTACATAAATAAGAATATTGAGATATCATAATTATTTTAACTTATGTGAATAATAAAATATCATGAAACTAAGTTTTTTTGAGAGACCCTATGAACTCCTAACTTGCGAACCACACACTCATGGGTTCATGAAGAACTGGTTTTCATGAATCTCTTTTGCTAATGTGAGGAACCCTTAAGACCTATGTGACACCTTTAAATGAAGGGAATCAGACACTAGTTCACATGATACCCTTAAATTCAAGGATATATCATAAAGGTAGTGGGATTGAACCATTTTAATTTTCATAAGGAAGAACATTGTATACCCATTCAATTTTGGGCTAAAAATAAGGTAGTGAATTCATGCATGCATGCATAAATGCATACGAATTTGAGAATACATGCATATCTCATGTAAGCGAAACTGTGTGAAAATAAATACCAAATTCAATATAGTAAGTTTCATTCAATATCCATGAATTATTTTAACACAGTGAGAAAATCATGGATGTACATGAAATAATACATTGCATATAAATAGAAGAAAAAGTGAGTATCACACATATGAGTTGAGAAAATTTAAAAGTTAAAAGGATATTAATATTAAATAATAAATACATATATATGAAATGAGTTGAGAATATAACAATAAAAAAATTTATCAGATCAGTTTTGTGTTAATTGAATTGTGCAGTTAGTTGTACAAAGCTTATCAGAGAACAACCACATTGCATTGTTTCAGGAAACTGAGACTGAGAATTCAGTGTTCTGGTAATATCAGTGAGTATAATAAGCTAAAAAGTTATGATAATTAATTTTGAGAAATATCAATAGTTAATTAGTATAAGATTTGACTAAGTGGACTTGAAATATAATAAGAACAACAAGAACACTACCTCAGTAGGAATAAGAAGTTGAAGGCCTGTTCATAGGAGGTTGTGAAGACTATTGAAAAACTGACAGGATGCTAGTAAAAAAAACCTTATATTTTTAGGAGATATATCAATTGGAAGGAGTCAAAATAAAGAACACTGGTGGGATGATAGTATAAATATCCTGTTGGGAGATGAACCATAGAAATCATTATTGATTAGAGATTATAGGAGTTTTCATGTCAGACATTTGAGGAGACTATATATACTTTTAATCACTTTTCTTTACAAGCAGAGAATTAATTTCTTAGATTATCCTAAACACAAAAAATTTTCAATCACCCAAATCAGGGGTGAACCTTGTAAAAATCATCATGTGATTTTTTAGTTCTTTTAGTTGTTTATATACAGGATAAGTTAGACTTTAAAGAATGAAGGATCATGATCTTAAATGATAAAATGGGTTTATTTGAAAATAATAAATCATAAAAATTACATCACTAATTCACCCCTCCCCCTCACAGTGATATATCCTAACTTGCTCTCTACAAGTGGTATCAGAGGATGAGGTTCCCTCTATAATGACCCAACCTTTACTAAAGACTAGTGATAGAGATTTTGAATTTAGTCAATAATAAAGGAGTTACATTATTTAATGATAAGAACTATTATAGATGGAAGAACTAAATGATTCCATATCTTCATTCACAAATCCTTGAAGTTAGTGATGCTATAATAGTTGGTTTTATCCTACTTGGGATAGATACTCCAATGAAACATGTTGATAGGTGAAATATTTAAGTAGATGGGAAATCCATAAATGATATTTTTACATTCTTGTCTGATAAAGTGTTCAATAAGGTGATGGGACTAAAAAAACCAAGGATATGTGATATAAAATTGAGAATATATATGAAGGGAATATAAATATCAAATAAGCTAAACTACAAATTTGGAGAGATAAGTTTAAATATATCCAAATGGATGATGATGAGACTGCAGATGGCTAATTTACTCGGTTAAATGAGATAGTAAGTCATATCATGGGGTTTGGATATACAGTTAAATATTCATCTATTGTTAAAAAATTTATGCATAACATTCATAAAAAAATTGATCCAAATATTTATACCTTGGAAGAGGTTGGAGACCTATCTATCAACGAGTTACATAATACAATCCTAAATTATTATATGATAAAAGATCTTATGTTTAAAAATAAAGCTAAGGAGGAAATGAATTTTAAAGAAATGAAAAGTCTCAAGTTGAAAGAAAATAAAGATGATCCATTTTTAGATTTTGATAAGAACGAGGTAAGTGATATAGATTATAAAAGAGTCATGGAATTTATTTCTAAAAATATTAGAAGAGGAAAAATAAAATTTAATGGTTTTCCTCCTCTAAAGTGATTTAATTGGGGTTAAATTGGAAATTTTTCTATGGATAATCCAAAGAAAGAATCCAATTATTTAGAGAGTGATGATGAATAATAATACTACATTAACATAAGATCTAAAAAGTCTATAAAAAGTGACATTGGAAATAAGAAGAAGTTCTCAAGGAATTATAAGAAAATTATGATGAGTAGGAGAGTAGATGAAGACTCTTTATCATGGAGTGAATCATAATATTAAGTTTTAACTAAAAATTATAAAATCTTTATCGAACAAGTAAAAAACACAGGGATTCTTTAAGCAATGATGTGAAAGAAGAAGAGAACTACCATGAGTACATATTGAGATATGAACTTCTAGCATGTCTTTATCAAAACACTTAACCCAATAAGAGAATAAAATTCCACAAAAAAGAGAAAAGAAATGAAAAAACAGGAGAATAATGATCTTATCGAGGATATTAAAACTTCCATGGTGATTTTTTTTGAAAAAGAAAAGATATTGAAAGACATCAATACAAAACTGGATGTAAAAGAAGAGAAACCAAATGAGACAAAATCTACATGTCTTAATGAAAATAAAACATTGAAAATAATGAGATATTAATTTGATAAAGAAGTAGATGTTCAATAAGAATCATCAAAATCCAATATGAAGATCAGTCCAAAGAAGAATGTATAGATTATTTATGATTATTATAGTGATGTTAATTTTTTTCATCTAGTGCTTTAGGTACCGAGATAAAAATAGGAAGAATATGGAATGATGATGAAAAAGATGACTTAAATGAGTTAGGAAAAGAATGTTCCCCAAGACTATGGTAAAACTATGTTAAGAGTGTATCCAGACAACAAGTAGTTTATCACCAACAGAAAAGTCAGAAATATTGAACACATAGTTTAAGAATCTACTTCTAGTGTTTTAGTAAATTTGGAAACAAATATTTTTAACTATTGCTATAACATTTCACTTCCTCATAAGTGACACATATAAAGGGGGATCAATTCTAAACATAAAATAATAAACTCTATGAGAAGAAGGAACAATCTTAAAATGAAGAAGTTTATTTGTAATAAGTCAACAAGGCTGTCTACTCAGAATAATTTTGATTTCATAAAGGAAATTTGTAAAATATGTGACCAATAAGGTCATTATAAAAAGTATTCCATGAAATAATTTATAGGAAAATTACTATAGGCTGTTAAATAAAATAAAGACCAAAGAATATAAAATAGATTTATCTATTTTATTTAAACCAACTCTTGTATGAAGGGAAAGTTCAAGGAAATAGAATAAAAAATTTTCACTAATGGAAGAATAGATATTTTACCAGATAATGATAAAAACCATATAATGTTTCCAAAGGATCATATCAAGAAATATCGTGATATATTGTATAGAGGATGAAAAAAACTATCCATATTGCAAAGAACTGTGTGATTTTTCTACCTGATCAAGAAATAAAAACAAATAAATTGAAAAAGAAATCATGTGATGATGCATGTGATTTTATGGACTATGTTGGAAATAAGAGTACAACTATTCCACCTTCAAGTACTCAAAATAAGAAATTAAAAGGAGGTTCTAGCATGAAGAGAACTGGAGATGGATTGAAAAGGGTTTTTGGGTAGAGAAAATATCAACCTAGTTTCTATAACTAAGAAGCATTAATGAACCTCATTATTACCTTATTATTGTTTATCTGAACTAATATGTTGGTAATTTAAAAAGTAGTGATTTTAATCATGGAGTTTATCAGTTTCCATGATGATGAATGGAGTTATCCCTTAGGGGGGGGGGACACTAATGCTAAGGTATGACTATCACCCTTGAATAACTTCTTTGATCATGTCAAACTCCTTATCAAGGGGGAGTGACGAATCGTTAGTAATTTGATTTTTGGGGGATAATATTTTATGCACTTGAAATGTTTTAATATGTTTTTAAGTTGTGTTCAAGATGTATCTTAACAAAACATGCTTAGATATCCCTTGAAATGAAGAAGTTGAATAAGGTTAAGGATGGTGTCACAACGAAATATTATTTAGGGACAACTTTTATGATTTGGTAACATCACTCTTGTTTTTTATACATTGGGGTTTGACAAATAGACTTAGATTTGACTAAATAAAATCTCATTGCTTTAAGAAATATCGTGATTCCATTCTCTAATGAGATATGAGATGTATAAAGAAATATTGAGGAGTTGAGATGTGAACCCCTAAATAAACCTTTTTTATTTATTTTTAATAAGGGGGAGAAGAAAGAGAGGTATATAGATTCAAATATTGACATGATGAATTTCAAGGTGATATTTAAAAAAAATTCAATGGGGGATATTTTTGAGACCAATTGAGTTGATATTACATTTGTAGTCAATAAGGTATAACGGTTTGGTTCTTGAAGGAGGATGTCAATATGTGTTTTTCTAATTTGTATTAAGTATCACTAATGTGTTGATTATTGAACTATTATTTAAATGACAAATATATGTTCTTAGGATAACACATTTCATAAAATAAGTAGAATACCATGAAAATGTTTATTTGCATGAAGAGATTAAGAAGAATTAATGAAGACCATGCAAATTATTATTTTACATGATTTGTTTGTGGAAGAATTAAAGAATATAGACATGATATATATATATATATATATTTCATGAATAATAATTGAGGTGGGATTGTAATTATATTCCACAATTAGTATATTACTAAGTATATTTGAATGAGCCTTTAATAAAAATAAGTTCCAACCCCAAGCTATCAAGTAGTCCAGATCAAACATAGTTATGAGAGTATGGATCACTACACATGATCCAGTCCACAAACTAGGAATGAGGTGACTAGGAATAGAATGGGCCATGTATATACCCATAGGAATGTGTTCCTAAGCGTTCATGCAGATGGGAAATCTTGGACCGCTGGGTTGCAGCCCGTGTGTGAGTGTGTATGTAGGTGATGATACCCCATTGTCATGGAACAAGTTTAAAGTGGAATAGCTTATAATATATGTGAGAGGAAAAATAGACACATGGTCTATATAGGACAGAAGAGAAGCTGTACTATTCATATTCCATTAAAAGGTTATGGATAAAATATGATCATCTGATTGAATTAATTTGAATGATCCGATCACTATCGAGGATCTTATTCTTCCTCAAAGTCTTGTTTGAGATCTCCAGTATTCCAATGTTCTAGTTGGATCAACATATATCAAAGTTGAGGCTAACCTGGTCATTATAAAGATGAGATATTGAGATGATGATACATGAAACCTCCATGCATGAAATATACATATTACACACATGCAAAAATTTAAAGAAGATAATATTTCCAACTAAAAACAAAATTGTATAAGGATGTTCAGTTATTTGATATATAGGATGAGTTCCAAGCTTCTAAAAAACGGAGAAGCATGTGATTATCATCAAATGAACATGATGAGAAATTGATCATAAATAATGCTATTCCATGGTTCTCACCACCACATAAAAAGAAAACTCATGCCGCATATTAACATTATGGATATTTATGGATTTTAAATATCATTCTCGACTCAATTTTTTTTGTTAAGAATCCACACAACATAAAAGCTAGAAGAGAGGTGATACTCTAGGTCTATAAATATCAGGCTCCTAAGACATGAGGTATTGCTACCTTTTGAAAGAAGATATCATTTTTTAGTGAAATAGAGCATCTTTGAAACAATAGTTTCATGAAGTGGATATCATGTGAAGCACATTTATTATATGAAGAAGAAGCTTGAGATCATGAAAAGATTTTATCTTGTGTTAATAAGTGAATCTTTCATGAATATGTATGTGCAAGAGATCCTGTGACCACTTGACTTGTGAATCATGCACTCAGGGGTTCATGGAGAACTAGTTTGAACAAGGCTCTTTGGATAATATGAGGAACCCTTGAGGCTTGTGTGACACCTTCACATGAAGGGACTGAGACACCGGTTCACGTGCTACCCTTATGTACAAGGATATAGTGCTAAGGTATTGGGATTGAACCATTAGTATTTTCATGAATAATAATAGTGTATACCCATTCAAGTTTGGTCTAAGAAGAAGGAATTTCATGTATGAATTAACGCATAGATGCATAAGAATTTGAGAATACATGCATGATCTCATGGAATTGAAACCATGTGAAACCAAATACTGAAGATAGTATAATGAATTTTCTGAAATATCCATGTATGATTTTAATATAGTTAGAAAAAATTGACAAGTACATGAGATAATACATTTCATGTAAATACAAGGAAAAGTGAGTTTCACTCATATGACTTGAGAAAAGCATAAATTTAAAAGGTAATTCATTTTATATACTAAATACATGCATATTACATGAGATGAGAAGCTGAAAAGAACCAAAGTTATTAGTGCAGTTGTGTGTTAATATAATTTTGTGGTTAGTAGTACAAATCTTATCACATAATAACAATATTACATTATTTTAGGAAAGTGAGACTGAACATTCACTATTCCGGTAATATCAGTGAGTATCAAAACCAGACATGTTCTGATAATTAAAGGTGATCAAGTAAAATGGTTAATAAGTAGAATATTTTACTAATTGGACTTGAAA
This sequence comes from Viscum album, assembly GCA_963277665.1. NCBI lineage: Eukaryota > Viridiplantae > Streptophyta > Magnoliopsida > Santalales > Viscaceae > Viscum > Viscum album. The sequence continues at coordinate 929,722,527 of OY728143.1, read as the reverse complement.
CATAACAATTCCAATGTGAAAACTTCATTAGTAGATAGAATTAGTTGAATACCTATTCACAAGAGGTTGTAAAGACCATTGAAAGACTATTAGGATGCCAATATAAATAACCAGATATTTTCAAAAGATATATCAACTAGGAGTGAGTATAAATAACACTAGTGATATTCCATTCTAAAGTTCCCATCATAAGATGACCCACACTAATCATTAGTGATCATGTATCATGGGAGTTTTTGTGTTAGGAATTTTAATATATTGTTTTTACTTTTAATCACTTTTATTTACTAGTGGATAATCTATGTCTTAGATTATTCCAAAAAAATAAGAACTTAGTCACCCACATCAGGGCCAAACCTTGTAAAAACTATAATGTTATTTTTTAGTGCTTTTAATTGTTTTCATACAAGATAAGTGTGAATATAAATAATGAGAGATCAATATATTAACAGATCAAAGAGGTTGATTTGAAAAAAAATAAATTGTAAAATGTACGTCACTGATTCAACCCTCCCCCTCTTAGTGATATATCCAAACCTAGAATCTACAGTTTTGGATGTAGAATTGAAAGAAATTTATAAATGAGGCATAAGAACTCTTAAGTAAGTGTTGAATGCTCAAAGACCCAGTTTCATGGGTAAAAGTGGTATTAGTTACGAGGTATTAACATCAAAGGTGAAAATAATGTGAAGAGAAAAGTGAAGTAGCTTAAAGAAGAAAGTTATAAATTATTGGGAACTTAACAACAATCAAGAAGTTTTTAAAAACAATAGATATGTGAAGATATAGAAGAGACATAATATTTACTCTTATAAACTGTCAATTATATGGCTATTTCGTTCACAATATGTATTATTATGGTGAATCATAATTTTACTTGAGAGGATAAGTAATTGTAAGTTAGAAAAAATAAGAAAAATATATCCTTCATATTGGAATAGATACTCATTTCATGTATATTTTTTTAACTACTCTAATTTTGGGAAACATATAACAATTATAGGAAATGAAGTTGAATTTTTTCCTACAAAAGGTAAAAAAAGTGGATGAAAGACAATAAAATTCAATTACTTTAATAAATAGATTTTACCCATTAGAGGAAGAGGAATATGATTTGTTTTATTTTGTAGAAGAATATGAGAAGAAACCAAAATATATCTTAACTTGTTCTAGAATTCCATGGAAAGAGAAAAATTTGAAGATGAAAAAGAAATATATTCTCAATGAGATAACTTTTAATGGTATAAATAATAATATAAAGTTGATTAATGATAGTGGTTGTGTAACATACCGGTTTCAGAAGCCGCCTAGAGGTGCCCCGTACTCGGTTGGTCACATGGCCTCAAGCGAATTTCCCTGAATGCCAGAGGCTACCGACTAGCAGCGAGGGCCTTGGGTGTGATGGGGGGAAACTAGGACCTCATTGGTATAGTAGCATAGTGGAAGTAAAACAGATAGCTATAACAGAAGCAGTAAAACATGCAATAGGTAAACAATGGAAGTAATAAACAACTAGAGAACACATACACACATATATATGATGCATGATACATATGTCTAGGAAAGCATCCAAACAAGTCACAATGATGGAATACAATACTAAACCAAAGTACAACAAAATACAGATAAAATGATCCATAGTATTGCAAGCCTCAGCTTGGTCCCATGCTCCCCAGCTCCGCAGCAATCAAGTACCTAAAGTAGAAGAAAACTTTCCCTTATCTATACCTGAAGAAATATAATTTTTTTGGGCCCAAAAGCATGACCCAAACAGGGTGTGAGACTAAATCCCAGAAGGAAACCACCTAAAGATCTGTGCCTAACAGTCAGTGAATATATATGGTAGGCTATAATCAAAATGAAGCAGTGAACAAGGAAGTAATCAAAAGTAAACAATCCTACAGTTTCAAATGCATTCAATTAATAGATATCAAGTAAGTATCTAATCATAATTAGGTAACCCTTTGGGAAGTACTCACATCCTAACCCCTCTGGTCCAAACAAAATAACACAAGAAACCCTTTGGGAAGTACACACAGTTTAACCCCTCTGGTTCATCTTTTTCACAGACTCTTTGAGGAAGAACTCACCGTCAATTCCCCCTATAATCTCATATCAGTAACTAAAAGGCACTCTGGGGAAGCACTCAACGTCCAATTTACCATGTGTCCCATATCAAGGAACTACATACACTCTAAGGAAGCACTTACGTCCATTCCCCCTATGGTATCACATCATAACAGTAAACAAACACTCTGGAGAATCCCTCAACGTCCATTCTCCCTATGGTCTACTACACTAGGTTCTCACAACCCTGTGTAAGTCAATCGAGCACAATGATATATAATAGCCAAAGTATACCTCAAAAACTACTTAGCTAAATAGTCTATAGCAGAACAACATGTCAGATAAATAATATTACTCCATCCTATCAGCACTAGGAATGAAAAGCAAGTAGCCTACCAGGCTAAGCAAGAACAAATGGTCATAAACAAAAAAATCATGGGAAACACATCCATAGCGTAGAAATTAACCATATTCACATTCAATTGATCTCTACTCAAGAATATAAATCATAGCGGGCAATAATAGGGTTAAAACCGTAAACACGCAATACCCCAATCAAGGGTATTGGGCACTTTTTCACATATAACTCAAAGACTATCTACAAAAAGGCATAAAACACCTACCTCGGTGTCTTATGATCGATATACTCTGGCGTTGGCCCTTGGATCGACCTAGAACACGGTATATCTACAAAAAAATATAAAATTTTCAACTGAGGATAAATTGATAAAGAGGAGAAATCAAGAAACGAGGTTCAAGAAGAAGATAGAACTCACCGATGCGATTCCAACGCAACTAACAGAGTTTGATTCGGAGAATTGATGCTTGATCAGAGGATTAGGGAAGGATCGGCGTCATACGAACACTATCGGTTGAAGAAGGAGAAGAAGAAGACACTTATGCCAATTAGACATGACCACGGTCCATTTAATGAAAAAAAATAAAGTACACAACATGTACTTTAGAAGTACAAGGTATGTACTTTCCCTTACTGGCCCCCACATTAGGCGGTCTCCAGGTCACCACACACAGCTGTGTGCTCGGTCGTTACATGACCAACACATGGCTACGTGTGGAAAAAGCGTACACGGTGTGTACATATAAGTACACGATGTGTACTTCAAAAATTTCTAGAAACTCCTCTTTTTCTCAAAAACACCAGAAAAGAGAAAAACATACATGAGAAGAAGATCTGGGTTCTTAAAAACTTCCCCCTTAAAGAAATTCATCCCAAAATTTCCCTATAAAGGTGGTGTAGAAGAATAATCCTAAAAAATATCTAACCACTGTGATCGTACATCGGTCTCCCTCTCCCAGGTCTCGTCTTGTACTCGCCCGTGCTGCCATAGCACTCGTACCAGAGGAACAAATCGTCCACGAAGAAATTTTGTATTTTGATCAACAATCAGGATAGGATGCTCCTCAAATAAGGCTCCACCTCTAACTCAACCTCATCGGGTTGAAAAACACGAGATGGGTTTGAGAAGTGACGTCGAAGCTGAGAAACGTGGAAGAAGTCATGCATAGCCCGGTATGTCTGAAAAAACTGCAACTGATAGGCAACCGACCTGACTCTCTCCAACACCTCAAACGGTCCAACGTACCTCGGTGAAAGCTTACCCTACCTTCTAATCCTCATATTTCCCAAACTCGGTGTGACATGCTGGAAAACCTGATCTCTGACCTCGAACTCCAGAGGTCATCTCCATCGATCAACATAAGACTTCTGTCAAGACTGTGCAATAGCCATCCTCTTATGAATCAACTCTATCTGCTCTGAGGTCTCCTAGACAAGTCGAGGTTCTATTATAGATACCTCGCATGTCTCTAGCCAGCATAAGGGAGATCAGAATGGCCTACCATAGAAAGCCTTATAAGTTTCCATCTGAATAGTTTCTTGAAAACTATTATTGTAGGCAAACTCCACAATAGGTATGTGCTTATCCCAAGAACCTCCAAAATTCAGGATGCATGCAGGAAGCATGGCCTCAAGAACCTGAATCATACTCTTAGACTAGCCATCTGTATGGGGATGGTAATTTGTACTCAAAATTACATGTGTACCCAAATCCCTTTGAAGTCCCTACCAGATCCAAGAAGTAAAACATGAATCCCTATCTAAAAAAATGGAGTGCATAAATCTATGTAAATGCAAAATCTCTCAGATGTATAACCTTCCCAGCTCATCAACATTGAAGGTGTCCTTGATTGGTAATAAGTAAGAAACCTTTGTGAGTCTATCAATGAAAACCCATACTACATCATTCCCTTGAGGGGACCTTGGTAAACCTGTCATGAAATCTATCGTGACATTGTTCCACTTCCACTCGAGAATGGGTAACTGCTGCAAAAGCCCTGCTAGTCACTGATGCTCTGTCTTCACCTGCTGACAGGTGGAACACCTCATGAAAAAACTAACAAAATATCTCTTTATACCTGACCACCAATACTGAAGGTGTAGATCATGATACATCTTCATGACACCAGGATGAAATGCCCAAACTAAGGAATGAAAGTCTCACATCAGCTCCTCACGTATGTCTACTGGAACCCACACGCATCTATGAAAATTTAAGATATCATCCTCACCTACTATCCATCCAGGAATATGGTCCTATCCTAAAACACTCTCCTGTAGTACTAGGCCTTCAGAATCTAATAGATTCCTCATTCTCACTTGATCAAGTAGAGTCGAGGTAACAACTAGAGAAGAAAGAAAAGTCTGCCTCTTCCTTTTGTGCACCTCCAGTTGTATCTCAGAGAACAGAGCCTTAAGCTGCCACTCACTGATGGACTCCTGAACTGCCTATATTTGAGTCCTCACGATCAACACATCTTCCATAGTGTTGCCTTTCCCAGGCGTGTAGTCAAGCTCAAAGTCAAAGGACTGAAGGTACTCAACCCACCTTCGTTGTCTCAAATTTAGGTCATGCTGAGTGAATATATACTTGAGACTCTTGTGGTTGGTAAAAACCACAGAATTATCTCCCATAAGATAATGTCTCCAATAGCGTAAGGCGTGAACAACTGCATCCAGTTTGAGATGATGCGTCGGGTAGTTCCTCTCATCTGGCCTCAACTGCTGAGAACTATATACAACGTCTCCTTCCTCCTTCATAATCATAGCTCCTAGACCGATACTTGATGCATCACAATATATAATATAGATTTTTTCTGACTCTGTAAATACTAGTATTGGTGCTGAAGTCAACCTCCCTTTAAGCTCCTAAAAGGCAGACTCACAAGAATCTGACTGCTAGTACTTCGCACCCTTCTTAGTCAAGCCTGTCAGTGGCGCTGCAAAGTATGAAAAGTCCTATATAAAATGTCTGTAGTAACCAGCCAGCCTTAGAAAACTCCATACCTCAAAGACATTCTTCGGCTGCTCTCAGGAAACTACAGCTCTCACTTTCTTTGGGTCTACTGATACTCCTGTCTCTGAGATAACATGACCCAAGAAGTGAATTTGGTTTATCCAAAAGTGGAATTTTGAGAGCTTAGCATATAACCAATGCTCTCTTAGTGTACTCAAAACGATCTCAATATGTGTGGCATGGTTGTGTCAAGTGTGATATTACACAAAAATATCTTCCATGAAGACTACCACTAAAGAATCCAAGTATGGATGGAACACTCGGTTCATCAGTGCCATGAAAACTGCAGGAGCGTTTGTGAGACCAAATGAAATAACCACATACTCGTATAGACCATACATGCTCTAAAAGGCTGTAATAGGTACATTTAATGGTCTAATGCACAAATAATGATAACTGGATCTAAAGTTAATCTTCGAGAACACTTGGGCTCCTCGAAGTTGATAAAAGAGATCATTAATCCTTGGTAATGGATATCGGTTCTTGACCGTCAATTGGTTGAACTTCCGATAATCCACACAAAGTCAGAGGGTACCATCTACCTTCTTTGCAAACAGGATAGGCGAACCCCAAGGAGAAGTACTGGGTCGAATGAAACCCTTTGCCTATAAATCCTACAACTGCTTCTTAAGCTATTGAAACTCAGGTGTAGCCATCCTATAAGGAAGGACGGACACTAGTTCCACTCCTGGAATGATCTCAATAGAAAATTCTACCTTACGCTCTGGAGGAAAACCTGAAAAGTCCTCTAGAAAGACTTCCTCAAAATGATACACCACTGGAAGAAAGTCCATCTGTGAAGTCCCCTGGTCATCTTGATATAGACTAGCAATCTGGGCTATAACTCCTCCCAAACCATGATGCTCGGGTACTGCTCTACTCATTTGGACATCTCATTCTCCCTTATGAAGAAACTATCCGCCCTCCGGTGATGTGAAGTTCACCCTATGACAATAACAATCGACAATATCCTGGAAGGGAACTAACCAGTCAATTATGAGAATGAAATCATATCCTATCATCTCTAGAAAATAAAGGCCCCATAAGAAGTGACACCCACCAACCTCTAGAGGTCACTCTTTACACTGTCATACACTAGCCATTATTGTCCCCAACGGTGTGTCTAGCATAAAGATATCAGTAGAAGAAAATATACAGAGCCCAAGGATATACACAATAGAAAAAAATATAAAGATATGGGAAACCTCCATATCAAAAAGATCATAAGCTAAAACTGAGGCAACTAGGATCATTCCTCGAACTATAGAGGGTCTAGGATCCTGCTTCTGTTGGGTCTGCTCCACCGCAAAATTCTGACCTGCACTGTGGCCCTGTGACCCTGCCTGACCACTCTGAGTTGATCCACCCTATTATTGCTGAAATCCTAGTGACTGGATACCACGAACACAAAATCCACCTTGGCCTGAACGGATAGAAGAACTCCAGTTCCCAGACTAGTGAGAAACTGGTGGTGCAACTCCCAAATGAGGAGTCATAGAAGAACCCCTGTCACCAGCTGCCGGTGAGAAAAATTGATAGAAGCACTGAAGATGGCCCATCTTTCCGCATGATTGACACTCCAATGGGTCTCTTGGGTAATGTGTCCTAGTATTCCCTCTCTTCCCACACTAGTAGCACACCACATGGATACCAGAAGAAGTGTCCCACCTCCTCAGATCTCTAGGTGTAGACTCCCTGCGGCGCTTCCTGCTGTCAGTAAGAGGGATACCAACTCCAGATGTTGAGCCGCCCTGGCTCACAACTCCAGAATCCTTCAGATTGAACTTTGTGATCAGTGCATGGTTTACTATATAAGTGATGGAAGTCAACCTGAAGATATTCAACTATGATCAGATGTCGTTCCTGAGACCATCCTCAAACTTTCTTTCCATAAATAACTAATCACCTTCTGGAATAGGCGTGAAGCACTGTAGCTCTGTGAAGTGAGAAGAATAATCCATAACAGAAAGAGTACCTTTCTTCAGACTCATGAACTCTCAGGCTCGATCGTCCCTCAAAGTATTTGGGTAGAAGTAGTCATAGAAGGCATGCTGGAACTCATCCCATGCTATAACCTGCTGGTATCCTACCTGTGAGATCGCATACCACCATCTCTTAGCGGAGTCCCGAAGCATATATATAGAAAGCTTCACCCTCCTCTTTGGAGGCGTCTCCAGATTCTCGAAGATAGAAATAATGGCTTCTAACCATGAATCTACAGCCTGAGGTCCTCCTTCCCCTATGAAGGTGGGGGGATTCTGCTACTGGAAAACCTACGTCAACTCTACTATTGAAGGGGCAGGATGCAGTACTCCTCTTAAGGTCTGCATAAACCTCATAAATCTCTCTCAGAATAGTGCATCAACACCTATATCCGGGATAACGGCTGGTGCCAAGATTAGAACAACTGGAGGATCTATTGGTAGTCCCTGATCAGCCATATTCAGAGTCTGATCACTGCCCTGTAACTGGAGGACAACCAGAGGACATCTCTATGGAATGAATCTAGAAGGTCAAGATCACACCTTAGATCAAGATTAACAAGGTATGGAACTTATAAGTGTAAGAAGGGAACAAGATAAAGAAAGCATTCAAGTTTTTCAAAACATGGATACACAGTGTGTATAATGTCTTCACGACATGTTCCCTTAAGCCTTCATATGAGCATGTACTTCTGCCAACTCAGGTCGTGTAACACCCCATACACACGGTATGTTGTCCTAACACACGGTGTGTACTTGAATCCTCTTCCACTGCCCGAGTTCTTATACATGGCTAAGAAACACGGTTTTACTAAAACAAGACTACACGGCGTTTTAGTTCTAGACACAGTGTGTACTAGACGAACCTCATCGACCCGTGTTGTTAGTTACATGGCTGGATACAAAGGTTACACTATATGGCGTGTTCAAGCTTTACAAGGCATGTACAACTTAAGTTTTCAACTATCTGTGTCATTAGTCACATGGGTGGACACATGGTTTATACAACACAATGTGTACATCTGGTACACGACGTGTCCCGCCAAAGATTTCCCAAACCCATGTCTCTGCCCACACAGTCAGTGACACAGTTAGAGACTACACGGCGTGTACATATAGTACACAACGTGTACTTAAGAAAAACAATTCATTCCCAAATAGAAGGACACATGGCATGTATTCATCATTACACACCATCTATTCTAGGTTTTTCCAGATAGTAAGCCTTAGAAACTACTTCGGAAGCCTAGAAAACACTGAAACGAACATTAAAGTTCCAAATTCTGATTTGTGAGGGCCCATACACCCCACGAATCAAATCTTGGAATCTTATAAATGTTATATATAAACATAACAGAGTAATGATCCACCAAATTCCAGTCCATGAGGGCCCATAACACCTCAAGAACCAAATTTTTTCATTCATTAAAACAAAGACTTACATATTTCAATACCCTATCAAAAGCAGGTATTCTATCAAGGCATCTATCACAACAACATGAAAATCTAGCACAACATCTATCACAACAACATGCAATCACTAATGCACCCTAAATGTCATGAAAGAAATGCATGACATGTGATTTCTAATAAGTGCCTATATGATGCATGAGACGACATACCCTCATCTCATCAGGTTGCAATATAAATAGAACCTCAATAACATCAATAATAATAGCACAAAATATATGAATCACCCAAGGGTGAAATCAAATCAACTATAAAATTGCAAAACCATAAAAATTGCAATAACAAGGTAGATTGGATTTTCCCTGTACACGTGTTAGCTACTCCTGGGAACAACTTATTAAAAAGTACATATTCCTTCATATCCCTGGCTATTGGATCTAAACAGTTACTCAAGAATAAAATAAATCATTTGATACCACTTTGTAACGTCCCGGTTCCGAAAGCCTCCTAGAGGTTCTCCGTACTCGGTTGGTCACATTGCCTCAAGAGCATTTCCTTGAATACCAGAGGCTGCCGATTAGCAGCGAGGGACTTGGGTATGATAGTGTGAAAACTATGACCTCATTGGTAGAGTAACATAGAAGAAGTAAAACATATAGCAATAACGAAAGCAGTAAAACATACAATAGGTAAACAGTGGAAGTAATACACAACTAGAGCGCACACAAACACACACACACACACACACACACACACATATATATATGATGCATGATACATATGTCTATGAAAGCATCCAAACAAGTCACAATGCTGGAATACAATACTAAACCAAATTAAAATAGAAAATAGATAAAATGATCTACAACATCTCAAGCCACAGCTTGGTCCCATGCTCCCTAGCTCTGCAGCAATCAAGTACATGAAGTTGAAGGGAGATTTCCCTTATCTATACCTGCATCAATATAATCAGTTTGGGATAAAAAGCATGACCTAAACAGGATATGAGACTAAATACCAGTAGGAAACCACCCAAATATCTGTGCCTAACAGTCAGTGAATATATATGGTAGGCAATAATCAAAATGAAGCAGTAAACAAGGAAGTACTCAAAAGTAAACAATCCTACAGTTTCAAATACATTAAATTATTATATATCAATTAAGAAAATAATCATAAGCAGGTAAACCTCTAGGAATTACTCACAACCTAACCCCTATGTTCCAACCAAAACAACACAAGAAACCCTCTAGGAAGTATGCACAGTCTAACCCCTCTGGTTCAACTTTTGCACAGACTCTCTGAGGAAGCACTCACCGTTAATTCCCCCTATAGTCTCATATCGGTAACTAAAAGGCACTCTAGGGAAGCAATCAACATCCAATTTCCCCTGTGGTCCGCATCGAGGAACTACAGACAGTATGAGGAAGCACTTACATCCATTCCCCCTATGATCTCACATCGTAATAGTAAACATACACTTTTGAGAAGCCCTCAACATCCATTCTCCCTATGGTCTACTACACCAGGTTCTCACAGACCTGTGTAATTCAATCGAGAACAATGATATATAACGGCCAAAGTATATCTCAAGAACGACTTGTCTAAACCGACTACAGTAGAACAACCTGTCAGATAAATAATATTACTCCATCCTATCAGCACTAGGAATGGAAAGCAAACAGCCTACCAGGTTAAGCAAGACCAAATAGTCATAAACAAAACAAGAATGGGAAACACATCCATAACATAGAAATTAACCCTATTAACATTCAATTGACCTATATTCAAGCATATAAAGCATATCAGGAAATAAAAGTATTAAAACTATAAACACACAATACCCTAATCAAGGGTATTGGGAACTTTTTCACATATAAATCAAAGACTATCTACGGAAAGGCACAAACCACCTACCTCAGCATCGTATGATCGATATACTCTGGCTTTGTCCCTTGGGATAAACCTAAAATGTGGTATATCTACAAAAACATCTAAAACATTCAATCGAGGATAACTTGAGAAAGAGGAGAAATCAGGATATGAAGTTCAATAAGAAGATAGAACTCACTGATGTGATTCCAATGCAACTGATGGAGTTCGATTCAAAGAAAGAATGATTGATCAGAGGCTTAGGGAAGGATCGACACCATATGAATGTTCTAGGTTGAAGAAGGTGAATAAGAAGACACTTATTTCAATTAGATGCGACCCCAGTACATTTAATGAAAAAAAGAAAGTACACGACGTGTACTTTACAAGTACATGGTGTGTACTTAACCTTACCGCCCCCGCATTAGGCGGTCTCTAGGTCACCACAAATGGTTGCGTGCTCGGCCGTTACACGGACAACACACAGCTACGTGGGACAAAAGAGTACATGACATGTACATATAAGTACACGATGTATACTTCAAAAATTTCTAGAAACTCCTCTTTTTCTAAAAAACACTAGAAAAGAGAAAAACATACCTGAGAAGAAGATCTGGGTTCTTATAGGCTGTTCATCCCATATGATAAGAAACATGAATATACTCAAGAATGTAAAAGGAATATTCGATATAACTATTTAGTTTGGAAATATTGTAGTTTTAAATATTAAAGGGAGTGGTAAATTCACATATATGGAGAGGAATTAAAGATCATTGATGTTATTAATGTTGATAATATATGATAATTTTTTTGAATGTAATTTAGTTATGTGACTCAGTTTTAGATGTAACATTCAATAAAAAAGAATAAAATATAAAATGAAAGGCTGAAAATTCTCTTATGCAAGGATGTAGAACAAATGAGATCCTTTATCAGCTATACAACAAGGATAAAAAATTGCCTCCGTACTGTATAAGAGGAGAAAAATTTATGGAATTAGAGTATAGTTCACATAAATCAGAAGAGTATGGAGAATATATCAAGGTTGAATTCTATTTTTAATATTCCATCATTGAAAATGAACAAAGGGAAGATTTGTGATTCATGCTTAAGGGGAAAGATGGTGATAAATCCTTACCATCCAAAGTAGGATTGAGTATCATATTTACTGAATATAGTTGTATGATTCTGGTTTTTCTTATGAGGTATGAATCCTTTCTATTTAAATTTAAAAATATTATCTTCTCTATATGAGAATCCTTAAGGGAACAAGGAAGTGTTTATGAGTGGTCAAGGTATGGTTAGAGCATGGAGATCTGGTTTTGTGATAAACTAATAGAGGTGCATGGTTAGTGCATGGTTAGTAGTAATAATGTGGATTAACCATGTGACCCTATAAGGAAGGAACATAGTTACTATAACCATGTGAGGGAGGCCGTATGACCATGGAATACATATAATAAATTGTAGGTATGTTGAGAATGGTTGGCTCATGGTTTGTTTAACTATACAACTAACCATGCAAAGTGGTGGAGGTGTTGGATAGTGAGAATGCATAGGTTGCACACTATTTTTCAAACCATGCGCCTAGCTATGTGAGGGGGTGTTCCAATTAGACAGTGGTGGTGCATGGATGACACATGGTTTGGATAACTATATGGCCAAACCATGCACCCCTTTAAAAAGGGTGAAATAATTTTTCCCTATGTTCTTTAAAAACTTTAACTCTCCTTCTCCCTTTATTATTTTTAGAAGATGCCTCACGTAGGAGATACCTTGTCCCTCAAGCTAGGATTTGAGCATCCTTCTTCATAATACCTATGATTCAAGTTCCATTTATCATATTGGATTAATATCAGTATGTCCTTTAATCATTTCTCTTCCTTCCTCCATTTATCTCCCTATATTTAATGTTATTTCTGTGCAATCTAATATGCCTTATTTTTAGGGAATTTGTCTTTTTATTTGATTTCTCCCATTATAGCCTAGGCAAGAGGTTGAAATTGGATGAGGGTTAAATATTGGTATAAGGTAGGTGATATTTCTCTTTCCACTAAATGTTTGGATGTTTATATCATGAACCATCATTCCACATATCATACATTCAGTGCAACAACCTTTAAATGTAACTTTAAATTATTAAATTGTTAGAACATTGTTTAGGTTAGTCCTTAAAAGCTAATTTCATCATTTGAGGTTGTCTACCTCAACGAGATCCACCCATTAGGGCATGTCATTTAAAATCCCTAAGAAAGTTATGCATTTTTATGTGATTTTACCAACTTCTAAGGCGTGTTGAGTTGACTTTATAAATTTGAATGGGTAAATGATTTAAAAATTAAAGGTGAATGGTATGGACATGTCACCTAGACCTTGTTTAATTATAAAATGTAATGATGTCTATCATTATTATTGTGAACACTTGAGCAGTTGATATATTATGATTGATTATGGTTATGAACCTTGAATTACCCTAAAGCTGTGTCATACCCTGAGTGATACTTGGAATCTCATTGTATTTTGGATTATATGAGATCATGGAATGCCAACCTATTCGTTGATTCATATTCCAAGTGAAAATGACAATTGTATTCAAGATTTGTAATATGATCATGAATTTTCTGACTTAGCACTGAGGGTTCACCTATATTTTGAGAAATTTAAATTGAATACCTTGAATGATTCTCCTTGGATTCAGATTGATGTTACAGACCATCTTGGTTATTAACTTGGGATCCTTTCAAGTCCAGAATTGAGGCTACCTAGGACATTATCCTAGGGCTCAGGTAGTACTTTTCCCATAGGGTGTCTACCAAGGGTACACCCCTGTAGACTTCACCTAGTTTATAACACTTAAATTCCATGGAAACATATGGATCCCTAAATGATTATCACTATACACAGATGCCTTGGATATATTTCTTAGGTCCTAGAAATATAAATATAAATCTAAAATGTAATTATCATAAACATTCCATCTTAGGTCGAATTAGGTAGTATTATATGAGTGTTCCATGGGGAACCTGAACTGACATGGTTTATTTATTTATCAACTTTATTGATTATACCTGCACACTGCTCATTATATATTTATAGACTGAATAGTACTAGACACTATTGTTGGTGGGATACTAAGTTTTACTCACACCCTATTTAGGCTGTCGATTGGTACCCATATAGACTTTATGGATATAGGTAGGTATAAAGAGAAGTTCCCTACTATGGACATTTGATTTCCTGTACAGGGATAGAGCCTGAGAGTAGAGGACCGAGCTTGTGCTTGTGATGCTATTAGAGATAGATTTTTCCCTTTTTGTTTATTTTGTATAGAATGTGATGTGTATTCCTACTACCCTATTCCCCATTGTATTCCCCTATTTTTGTATAGAATTGTGAAATCATTATTCTGTGTATGAAACTAAGTATTATGTATGTCAATTAACTATTTTCTAGATGTTTACTTCCACCATTTCCATTATTACTACTTTCACTGTTTTATTCCTATATTTCACTATTGTTCTCGACATTGATCTTAAGGATCTAGTATCCTAAATGTATCAACTTAGACCTTCATTTATAGTCAATAACCTCTAGTATATTGGGAGGTATTCTTGAGGACATGTAGCCAACTAGGTTTGGATACTTATGAGTGAATCAGGTTTGGGATGTTATAAGTGGTATCATAACATGATTTTACTTTGTCTTGATATTTTGGGATGGTAGATAGGAGAATAAGATGTGTTAAAATTTGGTAATGTGACTGTTCTTGAGAGTAGCTAACCCATATACAGGGAAAATTCCAAGTTTCCTGGGATGGGAATCATCATTATGAATTTTTTATTATTACTACTGTATCATTTTAACCATTGGGTGATACACATGATTTGTGGTGTTTGATTTTATTAAAATGGATTTTATTTTACCCCTATCTTGGTATGATAAAGAAGTATCATATCATGCATCATTATAGGAACTTGAGGATTTATTTTCATGCATATTCCTTTCCATGTTTATTTTAACATCTGCATTTTCTGCAACATGTTCTAGTTCCTTAAAATATATATACATGATTTGAATAATGTTTATATAGGATAAATGAGATAAATAAGTGGTTAATTAAATTGCCTACATAAACCTAAATGGTATTTTCCCACATAGCTTCATGGTGGTACCTTAATTGAACAATATAAACTTGATTAAAGCTATGTAACATTGGCTACATGAGATAGAAGTTTAGTTTCTATTACATGGATTCCAATTGTAATTTATAAATTTGTGCCTATGTAAATTGGGAATGTTGATCCATCTAATCGAACCATCATATATTGACTGGTTACATTCTGAGAGAAAATGTAAAAGTCTAGTTGGAGTTGCATGAGGTTCCAATTGTAAATTATAAAGCATAAGAAATTTATAACATGGGAATGGTAACTCATATAATTGGAACATGATATATATATAAATATATATGAATTTAATGATTCATAAAAGTTAAAATAATGGTTGTCATTAAATGGGGATTATAATTGAAACTTAAGGGCGTTTTCTTCTATAAATTGCAGTTGACACACCATACAATGAGACCTTTATTAAAATATATGAGGCCTTGAACCTGACCCAACCTTAGTAGTGGGTATTTGGGAGTGTCTATTATGACCCTTTATGAGTTTTATATCAAAAAAACCTGGATTTAGGAGTAGGAAGTTGGGTGTTGAATCTTGTGCAGGAATCCTCTGTACTTATCCCATTTCTTATTTGCGATCCTTTTTGATAGAAAATTATGTTCCAAGGAATGTTTTTGGAATTTTATAAATATTCCACCATGATGACCTCAAGTTGTGCACCAGGAGGGTGGTGATGACCATTCTCAAGAGGTGGTGGAACCTGAATCACCAGTATTACCTCCTATAGTGACACCTACAACACATCATACTATTCCTTATCTAGACACTGATGTTTAGTTTCAAGAGGGTTTCTTATGGATAGTGAAGTCTATAAATTGAGCTCCATGACCTGCCTCTTCTATGATAGAGTTGGCCAGGGAGTTATAGAAGTAACACCCTTCTACTTTTTTTGGGGGAAGGTGGTACTTAGGCCACCGAGTCATGGCTAAAGTCCATGCTATCTATCTTTGATAATTTAGAGACACCTCTTTAAAATAGAGTGAAGCTTGTAGTGTATATTATTAGAGGGTATTACAATATTTGATGGGATGTATTGACCTAGGTACATCAACATCATGTTATGTATTGGATAGATTTAAAAACTAACTTATAAGACTATTTATTTCTTGAAACGTTGAAGTTTGACCGATACATAGAGTTTATTTACCTAGATCAGGGAACTTTATATATTATGGACTACTCCACTCATTTTATGAAGCTCTAAAATTTTGTTCCTTCTCTTCTTGGGGATGAATAATATAGATCTAAATGATTTTAGGATGGGATAAGGTATGACATATGATCATAGGTGAGAATATTTTTGTTGAATACTATATCTGAGATAGTGAACCAGGACCTCATCACTAACTGAAATCTAAGGGAACCTGAAGGTGTATTCCAGAGCAGTTCAACATCTAGACTGGGTAGTACTTCAACCAATGGCAATAATCATATCATAGAGGTTTCTTGTTAGGGAGGTGGCTAACAGAGTATCCACACCAGTGATAGTGTGGTATGTCACCAGTGTAGTAGTCTATGAAACATGAAACCCCACTATAGTAAGGACACATTTGAGTGATGAGCCTATGAAAAGATGGGCCATATCTAGTTGTTTGGAAAAACCTTTCCTCTGGTGGTTAGTGATAGGGGGTCTACACTTCTGGTTCTGGATAAGAGTCAATAGCTCAACATCAAGCACGAAGCTAGGGTACCATGGGATGTATAGGCTGAGAAGGTGGATGAAACTAAGGATGTCAGACTTCTGATATGAAACACTAGTAGGGAATACCTGTTCATGATAGTCAATTTATGACTCAAAGATGCAGATTGGGCTAGATTTGTGCAGTAAAACCTACTCCAAAGGATAATAGTGTTGGGACTTCTACAGTTTGAGGTACGATTTTAGTAGCCTCGACTTTAGTGTATATTTTATTTGATATAGGAACTTCACATTCATTCATATCTATGGATATTATGGAAATACTTGGTCATGATATTTAATACTTTTGTGTAGTGATGACTCTAGATACTCCATTGGGAGTCTGATTAGTGAGTGTACACCAATGTATGGAGTTCCCCCTTGATATTGGTGGCTATCATTTTTTATGGAATCTATTTTTCCTTGAGATGACCAGCTTTGATATCATTTTTTAAATTTAATAGTAAGTACCTTATCATGATCATGTTGATTTTTATCACCATAGGTTTTCATTTACATCACAAGAGGGAAGTATCTATATTCATAAAGGGGAATGGGATGTCCAAGAAAGTTGAGATGGACTTGAGCATCATGGAATGAGTAGAGTGACAACCTAGATTACTAGTATTATTCTACGTAATCATAAAACATGTCAGATAGACTTCACTTTTGTGGTGGATCATTTTAGGGACATCTTCCTTAATGAATTTTCTAGGTTACCATCTGAGGGAGAGGTGAAATTTACTATTGAGATAGTACCAGGATCCACACCGGTAGATATACCTAATTATAGGATGGATATTACTGATCTTCAGGAACTCAATAGATAGTTAGAGGGCCTGGAAGATAATGGGTTTATACGACCCAATAATTAACCATGGGGTTCACCCATGATTTTCACCAAGAAGGTGAACGATACCCTCAGGATTTGTATATATTATCAAAAGTTTAACCAGTTTAAGGTTAAGAACTGGTGTCTACTACCTCATATAAGCAACCTATTCGATCAACTTTGAGGAGCTTAGGTATTCTAAAAGATATAATTGAGGTTGGGCTATCATCATGTGCAATTTAGGCCTTTGGATATACCTCTTGAAACTTTCTGAAGTAGGTACAACCTTTATGAGTATTTGGTAATGATGTTCAGTCTCAAGAGAAAGTTATTTGTTTTTATGGCCTTGATGAATTGGGTTTCCCACCTGTACTTGGATTCTTTTGTAGTGGTTTTTGTGAATGATATCTTAGTGTATTCTCAAAATCAGCATGATCATGCAAAACTCTTTGAAATAGTATTGAATACACTAAGAGAGTATAGATTGTATGTTAAGCTCAAAAAATTACACTTTTCACTACTATAAATTGGATTTATACCGACGGACCTATACCAATGGTTTGGAAAAAATCATTGGTATAGGTACCTTAGAGAGACCCAATACCAATGGTTTTGGAAAAACTGTTGGTATAGGTCCCCTGTAGAGACCCTATACCAACAATTTTGGATAAAAAAATTGGTATAGGTCCCTTGTAGAGACCCTATACCAATGTTTTCTAAAAAATAATTGGTATAGGTCACTTATATGGCCCTATACCAATGGTTTTGGCCAAAACTATTAGGATATGTCACTTATATGGACCTATACCAACGGTTTTGAAAAAACCGTTGGTATATCTCAAAAAATCAAATTAGCTATACCAATGGTTCTGAAAACCGTTAGTATAGGTACCCATATTTTTAATGGATTATTTTTTCAAATAAAATTAAATAAATAAAAAGTTAAAATACTTGTAAATATAAATATATATATTTATGAAATTATGTTTACAAAAGTCATCTTAGGTTAGTGGTTAGGTCTTTGGATTATAAATGCAAGGTGCTAGGATCAAAACTTGCTAGGTTTTATTTTTTACATTACCTATACCAATAATTTTGTAAAACCATTGGTATAGGATTTTCATATGACATATACCAATGATTTTCAAATAACCATTGGTATAGGTCTATACCGACTCCATAATATCCCATGCCCCTCCAAACCAATTGTATAGGCTATACCAATAGTTTGGAGACCTATACCAACGGTTCCAAACTATTGGTAAATGATTTTTTTCTATTAGAATTTAGATTGATAAGGTTCACTTCCTAGGTCATATAATATCGGAAGTAGAAGTGTTTGTGGAACCAGAGAAGGTAAGATCCATGGTTTCTTGGAAGCATCCCAAGAATGTATTTTACATACCGAGTTTCTTGGAGATAGATCAATATTATAGGCATTTTATCTAGGAATTATCATTCCTTGAATAACCTCTTATGAGCTTGAAAAATAAGGGTGTAAAATTATCATGGCCTAAATCTTATGAGAAATACTTTAAGAATATAAAGGGAAGACTTACCTGAACACCAATACTGATTCTTCCAGAGCTATGAAGAAGTTATACAGTTTATCGTAATGCATTAGGCATTAGTCTAAGAGCCATTTTTATGTAAGGGTATTGAGTCATGGTGTACAGGTCTTGTCAGTTGAGGCCTCATGAGCATAATTACCGACACACAATCTCAAGTTAGAGGCTATGGTTCATGAATTATGTTATTGGGGTAATTATTTGTTGGGAGAGTAGTTTTTTATATACATAGACCATAAAATTATCAAATAAATTTTCACATAGCACAACTTGAACCTTATATAGTGAATATAGGTTGAATACCTTAAGTATTTTTATATTTATCTTGCTTATATGTCTGGGAAAGACAATGATGTGGTAGATTCTATGAATCCGAAGACTCAAACATAAGTAGTTCAGGGGGATATTAGCGAGTGTAAAATGATGGCTCTATTTTCCAAGAAGAATATGGAGGATCATAAGTGTCATTGGAAACCTTTTATTATGGACTTGATAATGACATATTCACTTTGATAGAGTGAATATGAGAGATATTTATGACCCTGAGGTCTTAGTCCCATGGGAGAGTGTTTTAGGTGAGGACCCATCGTTCGATTAGTTTTTTTATGGAGATGAGATCTTACGCATTCATAGGCATGTATGGGTTATGGAAGTCATACAAGAGGAGTTAATGTCAGAATCTCATGCATCTTCTTAGGAAGTACATATTGGTCTTAACAAGATGTATCATGACTTACACTTATAATATTGTTGGTCAGGGATGAAAAAGGAGATTGTAGGATTAGTTACTCGATGCTCCACTTGTTAGTAGGTGAAGGTGGAAAACTAGTGACTAATAGGAATTTTATAGTCATTACCTATCCTGGAATGAATATGGGATGACATCAATATGTATTTTTTGATTGGTTTCCCTATGTCACCTTGAGGCTATGACATAGTGTGGGTGATCACTGGAAGGCTGATGAAGGTTTCACACTTTTTTTCTATTTGGGAGACCTTCTTACTGGATGATCCATGGAGAATATATGTTAGGGAGATCAAATGTATTCATGGAGTTCCAATTACCATCATATCAGACAAGGATGATTGATTCATATCACGATTCTAGAAGGTGTTTCAAAATTCACTGGGTTCATAGGTACTATTGAGTATATCTTATCACCCACAGACTGACGATCAGTCTGAGTATGCGATACAGGTGTCAAAGGACATGCTATGATCATGAATCCTTGATTTGGAAGGTTCTTAGGAGTGAAACTTACCTATTTTTTAGTTTAATTATAATAATATCTTCTAAGATACTATACAGATGGATCCTAATGAGGTCCTATAAGGTAGGTCGTGTTGTTCACCCATATGATGGTTAGAGGTAGGAGAGGCAGTGATACTAGGAAATTGTATCATTCATGAGACTTATGAGAAGTTATAACTTCTTACGAAGTGCATGTGTATATATTAATATAGGAATAAGTCTTATATCAATTTTTATTGTCAACCTCTAGAGTTTAAGGTGGGAGATCGAGTCTTCTTTCATGTTTCACCTAGGTTGGGTCATCGATGAATTAGAAAGCAAGGTAAGTTATCACCTATTTTCATTAGATATTTTGAGATTTTGGAGAGGGTTAGACCAGTTTCTTATAAAATATCACTCTCTATGAGATTTAGGGTTACACATGACATTTTTCACATATCTCAGTTATGAAATTATCATTTAGACTCATCCCATGTCCTTCATCCTAATGAGGTTGAGTTGGAAGTTGATGATTCTTTTAAAGAGTATCCTATTCATATAATTGATTATATCATTAAGTCCTTTTGAGGTAGGTTGTGTAATAACCCAAAATTTTATAAATTAAACTCCCTTTTTAATGAATAAATTCCTTATAAAGTAATCTAGTTATAGAAAAAACATGCACTACTTTGGTTATTTTGGATAGTTATAATCTATTGGATTTAAAATACCATTAAGAATCATAACCATTTATAATATATAAATTATATAGTGACCATTAATATTAGTATAATAAGGGATATGATAAATTCCAATTGACACATACGGAAGAAGTAATGACCTAGAATAGCAGGATTGTACCCTATGAAGCCAATTTATCAGATCTTCTAAGGGAGATATCATCACTGAGATTTTCCCTTTAAAAATAACATGATGATATTAAATAACTAATTCATGAGTGAAATCAATTATAAGAGATGTTCAGGCTCATTGAGATCATGACCCAAATCATGTTCTCAGAACCACCCCATGAAAATCTCACCATCACAAACCTTACCCTCAAGGAACTTGGTGGTGTAATAAAGAGCTATGTATATAGATCCTAACAACATGAATTTGTATATATTTATTTTTAATAAAATAATGATTATATTTATCAAATTTTAATATTACTTTTTAAATGATTAAATAACTAGTTTGATAAAAAATTAATTCTGATACGATGGAATACAAATTGAATTTTGGGAAATATATAGTTTCAATAAAGACACGATTTCTGATGAATTAAATAATTTATTAAATAAATTATATTTTAATAAAATATTATTATTAAATAATATTTACTAAATACAAATGATGTTGGGTCCACGAGGTTGAATACCCTAAGAGGGGGGGGGGGATGAATCAGGGTATGACTAATTTAAAATTAAAGCCCGTTCTGATCTTATTTCACTGTTAAGGAAAACACTATTCTCTCTCTTTCCCGTTGCACAATATAAACAGAAATTAAAGCATGAACATGACACATCAATTTTTACTTGGTTCACCCACATTGGGCTACGTCCAATGAGCATACACCGGCAATGTGCCGATGTACCAAATCCACTATAAGCACACTGCTGTTTACAAGGTTCGAGATAGATCACTTCTATTCCCAGGATCACTGCCTTTACAATGTTTAGGGTTATCTTACTGCTTTCCCAATGGTCACTCCCTATTTCTCTCTCTCTGGATCACTGCCAGTGGAGAGGATCACCTTCTTCCTCTTCCTTTGCTCACTTCTCTGTAAAGGATCTACTCACAGTTTATGGACCTATAGGTCTCTTCATTATCACTAATGAATAAATCCTCTGTTGTATATAGATGCTCTATTGAAGTCTGACTTTTACCTGTAGATGAATCTTACTTTGCACCAAAGGTATCAAAAAATCTTCCAGCTTCCACACATCCCTGAACCACTGCCATGAAACAACCTTACTTGGTGCCCTTCTTTAAGTTGGCGTGCAAGTCTTGGCGCGCAAGTCAAAACTGGCATGCAAGTCCTCCTCAACCACTTGCATGACACAAGCTTCTAAAACTCCAAACTTGCACGACACACACCATTTTATGCCCAAACCAATATTGGAGCACAACCAACAAATTTCGCACTTATTTAAAATCTAGCATACAAGTGTCACCAAACCACTTACGCGATGCCTTATTCTACAACTCAAAACTTGCATGACTCACTTCATTTCTCTCCCAAACCACCTTAGGTACGCAACTATCACCTGACGCACAACTTATACTTGCGCGAACACTTACCACTTGCGCGACCACCACACCTGTGCGACGGGAGATCTGATTTTTCTAAGTGTTAAACTCTACCGAATGAGGAGGGGTCGACCTTTATTTATAGGAATTTGGACACCCTGCGCGATAGTGCGCAAGTCTCCTCTCAGCGTGCAAGTTTCGGCACGCAAGTCTCGGCGCGCAAGTCACTTGTGCAACCAACCCTAAACTTGGGATCCCCTTTTCCTTTTGCCATATTTTGATGTTCTGATCTTGAAAAACATATGGTGCGCAAGTTTCCTCTCCTTCAATACAATGGCGCATAAGTCTTTTTTTCAAAACCACTTTTCTCCATTAGTCGATTTTCGGGCCCAAAAATTTGGCAAACACTAGAAAATGGCACCACCTTGTATATGCTCTTTTTGCACCATCTCTAGATCATCCATTCCTTTTTCGAAATTCTTGAATCAAACATGGATTGTTAACCACAAACCTTGAACTCGACATGCCATCGAGAAATCCCCTTTGTCAAAAAATTTGTATGTCATGGTTTTCTTTGTCAACAATCACAACACATATGTCTACTTTTTCAACAAACACAATCACCTCAAAAATGCTTTAATGATGCCTTGAGGGATTTTTGCCCAAAAATATCCCCCTTTGAGTTTGTTGAAAACTCTTCCATAAAAATATAAATTGTTAAATATTCAACCACCATTAGCCTATTGTGATTCAGATAGCGATCAAGGATTTACTCAACACATACTCTAAGCCCACATGATCAATGCTTGGCGTGAGAAACAAGAGTAAATGAAAATTTTAATCAATGAATCACTTCAACTCTGACACCCACTGTTGATACCAAACTGATACCAATTGTTGGAAATAATCTTATTACATTCCAACACCACTCTTATGCTTTTATCACGATCCTAAGATGTCGTGATATCTATTATTTGATCGATCACTTCTAGCATCGTCAGATTTAAAACGCTCCCCCTATCTGCTCACAACTTTAACTCTTGTCAGCTTCAAATCATCTTCATCACTATTTCCTATGTTTTCCAAGCTAAGCTCCGGCTAAGAACGTTCAACTAGATTCAACTCCCCCTATCTGGTTGCTCCACCTGTCAGCTTCTCCCCATATCTTTCATGACTTCTCAAATAGCCACACTGTCTCCCCCTTGAACAATCACTATTTTCTGCCCCTTTGTCAACGAACCCAAAGGTCACTCCTTTGTAGTCTGTAACAGAGTAGAGAAAACATATCAGCACATTAGGGAAAAACACACATCATACCTTGGGGAGAGGGGGGGGGGGGGGGAGGGGGTTCCACATCCACACTCTTTTAAGTGTGGGGATTCTTCTGGACTCCCAGAGCCAGTTGATGCCTCTCGAAGGATTCCTTGGGTAAGGCCTTTGTCAAAATATCTACAACCTATAGCTCTATAGGCACATACTCCTACTTCACAATTCCCTACTCAACTTTCTCCTTGATAAAATGATACTTTATCTCAATGTGCTTTGTCCTTGAGTGATGAACTGGATTTTTTCTAAGATTTATAGCACTTGAGTTATCACACTAGATTCCGATCGGAGACTTCACTTCAATTCCCATATCTTCAAGCTGCTGATTCATCCATAATAACTGTGTGCAAGCTTGAGTGGCCGCAATATACTCAGCTTCTGTGATGCTTAATGAAATGTAATCCTGCTTCTTGCTTAAACAAGCAATACATAGTCCACCAAGAAAGAATGCACCTCCTAATGTTGATTTCCTATCATCCGCTGAACCGGCCCAGTCTGCATCAGTATATCCCAACAACTCTGTCTAAGATTTGTCATTATATGTCAAGATGAAGTCCAGAGTGCCCTTGATAAACCTAAGTGTTCTTTTCACTGCAAGCATGTGGCTTTCCTTGGGACTACTCTGATATCTCACTGCTTGGCATGTGGAGAATACAATGTCAGGCCTTTTGTGGTCAAGTACACCAAACTTCTAATAAATTTCCTGTATTCTATGATATTAACTGCCTTGTTATCCTCATATTTTGATAATTTCATCCAGGTAGCAACCAAAGTCTTCATCTCCTTGGAATTATCTATTCAAAACCTTCTTAAAACCTCCTTGGAATATTTGGATTGAGAAATTAATGTTCCATTACTTCCTTGTGTCACCTGTAGACCAAGGAAAAATGTTATCTCTCCAATCATTGACATTTCAAACTCACTTTTCATGAATTCGGAAAAATGTCTGCACTGAGCTTCATTTGATCCACCAAAGATTATTTCATCAACATAAACCAACACCATCATCATTTTATTATTATAGTTGCTTAAATAGAGATTGTAATCAACTCCCCCATGCTAGAAACGAAGCTTCTTCAAGTACTGATCAAGCCTTGAGTACCATTCTCTTGGTTCTTGTTTCAGACCATACAATGCCTTTTTCAGTCTACAAACTTTGTTCTCATCCTCATGAATAAGAAAACCATATGGATGCTCAATATATACTTCCTATTCCAGAACCCCATTCAAGAATATAGATTTGACATCCATCTAGAACACTTTGAACTTTCGTTGCACTGTAATGGCTAGGAATAATATGATTTTCTCCAGCCTTGAAACCAGTGAAAATGTCTCATCAACATCAATTCCCTCTATCTGGGAGTATCCTTTTCACACTATTCGTGCTTTGTTTCAAACTGCTGTGCCATATTCATTCATCTTGTTGCGATAGAACCATTTAGTCCCGATGACGTTCTTATCTACTAGCCTTGAAACAATCTCCCACGTATGAGTTTTCTCAAATTGTTCTAATTCTTCATTCACAGCCTGAACCCAGTACTCATCTTCAGCTGCATCGGAAAAAAATTTCGACTCCACCTGAAATAGAAATGATGTTTGCAGTGATGATTTCATTCTTCGAGTCTGAACTGGAGCTGTCTGATCACCAATGATATTTTGCCTATCAATTTCAGCTCGACTCTTTAGCTTCTTAGCAGATTCAGATTTTGTTTCCTCTTTCTCATCATCAATATCATCTTCCGAGTCAGCCTCTACCACTTCTACTCCCCCTGTGTTTCTTACCTCCTCATCACTTTTATCTAGAAACTGTTCACTGGGTCATTGAGTATTCTATTCATTTTCAACTATAGTGACATCATTGCTCTCAAAAATTTTTCCCAGCCTTTTGTTGAAGCATTTATATGCTTTGCTTTTCCCTGAGTATCCAAGGAATATCCTCTCATCTCCTCGTGACTCAAACTTCCGATGATTTTATTTGTTGATAATGAAGCACTTACTTCCAAAGATTTTAAAGTATTTCAACATTGTCTTCTTTCCGTACTACATTTCATACGGAGTCTTCCATTCCTTCGGACACAACATAGACTTGTTCAAAATATAGGCTGATGTCAAAACTGCTTCCTTCCAAAATTTCTCTAGTATGTCCTTTTCAATAAGCATCGTTCTGGCCATGTTGTTGATGATCTGATTTCTCCTTTCAACCACTCCATTCTGTTGGGGAGTTCTCACTGATGAAACTTGATGCCTTATCCAATGTTTCTTGAGATAGTCTTCAACTTGACTATTTGTGAATTCTGTACCGTTATCAGTACAAAACTTCAGAATTTTCTGCCCAAGCATCCTTTCTGATTCCCTCCTATACTGATTTATGCAACTGAACACCTCTGTCTTATGGGTAATGAAAAATACCCAGGAAATTCTACTATAATCATCAATGAAAAGTACATAGTACCTTTTCCAATTTATATCTCATGGTGAGATAGGTCCACATACATCAGCATGCACCAATTCAAACACTCTGGTTGATTTTTGTTCCTTTGGCCTGTATGTCTTTCTAATGATCTTCCCTTGTTGGCAAGCATCGCATGTATGAGTATGATCACATGATAGTTTGTAAAGGTCTTTATCAGCATCACACTTTACTAGATCTTCCATGGATGGTTGACATAGATGACCAAGTCGCTTATGCCACAACTGGTTTTCTTCTTCTCTAGATAAAAGGCACGTATCTTCTTCCCCACATACAAGGTAAAGATTTCACTTTTTCCTTTTTCCCTATAGAACAACTACTCCATCTTTTCCTTTCACAACAAACATCTTCTTGGTAAATCAGATAGAGTTCCCAGAGTCACATAGTTGACTGACACTGAGAAAGTTATGACTAAGAACCTATATTACCAAGACATCAACACGTCTCATTTCTTTTCCCCCAAATTTAGCCTTTCTGTAACCAACAATCTTTTTCCCTTCATCATTCCAAAACTTGAAAACTCATTCTTTTCCATATTTTATGCCTGTAATGAGATCCTTGTTTCCTATCATATGGGATGTGCAACCACTGTTAAGGATCCATACTCCTAAACGATCTAAAGCTTTAAGGGCAATTTCCACAACTACTGCCTTCTCATCCTTTTTCTTTTTGATCCATGTCTTCAACTTGACACTTGGTGAGGGTTGGAGAATTTGATCTTTCTTAGAGTGTGATGGACCAGATTCTTACTGTAGAGCTGCAAATCGATTTTTTGTTTTCAGCTCACTTGAAGATTCCCTAACTTGCTGCTTATGACTGCTCGAGTTTTTCTTTGGCACATTCCTTTGTATGATTGATGTGAAATATCTAGCCATGTGCCCAAATCCTCTACACCAAAAACAATGACCTTCAAAGGATATTCTATAATATAGAGCTCTGTTTGGATCCCACTGTTGTTCTTATTCCCTTTGGTATCTCTTGGCTATAGAACACACATTTTGTGAGTGTCCCATCTTTCCATAGCAATAGCACCTAATGTAAGGAGCATTCCTACATGTCACTTCACTACGAGTTTCCCCTTGATATCTTTAAATATTTTGATTTTTCTTTGTTCCCAAATCAACCTTCAATCTCAGGATGGGTGCTTGTGATCTGACTTCAATTTTCATAGATTTTTGTTTCTGATTAACCCATGAATTAGCAATAACATCTAAGCTCAATTACTGCTTATTTCCTGCTGAACTACTAGCCTCCTCTTTCATCTTTTCTGTCTTCTGAATGACCTGATTTTCTGATATCACATTGGAGGTTAAGAGTTTTTCTTGATCCTTCATTTTTCGTTGCATACTTATCACTTATTCATCAAGATCTTCGATACACTTGACTTGATCTTTCAATTTTCTATTCAAGCCATCAATCTCTCTTTTCTGTTCTTCAATCTTGAGCTTATACTCCCTAAATGATTCTGAGTTCTCTAGTGTTGATAACTTGAGTTTCTCAATTTCTTCCATCAACTCAGACTTCTCTTCTTCCTAATGTTGTATATATAGTTTGGCATCACGAACAACTTTGTTAGCTTTCTTTATTTTGGCTCTCCAAACATCTATCTTCTCAAGAGAAGCCTCTAACTCAGCTTGCATATCTATTCTTCCTTCAACTTCTTCTTCTTCTTCATCACCTTCGATTTCATTCTTCTCTTGAGAACTACCGACGACTACCACCATAGCATTTTCTCCATGATATTTTCAATTTTCAATCTCCTCCACCTCTTCAACCTCAGACTCATTTGAATTGTCTATTTTTTGCGGAAAAATATTCTTCTTCTTAAAGAAATTTCTCTTGAACTGCTTCTTCCCTTTCACATAGGCTGAATATTTATTCTTGGGAATTTCAACTTCATCTTCATTATTTTCTTCTTGAAACATTTTGGGGCACCTTGCGGCAAGATGACCAACTTTTCCACATCTAAATCAATAAAGTGGAAGTTTCCCTTTGAACTTTCCTTTTCCTCTTTGAATATTTGAGGAGAGAAATGACATTACCTCATTTGTTTCTTCATCCTCCTGAGAATATTTAATGGCGAGCTTCTTCATGGCCTTAAATGACAACTCTTTGGATTTCCCCTTTTCCATAGAATCATTATCATCATTTCTCATTTCATATGAAATAAGGGTGCTGTACAGGTTATCCAATGTCAGCTATTTCGGGTCTTTATCTTTCAAAACAGAAACTTTCAGATTAAACCGAGGTGGAAGTTTTCTCAGGATGAACTTCACAATTTTTATATCTTCAATATCTTCTCCAATACCTCTCATGTCCTCTAATACAACATTTACCCTATCAAAGAATGCATTAACTGATTCATTCGGGTTCATTCTCAGATCTTCATACTTGTTCTACAACACTTTTAGCTTTGCCTCTCCGACCTTTGTATCCCCATCATATATATTCAATAACTTTTCCAACATGGCTTGTGATGTTTTGAAAGACATCACCTTTGTATATATAGGATTGGATAGGACTCCCCCTAAGGCATTGATTACTTTGGCATCAACATCCAACTCTCTACGCTCAGCTTCTGATAATGCACCACTATTAATATCAACTGTTATTCCATGCATTGCTGCTGTGAATACATCCATTCCCAAAGATTAGAAGTACTGTTGCATCCGATTCTTCCATAGCTGAAAATTTTTCCCGTTGAAGATCGGAATCCCTTTATGATTGGTGACCTCCATTGAGAGAAGAACAAATATCAACCCTTTGCTCTGATACCAATTTTTGGGTCCCCAAGGCTGAATACCCTGAGAAAGGGGTGAATCAGGGTATGAATAATTTAAAATTAAAGCCCGTTCTGATCTTGTTTTGATGTTAAGAAAAACACTCTTCTCTATCTTTCCCATTACACAATATAAACAGAAAGTAAAGCATGTATAGGACACATAAATATTTACTTGGTTCACCCTCACTGGGCTATGTCCAAGGATCATACACCAAAAATGTGACGATGTACCAAATCCACTATAAGCACACTGCTATTTACAAGGTTCGGGATAGATCACTTCTATTACAAGGCTCATTTCCTTTACAAAGTATAGGGTTAGCTTACTGCTTTCCCAAGGGTAACTCCCTGTTTCTCTCTCTCTGGATCACTGCCGATGGAGAGGATCACCTTCTTCTTGTTCCTTTGCTCACTGCTCTGGAAAGGATCCACTCACAGTTTATAGACCTGTAGGTCTCTTCATTATCACTAATGAATACATCCTCTATTGTATATAGATGATCTGTTGAAGTCCGACTTTCACCCATAGATAAATCTTACTTTGCACCAAAGGTATCGGACAATCTTCCAGCTTCCACGCAGCCCTGAACCACTAATGTGAAACAACCTTACTTTCCACCCTTATTTAAGCCGGTGTGAAACTCTCGGTGCACAATTCAAAACTGGTGCACAAGTCCTCCTCAACCACTTGCGCGACATAAGTTTCTTCAACTCCAAACTTGCGCGACACACACCCTTTTACGCCCAAACCAATATTGGCGCGCAACCAACAACTTTTTCGCTTCTTCAAAATCTGGCGTGAAAGTGTCACCAAACCACTTGCGTGATGCCTTCTTCTACAACTCAAAACTTGAGCAAATCACTTCCTTTATTGGCCAAACCACCTTAGGCATGAAACTATCACCTGGTGCACAACTTATACTTGCATGACCAAAAACCACTTGCGCGACCACCAAACCTGCGTGATGGGAGCTCTGATTTTTCTTGGTGTTGAAATCTACCAAATTAGGAGGGGTCGACCTTTATTTATGGGAATTTGGACACCCTGCACGACAGCGTGCAAGTCTCCTCTTAACGTGAAATTTTCGGCATACAAGTCTCGGTGCACAAGTCACTTGTGCGACCAACCCTAAACTTGGGCTCCCCTTTTCCCTTTGCCATATTTTGATGTTTTGATCTTGAAAAACATATGGTGCGCAAGTTTCCTCTCCTTTAATCCAATGTCGCACAAGTCTCTTTGCCAAAACCAATTTTCTCCATTTGTCGATTTTCAGGCCCAAAAATTTGGCAAACACTGGAAAACGGTGCCACCTTGTATCTGCTCTTTTTGTACCATCTCTAGATCATCCATTCCTTTGTCGACGTTCTTGAATCAAACATGGATTGTTAACCACATCCCTTGAACTCGACATGCCACAAAGAAATCCCTTTTGTCAAAAAATTTGTATGTCATGGTTTGCTTTGTCAACAATCACAACACAGATGTCTACTTTGTCAACAAACACAATCACCTCAAAAATGCTTCAATGATGTCTTGAAGGATTTTTTCCCAACAAATGATAATATATTTTTACAAAGTCAAATGTAATTTTTATAAGGGTCATAAAATAGTTATTGTAAAAAAACCAGTACTTTTCAATAAAAGGGGATTTTTGATTTAAAATTTTACATTTTAATATTTATAGAATTAGTTTGATAAAATAAATATTATTTTTGAAATCAATACATCAAAATTATCCAATGCAAAAATTTTCATAATTTTTTGAGAGTCAATTTTTTTGGGTAAAAATTAAATATCGTACAATTATAAGATATATATATTTAGAACTGATAATGACCTAAAAGTGATGTAATATATTTCATAAAATGTATCTAAAATAAAATTTATATTTCCCCTTTAAATTATTTTTTTATGTTAGTTGATTTATTTTATAAATCCTTAATGAATCCTCCAAAACCTACATTATATTTTAAGGTTTTAAAATCAATTATTTAAAAACATGACTCACTTCCACATCAGTAAGGGGATTATTTTAATTTATTTAGTTATTATAATAATTAAATAATGAAAACCAATCCTATATTTGTAGAAAAAATGGGAAAAAACCATGGTAACTTTTTTAGTTTTGATTACTATATCATATAGAGTCCAAAACCTAAGACTAGAAATTAATAAAGATTTTTACTCTCTTTTTCTATATAAACCCACCCAAACTCCCATTCCTCTTTACTCAAAACTATTATAGCACGAATTTAATCTTACCTTATCTATATAAATCCATACCAAGGTTCCCCCAATCTCTTAATAATCTTCCCCATGATTTTAGAAGCACCCTCTCAAGGTAAGGGACCATCTCCTTATCCACTTTATTCAAACAACTTCTTTATGTCATGCCTTTTGATTTATAAATTTTCAAGTTGGGATATGTTTTTAAACATACCTATTACTATAATTATTATTTATAAGTGATTATAGACCCATTTTACTCTCATTTATCCCTTCCATGAATCCTCATGTACCCCCATTATGCTGTTGAAATTTATCTTGTGATTTTCCATACCATTCCTTTGTGTAGTGAGTACCTCTATCTTCATTTCAACCCAAGGGTATTCACCCACTTGTACCTATCCTTTATTTATTAGAAATTTACATACATATAACCTGAACTCCTTAATCTTGGTGTTAATTTTTTTTGAAATACATCCTTATGTTTTATGATCTATGTGGCACAATTATGCACATACATGATATGAAAGTAATAGATGGGACCCGAAATATATATCCTTCCAATGTATGGGGTAATATTTTTATCTCATGATATTCCATGTATGGTGATCACGAGGTTATCCTAAGAACACTATGTTATGATATCCTGGTGGATATCACTGAATTATTTTTTTGATGTCAAGTTTTATGTTTTTTCCACATTCCTATGTTGCCTTTATGTTATCATGTTATATCATGCATCATTGTTAAATATTATGATTATCACCCCTCTTATGTTACCTTGATATGACTCTTGGATCACATGTACTACTTTAACTTATGCTATGATTTTTTATTCCCTTACTAGGATTTATTGCTAACCCTTTTCTTATGCACATCCCCAGGTTATCCTGTGTAGTTTTAGAAGATCTATGGAATATAAGTGCATTTTATGGAGTTTTTAAATAATCTCGTTGGGTTTATTTTTCAAGTTTCTATGACATTTACCCAATTACCCAAATAACCTAGGCCTGATAATATTTTTGAGTTGTATTAAGTGTATCTTTATGTAATAAATAATTAATTCAAGTATATTAAAAGATGGGTTGCCATAGTTAGTATCATAGCAAAGTGTAGCTATTTTTGGGGATTAGGATTAGAAAACCCTAATGAAAGCATTAAGGATAATACCAAATATATGAAAATATCCCTAATTTTAAAGTATAGAGTAATTGGTTTATAAGTAAACACATCCATGTTTGGATACTATAAGTGATGTGGCTTTGAAATAGATGTACCTAAGGGAAATGAATCTAAAAAGGGTACACTGGGATTTGGCTCGATTGTCACATGGTGCAAAAAAATAGTCTTTATTGCACACCTAATTTGACACTCCTAGAAGACATGGTCTGGTAAATTCAAAAGATCTTTATGAATCATTATGATATGTAAAAATTTCCATAAGATTCTATATTAGAAAATACATCATGGATTGAAACTTATAAATTCATAGGTAAAAGAATATATTTCATTTACGAGTTATCTCTTAAATGTTCATAGTTTTTATTTTTATGTTAAATAGCATGAAAATTTTCATCCCTATGTATCGAAAGTAAATGATTAGAACCAGAATCAAATAGTGAAAGGAATTATTATCAACTATTTATAAACTTCAAATTACCTATTGTAACGTCCCGAATCGGAAGCCACTAAACCGGTGCTCCAAGATGGTTCTCCATAAGGCCTCAAGCGCGCCTCCCTGTACGTCAGAGGCTGCCGACTAGAAGCGAGGGCCTAGGGTGTGATAGTGGGGAGACTATTCCCTCATACCAGAGTAAGAAAACAGTGGAAATAACTAAGTATCATACATAGCGGAAAGTAAACAGAGTGCGGAAGCAGTAAACAACTGAAAGAGAACAAGCTGTAATAGTAAAATGCTGTAAAAGCCCAAACAACTATGAAATACAATACAACACTGGTCACCCACTGGGCCGACCATAAAGATACAAGTACAAAGAAACTTAAAGTAAAATTATAGGGCTCTGCTACTAACTCCGAGCTAATCCACGTACCCGATCTCCAGACAATATCGAACTGGAGCAGCCCAATCAGTAAAACCACTCAAGCAGCTCCGCTCGATCATGAAACACTGGGCCTCATCCCTATCCACCATGACACTCATGCTCAACCTGAAAAGCAGACATAAGGTCTACACATACACCGAGGTTTACGTGTAGGGGTGAGAAATAATCTCAGTAGGGCACCCCGATAAGGAACCTATAACTGTGCTGCTAAAAGTGTATGCAACAATAAAGTGATCAGCCTAGCTGGAGCACAACAAAAGTAAGTAACCCAAATGTGCAACCACAGTTGAACTCAGGGCATGTAATCCCTGTCAACTGGGCAAGTGCCACCATGGATGTCCATATCTATATACGTACACATGTATAGTCCCATACCTATACACATATACATAAATATGAATATTCATGATGAAGTGATTCAAAAACAAGAAACAACATCAGCAATCGATCCTTGGGACCATACGCCTGATCTCCTGGACATCCTATTCAAGGGAATTGAGTTGAACGTAGTGCCACTCAAGCCGTATATCAAATAAGTCGATCTATGGGTCCGTAATCCCATCGACATGTACCTGCTTAGGCCAATGCCAGAAATATGCCCCTGAACAAGATAAACAAAGACAAGCTATCCTCTAGTTCAACCAATCAAACACAAGAAAGTAGAAAACACAACAGGTAACCCTCTGGGAAGTACTCGCAGCCAACCCCTCTGGTCCTATCCAAGAAGTACCAACAACCCTCTGGGCAGTACACTCAACCTAACCCCTCTGGTTTGGTCATACGAAAATTATAAGACTCTTTGGGGAAGCTCGGTCAGTCAATTACCCTTATAGTATAGGGTAGTCAGGGAATCTCTGAGGAAGATCACATGGTCTAACCCTCTAATAGCCTCAAGGTCTAGAAACTCTCTGAGGAAGATCACTCAGTCAATTCCTCCTATAGTCTCAGGTCTATCATAGACTCTCTAAGGAAGCTCACTAAGTCAATTCCTTCTCTAGTATGGAAAGGTTTTAAAGAAATTCAAACAAAGTAAAGACTCTCTGAGGAAGCTCAATCGGTCTACCCTCCTGTAGTCTATAATATCCAAGACTCTCTGGGAAGCTCACTCGGTCTATCCCCTTTAGTCTATAATGTCCAAGACTCTATGAGGAAGCACACTTGGTCTACCATCCTGTAGTCTATAATATACAAGACTCTCTGGGAAGCTCACTCGGTCTATCCCTTATAGTCTATAGCACCAGGTTTTCACAGTCCTGTGCCAGTCAGTGCATAATAATGCTATAAGGCCAAAGTACACCTACAGAGATACTTGGATAACTAGTCTACAGGATGACAAGAATGTCAAGAACAACACTCCATCCTACAGTCTCAAGGCATGGAAAACAAGGCATCCTAATAGGAAAGCTAGACCCAACGGTAAAAAATCAAGCAATATGGGAAAACATATCCACAACAAGGTAAAATACACCATTTAAAATCAAGACACCTCTAATCAGGCACACAAGAAATATTAGGAATCCAAACAAACAAGAAAGACACATCGCGTCAGGCTTAGCAGCAACCAACTATGAAGCACCTCTGGTAAACACTACAACATCAGCAAACCATGTCAGATATAAAAAAAATAGCGAGGGTGGCCCGAACGCCCATACCAATAATAATTCCAAAGCCCAAAGGGATTACCAGTCTGGCACAGGTTCTAGGTGACACCCGATCACCATCTCTACCCACACCCGACATAATAACTCAGGGTCGGTAAAACAACAGGCACCCACTGGGTCCCTCAGGTCAAACACTGAGGAGGCATCATACTCGGGATCCTCTAGGTAAACACGAGCGAAGGAATCCTACGCTGGATCCTTAGCAAAGAGTAGGAGAGGAATACTACACGGGATCCTAAAAGGAGAGACAATGTAGGAATTCCATAACATGGTTTCTATCAAAGGAAGAAAAAGAGAGAGA
Source organism: Viscum album (assembly GCA_963277665.1). Classification (NCBI taxonomy): domain Eukaryota; kingdom Viridiplantae; phylum Streptophyta; class Magnoliopsida; order Santalales; family Viscaceae; genus Viscum; species Viscum album. Next base: position 929,687,246 of record OY728143.1, on the reverse strand, counting down.
TCCTACAAGGGACTCCCTAGGTCAGCACACAAGCAAAGGCATCCCTCAGGGGATCCTTAGAAGTACCTGGTCTCAAAGCCTTATAGGCCAGAAAGGAATATCTCACAAGGGTAACATTCTATAAATAATGGGTTACGAGAGATAGCTCATAGCTTATCTCCTATTAAAGGTCTCAACTAAGTTGGTCCGAACACCCAACCTATCATCCACACCAAGTCTCACTCTCTGGTGACAACTGAACTCGATAAGTGGAGGAAGAACCCATCCATTTATATGGAAACCCCCAAAACTCCCTATATTTTACCTCTAAATGTAAAAAGTATTCCACCATTGCAATCTACGTGGAAAAAAGCTCATAATCGACTACTCACACGCCCAATTCTGACTTCCAGAGCATAAGATATCTCAAAATTACTAAACTGAAGCAATACATGGCCAGAGTACATGACCAAAGCACAATGGGCCTGCCTGTGTAATAGTACACGGCATGTAATTTACTGTACACAGCATGTACTGTTCACAAAAAGTTACTCCATCTCTGTTTTCACCTGAACACAAGCCCATGTACCACTACACGGCGTGTACTTAAAGTACACGACATGTAGTCCTTAAAAACAACTATTCTGTGTTCTACTCTACACGACCAGCCACACGGCCAACCACTACACGGCGTGTACTCAAAGTAAATGGTGTGTACTTAAGAAAAATTCATCTTCCTCAAATGGGAAGAAGACACAGTGTGTACCCCTGGAATACACACTGTGTATTCTGGGTTTTCCGACGGGAAAACCCTGAAAACACCTGAAAACGCCCATTTTCACCCCCGAAACATTAGATCCGGCCTTAAGAGGCCACAAGCAAGAAATATAAGGCTTAAAAGACTTAAAATAAATTTTTTAAAGAGGATATATGGAAAAAACATAAACGACCCTACCTTTGGGTGGAAACCGCCGAGGCTTCGGTTGATTTCGTGGCTCCCGATTGCCGCACGCCGACTCAGCGCGTCGAGAGCTTCGAATCGGTACACTTCTTGGCTTCCAACTCTCCCCATTACTCAAACTCCTTATCTCCAATAGGTAATGGCCAAAGAGGAGTGGCGTATGAGATGTGCGCAAGGAGGAGGAGGAAAGAAGAGAGAAGAAGAGAAAAGGAAAGAAGAAAAGAAAAGGAAGAAAAAGGGGCCCGGCCCGGCCCCGATGCCCGACATGAGTTTATGCCTTCCCTAAGATAAACTCCCCATTCCGGACTCAATAGCGTTGACAAAATCTAAATCCGATGCTCCATTTAAAATTTATTTCCAAATTAACCTACACAAATAATTTAATATTTAATTTAATAATATTAAATATTAAATATTCCGCCAAAATTCGAACTGCTCAGATTTCTTCCAAACTCATGTCCTAGGGTAAAGTCCCTATTTCGGGACCAACAGAGCTATCAAAAAAATTATCCGAGATTAGATGGTAGGGGAAAATGTCTATTTTACCCCTCATGAGCATCCAACAGAAAAACATTCAAATTTATACTCAAAACGACTGTCCGAAAAAAAACGGGTTCTTACAAACTCCCCACCATAAACCTTCTCGTCCCCGAGAAGCCTAGTGAAAGAAACAAAAACCATGATCATAACACGAGAATCAACACAACCAAGCTATCTAGACTATCCAATGACCTTCCTCATAGCATTAACCACCACCTTCTATACAGAATACATTGAACTACAACCAAACTGGTACTCCCCACCATAGGAACACCCATGTCGTCATCTTAAAAGAAAACTCTGAGATCAAAAGCCCACTGGAAAACACCGAAGTTTAACCTAAACAAGGAAAACCACCCTCAAAGGGGCCAATGGTGCACTCCCCACCATATGGATTTCATTACACCGCTTCAAGATCGCAACCCAAAAAGGTTCCATTCATAACAGGGATGAACATTAGGAAAGAAAAAAAAGAGCTCGATGTAGGGTAGAAGCTCTCTCAGCATACTCAAGATGAATCAAGATAGCGTATGATAGTCTCTTAAAGGAGTACACTAAGATTTCAACAAAGGCGTGTCTAGATCCCTCTGAGCCACGCTAACATTCTGCCAAAACCCAACTAGGATTCAAGCATGGGTAAACCATTTTCACACAGGTTCCCCTAGAACGAAATAGACATAGACCTTCAAAGGTTTGTGTCAAAACCAAGGGTATCTAGGTCTTCCACCAATACCTACAGAAAAATCCTCACAACTGGGTCACAAGGTATAACCACCTAGCCCAAAAGATCCAAAACCACTCAGAAGACGGTAAAGATCACAACGACCCAAGAAGGTCAGAACTAAAACACAACCTACAAGGGCCCCGATCCTCTCTGAGCATCCTTAGAAGGAACGACTCCTTGGAGGTCACAAACAAAATAGAAGAGACAAGCTGAGCTAACACCCATTGGGTATCTATATACAACACCATAAGGAGGTCCAATTCACAAGAAAATCCTTGGTATCTATCGACATCATTCTCAACAATCCGACTAGATAACCACAGACCTGAGAAACAACACCCAATAATGGGTTAAAAAAAGGCATCACGTGCCACATTTACCAACTAAGGTCATTGCACCACCTATGAAAAAAGGAATGAGTCATCATCCCCATCAAAAACGCCTTAACGTAGATCCACGTAACCTGCCATCAGAGTAAAAATTATGTGTAAGTAGACCCAAAGGTCTTAGTCGTCAGTAAAAACACACACTAGCAGGCCTATATGCTGTGAATCCTACGTGCCTAGTATGATGCATGAGACACCTCTTTCCTTTGCTATCCAAGAGTCAAAATCTATCCCAAGAATCTTACCAATGGACAAGATCCAGAGATCCATAGTAAATCAAAACACCACACAACATGTGAGTCGCTCAAGGAGAAAATCATATACAACCATAACATCGCAAAATTAGAACAACAATCCCAAACCCTGGAAACCATGACTTCTTACCGGAATAATTGTTCGCGACGCACCAGCCCGATATCCATCACAGGTTCCGACAAATTCCTAATACTTATTTCTACCATATCACAAATAGTAAATACCAAGAAGGAAAAATCCTATGATACCACTTTGTAATGTCCTGACCTAGAAGCCACTAAACCGGTGCTCCGAGCCGGTTCACCACAAGGCCTCAAGCACGCCTCCCCGTACGCCAGAGGCTACCGACTAGCAGCGAGGGCCTAGGGTGTGATAGTGGGGATACTATTCCCTCATACCAGAGTAAGCAAACAATGTAAATAACTAAGTATCATACACAACGGAAAGTAAACAGAGTGCGGAAGCAGTAAAAAACTGAAAGAGAACAAGCTGTAATAGTAAAATGCTGTAAAAGCCCAAAAAAATATGAAATACAATACAACACTGATCACCCACTAGACCGACCATACAAATACAAGTACAAATAAACTGAAAGTAAAAGTACAGGGCTCTACTACTAATTCCGAACCAATCCACATACCTGATCTCCAGACAATATCGAACTGCAGCAGCCCAATCAGTAAAACCACTCGAGCAGCTCCACTCGATCATGCAACACTGGGTCTTATCCCTATCCACCATGCCACTCGTGCTCAACCAAAAAATTAGACATAAGGTCTACACGTACACCGAGGTGCACATGCAGGGGTGAGAAATAATCTCAGTAGGGCACCCAAACAAGAAACCTATAATTGTGCTGCTAAAAGTGTATGCAACAACAAAGTGGTCAGCCTAGCTGGAGAACAACAAAAGTAAGTAACCCAAACGTGAAACCATAGTTGAACTCAGGGCATGTAATCCCTATCAACTGGGCAAGTGCCACCATGGATTTACATATCTATATATTTACACATGTATAGTCCCATACCTATACACATATACATAAATATGAATATTCATGATGAAGTGATTCAAAAACAAGAAACAACATCAGCAGTCGATCCTTGGGACTATAAGACCAATCTTCTGGACATCCTATTCAAGGGCATTGAGATGAACGTAGTGCCACTCAATCCATATATCAAATAAGTTGATCTATGGGTCCATAATCCCATTGACATGTACCTGCTTCGGCCAACGCAGGAAACATTCCTATGAACAAGCTAAACAAAGACAAGCTATCCTCTAGTTCAACCAATCAAACACAAGCAAGTAGATAACACAACAGGTAACCCTCTGGGAAGTACTCACAGCCAACCCCTCTGGTCCTATCCAAGAAGTACCAACAACCCTATGGGTAGTACACTTAGCCTAACCCCTCTGGTTTGGTCATATGAAAATTATAAGACTCTTTGGGGAAGCTCGCTCGGTCAATTCCCCTTATAGTCTAGGGTAGTCAGGGACTCTCTGAGGAAGATCACGTGGTCTAACCATCTTATAGACCTAAGGTCTAGAAACTCTCTGAGGAAGCTCACTCAGTAAATTCATCCTATAGTCTCAGTTCTATCACAGACTCTCTAAGGAAGCTCACTCAGTCAACTCCTTCTCTAGTCTAGAAAGGTTTTAAAGAAATTCAAACAAAGTAAAGATTCTCTGAGGAAACTCACTCGGTCTACCCTCCTGTAGTCTATAATATCCAAGAATCTATGGGAAGATCACTCAGTCTATCCCCTGTAGTCTATAATGTCCAAGACTCTCTGAGGAAGCACACTCAGTCTACCCTCCTGTAGTCTATAATATACAAGACTCTTTGGGAATCTCACTCGGTCTATCCTTTATAGTCTATAGAACTAGGTTCTCATAGTCCCATGCCAGTCAGTGCATAATAATGCTATAAGGACAAAGTACGCCTACTGATCTACTTGGCTAACCAGTCTACATCATAAAAAGAATGTCAAGAAAAACACTCCATAATACAGTCACAAGGAATGGAAAACAAGGCATCCTAATAGGCAAGCTATACCCAACGGTCAAAAATCAAGCAACATGGGAAAACACATCCATAGAAAGGTAAAATACACCATTTACAATCAAGACACCTCTACTCAGGCACACAAGGAATATTAGGCATCCAAACAATCAAGAAATATGCATCGCATCAGGCTCAGCAGCCACAAACTCGGAAGCACCTCTGGTAAACACTACAACATATTCAAACCAAGTCATATATAAACAAAACAGTGAGGGTGGCCTGAATGCCCATCCCAACAATAATTACAAAGACCAAAGGGATTACCAGTTTGGAACAGGTTCTAGGTGACACCCAATCACCATCTCTACCCAAACCCGACATAACAACTCAGGGTCGGTCAAACAATGGGTACCCACTAGGTCCCTCAGGTCAAACACTAAGGAGGCATCATACTCGGGATCCTCCAGGTAAACACGAGCGAAGGCATCCTACGCGGGATCCTTAACAAGGAGTAGGGGAGGAATTATACATGGGATCCTAAAAGGAAAGACAACCTAGGAATTCCATAACATGGTTCCTATCAAAGGAATAACAAGAGAGAGATCCTACAAGGGACTCCCTAGGCCAGAACACAAGCAAAGGCATCCCTTAGGGGATCCTTAGAAGTACCTGGTCTCAAAGCCTCATAGGCTAGAAAGGAACGTCTCACAAGGGTAACGTTCTATAAAGCATGGGTTATGAGATATATCTCATAAATCATCTCCTATTAAATATCTCAACTAAGTTGGTCCGAACACCCAACCTATCATCCACACCAAGTCTCACTCTCTGGTGACAACTGAACTTGATAAGTGGAGGAAGAACCCCTCCATTTATATGGAAACCCCCAAAACTCCCTTTATATTAACTCTAAATGTAAAAATGATTCCACCATTGCGATCTATGTGAAAATACGCTCAGAATAGACTACTCACACTCCCAATTCTGACTTCCAGATCATAAGATATCACAAAATTACTAAACTGAAGCAGTACATGGCCAGAGTACATGGCCATAACACAATGGGCCTGCCTGTGTAATAGTACACGGTATGTACTTTACTGTACACGGCATGTATTGTTCAAAAAAAGTTACACCGTGTCCGTTTTCACCAGAACACATGACCATGTACCACTACACGGTGTGTACTTAAAGTACACAACGTGTAGTCCTTAAAAACCATTATTCTGTGATCTACTCCACACGGCCAGCCACACGGCAAGCCACACGGCCAGCCACACGACCACCCACTACATGGAGTGTACTCAAAGTACATGGAATTTACTTAATAAAACTTCTTCTTCCCCGAACGGGAAGAACACACGGTGTGTACCCATGGAATACACGTCGTGTATTCTGAGTTTTCCGACGGGAAAACCCTGAAAACACCCGAAAGCCCGTTTTCGCTCCCGAAACATTAGATCCTTAATTAAGAGGTCACAAGAAAGAAATATAAGGCTTAAAATACTTATAAAGACATGTTTAATAAGGATATATGGAGAAAACATAAACGACCCTACCTTTGGGTTGAAACCGCCGAAGCTTCGGTTGATTTTGCGACTCCCGGTTGCCGCACGCCGACTCAACGCGTCGAGAGCTTCAAATCAGTACCCTTCTTGGCTTCCAACTCTCCATATTCTTCAAACTCCATATCTCCCATAGGTCACGACCAAATAGGATCAGCGTAGGAGACGTGCGCAAGGAGGATGAGGAAAGAAGAGAGAAGAAGAGAAAAGGAAAGAAGAAAAGAAAAGGAAGAAAAAGGGGCTCGGGCTGGCCCCAACGCCCGACATGAGTTTATGCATTCCCTAGGCTAAAATCCCCATTCCAGACTCAAAGACGCAGATGAAATCTAAATATGATGCTTTGTTTAAAAGTTATTTCCAAACTAACCTATGCAAATAATTTAATATTTAATTTAATAATATTAAATATTAATTATTCCACCAAAATTTGAATTGCTCAGATTTCCTCCAAACTCCTGTCCTAGGGTAAAGTCCCTATTTAGGGACCAACAGAGTTGTCAGAAAAATTATCCGAGATTAGATGGTAGGGGAAAATGACTGTTTTACCCCTCATGAGCATCGAACAGTAAAAAATTCAAATTTCTACTCAAAACGACTGTCTGAAAAAACATGGGTTCTTACACCTATGTTAATATGGTTCTATGAATTCTTTTATATCACACAAGTTTATTGGAACTATTCAAAAACCAACAAAAAACAATGAAGTAGAGATATCAATTAAAATTAAAAATTATAAAATTATTGCATCCCAAGTATATAAATTCTCCCTATTAAATTTTTTGGCCAAATTTCTAAAAAAACCTTGTGATACTAACTTTAGTTGAATTTAATGCTATATTGGGAATGAATTGGATTTCCTTGTATAACACCAACACAAATTATCAAGAGAATGAAGTCACCCTCAATGTAGAAAATCACCCTCATATTATATACAAGTGCAAGGAGGTGGATGAATCTGTTTTGGTATCATCATCTCATGAATGGATATTATTTCCTTGTGAGCATGTGTTTCTATCTCAAATGATTGAGAATAGGGAAAATATAATCCTTTATGATATTCCCATTGTAAGGTAATTCACTGATGTGTTTTCTAAATAATTGACCCATATTCCTCCTAACTAATAGGTTGAGTTATCAATCAAACTTATACTCTAATACTTGAGAATATCCAAGACTCCATATAGAATGGACACCGTTGAACTTGAGGAGCTGAAGAAGTATCTACAAGAGAATCTGAATAAAGGTTTTATATTCTTAAGTACTTTACTGTGGGGTTCACCGGTCCTCTTCATTAAGAAGAAGGATAGTTCAATGTGCCTCTATATTGATTATCATGATATCAACAAGATCATGATAAAGAATAAGTATCATCTACCACATATTGATGACTTTTTTGATCAACTATGTGGAAAATGGTACTTCTTTAAGGTGGATCTTCGTTCGAGACATTATCAAGTATAGGTGAAGAAGGTATATATCCCCAAGACTATTTTTCATACAAGGTATGACCACTATAAGTTCATAGTGATTCCATTTTCACTCACTAATTCTCTAGAGATCTTTATGGGATTTATGAGTAGAGTCTTTATAGATTACCTTGCATTTTTTTGGTAGTATTTATAGATGATATTATTATCTACACAAAAAGAAATGAGGAACATGAGGAGCATTTGAAATATATAATGAAGGCTTTGAGAAAGGAAAATTTATTTTAGAAGTATATTAAATGTGAATTTTGGATAGATAAAGTAAATTTCCTAGGGAATGTTTTCACCAAAAAATGGTTATCTATGGATCCTTCAAAAATTGAGGTAATTAAAGGATAGAAAAGATCAACATTTGTGATAAAAAATCATAGTTTCATTGGATTAACTGGGTACCATCATTGATTTGTGAGAACATTATCATGATTTTAAATAAAAATAACCAAGATTACTTGGAAGTGAGTAAAGTTTTTTGAGACTAATAAATGTAAAGAAAGATTTAAAAAGTTGAGGAAGAGGATAATCACTGCACTTATGATCACATTAATCACCCGTGAGGAAGGATTTGTGATGTAAAGTGATGCATCAAAAAATGTATTGGGTTGTATACTCATGTAAGATGAAAAGTGATAGCCTATTCTACCCACTAATTAAAGATCCACGAGGATAACTACCCAACACCTCATCTTGAATTAGAAATAATGATCTTCACATTGAAGATTTTTCGACATTATCTCTATGGAGAAAAGTGTGAAATATATATGGATCATAAAATAATCAAGTATATATTCACACAAAATAAAATTAATATGAACCAATGAAGGTGGTTAGAGATAATCAAGGAATATTATTTTTCAATTCATTACTATCCTGGAATGGAAAATAAAGTGGAAGATGCTCTTATTAGAAAGGATCCCACAACCCTATCCCAAATTTGGATTTAAAGGAATCCAATATTCTTGGAAATTAGAAGGATGGATATGAGAATAATACAAGGATATTCATCATACCTTTCTCAAATAATTTCTCAAACATATATTATTGAGATGACCAAGGAGGCCTAGAAAGAGGATGAGGTATATATAAGAAGGTATAAAATATTCCAGAGATCAAATTCTCTAAATATAGAGTTATAAAGTTGGTAACCTAGATATTTTTCCCTTGAAAACCATAACTGAAGAGGGAACTTCTAGATGATTCACATATATCATCCTTTTATATTCATCTAGGAAGCTCTAAGAGGTATAAATATTTAAATAAAAACATCAGGTGGAATAACATGAAGAGGGAAATTATTATTATTTTATCTCAATTCTTGTTATTCCAAAAAGTTAAGGTGGAATAATATAAGTTTAAGGGTATGATATAACCATTTCCCATACCAGTATGAAAATGGGAACACATGACCATGTATTTCATCATAAGACTCCCCATGACACCTAAATTCAATAATGCCATTTGGGTGACAGTTGATTGCCTTACCAAGTCAGTGTATTTCATTACAATTAAGGAATATTTATCTCTTGAAAAAATTGAAAAGATATACGTAAGAGAAGTGGTAATAATTCATGGTGATGACACTCCATTGTATCTGATCAAGATATGAGGTTTACCTCATGGTTCTTGAGAAGCCTTCAGAAATCATTGGATATAGAGTTGAGTTTTAGTACTGCTTAACACCCTTAGATAGATGGTCAGTCTAAGAGGACCATTAAAACTCTAGAGGATATGTTGAGATCATGTTAAATGGATTTCAAAGGATGATGGGGATAAAACCTTCCCCTACCAGAGTTCTCACATAACAACAGTTTTCATTCCAACTTTCAAATGAAACTTTATGAGGCTCTGTATGGGAATAGGTATCAAACTTCAACATGTTGGGATGAAGTTAGAGAGTAGAAACTAATTAGATAAGATATTATCTAAGACATTACAAATAAGGTTCAAACCATTCAACATTATATGAAATACATGAAGAGTTGAAAAAAATAGATGCAAACCATTGTCGATGAGACCCAAAGTTTGAGGCTGGAGATAAAGAGTTCCTTCATATATCACCATTGAATAATGTCATGAGGTTTGGGAAGAAGGGAAATCTTAGTTATATATACATATACCCCTTTTAGATCCTTGATCACATCAAAGTGGTGGCCTATTGACTAGCACTCCCACCTAACCTATATTAAGTACTTGATGTGTTCCATGTATCCCTCTTGAGGAAGTACATACTAGACCCCTCACATGTACTGAATCCATTGGTTGTACCATTGGATAATGATATTTTATTCATGGAGTAGTCAGTTAAGATATTTGACCATAGAGACAAAGTTCTATGACATAAGAAAAATCACCAGGTCAAAGTGTTGTGGTGGAACCACAAGTTTGAGGAAGAAACATGGGAACCATAAGAGGTGAAGAAATAGAAGTGACCTCATCTATTTTTTTGTATGAGATGAAAATCTTGAGGGTGAAATTTTTGAACAGGGAAGAATGTAACGACCCAAACTTTTATAAATGAAACTCCCATTTGAATGAATAAATGCTTATAAAGTAATATAGTTATAGAAAAAAATGCACTACTTTGGTTAATTTGGAGATTTATAGTCTTTTGAATTTAAAATACTATTAAGAATAATAACTATTGATAATATATATATTCTATAGTGACCATTAATATTAGTATATTAAGAGTTATGATAAAGTCTAATTAACACATATGAAAGAATTGATAGCCTCAACTAGTAGGATCATACCCTATAAATCCCATTTATTGGATATTTATAGGGAGATAACATCACCAAGATTTTCCCTCGACCAATCCTAAGATAATATTCAACAATTAAATCATAAGAAAAACCATTTATGGGAGAATTTCAAGCTCATCGAGATCATGAACCAAACCATGTTCACCGCACCACCCCTGAAAATCTCACCATCGCACACCTTAACCTTAGGGAATTTTATGGTTTAATAATGAGATATGTATCTAGACACTAACACTAAGAATTTTTAATTTTTTTAAAAAAACAATTATTATATTTATCCCTTTTAATAATACTTTTTAAATGATTAAATAACGATTTTGATAAAAATTATATTTTGATATGATGAATCAAAAATTGTATTTTTGGGAAATATATAGTTTCAATCAAGACACTCTTTTTGATAAATTCATGAATTTTTGAAATAAATTATATTTTAATAAAATATTATTATTAACTAATATTTATTGTATATAAATGATAATATAATTTTATGAAATCAAATTTAATTTTTATAAGGGCTAAGAAACTGTTATTGTCAAAAAACCTGTATTTTTCTATAAATGGGAATTTTTGATTTAAATGTGTAAATTATCATGTTTATGGAATTATTTTTATAAAATTGAAATCAACACGTTGAAATTATTCAAATTTTACTTTTTCATAATTTTTTGAGATAGTCAAATTTTTGGGTAAAAATTAAATACGATATAACTATACAGTTTGTATTATAACACCATAATACCCAAAATTGATGTAATATATTCCATAAAAGTAATAAAAACCAAATATAAATTTTCCATTTAAAATATCACGTTTTTATTTTATTTATTTATTTTATAAAGCCCTAATGAATCTTCCAAAACCTATATTATATTTTAAGGTTTTAAAATGAATTCTTTGTAAACATGACCCACTTCCACACCACCAAGGTAATTATTTTAATGTGTTGAATTATTGTAATTATAAAATATTTAAAACCAATTATATTTGGTAGAAATCATGGTAAAAAACCATGGTAATGTTTTTCTTTTAATTACTTTATCATATAGAGTCCAAAACCTAATTTTGAAAATTAATAAAGAATTCTCATCTATTTTTCTATATAAACCCACCCAAAATCCCATTCTTATTGACTAAAAACTCTTGGATCATAAAGTTACCATTTATTTACCTCTATAGATCCCTCCCAAGGTTCCCACAAGATCTTAATAAGCTCCACCCATGCTTTTAGAAGTTCCATCTCATGGTAAGGGATCCTATCATTCCCATCTTTATTAAAGCACCTTATTTATGTCATGCCTATTGATTTCCAAATTTTCAAGTTGGGATATATTTTTAAACATCCCTATTACTATAATTATGATTTAAAAGTGATGAGATGTCCATTTCTTTAATGTCCTGGGTTTTTGAACGATTCAAATTTCTGAAGAATTTTGAACTGTTAAGTTTGGTGGATGGGCTAACTTCTGAATTATGATTCATAGATTAATTTCAGGAATTAAAATGCGTTAGTAGATTATTTTTTGATGGGGTTTAAGGACCTATAAGTGTATTATAGTTTCATTTTTGTTTCTAGAGCATCATTATTTGAGAACCAAATTCCAAAAATCAAAGCACTAGGCACACAATTAGTGATAACCGTGCATCACAACTGTGTGACCCATTTTTTTAGGGACACGATTTGGTATAAATATATGGGGTAGACATAAACCTATGCGTGTAAACTGAAAAAAATATATTGGGTGAATTTTCTATGCACAATTTTACAAACCATGTGTCTAAACATATGAGGGGGTGACCCCTTTGGACAGTGGGTGCACAAGGTTAGCATACAACTAGCCAAACCGTACAACCTAACCGTGCACCTCATTTAAATAGGTGAAATTAAAAAATTTCCCCTCCCTAATTTTAGGTTTCTTCTTCTCCATTATTCTCCCTTTCATGTGCATAAAAGTGGGGGTCTCTTCCTTTTTTCCCTATTTGAATAATTTGATATATCTTCTCTATTCAAGATCTGATTCGAGAACCATCGGGTGTGTTGGATAACTAGTGTTAAGTATACTAGTCCTCTTCCTTCCTTTCTTATTTTATCTCACTATTTGGAATTATATTTCCATATGAGTTCATTTTAACTATTTATAGAGTGTTTTTATGATTCTTTATTTTCTTAAAATATTGATTGAATTAAAGGCCAGTACTCGACGAGTGAGTGCCTACAAGAATATGGTATGTGGTTCCTAGATTTCTCCTTGTTTATACACATGCTATGGGATGTTAATTTAAAAACACGTGAGTGGGGTGGTGTGGGTGAGAAATTCAACTTAATCCTTTTATTTTTATATTATTATTAGAATATGATGATGGGAAATTCCATTTTTACTTATATACATTGAGCCTTGAATGTCATGACATGAGTGAAATGGGGTTTCTGATTTAGTTGGGAAGGGTATGCTAATTGTTTAATTTGTTTCAAGTAATTAAATTTTTATATGAACGAATTGGTTTCATGATAATGTGTTTGGATTGGACCAAGATATTTAGGGGGATTTTGATCACCAAAAATGAGGTGATAAAGTTTGTTAGGATGAGGCATATAGTGATGGATCATGTCGTAGTTGGGTGACGAGGTTCACATGCATCAATAAATTTCAACCAAATGGAATATATTAGGTATGTTGGTGATTTTGTATCATATATGATGGATTATAGTTCCATTGGAGTTGTGTGTATGTGATAAATGACTTAGGGAGGTGGTGTTAACTACTCATTGTGAGTGGATGCCTCTGTAGTATTTTCAGCTTAAGGGATGACCATGACTATCAGTTATAAAGAAGGTGATCATTGTATAAATACATGATTTATGGTGTGTGAGACCATTGGATGGGATATGAGGATATTCATGATGTTGAGGCCGATGGTTTGGGTTATGGAAGGTTGGATATCGCCATTCCTTGGGACATCAAGTTGTTAAGATGATAATGATATGATGAATGGGAGTTTAAGGAACCTGTGACATATTTATTGGGCATGCTATTAGGATGCCAACTGTACTCAACATGAGGATATAAGTTGTATTGGTTGGAATGATGTGTTGAGTGATAGGTATATGAAAATGTTTGGGGAACCAAGGGTTAACCAGTATGAATAAAACTAGATACATCCTTCCATTTTTAGCATTGGTTGAAGTAGGTAAACACTCTCTTGTGACTATTTAGAATAAGTGAAACAGGTTAATTTAGGCATGATTGTAGTATCTATTTATTTATTTATGAATAAATTGGTATAAATATGGATGTAATGTAGAAACATATTAGTGATGGCCTAATGAGTTCATGCTCACACCCTACACAGGCCCCTTCAGAAACATAAAAACTTTATATCTTTGATGTTAGGTAAGGGATAAAGTTTGTGTGCTAGAACTTAGTGATATGGGGAATAATGAGGTGCACAATATGATCGATAGTTGGGCTAGGGGGTTCCACCTTGCCAATTTTCAATTTATTTTGAGGATTTTTTGCATGAGTACATATATAATCGACCCATGGGTGATCCTACTTGTTTTTGGATGATATATATACATTATCTAACATGTATTTAACTATATGATTTTGGATTGTTATTGCCTCAATTTCATTTATTTCTTATAATTAATTTGATTAAATGATTCCATAGTTCCATTATTATATGTCTATTATTATTATTATTATTACTACTACTACTACTACTACTACTATTATCATTACCAGATAGTATAATATCCCCAAATCACATAATCATACCCTCTATTTTAGTCGGCAGCCTTTGGAATATAGGGTGGTGTGATTAAGGTCCATTGGCCCTCCTGTCTAGAGCATAGGTTAAGTGGCTCCTAGGTCGGGGTGCTACAAGTGGTATTAGATCCCAACATTTGGCCGGTTTCTAAGTGATATAAAGGGATAATATTTTCTTAAAATGGTTTTTTAATTGGGATATAGTAGACTAGATGCTAGGATATATTCATAACTAGGTAAAGTGATCATATTTGGGTGCCTAAATCTCCATACACATGGTAAATACTAAGTTTTCATGGGTAGGAAATTGATGTTTTGGCTTGTGTATTTACCATTGATTTTATACCTTGAGTGGCACACTTGGGTGTGATGTTTATTATTTATGAGGTTATTGACCCTTAGGCTAGTTTGATAAGGGAGTATTATTCATACATCATGGTAGGAACTTAGGCTCACATAAAATATGTACATGGTCATGATTATCACTTGGAAACTAGAATAATAAAAGGTTTTGGGCTGTTTAAGGTTTCAACAACAAGCTAAACAACATTTTCTTGCATAGATTCTTGGTGAAATTCTACTCATACATCCTAGATATGTGCTTTCTAATGAGGTTGATATGTGATCCTATGTTTATATGACGTATATGGGCCTAAATATGATATGGGTAGGTAGTAATTGAATAAAGAAATGGGTGATCTATTTAAAATTTCAATAATGATCTAAACAACATTTTCTTACATAGCTTCTTGGTAGAATTCTACTCAGCCACCCTAGGCTGGAGATTTTTATTATACTTAATACATGATGCCAAGAAAGGGTCCATGAGGCAAGATGATATGTGATATGGGTGTGGTAGGGAAGTTTACACACCCCAAGGGGGGATCATATTGGCTTAATTGATTTCCAATGGTAGAAAAAGCACCTTTTAGGGAATTTAAGTACTAAACTAGGCCACCAATTAAAGGTAGATTTATTTTAGGGGTAAAGCATGGGTAAAACCATTGCAAAAAATGATAGAGATAAATATAGAAAATGAAACTTGAAGGAAATTTATAAAACACCTACCTTATGGCGTTAGATGAACACTCAGCCAATATCAAATTCTAATTTAGGCTAGAATTAAAGAAATTGGAAAACCAAAAAAATACCCTATATACCACCTACCTTATGGTGTTAGATGAACACTTATCTAGTATCAGATTCCAATTTAGGATAGAATATAAGAAATTGTAAAACCAAACAAATACCTAGAAAATTGGGGAAATAACCCTCCTTGAGGATAACACTAAATATGGAAAGATAAAGCGAGAAAGGAAGGAAGTGGATTGAATCCATTATCGTTGTCTAACCAATGCGATATATGACAGTTCAATCAGAATCCATATAAGGGATATGGATAAATTACTAGGTTGGAAGGATATGGAATCTCTCAAAGAAATAGGGTTCTATATATTTAATGAAGGATAAAGAGGAGGTAAGAAGTTATAAAGGATCAAGTAAAAAAGGGTAATTTTACCCTTATTTAAAGTGGGTATGGGTTGGATGCATGGTTGACCAAAATGTGCACTAACACTATCCAAGGGAGTGACGCCCTCACATGGTTAGACACACAGAAAAACCATGCACTACCAATGAATTTAAAATATACAACAAGTATTTAGTTTTTCGCATGGGTTTGTTCCTTCCCTCACATGGTTTGTCAAACCGTTCTCCCTTATATATGGGTCACATAGTTGAGATGCATGATTACTACTATCCATGCGCTGACCATGTGTCTCATACTACCTCTCCAAAAACAAAATATCTGTGATCCAAAAAAGCCCCATATGTTCTTAAAACCTCACTGGCCTCTTTAATCACCATCTTAAGGTTAAAAGAAATATTTTAACTGAAATTTAAATGGTTTTTACCTCAAGGAAAAAGCTGAAATCTTATAGTTTTTTATTCAATTTTATTATTTATAAATTAATATTTTGTAATATTAAACTCATTCAAACTTGTTTTAATATATTTAATGTGATTTTATTAGTTTTTTATATTCTCCACATATTTACTACTTGTTTTATATAGAATATTTTTGAATTTCAAATTTAAAATTCAAAATTTTTACTTTTGTGGGATCTTTTGTTGACCTATTATTCCGAAGACAATTTAAAGTATTTAAAAAATGTTTTAAAATTGGTTTGAATAACTATTTTTTTTTTAAATTATGGTCAGGATTTGAGAAATTATTATGCAATGATAATATTATTTTCTATTTATCTCTCTTTTAGAATCTAGTATTATTCTGTTTCAATTTTAAATTGTCTAATGATAGATTGGCTATATTATGTTTATTTTTTAAAAAATTTATCAAGAATATCTACTATATAGATGTGATAAAGTGACAAAATATTATAACAATAATTTATCTATGAGCACCTTTATAATTTTCAAAGTGATACTATGAAGTGTTGTATATTCTGCCCATGTTGAAAATTTCTCACTACTGCTAAACGATCTATTAGGGGATGAAAAAACATTCTACAACTTATTCTACTTCCTTGATGAAAAAATCAAGTGGATAAAACTCTTAAGAACTAGTAACTATGTTTTATTTTTATTATATCTATTTCGTTCTATTTTCTTGAGTCTATAACACTTCTTCATATCTTTCTCATACTCTCACTTGTCTTTTTATGATTTTACATAAAAAATAATTTTTTGTTATTACTTTAGGTTATGAATCCCAAATTCTAAAGTTAGGAATGTTCAAGTTATGACTCCCATTTTCTAAATTTAATGTTTTTTTGGGTTGTGAATCCCCATGAAAAAGTCTGTGTGTTAGTGTGGTTATCTCTCTACTTTTTAAAAAAGAATTATGTAATCAGGTTATGAATCCCCTTTAAAAATCAGATTATTACACAAATTATCTCTCACCGAGTAGAGAGGTATAATATTAGAGTAGTTTCAATTTATACCATACTACTATAAAAAACACACTTCTGTTCTTTATTTTATTCCTCTACTAAATAACTTTATTAACCAACTTTCATAATTGATCTAGATAATTAATTTATTTAATTAAAATTTTTAATTTGGTCTATTCAGCCCCACTTGAACATCATATATTAACCTTACATAACTAATATAAACATCATATTTATCCTTTAATCCCATCCATATATTCAAACATATAAGTTAGTGAAGGAAAATGAAACACATTGCATCATGGAGGTGGTAGTCTGCACAACGCGCGAATGGAATTTGTTTTCTTAATGGACATGCTATATGAATAAAAAATGATAAATCCATTAATATAGAAACAATAAAGTATAAAAATGATACTAATATCATTATATTAGTTTTTCTAGATTTTTTTTAATGATGATAATTAAGAGGAAAAGGTAAGTAGTTGATAATACTCTTGTCATATACTTGAATTTTCCTTGGAAGTATACTTATAAGTGAATGACTTATGCTAAATAATAGTTGAATAAAAAAATTCAAGATATTCAAGGAGAAATTATAATGATAGGTGAGCCTTGATTTAGTGAAATTTTTACCCTTTTTAAGTGAAGATAAGGGTAGTTTTGGGAGTAACCCTTAAATGTTCAATAATGTAAGGTTAATATTCAAGTGAAAAAGTTAAAAAAAATAAAAAAATAGGAGAGAAAAATGAGTGTGTGTCAAAAATCACATCAACCACTCCTTTTTTAGACAATATTGAGTGTTTTAGTGTTTTTTTGTTTTACCCTAATTTAAATTTAACTTAGTAATTAATTTCTTACCATAGTAATTAATTTTAATGAAAAATATTAATATTTAAATTTTTATCTAATTTTATACTTCTAATTTAAAAATTTAAAGTCATTTTATCATAATTTTTTTTAAATATTTGGAATTTTAGTTTTTTAAATAAATACACTTAATCATGAAAAAATAGTTTTTAGATAAATAAACTTTATAATATTTGAATTTATATATAAGATAAAATTATTTTGGGTAAAAATTTTAATGAAAAAACTGATTTATTATAAAAAATAAATGATATGATACTTTCAAGGGAATCCAAGATTGAATCTCCCTTGAAAATACTTAATTCAAAGAAAATACTGAAAGTAGTTTTTCTATTAAAGTAACAATTCAATTTGTTCTAAAAATATTGGATATAGGATTTATAAGTTCAAAGAATATTTTAAAATACATTTTGTTATTCTTTAATTTCATATTTGATTACATAAATGTATTTCTAAACTTCTAGGTCATTATTATATAACAATAATGTGATACAAATTACATGTTTTATGACACTACTAAAAATAAGACCTATACCAACAGAACTATACCAATGGTTTGTACAAAACCATTGGCATAGGTACCTTAGAGAGACTTATACCAACAGTTTTAAAGAAACCCTTGGTATAGGTCTCTTGTAGCCACCCTATAACAAAATTTTCTTCAAAACCGTTGGTATAGGTCCGTTATAGAGACCCTATACCAAGGGTTTTGAAAAAACCATTGGTATAGGTCCACCCTATGCCAACCGTTTCATCAAAACCATTGGTATATCTCAAAAAATCAAAGAACCTATACCAACGGTTCTTAAAACCATTGGTATATTCCAATACCAACGACTTTGATAACCGTTGGTATAGGTACCCATATTTTTTATGGAATCTTTTTTCAAATAAAATTAAATAAAGAAAAAGTTAAAATACTTATGAATATACATATATATATTTATGAAATTATGTTCAAAAAATTCATGTTAGGTTACTGGTTAGGTTGTCAGATTATAAATGAGAGGTGATGGGATCAAAACCAAGCCAGGTTTTATTTTTGGAATTACCTATACCAACAATTTGATGAAACCATTGGTATAGGATTTTCAAATGACCTATACCAATGAGTTTCCCAAAACTGTTGGTATAGACCTATCCCAACACCAAACTAGCCAATGGTCCTCCAAACCATTAGTATAGGCTATACCAACAGTTTGGAGACCTATACCAATAGTTCAAAACCATTGGTATATGATATTTTTCTATTAGTATGAAAAGTTTTTTTTTACAAAAACCAAAATTTTTAGAAAAATATCAAAATTCATAATATTCTAATTTTGATATGATGATTTTAGAAATTAATTTATTTTAGTTAATTTAAAATTCTAAAATTTAACTTTTAAATAAGTTCTTGAATAAAGGCTCTTTAGAGTGTGATAGTATAGTATATGGTGTTTACTTGCTACGGTAGATTATTAGGGATTACATTATCCCCCCTTAAATAATCTTTATCCTAAAAGTTCAGGTATATGTCAACTATTGAACATGTGCAGATATTCCTTCCTCATATCTTCTTTAGGTTCTCGGGTTCCATTTTATAGTTTTTGATTTATCCAAAGGAATTTCACCAATAGAGTTTTTTACTTCCGAAACACTTTCTCCTCGGCGTAAATAATCTGAAGAAACTATTCATTATAAGATAGAATGGGTTCCAATTCTATTCCCTTAGTTGTGAGAACATGTGTTGTATTTTTCATGTATTTCCTTAAAAAAGAAACATAGAAGACATCTTGAACTTTAGAAATTTTGGGCAACATAACTAATTAGTTTGCTATAACTCTAATTACTTATATCATTTCAAAAGGTACAATTCACCAAGGGATTAACTTTCCCCTTTTCTCAAAATCTTACAACTCCCTTCCAAGGTGAAACCTTCAAAAATATATGATTCCGAACTTGAAGTTATAATTCTTTCTTTCGATTACCAGCATAAAAAAATTGTCTTCTTTGGTCCATTTTAATATAATACTTAATAGTTATTACATTAACATATGTGTCCTAAACAATCTCTAGTCCAACCAATATTGTTTATATAACTTCATACCAATAGGTTTGAGTGTGACACTTCTCCCTATACAATGCTTCATATGGTTCCATATGGATGCTTGAGTGGAAGTTATTATTGTATGAAAATCCCACCAAAGGTAGATACTGATCCCGCATACTATGGAAGTTAAGAGAACATGATATCAGCATATCATACAAAGTCTAGATAGTCCTTCCCAACTACCCATCAGTCTAGGGTTGATAGGTGGAACTTACATGCATGTTAGTGTTGAGATCCCTTTGAGGAATCTTCTAAAATTTGGATGTGAACTGAGGGTCATGGTAATATCAATTGATAGAGGTGCCTCATTAACCCTTAAAATTTACTTTATATGGTGTTAGGAAAGGCACTAAAGTGTTGGATCATCTCTTATTACTATTAAATGAGAAAAATTTATCAGACTATCTATGATGAATCAAATAGTATCATTCTTCCTTGGAGTCCTTTAGAGTCGAGTGACAATGTCCATTGTAACATTGTCTCACAACTATATAGGTATAGGAAATGGTTTCTTGACTCATTTGGGATGATATCTTTCAGATTTTACCTGCTATATTACTATGAATCAAGACACATAGTTTTCATTTTTGAATTTTATACCATCCAACTAGAGAAGGTCTATTAAATCCTTATACATCTTTATACTTCCAAGGTGAATAGATAAATTTTAGCAATGCACTTCATCTATCATATCCCTTTTTATCATTTTTATAGATAGAACACATAACCTCTTCCCAAACATCAAGAAACTATATTTATAGATGAAATATTTCTATTTCCTATAATTTACCACTTTAATATTCCTTTGTAAGTTCTATTTATTAGGATGGACATTTTCTATCCTTTCAAGTAAAAATTGTTTAACAATTTATTGGAAAATGAATGATGGCTCTATTTTCCTAGAAATCACTATATCCATATTTACAATATCTATATATATGGGATTCTTGTTTATACTCATCATCACTACTTCAAAATAGGGTTTTATCAGCACTAAAAAAATCCTTTATAAGTTCTGATAATCAGGGTGATATTAAAATGAGGTCCCTTTTATCAGGGCTAAAAAAAGCACTGATAAAAGGGTCCTTTATCAGTGCTTTTTAGCACTAATAAAAGTTAAAAAAATTTAAAAATTTTCTACAACTTGGAGGGTTTTTAACAGCGCTCGACCCCCTTTCAATATTGCTATGAAGCCCTAACAGCACGCCCCAACCACCCCTTTAACAGTGCGAGGCATACACCCCCACCCTTTAACAGCACTAGCCCCCACCCCCTTCAACTGCGCGAACACCTACCTATGCTTGGATTCGAACCCAAGATCTGTTCCTTGCACACCTGCACCTTTACCACTCATCCATCTTGTTTTGTTCTCCATTTAATGATACATCTATATATCTATATATATATATATAGTTACATTTATTCGTATATTAATATATACTTATATTAATATATACTAATATTAATATATACTTATATTAATATATATATATATAGTTATATTAATATATACATATTTATTCGTATATTAATATATATATATATATACATATATAAATATATAGTTATATTTATATATTTATATATTTATTCACACACATATATATATATATTAATATATATATATATATATTTAATTATATTTTTGTTATCTGTATATTTATTCGTAAATTAATATATATTTAAAAGATCAGTTTTAAATACATTTATAAAATATGTTTTGTGTGTTTATAAATACATAAATAAATAAATACATATATACAACACACACACACATATTATATATGTGTCTCTGTAATTATAATTATACATATTTATATTTATTTACATATATTATATATTAATATTTCTCCATATATTTATATATTTTTTATATATATAGTTATATATATATATATTTAAATACATATTTATTTATAAATATATTTTAAAATGGATATTAAATCTAAAAACCCTTAAAACTCATAAAAACATTAAGAAACTCTGAAAACCCTAAAACCCCTAAAAACCCTAAAACAATCATAACTTTTGATCCGAGAGTCTATTTCAGCTTCACCACTAGTCAAATTGAAGATCATAAAATGAAATTCAATATGATATACGGTACAGGTCGAACAGACACCCAGATCAGAAGTTATAGCCATTTGAATTTTAAGAAACCAGGGTCAGCGACAAAAAACTCAGTTTTAAAGGCCTTCTGGGACTTTCTAGGGATGAAAATCCCAATAGAGCTCTTCAATATTGGTCAAAGACCATCTATATCATATAGCTCGTCAAAAAATTCAATTTGATACGTGGTAGAGCCCAAATGGATACTCAGATCAAAAGGGTTGGCTATTTGAAGTTTAAATTACATTTTCAACTTATTTTTGATCTTTTATTAATTTTTTTTTGATTTTTTAATATTCCAATTTTTATTAAATGAATATTAATTGATGATAATTAGAAAATTATTAATTAAAAAAATATTTTTAATTATTTTATAAGACATTTTCACTAATTATCTTATATATCAAGTGTAAATGCCTATTTAGCTTTATCGAAAACATATTTAAAAAATATATATTATATAAATATAAATATAAATATATTTATATATTAATATTTTTTTAATGAAATATTTTTTTAAATATACTCTTTATCAACACTAGTAAAAAAGTACTGATATAGCTGGATCTTTATCAACATTACTAAAAAAATTGCTAATAAAGCGGATCCATTTAACAATGCTAAAAAAAGCACTGATAGAGGGGGTACCTTTATCAGTGCTAAAAAAAGTGCTGAAAAAGGGATACTTTTATCAGCACTTTTTTAGCACTATTAAAAATACCCTTTATCAGTGATTTTTTTAGCGCTGATAATGGTACCCCCTTTATCAGTTCTTTTTTTAGTGCTGTTAAAGGGTGATGGTGCAAAAACCTATTTTTATGGTAGTTCATGGCTAGAAATCCATAGTCTTTCCAACTCAATGCACTGTTCAACTTGATTTCCTTCCAAGGGTTCTATTTTATTAAGCAATCTTAGTTCTTAAGTAGTTCCAACCACATTATTTTCCTCATGTTGAGATCCTTCAAAGATAATTTATACTTCAAGATATTGGGGTCCATATATATATATCACATCATTTACATAGAAGTAGGGTTTCTATACTTTTAAATAAAAGATTATAGTTTTCAATCAAGGTCATTAGTTTGATAGTTTTTTATGGCTTTCAAATTTCCTTGATGCATAAGAAATCACCCTATGATTATGTATAAGGACAAAACCAAGACCTTTATACAACGAATCACTATATATTATAAATCATTCCTTATATGATGGTATAGTAAAAACTAGTGAATTAATAAGTATCCTTTTCAGCCCTTCAATTATTTCCTAAAATTATTTTCACCATGGGAATTTAAACCTTTATGTGTTAACTTGGATAATGGATTGGCCAACTGGTAAAAATATTGAAGAAATCACGGATAGGAACCTAATAATCCTAGGAAACTTCTGATCTCAGTTATGTTTATCGGTGAAGGCCATGGGATTTTATGAATAAAGAATAAGAAAATGATCTCTCCTCCTCTTGAGAACACACTGCAAACACCATTGCACATTCAAATTTTTCCGATGGTTACAACCTCCTATTTAGTTTCTGGTGCGGTGGAGGCTCCATCCACGTCGACTCTGGTGTCTCTCTTACCCTATTAGGATCTTTTATTGAGCTCGGTCCCTCCTATTGTTTCTCCTAAACCTGGAACCAACATTCATGAGGGACCCTCTCTCAAGGAGGTTATCCTCTGGGTAGCTCCTCCATCTTCATCCTTTCCACCCGTTCTAGTGGTCCCTATGGCTTGGATATATCTAGGCTCAGTGGGGGGATCCTTGTAGATTTTATTTCCTATTGAATATTTTTTTAGTTGTCTCATTCTTTCATAGTTCTAGATTAGTTAGAAAATGGAGATTTTACTTGTTCCACTAGTCTCTTAAGGCTTACTCTAGTCGTTATTCTCCATAGGCGGCAGTGTGGTTAAACTTACCAGGGCTTCCTCTTCCATTTCACAATGAGACTTTTCTTCATGCTATTAGTGATGTAGTGGGTTCTTTACTCATGTACCATCGTCTAATCTTCTCCCTCACCCACCTTCCCAAGACAGGGTGCCTCCAGCCCTTCCCCTCATCCTCATAGAGATACCTTTACCCCAGTCCCGCAAGATCACTGTTAATTCCAACTCCTCTCTAGTGGTAGTCTTCGAGTCTAAGAAACAAGCTTCCAAAATAGCTTCCTTTTCTAATATAATGGGTTTGCGTGATTTTATGCACGCAGCCCCACAAAACTATCACATATGGTTGTTCTGGAAACCCAATATCAAATTAGAAATGGTGATAGCTTCTGATTAGTATATTTTTACCACAATCAACATAGGAGTGCATTATTTTTTCTTTACCTTTATTTACGCCAAATGCGATGCTCTGAAAATAGAGACCTTATGGAATGACATGAGTAGTTTCAACCCTAAGGATTCTCTTTGGTTTGTGAGTGGGTACTTCATTGTGATTTTAGATGACACCAAAAAGAAGGGGCATAGATCATACTCATGGAAGGCCATCCATGACATTGTCTTTTTCTTATCCGGTAATAGGCTCTCAGATTGGGGTTACACAAGCGACCGCTTCACCTAGTGTAATAACTAGAAGGGTCCTAAAAACACTTAGTTTTACCTAGATAGGTGTTTAGAGAACATGAATTCCATTTCTTTGTATATGGATGTCAATAATAACCATCTTGTTAGACCTCTCTCTAACCACTCTCCCATTGTTGTGACATTATCTCCCAGAGTCAGGAGAGTGGAGTTTTTTTTCTTCTATAAGAAGCGAAAATTTGCCCCAAGTTATTACCAAGTGTTGTGATCCTCATGGTCCAAGCCAGTTTAGGGATGTTAGTAGACCAAATTGAATAAAAATATTCAGTTCTTGAAGGGATAAATCCAAACCTGGATAAAAAATCAACCACCATGATTCCTAGCATTGGACTTGATAAAATCTAAGATTTATCATCTGGAATCCATGCCGGAGAATGGTTGGAATGAGTATGTATTTAACGACCTTTCTATTAATAATAATTCCCTGTAATAACTTCTCCTTGAACATGAAAAACTAGGGTGAGATCAAGCTTGAATTAAGTGGTCGTAAGAAAGAGATATAAATACAATGTTATTTCATGCATGTGTTAGGGAGAGGAGGTTGATCATTCCACTGAATATTATCTTGGTGTATGTCTCATATAATAACAACTGTGAAGTCATGGGAGGTATAGATACTCTTCAATTCAAGTATTTACTTAATGTTTGGACCATTTCATGCAAGGAGGTTATCCCAGGGAGATAACAGAGCTATTTGATTTAATTCTATTAAAGGCGAGGGCTCATGATAAATTATATTTTGAGTCTGTGCTGGATGTGAAGGAGACCCATGAGGCAATCCATGTACTTAACCCCAATAGTTTTTCTAGGCCAAGTGAAATCCTAGGTATATTCTATATAGCTTCTTGGGACCTTATTAAGCACAATCTAGTCAAGGAAATCAAGGAATTCTTTCGAGGTGGTTATCTTCCCCACGTGGTGAGAACTACTACCTTGGTTCTCTTCCCCAAGATCAAATGTTCTCCCTCCTTCTATCACTACTTCCCTACGATCATGTGAAACTTACCTTACAAAGTTTTACCAATTATTATCAACAAGAATTTATTGAATCACCTCTCTATCTAGGTCTCAAATGAGAAACATGGATTCATTGGAGTAAGATCCATCAAGGGACAGTTAAGCTAGCACATGAGATAATAATTAATATTAATAGAAAGGTAGTAAGATCTAATGTGGTTATTAATCTCATCATGGATAAGGCCTATGATAGACTTGATTGGAACTTCATTATTAAGGTCCTCGATTGCATGAGTTTCTCTTCATCAATCTCTGATCTTTTATACAGTTGTATTAACTCTTCCTCAATATCTATATCTTCATGGGGAAGAATTATGGATTCATTAAAATAGTTTGGAGGCTCAGAAAATGTGATACACTTTCTCCTAGACTCCTCATTATGATGTAGGAATCCCTTAACTGGATTATCAATAAGTGCCTTCCAGAAGGAGGCATTTCTCCCTTCTGCTATGAGAAAAACCTCGATGGTATCTCCCAAATCTTGTATGCCGATGATACTTTCATATTTCTCAATGGCGGAAGACAATCAATTTATGGTTTCTATAAGATACTTAAGGATTACTACACCTAGAGTGGACAGTTAGCGAACCATGGTAAGAGAATACATTATCTGTCGATGCAGTGCTCAAACAGGAGGGATTTATCCATTTCTAACCACTTGGGTTTTTGCAGATGAGGATTACTGATGTAATATCTTGGTTCTCTAATATCCTTGAAAATGTTTCTTATCCAACACTTGGGTGTCTGAACAGAACACCGACTGTATATCTAACCCAAAGAACATGTATCTTTCCCTCAGTGGGCACATCATGGTAATTAACAACATCCTCACTTCGATTACCATGAACATATTAGTAGAACTCAGGGTCCCTAAAGTGGTTATTAAAATCATTTATAACTCCTTAGATTTATTTTTATGGTATTCTCACTCGGTTAGAAAACATCACTGAGCTTCATGGTCAAATATGGTGCGACTGATGATGGAAGGAGGCATCAATGTCACGTGCATTCAAGGAGAAATGCTAGGCCTTCATGCAAAAATTTCATGGGAAATGATAGGACATAATCTATGGGGAAGGTTCATGGAATAAAAATACAGGAATTTCATGTACTTACCAAGATGAATCCCCTCTCACCTATGGCTTACAATCCACCCGCATATCTCAGCCCTGCAATATTACTCTCGATGGATCATCAGCAGGGGAGACATAAACTTCTAGTATCAAAATCAGGTTGGTTCCATCTTTAGTTTTCTAGGATTCCCTATACCAAACTCGATGTTGAGATGTGTAAGAGTTTCCTGACCTCTATCATGCTATCCTGAATGAAAATACACATAATTTTTTAACTTATTAAGTTTTCATCATATTAATAAACTTGTGTTTTTTCCGTAACATTGTTGGGTATGTTCTATGGGAGGGAGTATCACCGACTGTAGGCCTCTCTGGTGGAGACAAAAGGATGGGGCGACATGGTCTGGTGCAAGGATATCCCTAGAAATCATAACTTCCTAGTTTTGAGTGACTTTAATAATCATTTTCCCATTGATGATCTTGTTAAGAACATGGGTATTTATTTGGCGTTTAGGTGCATATGCTATGGAAATTCACAAGATGAGTTCTACACTCATTTATTTTTCAAAGGAGAATGGGAACATGTGGTTTGGAATAGGTTTGGAGGGTTCACTAGTTTGGCCTATCTGGAGCCGCATGTCACTACATTTCTTAATATCTGGTTTCAAGGCTTGGAGTACAACCATATCGAGAATAATTCAAGATCATTAATTTTAGTGATAGGATACTGGTGTATTTGGAAGGCTAGGAATAAGTCCCATTTTAATTACCTCTCTAGCTCAAGGATAGATATGTATTCTAGGACCTAGTACTTGTTTATATAATATTCTCGGTTTAGAAAAAATTGGAATGATGCCACCACCCTCATGTACCTTCTGGCTAACAATTCCCATCCCACTATGCCCACTAATGGCCACTTGGGAAAATGTATTTGCGGGTTCCCCCATCATCATGGGTATTAACTCAATATGAATGGTTCATTTTTCATAGGAACCATGAGGGAATTTAGTTTAGTTTGGGATACTATGGGTTTAGTGATCCCTACATTCTATACCTTTTTGGGCGAGGTTACTGCCTTCAGTATGAAGCCGTCACAATTCTTACAAGCCTTAATTTATATTAGAAAAAAAATATTGATCTAGGATAGGTTGAAACAGACTAAAAAATCATCCACAACTCCTTTCATGGAATCTTATCCACTCCACAGTCTATCACCCACTGTATCTAGAAGTGTAAAAAGATCATCAACCACCACATGAAGGCCCTACATATATGACATGAGGTAAAAAAGAAGAAAAATTTATCACTTCTAATTCTTATCATGATGCATCAGTCACTCTCTTCTCCATAATGGTTTCTTTTACCCCATAAGGTGCAACCATTGTTCATGGGAATGTGCTTGGTATTCATTATTTCCATCCCTCATATCCATTTATCCTTTCTACCATGGCCACTGACCCATCTCTTTCTGAATAAAAACAAAGTGATGATTTGTGTATGCCATTATTTGATTATATTTTTCTTTGAATGTTCAACATATATTCCATCCTTGGAGACAATATGACCAAGAAAGGAAACTTTATTAAGCCAAAATTCACACATACTATACTCCCTATACAATTAATTTTTTCAGAAGGTATCCAAAATTATTTTCATATGACTCTCATGATCTTTATAGATCTAATAGTATATAAAGATATCATCAATGAATACCACTAAAAATTTTCAAGATACTCCTTGAATATTCAATTCATTAGATCTATAAAGGCAGAATGTTTATTAATTAATCCAAAAAAAATTACTATAAAATCATAATGTACTTACCTTATTCGAAATTACATCTTTAGTATAGAAACTGTCTCCACACTTAGATGATGATAACCAGAACAACGATCAATATTTTAAAATTATTTGACACCTTTAAGTTTATCAAATATGTCATCAATGTGCAGAAAAGGATAATTATTCTTTATAGTAATGGCATTGAACTCACTATAATTGATGCTAAATTATATGGATCCATCCTTCTTTTTCAAAAATAAAATAGGGGCTCCCCAAGGTAAAACAAAAGGGGCATATAAATACCTTATCACTCAAATCCTTCCAATATTTATTTAACTCCACCAAATTCACCGGTGAAATTATATAAGGAGTTTTAGATATAAGTCTTTCACTAGGAACAAGTTCAATTGATAATTCAACCTCATGCTCTGGTGGATGGCCATATAATTATTTTGGAAAAATATTATTGAAATTTTGTACCATAGGTATATCCTTTATTCACAGGTTACTTTCTACATTCATAGATCATGCTTGATCATCCTATTTACCCATAATTTCTTTAATTAGTGCTACTAAGGGAGGATTTGAACATGATATTGATAATGAGGTTTCCCCTCTAATGACAAAATATTCCACCTCACATTAACTAATCATAATATTATACATTTTGGAATATTTTTTTTGTAATATTCACTAAATAATAATCTATAAAAAGGATGTTATCAAAGTCTACCATTGGTATAATAACCTAGTTTGAAAATAGGGTATGAAAATTCCTCATAATTGGGACTACTTGATATACCATATTTTCCCTAATATTTCCACATGGTGTATTAATTCATAACTCTCTTAATAGGGTTCTAGATAAATATATAATGTTTTTAGAAAACATATAATATATAAAAGAGTTTCATGATCTAGAGTGAAATAAAATATTAGAGAACTTTGAGGCTACAATCATGGAACTTGACGCCACATCATTAGGATCCTAGACTTCAAATGTAGAAATCACATAATCATGACCTTTCTCCCTTGGACTTTTTGAGGTTAATTCTATTAATATTTGGGTAATTGGTTCACATAATGTACCTTCTCCCAATAGTTAAAACATTTAACATCAAAAACTTATACCTATCCCAAGAGTTTGTGAGCTTAAAAATATTTTTCTCGATAATTATAAAAAAATATTTCTCCCTTCCTTCAATCTCTAGGGTGTTTCTTCCTAGTGTTATCATGTGTAAAAAATCCCACCCTTACTTTATTCAATTTTCCAAATTATTCTACCCATGATACTTAGCCGACCCATTTTTCAGCTAATTTCCCTTGAATACATACATCCTAGAGAACTCCTTTTTGTATTAATAGTGCTTGAGAATATATACTCATATTAATAAAAGGTCTGAGTGACTAATTAATTTTGAATTATTGGCATTAAACCATCAATTAAATAACCAATCTTGATTTATATTATATATAAATAGTCAGTAGCATACCTATCTAAACTTGTAAAGTTAGCCTCATAATTAGCAAAATTTTCCTCTACTTTTTGTTTAAGTTTTAGAAACTAATAATCCATTTAGACTTATTACTTATGAGGATAGTATTTTTTCATAGAATACATCCTTAAAAGTTATCCATTCCATGAATTTGATATTATATCCCCCTTTATTTTTTGAATTAGCGACCACCATTAATCCGTATCTTTCTTCAAAAGATAGATAACCATGATGAAATTTTCCATTTCACTACTTCCTAAAGTGAGAGATATATTCTCTAGGGACTTGATCCATTATTCAACTCACAATGGATTAGTAGTTCCACTAAACGATGGAGGTTTTTGTTTAATGAAGTGGACAAAAATAGTTACACCATGTTGTCAATCAGTAGGTTGTTCTATGCATGTGAGGTAATTTGTGATAACCTGGGCTAACTTCTCTAATATATTTATGATGTGATTTGTCTAAACACTTTATTCATTGACTTATTAAGGGGGAATACTCCTTCATTGACTATGGATGTTAATAGGGTTCTCATTCCTCCCATTACTCTCTATCTTTCTATAATGGCATATGCATAATTACTTCATGATATTGAATTTTAAAATATAATTCTTATTAAATTTTTAAGGGTGTTACCTATAAATATTGAGATGTTTTCATATAACATGTTCCATCTAAATTTTTTACTATAAATATAACTCCCAATGTTTCTATTAAACATCCTTTGATACAAACTATAACATACCAGACTCTTGAAACCCTAATACGATAGTTATATTACTTTATTGGTAAAAAATACAAAAATTACCAAAGGATACAACCATTTATTAGTGTAGAAAAAACAAATACATAAATAAAATAAATTTTAAAACATAAGATAAAATATGAATATATTACAATAATATGATTAAAACTCCCATCATATCTTTGAAAATTACTCATAGATCTCCTCTATTTTATGTGGGGGAAGGAAACAAATAAGGATGATCTCAAAAATTACTATCACGGTCTTGTTCCAAGACACTTTCCTATAATGGGAAGAGGTAAAAACCAAAAAATATAATGTTTTTTCTCATGATACCTATCAATTCATCAAGGGGATATATAAGTCTGGGAACCACCCATCACCTGATTAATTCCAATTCATTCACCATAAGAGTCATCAAGACATTTTATTCCATTCCCTAAGGAACTTATTACTGAATAAAACTTGGATATATTTATAATGAATAAATATGGAAATAAAATACTTCCCAATTCAGTTGTATAATTTATATTTCTAGTAGAACTTCCATTAATAAATCAGGAATACATAAGATATCATTAATGTAACATAAATCACCCTTGTCAAAGAAATATAGTGGCAAGGGTACTTATTACATGTTGGGTTATCCATGGTTGATAATAATTGGATTCAATAGATTTAATTAGTATTAGACCAAGGAAATGTTATTAAAATTCCTCCATCATGGTTCATAAAGAGTGTGTGAAAAATCAAAATCATATCCCATAGGAGTGTCTAGCCAGGTGTCTAGTCTTATGCCCATTCATCATGCATCAGAGTGATAATTTATTCAATGATCAACCAACTGATTTTGGGGTGATTATCCCTTGGTTTATCTATTCTATAATCACATCCACTTTTCTATATCCATACATGGATGTGTTTTATAGGAAACTACACATACTTTTAGTTTTCCAAAACTTTTAATGGGTTTCCATTATACAAAATATTTAGTTTTACAACAGTTTTGATAACTATTGAAAAAAACTATACGAGAGAGGGATAAAAATATAAACATGTGATTCCATTAAATTTCATGAATAATAAGTTAAATGTATTACATTGGATTTTATGCACCACACATAAGGAAAATGTGGTGAATATAATATGAATCCAAAATAATGAAAATTGAGATGGAAAAACCCCACTTATGGCGTGGGTAGCAATTAAATCAAAAAAATTTGAAAGAGGGGGATTAAAATTGATCTTAAAAAACAATTAATAAAATTATATAATGATATAAAATCTAAAATATGTAGTATATACACTATATAAAATCAATTAGGTTCATAATACAAAACATGTCTCAAAGAGAGGAATTTGAGATGAAAAACCCTTAACTCTAATCTTGACTTCCATGAACGTACTTTAACATCCTATATCATAAACATAGATATATTAATAACTTAATTAAGAACATTAATCATATCTATATTCATATATATTCCTCATAAATAGTCATTTAATACAATAATTATTTCAATTTTCCACATCATTTTTTATAGTTTTTATTGTTTATACCAGTTTCACAACAGTAATGTTCATATTCATTATTGATCTAAAATTAAATGTTACTAGGTAATTAAAGTTAATGTTAGGTATTATTTATAAAAATTCATTATTATTATAATTCATTTCATGAGTTATTTATTCTTTATCATTGAAGATGATATCGATAATAAGCATGTTTTGATGATTTTTGAAAAATGGAGGGTGTTTTGCTAATTAATGAATTAGATATTGATATAAAATGTTAAAAAAACAAATTATTCTTGACAAATTAATATCCTATTATAATATTAAATAAGTATTTATAACCATCTATGATATAAATAAATATTATTTTTCAAGTAGGTGTTTAAACCGACCCAAACACGAACATACCATGATTTAACGAATGATTATGAGGTGGTTTTATTGTAATATCATTATACCAGAAGAATAATTATATTATTTAGTTTTTATTAATGTAATATATTATAATTTTAAGTATTTATATAAATAATTAATTGATATGAAAATCTTACACAATTGGAATAAAATATTATCCTCTTAACATACTTGTTTTAAGGGATTAAATTAACGATGATCCTTTGTTGATCACATCATTAATAATTTATCTAATTTTTCATTCAATAAACTTAATGATATCATAAAAATAATATTAATATTTTGTTCCCATAGTGAGGCTATAATAAATTTTAATGAATACAATGAATATGAAAATCTATGTAGTTGATAATACTCATGTCAAGGACTTGAATTTTTCTTGGAAGTCTTCTTGGAAATGAAGACCTTATGAAAACTAATGATGACCAGAATATTTTAAAAATTTAAGAGAGTTATAGGAGGATACAAATGTAAGTTTTTCAAAGAGAAATTCCAATGATATGTTATCCTTGAAATGGTGAAGATTTTTCCCTTCTATGAGTGAAGGTAAGTGTATTTTTTAGATTAACCCTTAAATTTTCAATAATGTAAGGTTAAAATTCAAGTGAAAAATTCTGAGAAAAGGAAAAATGGGGAGATTTAGATGATTTTGCGTATATAAACACATCAACCAATCCTTTTTTAGATAACTATAAGTGTTTTAGGGGTTTTTATTTTAACTTTATAACATTTACACTAATTTAATTTTACACTGGTAATTAATTTTTAACCTTAGTAATTAATTATAATTAAAACGGTTAAGATTGGTATATTTAAAAAATTTGATACATTAAATTATAGTTTTTATTCCATTTACTTTTTTTGTTTTTTATTTTATTGTATTTTAATTTAATTTCATTATCTGTTATTTTGGTATAAATCATTCTCATTGAGTTACACTTGATGATTGAAACTAATTTCCAACCTTTGAGGATCGAGAATGCCTCTAGGGCCTTGTCACAGATCAACTTAGGTGATTGGTTTGGGGTTGACCAAGATTGGTTCATGAAAAAATGGTATTAGAGTAAGATTCAGGTCCTTTTACCCACATGAAGCTTAGATATCTCATAAGTATCCCTTTTTATTTGGGATATTAGGTAGATTGGAGACATGATTTTCAGAACTCGGGAGGTATATGCAGGAATAGATTCATTATTATTTTTTCATTTAGAGCCTTGATTAACCAAGGTATATTTGGATTTTGATGTTGATATTTTTTTGGGATGAAACAAGATTTTAGCTAGTCATACATGTTGAGATAACATGGATGGGTAACCCATGTAAAACTAACATACATGGTTTTGTGTTACTCTTGGTGATTTTTGTGTGGTTGACACACGGTCCACCAAGAAATGTATTCAATTATTTAATGTTCACTATTAATTTATTGGTTGGTTTTAAGTTGTGTGTATTGGGACCAAGTTAGTTTGAGAAGGTTTTTAGAAGTGAAAAAGTTGTTTTTCAAGAGTGTTGTCTTGTATTGTCAAAAAGGATAAATCAATTCACTTTTTAAAAGCCTTGGTTAATATGAAGATGATTTTATGATTTTTATTTCAAAAATATTATAAGTTTGTTGGAGAACTAGTGATGCAAGACTTATAATGGAAATGGGGGAAAATGTGTTCCCAATCATATTCAGTTTTGATTGGAAAGAAAGATGTTTCAAGAATACAGGTAAATTAGAATAATTTCCTTGATAAATATGATGATGATAAATATGTTTGATCAATGATTATAAATCATAATAGATGAATTTTGTGATGAAATAAGATGACTGATAATAAGTATGGTTTCTATTTTTGAAACAAATTTTTGAGGTGGCACCATTTTCTAATGTTTGCCAAAATTTTGAGCCTCAAAATAAAAAATTTGTTTAATGGAAAAGGAATGTTATTTAGAAAATGAGTTCATGAATCTCATTTCATAGACCAAATATGAGGTACGTGGAACAAAGAAGGAAAATCGGCAAAGGAAGGATTCTACATAGCAACACTATGCAGACCGCGAAGCGCGCTACGAGGACTGTGTAGGGAAAAATAGTTCATGGGAGGATCACATTTCATGAGAGGATTTTTTTTCATATGAAGGCCATCGTTTTTGGATGAGAGGAAATGAATTTTTTGTAGAAGATATCTTATACTGCAAAGGGAGATAGATTTTATGGATACCACATAACACAATTCACAATGAAGGTTGTCCCGTATCGAAGTTTTGGTAAAATTGGATTAACAAAATTTGAATTTTTTTCTTATATAAAGAACAATAAGACCATAATTAAGTTAGAGTGAATATTATAAGAAGTAATAATCATTTTGGGAATAATTTTGAGAAGTATGAAGCTGTTTTTGGAGAAGAATTCTATGAAAAAGAAGAGTTCATGGATAAAAGATTTCCACAAAGGAGACAGTTCGTAGGGAATGTTCATGGAAGATTTTTGTGAGGATCTATAGATCGAAAAGGAAAAGAAACATCATAATAAAGGTTTTCCATAAGTAATTATCCATCCACAGAGAATAGATAGTGTATGGAAGAAGAGGTGGTCTTCGAAGCACTCACGTCACGTAGTGCAACTCAGTTCACGGAGGATATAGGAAATTCGCGGAGGAAGCAAGAGAATTCACGTAGGACTCAAGGAAGTTCCTACCAACTTTTAGGTAGGAAAGAGAAGAATTAATTTGAAATATAAAATTATGAATATTGATCAAGAATCACCATAACATTGTATTCCATCATTTTTTTCTAGAAGAAGAACACACACTATTGGATTGTTTTCAAAGTTCTATACGAGTGTAAGAGCATATCCTACTCATTTTGTTCCACACAAAAGGATTATTTTATAGTGGACTATATGGTATTGGATTTTTTAAAAACTATACCAAGGATGTAGCTACTCTTGTTGACTAGTGAACCTTGTAAATTATTGTATTCCTGTGGATGTATGTTTGAATTGTTCTCAGCAAGGAAATAAATATTTAACAGTAGGAGAAGATTGTTTCATCATTAAGGAAACATAAAAAAATATATCATTAATTTACTCCCCCATCTCAGTGATACTTTAATCCTGAATGGAAAACTTCAGCGTGTTACTGGTCAAATGGTTTTTGACTAAAGTTGGTAAGGGTTTTGGATTTTAAAGTTGTTTTCAAGAAAATTTTATAACTTAACAAAAAGAAACATGTGTTTTGAAATGGTTTTAAGTGGTTAAAATTGGTTTGTTATTTAAAAAATGATAACCTAATTTTCAAGGTATGGAATCACAATTTTGAAAATGGGTGTTTTAAAATGTATTCTTTAATGAAACAATTGAGTTTTTAAAAAAGTGTTTAAGTTTAGAATATTTAAAACTTTGAGAAAAGTGGTATTCATTGAGTATTCCCCTGAAAAGTTCCAATAAATAATGAATTTTTGTTCTCTATGATGTATTCCTGTTTGGTTTAGTGTGGTATCTTAAATCACATGAAGAGGTTATATAAGTTTTTCTATTGAAATAGGAAGTTATAGTTAGGGATTATCAACTCTTGACTATGGGAAAATATGATTCATAAAATATGAGCTCCATCCATAGGCCTCAGAGTAAAGCTGTTTATGTACTGGAGGATATTCTGGGTGTGGTGGATGTTAACCCAACTTGTTTTTTTCAACATCATGGTGGAAACCATTTGAGTTATCCCTTGGTGTGGTTTTCTATTTTGTGAAATATTTTCATTTTGGAGATATTGTTGGATGTCGTTGAGTGGTTTTAGATTTTTAATATTTAGTTGGTTGGAGTATTTGAGTAAATTTGGAATAAGTGTTTCTTTAGGTATTCCCCTTTTTTAAATCCTTAGGAAGTTTTGGTTGTTTTATGGGTCATCTATTCTGATGAGCTTCATGCCTAGGTGTTAGTATAATATTTTAATGGGAAAGTCATGTGTGAGTGGTTGGGATGACTGGGAAGGGTTCTTTGATTCTTTTGATCAGTTGGGTTAACCAAGGGTCGGTGTTCCAAGAGATTGTCCCATGTTTTCTTCCCTTGACATAACACTTGATCCCATTTTGATATCGCTGAGGAATGTTTTTTTGGGAAATCATAAGACATACCTTTTTTTCCTAATCTATTTTTTTAGTTCTGGTTGTTTTTTTTCTGAGTGGTTTTCCTTTGAGTTATTGGTTCTATTGAGTGTTTAAGGTTTTTGGGTGGTTCCTTAAGGATTTTTTTGATGATAGTTGGGTGTAGATGATCCCTCTTAGGCGCCTACTCTTGGGAATTTTATTTTTACTCGGAGTGTCTTTTTGGAAATTCTGAATCTTGTTATTTGGAAGTGGTGGTGCTCATCTTTTTATGAATTAATTCATATAGAATTTGGATCTCAGTAATTTTTATGTATTTAGAAATAAGTGTTTTACCTGGGGTCCTAATATAGTGGTGATTCCACCATATAAAGAGTTTGTGTGAACCTAGTTTCCTGTATTTCCTGATGGGGTAATCCCTTTTTCTCACCTCACTTGACCCAGATTATAGTAGTTTGGTTGGATAGGAACATGGTTAATATAAAATATTCTTTTTTAGATCCCAAATAGACCATCATGATTCTATTTGGTGATTTCTATGTTAGGGGTTTGGGTTTCCCATGTTTTTAGGTTTAGTTTTTAAGTATAACTCCCTCTCTATCGCATCTTCCATTTGGCGGTGTGAGTTTGTTGGTCTTTCTAATTGTCTTCATGGTTGTGGTTTTATCTTTGAGGACGATTTATTTGGTTTCTTTTAGGATCTCATTGTTTCATATTTTGGAGTAAAGGTGAGTGTTAGTTTATCTTTGGGTTTGGGAAGTCTCATCCTGGGTTGTAGATATCCTTTCTTCGTGTTGTGGTCAACTGAAGTTCTTGGGAATTTTTGGGGGTAGAGGTGTCATGGTGGGGATTATTGTTACACCATTAATATTATTAAATAATTAATTAATTATAATTGTCATTGTTTTTTAGTTTTTGGTTAAAATAATTTTAAAATATAAAATTTGGGGTTTTCTATCATAGGAACACGGTTGGTACACTATTAATAAAAATTCTGTGTTGACCATGTAAGGGTATATGTAGTTTTGGTAGATATGAATCAAAAAATAGTAACATGGTTTTCCAAAATTTATGGATTTTCTATGTTAGGTGTCCAAGACTTCCAGTCGAGGAACACAGTTGGTGCACAGTTTGCAAAATTGTGTGGCCAATCAGTGCATGGTGTCTAGGATTCTAATAAAATAAAATAAATAGTTAAGAAATATAAAATAAATAAAGTTAATAATAACAATAACAATAACATAAATATAAAAGGGGTATCCCCTTACCCCCTTCCATTCTTGACACACCCATCCCCTAATAGGTCTCTCTCGTGTGCGCTTTATCCCCTCCTACCTCAATTATTGGCCAATTTCCATGTTGTTTCTTGGTGTGATCTTGACTATTAAGCCTTTCTCCTCTATCTCTCTCATATATTTACCTTTTTCTTGGTTTTATTTATCTCCCATGTGGTGTGGGTTCCATTAACAAAACCTAATCCTATTGGGGTGTTTTTTGGGCGTTTCTTAGTCCAAAGGGTTTATGAGGGTTGATTTGAGTCCTGTTCTTATGTCATTCATCGATGGAAACTAATTAAATATATTTTAATGTGAATGAAATATATATATATATATATATATGCATATATATGCATATAGGTAAGTACCCACTTTTTATAAATTCACTCATGGAGGTGTGAATATATACATTGGGTCTAGGTATTCTTATATATATATATATATATAAAGGTTCATATGTATGTAAGTTTAAAGTTTTTTTCATCAAAAGGGACATATTTTGAGGAATATGTTTCCATCCATTTTCTTTCTAGCACACTCCATTATTTTCCTAATCTTTATTAAATTCATTTTAAATGTTTTCTTCATATTCATAGTTTGTTAAAATGAATTGTTATGGATTTTCATATTGGTGGTTCAATAAAAATTGGATTTTTAAAGAATTCATGTAGTTATTACATATGTATGAATTATATATGTATGCTATGTGCTTGAAAAAAAAAGAAAAGTTACCTTTAAAATGGTTTTTGTAACTTTAAAAGAGGTGTGGCCTTGTTTGTGCTTTGGTAAAATTGGGAAACACGTGGAAATGCACTTTTTTTGGAACTTAGTTGGCACCTTAGACACTTTTATAGTTATCCATATACATACCAAAGTATATGGTCATATCCATAAGTTCATAGGGTGTATATATATAAAGGATCATTTATATAAATGGTAGTTACCTAAAAACAAAAATCTTGGTAACTTAGGTTTTCAAAACACCCCCTCTCTTCTATATTTTTCTTATTCTTTTCAAATGGTTTTCTAAAAATCCAAATGTTTTTTAGATGAATTCAAATGAGTTTTTCAAGTTCTCTGTTAAAACATGGAATGTTTGGAACCTTGGAAATATGAATTTTTAATCACTTGAATTAAAAGGAATGTTTAGATCATTCTGAGTATAATTATTATTTTCCTAGTTTTAATATTTTTTTTGGAAAGAAATATGATTTCCGTTAGAAATGGTTTGGTTTTCAAATGTTAAGACTATTTGGTACACTGATATGTTTTAGGAAGAATGGTTTGAACCATTATAATGTGAAGGACTGGTTGAAACTTGTGAAATGTTTTCTTTATTAAGGGAATACCTATGGTTATCATATGTTGGGAAGGTCTCCACAAAGCTGGTGTTAGGTGGAGGGTAAGGCATGCACGTTGGTGACCGTGGGTGACGGTTGAGGCCATGCGTGCGATGACCTCCTCACTTTTTCCTAGTATTATCATTATGTGATCCTAGATGTAATCTAGATGGCCGAGGGACAAATTATTTTTATCCTCTATGAGATTGGATAAAACCCCTGGTTTACAAATGGACAGAGTGGGATGTGCCACTAGTGAGTCTAGGTGGAGTTTCTAGGTTGGTGATAGACTATGGATCACATTATATACCAACATATGGGTATAAAATGATTATTTCTAGGATTTCCTCTTAACATATATTTGATATTCCCCTAAAAAATAACTATATGACCCATGTAATCTTTTATAGAACTTTTGTTACCTTCTCCATTAATAAATTCCTACTTGTATTTGTATAGTTTTCTGGGTTATGGTTTCCAAAACTAGGTCTGAAATGGAAATTTGTTTTAAAGAAAAAGTGAGGTTTTTTTCAAAACATTTTTCTAGGAAAATTATGTTTTTGGTTTCCAAATCATAAAAAAATATTTTTCTAACTATATTTACAAACTAGTGTTTATATATTATTCTAGGTAAGGACATTTATGGATTTTGTGATGCTTACCTATTAATTATTGTATGATCACACTGTACTTATGACACTCAGTATTAATAGAGCCAAGTTATTTTGTTTGTTTTGGTTCTTGCTTTTGTTCTATCATGGAGTGGGTTGGTTTATGGATGGGGGTGACCAAGAGGTTACCTAGAGCTACATGTAGTATTTTTTATTCTGTTTCCACTATAAGTTTATTATTTTATTTTATTCGAGTTTTATTTTAAAATCCATTTTTTGGGATAAATTGTTCCCATTGATTTATAATTGATACCCAACACTAGTTACTATTTTGGGAGGATTGAGAATCCCTCTTAGTGATTATCATGGATTGGATCAGGTGACCAATTCAAGGTTGACCTAGGTTGATTTATGACACCATGTAAATAAATAAATAAAATTTATTTTAATGTCTAGGAGTGAAATTGAGTAAGTGTGAGAGAATTTCAAGTGGCTTGTATTTGATACATTTCAACACATCAGATTTTTGGAATTAATTTTGTTCTTGATTTGAAAGTGATAATTAATTAAATAATTTGTAAAAAATGATTAATTTTGAATAAATTTTACTTATTTTTATTTTATTTATAAAAATGATAATTTTTAGAGTGAAATAGTTCAATGGTTCCTTATTTTGAGTGTTTATTTTTTAGGTACAACATTTTTTAATTTTTGAGTGATTATTATTTTAAAAATCAAAGTATTTATTATTTAGGGTGTTTTTGGTATATAAATGATTTAATTTTTATAATTTTTTATAATTTCTTTTAATGATTTTGATGGCTCTAATTTTTCTGAATTAATTATTTCAATTTCCATGATTTTATTATGAACTATTTTTATTGGAATTATTTTTACTCTCATTAAAAAAATTAAATGGTTAATTTGGTGTTAATTTTAATTTTTATTTGGATATTTTATCTTCAATAAATTCTAAATTTTATAAGATGCATGACAAGAAAATTGGTAAAGTGTTGTACTGACTGTAAGGCAGATACATGGTCACTATGGTGACTACATGACAACCAAAATACCAAAGGAAAGAAGTGAACTCATGGTTCCCTTAAAGGAAATTAAGTGACCTTAATAATGAAATTTCAAGTGACTATCAAGAGCCTATAAAGTGACTACATGAAGGTGCAAGTGACCACACATATAAAAAAACAAAAGTCCCAAACCTACCATGTGTAGAAATTGCTAAACAGTTCAATTGACCATATGTGAAAATCTTTAAGTGACTATGGGTGTTTAGAAAGTGAACGCCTTTGAAAACAAAATTAACCAAATGAATTAAATTTTATGTTACTGTAAGACAAATGCAACTAACCGTGTTGGGATATAAAGTTACATGTTGAGTAAAATAACCTAAGACATGAGAAATTGTACAACCAACCTTTCTAATCAATTCATAAGATACAAAATGCCTAAGGAAATGATTACACAAATTTGATTATACTAGCATGTATTAGAGAGAAGAACCTACCATGAGGGTAAAACCCAACATATCATGAGCTCTCCTCATAGTTACTTCCACCATCTATAACCTTTCTCATGGACACTGTGGAAGAAGAAGATCTGATGAGATGTGATGCCTTCTCATTAGATATGAAGAAACTCAAAATCACCAATTAAAGGATCATATAATCTTGCATCTTGAAGATGAAATATCTTCAGAAGAATCTTCACATGAGGCCAAAATCAAACAAGAAATCCAACGCCACCCGAAGAAGATCTCAGATGTGTGAAGGAATCCTGACCTAAAATCAATTGTAGAAGATTTCTAGAGGTGTCAATGAGCATTCACTTAATTAAATGAAGTTGATTATCACCATATATGACTTGATAACAAAAAAATGAATCAAACCGATTAATTTAATTTCTTAATTCGATCAAATCCATACTGTTCAAGATGTTCTTTTTGTTGGTATCTATTTATAGGTGTAAACTAAAGAGGAATATGGAATCTATAACTCTCTGTTGATGTGGATGTAAGAAGGAAGACTAATGACTGCAATTGTTTTGAATAAATAATTTATTGAAGGTCCAACTACAAGACTTTATTTACAAAAATAATGTATTGGTTAGATGAAATTGAATACCTAAAGCCAATAAAACTGTGATTGTAGATTTATTATAATGGAGGCTTCCATGTTGATTGACTGAATCAA
Source organism: Viscum album (assembly GCA_963277665.1). Classification (NCBI taxonomy): domain Eukaryota; kingdom Viridiplantae; phylum Streptophyta; class Magnoliopsida; order Santalales; family Viscaceae; genus Viscum; species Viscum album. The sequence continues at coordinate 929,644,675 of OY728143.1, read as the reverse complement.
GATCAATATCAGTTTGATGAAGATTTTAATTCATAGGATGATACAATGATGATTGTCAAGTCATTATGTTGAGTATGTAGAAGTGATTTAAATAGATATTACTCAAACCATGTATCATGGTATTGATTTTAAAAACAAAAGTTGGTAATGCAATTTCATTCACTATAGAAGAAATTTCATTAAGTATAATCTATAAATCTATATCAATGAATATGATTCAAGCATTATTGAATTTGGTTTTGAATTATATATGGATAATTGAGGCGTGTATCATTTTTTGGTTCAAGATAATAGTGAATAATCTATTCTAATTCAAGAGAACATTTCATGTTAATGGGAAGGGCTTGATTTTTCTATTTTCCCAAAATAGGTTTAATAACATGAGACTTTTAAGCTGATGAAGACACATAGAAGAAAATATCATTTTTTGTTATTGTTTGAGTCTAGTAGGTTAAAAATGAAGAAAATAAAGTGGTTTGAGGTGTAGTTTAGTTGAATGTATCAATTTGGGGTTGAGACAGTCTTTTCTAGAGTTGAGTTTTTGAATTGATTCCCAAGTAGAACTAGAATATATCAGAAATTGCATTGCATAATTAAAATTTAGGTGAAAATAACACGACCATTACAATATTGGAAATTAATTTTAAAATAATCATAGAATGAAAAGGGGAGAATGTGTAACATCTTGGACATAGATGCCACCCAAAACGGTGATCTGGACTCAGTTGGCCACATGGCCTCAAGCGTATCTCCCCAAATGCCAGAGATTTCCATCTACCAGCGAGGGAATAGGTTGCAACACCCCAACCTTCCTCAGTACGTTTCCCTTTGAATAATGCAATAAATCGCATTGTAAGAAAATTCAAGATTCTAACACACCACGACCAATCAAACTAGCCATTATAAATAGTAATACCCACTTTTTGAAATTTTATAAATTTTATCTTTAAAAATGGACTTCATTTTTGGATCCGGAATATCGAAATTATCTTAGGGTGAATTTTTGGTATTTTTTTGAAAACTTTCAATTTTTGATGAATAGTGAAAACACTGTGTTATTGCTTAAAACCAAATTTTTTATTTAAATAATTTTATTTTATTTAAATTTATTTTAGGGAAAATGGATACATAATACCTATATAAGTTCAATTTAATTCATTTAAGTAATTTTATAATAAGTTTAGATATATAAAAATTTTATTGAACTTTTTACCGTCTTTTACCCACCTCTTAGGAGCATTTGCAAATTCGCATAAAACTTAATTTTACCACTTTTGTGAGTGGAATTTAAAAAATCCTAGAGACACGGTTAATATCAGTAAGTAAAATGTGGTTCAATAAGATGAAAATAATTTTTGGTGAATAGTAACTTTTTACTTTTATTTACAACGGCTAAAAGTAAATAGGGTAATTATGGGTAAAAATGATGTCATAATTACCCTAACACATATAATAATTCTATTGGATAAGTTTAATTCGACCAAAAAAAACCTTAGGAATAAAATATGATCCTTTAGGTCCACTTGGATTAGATTAGAACATTTATTATTGTTTTATTTGAAGAAGAGTTAAAAGAGTTAAAATCAAATTTTAATAACTAAACCATTTTTAATATAGGGTTATACATAAGATAAATTAGACTATAAATATTAATTATAAATATAAAATATTTACTACATAATGGTATTTTATTTATAAATTTTAGACAATAAATAATTAAATTTATTTATGACACAATGATGATGCAACAATTACCTTATTAATGAAAGATTAAAATAATTGATATTATAAATATCTAAATAAATCTAATTTGAGACTTTTAATGATTTAAAATAATTTTATAGGTTAATATGAAATTTTAGGGTTGAGTAAATGAATTTCTTTCTAAGTAATAATTCTTTTATAAATTAAAAAAAACAAAATACCAAATAGTGTCAAAATTGACATAAAAGAGTTTTTAAAACAAATATTATATTATTAATTGATATTCTATTTTTAAAAATCTATGTTTTGGAAAAAGGGATTAAATAATATTAAATATTTCATTAATGAACCACTTGAGGTTCTCTTGGAAGTTTATAGTAAGTTTATTAACCATATAATATAAAAATACAAAGAGACAAGGTAAATGTCAAACTATTAAACTAAGAGTTAAATCTAAAAGATAAGGTTAATATGATGACCTAAACCTGTATAAAACCTATTGGTTGAGATGTTTCGACCCATAATCACATTATCCTATAATTAATTCATTTTTGAGCCAATATAAACCTAAAATTATTTTATTATAAAATAATATTTCAAGATTTTCCTAAAGTGACCCTCACCTCTGTTATAAAAGGGAACCTCCCCTTCTCTCAAATTCACACCTTCAAATCCATTTGGCTCGGCCAAAACCTGCCCAAATATCCTATAAACTATCCTACCTTCATCATAAAGGCATTTCTTTAGTCATAAAGCCAACCTAAAGATACCTTTTGATCAAATCAAAAGGAAGAACCCGAAGAAGAGGTAAATATTTCATCACCTCTTTCAAGTTCTTTTATTCCTCCACTTCATCTTTCTTTGTTGTTTCCATTCTAAAATAATAAATCCAATATCTTCTATATACTGTGATTTTATTATAAAAATAATATAACCATATTCATTATTCTATTTATCATATGAATGACAAAGTCACCATACATGTGTACATATGGCTTACCGTCTCCACGCCGTGGTGTAGTTTTTTATTTAAACACTTCATTATTTTTATGGGTATAATAATGACATTTAATTGATATAAATAATAAATATAACATGTTAGTGATTCTATATATATGATAAAACATTCAATTATATACAATTTCACCTTCAATTGAATGATATTGTCGCTCGTGCGTACGTACAGATTACTGTCTCCACGAACGCGATGAGATTCATTACCCATTGTAATCATTCAAGAATAATTTTCATTTTATGATTAAAAATAATGTTTATGAACATAATATAATTATTTTTATGAATAAAATACATCCTATCCATAATAAACATGGCTTACGTAACCAAGCATATAAAGGAAAACGAATCATTTAACACCCGAAATGATGATACTACTGAAATATCATTAGCAAAGAAATATTAGAAGAACATATATGATATCATATTAATGTATATGGTTCTTTTATAATTTAATTGAAAGTATTTAACCATTATACAGGAGGTTAACCAACCCTTGACAAAGGAAAAGTACAAGGTAATGATTAATTTCACAATCTCTTTATTATCTGAGGTTGTTTTTACGTAAGTATCTACTGTGACCTCTTTATTATCCACATCCATGTTTCTTAAAAATGTATTCGAAAACATTTTTAATATTTACTAGACTATGGGTTAAATTAATTTATACCCTTGTTTGAATTTTTATAAAATGGATTGAAAGGAATCTTTCCGTCGTTTTCCAAACAAGGTACCTTATGACCTTTTCAACAAGATTGAGGTAAGAATGTTTTTTTAACATATACGGTGGGTGTGGCTATTTTTCACTGTTATAACATAGTCAAAGTTTCCCTTACAATCTTATAAGAATATTTTCAAAATAAATGTTTTCTTTTATAATTATATGACTTTTAAATGATTTCAAAATAGAAAGAGATATTTCTCTAAAAAAAGTTTTGATTTCATCTATGTCAACATCCTTTGATGGATTGTGAGATTATTTGAAGTTGATTTATTATGATACAAAACTTCCATATTGTATTTAAGGTTTTGTGATATGTTTGACTATGGATGTGTTATTTTTATATGATTCATGGTTTATGGATAAAGTATTGACATTTCGTATGCTAGTTTTAATACGAATTTTTATATTATGTTTAAACCTTTTCATATGAGGAATGAATTGGACTTAGTAAGTGACGGGCAGAGCCCGCTATAGCTCCTCGATGAACCGATAGGTCTCATGAGACAAAATAGTGTCTTGGCACACGGCCTTGACAAAATATTATTTGTAGTCTTGGTATAAGGCCTTGACTATGTGGTTATGAAGTTCTATCATTATACATTCCATCATTATGAAAGTGGATATTGATATTGCATGTGATTATTTGACCAGTAGAATATCCATGTGAATAAGTAAATGGAATTATTTGATTTTATCTTTGCCATATTATGCTGAAGCTCAAGTTTAAAAGGGTTTTTTTAGTCTTACATTTCCTTAAATGTTTATGCTTATTTATGAAAGTTTCCGCTATATTGTTATCCTTAATGAGCATATGAGATCACCCCTTTATATGTATTAGTTTTCCTAGGATGCGAAGAAGTATATTATGACTGACCTATAGGTATAGTATAAGGGATATGAGGGTGGCCTATGGAGACTATGTTGTTGTAGTTTTTCATTTTATAATGTTATGTAAAACTTATGAATTAATCTAGTATTTCCAAGGCTACTGAACTGATAAGTCTTTCGAGACTTGATCTTTTGTGATCATTCCAATGTTATGTAATAATGCAATGACTCTGGGAAACTAGGTTCGAGGCATTACAATTGGTATTAGAGGAAGTTTAGTACAATCCTTGGAAGCTAGATTTAGAAAAACTCTGATTAGAGAACATTACCCTAAGATAGAATTTGAGGATTAGTATAGAAGAACTTACTAGAATTTTGGTACTATAGATATTTTATGAGTTTAACAAGAAATACATCCCTATCTAGATAATAGTAGGTAGAGGTGGCTCTAGCACAGATGTAACTAAGGGTAAAACCCGAAAACACCGCTTTGAGCAAGACTCGAACGGGAACTGGTGCACGACAACGGGCCTTGCTACACTCTTGGTTATGAAACTCCCATGGGATATTCTTTGTATAATTCTCATTTTCTTTATAAACCATTATGAAGGGTTTATGAGTATATAATTCCTCAAAGAATACATTTTTATGATTATGGTTTATATCCACAAACTGTTCAATTTATGTTAAGTGTTTTTCAAGTTTTGAGTTTTGTATTGTGATTCATAAACTAATATAGTGTATGACACTATTTAGAAATGGTGTCTAGTGGAAGGAATGGAAACTGTATCAATGCATGTAATTCATGTAGGGATTTTCATCCTAATCAAGATAATTATAGTGGAGATGGTGAAACAACTAGTGCTGATTATTTTATCCCCATACTGGGACAACTCACTCAGGTTCTGAATAATAACCTTACCCATTTGGAGCACCCTGATCCACAACGCAGAGGATCAATGTTATACCACTTCACGAGGCAACAACCACCAAAATTCAATGGGAGTACAAATCCATTAGTATCTAAGCAATGGATAAATTCCTTAGAGAAAATATTTCATTCTTTGGGGAGTAGCAAAAGAGAAAAAGTTGTCATGACATTTTATCACCTCACAGGAGATGCAGATCAATGGTGGTCATTAATCCAAAACACAAAGGAATATAAAGAGGTATTGAACATGGAATGGAGGAAGTTTAAAGAGATCTTCTTGGAAAAATAATTTCCTCATGACCATCAAGCGGATATGGAAAGACAATTTCTGAGTCTGAGGAAAAAAGAGGATGAGAATGTCGCAAAAATATGAGGTTAACTTTACAAGGTTAGAAAGGCATGCATCAGATTATAAAAGTAACCCAAGGAGTAATATTGATCGATTATTTTATGGGTTAAAACCATTTCTTCATCAAGCATTAGTCTCACAATTCTTCTCATCATACGAAGATATTGTCTCAGGTTCTATCAAGACAGAAAAAGAGTTCTCTATGTCTTACGACTTTAAAGCAAAGAAGAAGAAGAAGAGATCTACTGAACACTCTGGAAATATAAATAAGGGGAAGAAATGACAAGTTGAATATCCATCCTATAGTAAATGTTGGAAGAAACACCCCAGTAATTGCCTTAAGGGAATGGGAGTCTATTACAAGTGTGGTGAAAAAGGACACCAAGCTCGTGATTACAAGGGGAAGAAAGAGGTTGTCAATGTTAAATGCTACAATTATAGAGAAAAGGGTAATTATGAAAATTAATATCCTAAGCTCCAAGGGAAATTACCTCAGAAAAGGCCAAGGGAGCAAGGCCAAGCTTATATGATCACTACTGTTGAGGTTGAAGCTCCAAAAGATGTAGTGGCAGGTAATTTAATGGTTTCCTCAAGTTTAACCAATGATTTATTTGATTCCAAATCATCTCATTGTTTAATATCTTCCTAGTTTTCTAAGGAAATTATATATTTTTAATTTGAATTAATAATGGAGTTGTCGTTCAAAACACCTAAGGGTAGTATCATCACAACAATGTTTTGTGAATCAGTTCCCATTAGGGCATATAAATGTTCTTTATCTACTGATCTCATTTCCATACCCATGATTTAATTTGATATAATCATCAGTATGGATTGGATTTCAGACCATGATGTGAATATTTATTGTAAGAATAATGAGGTTAAATTTTTTGATGATGATAATGAGTACCTTATCTTTAGAGCAGAAACATCACCGCCTGATTCTTATCTAGATCCACCCCCAGTAGCTCTACTAAATTCAATTATTGGGGAGGATGAGACTGAAATAATTATGGGAGAGTAAAATAATGTTCGAATAGAGTACGTAACTATTGTGCAAGAATATGTTGATGTGTTTCCAGATGATTTACCTGGACATCCTCCAGAATGAGAAATTGAGTTTTCCATTGATTTAATTCCTAGTTCAAGGCCCATATCGAATACCCCTTATAGAATGGACACTATGGAATTAGTGGAACTAAAGAAACAACTAGAGGAATTGAGTAATAAAGGATTTATTCTCCCTAGTGTTTCTCCATGGGGATCCCCTGTACTTTTTGTTAAGTAGAAAGACAGATCTATGAGGCTGTGCATTGACTAGAGGGATATCAATGTTATAACAATAAAGAACAAGTATTACCCACCTCACATTGATGATTTATTTGACCATCTTCATGGAGCTCAATATTTTTCAAAGATTGACCTTCGATCTAGATATCATTAGTTGTGTGTGAAGAAGGAAAACATTATGAAAACAACATTTTGAACTAGGTATAGGCATTACGAGTTTACAGTAATGCCTTTTGGGCTGACTAATGAACCCTCTGTTTTCATGGATCTAATGAAAAGAGTTTTCAAGGAATATATTGATGAATTTATAGTGGTATTTATTGAAGATATCCTGGTATAATCCAAAATCTATGAATATCATGAAAATAAATTATGTACCATATTGTCTTTAAGGATGGAATATCTGTTGATCCTTCAAAGAACAAGGCAATCCAAGAATGGCCAACACCGATGAGTATAACTAAGGTACGCAGTTTTATTAGTTTAGCAGGTTATTATCAGAATTTTTTCTATAATTTTGCCCGATTGGATAACCCATTAACCAAGATCACACGTAAACAAGTTAAATTTGTTTGTACCAAAGAGTGTGAAGAATGTTTTGAAGAACTGAAGAGAAGACTAGTCAATGATCCTATCTTGACTCTACCATCAGGGAACAATGGGTTTGTTATTTATAGTGATGATTCAAAGAAAGGACTTGGTTGTGTCCTTATGAAGAATGATAGAGTTATTGCTTATGCATCACGGTAGCTAAAGATTCATGATCAAAACTATCCTACTCATGATCTTGAGTTAGTAGTTGTAATATTTGCTATGAAAATATGGAGACACTATCTCTATGGTGAAAAATATGAGATTTATACTGATCACAAGAGTTTTAAGTATATTTTATCACAAAAATAACTCAACATGAGGCAAAGGTGAGGGATTGAACTACTCAAGGATGATGATTTCACAATACACTACCACCCGAGGAAGGAAAATAAGGTGGAAGATGTTTTGAGCAGAAATGAACATGGAGTTTTGAACAAGATAAGAGTTGAAAGGGATCCTATTTTAATGGATCTAGTGAAAATGGATATGGGAATAATCATGGAAGGTGAAACATAAATACTTTTTCAAATGGTTTCCAAACCATATTTACTAGAAATGATAAAAAGTTCTCAGGCTGATGATGAGAAGTTTCAAAAGAAGATTAAAACTGTGAATGATGGGAGATTGAGTGACTTCATATATGAAGATGATATTTTGAAATTTGGGAAGATACTTTGTGTTCCCGATATAACGGATCTAAAAAGGGAATTGTTAGATGATGCTCATAGCTCCAATTACTCTATACACCCTGGTAGCACCAAGATGTATAGTGATTTGAAGGAACATTTTTTGTGGGACAACATGAAGAGGGAGATTGCTGATTTTGTGTCAAGATGTATGGTTTGTCAACAAGTGAAAGCTGGAAGGAAACTTCCTGGAGGAGTCATGCAACCTCTTCCCATACCTGAGTGGAAATGGGATAATATTACGATGGACTTTGTCATGGGGATACCAAAGACTCCTAGAAGGAATGATTCAATATGGGTCATTGTTGACCGTCTTACTAAGTCAACACATTTTTTTACTATAAGAGAGGATTTACCACTTGAACGTCTAACGCGAATATATATTAATGAAGTTGTAAGAATTCATGGAGTACCCTTATCGGTTATTTCTGACCATGATCCTTGTTTTACATAAATATTTTGGAAAACTCTTTAGAAAGCCTTGGATACTGAACTTCATTTGAGCACTGCCTACCAACCTTAAACCGATGGACAATCAGAATAGAATATTCAAACCTTAGAAGACATGTTGAGATCTTGCTCACTTGACTTTCAAGGTATGTGGGATCAATATTTACCTATGGTAGAATTTTCCTATAACAATAACTTCCATTCAAGTATTCAGATGGTACCATATGAAGCGTTATATGGAAATATATGTTGCACACCAACTTGTTGGGATTACGTTGGGGAAAGAAAACTCGTAGGCCAAGAACTTGTTGAGGAAACAATGGAAAAGGGGAAGGTTATCCAAACCCACATCAAAGTATCCCAAAGTAGGAAAAAGATCTACGTCGATAACTGAAGGAAGGATTTGGGATTTCAAGTAGGAGACCATGTTTTCTTGAAGGTATCTCCATGGAAGGGAGTTATAAATTTGGCAATAAGGGTAAATTAAGTCCCAAGTACATCGGACCTTTCGAAATTCTAGAATGAATTGGAGTTGCAGCTTATCATTTTTCAATGCCTCCAAGTCTCTCCAAAGTTCATGATGTGTTCCACGTATCACTGTTAAGAAAATACATACCTGACCCAACACATGTACTCACCTATGAGAAAATTGGATTGGAAACTGATCTATCTTATTGTGAAGAGCCTGTCAAGATTCTTGATACCAAAGAACAAGTTTTGAGAAAATGGACGACTCGTCTGGTGAAAGTTCTATGGAGAAACCATAAGATAGAAAAGGCAACATGGGAACCAGAGGAACTTATGATGAAGAACCACCCAAATATTTTTGTGAGGTAGTATTATAGAAATTTCAAGGATGAAATTATTTGAAGGAGGGAAGAATGTAACACCCCAAGCTTCCACGGTACATTTCCCTTTAAAAAATGCAATAGATTGCATTGTACGCAACTTCCAGATTCTAACACACCGCGACCAATCAAACTAGCTGTTATTAATAATAATAACCACTTTTTGAAATTTTATAAATTTTACCTTTCAAGATGGAATTCATTTTTGGATTCAGAATATTGAAATTATATTAGGGTGAATTTTTGGTATTTTTCTAAAAACTTTCAATTTTGGATGAATAGTGAAAAACACTGCGTTATTGGTTAAAAACAATTTTTTTATTTAAATAATTTTCTATTTTAATTAAATTTATTTTAGGTCAAAATAGATAAATAATACCTATATAAGTTCAATGTAATTCATTGGGGTCATTTTATAATAAGTTTAGATATACAAAAATTTTATTGAACTTTTTACCGTCTTTTACCTACCTCCTAGGAGCATTTGAAAATTCGCATAAAACTTAATTTTACCGCTTCTGTGAGTGGAATTTAAAAATTCCGAGAGACATGGTTAATATCAGTATATAAAATGTGGTTCAATAAGATGAAAATAATTTTTGGTGAATAGTAACTTTTTTACTTTTATTTACCACGATTAAAAGTAAATAGGGTAATCAAGGGTAAAAATGATGTCATAATTACCCTAACACATGTCCTAATTCTATTTGATAAGTGTAATTCGACCAAAAACAACCTTAGTAATAAAATATGATCCTTTAGGTCCACTTGGATTAGATTAGGACATTTATTATTATTTTATTTAAATAAGTGTTAAAAGAGTTAAAATCAATGTTTAATAACTAAACCATTTTTAATATAGGGTTATACATAAGATAAATTTGAATATAAATATTCATTATAAATATAAAAATATTTCCTACATATTGGTATTTTATTTATAAATTTTAGACATTAAATAATTATATTTATTTATGACACAATGATGATGCAGTAATTACCTTATTAATGAAAGATTAAAATAATTAATATTATAAATATCCAAATAAATCTAATCTGACGATTTTAATGAATTTCACTAATTTTATAGATTAATATGACTTGTTAGGGTTAATTAAATGAATTTTTTTCGAAGTAATAATGCTGTTATGAATTAAAAAAAACAAAAAACCAAATAGTGTAAAAATTGACATAAAAGAGTTTTTAAAACAAATATTATATTATTAATTGATATTATATTCCTAAAAATGTAAGTTTCAGCCAAAGGGCTCAAATAATATTATATATTTCATTAATGAACCACTTGAGGTTTTCTTGGAAGTTTATAGTAAGTTTATTAACCATATAATATAAAAATACAAAGAGACATGGTAAATGTCAAACTATTTAACAAAGAGTTAAATCTAAAAGATAAGGTTAATATGATGACCTAAACCTGTCTAAAACCTATTGGTTGAGAGGTTTTAGACCCATACCCACCTTATAATTTAAATAATTTATTTTGGAGCCATTAGAAACTGAAAATGATTTTATTATAAAATAATATTTCAAGCTTTTCCTAAAGTGACCCTCACCTCTCTTATAAAAGGGAACCTCCCCTTCTCTCAAATTCACACCTTCAAAGCCATTTTTCTCAGATAAACCCTACCTAAATATCATCTAAACTCTCCTACCTTAATTCTAGAGGCCTTATTTTAGTCATAAAGCCAACCTAAGGAGCCCTTTTGATCAAATCAAAAGGAAGAACCCAAAGAAGAGGTAAATATTTCATCACCTCTTTTATGTTCTTTTCTTCTTCCACTTCCTATTTATTTGTTGTTTACATTCTAAAATAATAAATCCAATATCTTCTATATACTGTTATGTTATTATAAAAATGGTAAAACCATATTCATTATTCTATCCATCATATGAATGACAAAGTCACCATACATGCGTACATATGGCTTACCGTCTCCACGTCATGGTGTAGTTTGTTATTTAAACACTTAATTATTTGGATGGGTATAATAATGATGTATAATTGATGTAAATAATAAATATAACATGTTAATTATTCTGTATATATGATATAACATTCAATTATATATCATTTCACCTTCAATTGAATGATATTGTCGCTTGTGCGTACGTACAGATTACCATCTCCACGAACACGATGAGATTTATTACCCATCGTAATAATTCAAGAATAATTTTCATTTCATGATTTAAAATAATTTTTATGAACATAATATCGTTATGTATATAAATCAAATACATCCTATCCATAACAAACATTTCTTACTTAACCAATCATATAAAGGGAAATGAATCAGTTAACACCCAAAACGACGATACTACTAAAATATCATTAACAAAGCAATATTAGAAGATAATATATGATATAATATTAATGTATATGGTTCTTATATAATTTAATAACAATTATTTCACCATTATACAAGAGGTTAACCAACCCTAGACCAAGGAAAAATACAAGGTAAGGGTTAATTTCATAATCTATTTATTATCCGAGGTTGTTTTTACATAAGTATCTATTAGGACCTCTTTATCATCCACATCCATGTTTCTTAAAAATGTATTACAAAACTTTTTTACCATTTACTTGACTATGGGTTAAATTCATTTATACCCTTGTTTGACTTTTTATAAAATGGTTTGAAAGGAATCTTTCTGTCGTTTTCCAAACAAGGTACCTTATGAACTTTTCGACAAAATTAACGTAAGAATGTTTTTTTAACTTATATGGCGGGTGCGGCTACTTTCTTCCGTTATAACGTCGTCAAAGTTTCCCTTACAATCTTATCAAAATATTTTCAAAATAAATGCTTTCTTTGATAATTATATGAATTTTAAATGCTTTCAAAATATAAAGATACATTTCTCTAAAAAATGTTTTGATTTAATCTATGTCAATATCCTTTGATGGATTGTGATATTATTTGAAGTTGATTTATTATGATACACAACTTCTATATTGTATTGAAGGTTTTGTTATATGTTTGACTGTGGATGTGTTATTTTTATACCATTCATGTTTTATGGATAAAGTATTGACATTTTGTATGCTAGTTTTAATACGAATGTTTATGTTATGTTTAAACCTTTTAATATGAGGAATGCATTGGACTTAGTAAGTGACGGGTGGAGACCACTATAGCTCCTCAATGAATCAGTAGGTATCATGAGACAAACTAGTGTCTTGGAACAAGGCCTTGACAAAATCTTATTTGTAGTCTTGGCATAAGTCCTTGACTATGTGGTTATGGAGTTCTGGCATTATGCATTCCATCATTATGAAAGTGGATATTGATATTGCATGTGATTATTTGACTAGTAGAATATCCATGTAAATAAGTAAATGGAAATATTTGATTTTATCTTTGCCATATTATTCTAAAGTTTAAGTTTAAAAGGATTTTGTTTTATTCTTACTTTGCCTTAACTGTTTGTGCTTATTTATGAAAGTTTCCACTATATTGTTATCCTTCTGAGCATTTGAGCTCACCCATTTCTATGTTTTAGTTTTCCAAGGATGCGAAGAAGTATATTATGACTGAATTGTAGAGATAGTATAAGGGATATGAGTGTGGCCTATGGAGACTATGTTTTTGTAGTTTTTCATTTTATAATGTAATGTAAAATTTATGAATATATCTAATATTTCCAAGGCTACTAAACTAATAAGTATTTCGAGACGCGATCTTTTGTGATTATGACAACGTTATGTAATAATTCATTGATTCTAGGTAACTAGAGTTAGGGTGTTACATAGGTGAGTTAGTGGGGATAATAGTCCCTAATTACCAGAGTATCATAGTGGAAGTCAAACATAATAAATATAAAAAGCTAAATAAACAACATTCAACTAAAAGTAGACAAGATATGATTACATATCAATAAACTGAAAAGTCTCATATACAAAATGATGTAGATGATACATGTATCTAGAAAGCACGCAAAATAGTACATGGAAATACAATACAATACATAAATCCCAAAATGTACAAAAGACCAAAAAGGTATCCCAGTAGCATTGCAAGCCTCATCTTGGTCCTATGCTCCTCTGCTTCAAATCCATAATCAACAACCTGTACCAGGGTGCTTGACCCTATCATCGCCTACAACCGTATAATCTGTTTGAGTCCATGAGGAGCCCCGAACCAGATGTGAGATAAAAATCCCAGTAGGTAACCAACCAGGGTCTATATAGTTCTAATAGAAATAAAAAAGTGATAACAAGTGTAAACAAAGTAGTAAAGTAAGTGTGTATTCCCACGACATAAGTCCACTTCCATATGTAAAACCAAATAGCCCCTCAAGGATACCTTCAATAGAGTCATCGCCTAACAATGAAACTATAAACAAAGTAAACAAGTCACACGGCTACACAGTACATCCATCCATGTTAAGTAACCCACAGACATTCTGTATAAAGAAGTGTAAAATTCCATGACCACACCGTATAGTAAAGAGTAGACCACAAGGGCTGGATCCAAGGTGTCATGTACCAGGGAATCCATGTAATTATTCCATACCACGAAGGGTCGGATCCAATAAAATCATCCAAGGAATCCAAATCGAGTCCCATGGGCATCCCGGTGGAAACTCAGTCTAGGCACTGGTTTGATTCCTAGGAGCATGTGTACCGACATGTCCTACATGAGTCCAAGAAAGACAGATCCACAAGGTAGTAAGGCCTAAGGCATCCCACAGAATCAATACCCAAGGGGCAGGGTCAACCCAATGCGTCCACTCCTGCGTTCCAGATCAATGGAGAGCAGTCTAAGGCATCTATAAAACTATTCATTAAATATATTCAAAATAAAAAAATTAAACCCTTGTGAGTATACCCACTCACATAATCCAACATAAGGAATGAGTATACTGACTCATGCATTCATTTAACCATTCACATTTCATATGGTCCTACCCTCCCATATTTCCCATTTAACATGCCATTAATCAATTCATATAGGTATACCCACCCATATCACCCATTTAACAATACCATATAATCAACAATAAGCATGGAATAACAAGATATCACTAAGCAAGGGGGTAGTGCATCTCTTAAATAGATTTTCAAACCCATTAAGGAATCGAAGGGATTCCTCTAACTAGACAAGAACAAGTACACATACCTTGGGTGTTTTAAATAGGCATAAACATGTTAATTCCTCAAGGTGCACCCCATGGGTGGACTTGAAATGAGAAACATGTGTCAGTGAACCTAAATGAAACCTACGAGAACCCTCACTAGGCCTGACTAAGCCCACCATGAGTATCTCTCTCAAAAACAGGGCCATACTAGAAAGTCCGATGGGCGGCATATCGACCGAATTCCCAAAAGCACTAGAAAAACTGAAAGAAAGTATAGAACACTTACCATGGATCAATAGTAAAGAGATCGTCCAGTATCAAGTCTTAATTCATCTTGGTTTAGGAGATATTTGAAGAATGGATGAAGAATGAGATATTAGAGAATATAACCCTAAAATTAAATAGCACAATCAATTTACAGGATAATCAAATATGGATAAAAAGGAATGTAGGCCTTACCGATGCAGATTTGATGAGACAAACCATAATCAAAATAGAGATCAAATGTAGAAACAAGATCAATCCCTACCTTAGGTGCCTAAATGGAGAGTTCCAACATGAAGCCTCTAACAGTTGAAACCAAAATAGGTTTTAGGTTTAAAAATAAATTTTTTAATTTAATTAATTTTTTTAAAAAAACTCACACAGCAGGCGCGCATGGTATACCTGCATGGTTTCCAAAATTGCGTGGAAACCATGTGCATCTCTCTATCTCTAAGGGGATGTTTACATGATTACCCCACATGGTCTGACTAACTGTGCGATAATCATTAAGATCTCTCTATAAAAATTATTCAACTTTTCATACTTACTAAACAGTTTCCAAAAACCACGTGGAAGATACTGCCTCCACTCACATGGTTATCTTAACCATGCACAAGCCATGCAAAAACCATGCACCATGCCATTTTCATCCAAAAACTTGGTTCCGAGATCTGAAAAAGACCCACACACCTCCAAAACACCTATGATCACAAGGGGTACACATGTAAGGCCATAAAAAAGAATTTAAACTGAAAATAAAATTATCTGTACCTCATACAAAAATATGGGTTCTTACAATCTCCCCCTTGTAGTAATTCGTCCCTGAATTTCTCACTGAAGGGTGGTAAAAATTTATCTAATAAAAAATATATCCATTAAGCACGTACTTCAGACTTCTGCTCCCAAGTCTCATCTTATAAATGGTTGTGCTTCTATAACACCAGTACTATAGTAACTGACCGGCCTTAGAGAACCTTATTTCTTCTATCAACAATACTTATCAGATGCTCCTCAAAGGATGCATCAACCTGAAGATAAACCTCATTAGGTTTAAAAACATGAAATGAGCTCAAGTGATAGAGACACAACTAAGATACATGGAAGGAATCGTGCATGTATTCATACCTCTGAGGTAACTGAAACCGATAGTAAAACAAACCGACTCTCTCTATAATATTGAACGACCCGACATATCATGGTGAAATATTACCCGATCTTCTGATTCGCATGTGTCCCAACCTTAGTGAAAAATGAAAGAAAACCTAATCACCAACCTTGAACTCTATAGGTCATATGTATAAATTGACATAAGACTTATGACGAGATATTTATATAGCTATCTGATTCTGAATCAACTGAACATGCTCATAAGTCTCCGCATGAGATGCAGTCGTAGTAAAGCTACCTCACTTGCCTCTAAACATCATAGGAAAGAATGACATGGACTATCGTATAAATACTTATAAGGTTCCATATTTATCTTATTCTGGTAACTATTATTATAGGAGAAATCATCCAAGGGAAGATGCCTCTCCCAGGAGCCCCCATAATCTAGGACACATGCTCGCAGTATGTCCTACAACACCTGTATCATATGCTCTAACTAGACATCAGTCTAAGGGTGGTATTTTGTGCTCAGAAGCACCTGTGTACCCAATTACCTCTGAAAAATCTTCAAGGAATGAGACCTAAAGTGGGATTACCTATACAAAATTATTGAATGAGGGACCCCATGTAGTCATACCACCTTTCAAATATACAACTTTATTAGCTCATCAACACTAAAATCCTTTATTGGAAAGAAATGAGTGACCTTCATAATCCTATCAATAAAAACATACACAACATAATTACCTTGAGGTGAACTCAACAAAACAATATTTAAATCTATTGTGACATCATCCCATTTTCGCTCTGGAATATGTAATTGCTATAAAATTCCAACTGGTCGCTGATTTTCTACCTTCACCTGCTGATAGGTGGACACATCATAACAAAAACAACTACCTCTATCTTCATACCTAGCCACCAATACTAATGACGTAAGTCATGATACATCTTGGTGATAATGGGATGCACTACCCAAGAAGAAGCATGAAACTCCCACATCAGCTTCCCATATATATCCAATGGAACCCAAATACATCTACGGATATATTGGATCTCATAATTTCCTACCATCCAACTAGGAGGAGGGTCTTCACCCAACACACACTCCCTTAGGACTAGCCCTTATGAATCTGATAACTGCCTCATCCTAATTCTGTCTAGAAAGGTAGAGTTAACAACTCGGGATGAAAGATAAGTCTATCCCTATCTATCATGTAACTCCAGATGCATCTCATAGAACAACACCATAAGCTACCACTCGCTACTATCCTATTACACTGCCTGTATCTGAGTCCTTCTTCTTAGTGAATCAGCCACTACATTTCTATTTATAGGCATGTAAGGAAGCTCGAAGTCGAAGGACTGTAGGTACTCCACCCACCTTCACTGCCTCAAATTCAGATCACACTGTATAAATATATACTTGAGGTTTTTGTGGTCTGTGTTCACCAAAAAACACTATCCTAGTAAATAGTGTCTCCAATAGTGATAATCATGTATAACTATAGCTAACTCCAGGTCATACGTAGGGTAATTCCTCTCATTAGGCCTTATCAGCCGATGCCCATACACCAAAACTCAATATCCCTACATCAACACTGCCCTAAGACCAATACCTGAAGCATCATAGTAAACCGTGTAACTCTTTCCCTTCTATGGAAGTACCATGATGAGTGCGGATGTCAACCTCCCTTTCATCTCCTAAAAGGATATTTCACAAGAATCTGACCACACAAACTTCACGTCCTTTTTATTCAATCCAGTTAACAGCGTTTCTAAGCATGATAAGTCCTATATAATTTTTTTAGTAACCAGCTATCCCCAAGAAACTCCATATGTCAAAACAGTTCTTGGGATATTCCTAGAAAAGTAATACTCTCACCTTATCTGGGTCCAACGGTACTCCTTTCTACAACATTATGTGACCTAGGAAGAGAATTTGATCCATCCAAAAGTGGAACTTTGCGAGATTAGCATATAACTGATTCCCTCTCAGTGTATTCAAAATGATCTCAAGATGGTTTGAATGGTCATGTTGATTGTGATAACACAATAAGATATTGTCCATGAAAACCACCAAAAAAGAATCCAAGTAAAGATGTAACACTCAGTTCATCAGTGCCATGAAAAACACTGGTGCGTTTGTGAGACTGAATAGCATAACCATATACTCATATAGACTATACCTACTACAGAAGTCTACATAAGGTATTTTTATAGGGAAAACATGCACTTGGTGATATCCTGACCTCAAATCGATCTTCTAGAATACTCGAGCTCCAGGAAGATGATCAAATAGGTCATATATCCACTAAAAGGGATATCGGTTTTTAACTATCAATTGGTTATGTTTCCAATAGTCCTCGCATTGCCTATGGGTACCATCCCCCTTTATCGTAAAAAGGACTAGTGAAACCCACAGAAAAGTACTGAGACAAATAAACCCCTTCACCTTCAAATCCTCCAGCTACCTATTGAGCTCTTGAAACTCTATCGTAGCCATCCTATAATGAGGAATGGATACTGGTACAACTCCTATGACTAAATCAATGGATAATTCCACCTATCTCCTAGGAGATAAACCAAAAAAGTAATCAGAAAATATGTATTTAAAGAACATAACCACTAGAGGGAAGTATGCCTGACTCACTCCCTGATCATCCAAAAACAATGTAGAGACCTTGGCTGTCATCTTGCCCATCCCACGATGCTCGGGTTCAGTTCAACTCTCCTGAACATCCTATTCACCCTTGTGAGTAAACACTTAAACCTTGGGTGATGTAAAAGTCACCCTCCAGTGATAGCATTATATGTACTCTTGATAATATACTAGCCATTACATCTGTATAATGATGTCAAACCCTGTCATATCGAGGAAATAGGGATCCTAGATAAATTGAAACTGTCCGACCTCAAGGGGGAACTACATAAACTGGCGCACATCACCTGTTCTGGCTCCCAACGGTGTGTATAACATGATAACTCCCTCAGAAAGAAAAACCATGAGCCCAAGTATTTTAACCACCCATGCTGATATAAAACTATATAACAAACCTATATCAAAGTGAGCAGATGAAATAGTAGAAGCTACTAAGATTGTATCTCTCACCATAGATAGTCTAGGATACTGCCCCTGTTGGGTCTTCTGCATAGCAAAAGTCTGGCCTATACCGTGAACCTATGACACTACCTGGCCACCCTGAGCTGATCTACCCTATTGTCTCTAAGATCATGATGTCTGGATACCATGACAATGACCAAAACTACCCTGACTTGACCAGCCTACACTGCTCCAACTCCCTGCCTGACATGGAGCTGAAGAACCAACTCCTAAATTTGATGTCAGAGATGACCCCTACCCCTCACAGATAGAGGGAAGGTACCGAAAAACCACTACATGTTCCCTAACCTTCCGTATTATCAGCACTTGACTGGGTTTCAGTCACACAGATTCTTCATGTGGCTCTTCTACCATACTTATGGCAATACATCAAGCTTTCTGAACCCACCACCTGGCTGAAACTCATGTCACAAGAATCTTCAAAACAATTCTTCCTTAAATAATACATAGACCTGCTAGGGAAAGAAACAACACTCCCCTATTCTGTACCCACAACTTCCCTCAGGTTTCTCTCTATGATCAGCATCTAGTTCACAAAATCAGTGATAGAATTCAACCTAAACACATTGACCATAGATTTGATAGCATGTCTGAGAAATTCCTCTAAGAGTATCACCCTCTAAATATCATCAGTAATATACATCGGTGCAAAAAGATGTAGCTCTATAAATCATGTTGAGTATTCCATGGTAACATCCCGAACCTGGATGCCACCCGAAATGGTTCCCCAAGCCCGGTTGGACACATGGCCTCAAGCGTATGTCCTCAAATGCCAGAGGCTGTAGACTAGCAGTGAGGGCCTAGGTGAGTAAGTGGGGAGACTATGCCCTCATTACCAGAGTATCACATCAGACATCAAAACATACAATAAATAGCAAAAGTGAAATAAACAGAAGACAACTGAAAGTAAGACAAGACAAGATTATATATCAATAAACAGAAGTGTATCATATAAAAAATGATGTGGATGATATATGTATCTAGAAAGAATCCAAAGCAGGTACATGTCAATGTAATAAAGTACAAGTCCCAAAAAGAACAAAATACCAAAAAGTTATTCCAGCATCACAAGCCTCAGCTTGGTCCTATTCCCCCCCGCTCGAAATCCATAGTCAACAACCTTTACTAGGGTTCTTGACCCTATCATCATTGGAAAACGTATAATCTATTTGGGCCCCCAACGAAGCCCAAACATGGTGTGAGATAAACATCCCTATAGGAAACCACCGGGTTCTATACAATTATAACAAAAATTCTAAAAAAGTGATATCAAGTGTAACAAACAAGTAAGTAAGTGAATATTCCCATGGAATAAGTCTACTACAGTAAGTAAAACCAAAAAAACATCCAAGATACCTAAAAAAGAGAGTCAAATCCTAACAAAGAATCTATAACAAAGTAAACAGGCAAGTCACACAACCACATTGTACAAACATTTGTATCTTGTAACCCACAGCCACACTGTATAGAGAAGTCAAGTATTCCATAACCACATAGTATAGTGAAGTCAAATATCCCACAACCACACCATATAGTGAAGTCAAATATTCCATGACCACACCGTATAGTGAAGTGTAGACTACTAGGGTAGGATCCAAGGTGTCATGTTCCAAGGCATCCATGTAATAAATATCTAGACAATGGAGGGCCAGATCCAAGGATCTTGTCCATGGAATCCCATCGAGTCTCATGGGCATCCCTGGTGGAAACTCGGTTAGGCACTGGTTGGGGTCCTAGGAGAATGGAAATAACAAGTCCTATGCAGGACCAATCAAACTGAATCCAAGGGGTAGCAAGGCTTGAGGCATACCACAGAATCAATACCCAAGGGGAAGAGTTAACCCAAGGCATCCACCACCACGTTCCAGATCCATGGAGAGAAGTTTATGGAATCAATCAACCATTCATTCAAGCATTCAAGCATTCAAATTAAACAATCATTACAAGTGAGTATACCTACTCAAATTAACCTACACAAGCCATGATTATACCCACTCATGCAAACCATTTATCAAACAATCATATGGGCCTACCCTCCCATATAAACCATTTAACATTACATTAGTCATTTCATATAGCCATACCCACCCATATTATCTACTTAACACTCCAAACTATCAAAACAGATAAGGCATAACATTATATTAATTAATCAAGGAGGCAATACATCTCCTAAACAGGCTATTCAAGCTATCAAAGTATTAACAGGCTTCCTCTGACTAGGCAAGCACAAGAACACACCCCACAGGTTGTTTAAACAGGTATAAACATGTATTTTCCTTAAGGATCACCCCATGGGTGACCCTAAAATGAGTAATAGGTGACAAAAAACCAAAATGAAAACTATAGGCATCATCATTAGGTCTGAATATAGGTATGAAAAGCAACTCGCTAAAAAATGAGGCCTCATTGAAAAGTACAACGGGTAGCGAAAAGGCCGAACACCCGAAAAGCACAAGAAAAGATGAAAGAAAGTACATACCACCTACATCACCTTGGTAGTAGAAAACTCATCCATTATCAAGTCCTGATTCATCCTGGGTTGGAATAAATCTGATGAATGGATGAATAATGAGATATTAGGGTATATGAGCCTAAATCCAAATAGCACAGTTGTTGTTATGAAGAATCAATAACGACTAAAAATAAATTGATTACTTATTAATGCGCTTACAATGTGATAGAAAATATTTGAATCAGAGGATGGATTAATTCAATACATGTAAAACTAGTTTAGGGTGGTTTTGGGTTCCAAAAAACAAGAGAAAAGCTTTGTTCATGGAAATATGAGGCTACCACCTCTTTTATAAAAAAAATCACTGGGAAAGTATACGACGTGTACTACCATTTTATTTTTTATGATCTAGATAGGCTACACATCATGATGGAATAGTTCATAGCGTGTACTGGAGTACATGATGTATAGTCCAAGTACATGATGTGTACCTGGCCTGCAACTATCTTTTAACCTATTTTCCCATTCTTTTCCAAAAACAACCCAACCAGACCATAACCCAACTTAGGATCTAATACAAAAGGGAACATTAAACACATTAACCCAAGAATATAGATCTATAACTCAAGAAAAACCTAGGATATTAAAATCATCCCCCCTTATAGAAATTTTTCCCTGAATTTCTCTTTGAAGGGTGATCAAGATTCATATGGAAACAACTCCAGTCACTGATCTCATACATCGACCTCCCTCTCCCAAGTCTCATCTTATAAACGGACGTGATTCCATAAAACCCATACTAGAGGAAATAATTGGCCTTGGAGAACCTTAGTACTCCTATCAAAAATAAAAATCAGGTGCTCCTAAAAGGATGCATCAACCTAAAGCTCAACCTCCTTGGGATGAAAAAAATGAGACATGTTTGAGTGATAGCAGCATGAATGAGATACGTGGAAGACATCGTGCATAGATCGGTACCTATGAGGTAATCGAAACTAATAGGAAACTGAACCGACTCTCTCCCAAATCTCAAATGGCCCAAAATATCTTGGTGAAAGTTTACCCTATATCCTGATCCGCCAATGTCTCAACCTTGGGGAAACATGCAAAAAAATCTGATCCCCGACCTTGAACTCTAGAGTTTTTGTATGGCGATCATCATATGATTTTTGGTGAGACTGTGCAGTATCCATCCACTTCTGAATCAACTGGACCTACTCAGAAGTCTCCTACATGAGAAGTGGTCTATGGTATCCCACCTTTTTATTACATAACTTTTCATTACATTTTACAAACAGAGGATCTTTAAAGTATAGTGTCTTGGAAATCCGGAACAATATACATGAAAAAATTAAACATTATTCTAATACACTTATAAGGATTCATAATAGGTTTATCCTAAGTAAAATTACTGCATCTCATAACCTAGAGACATACATCAAAGGAAAGGGTGAGTAGAAGGCCCAGTAAGGGTAAACAAGGGTAACAATTTACTTATGATATCAATAAGAACTTGATGATTTATATAAAGAAATGAGCAATGGAAAAATAGGCATATCATAATAAAAATAACAAAAATCATAACTTGAATATTTGTCTATAACATTTATTTTAGAAATTCACAAACATATCACCAAATACCACCCTCAAGGTGTCATAAAAATAACCAAGGTTATTCACCAAGTTATCCTGAAACTTGTCATCTCTAGAGATTAAATTATTTACCCAATGCATTGGAGAGATATCGGGGAAAACCCATAATATGTATTTATTTTCATGTGATACACATATATCATAATCATACATATCATAAATAACCCAAATATAATAAAATAAATGGGTTTCATGTCAAAATCGTGACATTTTAAAAAAGTGCTTAAAAACAAGATCATTATATCATTTATAACCCATGGAAAAGGAATGAGGGTTTCATGTATGTTAATTCAAGAATAAAATATATAATTTTTATGTATTTATGAATACCCATGGGAACTAAATAGGATTGGGTATTAACATAAATAAAATAATATAATTTCTTGAGAAAAAGAGAGAGAGAGATTTTGAGATGAAAATTATGCAGCATAACAGCTATATAACATAGTTTTAGAAAACATTAAAAAGATAAGGGGAAAGGGTAAAACACTCATAAATAACTCATAATACAATATAGGGACATAATAAAATAGAAATAAGATCATGTTATTGATATTTTAATGGCATACCACATGAAAAAAAACTTGAAAAAAAGAAGATACGATTTCTTTTACGAAAATTCAGCAGCCTAACGACGTCACTTAAAAATTTAGAGAATCAATTGATAAGAGAGGAAATGGTATATCATAATTTTTAAATAAAAATGATAGTAATAAGGATATATAATAAAATACCCCCACATAATAATAAGGAAACTAGAATACATAACATAAAGGAAGTCATGACTAAAAGAGGAGGGTGAAAGGTTCCCTTACCTTGAAGAGAAACTTCAAAAAACTCGAAGTTTGGGACCTTTGGGGGCTTGAGGGAACCTTGGTAGGAATATTTAAGAGGTAAAAAACCAGATATTTATTTAGGAGTAATTTTTAATGAATGGAATGAATTAATGGCATGGTATTTATAGCAAAAAATGAGGGAATATTTTTTTAATTTCCCAGGGACACCTCATTAGTGGTATTTGCAAAACCATGGGCTTGCCCATGGTATTTGCCCTTGGTATTGGCCACCTGGGACACCTAATAACATATATTACTGTACAAAATTCTACCAAAATTATTACATCATGATTAAATCATTAATGATGTCATTAAACACACTAAAAATCAAAACCATATTTTTACTATTAATTGAAAAACAAAACATTTTATAAAAATATCATAAATTCACCCTAACCTAATATCGATGATATGAATTAAAAAATGAACTCCATTTTATAAAAATAATTTTCTAATTATGATATATTTAATTTTTAAGTAAAAAAACTATTTACCTAAAAGAATACTAATACTTAAATAATAATTTTTGAAATAGTTATTTACTTATGCTATTATATCACATTACCATTAAAGATGCCTAAATTATATTTATACTTTCTTAAGTGAGGTTAATATTCCATTGGTCACATTACTATTTATAAGGGTAATATTACTATTCCTAATTTACTATTCACTAAAATTTAAGTTGATCTTCTTAAACTCTAAATTTCTTACTGATTACAATTATAGAATTCCATTTTTTGAAAATAATTTCACATTTTTAATTATTAAAAGTATACAAAAATATTTTAAAATACCCTTTTTACAAAATTCACCAAAAATATGGAACTTTTATAAATTCATCCTATATTTATTTTTACATTTTAAATTCAAAAGTTTTGCCATAATAATAAATAAAAGTTTTATTTACAAAAAATCATTACACAAAGTAACTAAGGCCTCGTTACATATCCCCATATAACACCTGCATAGGAACTAAGAGTAAGGTGTGCAATGGTGATGGAATCTTGAGGTGGCTCGGAGACATTGCCTGAGTGGTGATTTATATCAGCTCAAAATTCTCCCTTAAGTGATCATGTTCAAGCTTAATGTGTTGAAGTTTGGCTTGGGCTTGGTCCAGAGAAAATCCCAGTGATGATACCTCCTTCCCAAGCTCTGAAAAATGGGCTTCGTACTGCCTGGGTCTACTGGATGAGGACATAAACTCCTATTTCTCTATTAATTAACCATGATCACTTGTATTTATAAACAATAATAACAATGTTAAGAGTATAGTTTCCAATGGTCATATTGACCAACGATCATATAATAGTCGAAAACCAATGGTCTCATTTTAATTATAATAACTTCATTAATTAAAGGGTATAGTTTTTTTGAGTATAAAATAACACACAAAATCGGAAAACAAAAAAATTATTCAAAAGTTTGGGTCGTTACATGGTCCCAGTAATGTTTCCTCTCTTGCCTCTAACCAGCACAGAGGAGAATGACATGACCTACCATATAAATCCTCGTAAGGTGCAATATATATCATTGCCTAATAACTATTATTTTAGGCAAACTCAACCAGGGGAATGTGCCTCTCCCAAGAGCCCCTAAAATCCAAGACGCATTCTCGCAACTTGTCCTCTAGTACATGTATCGTACGCTCTAACTGGACATCCATTTGAGGGTGGTATGCTGTGCTCAGAATCACCTGTGTACCCAGTGCCCTCTGAAAACTCTACAAGAAATGAGACCTAAAGAGGGCATCCCTATCTAAAGAAAAAGTGTGCGGGAACCCATGAAGTCATACCACCTCTTGGATGTATAACATTCTAATAACATCAACACTAAAGGTCTCCTTGATCAATAAGAAATGTGTGACCTTTATAAGCCTATCAAAAAAAAAACCCACAAAAAATCATTACCTTGAGGTGAACTCGTCAAACCCGTCATGAAATCCATTGCGATATCATCCCATTTCCACTCTAGGATAGGTAACTACTGTAAAAGCCCAGCTGTCCATTGATATTATGCTTTCAACTTATGACAGGTGAAACACCTAGTAACAAAACCAGCTACTTCACACTTTATTTCTAGCCACCAGTACTATCGTCAAAAGTCACAGTACATCTTGGTGACCTCGGGATGCACTACCCAAGCTGAATCATGAAACTCCCACATAAACTGCTCACGCATATCCACTGGAACCCAGACACATCCATGGATACACATGATCTCATCATTTCTTACTGTCCAACCAGGAGGACGGTCCTCACCTACCACACCTTCCCATAGAACCAGGCCTTCAGAATCTGATAGTTTCCTCATCCCAACTCTATCTAACAGGGTAGAGGTCATATCTAAAGATGAAAGAAAAGTCTGACCCTATCTATCATAAACCTCCAAATGCATCTCAGAAAACAATGCCATAATCTTCCTCTCGCTACTAGCCTATTGCAATGCCTATATCTGAGCCCTCCTGCTTAGTGCATTGTCTACTACATTCCCGTTACCAAGCATGTAGGAATGCTTGACGTCAGAAGACTGTAGGTACTCTACCCACCTTCAATACCTCAAATTTAGATCATGCTACATAAATATATACTTAAGGATTTTGTGGTCTATGTAAACCACAAAATTATCTCCCAGTAAATAGTGCCTCCAACAAGGTAAATAATGAACAACTACAGCTAACTCGAGATCGTGCATAGGGTAATTTCTCTTGTGAGGCCTCATCTATCGAGACCTGTATTCCATGACTCGATCTCCCTACATCAGTACTTCCCCATCCCAATAACTAAAGCGTCAGAGTACACCATGTAGCTCTTGCCCTGTTCTGGCAGTACTAGGACTGGTGCTGATGTCAAACTCCCTTTCAGCTCCTGAAAGGCTGTCTCAGAAGATTCTGACCACACAAACATCACACCCTTCTTAGTCAAGCCCATCAATGGTGCTGCTAAGCATGAGTAGTTCTGTATAAAATGACTATAGTATCCAGCTAGCCCCAATAAACTACATATGTTAAAAATGTTCTTGGACTGTTCTCAGGAAACTATAGCTCTCACCTTCTCTAGGTCCACCGATACTCTTGTCTCTAAGATGATGTTACCAAGAAAGTGAATATGATCTATACAAAAGTGAAACTTCATGATCTTAGTATATAACTGATGCTCTCTCAATGTATTCAAAATGATCTCAAGATGGCTGGCATGGTTGTGTAGATTGTGGGAATATGCCAAGATATCATCCATGAAAACCACCACAAAATAATCCAAGTATGGATGGAACACTCGGTTCATCAAAGAAATGAAAATATCTGGTGAGTTTGTGAGACCGAACGGAATAACCAGATACTCGTATAACCTATACATGCTACAAAAGTCTACACGAGGTATGTCTGTAGGTCAAAAACGCACATGATGATATCATGACCTCAATTAGATCTTAGAGAACACTCGATCTCCTTGAAGATGATCAAATAGGTAATCTATCCATGGAAAAGGATATCTGTTTTTAACTGTCAGCTGGTTCTGTTTCTGATAATCCATGCATATCCAAAGAGTAATGTCAGCCTTTTTCATAAGAAGGACTAGTGAACCCCACATAGAAGTAATAGTTATAATAAAAACCTTCACCTACAAGTCCTCTATCTTCCTCTAGAGCTCCTACAACTCTGTTGTAGCCATCCTGTAAGGGGGAATGGATACCAGTGCAGCTCTTGGCACTAGCTCAATGGATAACTCCACCTCTCTCTCAAAAGGTAAACTAGAAAAGTAGTAGAAAAAATGTCCCTAAAGCGCTCAACCACTGGAGGAAAGTCTTCCTGACTCACTCCCTGGTCATTTAGAAACAAACTAGAAATCTAGGCTATTATCCCACCCATCCCACAATGCTCAGGTCCATCTCTTCTTGCCTAGACATCCCATTCACCCTTGTGAATCAACACTGCACCCTATGGTGATGTGAAAGTCACCCTCTAGCGATAACAGTCAACATACGCTCGATAAGCCACGAGCCATCCATTATGAGAATGACGTCAAACCTTATCATCTTGAGGACATAAAGATTCCATATGAAGTGGCACCCACCAAACTCAAGGGGGGCACTGCATACACTGGAGTAAATCACCCGTTCGAACTCCCAATGGTGTGTCTAGTGTCAAAACACCCTCAGAAAGAAAAATCACAAGACTGAGGCTTTTTACCACTTGTGTAGAGATAAAACTGTGAGAGGAACCTATATCGAAAAGAGAAGATGCAATAGTATAATCTAATAAGATCGTATCTCTCACTGTAGACGGTCTGAGATCCTTATCTTATTGGATATGTTTCACTATATAAGTTTGTACTACATCGCGGCCCTTTAACCCAGCTTGGCTACCCTGAGCTGATCCTCCCTTCTATCTCTAAGAAACCAGTGACTGAATACCATGAACACAACCACCAATGACCTATCCTGATTGGCCTATATTGCTCCATCTCCCAGCCTGACATGGAGCTGAAGAACCTGTTCCTGAACCTGATTTCGGAACTAAGCCCCTACCACTTGCAATTGGAGGGAAGGTCCTAAAAAACCATTGCATGTGCCCCATCCTGCCACAAGCTCAGAACTCGACTGGGTCATGGTCACACTAATTTTTCACATACTCTCTCACCACACTGATGGAAAAACACAAATCTTTCTACACCAAAAACCTAACTAGAACTCAAGTCATGGGAAGCCTCAAAACAATGCTTCATGCCTGAAGACGTAGATCCACTAGGGAGAGAAACAACACTACCCTGTTCTGTACCCCCAACTTCCCTCAGGTTCTGATCTATAATAAACACCTAATTCACAATCTTAGTGATAGAAGGTAACCTGAACATGTTGAACTATTATTTGATAGCATGTCTGTTACCTTCCTCAAAGTGCCTCTCCCTCGACATCTCATCAGTAAGATATATCATCACAAAATGCTTCGGCTCTGTAAATCATGACGAGTATTCCATAATCGTCATCATGCCCTATTCCAGATGCATAAACTCAGTAGCCTGATCTTCTCATAGAGTTTTGGGGGTAAAAGTAGTCATAGAAGCGGGTTTGGAATTCATCCCAACCCATATTATGTAGCCCATCATTCTAGTTCAAAACACCGCACTAGTGCTTTGCTGTTCTATGTATCATATAAGTCACGAGATTGACCCTCCACTCCGGAGGTATCTACTGATGCTCAAAAATTGCTAATTTGGTCTCTATCCATAGATCCGCAACCTACAGTCCTCTATCCCTTGAAGGCATATGAGGATGCTGCTGCTGGAACACCCGTGTCAACTCATCCATAGTCAAGGCTGGCTGCGGTGCTCCCTAGAAAGTCTGCATATAGAAATGGAAACCCTCACAGAACTATGCCTCAACAACTGTGTTCGAAATAGCCTCAAGTTCCATAGCTGACACTATAAGAGGATCAACCGGTAGCCAGTATCCCACCATCTCTGAAGTATGGTCATCTCCTACCTCGCGACGTACCACTGGAGGTAATCATGGTGGTATGTGTCTACAATGCCAAAAACATGGATCAATAAAGAACAACATCAAATCACAACACTAAAAAGTGTAGTATAGGTCAAAACATCCTATAAACCAAGTCAAACCCATAGCCTACTCCTAAATCCAGGACTGTATAATGAACAACCAACGAACCATTGGAAACTATTCCTCTTTCCCACTCAAAATCCTTGTCTAGGTCAAGTCTCTATTCACCATTCATGTTTCCATTTCTATTTCACATTCAGTTCTTTGGGAAATTCCACCAAAGGTTTACTAATTCCCAAATCCATGAGGGCCCATAACACCTCATGAACCCAAACTTGGTTCCCATTCAAACCATACATGTAATAAGTTCATTCAACATTTACATTTCACAGGTGCGCCATTTCCCAATTCATAAGGACCCATACTTCTTATGAATTAAAATATGAAATCACATCATTATATACTGCACCCAACTTAAACAACAACATGCACAACTATCACATCAATTATCACAACATCATGAAATATCTAATGCATCCTAGATGGCATGGAAGAATTCATGGCATGTGATTATAATAGGTGTCTATATGATTCATGAGATGGAACACCCTCATCTCATCAGGTTTAAATTGAAATATATCCCACAATTAAATCAATAGTAATAGTATAAATCAAGCGCATCACCCAACGGTGAAATCAAATCAACTATAATAGTCAAAATCTAGAAAATCAGAACTTAATTTGAGGCAATTAGGATTTTTCCTGTACACAGGGTAGCTACTCCCGAGCAAAATTTATTACCAAAATCCATTTCCTTCCTATCCCTGTCTAATATCTCCAAACAGGAAGTCAAACTAGAAAAATAACTCCTTTGATACCACTTTGTAACATCCTGGACATGTATGCCACAAAAAAACGGTGCCCTGAGCCCGGTTGGACACATGGCCTCAATCACATCTCCCTAAACACAAGAGGCTACTAACTAGCAACAAGGGCCTAGGTGAGTCAGTGAGGAGACTATTATTTCATTACTAGAGTATAATAGTAGAAGTCAAAACATACAATAAACAGCAGAAGAGAAATAAATAGAAGGAAACCGAAAGTAAGACAAGGTAGGAATACATATCAATAACCAGAAGTGTCTCATATACAAAATGATGCAGATGATATATGTATCTAGAAAGTCACTAAATTAGATACATGGTAATGTAATATATTACAAGTACTAAAAAGAACAAAAGACCAAAAAGGTATCCCAGTATTTCAAGGCTCAGCTTGGTCCTATTCTCCCCTGGTCAAAGCCACAGTCAAAAACATGTACTAGGGTGCTTACCCCTATCATCACCTTCAACCATATAATCTGTTTGGACCCCCGAGGAAGCCCAAACCGGGTGTGAGATAACCATCCCAGTAGGAAACCACCCAGGTCTATACAATGCTAATTGCAATTCTACTAAAGTGATGGAAAGTGTAAAAAACTAGTAAGTAAGTGAATATTCTCATGGTATAAGTCTACCGTAGTAAGTAAAACCAAATATCCCTCAAGGATGCCTACAAAATAGAGTCATCTCCTATCAAGGAATCTATAAAAAAGTAAAAAAACAGGTCACAAAACCATTCCGTACACCCATATGTATCCTGTAACCCACATCCACACCATATAGAGAAGTCAAGTATTCCATGACCACACCATATATTGAAGTCAAATATCCCACGACCATGCCGTGTAGTGAAGTCAAATATCCCACGACCATGCCATATAATGACATGTAGACTGCTAGGACTGGATCCATGGTGTCATGTACCAAGGAATCCGTGTAATAAATATCTAGACCATGGAGGGCTAGATCCAAGGACCTTGTTCAAGGCATACCATCGAGTCCCATGGGCATCCCTAGTGGAAACTTGGTTAGGCACTGCTTGGGGTCCTTGGAGCATGGAAATAGAAAGTCCTACGTAAACCCAAACAAGATGGATCCAAGGGGTAGAAAGGCCCGAGGCATCCCATGGAATCAAGAACCAAGGGGCAGAGTCAACCCAAGGCATCCACTACCATATTCCAGATCCATGGAGAGCAGTCCATGGAATCGATAAACCATTCATTCAAGTATTCAAGAATTCAAATTAAACATTTATTCCAAGTGAGTATACCCACTCACATTAAATTTCACAAGCTATGAGTATACCCACTCATGAAAACCATTTATCAAACAAGCATATGGTCCTACCCTCCCATATAAACCATTTAACATTCCATTAGTCATTTCATATAGGTATACCCACCCATATTATCTATTTCACATGCCAAACTATCAAAATAGATAATACATAACATGATATTCATTAAGCAAGGAGTCAATATATCTCCTAAATAGGCTATTCAAGCTATCAAAGCATTAAAGGGCCTACTCTTACTAGGAAAGCACAAGAACACACCCCATGGGTAGTTTAAACAGGGAAAAATAGGTATTTTTTATAAGATTCACCCCATGGGTGACTCTAAAATGATTAAAAGGTGCCAACAAACATAAACCGAACCTAAGAGCATCCTCACTAGGTCCAAATATATCTAAGGCAAGCAACTTTCTAAAAAATGAGGCCTTTTCAGAAAGTTCGATGGGCAGTGAAAAGGCCAAATGCCCAAAAAGCACAAGAAAATCTGAAAGAGAGTATAGACCACCTACCTCACATTTGTTTTAGAAATATCGTCCAATATCAAGTCCCAATTCATCTTGGTTTGGAATAAATCTGAATAACGGATGAATAATGGGATATTAGGGCATATGATCCTAAATACAAATAGTTCATTCGTTGTTTCGAAGAATAAAAAACGACTAAAAAGGAATCGATTACTTACTGATGCAGTTCCAACATGACAGATGATGATTAAATCAAAGTCCAGATGGCTTCGATATATGAAAAACTAATTTAGGGTGGTTTTGGATTCCAAAAATGGGAGAAAATATTTGTCCATCAAAATATGAGGCTACTGCCTCTTTTATAAAAAAACCCACTGGGAAGGTACACAATGTGATGGCCAAGTACACATCATGTACTACCCTTTTATTTATTTTTGATCCAAATAGGCTACATGTCATGATAGAACAGTTCATGGCATGTACTGGAAGTACACAATGTGTAGTCCAAGTACATGGTGTGTACCTGGCCTGCAACCATTTTTGAGCATTTTTACCCCCTTATTTCCCAAAAAAAACCCAACCGGCCCATGGACCGACTTAGGGTCTAAGAAAAAAAGTAAAAGTGAACACATTAACCCAAAAATAGAGATCCTTACCTCAATAAAAACCCATGATCTTACGTTCATAATCGTCATCGTTCCCTTCTCTAGACACATGAACTTATTATTCCTATCTACTCGCAGAGTTGCATGGTAAAATTAGTCATAGAAGCGGGTCTGGAAGTTAGTCCAACCCATATCTCGCAGCCCTTCATCCTGTTTCAAAATGTTTCACCAGTGATTCGATGCTCCACGTAGCATATAATTTGTGAGCTTGAACCTCTGCTCAAGAGGCATCTACAAATTCTCAAAAATCACTAACGTGCTCTCAATATATAGCTTTGAAACTTGTGTATTTCCAACCCCCAAAAACATGGGAGGATGATACTACTAGAACACCCGTGTAAGCTCATCCATAGAAATGACATACTGCTGTTCTCCCTAGAAGGTCTGGATATATCAAAAGAAGCCTTCACAAAACTGTGCCTCAACACCTATATCCGGAACAACCCATGGTGGCTCAGCTGACACTAAAGGAGGATAAATCGGTAGACTGTGTCCCATTGTCTCTAAAGTATGGTCATTTCCTCCCTTGAGATGTAACATTGTATGTTGTGATGGTGACATGTATCTATAATTAACAACATGATCCTTAGAAAATAATGATATGAAAGTGCATATATCAAAAGCATAGGACATGTAAAAACCCTCCTAGAAACCAAGTCAAACCCACAAACTGCTCCTAAATCTAGAACTATATAAAGATCAGTGATCTAACCACTAAAAACTATGCCCCTTTCCTACTCAGAAGTTGGGTCTAGGTCAAGTCTCTATTCATCAATTCCAGTTTCCATTTTCATTTCACATTTAGTTATCTAGGAAATTCCACCAAGGGTTTACCAATTTTGAAACCATGAGGGCCCATAACACCTCATGAATAAAAAAATTTTCTCCCATTCAAACCATACATATAAAAAATTTCATTTATCATTTACATTTCATTGGTGCATAATTCCCCAATTCATAAGGGACCATACTCCACATGAATTGAATGATTACATCACCCTCTATATATACTACAACCAAACTAATAGATTACCAAGAACAACTATCACATCAACTATCTCAACATCATGCAATAACTAATTCATCCTAAATGGAATGAAATAATGCATGGCATATGAATTATAAAAAGTGCCTATATGATGCATGAAATGGAACACTTTCATCTCATCAGGTTGAAACTGAAATAGAACCCACAATTTCATTAATAGTAACAACATAAATCATGAGCATCACCCAATGATGAAATCAAATTAATTTTAGACATCAAAATACAGAAAAATAGATATCAATTTGAGGAATTTTGTATTTTCCCTATACATGGGGTAGCTAATCCCAGGAAAAAATTATTAACAAATTCCATTTCCATCATATCCTTGTCTAATGTTTCCAAACAGTAAGTCAAATTAGAAAAGAAACCACCTCTGATACCACTTTGTAATGTACCAGACCTGTATGCCACCCAAAATAGTTTTTTGGACCCAGTTGACCACATGGCCTCAAGAAAATCTCCCAAATTTCATAGGATTCTGATTAGAAGCGAGTTCCTAGGTGATTCATTAGAGAGAATATTCCCTCATTACCATAGTATCACAACGTAAGTCAAATATAATAAATAGTGGAAGTGAAATAAATAAAATTCAACTAAAAGTAGATAAGAAAATATTATATATCAATAACTAGGAAACTCTAATATAAAAAATGATACATATGATAAATGTATCTAGAAAATATCCAAAACAGTACATGTCAATACAATACAAGACAGATTCCCCAAAAAGTACAAATGACCAAAAAGGTATCCCAACAGAATCACAAGCCTCATCTTGGTCCTATGCTCCCCTGTTCCAAAGCCACAATCAACAACCTGTACGAGGGAGGTTTTCCCTATCATCAGCTTCAACAATATAATCTATTTGGGTCCTAAGGAGGCCCAAACTGGGTGTGATATAAACATCTATGAAGGTAACAACTCATGGTATATACAATTTTAAAAATAATAAACAAGTGCTATAAAGTGTAAACAAAAATGTAAAGTAAGTACGTATGCTCACGACATAATCCCACTTCCATATGTAAAATCAAATAGCCCCTCAAGGCTACCTAAAATAGATTCATCTCCTAACAATGCAGCTATAAACAAAGTAAACAAGTCACATGGCCATGCTATACATCCATCCATGTTAAGAAACCCACATCCATGCTATATGAAGAAGTATATAATTTCACGGCTACGTAGTATAGTGAAGAGTGGACCATAAGGTTCAGATCCAAGGTGTCATGTATCAAGGAATCCATGTAATTATTCTAAACCACAAAGATCTAGATCTAAGGAACTAATCCAAGGCATCCACATTGAGTCCTATGGGAGTCCCAGTAGAAACTTGGTCTAGGAACTGGTTGGAGTCCTAGGACCATGTGTACCAACATGTCCTACGTGAACCCAAGCAAGCCGGATCCACAGGGTTGCAATGACCAAACCATCCCACAAAATCAAGACCCAAGGGGTAGGGTCAACTCAAGGCGTCCACTACCACATTCCATATCCATAGAGAGAAGTTCAAGGAATCTATGAAACCATTCATTAAATGCATTCAAAATAAACAATTAAACCCATATGAGTATACCCACTCACATAATCTAGCACAAGGCATGAGTATAACCACTCATGCATTAATTTTACCATTCATATTTTATATTGGCCTACCCTCCAATATTTCCCATTTAACACACCATTAATCAATTCATATAGGTATACCCACTCATGTCACCCATTTAACAATACCAACTAATCAATAATAAGAATAAAATAACAAGATATCACTAAGTAAGGAGGCAGTATATCTCCTAAGCAGATATTCAAACCCATTAAGGCATCTAAGGGATTACTATAACTAGAAAAGAACAAGTACACACCCCTTGGGTGGTTTAAAATGGCATAAACATGTTAATTCCTTAAGGAAAACCAGTGGGTGACCTTGAAATGAGTAATGGGTGTCAATGCACCTAAACGAAACCTAAAAGCACCCTCACTAGGTCCGAATAAGCCCACCAAGAGTAGCTCACTCAAAAACAGGGCCTCACCGGAAAGTATGATAGGTGGAATATCAACCGAATGCCATAAAACCACCATAAAATATAAAAGAAAGTATATAACACCTACCTTATCTTGGTAGTAGAGAGCTCATCCAGTATCAATTCATGATTCATCCTAGTTTAGGAGAGATCTGAAGAATGGACAAAGAATGAGATATTAGGGCATATGAGCCAAAAATCAAATAGCACAATCGATTTATATAAGAATCAAATATGTCTAGAAAGGAATGCAGGACTTACCAATAAAGATCCTATGAGACAAACCATGATCGAAATAGAGATCAGATGGATAAATAGGTTCAATCCCTACCCTAGGTGCATAAAGGGAGATCTCCAACGTGAAGCATATATCCATTGAAGGCAAAATAGATTTTAGGTTTTAAAATAAAAAATTTAATTTAATTAAAATTAAAAAAACCCCACACAACAAGATCACACGGTTTACCCGCATGGTTTCCCAAACCTTGTGGAAATCTCACACAACTCACTATCTCTAAGGGGATCTTTGCACGGTTACCCTACATGGTCTGACTAACCGCGAAAACATGTCTATAAAATATCTAAAACTTTTTAGAATTACTTCATGGACTCTATCGCATGGTTTCCAAAAAACATGTGGAAGCTACTTCCTCTAATCACACGGTTATGTTAATCATACACAAGTTGTGCGCAAACTGTACACCCTACCATTTTCATCTAAAAACTTGGTTCTGGGCTCCGAACAAGCCCCATATACCTCCAAAACACCCTTGATCGCAAGGGGTATTTATGTAAGGACATAAAAAAAATTTAAACTAAAAATAAAAGGATTCATACCTCATAGTAAAATTCAGGTTCTTACAGTATGAACCTATATGGAGAATAGGAATATTACTTAATGTTCTGGATGTGCTCATATGGGAGATAGGGCCACATACAAAAAATGATTTTTATTAAGGGATATTTAATCTAGTCACTTGATGAGGAATATCTATAGTCCCAACCTCTCCACGTGGAGTCCATTTAGGAATTATTTAACCTAATGAAAATAATTTTTTGACGGTATAAGTAATTAGTGCACAAATTAAGGTATAGGATTCTAGAGATGAAAAAAAGAGAATTTTTAGAAGGTATTCCCAAAAGGAAGCAGGGAAGAGAACCATTAAACATCTTCTATTATTTACACTATGTACCCTATTTCGCACCAATAAATATCAATATTCATTTTCTTTGATAATATATCATCCATCCAAAACACAACAAATACATGGGAGGTCAACCATAGGATGGAGCACAATCTAAGTAGAATGGAATCTAAGTTTGAGCTAGATGAAGAGGCCGATCACACTAGAAGAGCTTCTTCTCCCTTTTATTATTTTCTATTTCACTACACTGAGATGTTTTTATTGAATTATATTTTCTTCTTCATCTGTTATGAATAGATAAGAAGTTTGGGGGGGTGGTGTTTGGATGGATTTAACTGTATTTCATTTCTTCGGTTCATGCAATCAAATTGATCATAAAAGGCTCATGTGTTTCATCCAGGGATCTCATTTTATCTTTATTGGGATAATAATTTCACTATACCCAAAGTTAATATAGGTACTAAGTATAGTATTTTTTCCATATTGACCAAAATTGATGTAATAACCTAGAAATGGTTGTATCAAGACATTATCCTTGAGGAATCATCATCATCTTGGGTTCTATTAGAGATAACAGTTCTTAAGAGAGATCTATGGTGAGGGTGATTTATCTAATGATGGTTATACATTTCATTCCTCTTAATAAAACTTTGATACGTAAGTGGTTAATTCCATTCAATGTAAGTGACACTTTTATCAATTTCATGTGGTTCAATTTCCCTAACTAAATCAATTTTCTGGTCTCCGAATTTGTTACTATTCTCACCACTATCCTTTTCACCTAATTTTCATTTAATCCTTAATCTTTCACTCCATCACTAGATACTCTTTTTTATTCTATTTTCTTGTTTTATATTTTTTGGTTTATTTTTGGGTTGGTCACACAACTTCTTCTTCCCTATGGTTTGGCCCTTCTTACCATAGTACTAGTGTAAGTTGGTTTATAATTAATTAATTTAACCCTAGCCTAGTTAATGAACTAGGTATCACTTCTATAACTAAAACATTTATGGTTATCGAGCATGTAATTTTATTATATTTATTTAATATTCATCTAAAATGATGTAATTATTATGTATCAAATTCTTGGTTTTCCTTATATAACCTAATAAATGTCGAAATGTTTTTTGTTTGAGATATTTTCCCTAACATCTAGGTTGGAATTGAAATGAATTGATAACTACTCCCTCTTCCCAACTATATAAATGATGTGGATATTATGAATTATGGTTTAATATGTGGTTTTTATGATTATGGTGGGATGATGAAGTGGTAAATGTGATATCCTGAGTTTTTAAAAGGAAACACTATATTCAAAAGTGTACATAATACACCACATCGAGATTAAAAGAACAATTAAATATTATTATTTAAATTTTACCATTATAACCTAGTAGTCAGAATGTTAGAAATTAATATGATTATTTTAAATATGAAAATATGGTTTAAAAATTTAAATATAATAAATTATTTGGTGACTAAGTATTTATAAATGAAAATAAAACCCTTTCTCTAAAAAAAACTATTTAAATGTGCACAAGTGTGTTTTATACCAATAAAATAAAAAATAATACTTTTTGGATCATAATAATGAAATATATATTCAATATAATTTTTACAATTCATCCTATGTGTTTTTTATACATGATATAAGAACAAATTCAATTTTATGCATAAAAGGTGTATTTTTATAAAAAGAATGTTTTACCGCCTTTTGATGGAACACTTGTTTTAAATATAGTTTTGAAACTTTTATAAATTATATTTGATAAAATAAACTTCTTATTTGAAATAATAATATCAAAATTTACTTTGTTTGAATTTTTGGTGTTTTTATGATAAGTTTCATATTTTAAAGAATAGTAAAAAATATTGAATTTTAATTGAAAACAGGTTTTTCATCTAAATCATTAATAGTTTTAAATTATATTTTTGATATGAATTAAAGTATACTTAGATAAATTTTATATAATTTAATACAATTTATTTCATTGTATTAAATTTCACATTGAATTTTGATATAAAAACAGTTCAATATTTTGAATGTTTTCACTTTAAAAATCTGTTTTCTCACCCTGTCTATGAGATTAATTTAAAATTAATTTTATCCAATATAGTGATTTAAATTTTAAAAAATGGATTAAATATTTGTAATAATAGGGTTAAAATATACTAAATAGTATCTTTTAATTTTGGACAATATGAATAGTAACTTTAGTAATTTTTATTATCATGGTTAAGCGTAAATATGACAATTAAAGGTAAATATAATATTATAAGTATTATAAAATCACCCTAACCCTTATTCTAATTTTATTGGATTTGTTTTTTTCAACCAAAATCATCCTTGGGATGATTTTATAGCCACTTGGATCCACTTTAAGTACATCAATCCTTTTATAGTATTTTATTTTAAGAAAATTCAAATATGTCATACTCATGTTTTTAATAAGTATTACATATTTAATATGTGGTTATTTAGAAAATATATTTGAATATAAATAGTAATATTAAATCTAAAATATTTATCTTTAATATGATAATTTATTTTTCATTTTTAGGGAATAAATTACTAAATTAAAGGCTTGCACAATGATGACGTAGTAATTGTTTTATTAATGGACATATCAAATAAATGTTATTAAAAATATTAAAATAAATATAATTTGACATAATTAATGTCATCCATGAATTTTATAGATTAATAAGACATGTTATTTATGATTAAAAGGTGTTTTTTGAATATATATTGTTGTTATAATATTTTTAAAAAGTAAAGTAATGAATAGTGTCAAAATTGACATTAATCATATTTTAAATAAAAATATTATATTAAATGACATAAAATTTATAAAAATATAAAATGTAACAAATGGATTGGGATAAAGATTAAAATATCATACATGACTCATTTATGGTTCTTTTGGCATTTTATAGTAATTATATTAACTTTCAAAGAGTAAAAACACATGTTGTCTTGGTAAGAGATAAAGAGTTTAAATAAGGGTTAAAATCAAAAGATATAGGTATGAATGTGCCCTAAACTTGTATAAAAATTATTTGATGATATTATTTCTATATATAATTATATTATCTTTTAAATAACTCACTTTGGTTCGATTTTAAATTTTAAATTAATTTATATTAATTCAATATTTTGATAGTTTCCAAAGGTGCCCCTCACCTTAATTATAAAAGGGAACCTCCTCCCTCACTTATTCACGCCACTTTGAGCCTTCTATATCAACCAAACCCTGCTCATTTATCTTACCAAAATAATTAGATAAGTAATACAGATCCTGATCTTTCAAAATATCAAACCTAGATCCCTTAAGAAGAGATCTAAAGGAAGTCCACCAAAGAAGAGGAGTTTCAGACAAGTACATAAGAAATCAGACCTAAGGTCAGGGTTTAATTCACAATATCATAATTAACAACGATTATTTATATTTAATTCTCTAATGAGAAATATTTTTATTCCATTTTTATATTTTTTAAAAATATTTTCAATTTTTTTATAATTATCCAATGAATTTTTAAAGTATTTTCACCCATGTTTGACTTTTTATAAAATGATTTGAAAGGAATATTTTTTTCATTTTCCAAATGAGGTACTTTATGAATTTTGTTTTCAGAAAAATGGAAGGAATGTTTTTGTAGCTTATTTTTAATGAGATGATTTTTCGAAAACTATGATGCCTTATTGTTTTGAATATTCCTTTACACGTTTATAATGTTATTTTCAAAGAAAATGTTTTCTTTTACAATTGTGTGACTTTTTAAATAAATGATTTCAAAGTAAAAAAGGTGCTATTTTTCTCAATTTTTTTAATGATTTTATTAGAGTATTTTAATATATTTCAAAATAATTTGTTAGATATTATTGTTAATTTAGTGTTGATATCTTATGATATCATCTACCATATTTTATTAAATGGTTTATGATCATCTTGACTGTGAATGTGATATTTTTATACCATTCATCGTATTAATCTAGATGGATTTTGGTTATGTTTATTGATTGAGGAAAGTTATTAAAATTTGATATGCTGGTATATATTTATTATGTTTCACCCCTTTCAAATGAAGAATTCATTGGACTTAGTAAGTGAAGAGTGGACCCCACTATAGCCCCTTGATGCATCGATATGTCTCATGAGAAAAACTAGTTTGGGTATTGGTTAAGGTCTTACCTATTATTGTATAGTTCCTTGGGTGAAGCCTTGATAGTATTTTTATGATGTTATAAATTATGAATTACCTCATTATGATATTACTTATTGATATTCCCTGTGACGATTCAATTAATAAAATATCCATGGTTATGTTTCATTCTCATGTGATTTATTATATGGAATTATTTTACTATTATTTATTATTTTCTTATTACGATCAATATTATGTATAAATGGATTGTGATTTGGTTATTCTCCTTAAATTAATGTTTTTTATTATTTATTCATGGCATCTTTCATTATACACTTACCCTTACTGAGCATCTGAGCTCACCCATTTCTCATGTTTTATTTTTCCTAGGATGCCAAGATGTATATTATTATTGACATGTAGGGATAATCTATGAGAATAATGGTGTTCTTAAATGAATCATTATATTGTATTCTATATTTCCAATTATAATTTATATTTCAAGTATGTATCTAGTTTTTTGAATTTATTAATTTATTCGGTCCTTTGGGATGTGATTTCCTATATAATATGTCATTGTAATAAAGTAACCATAGACTCTAGGCTACTAGGGTTGGGGTTATGGTCTTTATAGTTGGTATAAGAGGAATTTTAGTAGAAACTTAGAAAAATATATTTTAAAATATATATATTATGGAAACATAACCCTATAAAGGACTTTGAGAATATTCCCAAAGTAACCAAACTTATGATTTTGGGATTAATTATATATAAATTTTCATTTTATGCTAGTTCAACATTATGAATTATTATTCATAACCTAATATACTATATGATATTTTTTATAAATGGCACCTAGTGGAAGGAATGGAAGCCATATAAATGCATGTAATCCATGTAGGTATTTAGCAAGATAATGATGTTAGAGATGAAGATGAAACTTGTGCTGAACAACTTATAACTATACTGGGACAGTTGACTCAAGTTATGAATAATAACCTTAATCGTATGGAGCATCATACTACACAATATGGAGGAATAATGTTATAACATTTCATAAGACAATAACCTCTATCATTAAATTGGAATACGAATCCATTTGTAGCTGAGTAATGGATAAGTTCCCTTGAGAAAATATTTCTTGCTTTGGAAAGTAATGAAAGGGAGAAGGTTATCATAGAAGTTTATCATCTCTTAGGAGATGTAGATTAATGGTGGTCATTGATTCAAAACATAGAGGGATAAGAAATAGAAAAAATGTAATGTAAGGATTATAAGTAAGTTTTCTTGAAAAATATTTCTTTCACAAATAGATAGCATATATGGAGAGATAATTATTGAGTCTGAGGAAAAAGGAGGATGAAAATGTTTCTAAATATGTAGAAAAATTTACAAGGCTATAAAGGGATACTAGTGAATACATACATAATACAAATATTAATACTAACCATTTTTTATGGTCTTAAAACAATTATATGAAGGGCACTGGTCTCCCAAACTTTCTCATTATATTAACATATAGTCTCATGTGCTATCAAGATAGAGAAATAATTATCTAAGTCTTATGAATTTAATGGAAAGAAAGATAATAATATAAATATTGATAAAGATTTGTATAAATGAAAAAATGGAAAAAAGTATTTTCTTACATGTGATAATTTTGAAAAGAAACACCTTGGTACTTTCCTATAGGGAATGGGAGTTTGTTACAAGTGTGGAGAGAAAGGTCACCAGAATCATTATTTAAAGGGAAATAAAAAAGTTGTAAATGGAAAATTTTTCAACTATAAATAATGGGTCACTATGAAAATGAATGTACCAAGATGAAGGAAAAATAAATCAGAAGAAACAAAGAGATCAAGGTCAAGCTTATGCTATTACTATAGTCAAAGTAGAATGATTAGTGTGATTTTGTTTGAATTCTAGAATTATGTTGTAAAATTATTTTATCAAGTATATTCTTTTTATAATAATAATGAGATATATAAAGATTATACTACATTAATTATTATTTAAGGATTATAGAAAATGCTTTGAATGGTACCGATGACCAAGAAAAGTGATTTTGTGGCAAGTTGATCTTTTAGAAGAGTCATAATTTTAACTATTTATGATATTCTTTAAGTTGAACTTTGTATGAGGTTTAAAGATTAATCTTTTTATGGATAATGGATAAATTGTTCCAACCATATTGGTTTTGGAAAATACTTAAGACATAAGGCATGGAATTTCTCTCTTTATGGATCTTAAGATCCTATAAACGTGAATTTTGGTGCTTTAGGCATAAAATAAATTCATTTTTGGATATAAATTTCTTGGAATTAAGGGGTGCAATTACAATATACTTTTTCACTGATTTACCAAAGTCTCCAATAAATAATTATACAATATGAGAATTAAAAATGAAATGTATCAGATAAGATTTGATATTAAAACATTTCTTTAATGTTTAATATATTGAGGTTATTTTTGGAATGTTTTAATTACTGTAATAACATAGTTTTAGAGAAAGGGTAGCCCGCATGTCAGGAGATAACTTGTCACATTTGGAAAGTCCCTGAGAATTGAACCTACAACTGAAGGATGATAATGGCGAATCACCTACTACTAGCCTATGTGATGTACTTCATAGTATAACATAATTTTCTTTATTAAAACTGTATGAAAGATAAAGTATAAGTTCATTTTTGTAAAAATATATGATTAAGATAAATAGAATATTTGTTTTTAATTTTATTATCATTTGAATAGAAAGATGAGTTTGTGGTGATTTTTTTTAAATTATGAAATTCTTTATGTAATGTAATTATATTTACTTATGTAATTAAAATTATTCCTAAACTCTAGGAAAATTATTTTTAAATTAAAATGTTATTCGTTTAATTTTATTACAAAGAAATCAATGTCTTTTTCAACCCTTAATAGATTTAT
Source organism: Viscum album (assembly GCA_963277665.1). NCBI lineage: Eukaryota > Viridiplantae > Streptophyta > Magnoliopsida > Santalales > Viscaceae > Viscum > Viscum album. Next base: position 929,600,615 of record OY728143.1, on the reverse strand, counting down.
AGTTTTGTGATTGTTAACTTTATCATGACCATGTTCACTATCACTATACATAAAAACTTGATAGTTATTTTCTATTCCAGGTCCATGTTATTCTACATGTAACCACAATATTTTTTATATTAAGTTACTTTCTCACATACCTTTCTATATTTTAAAGTAGAAGTTTCATTAATCCTTTTAATGATGTGTGATTTCCACAAAGGTATTTTGAAAATTCAAACCCCTAGTTTTTTATCTAGAGTTAAAATATCAAGGATTCAATTTATTAAAGGGGATGGGATAATGTGACATCCTGAGTTCTTAAAATGAAACACTATGTTTGATATCATCCATGATACACCACATCGAGTTTATCGACCAACTAAATATTATTAGTTAAATACTACCATTATAACTTAGCCATTAGAATGGAGGTAATGAACATGATTTAATTAATTATGAAATTATGGTTTACATGTTTAAATACAATTAATTATTTGGTGACCTAGTATCTATAGATGAAAATAAAACCCTTTTTTAAAATAAAAGTAAATCTTTTTTCTAAAAAACCATTTAAATGTGCATAAGTGTGTTTTATAAGAATAAAAAATTTTAATTTTTTGATTATATTAATGAAATGTATATTTAATAAAAAATTTAACATTCATCTTATGTTTTTTCTAGACATTATATAAGAATAAATCAAATTTTACGCATAAAATATGTATTTTTATAAAAAAATAGTTTTACCTCCTTTTGATAACGCACTTGTTTTAAAAATAGTTTTTAAAGATTTTATAAATTATATTTGAAAAAATAAAGCTCTTATTTGAAATTGGAATATCAAAATTTACTTCACTTCAATTTTTGGCATTTTTTTAATAAGTTTCATGTTTTGATGAATAGTAAAAAATGGTGAATTTAATTGTAATCAACTTTTTCATCTAAATAATTTATAGTGTTAAATAATATTTTTGATTGGTTTTAAAGTATAATTATATTAATTTTAGATCATTCAATCTATTTTAGTTCATTTATTAAATTTCAACTTGAAATTGGGTATATAAATATTATAATCTTTTGAACGTTTTCACTTCAAAAACCCATTTTATCACCCCGTATAGAGGGATGATTTTAAATTAATTTTATCCAGTTATATGTTTTTATTTATTCAAATTTGATTCCATGTTTTTAATAATAATTTCCAAATTTATTAAATTGGGCCTTTTTATTTATGGACAATATGAATAGTAACTAGTAATTTTTATTACCACAGTTAAGGGTAAATCAGGTAATTAAAGGTAAAAATAGTATTATAAATATTATAAAATTACTATAAAACTTGTAATAATTTTTAGATGATTTTTTGTCAACCAAAATCATCATTGAGCTGATATTATGACATCTTGAATCCACTTGGATGTCTTTAATTCGTTTATAGTACTTTATTTTAAGAAAAGATAAATATGTTATACTCATGTTTTTAATAAGTATTAAATTTTTAATATGTGATTATTCAGAACATATATTTTAATATAAATAGTAATTTAAAATATAAAATCTTTCTACGCCTCATGATAATTTTTTTAATTTTTTGGGAAGAAAAATTTAAATTAAAGGCTTGCACAATGACGAAACAATAATTTTTTAATTAATTGACACGTAAAATAAATGTTATTAAAAATATAAAAATAAATATAATTTTATATAATTAATATCCTAAAAAAAATTTCTAGATTATCATAACATTCTATTGATGATTTAAAATAGTTTTTTCAAATATATATTGTTTCTATGATATTTTTAAAAAGTCAAGTAATGGATAATGTAAAAATTGATGTTAATGATATTTTAAAATAAATAATATTTTATGAAATGATATAAAATTTATAAAAATATAAAATTTTTCCAAATGATTAATATAAAGTTGATAATGTAATATATGACTAATTTATGGTTTGTTTGGAATTTTATAGCGACTATATTAACCTTCAAAGAGTAAAAAAACATGTTGTCACAGTAAGTGTTAAAGGTTTTAAATAAGGGTTAAAACCAAGAGATAAGGATAAGAATGAAACTTAAAATTTTCTAAAAATTATTAGATGAGAGGATTTTTATGCATCCTCATCTTATATTTTAAATAAATCACTTTGGATCCATTGGAAATTTAAAATTAGTTTGTATTAATTTAATATTTTAAGAGTTTCCAAAAGTTCCCCTCACCTCAATTATAAAAGGGAACCTCCTCCCTCACTTATTCACACCACTTTAAGACTTCTAGATTGACCAAAATCTTCCCATTTCTATTTCAAAAATATTTATCTAAGTTATGGATATCTTGGTATTCCAAAAATACCAACCCTAGATTCTCTAAGAATAGATATAAAGGAAGTTTGTCGAAGAATAAGAGTTTTAGACACGTATTGAAAAAATCAGACCTAAGGTAAGGGTTTAATTCACAATATCACTATTAATAGAGATTTTTTCTATTTAATTATCTATTAGGGAATATTTTTCATCCACTTCCATGTTTTCTAAAAATATTTTCAATATTTTTCATACTATTATATTATGAATGTTTAATGACTTTTCACCCATGTTTGACTTTTTATAAAATGGTTTGAATGTAATCTTGTTGTCATTTTCTGAATTATTTACTTTATGATTTTTTCAAACAAATATAGAAGGAATGTTTTTTTCACCTTATGTGGAATTATTGTATTTTTCTGAAGTCATGACACCTTATTGTTTTGAATACTTCTTTACAAGTTTACAAGGTTCTTTTCAAATAAAATATTTTCTTTTATTCTTGAGTGGATTTTTAAATAAATGATTTTAAATTTAATAGTGGGTATTTATATCAGGATTTTTTAAAGAATTTATTAGATTAGTTTCATATATTTCAACATACTTTGTTGAATATTATTCTTAATTGAGTATTTATCTCTTATGATACCATGTACCATATTTTATTGAATGGTTTATGATCAGTTTGATTGTGGACGTGCTATTTTGATACTATTAATCATATTACTTTGGATGGTTTATGATTATGTTTATTTATTGGGAAAAGTTATTAACATTTAAAATTCTAGTATATATTTATTATGTTTCAACCCTTTCATATGAGGAATGCATTGGACTTAGTAAGTGATGGGCGAGACCCGCTATAGCCCCTCGATGCATCGATAGGTCTTCCGAGACAAACTAGTTTGGGTACTGGTCGATACCTTACCCATTTATGTATGTTGTCTTGGAAATAGACTTTAAGGTTTGTTTATGATGTTTGGAATTATGAGATCCCTCATTATGAGATTAGTTATTGATATTTTATGTAATTATTCTATTAGTAGAATATCCATGGTTAAGTTTAATTATCATGTGATTAATTATATGGAATTATTTGATTATTATTTATTCATTCCATATTATACTCAAGATAATGTTTTAATGGTTTTTGATTTAGTTATTCACCTTGAATTAATGTTTGTTCTTATTTATTAATGATAGTTTCCATTGTACGCCTACCCTTACTGAACATCTGATCTCACCCCTTCCTTATGTTTTATTTTTACCAGGATGCTAAGATGAATAATATGATTGACATGCAGAGATATTTTAGGAGAATAATGGAGTTATTAAAGGAATAATTATGTTGTATTTTATACATTCGACTATAATTTATGTTTAAAGTATGTTTCTAGTTTTCTAAAACTACTATACCGTTCGTTCCTTCAGGATGTGATTCCTTGTATAATATGCCAATGTAATAACATAACCATTGACTTTGGGATATTGGGGTCAGGGTATTAATTGTAAATATATATAGCTGGTTCATTCTTGGTAGGATGAACGAAGTTTTATTTCTTTAATTTTGATGACACATTTCTATAATTTAAAGTATTGTGTTTTTTCAATACAGATATGCGGTTGAATTAGTGGATTGATACCATCATGATATGTTGAACCCTAAATGAGGTTGTTATAGGTTATATTGTGGCTCTACACACATCATATGAGACTTGATAATTTTTTTGGATATGGTTATACTGATATTGAAATGAAGAGATAATTCAAAATTTTGACAATGGGGAATGAGAGCAACAAACAAGTGGGGAAGTGGTGTGGAGTAATTTTTTTTGTTATAAGAATCATATCATTTTATAACATTTAGATAAAATACTTAGTGAGTGAAACTTAGTGAGGATAGGTAATCAAGGGAATATTAGGTACTTGTTGTTTTTTCTATTTATCCACTGAATCATTAATATGATTCTTCTATAAATACATGACTGGTCTTGAGAAGGATTCTACTACTTATACATGTATTCTAACCGATATATATATAGAAATTATATATCCTTCTATGGGGTGTCTGGTGATAAAGAAAGAAAGTTATTGTTTGATGCTTGGATCTATAGTTAGATTCTCTATCTTGTAGCTCATTTTTATGTGATATTTTTATATATGAGACCTCTATTGTATGAAAAATCATACATTTTGGATGACTATGAGAACTAGGATTTATTGGAAATTATAGTGTTGACTATTGGATACCTTATTATGTTTCTGGGATATATGAGTGTAAATCCTCCCATTGAATGTTATATTCCCCTAGTTCTAGTCACCAATATAGTGGTTATTAGAGGTGGGCCTTGGGAAACACTCCCATCTTCATTGTATTCCTAGGAAGGGTTCATAGGGGGTTCGAGTCATGATATATTAGTACCAAAGATATATTTTAATAGTTATAGTGGAGAATGAAGTAAGTCACTAGTACATGTAGCATGGTTTTACAGGTAAAAAATACATGTAGTGCATAATGTATGCCATAGAAAATAGATAATATGTGTGGTTTTACAACCTCATATGATCTAATGAAATGCCCCAATGTTTACTAAACACCCTAGGTGAGATAATTCTTATTAAAATGAAGATACATTAGAGAAGAACACACATTATAATTTTCTATACATATATTTTAATTATGGTGATATTTTATCAATTAAAATAAATCTAATTAAATAAATCATAATTGAATCTTAAGATATTTCCTTCACTATTTTAGATATTCCTACTAGTCCTCTCAAATACATGTTATAGTTTAGTGATTTTTAACAAGAAAATATGGATAACTGATGGAGGGTTACTCTGACTGAGGATGAAGAGTCTTGGATGAAGATGTGGTGTCAGTTCTAGAATCCTAGGTTAAAAACGTATGAGAAGAATGTATCCTCTAGAGAGAAATAGAGATAGTTAGAGGAGCTTGAGATTTTATTCCATTTGATCTGAGATATAGAAGTATATCATTTAGACTAGCTATCTGTCAGATATAGGGTGTGGTACACCAATTGTGGATCTTGTACCTTAGGGTATGGAATGAGGTAGATATTTTGTGGTATGATTTTCAAAGTAATTTTCATACCATTTTACTATATATTATGATGAGGGAATCAAAGAGGTTGGAGTTAGAATCATTCCATATAGGTAGCCTAAGCATGAGAAGGATCAAAATAAGATTCAATATCCTTATTTACTTAACCCATAGTCATTTCCCGAATGATGATTCTAGATTGTGGAGTTTCCAAGAGGAATTATGTCTTATTATTTAGTTTGTAGTAACCCATTTACATTCTCTATTTACATAGAGGTCTACTAGAAGGATGATGAAAGTGAGAGTATTCATTCCAAACTTGTATGATATTGATTAGGGGGTTATAAGACATCCATGAGAAGTAAGGATAGTTGAGGTGGACCTCAAGTTTCTTTGACATCTAGGTTTCAACCTTTGAGTATTTGGATTCAGTAGTTGTATCCCTATTTTTATTGGTCCAAAAATCAAACACATCCATCAGATAGTCACCATTAGTGTGTTTTGTTTGTGGAGGTTGTGTTCATCAGTGATAACTATGACAATAAATTATTGGGGTTCAACATGAAATGGTTTGAAAAATTCCTTATCATCCACAGTAACATTAGTTCCCTTATAGGTCATATTTGTAGCAAGGTTTGTAGGCTTATCTACATCTAAGATAGGATGAGAAGGCAATTTTCAGCCTCATGATATTCTCTCTCATTAAGGACATTAGGTTGAGAACAACAATAGAGGTTCCCATTATCAATGAGTTTATGGAGCTAGGAGTGTTTTTTTGCATTTTATAGATATTAAAAAGCTATACATGACATAGATCATTAAATATACCATATATTTATCTTCTACCATGGATTATGGTTTATTTGGTTCTTCACTATCACAATCCTTTATTATACCCACCATAGTCCAAAAATTGGGACTCATAATATAAAGTCTTCAAATTCCCTTAGTATTGAATATATGGGTTGGAGATTAGTCTAGTTTGTTTTATGTGTATTGGGACTATTTAGATGATGATATAGAAATATATGTCATCTTATGATTTATTCTTACATTGAAACAACCATAAGATGAAATCTTTGGCATCAAATTATTTAATTACCCATGTGAATTCAATGACTAATTCTGGAGGATAGTAGTGTGCTGTGATGATCAAGGAAATATTTTGGTATTCATTATCAAGAAGGTTCATCAGATGATTCATTGTCATTTGTAGAAAATTTTTCACAATTAAAACCCATATCATTGGATTTAGTAGAGGCATATGCGGTGGAGATTCCAAGAGTCTTGTTAGAGTTTCTTTATATTTTCCCTAAGGATATTGTGACCCTAACCCCTCGACATGACATTTTTTTCTGGATAGAGTAATAACATACTGCCTCTCTGATTTAAATGAATCCTTATTAGATGAATCAATTATAGATGATGGAGTAAATAAAATACATATATGATTTTATGTAGAATAGATTCATCTATACTAGTGTATTATTGTGGTGGGGGTGATCTGGTGTTATTAATCAATAAATAATATTGTGGTCTATCATTTTTATAGACTATCATAGGCTGAGCCATATGAAATTCAAGAACTATCACCCTTATACAATGACTAAATTTCTATTTGGATAGTCAGAGGTATCTATCATATTTTCAAATACTTAGTTTTGGTCCCTATATCACTTTATTAGGGTGAACTAGGAGGATATTATAAAGACATTTTTTTTCTAGTGGTATGACACTTAGAGTTTGTAGTTATGCTTAATAGTGCCATAAATGCCCCAATTATTTTTAAGGGACTCATGAACACTGTATTTTATGAGTTCATGGATCAGTTTGTGATAGATTCCATAAAAAACATCCTCATATGCTTGAGGTTAGTGGAGGATAATGTTATGAATTTTAGGTTTATTTTACAAATCCTTTAGAACCATAATCTCAATGGGAAGTTTTGAATGTGAATGTTTTGGAATCATGTGGTCCTTTTTTGGATATTTGGCATCCATGAAGGGAGTGGTCATTGATCCGTTGAAGATCGAGGATTTTGTCATGTGGATCCACCACAACGGTCCATATTCTACTTATTATAGATAGATATTATTGGATCTTCATATATAATTTCAATTGATTTTCCCAATTAATAGCTCTAACATGGAATGACCATGATTTTTTATGGATAGAAAAATGTAAGGTATCTTTGGAAAAAAATAATAGGAAGTTGATCAATCCCCCCATCCTTCACCATGTAGGGGAGGTAGTGATTTTTTTGGTGTTATATGATGCTCTTATCTCATTTTAAGATGTATCTTTATGCAATAAGGTATAGACATCTCATATGAGTCCAGGAAGTTATATGATAATGATACAAACTAAGCTATCCATGATTTTGAGTTATTTGTAGTAATTTTTTCTTTGATTATTTATTGACATTACCTTATTTTTGAGTGCTTTGTAGTCTTCATGAATTAAAATAGATTGTGGTATGATTTCTATTAATGATATATTAATCTATATTAATAATAGTGGATAGTTTTCTTGAAGGAATATTACATTGAGATCTCCTAAACCCCATGGAAATAGAATATAGTTTCTTATTTGTTGCGTAAAAAGTCATTGGTGATGTTTTTTAGGATTTAGGACATGTTTGGAGAGTGATTTTTGGAACTTACAATAATATATATTTATTTTTTTGATGCTGGTGGTTGAGGATTACTTTACTATATAACTATGAAATCATCTATGATGTAGAATTAGGAGGACTATCACTAGGAAAACATAGAGGTAGAGTCTATGTTGGGCCATGTTTTTCATGGTGATGTTTTATACAGATGGTTAGAGGATGATCGATACTAGATATTTTTTAGGTGAGATTTTTTTGTTCTAAAATTTATGAAATAGGGTGTTCTCAATGATTTTTATAGCCTAAATTTAGTAGAAAATACTATTGTTTCAAAGAAATATCATTCTATGGAGATTCAAAAATTGTGATCCAAAATAATATTTTTAGTATTAGAGTTCTCGTAATGATGTTTTTCATGCTAGTAGTTAATGGATGATCATCATGTAATGGTAATATTTATATAATCAATTTATGTTCCTAAGTGGAAATGGAAGGTAATATAAATAGATTTAATCACCAATTTACATATTTCTGATGTAGGATGTTATGTTATATGAGTGATTATGGAATAGTTGATGAAGTCATCTCATTTCCTAATGATCAAGGATTCAAGTTTTGGGGATGCTATGGTGAAGTAGTATTTGTATGAGGTAGTGCAATTTCACAAGGTACCGAGGACCATTATTTAAAATTAGGATCCTTATTTTACCTCATGAGTCTGAGGAGTTCATCACTATACTATTTAATTTTATCTCAACATTAGTATGAACTTCCATATTTATATGGATGTGAAAATGGAGTGTGCCATTTAGATATTGGAGGATATGTTGGGAGTGTGTGTATTATATTTTGATGGATCATGGGAGAATTAATTTCTCAGGGATTTTTTTGTTATAAAAATAGTTACTACTCATGCATAAAAATTGATTAGTTTGAGACTTTTTATAGGTAGATATATATATTTCTATTATTATGGACCAAGGATAGGGATTTGGTGATCATTTTACATGAAGTGGTGTGAATAATGATAGGTAAGGAATATGGGGTTCATGAATTAATAAATTTAGTGTATGAAAATAAAAGGTATTATGAAATTTATAGGAGGATAACTTTTTTAATTTGACATTAGTGATCATAAATTCTTTAGGGTTTCTAGTCATCATGAGTAGTGGAAATTTGGACATGGGATTAATCTTTCTCATATATTCATTGGTCTTCTTGAGGAGTTGAATCACATTGGATATTTGTCATATCACTTGGATCTTCATCATTATTTTTATTAGATTCATGATGTATTCTACAAGTGATAACATCATCGATATATTTAAGACGGTCCCCATGTCATGGATTGTGTACAATTGTATAACACCCCAACAATTTATGGTATATTTCTCTTAAATACTTTCAATTCATATCCTATATGTCATGAAGCACTGAGTCAATGTTAAACAACAATTGGTATTTATAGGATATAGTAATCACCTAGCCATTAAACTTAAATTTTCCACTTATGTATTTTTGAATTTCAAAAAACGGACATACACAGTTGCGATCAGGGTGATATTTGGAGTTTGATAGAATCACCTTAATTTTCAGTGAATAGTAATCTACCCTTATGAATAGTAACATAACCTTAGGAATAGTAACTTAACCTTATGAGTAGTAATATGACTCTTATGAATGGTAACCATCCCATGAAAGTGTAAATAAAATTTAGACACCTTAGAAATAAAGATGAATATTTTAAGTGTTTGTATTTTTCGATTAAATAATGATTTTAATTAAAAAATTAAATTTATCATATTTAGAAAATTATTTTTGAAAAATGGAGTTCATTTGTAGATTCTACATGTTCAAAAAAGGTTATGGTTAATTTTTTATATATTTTTTAAAATACTTGAATTTCTAGTGATTAGTAAAATACATTAATTTATCGTATAAATACATTATAATTTAAATTAACTTTTCCTAGAATCATGAGTGATGTAAGAACCCAAATATAGAACTCACATGAACTTATTGCTATTCTAGGCCATGGAATATTCACTATTTATTATATTATGAATAAATAATAAATTAATGATTATAATATTAAGAAAACCCTCCTCCCCTCTACTATATAAACCACCCCTCACCCCCCTCTTCCTCCCACACCACTCAAGATTTGAGCCTTGCCTAAGCTCTGCCTAATACACTTCCAAATCCCTATCTCCACTTACAAGACCTTTTGGTCTCACGAAAATTCCAAAAACAAAGGACTTAAGGAGATTCTCAAGGAGGAGTAATCAAGAGGTAAACCTCTCTTCCTTTTTCTTTCAGCTTCTTTTACAAGTTCCATTCTTTTGTTTCTCTCTTATCACCTACCCAAATACAAATACTATTATAATTCTAGTAAATTAAATTGACTCAAATTTTATTATTCTAATGTAATATTTCATCATCATCTCTCTTTCCCCCTCCTCTTACACTAAAAATGAAAATATCGTTCGAGATGTGTTAATTTATCACATTCAAGGATGACATGTTTTGAATTTCCATTACTATATTCAAGAATAGTCATGAAAAAATTTTAATGGTTGAACCAGATCATAATATATGTATTTTAAATTATTCAATGTTCTGTAATCCTTACACACTCATAATATAAAATAATAATACAAAACAAGGTCATTATGCACAAAACCGCCAAGTTAATCCAAACGTTTATCAGTAACTTTTAACTATTAATTAATTCTCAAGGTATATAACCCAAAATCATTATAATATCATTTATAATTTCACTAATAATATATATTAACCATTATTTATGTTTAACCACATTTAAAATGAACTTCTATCCATTAATACAAGTTAACCGATCATGAAAACCAAGGAAGAAAATGCTTCCAAAACAATAAAATTAAACATCTTAGACCCATCAAAAAAGGCATGAATAAACCTAATAAGGTTATAATAAATAAATTAAATGTTGATTAGGTTCTTTAATCATTAATTAATTAAGATAAATTTTATTATTCACGTCATTAAGATCAATCGAGATCACCTTTAGGCATAAGGTAAGGGGTTTCTATTCTCACTTTTAATTCCGTGAGATTTCCACTGTTCACTACTTATTTCTTGAATGTGGTGTATTGTGTACTAACATTTGATATAAATTATTATTATTCTATTTATATTAATGGTATTCTATGAATCATTTGGTGGTTATTATTTTTTGATCATACGACATGATTGGCTACAATGTAGTAAGAGACTTTGTCTCAATTTCCATTTCATTATCAGTTACTTGGTATTTTGCACCTAATATTTGTTATATGGTGTATACACTACCCATATGATTTAATTTTTTATTTTAAATTTTAAATATATTATATATCCATATTCTGGTTTCATTGATATGATTATTGTCTTAATCCCTATACCCTTTTACATATGGTGTTTATTAGGAATGTTGTTTTAACTATGAAAATATTGATGAATCCATATCATCTACTCTATACAGATATTGAGAAGGCATATTTTAATTTTATTAAATATATTTATAAATAATTCTTTGGACTTGAAGTGATGGGCAGGGCCCACTATAGCCCCTCGATGCATTGACAAGTCTCATGAGATAAATCAGTTAGCGAAAAACCATTCAAGTTTGTTTCAAAATATTAGATGGATTTATACCGACAAACTTAAACCATTTCGATGGTATAGTGGTATCATGTGCCATATACATGACGTAAAATTAATAAGAATTCTATTTATTCATTTTAAATTATTACTATCTATGAGGTTTTCACTATAACAAAATCTATGGATGCAGTTTTATTATCAGTTTACTAATGGAATGTGTTTTTCATTTATTCACCATGACTTATTGACTATTCAAATATGATTGTGATTTAATTATTATTGATTCATGATTCCACTATTGGTAACCCTTACCGACCATTTGATCTCACCCCTTTCATTTGTTTACCTTAAACATGTTATGAAGAGGAGACCATTTATTGAGTTCTCGTGGATGTAGTTTATTATTTTTTGTTATGTATTGTATTTTTTTACTTTTACTAATGTATTTTTAGTTACATATATGTATATAGTTTATTTAAGACTACAAAATTGATCATTCCTTCTAAATTTCATTCTTTTTAATAATGCCAATGTAATAAGTAATGCACTAGATTATGGCTTCTAGGGTCGGGGTGTTACAATTGCTATCAGAGGAAGTTATTAGAAAACTTGGAAATTAGATTTAGAAAACTTAGATTAGGGAAAAAATCCCTAAGATAGTGTTTGAGGATAAAAATACAAGAACATACTTGAATTTTGGTAAGGAATAGATTATGTGAATCTTTTTAGAAAATACATTCCTATTTGGATACAAATATATAGAGGTGGCTCTGGCACAGATGTACCTAGGAGTGAAAACTCTGACAAGGAGTTTCAGTCTTGACCTGAGGTATCCTGGTACACAACAATGGGCCTTTCTGCACTCTTGGTTTGATACTCTTGGAGGATATGCTTAGGATAATTCAAATTTTCTTTACAATCCATTATGAAGGATTTTAATGTAAATTTTTCCTCATAGAAACCATGTTTATGAGATTTTCTATGCATATAATTAAAATTTATGCTAAGTACTTTTCTAGTTGAGATTATATATTTAGATTCTTAACCTAATCTAGTGTATTCAATTATTTATAAATGGCACCTAATGGAAGAAGGGGAATCAATACTCGTGGAAAATGTAGGGATTTCCCTACTAAGGAAGTCAACATAGTCAATGTTGGAGCGAATCAGATCATGACTATATTAGGAAAACTTACTCAAGTTGTGATGAGTAACCATGATACACCTATATTGGATCATTTAATGTGGTTGAAGCCCCCATATTTTAGTGGGACTACTAATCCAATGGCACCTGAGTAGTGGATCAAGTCCCTTGAAAAGATATTCACGACATTAAGATGCAATGAAAATGAAAATGTCGTGCTAGTAGTATATTGTCTCAAGGGTGACGTTGATCGATGGTGGTCCTTGATCCAGAATACCACTGAGGAAGAAGAAATAGAAGATATGGAATAAAAGACTTTAAAAAAAATATTCTTCGAAAAATATTTCCTTCATGAGCAACAAACTGAAATTAAGAGGAAATTCCTTGTCTTAAAGAAAAGGGAAGAAGACAGTGTTGTAGAGTATGTGGCTACCTTCACAAGATTAACCAAGTATGTTATAGATTACATATGTGATTTATAAGAGAATATTGATCATTTCATTGAATATATTAAGCCAAGTCTTCGAATTCATTTATATATTCTCAGTTTTCCAAGAAAGATAGTCATGCCCTATTTAATTAAATAAAGGATTTTTCAATAAAAACTCATAGGGGATGCATAATTGTAACCAAGATGTGTCGATCAATCCCCATAATGACACATAAACATACTTTAGTTTCTATCCTTATCATCATACCAATGATTTAATTTAATATAATTCCCAGTATGAATTGGATGTCAAATTATGAAGTGAAGATCTATTGCAAGAAGAAAAAAGTTACAATTTTTGAAAATGGTATAGAATACCTTATCTTTATAGAAGAAACCTCACCATATGATTCTTATCTAGATCCACCCCCAGTAGCTCTATTGAATGAAATTTATAGAGAGGAAGAGAACAAAATATCTGTGGGAGATGAAAGAAATATTCAAATTGAAGACATACATATTGTGCAAGAATACATTGATGTATTTCAAGAGGATTTACCTAGACATACTCCAAAGTGGGAAGTTGAGTTATCTATTGATTTAATTCCTAGTACAATACCTATATAAAAGGTTCCTTATAGAATAAACACTATGGAATTAGTGGAACTAAATAAACAACTAGAGTAATTGATTGACAAATAATTTATTTGACCTAGTGTTTCCCCATGGCAAGCTCCTGTCCTCTTTGTCAAGACGAAAGATGGATCCATGAGGCTATAAATTGATTATAGGGGAATCAATGATATTATAATAAAGAACAAGTATCCTTTGCCAAAAATTGATGATTTATTTGATCAACTTCATGGATCCCAATATTCTTCAAAGATTGAACTTCGATCTGGATATTATCAGATGTGTGTGATGATGGAAGATATTCTAAAGACAACATTTTGAACCAGGTATGGGCATTACGAGTTTACAATAATTCCTTTTGAATTGACTAATGCTCCCTCAGTTTTCATGGACCTAATGAATAGAGTTTTCAATGAACATATTGATGAATTTTTTGTGGTATTTATTGATGTTATCCTAGTATAATCTAAAATCTACGTATACCATGATAATCACTTTCAGATTATTTTTAAAACTCTTAGAAGAAATGAATTGTATGAGAAGTTTAGAAAGTGTGAATTTTGACTTCAATCAATTTCTTTTCTTGTCCATATTGTCTCTAAGGATGGAATCTTAGTTGATCCTTCAAATTCAAAGGAAATCCAAGAATATCCCACGCCAACAAACATAACCGAGGTATGTAGTTTTATTGGCTTAGCAGGTCACTATCTTCATTTCATTTAAAATTTCGCTCAAATGGATAACCCACTAACCAAGATCACACGTAAAGGGGTAAAGTTTGTATGGACAAAAGAATGTATAGAATGCTTCGAAGAATTAAAAAGAAGATTAGTCATTGCTCTAATTTTGAATCTTCCATATGGAAATGATGGATTTTTGATATACAGTGATTCATAAAAGAATGGGTTGGGTTGCATCCTTTTGAAAAATGATAAAGTTAATTCTTATGAATCAAGGCAGTTGAAGACTCATGAGAAAAATTATGCAACTCATGATCTTGAGTTAGAAACTAAAATCTTTTCTTGAAAATACAGAGACATTTTCTCTACGGTGAAAGATGTGAGATATATACAGATCGAAATAGTTCGAAATAAATTTTTACATAGAGATAAATAAACATGAGGAAAAGAAGATGGCTTGAGTTACTCAAAGATTAGGATTGTTCAATACACTACCACCTAGAAAAGGAAAATAAGGTGGCATATGCATTAAGTAGGAAAGATCATGGACTTTTAACCCAAATGAGGATTGAGAGAGATCCAATATTCACGGATCTAATAAATATGGATATTGGAATTGTTAAGGATGGGGAAACATATTTCCTCTTTCTAATTATTTCTACTAGAGAAGATAGAAATATATCAATATGATGATGATAATCTACAGAAGAAAATTAACGCTGTTAAGGATGAGAGTTTGGAAGACTTCGTGTATGAGGAAGGAGTTCTGAAATTTGGGAAGAGTTTATGCATTCCATCAGTACGTGAGCTAAAAAGGGAACTATTAGATGATGCTCATAGCTCAAATTTATCTATACACCTGGGTAGAGAAAAGAAGTATAGATGTCTAAAGGTACATTTTTGGTGGGATAATATGAAGCGATATATTGCTGACTACGTGTCAGGGTGTCTAGTTTGTAAACGAGTGAAGGTAGAGATACAATATCCTATAGGGGTGATGCAACCTCTACCTATTTTTATGTGGAAGTGGGATGACATTACAATAGATTTTTTTAATTGGACTATCGGGGACACCTAGAAGAAATGATGCAATATGGGTAATTGTTGATCATATCACAAAATCAGCACATTTCCATACTATAAGAGAGGATTTACCACTTGAGCACTTGAAAAGACTTTATATTAATGAAGTTTTAAGACTTCATCATGAACCTATATCAATTTTTTTCAATTGAGATCCTCAATTTACATCAAAATTATGGAAAAGTATCCATAAGGATTTGGAAACTGAGATTCACATGAGTACTACTTATCACCCTCAAACCGATGGATAGTCTATAAGGACTATTCAAACACTAAAAGGCATGTTGAGATCATGCTCTCTTGAATTTCAAGGTATGTGGGATTAATACTTTCATTTGGGGGAATTTTACTAAAATAATAATTTCCATTCTAGAATTCAAATGGTTCTATATGAAGCATTATATGGTAAAAGGTTTTGAACTCCAACTTGTTGGGATGAAGTTGATGAGAGGAAACTTATAGGCCCAGAACTTATTGAAGAGATAACTATAAAGGTAAAAAAATTCAGGACCATATTATAGCATCCCAAAACAGGTAAAGGAGTTATGATAACAACATGAGAAAGGATTTGGAATTTTAGGTAGGAGATCATGTCTTTCTAAAATTATCTCCTTTAAAGGGTGTCTTAAGGTTTGGTAAGAATTGAAAACTAAGACCTAGGTACATCAGACCATTTGAAATTCTTTATAGAATCAGACCTGTATATTACCATTTAGCAATGCCACAAAGTCTCTCCAAAGTTCATAACGTGTTCCACATTTATTTGTTAAAGAAATAAATTCCATACCCAACACATGTACTCACCTATGAAGGAATAGAACTGGAACTTGATTTGTCATACTGCGAAGATCCTATCGAGATTCTTGAAACAAAGAAGCAAGTATTAAAAAATCATATAACTCGTCTAGTAAAGGTTATTTGGAGAAACCATAAAATGGAGGAAGAAATGTGGGAACCTAAGGCTGTTATTAAGAATAACCACCCATATATTTTTGAATGGATTTATACATGAAAAATTTCGAGGAAAAAATTTCCGAAGGTGGGAATAATATAGCACCCCAAAAATTTTATGGTATGTTTCAATTAAATAATTTCAATTCATGTACTATATCGCATTAAATACTAAGTCTATATGAAACAACAATTGGTTATTTATAGCATATATTCATAACCTAGATATTATACTTAAACTTTCCACTTATGTGTTTTGAATTTCAAAAAACGGACATACACGGCTGCAATTAGGGTGATAGTTGAAGTCTGATAGAATCAACTTATTTTTTGATGAATAGTAACATACCCTTATGAATAGTAACATACCCTTATGAATAGTAAATTACCCTTATGAATAGTAATATGACTCTTATGAATGGTAACCATACCCATGAAAGTGTAAATAAAATTTAGACACCTTGAAAATGAAGATGAATATTTTAAGTGTTTGAATTTTTTGATTAAATACTGATTTTAATTAAAAATTAAATTTATCATATTTAGATTTTTTTTTCTAAAAATGGAGTTCTTTTTTAGATTATACATGTCGAAAAATGGTAAGGGTGAATTTTTGGGATTTTTTTTGAAATAGTTGAATTTTTGGTGAATAGTAAAATACATTAATTTACCGTATAAATACATTATAATTTAAATTAACTATTTATAGTATAATGAGTGATGTAAGAACCCAAATATAGAACTTACATGCCCTTATTACTATAATAGGTCATGTAATACTCACTATTTCTTGTCTTGTGAAGAAATAATAAATTAATTATTATAATATTTAGAAAACCCTCCTCCCCTCTACTATATTAACCACCCCTCATGTCCCTCTTCCTCCCACACCACTCAAAATTTGAGCATTTCCTAAGCTCCAAAAAATACACTTCCCAAGCCCACCACCATGTCCAAGACCTTCTATTCTCACCAAAAGGCTAAAACAAAGGCCTTAAGGAGATTCTCAAGGAGGAGTACTCAATAGGTGAACATCTCTTCCTTTTTCTTTCAACTTCTTTTACAAGTTCCATTCTTTTGTTGCTATCTCCTAACCTCCCTACATAAAAATGCTATGATAATTACAGTAACTTAAATGGAATTTAATTTTATTATTCTAATGTAATATTTCATCATCATATCTCTTTTCCCCTCCTCTTACACTAAAAACGATAATACCATTCGAGATGTGTTAATTTATCACATTCAAGGACGTCAGGTTTTCAATTTCTATTAATATCTTCAAGACTGATCATTAAACCCTTTTAATGGTTGATACAGATCATAATATATGTTTTTTAACTTATTCAATGTTTTTTAATGTCACGACCCGTCCTCGGGGCCCGTGCCGTGACTACCCCAAGCCCGCCTTCCATAGGCCAGGGGCTGGCGACTAGCACCAAAGGAATAAATCCCGATAACTGGGAAGGCATTGCCTTTATAAAAGTAAACAAAACACCACAGAGTAAAAGCGGAAGTAAAACACTAAGTACAAAGAGAAGTGCTGAAAGGTAAATGGGCCAGAATACAAACCCAAAAGAAAGTACATCTACAACTGAACAAAGTACAACAGAAAAAAACAACAGCTGGAAGGACGGAAGCGGCACCTGGGTAGTCCTCCTCAGAACCTACCTGAAGGGTAGGTACAGATGGCACAGTTCCTAGATCATCCACCACGGATCCTACCTGAAGGGTAGGTACAGATAGCCTCCACAACGCTCTCGCCCGTCAACCTCCTCCGAGTATCGTCTCACCGTGAAGTCCACCTACGGATACTGTCCTGTCGTGTATTCCACCTCCGGGTACTGACTCGTCGTGTAGTCCACCTCCGGGTACCATCCAGTCCTCAAACACTCAGCCTCCGTCAGCACTGCCTATCGTCTGCAACCAACACAACGAGGTGCGGGCATAGCCCGTGCAGGGGTGAGTATAACGATACTCAGTAGGGACCCCGAGACCCTCAAGGTCTCACTAAAACCAACAAGGATAACCATAAAGAAGATCTCAAAAGATAACCTCTACTTAGGTATATGCCCATACATATACCTAAGTTATTAAGTAAACCATCTCAATCATGAGGAAACACAAGGGTTATGAAATCAAAGGATAACCACTACCCAGGTATATGCCCATACATATACCTAAGTTATCAAGTAACCCATCTCAATCATGAGGAAACACAAAGGTCATAGACTCAGCTCAAACTAGGATTTTCATTATCGAAACCATAACTACTGAAGAGCCCCGTCTCTGGAGTGTACAGTGGTCCTGTCACGACTCCGAGGTACTGCTCACTGACCTAAGACTGCTGAGGTACTCCTCCTGTCGAGTACTGTGGGCCTGCTGCTACAACCAAGCGCTTCCCACCATGGGTCTGCCGCTACAACCAAATGCTCCCCCTAATATCCTCAAGAGGTAATCCTTCTGTTGAGTACCGCGGGTCTGCCGCTACAACCAAGTGCTCCTCCGCCGTGGGTCTGCCGCTACAACCATGCGCTCCCCACTGGGCTATCCGAAACAAACCGAGTTGATCAATCAAGCAGTCGTCAGGTCTCAGTCGGCTACACGGTCTCCGTACTCCGCACGCTCGTCTCCAAGAGGCTCCGCTCCACAAGCTTCTGGTAGATACTACAAGTATCACAAGGTTCCACGAAGAAGTATCTCAAAGGACCGCCTCATCACAGGGGTCTCAACGCAACAGACGACGCGTCAATCGGACGCCCGGTCTGTGAGTTATTAGCCTTTTCGTCCCCGGGGCCCGGTTGGTTTCATGAGAGAATCAACCCGGCCATATCTCAAATGTACCCTGAACTCTCATAGGGTATACTCATAGGGACCGCTTCTCAACAAG
This sequence comes from Viscum album, assembly GCA_963277665.1. Lineage (NCBI taxonomy): Eukaryota > Viridiplantae > Streptophyta > Magnoliopsida > Santalales > Viscaceae > Viscum > Viscum album. The sequence continues at coordinate 929,581,213 of OY728143.1, read as the reverse complement.
ATCACCAACGCCGCTGACAGTTCGTCAAACGGACGTCCGGTCTGAAAGATATCAGCTTTTCCGTTCCAGGGCCCCGGTTGGATTTCAGGTGCAATCCAACCCGGCCACTATCCAACTACAACCAAAACTCGGGTGAAGTATTCCAAAATATCTGTCTCACTTAGAGGAATCCATCAAAGTCGATGGCATGTCAATCAGACGTCCGGAGCTCAAAATATAAGCGTTTCCGCTCTGAGGGCCCGGTTGGTTTCGTATCCGAACCAACCCGGCCGAACCCAAAGTATTCCGAAACATTGAGTGTGATATACCAAAACGACCGTCTCGGTCCAAGGATCACATCCCTGCTGACGGCGCATCGATCGGATGCCCATAACTCAATATACGGGCAAAAGTCTGAAAAGGTCCGAAAAAGGGGGGTCTGGGCCCGGACCGACCCGACCCAACCCCCCATGGGTCGGCCCGAACCGGGTCGACCCGACCCGAGTCCGGGTCCGACCCGGTTGGGCGTGACCTGGCCCGGCCTAGGCGTGACCCGGCCCGGCGGGTCGGCTCGGCTTGGTCGACCGGCTGAGCGAGGGAACCGCACCCCCCCACCCCGTGCGGGGGCCGCTCTACGGCACCCGGACGCGGCATGCCGGCCGCGTCCCGCCCCTTGGTTCCACGCGGCCGCGGAACCGACCTTGCCGCCGCGGCTTCAGCCGCGGTGGGTTTTGCCAGCGGCGCTGCCGCCGTCTGGGGGTCGGCCGCTGCTATCTGGCGGTCGGCCGCTACCTCCGGCCGCCGGCGCCGCCGCGCCGACAGGAGCTTCCGCGGACCACCGGACACGCTCCGGTGGTCCGTTTTGCATTCCTTCTTTGCCAAAGGTCCTCCCGAGACCCAACCTTCACTGAAAAGCTTTCAAATCGCCCTTGCATCCCTGTTTTTTATCGTCCGACAATCCGCACACAACAATCAACCAGCGGGGTCTTCAATCACCTCCGCGGCCCGACTCCGGCCGCGGTTTCGCTCGGCCATATCAGCACGGTGTGTCGGCGCCGCGCTTCTTCTCCACATTTATTCTCGTGACCGCGTGGTGCCGTTGCACCGCGTCGCCTTTGTTCCTGCCGCAATGAATCAAAACAACAAAAGGGGAGGGAGAGTCAGCCGTGTTCGTACGGTCCGACCTCCTCCCGTTAGTTGGTGACAAACGGCCCAAAAGACGGAGAACAAAAAGGATTTTTTGTTCTCATGAGAAAAAGAAAACAACCCAAAATAGTTTTTATCGCAAAACAAGAATTTCTAACCTGCTAACATACTCTTCGTGGTTCAACTTAATATTGAGTTGATCCGTGTTCTTATTTTTCAAAAGGAAACATCCATGGGTAAAGATACTATTCTCAAAATTAAATCCCTACCTCAAGCGTCATCGAGTGATGGTTCGTCGCGGATTTTCTCGTCACGGAAGAAAGCATCGCGGGAAGGGAATCGTCGATGTCACGTCGTCTATCTCTGAGGATCCGGTGTTTTTGTCGACCTTCGTCGGAGGGCGGCGTTCTTCGCTGGCGGCGATGCGTTCTTCGCGTTCTTCGTTGAAGAATGAAGAACTTCAAGCCTTGGATCTTTCTCCCAAAATCCTCTCGACAAGCTAACCCCCCAAACAAAATAAGTGTATCTATTATTTTATTAACCAAGTCATAAGTTTACATTTAATAAGATTAAAACAGTTAATTCATTTGAATTAAATGCAATGATTTAATTCCCCAAATTTAATAGGGGCGTTAAATAATTTATTAAACGCAAGAGTTAACTTGACATTAAGAGGGGGTGCGGGTGCGTTACTTAGAGGAAAATAAACGGCGGGGCTCGTGTGGGACCCACCTAAAAAATATCCTAACAAGAGGGTAGGATATTTTGGATTTCACCCTATCCACTTCAACTCATCTTAAGTAGCTTTATGTGGCTTTAAGTGGCTTTAAGTGAAATAAAATAAAGTTGTCGCACCACTTTATTTTATTTTCTTCACTTAACCCCCAAAAATTAAAAACCACACCTGAGCAAACGCAACTCCGGAAAAGGAGTTTCTAAAAAAATACCAGTGCTGTGATTCCATCGGTGCCCTTAGAATTTGATTTTGATCACCGGTTCAGAAGTTAGAAAAACTCGCTCGTACGTTCACTGAACGTACCCGAGCTAAACATTAGAAATTGATTCCGGGCACACCGGGCCTCGGAATCAGGCGCCGTCAGAAACTTCATTCTTGTAAAATCCCAAAGCAAATTTAGAAAAAATTTCCCCTGAATTTTACAGGTCTTTACATTTAATTCTTACACACTAATAATATAAAATAATAATACAAAAAAAGTTCATTATGCACAAAACCGCCAAGTTAATCCAAACGTTTATCAGTAGATTTTAACTAATGAGTCTTACTCAAGGTATATATCCCAAAATCATTATAATATCATTTATAATGTCACTAATAATATATATTAACAATTATGGATGCTTAACCTCATGTCAAATGAACTTCCATTCATGAATACAAGTAAACCGATCATGAAAACCAAGGAAGAAAATGCTTCCAAAACAATAAAATTGAACCTATTAAACCCATCAAAAAGGGCATGAATGAACCTAATAAGGTTATACTAAATTAATTAAATTTTTATGATGTTATGGAATTATTAATTAATGAATATAAATTTTATTATTTAGTTCATTAAGATCAATCGAGAACACCTTCAGTCATAAGGTAAGGGGTTTCTATTCTCACTTTTAATTATGTGAGATCTACACTGTTCACTACTTATTTATTGAATGTGGTGTATATTGTACTTAAATTTGGTATAAATTATCATTATTATATTTATATTCATGGTATTCTGTGAATCATTTGGTGGTTATTAATATTTGGTTATACGACTCGATTGATTACAACATGGTAAGGGACTTTGTCTCAATTTCCATTTCATTATCTATTATTTTGTATTGTGAAACTAATATTTCTTATGTGGTGTATACACTACCCATTTGAGATCATTTTTTAATTTAAATTTTAAATATATTATATATCCATATTATGGTTTCATGGATATGATTATTGTCTTATGCCACATACCTATTTACATATGATGTTTATTTGGAATATTGTTTTAACTATGGAAATATTGATGAATCCATATACTCTACTCTATACAGATATTGAGAAGGAATATTGTACTTGTATAAAATCTATATATAAATAAGGATTTGGACTTGAAGCGATGAGCATAAATCACTATAGCCCCTCAATGCATCGACGGGTCTCATGAGACAAATCAGTTCGCAACAAACCCTTCGAGTTTGTTTTTAAAAATTAGATGGGTTTCTACCCACAGACTTAAACCATTTAATGGTATAGTGGTATCATGTGAGAGATACATGATATCCAATTAATAAGAATTATATTTATTCATTTTTATTTGTTACTATCCATGATGTTTTCACTATAAAAAAATCTATGGATGTAGTTTTATTATCATATTACTAATGGCGTGTGTTTTTCATTTATTCTCCATGCCATATTGACTATACCAATTTGATTATGATTAAATTATTTTTGATTCATGATTCTACTATTTTTAACCCTTAATGATCATTTGAGATCACCCCTTCAATTTGTTTACCTTCAAGATGTTATGAAGAGGAGACCATTTATTGAGTTCTCATGGATGTAGTTTATTAGTTTTGGTTATGTATTGTATTTTGTTACCTTTCCCAATGTATTTTGAGATACATGTTTGTATATAGTTTCTTAAAGACTACTAAAATGGTCATTCATTCAGGATTTAATTCCTTTTAATCATGCCAATTTAATAAGTAATGCACCAGCTCTGGGCTTCTGGGGTTAGGGAATTACAAGTTGGATATAGGGGAAGATAAGGATTTTGTAGGTCGGTCAGCTGAAATCCATGATCATGGAGAGAAAATATTTCAAAGATAGGTTATTAAAATCATTTACTTTTTAGAGGTAAAATTCCTTGGCAGAGTGTATATAGAAGTTCAATTCATATATACACACTTATTATTCCATGTTTTTTACCTTTAATTTTACTGATCTAAAAAATATGACATATATTTATTTTTATTATGATAGATGATGTTTCATTTTTGGTTCCTTGTTCCAATAATGTGATGGATATGTTTTTGTTATAGTGAGATCCTTGAGAGGTATATATCATGGTTGTTGTATTAGACCCCATTTCTTTCCCCTAAATAGTTTTATTTTAATTTTCAAGGAGTATAATTGTTTGATAGGTATCTGATATAGGTTCTCGAGTTTTCTTGATCCCTTACTTTTCATATTACCAAAGCAAAGAGGGGTTAAGAGGAAGTATAAAGCTGTTCAATTGTTTGATAATAGAATCTTATCCCCCTAAAGGTTCACCAATCCATGTTTGTAACATCTCATAATCTATAAATCCATAACCATTAGTTATATTACATTATTTTTACAAAATAATAGAGTTTATAAAGGATCAAGCAATTTAGTTGTCTTATAAGATCAGATGAATACATAAAATACATTTTAAAATATTAAACACAACATGGACGTATAGTGAGAACATGATTATCCCTACCATAATATCCTTTAAAATTACTCATAGTACTTCTATATGTTTCCTAGGTAAAGGAAAACCAATATGCATGAGCTTAGATACTCATTAAGGAGTAGTATACAATGGAATCCTTCATAATATAAACATAAAATAAGTGGTACAGAAAGAATAAATGAACAACACGAAACCATAATTAATTTAAATTGAGGTAATACTATATGAATTACAATGAATGAAAACATGAATAATAATAATAATTGATATCATACCAATGGGATACAAAATATCAGACATAAAAACATTATATCAAGTCCCTAGGCCAAGAAACTTTTCTATCATGGGATAAGGTAAACACAAAAACCCAAATAGCTTTGTCTCATGAGACCCATCGATGTATCAAGAGTCTCTATAATTCTGATCCCCACCCATCACTTGATTAAGTCTTATATATTCACTATAAGAGTCATCAAGACCTTTCATACCATTCAATGAAGATCCTATCACTAAATAAAATGTTAAAATATAAATAATGAATAAATATAGAAATTAAATATATCTACATTTAATATAATAATGTGGTTATCTATGAGAATATACCTTAATAAAATTGTAATCTTTGGGGTATCATCAAAGTAACATGATGTTCCATTATCCAAGAAAAATTATGGAGACGGTACATATGATGTTCTAGGTTATCCATGAAATATTGTAATTGAATTAAATAACTTTCATTGGTAATAAAAAAAGTAAATAGTAATTAAATTCCTCTACCATGGTTCATAAAGATCATTTTTATATTCCAAAACATATCCCCTAGGAATTCCAATCCAGGTGTGTAGTTTTAGGCCCATTTATAATAAATTAGAGTGATGACTGAGTCAATGCTCAACCAACACCTCTCAAATTGATCATCCCTAGTTGTATTTTTACACACCCACACCCAAAACCACTTTCTAATATCTAGATATGGATTTATTTTCTAGAAAATTACACATACTTTTACTTTACCAAAACATAGTATATTTTTACACCATAGAATAGATTTATTTTTAAAATAGTTTTGGTAACTCTTAAATAAAATGAATAAAAGGGAGAGATAAAAATATAAAAAAGTAAATCCATGAAATTTAATGAATAATATGTTAAAAGTATTTCATGTAAAGGTATGCACCAAACACATGTAAAAAGGTTGTAAATATAATATGATCCCCAAATAATGAAAATTGAGAAGGAAAACCCCCACTTATGGCTTGGGTAGAAATTCAATGATTACCTATTGAAAGATTGGGATTAAAATTTATCTTTAAATATGATTAAGAAATTAATTTCATGATATAACATCTAAAATAGTAAGTATATATAAAAAATAAAGGAAATTAGGTGAATGATACAAAATATGTCTCAAAGAGAGGAATTTGAGATGGAAAACAGTTACCTATTACCCAAAATTCCAAAAAAATAATTTAACATACTATATAATAAATTAATATATCTTACTCACTTAATTTAGAACCATAATAATATCTATTTTCATCTATAATCTTCCTTAACAATCAGTCTCTACATGAATTCATCTAATTTTCCACATCCATGTTTATTGTTTTGATTGTTTGTACTAGTTTCAAAATAGCAGTGTTTGTAATCATTCTTATTCCAAATTTTATAATTACATGGTAACTAAAGAAACTATTTGGGATGATTTATAATAATTTATGATGTTTCAAGTTCCTATCATGAGTGTTTCATTCTTTATCCTTGAATGTGAAATTGACAATAAGATTTTTTGGTAATTTTTAATTAATGGAGGATGTTTTCTTAATTGAAAAATTAGATATTGATATAGCATATCAATAACTAAAAACAAATCATAATTTACAAGAACAAAAAAATCATAATAGAGGATGTTTATTGGTGTGATATTTTATAATTGTAAAAAAGTAGAAGAATATATAATGTATATGAATATCTTACATGATTTTAATAAAATATCATCCTCTTATAACTCTTATTTTATGATATTAAATTAATAACGATTGTTTTTTGATTATATAAATAATAGGTTCTCTAATCTATCATACTAGAACCTAAATGATATTATAAACTATTGAGTGTCTCCTTGAACCACTTTATGTTTTGTGTGTTTTATTTTATTTTTAAATTATCAATAATTTTAATTAATCATTAATTAAATTATGCTTAATCTTGATCATATTATTTTATTCCTTACTTAAAATATATTCATTTTTCATGTTTTGATTGTTCAAAACATGTTCTACAAGTTTTATTTTGAGTTTATAGGATAGATAAGTCTTTTGGGACCTTAAAATTTCATTTATACATGGGTTTTACTATTACCATAAAACAAATACATTATGCACCATGTAGCCAAATATTAATCCATGTAGTCGATTTTTTATTCATGTCACTAATTTGTGAACCACATAGATGATTTTCTAGAATCAATTACCCTTTATATTTTAATGATATCATAAGATAAATAAATACAAATAAAGTGATTTTTTTTGTAAATATAATAAGATTATATACACTTAATTTAAAGACAAAAAATGATTAATTGATCTATATCATGTGTGAAATTAGGTTTGAAGTGACTGCATATCTTAAGTATGATTTTTACTATTTTTCATAACTATTTTTCTAATATATTTTGATGATAAATTTAGTTATAAAAATCCTATTAAGGTGATTCTTGATTATTTGGAAAGATAATGAATTTTATAAATATTAGTAAAAATAAAAAAATTATGATTATACCTTTAAGAAGGCATGTTTTATGTGTAAAATTTGAAAATTCAATCCTTTTAGTTTTTAGGAATTCTGTTACATGAATCACCCATTTGATAAATTCCAATATGTGAATCCATTATGTGAATCGCCTATGTAGATTCATCAATATAAATTTTATTACATAAAAATCCTACATATATTTTCTTATATGGTCAATTTTCTTACATAGAGAAAAACACTTACATGAAAACCCCCATGTGAATTTTTCTATATAGTGTACTGAAAAACCTATAAGAAATTATGCTATGTTTTATATTTTGTTTCATATATTAGTTTTTTGAATGTTTATTTCAAATATTTAATTTTTTAAATAAATATATAAATTAATATTAACTATATATAACCCATCTGAAGTGATTCTAATTGTTTTAAACATGTTTTTATGAATGTTAAAGTGTGTTTTATTTTAACACTTTAAACTTACATATCAAAAATAAAAAAATTTATTTTTATTATTTTATATTTTTTCTTTGGTTTTATTATTTATAAATTAATATTATATGATATTAAACTCATTAATTTTTTTTTTAATATCTTTAATATGGTGTTATTAGTTTTTTATCTTCTCATATTATTTACTTCTCTTTTTAAATGAAACATATTTTAATGTCATATTTCAAATTCAAACTTTCTATTTTCACTGGATCTTTCATTGACCTATTATTATAGAGAAAATTTAAAGTATTTAATAGATTATTTCAAATTATTTTTAATTATTCTTCATTATTTTAAATTTTAGTCATGATTTTAGAGATTATTATGAAACAATAATATATTTTCCCTTTATCTCTATCTTTCTCTCCGATAATCCAGTATTATTTTTTTGAATTTTAAATTACATAATGACTACTAAAATATTTTAATTATATTTGTTTTATAGTTGAATGAAACTTTTCTAATTTGTTGATGTAGGAAATTTATATAATACTCTAATGATACTTCATCTATGAGAGCCTTTATAATTTTCAAAGTGATATTGTGAAGTGTTGTATATTGTACCTGTGTTGAAAATTTCTCACTATTTTTGAGGTATCTCTCAAAGGATGATAAAAAACATCTATAACTTCCTCTACTTCCTTGATGATATAATCAATTATATCAAACACTCAAGAACTAGTAAGTATTTTATATCATTATTTTATATATTTTGTTCTAGTTGTTTGAGTATGTAACAATTCTTCCTATCACTCACATACTATCACTTTTCTATTTATTATTTTACATTAAAAAACATTATACTTTTCTTACTTCATGTTGTTACTCCTAGATTCTAAATTTTGGACCATTTGGGTTGTGACTCTTATTTTATAAAGTTAGTGACATATTTTGGTTGTGAATCCCCATACGAATGTCAGTGTGTCAGCATGGTAATTACTCCACTTGTTAGAAATGTATTATGTTATCGGTTTATGATTCCCATTAAAAAATTAAATTATTTAAAATCATATCTCTCATCAAGTAGAGAGGTATAAGAGTCGAGTAGGATCACTTTGGACTAAACTACTATAAAAAAAATCCTTATATTATTTATTTTATTCCGCTTCTAAATAACTTTATTAACTAAATTTACAAATTTATTTAGATAATTAATTTATTTGATTAATTTTTTTAATCTGTCCTATTCTTACCCCTCTATAACATCTTCTATTACCCATCTGGACCAAAACATTAGTATTATTTATTATTACTTTTGGAATTTATTCAATACTTATATAGAGTCCATGTTTATATTTTATAGTGATAACCTATTCCTAGACCTCATAGCATTAGGATAAAATCATTAATATTGAAGGAATGAATATAAATGATGCATGGATTCCTCAGAAGTCACCTAAATTTTATGTAAATGATTATGTCTACTGAAGATCAATAATTGAGACATACCTCAAACATTTAATCATATAACCCTAGTCCAATATGAAAAAAATCATATACACTACTATAAGTGGACCCATATACACTTATATTAAATGATGATTATAGATATGTTTTAATTTAAAAGTTGTAAATATTTTATACTGTGAAATATAATGAAGTGTGTTTAGTCATGAGTCTACTTTTAGAATAGATCAAGAGATTTGGAAAATTCTATGAGTTACTCACCTTATCTTAGCCAAATTTATATGAACCAAACATGGAATGCTTCGAGCTGATTACTAAGTCTTTAAGACGGGTGAAGACAAAACCATACACCAAATGTTCTACCAAATCAAAAGCATTGTGATTAGAATGAATTCAATTATAGAATATTTGGAGAACCTAATACTTGTTAAATGAGTCCTAGGAGCACTAATAAATAAATTCCACAAAAAAAAATTTCTCCATTGATTAAATAAATAACTTCAATGAGTACACTATTGATGAATTGATTAGATTAATACTTCAATATTAACTTGAACTAAATAACATAGAAAAAGAGGAGACAAAAAAGGTTTAGTTTTTAAACCTATAAATGTTATTTCTATTGAATATTGCAATTATAATCTAAAGGATAGTGAAAAAGAATATATGGATCAAATTTTTATTGGAGTTTAAAAATGAATGAAAAAGAAAGGATCCAAGAACTAATTTAGAAGAAACCCTCAGAAGGAAAAATGAAAGGGAGATAATACAGGTAATACTAATTATAATTATTTAGATGTTAGTTGTTTTGAGTTTAGAAAGAAAGTTCATATCAAGCCCAATTTCACAAAACTAAAGAATAAATAAAAATACAAAAATATGGAAAAAAATTAATTGATAAAAAGTTAGAGTTTTATAAAAGAATTTGATTTCAGTGAAGAATCTAGAAATAAAAAAGAATTAGATAACTTAAATTTCATGGATGCACTAAATAAGTTTAGTGATTTTAGTTTTTATTCTATATGTTCTTATTCTAACTATGATTTTGAAAATCTAAATGTTTCTAAGTTAAATAAATAGATTAAAAGATTAAAAAAAGGTGTTTTCAATGATGTTTATGTATCTAATAATCTTAAAGAAAATAATAAAAATATTTTATGAAAATAAATATATTTTACAAGAGAATGAAAAATTAAGGAATAATTATTCTCTTTATTCCCATTTTAATGTTTTTTATAATTGGAAATCAATTCAAGATTTGAATTAAAAATTGAAAAAGGAAGTATAATTTCTTAATAAAACTTTTCTAATTTTATTAAAGGTCATTAAAAAAATCATAAAATAATGGATTTTAATAAAAAAATATAAAAAATATGGTATTGGATATGACAAGAGATTACCTTATATGTATAAAATTCATTTTTTTAAAAGTAAAAATGGTTGTACTTCTACTATTTTATGTTTTCAATGTGGCACAAAAGGCCACTATGAAAATAATTATTCACTTAGATTAAAATAGTATTTAGGATTAAAAAACTCATATTTATAATTTTTTTTATCCAGAGTACTATAAAATAATTGTTTAAATTTTGTATCGGTACCAAAACATTGTACTACTAATCTGACTGGCCACAAAGTATCTTGGCTACCAAAATTGACAAGAAATTCCTTGGATATCTCAATAAATAAATATGGTACATAGAAAGTGGATTCTATAGGAATATGACCAGAGACCCGTCATATTTTATCACTTAAAAAAATGTGATGGAGGAACCATTTATTTTGGAAAAAATTCAAAATTCAAAGTAAAAGGTTTTGGTAAAGTTGGTATTTCTAATTCTACTTTTATTTCAATGATTTTATATGTTAAAGATTTAATAAATAATTTGACTAGAATATCTCGATTATGTGATGATGTAATGAAATTTAAATTTCAAAATGATAAGTGTTTTGTTCTCAAGGATAATTCTTTATTATTGTATGCTAATAAAAAGAAAAATATTTATACTAATGACTTTGCTAAACTAACTATTCAACATGATAAGTGTTTAAATATTGTGTAGAGTAATTACAATCATTAGCATTAATGAAAAGGTCATGTTAATTTCAAAATGTTACACAAGATATTTAAACATCATAATGTGCTACAATTAATTACCTTGAAGAAATAAAAACTTCATGTTTGTGACGCTTTCATGAAAGGGAAACTATTTAAAGACTCCTTCAGACCTATCAATTAGATCAGAACTAAAAGAAATTTTTAGTAAGTACATCTTTATCTATTTGGTAAAACTATAATTTCTATACTTTGAGGAAATAAATACACTTTAGTTATTATTGAAAATTATATTAGATTCACATGGGTTTATTTTCTTTCTTATAAAAGTGAAACTTTATCATGATTTATTTATTTTTTTAATCTTGTTTAAAATGAAATATGTTTCCTGATTGTTTCTATTTGTAGTGATAAGGAGGTAAAAATACTAATTTATATATATTTTTTGAAATCAATGGTTATTATCATTTATTTTATGGTCTCAGAACACCACAACAAAATGGTGTTGTAGAAAAAAAGAACTCTTATTGAAATGACTAGAACAATGTTAAATGAATATAATTTTCCTAGTTATTTTTTGGCTGAAGTTATTTTTTCTGAATGTTACATATCAAGTAGAATTATTTTTATAACTTTGTTAAAGAAAACTCTATGAAATTATTAAAATTAAAAAAAATCCTAAAGGTGGATATTTTTGAGTTTTTGTTTATAATGTTTTTATTTTAAATTCAAAGGATAATTAATATAAATTTGATTCTAAATGTGTTGAATAAATTATTCTTGGTTATTAAAATAATAGTAAAGTATATAGAGTTTATAATAAAATAACTACAGTTATTGAATAATCTATTCATATTATGTTTGATGAAAATAATATAAAATTAAATTATTATTCTAATATTTTTGATGATAAATTTAGAAATTTTAATTTTGGTAAACAAGAAAACTCAAGATATGGATAAATCAATTGAGGGGGGAGAAAACTCCTTCTTGACCTGATCCTAGATCATATAAGACTCATAGAGATCATCATATTTAAAATATAATTGGTAATATTGATTATTTTTTTAAAAATGTAAATTATATTTTAAATTTTTATGAAAATTATTCTTTTATTTCTATTAATGTTCTTAATAATGTTATTGATGATTTAAATGATGCTACTGTATAATTAATTTGCATGATGAGCTCAATCAGTTTGTTAGAAATAATATTTGTTCTTTAGTTAAATTTTCTAAGGATAAGAAGGTAATCATAACTAAATGAATTTTTTGAAAAAATATGGACGGATTTGAATAGATTTTAAAAAATAAATCAAGACTTTTTCCCAAGGATACTATTAAGAAGACAATATAGGCTTGTAAGATTCATTTTTAAATATTACCAAGATAGAGGCTATTAGTATCTTATTATATTTTTCTAGTTTTCAAGTTATTAAATTGTATCAAATGGATGTTAAAAGTTATTTCTTAAATAGTTTTATAACTGCAGGCATTTATATTTCTCAAATCCTAGTTCTGAAAATGAAATTTTTTTAATCATGTTTTTAAATTATCAAAATATTTATATATTATAAAAAAAGAACCCCATTCTTGGTATGAAAGGATTTATTTGTTTATATTTAATAATGGTTTAAGAAAGGTATTTTTGTTCATATTCTTTTTGTTAAAATAACTTATAATGATATTTTAATTATGAAAATTTATATTGATGATATAGTTTTTGGTTCTTCTAGTGAATTTATATGTAATGATTTTTTTAATTTGATGTCATCTGAGTTTGAAATGATTATAATGGGAGAATTAAAGTTCTTTATTAGACTTAAAATTTCTCAATGGAAATATCAGATATTTCTTAATTAATCTTAATATACTTAAGCGTTAGTTAAAATATTTAGCCTCGATTCTTATAAATATATGAAAAATTCTATGAGTATTAGTTTTGAATTATATATCAATGCATCCATAAATTCTATTAAGATTAAATTTTATAGAGGCATGATAAGTATCCATCATTATTTAACTCCATTTTGACCTGATATCATGTTTTGTTTTTTATGTGAAAGATTCCAAGCTAACCCAAAAGAGAGTCATATTAAAGGTGTGAAAATAATAATTAGTTATATTAAAGGAGCTAGTTTGTCTAGTTGTTTTTATCCTAAATATAACTATTTTGATTTACTATCTTATTATGAATTTTATTTTGAAGGCTATAAAATTGATAGGAAAATAACATCAGGAATGTGTCATTTTATTGGGAAATTTTTAATTTCATGGTCTTATAATAATCATTTTTCTATTTCTCTAGTTACTAATGAATATAAGTATATCTTTAATACTAGTTATTGTGCTCAAAGTTTATAGATTAAGAATAATTTATGTGATTTTGGTATTTATGTTTATAAATTTTCTATTTATTATAATAATAAATCTATAAATTCTATTTCTAATAATCCATTACAATATTCTACAATAAATCATATTGATGATAGATTTCATTTTATTAGAGATCATGTGAATAAGAGAGATCTTTTAGAGTTTATCCCTACCGAAAATTAACTTATAGATATCATTACTAAGACTTTCAAATTTAATCATTCTGAAAAACCTAATTTTGATCTTTTCATGTTATAATCTTAATAGTTTTACATTTTCATCTGTTTAGGGGGAGTTTCAATGTATTTATATGCTGACGTTTTTATATTTAATTGAAAATTTTAAAATCTAGAATGTGTTTTTAACATTTATTTTATTTAATTTTATACATATTTTTTATTATAAAAATATTTTGAAACCTATCATACATCATAGATAATGTTAAATTACAATTTAAACCGTTATTTTGTATAAAATATTATTTTCTTAAATATTTCTCATTTTTTTTATCAAACAAATTTTGAAAAATATACTCACTAAATTTAATTCTATGTTTTAATAGCGGATGACTTTACACTAGCTCCTAGTTACATGTAAAAAAAATTGAATGTTTAAGAAAAAATTTATATTAAATTTATATTTTTATTTATGTCATTACCTCATAATTTATAAATTTTAGTTTCCATTGAAATCTTAATGTTTTTGATAATTTAAAAAAGAGGTATAGGTTTTTGAAATTGTACTTGGTTTTGCAATTATCAAAAAAGGGGAGAATATAGAGTGGATCCTTAAACCAATTTATGTTTTTATACTTACAATGTTTTATGTGTTTTATTTCTTTTTAAACTATTAATAATTTTATTTTTTAATTAATTAAAGTATGATTAATATTGATCATATTATTTTATTCATTTATTCATAAGATGTCCTACAAGTTTAATTTTGTGTTCCTAAGATAAATAATTATTTTGGGACCGTAAAATATCATTTATAAATGATTTTTACTATTCCTATAGAAGAAATACACTGTACACCATGTATCCAAATCATATTTCACATAGTCGATTTTTTATTCACATAGCCGATTTGTGAACCATGTAGTCGATTTTCTAGAATCAGTTTCCCTATGGATTTTAACCATATGATGAGCTAAATAACTAAAATTAGAGTGATTATCTTTTATAATGATAATAATATTATCTAAATTTAATTATAAGACATAAAAATTATGCATTGATATCTATCATGTATGAAATTAGGTTTCAAGTCACTATATATTTTTAGTTTGATTTAGATTGTTTTTTAGAACTATTTTGCTACTATTTTTTGATGATAAATTTTGTTGTAGATTTCCAATTAAGGTGATTATTGATTATTTGGAAATTGAATGAAATTTTCTAAATATAATTAAAAATCACCAAAAACATATTCTACATTTTACCATGTATTTTTAGATCTTAAATATGTAAATTAATTTTTTTTTCAATTATCAGGACTTCCTTTACGTGAATCACCTATGTGATAAATTCGGATAAGAAAATCCTATACACGAATTAACTATGTAGAATTATTAACATATATTTTCTTATATGAAAGGACTATGTAGATTCTTCTATGTGTTAAACTCTCTTACATATAGAAAAATTCTTACTACAGCAGTACTGTAGTGGCGGAGGCATTTTAGCAAGGTACTATAGCAGCAGTGGTATTGTACCAAGGACTGTAGCAGTGTGGTACTGTAGAAGTACTGTTCACCGATGGGTCCTTTGGGCCAAAAAATGGTCTTTCAATCCTTGTATTTAGGCCACTTGGCCTTAGGACTTCGGGATATATACTGGGTCTCCATTTTCCCAGTTTTAAAGAGGTATTTGACTTAAATAATAAATTGAGGTTTCCACCCCAACCTTTAAAAAAATTTAAAATACTTAAATTTTTCTAATTAATGTTTAAATCCATATTAATTATGTTGAACACATGCAAAGTTTTTTTAAATTTTTAAGCATGTATTTATGAAGATAAAAGTGTGATTTATTTTTATTCTTGAAACTTAAAAATGAAAATAAAAAATTCATTTTTATTATTTTATGTTGATATGAATCCCTAGAACCGGTTCACTCATAAGTAACTGAACTCAGTTGGAAACATGGATTCAACCACATGTCCCGATACACCAGAGTTTGCTGAATAGCTGTGAGGTTTTAGGGTGTGTCTGTGGGGATACTATGCCCTCTGGTCAGATTGTAACACATTAGTATAATGCTAAATAAATAAATAAATAAATAGTGTAAGCATAACAACTAAAAAAATTTCATCAGAAGAGATGAACATCCATATAAGACAAATAGACTGAACAATAATAACCAGTATTATTTACATAATGTTGTCAATGTCATGATGCTATAAAAAAATAACTTTAATACATATAAAAAATAAATCATACAAAAAAGTATACAAAAAGATTAAAATGACCAAAACCATATCTGATAGCCTCATGATTCAAAGATCAGTCCAGGAATCTAAACTCCCATGCAAATCATATCAAGCATCCAAGATCGGGTGCTTACCCTTATCCCTACTAATTTCCATGAAGTTTTCCTAGGTACCAATCGATGGCCTAAATGGGGTGTGAGATATACACAGTAGGAAACCGCCAATGATGTCTATAAAATGCATATTCTGTGTATATAAATGTAATAGTATGATGGTATGAGAATAAAAAGTGGTCTAAAATGTGTGAAATAAAAACTATATCATCTCGGATCCTCAAGTGATATGTAACTAACCATACCTGCTTCATCCTAAGTCAGATGCATCTGAATATGTGTCTTATAAATGGTTAGAGTCTAATAGATATAGCCTATGTTTCTAGGTAAAATAAATATATAAGTGGAAACCTAGGTGTAACCAAGGATTTCAAGTAGAAACATTAATAAAATGGGATCCAAGGTGTAAACAAGGAATCCAAGAAGTGGTAATTAGTAAAGAGGACCCAGGGTGAACCAAAGAATCCTTGAATTTGGAAGGGTAGGCTAGATCACAACAATAAACCATGTATCCTAACTATATGGGGTCTCAAGGTAATCCAAGGGGTATAACCAAGGCATCCCACTTGAATAGTGTCTAAGCTTATCCATGGATCATATCTATAGAAATCCCAAGTTAAGAATGAATGAGACCCAAGGGAGGTATCCAAGGATCCTCCTACTTGAGGAAATCAGTTAAATACAAGGAGTGTATCCAAGGAATTTTTATATATGGATATGAATTGAGTGAATCATCGATACCACATTGATGAATTCATGTACTAGTAAGACATTGAACACATTCCAAGTTGGGTATCTCCCATTGAAACCATACCAATGAATCAGGATGTCTCTCTTTAAGTGCTCAAGTAATTCCCTCAATAATACAAGGTTATCTCAAGTATAACCACTCCTTTAATAGAAATAAGGTCCATAGTAAAATTAGGCACCTTACATTTATAACATTCAAAGGCCATATATAAACCATGCTAGTTCATTTACTTTATTTAATTCAAGTCTCTACCTTTTCATTAAATAATGAAAAAGGTTTATATGATGTTTCATACCATTTATAATTTTATTTAATATTAGTAAGAGCCAAGTGAATCATACCTTCATAGCTATAAAGTATCAGTTTATCAATTGAAATTTATCAAATCCCTTGAGGAAGCCAAACAAAACACACCAATGGGAGTTTTGGTTAATAATAATAAAAGGGTTACATATTCATATACAAAAAACGCCCAAGGGGTGTCCCATGCTTGGTTTATTGATTTATAATGGTATGAGGAGAACCTATTAGGGAATTTAGGTTCCAAATTAGGCATCCAATTTAAGGAAGATTGATTTTAGGGGTAAATCATGGGTAAAAATAATGCATGTAATGATGTATACAATTATAGACAATGATATTTGAGGGAAAATTATATACCCAGAACTTATATTGTTAAATGAATACTCATCTAGTATCAGATTCCGATTTCGGATATAATGGAATAAATCAACTAATAAGAAAAATTCCCTGAAAATAGGAAAAAATAGCTTCTTGAGGATAACTCCAAAGATGACATGATAAACTGAGAAAGAAAATAAGTGGATTTAATCATATACCATTAGATAACCAATGTGATAGATGGAGGTATAATCAGATTTTAGATGATGGATATAGATCAGTGCTTATTTTTGAAGGACATAGAAGCTCTCAGAGAAGGTGGGGTGTTGCATGTTGAATTAAAGAGAATGAGGGGGAAAGAAATTAAAAATACTCAAGTGGAAAATAGTAATTTTAAAATTAGTTAAATGGTTCACTCTTTGACCACACGGTTGGGTTCTTATAATCTCTCATACTAAAAACAACTCATCCATATGTTTACGTTTTGATGGTGGTGAAATAGAATCCTTGAAAATCTCTAGCCACTGGAAATATACATTGACCTATCACTCCCAGGTCTTGTTCTATATGGGATCATTCTTCCATAACACATGGACTAAAGTAATTAACCCTCCTTAGAGAGACTTCATGCTCATATTAATGATACTTATATTATTCTTCTCTAAGGACATATTTGTCTCTAACTCAAATTCAATAGGATACAGAGTATGAGAGGAATTTGAGTGATAGTGATGAAGTTGATAAATGTGGAAGACGTCGTTTATAGACTGATACCTATGAAGAAGGGATACATGATAGTATACCATCTTGAATATCTCTAAAAGTTTGAAATTTTTGACATAACAAGGTGATAACTTTCCACGTATCTGAATCCATCAATTCCCCATCCAAGAAAAAACACATAGGAAGACCCAATCCTCGACCTAAAACTTTAGAGATCATCAATGATGATCTATATAAGAATTCTTCCTAGATTAATCTATATTCATATACTTATGGATAAGTTGTACCTTATTAGATATATTCTAAAAAACATTAGGTCCTAGTAGTGTGGCCTATCATGCATTTTTGTTGCACATGGGTGAACGACATGACCTATCATATAAGGCCCCATATAGAGCCATCAGTTCTGTCTCTAGAAAGATTTTATTATAAGAGAACTCACCTAGAGGTATGTGTTTATCCCATGAACCTTCAAAATAAAGGACACATTATCCAATCACATCCTCTAATATCTAAATCGTATTCTTTGATTTCCCATCAGTCTATGGGTGAAAGGTTGTGATCAGAAGCACCTATGTACTGAGAGTCTTTTGTAACCCCTACCAGAACTGTGATGTAAACCGAGCATCTCTATTCAATACAATAGAATGGGGAACACCATGACATCATATAATATTTTATATATAAATTATCTCGAGATCATCCACTAGAAATTTCTTCATGATAGGTTGAAAATGTGTGACCTTTTTTATCCTATCAACAATCACCCACACCACATCACTACCTAGAGGGGAGCATGGTAAACCAATAAAAAAAATCCATGGTGACATCATCCCATTTCATATTCAGAATGGGGAATGGATTTATAATAACTATTACTCACCGATGTTCAATCATCACCTACTAATAGGTATAATAATAGGTAATAAATACAGACACTAATCATTTTATCACTAGACACCAAAATTGGCAGTGTAAGTTGAGATACATATTGGTAACACCAGGATGTACTACCCAGAAAGAGTCATGATACTCACACAACAACTCCTTCCATATTTCTATAAGAACTCATATGCATCCATGAATATTTAGTATCACATATTTATCAATGATCCATCCTGGTGGAAGGTCCTTGCTTGAAACACTCTCTCTTAATACTAAGCCCTAGGGGTTATAAAGTTTTCTCAAGTTCACTCTCTCTAGGAGTGAAGAGGTCAATGCTAAATATTCAACGATAGGATGTCCATGATGCTTCTAGACCTCTAATAAAATCTCATAAAATAGATTCATTAACTAGCATTCACCACTAGCATCCTAAACATCCTATGTCTTAGTCCTCTGACTTAGAACATCACCCACAATACTACCTTTCCCAAGTGTGTAGGAAATATCAAAATCAATTAACTCTAGGTATTATACTAACCCACTCTATTAGATATTCACATCACACTATGTGAATATGTACATTATGTTAGGTACCGGGACTGCGCAGTGGAAGCCATTGGGCTGGGAATTTAAAATTTTCTGCTTCACTGGAGTGACATAACCCTGTCAACTCCGGTGATCTTATCCCGACTTGGTCTGCGGATCTCATAAGGTTTATACAGAGCACAAAAATTAAACTGAACATTTACCTTGTTCAGAATTTATGTGTGCAAGTCTACCGTAGGACGCTGGCGATCGTTGCTCGAAGACTCCGACGTCAAAGCCATATAGATCATCCACACACACCTCGTGAATCTTATTGCGTGCCATTCGTCAAGATCCGGGTGCTAGCGCGGATCTTCGACGCTCAGTTCAGCACAGCGATGATCACCGCAAAGGAAGGAGATTCAATCTGAGATGGATGATCTTGAGGATCCTTCTTTGCTTGATAGACTCTCTCTCAAGATTCCAGGAGGATAGATAAGCTCTCAATATTGAAACATGAATAATAATCATGGGAGAGCCTCTCTCTCACTTATATAGGGAGTGTTTAAAACACGTGGTATAGGTTCCCAACCCCTGTGTAATAGACATCCACTATATAAGTATTATAAAAAATTAATTATGACAAATAAAATTATGCCATAAATAATATTTACAATTTATCACTTACTTGTAATATATATAAATATATTACATGATAAATTTGAGTCTTTAACTCGACTCATTCCTCCTACTAATATTTAACAAACCTAGGATATTTAAATCCATTCGAATAATATTAATACTTGTATTTACTATATAACTTGTAAATACATGTTATAAATAAATTCAACGAATTATTCTAAACTTGAATAATTAATGAATTTATTTATTCTTTGGTGATCCATAGAACTTGGATAGTGCTCAGACCCTTTGGCGTAGCCCACTAAGTTTTAAATTCCTATTCTTAGAATATGGTAGATTCTCATGGCGCTATTGTGTGTGACCCTCTAGGCCCTTATCTCAATAGCAGTGAATAATACCACTGACCAAGAGCGGGGTATAGCAACCCATAGAGACCCCTATAGAGATAAAACAAAGTCAAAGCAATGACTGCCTTCCTACGAACACGGTCCGTGTAATATAATCTCTTCTTCATTGATATCTCAATAAAGAAGAATGCATACTAGTGTCATCATTCTTTATTTGCTTTATTTTTTTTGTTTATTTGTCTGGACGGTCTTACCTTAGACTACCATGGCCAAGGATTTATTGAAGGTGCAACCATCCTAATCAACTAGGCCCAAGATATCTCTTCCTGAACTCGGACGCGACAAATCCTTTCTCGATCATTCAATCAATGCCACGCCATTAACGACGTACCTGATACAAACTACCTCACCATGACTTTGTCGCCATGGTTTTCACCTTATATCAAATGTATGTAATTAAATGACATTCATTGATAATTATCTCAAGTCAGGGGACCATTACACATGTCCGTAGATAGGAACAACCAATGAGACCAGAAACATGTGGTGTTCCTATTAAGCGGGTCTGTCCTCATGATCTCAATAGATAGAGATCATCAAGTGCGAACTTCATGAGAAGAAGTATCAATGCTTATTATCCCCCATCACATGATGGTCACACATCATCTGTGTCCTTTCAGAATGATGTAATTGGATCATAGGACGTTACTTTAAGATTACAATCATGAAATCTCAGGGTTCTCATTATAGCCTGGGACCTGCTATAACCATTTGATACGATAGGTAATCTAAGGACATTACCATAAAAAATTGGATGCAAAAGTATCTTCACTATCATGGAAAGATAAAAACATGTATAAAAACAAACTAAATACATGTAACAGTAATCAAAGTACAATACAAGTTGGGTATAGGGAACCCAATTTTAACACTCCCACTTGCACTAGAGCCAACTTCTAACAGGTTTCAATCCACTAGCTCTCACATGTGAATCATGCTTCTGTTGAGAAATAGATTTAGTCAGGGGGTCTACCACGTTGTCCTCTGTGGCTACTCTACTAACTTTCACTTCACCTCTTTGATTAAAATCCCTCAAGAGATAAAACTTCCGAAGAATATGCTTTGTCCTCTGGTGAGACCTGGTCTCCTTGGAAAGCACCACTGCAGCAGTATTATCACAATATACTGGAACATGGTCTACAATGCTAGGTACAACACCAATGTCTAAGATAAATCTACGTATCCAGATTTCTTCCTTTTCTACATCAGAAGCTGCAATATATTCGGACTCTACTGTAGAATCAGCAACCACAGCCTGCTTTGAGCTTCTCCAGCTCACTGCACCACCATTCAGGAAAAAGATATAGCCTGACTTTGATTTCATATCATCATAATCTATCTGGAAACTAGCATCAGTGTATCCCCTCACAACTAGTTCCTCATCTCCTCCATACACCAAGAACATATCCTTAGTACGCCTTAAGTACTTTAGGATAGTTTTAACAGCTGTCCAGTGCAGCTCTCCTGGAATGGCTTGATATCTACCCACCATGCTTAAAGCAAAGGCAACATCAAACCTAGTATATAGCATGACATACATGATAGAACCCACTGCTAAAGCATAAGGGACTCTACTCATTCTGTCAATATCCTCATGTGTTTGTGGACACATTTTCTTGGAGATATTTACACCATGTGACATAGGTAACAATCTTCTCTTGGATTTTTCCATATTTTACCTTTTGAGTACCTTGTCAATATATGTACTTTGACTTAGGCAAATTATCCTTTGAGATCTATCTCTATAGATCTTGATCCCTAGAATGTATGCTGCTTCACCTAAGTCTTTCATGGAGAAGCATTCATTTAACCAAGTCTTAACTGAATATAAGACTTGCACTTTGTTTCCCATAATTAATATGTCATCAACATATAATACTAGGAAAATGATATCATTCCCTTCAACCTTTTTATAGAAACAAGGCTTGCTTTCATTTTTGACAAAACCAAAATCTCTTATGGCCTCATCAAAGAGAACATTCCATGATCTTGATGCCTGCTTCAATACATAAATGGATCTCTGTAACATGCAAACTTTATTGGCATTCTTTTACTTAAAAAACCCTTCAGGTTGAGTCATATATACGTATTCAACCAACTTCCCATTTAGAAAAGTAGTTTTTACATCCATTTTCCAAATTTCATAATCATGAAAGGCTGCTATTGCAAGCAATATTCTGATGGATTTAAGCATTTCCACTAGTGAGAAAGTTTCATCATAGTCAATGCCATGATGTTGTATGAAACCCTTTACAACTAGTCTTTATTTAAAGGTATTAACCTTACCATCCATGTCCATATTTTTCTTGAATACCTATTTGCATTCAATGGGATTTACATCAGCTGGAGGGTCTACCAAAATCCAAACTTTATTTTGGTACATAGACTCCATCTCATAATTCATGGATTCTTTCTATTTAGAAGCTTCATTCCCTTCCACTACTTCCTTGTAGGTTAGAGGTTCATCATCCTCAA
This sequence comes from Viscum album, assembly GCA_963277665.1. Classification (NCBI taxonomy): domain Eukaryota; kingdom Viridiplantae; phylum Streptophyta; class Magnoliopsida; order Santalales; family Viscaceae; genus Viscum; species Viscum album. The sequence continues at coordinate 929,557,983 of OY728143.1, read as the reverse complement.
GGACTATTGTGTCACCTGACTCGGTGACAAGAAAACTATAATGCTCTGGTTCTCTAACCTCTCGCATAGACCTATGCAGTATCTATGTCTCAGGAACAATTTCTTCTTCCACTTGATCTTGTAAAGATTGTTCCTCTACGAACTCTTGTGCATCTGGAGCATTAACTTCATCGAAGTCAATCTTGCTCCCACTATTTCCAGTAGAAATGTGATCCCTTTCTAGAAATGTGGCATATCTTTCCACAATGAATTTTCTATCTAAAGGGTTATATAGGTAGTATCCTCTAGTTTCCTTAGGATAACCTATAAAGATGCACTTAGTGCTTCTAGATGCTAATTTGTCACTTGGTAAAGTCTTGAAAAATGTCTCGCACCCCCACACACACATGTGTGTCATATTGGGTTTCTTTCCATACCATAACTGATATGGAATTCCATCCACAACTTTAGTTGGTACTCAGTTAAGGGTATATGATACTGTCTGCAAAGCGTATCCCCAAAAGGATAATGGAAGAGTTATATGACTCATCATTGATCTGACCATGTCAAGAAAGGTCCTATTCCTCCTTTCACTAACACCATTCAATTATGGTGTATAAGGAGGAGTGAGTTGGGATACTATCCCACACTCCTTCAAATGATCAATGAAAGCTTGGTTAAGATATTCTCTGCCTCGGTCTGAGCGAAGTGCTTTTATCTTCTGACCAAGTTGGTTTTCTACTTCATTTTGGTATTTCTTAAATAAAAGAAAGGAATATGACTTATACCACATTAATTAGATATATACATACCTACTATAATCATCAGTAAAAGTAATGAAGTATAGAAAATCAGCCCTTTCCTCTACTGGAAATGGACCACATACATCGGTATGTATTAATTCCAGCACTGCATTGGCTCTTTCTCCCTTTCCCGAGAAATGTGATTTGGTCATCTTTCCTTGTAAACAAGATTGACATACATCTAAGGGTTCTAACTGTACCGAGTCTAGATACCATTCTAGATGTAATCTTCATAATCGCTTCTTGTTTTCATGACCAAGCCGGAAGTGCCATAGGTGGGTATTATTTGAGTCATGTTGGATATTTTTGTCATTGATTGCCATTACTGAGTTTTCTAGTTCTATCATATATAAACCATTGTTAAGATGTGCCATACCATAACATATGTTATCCCTATAAAAGAGAAAACTTTTATTTCCAAACTTGAAATAAAAACCCATAGTGTCTAAACTTGACACAGAGATAATGTTCCTGGTAACAGATGGTACATAATAGAAATTGTTTAAAACAAGAACGAAACCAGTTGGTAAAGTCAAGTGATAGTCTCCCATGGCCAAGGCCACTAGACTTTCACCATTTTCATCTCAGAGATCCACTTGACCTTCTGTAATATTCTTGAACCTACTTGGTTCCTGTATATGAATACAAATGTGTGAACCACATTCTGTATCCAATACCTAACTTGTAGATAAAGATAGATTGCATTCAATGAAAAAAATACCTAAAGTATAAGCATCAGCTTGCTTCTTCTTCCCAGCTCTACAATTCTTCTTCCAGTGGCCTTTCTTGCCACATCCAAAGCAGACAACTTACTGCTCATTACTTTACCTCTGAATCTTTGTCTTCTTTGTAGGACGATGCATTGGTGTCTTTGGCCTTGACTTGACCTTAGACCCCTTTGCCTTTCCCTTGTATTTGTTGTTCACCATAAGGACAATTGAATTGGTGTTTTTCATGTCCTTATAATCTTGGAAAACTAAATCCAAGAGATCTGGGAGTGACTTTTTCATATCATTCATATTATACTTGACAATGAAAGTCGAGAAGCTTGACGATAAAGAGACAAGAATGAGATCCACTGCTAGTTCTTGGTTCATTTTGAACCCAAGGGCTTCAATCCTCTCAATATACCCAATCATCTTAAGTACGTGAGGACCAGCTTGGTGACCTTCTGCTAGCCTGCACTTATAAAGCGCACTTGAGATCTCATACCTTTCTTTCCTAGCCCTCTCCTCATATAGTTCTTGGAGAAGTGAAAGCATCTTGTAGGTGTCCTCTTCCTCATGAATTTTTTTCAATTGGCTGGACATGGATGAAAACATGATGAATTGTACATCAAGCGAATCGTCTACATGTTTTATCCACTTATCTTTTTCCATCTTTCTTGCTCCTTGAGGAGGCTCAGTAGGAATTAGGGATTCCAACACATATAACTTCCTTTCTTGGTGTAGTACTATGCGCAAGTGCCTGTACCAATCCTGGAAGTTATTGCCTGTTAGGATATTTTCTTTATCCAAGATCAATCGCAGTGATAAAGTACTTGTGGTGTTGGTGATTTCCATTTTGAATCTACATCAGATAAACATTTAGCAGTTATTACTTTTTCTTGATTACTTTTTGACATTTTATGATTAATAAATTATTATACCATTTAATGTCTCCCACTATTTTAACAAACATTAATAGCACTCACTATTAGATTCAGAATAATCTATCTCTTGAGCATTCTAGTGGAAAAGATCCTCAAAACCTCCCTCGTAGTCTACAAGCTAGGGCTACGACACTACTTGGAGGGTTTCAAGTAGGCACTATGCTGGCCAACCACTTGTTCTTGTGGTTCCTTGTGTTGTTGAGTAAAGTCATAGCTTTTGGAATCTGAACTTGATTCCCTCAACCTATTGCCTCTAAGTTATCTAAGGCTAAACCTTGACTACTCACTTTAGTTAAGTTGACCCATTTCTTCCATGAAAACACCCTTGTAGTAAGAGACACTCTCAACTAAGGATGACGAGCACCCAAACAGCCAGTTTTGTTTAGATGCGAGAAATGGAAGGCATTTAGACTTAATATATCTTTGAGGTATTTTTAATAATAATTAACGAATATAATCCTTTTCTATTTATTATGTTCAAACTGGGTTGTCGCCCTCACAATTGAACTTTCAATAGAATATTATTTGTCACAACTTTATGCATTTTATCTTGTTTACTATCCTATGTGATCATGAAATAATCATGCAGACGCATAAAGTAATAAACTATGCATAAAGTAAATCATGCATTCCTACTGGTCTTGAGCATTCTATAATGATCAATCGATAACTGATTAATCATCATCTAGGGGTATCCATACCTGAGTCAATACATGACTCATGTCGCTGCTGGCCCCAGTGAAAATGCCCAATTCCTGTCTAGACTACCGCCTCAACATGGCGGGGTCTGCCTCTGGGATCGTCACCATATAATTACAAATATACTCGCATGTAGGCGAGGTGGTATGGGGTACAAAATACAAATAGTGAAATGGACGCGCAATCCCTTATACATATTTGAATTAAAAGATGATTCATAGACCATAATTTATCTAATTAAATATTATAATCATCGCACACATTGAATAAATAATTAAATAAATAAATAAATGCCAGAAATGAACAGGTCGGTCACTTGCCCAAGACCAGTCGGGGTAAAAGCAAAATAAAAATAAATTGCAATAAATTTAAATTATTCAAGGGTGTTCTAATAAATTAACTGAATTTGATTAAATTCAAATAATTTATTTAATCGGTTCCATTTTTTTAATTTAATTTTAATTCCAAAAATTAAATTAAACCATAAATTTAATTCTAAAGTTTAAATTAAATTAATATCTCGGATCAAAAAGAATTTAAACCTCTAAATTAATTCCAATTAATGTAATTTTAAAAAATAAAATAATTAAAATTAATTCAATTCAGGGTTACCTCTAGCTAGAGAGGAGTCCGGCAGGACTGCGTACCACCGCGGGATGTCATCCTGGAATAAGGTATCGCGGCGTGACCGCGGCGTGACAGCGGTGTGGCCGCGGCGTGACAGTGGTGTGACAGCGGCGTGACCGCGGCGTGACCGCGACGTGACCGCGGCGTGACCGCGGAGTGACCGCGGCGTGACCGCGGCGTGACCGCGGCGTGACCGCGGTGAGCTCGGGACAGCCTGGATGGCGCGGCGTGGCCCATCCGGCAAGCTCAGGGCGGCTGGCTGGAGGCAGTCTGGTAGGAGAGGAGGAGGCCGGCACGGGCCGCGTCCGGTGCGGAGGAGGAGGCTGGTGAGCTCGGGGTGGCCAGACGGAGGGGGTCCGGCGCGAGGGTAGGACAGTGCAAGGCGGGGTTCGAGGCGGCGTAGCAGGTAGGTCCGGTGGGAGAGGAGGAGGACGGCGCGGGCCGTGTCCGACATGGAGGAGGAGGTCGGCAAGGGCTCACGCGGCTGGCCGGAGGGGGCTCAGCACAGAGGAGGTCCGGCGCGGGGTGCGGCTCGGGTTTCACCCTCAAGGGGTGCCGCACCCCCTTGCGCCACGTGATAGGAGACCCCTTTGGGGTCTTCCTCTTTTTTTTTTGTGTCTTTAGACAAAAAGGATTCCAGCCCATTTTTTTTAAATAAAGGGAGAAGACCCCATTTTGGGGTCTTTTATTCCCCTTTTTTTTAGTTTAAAAGCATGAATACCCCAAATTGGGGTCTTGGTATTTCTTATTTTATTCTTAAATTTTTTTCAAAACACTTGTGGAAGAATATTTTATAATAAATATTTTATTATATTTTATAATAATAAAATATAAATATTTTATGTAATTCTCACTTTGAGATAAACATCAAATAAACGAAAAACACGACGTCGATCCGATTAAAAATTTTAAATGATCGTAACTTGATCATTGAAAAATGAAACGACGCACGGTCGAATCGAAATGAACCGTTTTAACACCCCGCAATTAAATTTAATGTATTTTAATTTTGTTGACTCAGAAAAACCTTGCGATCCCTCTGATACCACTGTTAGGTACCAAGACTGCGCAGCAGAAGCCGGTGGGCCGGGAATTTAAAATTTTCTGCTTCACTGGAGTGACATAACCCTGTCAACTCTGGTGATCTTTTCCCATCTTGGTCTGAGGATCTCACAAGGTTTATACAACGCACAAAAATTAAACTGAACATTTACCTTGTTCAGAATTGATGTGTGCAAGTCTGCCGTAGGACGCCGACGATCGTTGCTCGAAGACTCCGATGTCGAAGCCATCTAGATCATCCATACACTCCTTGGGAATCTGCTCACGCGCCGTTCGTCAAGATCCGGATGCTAGCACGGATCTTCGACGCTCACTTCAGCGTAGCGACGATCACCGCAAAGGAAGGAGCTTCAATCCGAGATGGATGATCTTGAAGATACTTATTTTCTTGAGTGACTCTCTCTCTAGATTCCAGGAGGAGAGAGAAGCTCTCAATATTGACACATGAATAGTAATCATGGGAGAGCCTCTCTCTCACTTATATAGGGAGTGTTTAAAACATATGGTATAGGTTCCCAACCCCTGTGGTATAGACGTCTGCTATATAAGTGATACAAATAATTATTTATGGTAATAAAATTATTCCATAAATAATATTTACAATTTATCACTTACTTGTAATATATATAAATATATTACATGATAAATTTGATTCTTTAACTCGACTCATTCCTCCTGCTAATATTAAATGAACCTAGGATATTTAAATCCATTCGAATAATATTAATACTTGTATTTACTATATAACTTGTAAATAGATGTTATAAATAAATTCAACGAATTATTCTAAACTCGAATAATTAATGAATTTATTTATTCTTTGTTGATCCATAGAACTTGGACAGTGCTCGGACCCTTTGGCAGGGCCCGTCAATTTCTAAATTCCTATTCCCAGAATAGGGAATATTCTCAAGGCGCTATTGTGTGTGACCCTCTAGGCCCTTATCTCAATAGTAGTGAATAATACCACCGACCAAGAGCGGGGTCTTGAAATCCATCAAGGCCCCTATAGAGATAAGGCAAAGTCAAATCAATGACTGCCTTCCTATGAACACGGTCCGTGTAATATAATCTATTCTTCATCGATATCCCAATAAAGCAGAATGCATACTAGTGTCATCATTATTTATTTGCTTTATTTTTTTTGTTGATTTGTCTGGACGGTCTTACCTTCGACTACCATGGCCATGGATTTATTGAAGGTGCAACCATCCTAATCAACCAGGCCCAAGATATCTCTTCCTGAACTGGGAAGCGATAAATCCTTTCTCGATCATTCAATCAATTCCATGCCATTAACGATGTACCCGATACAAACTACCTCACCACAACTTTGTTGCCATGGTTTTCACCTTATATCAAATGTACGTAATTAAATGACATTAATTGATAATGATCTCAAGTCAGGAGACCATTACACATGTCCATAGATAGGAACGACCAATGACACCAGAAACATGTGGTGTTACTATTAAGCGGTTATGTCCTCATGATCTCAATAGCTAGAGATCATCAAGTGCGAACTTCATGAGAAGAAGTCTCAATGCTTATGAGCCCCCAACACCTGATGGTCACACATCATCTGTTTCCTTTCAAAATGATGTAACTGGACCATAGGATGTTACTTTAAGATTACTGTCATGGAATCTCACGATTCTCATTATAGCCTGGGACCTGCTATAACCATTTGATGCGACATGTAATCTAAGGACATTTCCATAAACAAAGTGGACGTAGAAGTATCTTCACTATCATGGCAAGATAAACACATGTATAAAAAAAAATTGAATACATGTAACAGCAATCAAATTACAATACAAGTTGGGTTTAGGGCACCCACATTCAACACTTAAGACTCTTATTTTATATAAATATCAAAAACCACTCTCCAAGAAAGTATTAAGACCAACAATGAAAGGCCTGAACCGCATATTCTAGCTCAAAAATGACTCTCTAAGAATGTAATGTGACCAACGAGACCTGTATGGCATGTCTTGATCTTCTTACATTATAAATTCTCATATATTTATTCATGATGCATCATAGTCATAACATTTCCTAATCTGGTACTCTCTCATGTGGCCAAATCATGTGTATTAATGGGCATCAAGTGTTCCTACCCATATTTTAGAGGCTAAAAAATAATAGTCGGGGTTTAAATAATATAGTAGGGATACTATACCCCCTGGTATAGAGTTAAAAAACAATGGAAATAAAAAATAATAATAAATATTAGAGTAAGGGAAATAGTGAAAATAGTAAAACATATAACTGGAAGTTAAATGAAGAATGAATAAACCAAATAATACTGAACCATGTAATGAATGTCTAGAATGTATCTAAAAGTGAAATTGAAAATAATATAAATAAAAGAACAGATGTCACAAATAAACTCAAAATACCCTATCCCTGAACCACACATCAGTCCCATCTCCATGCTTCAACCCATCCATCAAGAAAAAATCAACTACAAGGTCTCTTTCCGTTATCTAAACTTGCATCCATGTAATTTTCTCGGGTACAAAACAATATCCAAAATAGGGTGTGAGTAAAACTCAATAGGTCAAAACCATAGTGTCTATAAAAAAACAATATGATAATAAGTGTATAAAATAAATTGATAAATAATTATATTAATTAATCAATTAATAAAATACAACAATGAACTTTCTTCGGCACCATGACAGAATATCTCCAAGCATGTATCATAACCATGCCAACTATAACCACAAAACCATGGAATAATCACATAACTAGGTGAGGCCTTATAACTATTAACACATAACTAGGTCAAGTCCATTATATAAGTATTTCTACATAACTAGGCATATCCCTTTATATAAGTGTTTTAGCATCACCAAGCCAAGACCTATGTATAATCATTTCAGTATAATCGCAACAAGCCCTATATGCATAAAAAAATTGCAGGGGAAAATCCCTCTATATAATAATTTCAGAATGAGTCACAACACAATTCATAATGGAAATAATGACACATATAACTTCATAATCCCCAATGGAAAATTCATCCAATTAACCTTTATTTTTAAATTCCCCTTTTATTTATCAAGTAGGTATTACACCATTAACATTCTAGTGCATACAACCATATCATATCAAGAATTTTCATCTATTCCAATAAAAAAATAATCCATTTTCCTATGTAAATCTATCATAATAAATCAATTGAGATCTCATATCATGCTAAAACAAACTTTTATCAATCATACAATTCATTATTGTTCAATTATAGGATCATCCTATAGGTATCCACAAGCTAAGTTGCAACACTATTGGATACAAATGTATCCAAGGGTAGTCCAACACATGATTTATCATAAACAATTGTTCTGTTAATTAAGTCACACATTATGTTAGCATAATCACATAATATTGTACATGCATAAATAATTAGAAACATAACATAGAGATTTTTGTTATACAACCTACCTTTATCTGACATTGGAAACAATGCTTACAATAGGAAACAATAATAATGAATGAAGTCAAATAGGTCACAAGAAGAACCTAGATCATTAATATCAACACCTTATTCCATAGTGGTCAAAATATTTCACTACAATAATGGAGAATAAGAGGAAGAGAGGGGATAACAAAATAATAACAACCCACTAGGGATCAAACACTCGATTGGGATGGATATAAATGAAGGAATGGCTCTAAAATAATCTGGGGTCACCCTAGGGTTTGAGAGAGGAAGCTACACCATGAATAAAACAAAAATCATTCACACATCCTGGTTTAAAATCATAGAGACTGTGAAATTCACAACATGAAATCCTTTCATGTTATTTATTTCACTATTTTTGAGTTACAACAAAAAATGCATCACCTTAAGTTAAAATAACCCCGATTGACCATTTTACATTATGAAACAGATTCACGACTTGTAACCATTTCATGTTCTGAACTAGTTCAATATGAATTCTTGTAAACATTTACACATCATTTAACATGTTCAATATGTGTAAATATACAATAGATATTTCTCACTCTATATTTTGTCAAAAAATACCGATCCACCTCCGAATCCTTTCAAACCACAAAAAACCTTCACAATCCCTATTACATGATTAATCCCAAACAACTTTAATTAAAAAAAACATGCATTCCAGAAATTTTGGTCATTTTACCCTATAAATTCACTCCATAATCAAAAGGAACTTGACCACCAAGGTTTAAAGAAGAAGGAAAACCCAAATAAAATAGATTTAATTAAAAAATCAAAGAGAAACATACCTAGGAAAATATGATATCTTAAAACCTCCCCCCACCATATAAAATATCATCCCTGAGATACTCCAAGAATAACTATGGGGTCTCAACGAACAAGTTTTTCCACTATTCTTGCACATCATACTCTCATTCCCAGGTCTCATCTCGAACACGCCCATGCTTCCACCACACTTGAACTAGAGGTATAGTCTTTCCCTGGTGATAAATTTTACTATGATATGAAATCCATATCAGATGCTCCTCAAAGGATAAATTTACAAAAATATTTATGTCATTAATTTATACCACATGATAAGGTTCAAGATGATATATCTAAAGCTACAACACATGAAACACCTCATGCATGACACTATATCACTATGGAAGGGCCCAATCCATATGCCACTAGACTAGACCTTTCCACCATCTCAAATGACCAAAAAAACCTGGGTGATGGCTTCCCCTATTTCCTAACATGATGTTTCCCAATTCTAGGTGATACCATAAGGAAAAAACGATAACAAATACTAAAATATATATTTCATCTATGATGGTTAGAATATGATTTCTTTATACACTGCATGGTCACCATCCACCTCCTAATCAACTAAACCTACATTGACATCTCCCACATGAGACTAGGTACAAAAATAAATGAATCAACTACCTTCAACAAAAAAATGAGGAAAATGGAATGAAATTCCATAAAAATCTATGAAAGGTTCCATTTGGATCAACTACTGGAGGACGTTATTATAAGATAACTCCATGAGTTATAAATCCTACTATCATAAACCACCAAAATCCAAAAAAAAGGATCATAAAATATCCTCCATAATCTAAATAGTCTACTCAAATTGACCATTAGTCTGTAGATGATAGTTCATACTCAGAAGAACTTATAATCCCATAGCCTAATGAAGACCCTTCAAGAATTGAGATGTGAAATTCGAATCTCTATCATAAATGATAATCCTCAGAAAACCATGAAACTAAACTATATCTTGAATACCTAAATCATCAACAATGATGGTATCCTTAATAGGAAATAAGTGGGCTACCTTCTTCAGTTAATATATGATCTCCCATAATACATAATTCATATGAGGTTTCCTGGGTAATCATGTCACAAAAATCATAGTGACATTATCCCATTTTAACTTCGGAATGGGGAGAGGATGCAACATACCAATAACCCTATAATTATCATCTTTCACCTACTTACAGGTGAAACATATCCCCATAAATCCCACAACCTCCTTCATTCCTGGCCACCAGTACTGTCTGCTGAGATCATGACACATCATTTTCAAACCAAAATTTACCTCCCATATAGAATCATGAATTTATATCATAATCTCCTCACAGAATCCTATAGTAACCCATACTCATCTGTATATAAGAATAAATCACTAATTAAAAGATACCATCATAACGATGGATCCTTACTATATAATATGTTCTTCATATATAATCCATCTGGATCAGATAACTACTTCGTCTTGATCTGTTCAAGAATCCTAGGTATAAAATATGTCAAAGTTAGAGCTACTCATTCCCGGGATTCCTGAATGTCTAGATGCATCTATACAAAGAGTTATATCATCCTACACATGTCACAAGACTCCCACACTTTCTCTATCTGCAAATTAAAACTCAAGTAATTAGCAATGAAATTTCAATTTCTGGTGTATAAACTAGATCTAAGTCAAAATACTGTATATACATGACCCACCTCCTCTGCTAAAGGTTCAATTGCTGCTAAGAAATGTTTTAGTTGAGGATATTGTGGTCTGTGTACACTAAAACCTCTTTCCTAAAATATAATGTATATAAAATCTCATAGAATGTACGACCACTAAAAACTCTAGATCATGAGTATGATAATTCCTTTCATGTAGTATCAGCTGTCTGGATCCATAAGAAACTACTTGATCCTTCTGCATCCAAAATACTCTGAGTCCAAATTTAGATGCATCACAATACATGATGTATGAATTTTTTAGAATAGGTAATGCAAGGATATGTGATGAGGTCATCCTTCCCTTCATCTCCTAAAAATATATCTCTTAATAATCTAACCAAACAAACTTCACCCCTTTTTTGGTCAGCCCGAACATCAGTTCTTCTAGATGGGGGAAGTCCTGAGTAAATTGTTGATAATAATTTTCTAGACCAATAAAACTCTGAATCTTGAAGAAATTCTTAGGTAGATCCCATGAAAATATGGATAAAACCTTCTCTAGGTTCACTGATACTCCATCCTCTGAGATGACATTACCCATTAAGTTCACTTTATCAATTCAGAAACAACATTTAGATATATTATCATAATTATTATGCTCTCTTAATGTATTCAAGTTGATATCAAGATTTTTGGAATGATTTTATAGTGAATGGGAGTAAACTAATATTTCATCGACTAAAACCACCAAAAACCAATCTAGAAAAGGATGAACTATCTAATTCATTAGATCCATGGAAACCACTGATACATTCATTAGGACAAATGACATCACCAAAAACTCATACAATCCATACATGCACTTAAAATGTTTTTGTTGTATTTTTTATGGTATTAACCTAAAATGGTGGTATCCTGATCTCAAATTGATCTTGTAAAAGGTCTTGACACCTCTTAGCTGACATAAGATATTGTTGATGCATGGAAGGGGATACCTATTTTTCAAAATAATTTGGTTTAATCTATGATATTCAACATATAAATGTAAAGTCTCATCAGTATTATTGGTGAAAATAATGGGAGAAACCCAAGGTGATGCACTATTTTGCATGAATCTTTTTTCTTCCTAATATTCCAATTGAACTTTTAAATATCAAAGCTTTGTTGGTTCAATCATGTAAGGTAGGAGACAATGTATTTTATCCAAGCACTAACTCGACCATGAACTAGATCTCCTACTAACGTGGAAATCCCTAGAACTTTTCACAAAAGGCAACTTAAAAAAATTATACCACTGGTGAAAAAGTATCATGATGCATTCCACCATCATCTAGAGAATTACTTGCTATCTGAGTTATGAAAAAAATACAATATCCACTAAATTAGTCCTTCATGAATCACCTAATAATCCCACTCACCTTGATGAAAATAATTGTGTCTTTATGAATATAAAAATGTAAATCTCCTCTGATAATAGTTGATATGTTACTAGTATAGAACTATCAAATCCACACTGTTAGGATTGTATGTGACTGAGTATGATATACTCTATAATACCAAATGTAGGATTAAAATAAGAATGAGATTCTCAGATACAAGAGGGGGGTGAATTGTACCTTTTAAAAATTACCTTAGGAAATTTTTAGGATGGTTATGTTTAATAAGGTTAAACAAGATAATTCAAAAGACCTCTATAAGTTCTAAACAATTGCTAAATTCCAGAAAAGTAATTCCAAAAATGGGACTTAACAAAAGTTACGAAGATTAAGATTCTACCTTAAAGTGTATAAAATCTAACTATATCAGAGTACAAATATGAGGAATTATAAGAAAGTTTACTTTCCTCAACAATACAAAATGCAGCGGAAAAAACTTGTAACAAAACAAGTAACAAGTAATAAGTCTTTTAACCCAAAGAGAAGGGTATCCAACAACCTTGGATTAAGGTCCCTTCATTTATAATTTCAAGAAAGTCTTTCTTACCCACACTAGGGTAAGCCCTTGATACTAAGATCAGAGTCTATCTTTCTATCCCCGCAAGCCCTCAAGTATCAGGTAGTCGTCACCTCTATCTTCCTTAGTAAGGAATCCCTCAAATTCAAGGTGTTGGAACCACTATCTTCTTATCCTCAGAAGCCCTCAATTTTACACATCAACAATCGGAGTCTCACGAAAGAAATATACACAAGTAAAAGTTTGAACAAGCCGTTCAAACTTTCTGCATGAATCTTGAGAGTTGATAAGAGCCTCTCTCTCTAGAAATCACTTCAGAAAGTTCTGAGCACCAAAATTCCAAAAGTTCTAAAAAGTTCTGAGCATGTTCAAATGAGATCCTATTTATAGGTGAAGCTCCAATGGTCAGCTCCCTCCTCCAACGGTCATATTCTTCCTTGAATTTTGGAGGGACCTATATATGTGTCACTCAAATAATGGTTAGTTAATAACTGAAGTCACGAAATCATTTTAGAACAAGTGTAAGCACAAGTAAAACTGAAGTTCAGAATGAAAGTAAATAAAAGTTCGGAATGTAAGAAAAGTATGAAATTTCTTAGTCTAAATAAAAATATAATTCGGAGTCTATAATAAAGAGATATTCGGATTCTATTTTGTAGGAATTCGGAACCAGAATTCTATAGAATTTCAGAGTCTGAATTTCAAGGAAATTCGGAGTCTGGATTATCAGGAATTCAGAACACAAACTTAAAGAGTTCGGAGTTGAACTCATAGAAGTTCAGAGTCAAACTAGTAAAATTTTGGATTCGAACTCATATAAGTTCGGAGTCAAACTCATAGAAGTTCCGAGTCGAACTCATAGATGTTCAAAGTCGAATTTTATGAGAATTCAGAGTCAGACCTCATAAGAGTTCGGAGTCTGAAGTCAGAGAACTCGGAGTCAGAACATAGATAAGTTCGTAATCAGAATTCGGAGTGGAACTTTATGAGAGTTCGTATCCAGAATTCAGAGTAAAACTTCATGAGAGTTCGTATCCAGAATTCAGAGTGGAAATTCATGAGAGTTTGTATCCAGAATTTGGAGTGGAACTTCATGAGAGTTCGTATCCAGAATTCGGATCCTAAAACAGAATGCTTCATGTCTAAGTATTATACGATTCTGAGGTTTTATATATGAATTTGATTTTTACACTTAAGAAAAATATTGATATGAACAATGAAAACAAGGTAGGGGTAAATTTCCTTTGGGAAGAAAATTTTCCTTATGGAAGTAAAACAACGGTAAAATGAAATTTTCCTTAAGAAAAGGTGTTTGTGATTTTCAAAACAAGAGGAATGGTAAAGTCATAAGGAAACCTTGATGACTTATCAATCTCTTCCATGAATGAAGGAATGGAAAAAGTCATAAAGAAAACCTTATTGACTCAACAATCTATCCCTTTTTGTAAATCATAAACATCCTTATGAAAAAGAATTTAATAACTTAGAATAAATTTACAAACTTGTAATTAAAGCTTATCTCCCTTTGTTTATGATCAATGGTGAATATGACTAACTCCCCCTTAGGCTTTGAAACTCTAAGGATCGTATTCTAGATTTCTGGAATGGGATTTTCATTATGAATATGGAAGTATTCATAATGATAACTCCCCGTTACTTATAGATATTTCTTCTTATATTCTTCTCCCTTTTATATTTTTCCATATCCCTTTTGAGTTATTTTTCCTTCGCCCCCTTTGTGATTTTCAAAAATAATTTGAGGGAATGGAAAAACAATAAATTACCTGAATCATTAGTAAGACATACAAACAATAAAAGTAACCAAAATTTTCATTAATATTGAATGGATTTTTACAAGGAAAGACATTACAACAAAAGATCAGATTGGTCTATTTGTCTTATTTTTCCTTGGGGATTAGCTTCTTCAGAAGGATTTTTAGTTTCTTTAACTCTTTGTGGTCCTCCTCAGCTTGATTCTATAAGGCTTTGATACTGTCATCTTGAGCCTTTAGAGCCTCAGACTGAGCCTTAAGAACTTCATCTTTCTTTACAAGCTTTTCTTCGATCTCATTCTGGAGATCTCTTTCCCATTTCCAGCTTTGAGCAACAGAGCTAAGCTTCCCATTCAGATCCTTCACCTGTTGATTCCGAGTATTTTTCTCAAGGTTCAGATTTTCCGGAAGATTCTTCATCTTGGAATCCTCAGTATCAAAAGCTTCTTTAACATCATTTTGAAAGGTATCAAGCTCTTTCAAATCCTCATCGATTTTCTTTGACCATAAAGTCATTTTGCTGCACGATTTTCTGTGGACCTCATAATTGATAAGGAAATTTTTATGATCTGCCTCAATCTTCACAAATTTATCCATCACCATGGATATGGATTCTGATTTATGATTTAAGCTGTACTGAAGCATATGGAACCTGGTGTCTATTTTAGGAATGATCGGAATTGTATCCCCCAATTTCCTCAGAGACTCAACAACAAAATCGTGTCCCAGTGCAGATGACTCCGAATCTGACAAATTTCTAGGTGAATGTTCTTATTCTATTTCCAAAATCTTTCTTTTAGAAGAGCCTCAAACTTTCTTTTTTCCTTATGATATCTTTCATTGGGGTGTCCATAAGCACTTTTTTACCCTTACCAACTTCCAGAATGGATTCTTCATCAAGAGATTCTTCCTCACTTTCAGATAGTTAAACTATCTTGTCTTTTTTAGGGGTTTCCTTCTTTGATCCTTCCTCAATAAAGTGCTTTTCATAGATTTCTTCCTCAGATAATTCATTATCTTTCTCTTCTTCTTTGTCTTCATCTTTCTTACCTTCTTTCTGACCTCCCTTTCCCGGAGTGACAAGATTTGAAGACTCGACCTCAGATGTTCGGAGTGGTAATCTTTCTGATGGATTTTCCTTTTCTTGATAATATTCAACTTGCTTAATCAGATCATCTAAATCACCACTTTATTATTCTACTTATTTTTCTTCTTATAATTCCTCTTCTTCTTCTACTTCTTCATCAAATTCTGTCTCTTTTGATTTTTCCGGAGTGAGAAAATTTTTCCCTGGAGTCTCAGGTAAAGGCTCGACAAGGAAAGTTTCTGGTACTGGAATATTCTCAGAAGCTAGTTCTGTGGCTTTCAAAAGATATTGTACAACTTTAGTCTCAGACATTTTATTCTTCATCTTCTTCTCTTTTTTCTATCTTCTCAAGGTATTCAGCAGTCTTCTCTCTTAATGACTTGGCTTCAGTAGGGTCTAATCCGAACTGAGGTTCCCCTTCTTTCCTCTTTTCCTTATTTTCCCTCCACTTTAGAACCACCTCATCTAGATATGCTTTCTGATTCTTGGATTTGGGATGTTCGGATTGAGATTCCTCTGCTTTAGGAGTTTTTTCTGTCTCCTCCACTTCCTTCAGCTTCCTTTTCTTGACAACCTTCTTCGATGGTTCAAATTTCTCTACATGTTTTTGGAACAGCTTATGTGCCCTCCTGTAGCAGATCATAGAACTAACCTTTCTGTTTTAAAAAACCAACTTTCATCCTTTTTAAGGTGTCATCACTATTCAGAATCACCTTGAAATTTCTCGGTTTGGAGGTGCAAGGAACCTTGAAAGAACTAAGAAACCGAATAATAAGATTGGAGAGAAGAGTAGGATACATAATTATTTAAGCTTTCGAATTCCCATTCTTGATGTTCTGAACCATAATAAGAATTTTCCTCATAAGATTGATCTTTCTTAGATTTACCAAGAAATCCAATAAGTAAATATCAATTTTCTTTAAGTTATCCTTGTCACCTCTTCTTGGTATGAAAAAACCTTGAACCCACAATTGTAAAATCTATTTGTTGGTAGATAGATGGGAAATATTTGCTGTTTTTTCATCTTTGAGCCCAAGGCATTCCAAAGCCTTCACCTTGCTGAAACTTCCTTGCACATCCAGTAGCTTATGGGAGAAAAATTCGGCTTCTCCATCACATGACAGCACCACCAAGCTCACAGCCCTGGTGTAAGAAAGCTTGTAAGTCTTGCCATAGCTCTTAAAAGAGAACTTTTCTCTGCCATCTTCTTCATAGAAGGAAACAGACTCATAAAATTATACAAGAAAATCCGTAGAAACAACATCCTGATCTCCTGGCTTTGATATGCAGAAATCTTCCCATCTATTGAGCTTGATATTATTAGAAATAATATAATCATACTTACTGAAAAAGTTTGTATGGACCATCCTTTCCCTATAGACTAACCAAATTGATATTGGCTTCATAGTAGAATTTTTTTGAGAAGTGGCTTCTACAGACATTTTGAATGGAGGAGCACTGAATGATTCAGAACGATCTTAAGAAGGAAGGGAAGAATTTCAACACGCGAGAGCTTGAAATCGATGTGGGATAACCATCGGGGGTCCCCTTTATATAGGAGATGGCGATGAACTTTCAACTTCCAAAACCAATCTAACGGTTGAAACCTCTCTGATCTAATCTGATAGTTTAAAACATACCTTTAAGGAAATATTGAATCCGTTCTTTTGAGGTTTTAAAAAAATTCGAATTTAAGAAGAAATGAATCTACAAAATTTTAAAAACAAAAGAAACTACCAGCAATTAAAATTTACTATGAAAGCATAAGTAAGGAAATAATACCTTTCGAATTGGCTAGGGAGATTATTCGTAATAGGTGATATTCTCCTTGAAGAAAATTTGGCTAAGAAAAACTCAATATGAAAAAGTTTTATTGCAAAAGATTTGAGTACCAAAACTCACTTACAAAAATTATGAGTATAGAAATTCTCATTACGAAAATTCTCATTACGAAAATTTTCATTATGAAAATTTTCATTATGAAAAATTTCCATTTCTAAAAATTTCATTACGAAAAATTTCCATTCCGAAGGATTTCATTACGAAAATTTTTGAAAAACTTTATTACAAGAAACATGAAAAACTCCATTACGAAAAATTTGAAAAACTTCATAACAGATGTACTCCCCCTATGAAAAGGAGTTTATTACTATAAGGATATTGGTTAAATAAGAAGTTAATTAAGGAATATTACCTTACAATTATTATTCCTAACTTCTGTTTATTGTATCCAAATCTATCGGAGGGTAAAGATTTTGTGAAAATGTCAGAAAGTTGATCTTGTGTTCTGATAAACTGAAGAACGATATCTCCTTTTAGTGTGTGATCCCTAAGAAAGTGATTCCTAATATCTATGTTCTTTGCATGAGAGTGATGTGAAGGGTTTTTACTATGAGCAATGGAACTTGTGTTATCACACAAAAATTGATTCTTAGTGAAACTCAAGCCATAATCTGTGAGTGTGTGTTGCATCCAAAACACTTGAGCACAACAACTTCTAGCTGCTACATATTCAGCTTCAGCAGTGGAGAGTGCTACTGAGTATTGCTTTTTTGCATGACCAAGAAACAAATGAATCTCTTAAGAAATGACAAGTTCTGGATGTACTCTTTCTATCCATTCTACATCCACCAAAGTTATCATCTGAAAAACTCTTTAAAACAAAATCATTTCCTGAAGTGTAAAATAGTCCTAAATCCATGATTCCCTTTAAGTAGTGAAAAATTATTTTCACTTCCTTTAAATGAGATTCATTAGGATTGGATTGATATTTTGTATATAAGCATACTAAAAACATTATGTCTGGACGACTAACTATCAAGTAAAGTAGACTTCCTATCATACCTCTAAAAGATGTTTGATCTACTAGTTTCCCAGCTTCATCAAGATCAAGTGTGTTTGAGGTACCGATGGGAGTACTTATACTCTTAATGTTGTCATATCCATACTTTTTAAGAAGATATTTAATATACTTATGTTTGGATATGTAGATTCCTTCTGGTTTTTGGGAAATTTGAAAACCAAGGAAAAATGTTAACTCACCCATCATACTCATTTCAAACTCATATTTCATTAGATCCAAAAAGGAATAAGTTAAATATTTCTTAGTTGAACCAAATATAATGTCATAAATATAAATTTGAACAATAAAAACATTTTTCTTATCTTTCTTTATGAAAATATTTGGATCTTCATTTCTCGTAACATAGTTATTTTGAAGCAAAAATCCTGTAAGTCTATCATAACAGGCTCGAGGGGCTTATTTAAGGCCATACAAAGCTTTGGTAATTCTAAAAACATGATCAGGATGTTTTGTGTCTTCAAAGCCAGTAGGTTGTTCAACAAAAACTTCCTATTGAACATAACCATCAAGGAAAGCACATTTTACATCCATTTGAAAGAGTTTAAAATTGAAGAATGTTGCAAAGGCAAGTAGAAACCGAATAGATTCATGTCTAGATACTGGAGCATAGGTTTCTTCATAGTCTATTCCTTCTTGTTGATTATAGCCTTTAGAAACTAATCTAGCTTTATTTCTTACTATGATTCCATTTTCATCACACTTATTTTTGAAGACCCATTTTACTCCAATTACAGAAGTTTCCTTAGTTATTTCAACCAAGGTCCATATTTTATTCCTTTCGAATTCATTTAGTTCATCTTGCATGGATTTAATCCAATCATCATCACCTAAAGCTTCATCAGTGCTTTTTGGTTCTAATTCAGAAAGGAATTCTAGATGATCTACTTCATTTCTTAAGGAACTTCTAGTCCTTACAGGTTGATTCACATCACCAATGATGCTATCACTGAGATTATTCTTTAGAAATGACTGATTTGGGTTTTTTAAAACTTATTCATCAACATAGGGTAGAAAATATTGTGGGGTAAATGTTTCAGGAGTATCTTCTTAAACATTTTCTATCAGAATGATCTTCTATCATAGGTTGATAATCAGTTTTTGAAAACACATTTGAGTATGTAGGTTTGTGTTGTTTGAAAAAAAAGGATCAGTTTTTTCAAATTTGACATGTACTATTTCTTCAATAGTACAAGTGATTTTCTTGAAAAATCTATAAGGCTTAGAAGTTGTGGAGTAGCCTAAGAAAATTCCTTCAACAGATTTTGGTGCGAATTTGTGTAAATTATCTTTAGTATTTAGAATGAATACCTTGTAACCAAAAACCTTAAAGTAGGAAAGTCTATGTTTTCTACCATTCCATAACTCATAAGGAGTTTTATTAAGAAAATGTCTAATTAAAACTCAATTTATAGTGTAACAAGAAGTACTTATAGCTTCAGCCCAAAAATGTTTAGGTACAGAATAATCACTCAACATGGTTGTAGTTATCTCTTAAAGAATTCTATTACTTCTTTAAATAACACCATTTTGTTGAGGTGTTCTCGGTGCTGAGAAGTTGTGATTAATACATTTTTTACTACAAAAAGTTTCAAAATCAGAATTTTGAAATTCTCCTTCATGATCACTATGAATAGTTTTCAATGGAAAGTTTTTCTCATTTTTGACTTGGGCTCTAAAACATTTAAAATAAGAAAAAGCTTCATACTTCTTTGCTAGAAAATAGACCCATGTAAATCTAGTGTAATCGTTATCCAAAACAAATACATAGTACTTTCCCCCAATGCTTCCAGTTTGTGTTGGACCAAAAATATCCATATGCACAACCTGTAATGCATTAGTGTTTGAGACTTCACTAACTGATTTAAAACTTGATTTGTGTTGCTTGCCATATTGACAAGGTTCAATGACTTTTGAAGAAATAAATCTAAGCTCTGGTAGATCCTTAACTAATCCTTTCTTAGAAAGTTTAAATAAGTTCCTAAGGTTATAGTGTCCTAACCTTCTATGCCATAACCAAGAATGATCTTCTATTGTACTAAGGCAAGGTAAGACTTGGTTCGTAAGGTCTTCTATGTTTAGTGTGTAAACATTCTCTTGCCTATGGGCAGAAGGAATAAACTCTTCCTTGGAATTGTGTACTAGGCACTTATCATTCCTAAAATTCACAAGGTAGCATTCATCACATAATTGACTTATGTTGATGAGGTTGTGCTTAAGACCCTTAAAAAATAAAACATTTGAAATTAATGTTTTTCCAAGAAGAACGATGTTACTTATACCAATAATTTCTCCATGAGCATTATCTCCGAAAGTTACTTTTCCTCCTTTCATTTTGATAATATTTTCGAAATAGTTTTTGTTACCAATCATATGCTGAGAACGTACACTATCCATGTACCATGTATTTCTGTTGGTACTTTCCCTATTTTCTTGAAAATAAGAAAAAAGTTATGTTTTCAGAATTTAGACTTTCTTGGACCTGGAAATCTCCAAAAGTAAAATTTTGGGTACCCACATCTTCTTAGAAAAATAAGCCTTATGAAATCCTAAATATTGGGTCTTGTTTAGGGAATAATTCTTTGCCCAGTGACCACCACACTGACATTTAGAACAGAATGTGGCACTTTGAGGAACAAAGTAGTTGTTACTAAAAGTTAGTTTAGAACTTGTGTAACCAAAACCAGAATTATTCCTTCGAGGTCGTATTTGTGAATAAATTTTATCAAAATTTTCCTTACCTAAGGTAAAGTTTGACAAACACTTCCTCAAGGAGTATATTTCGGATTTGAGTTTAATAAATAATTTCTTGTCTTCAAAAACATTTGAACTAGAGCTAGGCTTGAAAACATCTTTCTTTGAAATTAAGTTTTCTAGATCTTTTGAATGTTTATTCTTCTCAGAACTTACTTCCTCAAGATTTTTTGAAATACTTTCAAAATCAGAAATTTTCTTATCAAGAACTTTAGAAAGATATGATATTTCCTTAGTAAGAATAATATTCCTAGAATTTTCCTTATCAAGTTTCTTCATGAGTGTTGAATTCTCATTTTCAAGAAGTTTGGAAAACCTAGAAACTTATTCATAGGTAGGTGAAGTATTATCTTCATGAGAAGAGGATTCTTCATCCCAAGAGTTATAATATTTACTATCATTAGCATTTAAAGAAACATTGTTCATTGATTTAGAATTGTGTACCTTATCCATCAAGCAATGATTATCAATAGGTAGCCTGGCTAGAAGACCAAAATTCTTTTTTCCAAAAGATTCATAATCCAATGATTCATCTAAGGAGTCTCCACCACTAGCACTCCATGTGTCATTGGCTTTCAACACTTTCTCAGCTTTAGACTTGTAATAATTCTTTCTATTTTTCTTATAATTCCTTTCCTTTCATTCTTTCTTCTTGAGAAAAGAAAAATCCGGTCTTATGTGTCCATCTCTCTTACATTAATAGCATGTAACTTCAGAATCTTTCTTTTATTTCCTTTCCTTCTTCTTGTATTTAGATTGAAAGTTCCTTTGTCCAGCTATCTTGTTCATTCTTCGAGCAAGATTTGCTAATTCATTTTTTGAGGACTCACTTCCACTAGATTCGGAAGGGATAACAACTTTCTTATATTTGGATCTAGTAACCCTATCAGGAGTATTGGATTTCATATGATTGGAAGTAGTAGTAAAAGCTACACTACCATTTCCATTCTTCTTCTTCACGATATCAGCATCTCTCTTCATTCTAGTCTCATTCTGAAGAAGAGTTCCAAACAGCTCATCAATGGTAATCTGAGTAACCTTATTATTCTCATCAATTGTAGTCCATTTATATTCCCACTAATTTGGCATTATGTCAAAAATCTTGTCAACAAGGGCTTTATGATCTAATATTTTTTCACCCATTTATTGTAAACTATTCACTATAGTCATGAATCTCTGTTGTACTTTGCATATGGTTTCACCATAAAGAAAACTAAAACCATGATATTTGGATCTAAGCATGGCTCTTCTTGTCTCAATTACTTTGGAAGTTCCAAAGAGAGTAACTTCTAGTTTCTTCCATATATAATTTTTTGCTTCACAAGAATAAATTTGAATATATATATTTCTAGTCATTAAACAATGTAAAGTATTGCGTACCTTATAGTTGAGTTGGTATTCATACTTTTCTTGATTTATAAAGGCACTTAATTCTTTATCAGGGATCTTGTATCCACCAGTAATAATAACAAAATTTTCAACCCCAGTGTTGATAATGAAAGTATTCATGCGATCTCTCTAATAATCGTAATCATTACCATAAAATATTGGTGGTCTGGTTGGATTAAGATTGTCTATAGAACCAACATTGATTCCTTCCATCTTTAATAAAAGTCTTTTCACAAAAACTTGTTAGTAGAAAAAGTTTGTAAACAAGAGAAAATATTCTAATCAAGAAAATATAGAATAAAAGTATCTCTACAAAAGTGAATCCAAACTATGAGTTCGAAAAAATAGATTCCAAAAAATATGAATCTAGAAGTGTGAATCCAAAAATTCAATTCCGAGAATTCTCTTCTGAATCTAGTCGTGAGATTAATTCATATTGAACCAAATCATCTGATACTAATTGTTAGGATGGTATGTGACTGAGTATGATATACTCTATAATACCAAACATAGGATCAAAATAATAATGAGATTCTCAGATACAAGAGGGGGGGGGGGGGTGAATTTTTCCTTTTAAAAATTCCCTTAGGAAATTTTTAGGATGTTTATGTTTAACAAGGTTAAACAAGATAATTAACAAGACCTCTATAAGTTCTAAACACTTGCTAAATTCTAGAAAAGTAATTCTGAAAATGAAACTTAACGAAAGTTACAATGATTAAGATTCTACCTTAAAGTATATAGAATCTAACTATATCAGAGTACAAAGATGAGGAAGTATACGCATGTTTACTTTCCTCAACAATACAAAATGCAGTGGAAAAAACTTGTAAAAAAAATGTAACAAGTAATAAGTCTTTTAACCCAACGAGAAGGGAATCCAACAACCTTGGATAAAGGTCCCTTGATTTATACTTTCAAGAAAGTCTATCTTACCCACACTAGGGTAGCCCTCGATATGAGGATCAGAGTCTATCTTGCTATCCCCGCAAGCCCTCAAATATTAGGTAGTCGGAACCTCTGTCTTCCTTAGCAAGGAAGCCCTCAACTTCAAGGTGTTGGAACCTCTGTCTTCCTATCCCCAGAATCCATCGATTGTACATAGAAACAATCAGAGTCGCATGAAGCAAATCTGCACAAGGAAATGTTTGAACAAGACGTTCAAACTTTCTTCACGAATCTTGAGATTTTATAAGAGCCTCTCTCTCTAGAAATCACTTTATGAAGTTTTGAGCACCAAAATTCCAAAAGTTCCAAAAAGTTCTGAGCATGTTCAAATGAGATCTTATTTATAGGTGAATCTCCAACGGTCGACTCCCTCCTCCGACAGTCATATTCTTCCTTTAATTTCAGAGGGACCTGTACACGTGTCACTCAAACAAAAGTTAGTTAATAACTGAAGGCACGACATAATTTTAGAACAAGTGAAAGCATAAGTAAAACTGAAGTTCAGAATGAATGTAAATAAAATTTCAGAATGTAATCAAGTATGAAAGTTCGTAGTCTAACAAAAAATAGAATTCAGAGTCTATAATAAAGAGATATTCAGATTCTGTTTTGTAGGAATTCAGAACCTGAACTTAAAGAGTTCGGAGTTGAACTCATAGAAGTTAAGATTCGAACTAATAAGAAGTTCAGAGTCGAACTCATAGAAGTTCGGAGTCGAAGTTCATGAGAATTCGGAGTCAGACCTCATCAGAGTTCAGAGTCTAAATTTAGAGAACTCGGAGTCAGAACTAAGAGAAGTTCATAATCAAAATTCGGAGTGGAACTTTATGAGGGTTCGTATCCAGAATTTAGAGTGGAACTTTATGAAAGTTCATATCCAGAATTTGGAGTGGAACTTCATGAGAGTTCGTATCCAGAATTCGGAGTGGAACTTCATGAGATTTTGTATCCAGAATTCGGATCCTAAAACAGAATGCTTCATGTCTAAGTATTATACGATTCTGAGATTTTAGATATGAATACGATTTTTATACTTAAAAAAAAATATAGATATGAACAATGAAAACAAGGTAGGGGTAAATTTACTTTGGGAAGGAAATTTTATTTATGGAAGTAAAACAGGGGTAAAATGAAAATTTCCTTAAGAAAAGGTGTTTGTGATTTTCAAAACAAGATGAATGGAAAATTCATAAGGAAACCATGATGACTTATCAATCTCCCCTATGAATGAAGGAATGGAAAAATTCATAAAGAAAACCTTATTGACTCGAAATGTACCATGAATCTAATTGAAACCTGTAATTTCTATCAGAAATGGTTCCCAAAAGAAATTATAACCACCAATTTCTAGAGAACATGCCTTGTGACATTTTATTTTTTCTAACCATGCGCCCAATGGGTTATTGATGGTCAAGACACTATCCAAGCATTCCACAACCAAGTACAAGCCATTTTCAAAAAGAGAAAATATAAAAGAATTTGATTCCACAATATGAAAAAAATGTAAGATAGGGTAGATGATATAAGAAGCATACCTTTAACAGTAGAAGTCCCTAAATACACACTAGCTAGAGTGAACTGAATAACATGAAACTAAATTTATGCTCTTCCCCAGGCTCTAGTATAACTCCCATGATAAGTTCCCTCGATGTGGTATTTCCCCTCATGCACTGGGGTACCATGCCCCATACCTAGACTTGAATGGTTGGTGGAACTTTAGCTACCAATCTATTGAGAGTAGCTAAATCCTTACTAGACTCTGGTACCTTTTATTATCCCCTTCCACTCCTATGTTACTATATGCCCCTAAAAAACCTCTAAAAGTGGCCTATCCTACTATAAGAAAGACCCTTCAAATTAGAGTACAGACATGGAGGCCGCTTATGGTCAAACATTCTACACTGATAACACTACAAAAAAATGCATCCCTGAGATGGACGACCATTTACCTAACTACTCTTCCCACTATTTCATTAGTGATAACTATCATTGGAATTTTTATTTTAATTATAATAATAGATCCAAGCTCTCATTTATATAATATCCTAGACACTCCTTAAGACTAATCTCAGATCCCCTTATGCTATGATAGAAAAAATGTATCACATCTGAAAACCTACTCAAATGAAAAAACATAACTTATGTAATGATCTCATAGTGAAGAAAATCCTAAAAATTTATCTCCCTTAATATCTCATCAGAATTTAAATATGGTGAAAAGTGTTGTAGTTCAGTGAAATATCCAGTATAGTCTATCACTTACATTACCTCATATATCAGGTGTATGAACTCATGAGCCTTCCAATCCCTCAATGTATTTGGATATAGGTATCTCAAAAACATCCCCCTTAATTCCTTCTAAGATAACTCCTATTGATGCCCATTTTCTATAGAATGTCCCACCAATGCTTGGATGGTCCACAAATCATGTATGTAGGAAGTTATATCCTATTATCTGTACGTGTCTCAAGGTTATTGAAGATTGTTTGGATAGGATCAATCAAAAACTAAGATTCCTTGGGGCCTCCCTCTATAGTAAATTAATGCAGAAGCTACAACTTAAATTCACCCATTATCTCACTCATTGAAGGAATGGTGCGAACAATCTCCCTTTCCATGGATCACATGACCCTTAAGAACCTATGACAAGGTTGGACATCTATCTGATCTTCAGATTCTATTGGAATATATGCTTTACTTGTGTTAAGAGTGTTCTGATTTCCACTCTCCTAACACTCAATTTTAAGATGACAAGGATTAATTTTTCTAAAATACAAACACACTCCATAGAACACTAGAGAACAAAAAGGTCAACCTCAATAGGTAGAAACAATAGAGAACCAGTGGCTCATAGTCTCTCTAAATATGTCTTATAAATTGAATTACCATTACATAAATGTTCTTTTATTTCATTTATTATATATAAATGGAATCTCATATCAGAATTCATTCAATAAATATATCACATGAAATAAATATGTCCCTATACTGAATGATGCACATCAAGATTTATCCATACATGCATATCATGATGCATGCTCACTCATATCACCCCATAATGAGCCATGTGTATAAATCTCAAGAAAAATAAAATCACAAAGCATATTAATAACCTAAGGTGAAATAATATCAACCATAACAAGAGAAAAACATGAAAAATAATATGATCCCCAAGTACACATATTTTCCCCCATACATGGGTTAGTTACTCCCATAGACATGGTCATTACCAAGTCCTACCACATACTAGTATCCTTTATACCTTTTCAAAAATTGTAAATAAATAGAAAATAAAAACCTGACACGTTTGATACCACTTTATAACATCCCTCGATTCAAAACTCTCTCATGCGTCCAAATCAGGGTGGTTATTGGACCTCAAGAGTGCCTCCCCATATGCTAGTGGCTACTGACTATAAGAAAGGGTGTAAAGAATATATTGTGTAGAATAAACCCCTTGTTATAGAGTTATAATATAATGGAAGTAAATAATAATAAATATTATAGTAATATAAATAGTGGAAATAGTACAACATACATCTGGAAGATAAATGAAAAACCAATAAACCAAATAATTGTGAACCATGTAATGAAAGGTTGGAATATTTATAAAATCATAACCAAAATTAATAAAAATAATAGACCATGATGACACAAATAAACTCAAAAAACACAATCCCAACCCCATGTCATTTTTATCTCAAAGATCCAACTAATCTTGCAATCAAAAATCATCTATAAGGTCCCATACCCTTTTCAAAACCTACCTCCAGGTAATCTTCTCAAGTACTAAATGATGTCCTAATTAGGATATGAGTAAAAATAAGTAGGTTGGCACAACCATGTCTAAAAAAACCATTCTAATGACAATTTCATGCAATAAAGGGATAAATAGGTGTATTAATTAATCAATTAATATAATGAAAAAATCAAACTCACTCAACTCCATGCCAGAATATCTATGATCATGTAACAAAACCATGCCAACCGTAACAAAAAAATAATGGAATAGTCACATAAATGGGTCAAGCCCTATTATAATTACAGTATAACTGAGAAATCCATTTATATAATCATTTATTCATAACTAAAAAAATCCTTTTATATATTCATTTTAGCATCACCAAGCCAATACCTCTATATAATCATTTTAGTATAACTGACATAAGCCCTATAAGAATTAAAATAACACTATAAAAATCCCTATATATAAGAATTTAAGTATGAGTCACAAAACAAGTCATAATGGAAAATAAAATAAATATAACCTCATAACCCACAAGGTTCAATTCATTTAATTACCCTTTATATTTCAATTAACCTTTCATTTATCAAGTTGGTCTTAAACCACTATCATTCCATTTCACACAACCATATCATATCAAGCATATAAATTCATTCCAATAAAATATTAAACATTTTTCCAAGATAAATATATCATAAGAAATAACCTGATATCTCATTTCATGCTAAAAGCAATTCTTTGAGACATTATCCAATTAATTATTATTCAAGGGTAGGATCACATTACTTGGAGCCACAAGATATGTTACAATAATATTGGATCAAAAGGTATTTAAGGGTAGTACAACACATGATTTCTCATCTCTAATTTTTATGTTAATTAACAAGCATGTTATGTTTGAAAAATCACATAATATTTAACATAAATAAAAAAAATAAAAACATACCCTATGAATTTGTGTCAGACCACCTACATTTATTTTGAATTCAACAAAATTCTACCAATAGGCAATGACAACAAATAATTAAGTCAAAGAGATCATAAGAAGAACCTAGATCAAACAAGTTCAAGATCAACACCTGATTTCATAGTGGTTGAGAGATTACACTACGATAATGGAAAACAAGTGGAATAGGGGGTAAAATATAATTAAAAAACTCACTAGGGATAAAATTTTTTATCGGGATGTTTATAAGAGAAGGAATGGTTGTAAAATCACCTAGATTATCCCTTAGGTATGAGAGGGGGAGTTGAAATACAAATGAGATAAAAACATTCGCACATCATGATTAAAAACTATTAAGACAAAAAAATTCATGATGTTAAATCATTTCAAGGTATGCACTTCTTAATATATGAGTTACGCCGAAAAAATAATTTCCTTGGGTAAAAATAACCATGATTGACCATCTCACATTGTGAATAAATTTCACAACATGCAACCATTTCGCATCCTAAACCTATTCATGATGTTGTCCTAGAAACATTTACACATCATCTAACATGTTAATGGGATATGAATGTCTAGAATATAGCTCTCAACCTAGCTTCTATTATAAAATCCTGATATAGTTCTTAATCCCTTAAAACTAAAAATATCCCTTATAATCCCTTTAACATGCTTAAACCCATAATCCTTTAATTCAAACACAAATATATCCCAAATAATTAGGTCATTTCCCCAGAAAATTCTCTCCATCCACAAACAGAACTCGGCCACCATGGTTTAAAGAAAAAGGAAAACCCCAAAAAGTGGTTAATTGTATAAAATCAAATATATAAGTACCTAGGATAGGATATAAACTTACAATAGTAAACTATATAGCTTCTAACTGATTGTAGAATAATTAGGATCGACACTGATGTCAATCTCCCTTTCATCTCTTTAAAGTAATTCTCACATGCTTCTGACCATAAAAACATAACACCATTATTTCATCAAGACCATGAGAGATTCTTATATGTGAGAAAATTAATGAATGAATATACTGTAGTATCCATCTATCCCCAAGAAACATTATAAGTCAAGAAATTTCTTGAGATACTCCCATTATACAAATATGCTCACATTCTATGGGTCAATTGATAGTCCTACCTCTGAGATAACGTGACACTAGAAGTGAAAAGTATCGATCCAAAAGTGGCATTTGGTGATCTTGACATACATGTGGTGCTCTCTTAGTTTGTTTAAAATAAGATTTAGATTTTTGGTATGTTTTTGTCAAGTATGTGAGTACACTAAGATGTTTTCCATGAATACTACCACAAATAAATATTGATATGGGTGGAAAACCTAATTTATCAATTACATGAATATCACTAGGATGATCGTAAGACCGAACGACATGACTAAATACCCATAAAATAAATATCTACTGCAAAATGATATATGTGGTATATCTGATGGTCTAACATGAAATTTATGATAACCTATTATTAAATCAATATTCAATAAAAACCAATATCCTTGGAGATGGTTAAAGAGGTTATCTGTTTGTGGAGGTGGATATCAGTTCTTAACTATAAGTTTGTTTAGCTGATTGTAACATACATAAATCCAGATGGTACCACCCACCTTTTTAGAAGAAATGATAGGTTCACCCCATGGGGAAATATTGTGTTATATACAACTCTTATCTTCCAAGCCCTTTATCTTCCTCTTAATCTCTTTTAATTTAGTAGAATTTGTCCTGTATGTAGTAATGGATACTGTTGTAGTTCATGGAACAAGATGAATAGTAAAATCAAACTCTCTCAGGAGGTAGTACAAAAAAGTCATAAAATAAGAGGTTCCTAAAATGATCTACTATAGGAGGGAAATCAACATCACCTATTCCCTGATCATCCACTTAAATGATATAAATCTAGGTTGTTACTCCACCCAGTCCACGATGCTCAGATCCATATTAACTTTCCTGGACATCCCATTCACCATTTTGAACATAACTATCTCCCTCTAGTGATGATAAGGATATCATCCAATGATAGAAATTGAAATAATCATGATTAGTAACCAACCATTCCATCTTAATAATTACGTCAAAACCTATCATCTTAAGGATTAATAATTTCAATAGAAAATGATACCCACCTATCTCAAGTGGGAACCTCTTTCACTTGTGTACAATCTATGATCGAATACCCAAAAGAATATTAATTGTCATGATGCCAAAAATTACTCTATATCATGGACAAGACTCTCTATAGTCTCCATATATATAAAGGAGTGAGAAGAGACTATATCAAAAAAAGTAGGAACTAGAGTGGAGGCTACCAAAATTGTACCTCATACTTTAAATGGTCTAAAAATATTATCCTCATATATATGTTGTACTACTTATATCTAGCTTGATCTATGGCCGTTAGCTAAAACATGACTTATCGAAATCAGTCCACTCATATGATGCGGCATATATTGAGTCTATCCCCCTTGACCACATCCACCTCCTAGGCCTGTACGACCAGTGGTAGTCTAGCTTCTAACATGGCACTGATCTACCGATCCTTCCCATGAAGCTGGAGTTGGGGAAAATCCTCTTCCACTATGAATAGATGGAATGGTGTATAAAAATAACATAATATTCCCCTTTCGGAAATACGTTTGGCACTCAACTAGTTCATAGTATCACTAAGGATTTATATGACCATGCCTCCTACACTAAGGGAATATAACAAAAACACCAGTGCATGTACTCTGACTACTATCACTCTATTGAGAACCCACCAAATGACATTTCATGCTGATGATCAAACTACCAATCTACCTCGGTACTAGACCAATAGGCCATGTACTATCATATTACATTGAGTTTCACTCAGTGATCATGTTTTTTTTACAATCCCATAAAAGTAGTAACATGGATTAAATTTACCTAAGACTAGATGGAATACCTGAGCCCATCCTAAAAAAGTATATCTCTCTCTATCTTTCTCGAAATCTCATCAACAATTATGGAAGGAGGAAAAATGGATGCTCTATAAATAAATATGAATAATTAATAACTAAGAGGGATCATTTCTCAAGATGTACAAATTTGCTAACTCGATCTTCCCTCAGTATCTATGAAAAGTAATAATCATAGATGGCATCCTGGATTCCTTTCCAGACCATATCCCACTGATGGTCTTCTTGAGCAATAAAATCCCACTAGTGATTGGAAGAACCATGATACATATAAGTAGTGATATTTACCATCCACTCTATAGGCATCTTCATATGCTCATGATAGATAAAATGGAATCTATCTATGTCTCAGAAGCCAGTGGAATACCATCCCCTAAGAACATGAGCAGATGATGATGTTGAAACTATCACATCAGCTCAACTATTGTAAGGGTAGTTCATAAGGTTTTTCGAATATTCTGTATAATCCATAGGAAAACCTCTCAAAATTTTGAATTAGTGCCTAAGTTAGGTATAACTGGAGTTTCTTCAAGTGTCACTACTAGAGGGTTAGGTCAAACCACTTCAGGAACATGGTTGTTTCCACCTTCTTGGTGTTTAAATCATGGAAATACTGGTGGAATAAAATTATAAATTCTAATTACATTCCTCATATAAGGTTTAAGAATGATAAAAATCCTAAATATAAAAATAGGATTAGTACAAGCCATCCTATATAAGAGTAAAATCCATCTACATTAACATAAATACAGGTCTGGGAAATTTATAAGACCATGATAAATCACCAAGGATACTATTTACTTCTCACTACTAAGGTTGGGTCTAGGTCAATTTATCTGTTTTATATTAGGTTTTCTAGTACATAGTGTGTCAATTACAAGTTATATAGGAAAACACTCTTTAAGTTGAAATGGATATCACTATTTAATGGAAAATAATTCATTTAATTTTATAGTTAAAAATTTCATAAGTGCAACAATATGTATATTCATATATATATATATATATATAGGTACAACAAGATGAATCTACCATTACCAAGTTATAAATTCCTACACAAAATAAGTTACAAATGGAACTATATATAATTGCAACTAGGATTTTACTATGCTTCAATTCGATAGATCACCATTTCAAATTTATATAGGTACACACACTCTTTAAATTGTAATTGGAATACATGTGATTATGACCAACAAATGTTTCAGCTCATGTGACTAAAGGACAATGACTTAAAAAAACTATAATTGGATAATTAAGGTTCTATCATCAACCTATATGGGAAAAAACCATTTAGGTTTATGTAGAAACATTAATTATTTCAATTATTTTATCCCTATAAGAAACGTTAACACAATCTCAAATATAAATATTAGGGAACAAATAATTATCTGTAGGAAATACATGTAGTAAGTAAACATGGCATGGAAAAATGAAAGACATATCAATAATCAGGTGCCTATAATGATGCATGGGACATTGACTCCTTTCCATACTAGGCAAAGGGAAAATATAAATTCAATAATAGTAATAAAATAAAAAATCTATGTGCATCACTCAATGGTGAAATCAATACAACCGTAACATGCACAATCCAGAACAACAATTCCCATCCCAAGAAATTTTTTGTTTTCCCCATACATTGTTCATTGAATCCCAAGAAAAGAATCGTTACAGAAGTCCATTACATTCCAAGTCTCCTATCTACCAAAATAAAATAGTAAGAGAAAAATTAGCAGATCATTGATACCACTTTGTGACATCCCTGACCTAGTTCACTCATAAGTAACCAGACCTGATTGGACGAATGTCTTTAAGTGAACCTCCCCATATGCTAGAGGACAACAACTAGTACTTAGGGCCTATGATGTGTATGTTGGGAGACTATGACATATAGTCAGAGTATAACATAGTGGTATAATGATAAATAAATAAATAGAGTAATTATAACAAATAACAAAATAGTAGTGGTAGAGAAAAACATCTAGATAATATAAATAGGCTAAAAAATAATAACCAACACTATGTACAAAATTATGTCAATTTAATCATGCCATACTAAAGGAACATTCATACCTGTAAACATACACTCATACAATACAAGTATACAAAATTAATAAAAAGACCAAAACCATATCTGGTAGCATTATGATCCAAATATCGATCTTGTTTCACGAGATCCCATGCTAAGTAGATCAAGCATTTATAATTGGGAACTTGTTCTTATTCCTACATGTACCCTAGATGTCTATCGGGGAACTAATTGGTGGATTGAACATGGTTTGAGATATACGCAGTATGCCACCACCAAAAGTGTTTGTAACAAGTATAGTCTATGTATATTAATGCAACAATGTAAAGGTATGATAATAAATAGTAGACTAAAATGTGTGAAATAATAATCATGTCATATCAGCTCCTCGTGGGATGCTTGACCAACCATACCTTCTTCGACCTAATCCAGATGCATCTTAATAGGTGTCTAGTAAATGGTTAGGGTCTAATAGATATAACCAAGGTGTCCTAGTAGAAGAAATATATAAGTGGGACACTAGGTGAAACCTAGGAATCTAAGAAGAAACTATAATAAAATGGGATCTAAGGTGTAACTTAGGCATCTAAGTAGTAATAATAAGTAAAGAAGACCCAAGGTGAACAAAGGCATCCATGACCTTAGAAAGTTGTGCTAACTCACAAAAATAAACCATAAAACCAAGATATTTGATGTCTTAGTGTAATCTAAGGGGTACACCCAAGGCATTCGACTGCAAGTGTCTAGTTGAGTCGATGGAGCATCTCAACAGTAATACCGAGATAAAAATGACTGGGGTTCAAGGGAATTATAAATATATAGAGTTGAATTTAGTGAATAATTAGTAATGTGATGAGGCATTCATGTACTACTAAGACATTGACCAAATATTGAGGTTGGTATCTCCCTTGGAAACTTTTCTAATGAATCAGGATGAAATCATCTTAGTTCTTAGGGAATTATCTAAAAAATCTAAGGATGGATCAAGTTTGATCACTACTTTAATAGGAAAAATGTCCATAGTAAAATTATGCACCTTATATTTATATCATTCAATAGAAACATGAAAACCATACAAGTTAATTCACTTTATTTAATTCAAGTCACTACCTTTTCATTCAATAATGGAAAAGGGTTATATGAGGTGTCATATCATTTATTATTTGATTGAAAATTGTTAAGATCCAGGTAAGACATACTTTTCCAACTATAAAGTGTTTGTTCATTAATTTAATTTTATAAAATACCTTGATATAACCAAACCAAACCCACCAAAGGGGGTTCCAGTTAATAATATGTAAAGGGACACATATTTATATACATGGAACACACTTGGGGGGTTATATTGGATTAATTTATTTCCAATGGTAGTAAAAGTACCTTTTAGGAAATTTAGGTTCTAAATTAGGCCACCAATTAAAGGAAGATTGATTTTAGGGGTAAATATTGGGTAAAACTGATTAAAACAAATGATAGAGAGAAATATAAACAATCAAACTTGAAGAAAATTTATAAAAAAACTACCTTATAGTGTTATATGAACACTCATATAGTATCAGATTTCAATTTAGCCTAGAATGAAAGAAATTGGAAAACCAAAAAAATAACCTATAGACCACCTACCTTATGGTGTTAGATGAACACTCATACAACATCAGATTTCAATCTAGGCTAGAACAGATGAAATTGGAAATCCAAAAAAATACCTAGAAAAATGGGAAAACGATCCTCCTTGAGGATAACACCAAATATGGAAATATAAAGTGAGAAAGTAAGGAAGTGGAGTGAATCAATTATCATTGGATAACCAATGTGATAGATGATAGTCCGATTAGAGTCTAGATGAGGGACATGGATCAATGCCTAGGTTGGAAGGCTATAAAATTATCTCAAGGAAAGAGGGTGATATATATTGAATGAAGGATAAAAGGGGGTAATAAAATATAAAGGATCAAAGTAAAATGGGTAATTATACCCATATTTAAAGAGGGTATGGGTTGGATACACAATTGACAAAATCGTGAACTAACACTATCCAAGGGAGTCACCCCCTCACATGGTTAGACACACAGCTAGACAAATCATGCACTAACCATGAATTTAAAATCTAAAATAGGACTTCAGTTTCTCGTATGGGCATGTTCCATCCCTTACATAGTTTTTCAAACTATTCTCCCTTACATATGGGTCGCACGTTTGAGCCACACAATTACTACTATCCATGCGGAAACCATGTGCCTCATAATAATTCTGTAAAAAACAAATCTCTGGGATCTAAATAAGACCCAAATGTTACTAAAACCTCATTGGCCTCTTTAATCACCATCTTAAGGTTTAAATAAATATTCTAACTGAAATTTTAAGGGTTTGTACCTCAAGATAAAACTGAGATCTTATAGTTTTTTTCTTAAATTTTATTATTTCTAAAATAATATTAAATAATATTAAAGTCATTAAAACTTATTTTAATATATTTAATGTGGTATTATTAGTTTTTAGAATTATCCACATATTTACTACTTGTTTTAAATGAAATATTTTTGAATTTCATATTTAAAATTCAAAATTTCTAATTTTATGGGATATTTTATTCACCTATTATTCTGAAGACCATTTAAATTATTTAACAAATTTTTTAAAAATGATTTAAACCATTATTTTTTTTAAATTATGGTCTTGAGTTGAGAGATTATTATGAAATGAGAATATTCTTTCTTATTTCTCTCTCTTTAAGAATATATTATTATTTTGGTTCAATTTTAAGTTTTCTAATGATATATTGGATAGGCTATGTTTGTTTTTTAAAAAGTTAATCAAGAGTTTCTACTATATAGATGTGAGAAAGTGACAAAATATTCTAAAAATAATTCATCTATGAGCACCATCATAGTTTTTAATTGATACTGTGAAGTGCTGTACATTCTTCATGTGTTGAAAATTTCTCACTACTGCTGAACGATCTATCAGGGGATGAACAAAAACTTCTACAACTTCTTCTACTTCTTTGATGAGAAAATAAAGTGGATAAAACTCTTAATAACTAGTAACTATGTTTTATTATTATTCTATATATTTCATTCTAGTTGGTTGAGTTCATAACACTTCTTCCCATCTTTCACATTATCCCAATTTTCTTGTTTATGATTTTACATAAAAAAGTAATTTTTTCATTAATTTAGGATATGAATCCCGAATTATAAAGTTAGTACTATTCAGGTTATGAATACCATTATATAAATTCAATTTTGTTTTTGGGTTGTGACTCCCCATAAAAAATTCAGTGTGTTAGTGTGGTTTTCTCTTTAATTTTAAAAAAAGGATTATGTAATCGGGTTATGAATCCCCTTAAAAAATCACATTATTGTACAAATAATATTTCACTGAGTAGAGTGGTATAATATTAGAGTAGTTTTACTTTAGACCATACTACTATAAAAAACATTCTTATTTTCTTTATTTTATTCCTCAACTAAATAACTGTATTAACCAACTTTTATAATTAGTCTAGATAATTAATTTATTTGATTAAAAATTTTAATCTGGTATACTCACCCCCTCTTGAAAATCAACCATTAAACTAAAATAACTAACATAAACATCATATTTATCCTTTAATACCATTCAAATATTAAAACATGTAAATCAGTGAAGGAAAATGAAGCACATTGCATCATGGAGGTGGTAGTCCGCACAACACGGGAATGACAATTTTTTTCTTAATGGACATCGTATATGAATAAAAAACAATAAATCACTTAATATAATAACAATAAAGTATTTAAATCATACTAATATCATTATATTAATTTTTCTATAATAAATTTTAATGATGATAATTAAGAGGAAAAGGTAAGTGGTTGATAATACTCATGTAAGATACTTGAATTTTACTTATAAGTATACTTGTAAATGAATCCCTTACACTAAATAATAGAGAATAGAGGATTTTTGAATGTGGAAGAGGGAAATAAGAGTAAAAAAATTCAATATATTCAAGGATAAATTATAATGATATGTGATCCTTGATGGGGTGAAGTTTTTACCCTTTTTTTATTGAAGGGAAGGGTAGTTTTGGGAATAACCATTAAATGTTCAAAAATGTAAGGTTACTATTAAAGTGAAAAAGTAAATTAAAAAAAATAGGGGAGGAAATGAGTGTGGGTAAGAAATCACATTAACCACTCTTTTTTGAGACAACATTGAATGCTTTAGTGTTATTTACTTTATATTTTTCAATTTTAACCTAATTTACTTTTAACATGGTAATTAATTTATAAACATAGTAATTAATTTTAATGAAAAATATTAGGATTTAAATTTTT
This sequence comes from Viscum album, assembly GCA_963277665.1. Lineage (NCBI taxonomy): Eukaryota > Viridiplantae > Streptophyta > Magnoliopsida > Santalales > Viscaceae > Viscum > Viscum album. The sequence goes on along the minus strand of OY728143.1, from coordinate 929,520,476 downwards.
ACCAAATTTTATACTGATATTTTCAAAATTTAAAGTCATTTTATAACAAATTTTTTAAATTTTTGGAATTTTAATTTTTCAAATAAATAAACTTCATCATAAAAAAAAAGTTTTTAGATAAATAATGTGTATAAGCATTGAATTTATATATAAGATAAAATTATTTAGTATAAAAGTGTAAATGAAAAAATTTATTTATTATAAATAATAAAATATAAGACAATTTCAAGGTAATCCATGATTTAATCTCCATTGAAAATACTTAATCAAGGAAAAGGATGGAAGTGATTTTTCTATTAAAGTAACATTTCAGTTTGTTCTAAAAATATAGGACATAGAATTTATAAGTTTAAATAATCTTTTAAACTATGTATTATTATTTCTTAATTTAATATTTTATTACACAAATATATTTCTAAACTTATAGTTCCTTCTTATATAATAATAATGTCATACAAATTACATGTTTTGTGAAAAGAATATTTTTTTTTCACTAAAACTGACATTTTTAGAAAAAAATATATATAAAAAATATTTTAATTTTGATATGATTATTTCAAAAATTATGATATTTTAGTAAATTTAAAATTATAAAATTTAACTTTTAAATAAATTCTTGAATAAAGGTTTTTTTGAGAGTTATAGTCCAAGATATGGTGTTTACTTGCTAGAGTAGATTATCAGGAATTACATTCTCCCCCTTAAATTATATTTATCCGAAAAAATGGGGTATATATAAACTATTGAACATGTGTGTATGTTACTTCTTCATATCTTCTTTTGGATCTCAGGTTCCATTCTATTGTTTTTAATTTCCCTAAAGGAATTTCACAAGTCAAGTTTTTCACTTCTGCAAAACATTCTCACCGGTGTAAAGAATATGAAAAAACTCTTCATTATAAGATAAGATAGTATCCAATTATATTCCCTCAGTTGTGAGAACATGTGTTGGATTTTTCATGTATTTCCTTACAAAATAAACATGGAAGACACTATGTACTTTAGAAAGTTTGGGAAGCATAACCAATTGGTATGATATAACTCTAATTACTTATAATATTTTAAAAGGTATAATTAACCTAGGTATTAACTTTCCCCTTTTCTCAAAATCTTAATACTCCCTTCCATGGTGAAACATTTAAGAATATATAACCCCTAACTCTATGTTCTTATTCTTTCCTTCTATTATTATCATAGCACTTTTATCTACTATGAGACACTTTAATATTATCCTTAATAGTTATTACATTAACATATGTGTCCTCAAAAATTTATAGTACAACCAATATTCTTTCATTAACTCCATCCCAATAGGTTGTAATGTGACACTTATTCCCATATAATGCTTCATATAGTGCCATATAGATGCTTGATTGGAAGTTATTATTGTATTAATATCCCACCAAAGTTAGATACTGATCCCACATACCTTGGAAGTCAAGAGAACATGATCTCAGCATGTTATCCAATATCTGGATAGTTCTTCCCAACTACCCATCAGTCTTGGGTTGATAGTTGATACTTACATGAATGTTAGTGTTGAGATCCCTTTGAAGACTCTTCCAAAATTTTGATGTGAAATGAGGGTCATGGTAAGATCAATCGATATAGGTGCCTCATTAAGCCTTAAAATTTCCTCGATATAGTGTCAGTAATGGAACTAAAGTGGGGGATCATCTCTTATCACTTTGGAATGATAAAACTTTATCAGATGATCAATGATGAATCATATAGTATCATTTTTACTTGGAGTCCTTATGAGTTAAGTGCCAATGTCCATTGTAAAATTGTCTCACAACTATATAGGTATAGGAATATATTTCTTGACCCCTTTGGGATGTTGTATTTCAATTTTTACTTGCTATATTACTATGAATTAAGACACATAGTATGCATTTTTGAATTTTATACCATCCCACCAGAGAAGTTATATTAAATACTTATACATATTTATACTTCTAGGGTGTATAAATAAATTTTAGAAATGTGATTCATTTGTTATATCATTTTTTATCATTTTAATATATAGAACCCATAACCTCTTATTAAACATCAAGAAACTATATTTATAGATGAAATATTTCTATTTCCTATAATTTAGAACTTTAATATTACTTTGTAAGTTATATTTATCAATACGGGAAATTTCTATATTTTCAAGTAAATATGGTTTAACAATTACTTGGAAAATGAATGATGGCTCTATTTTAATAGAAACCACTATATCCATATTTACTAGATCTCTATATATGGGATCCTTGTTTATACTCATCATCACTACATCAAAACAGGGTTTTATCAGTGCTAAAAAATCCTTTATTAGCACTAAAAAGTTCTTGATAATCAAGGCACTGTTAAATGGGGGTCCCTTTTATTGATGCTAAAAAATCACTAACAAAAGGGTCCTTTATCAGCTCTTTTTAGTGTTGATAAAAGTTAAAAAAATGTAAAAAAATTATGCAACTCGGAGGGTTTTTAATAGCACTCAACCCCCTTTCAATAGCACTATGAAGCCCCACCTACATGCCCCAACCACCCATTTAGCAACATTAGGTGTACCCCCACCCTTTAACAACACTAGCCCCCACCCCATTCACTTGTGCACACACCTTCCTCCACTTGGATTCAAACCCAAGATATCTCCCTTGCACACCTACACCTTTACCACTCATCCATCTTGTTTTGTTCTCTATTTAATGATACATCTATTTATTTTTATTTATATTTTGTTATATTTATTCGTATATTAATATATACTTATATTAATATATACTTATATTAATATATACTTATATATATATATTGTTATATTAATATTTACATATTTATTCGTATATTAATATATATATATAATTATATTTTTGTTATCAGTATATTTATTCGTATATTAATATATATTTATAAGATTAGTTTTAAATACATTTATAAAATATGTTTTATTTTGTGTATAAATAAATAAATATATACATATATACAACACACACACATATTATATATGTGTATTTGTATGTATAATTATACATATTTATATTTATTTACATATATTATATATTAATATTTATCCATATATTATATATATATATATATATATATATATATATAAATACATATATATATATTTAAAATGTATATTAAATCTAAAAACCCTTAAAAAACATAAAAACGTTAAAAAACTCTGAAAACCCTAAAACCTATAAAAAACATGAAATAGTCATAACTTATGATGCGAGAGTCCATATCATCTCTACAACTAGAAAAGTATAAGATCATGAAATAATATTTGATATGATATGTGGTATGGTCCGAATGAATACCCGAGTAAGAAGTTATAGCCATTTAATTTTAGGAAACCAGGGTGAGTGAGATAAAAATCAATTTTGGAGGCCTTCTGGGGCTTTCTAGGGATGAAAAACTAGATAGAGCTCTTAGATCTCAGTTAGAGACCATCTGTTTAATGTAAACCATCATAGGATTCGATGTAATATGTGGAAGAGACCAAACAGACACCCAGATCAAAAGTTATGGTCGTTTAAAGTTCAAATTATGTTTTCAACTTATTTTTAATCTCTTAATAATTTTTTGATTTTTTTATACTCAGATTATTATTGAATTAACATTAATCAATAATAGTTAGAAAATTATTAATTAAAAAAATATATTTAATTATTTTACAATCCATTTTCACTAATTATCTTATATTTTAAGTGTAAATGCCTATTTATCTTTATCAAAAAGAAAATTAAAAAATTTATATTATATTTATATCAACATAAACATATTTATATATTAATATTTTCTTAATGATTTTTTTGAAATGTAACCTTTATCAGTGCTAGTAAAAAATCACTGATAAAGGTGGATATTTATCAGTGCTACTAAAAAAACCACTGATAAAGGGGGTCCCTTTAACAACAATAAAATAGAACTAATAAAGGGGTACCTTTATCAGCATTTTTTAGCACGGTTAAAAGTACCCTTTATCAGTGTTTTTTTATCATTGATAAAGGTATCCCCTTTATATGCTTTTTTAGCACTATTAAAGGGTCGTGCTGTGAAAACCCATTTTTTTGGTAGTGCATGGCTAGAACTCCATAGTCTTTCCTACTCAATCCACCATCCAACTTGTTTTCGTTCCAAGGGTTCTATTGTATTAAGAAATCATAGTCCTTAAGTAGTTCCAAATTTATTCTTTACCTCATGTTTAGATATTTCATAGATAATTTATACTTCAAACTCTTAAGGTCTTTATATATATATCACATCATTTCCATAGAGGTAGGGTATCTATATTTTGAAATCAAAGATTATAGATTTCTATCAAGGTGACGAGTTTGATAGTTTTTTTAATGGATTTTAAATTTACTTGATACATAATAAATCACTCTATGATTATATATAATGACACAACCAATCCCTTTATCCAATGAATCACTATATATTACAAATAATTCTATACATGATAGAAGATCCAAAACTAGTGCATTAATTAGTATCCTCTTCAGCTCTTCAATTATTTCCTAACATTCCCTTGACCATGGGAATTTAAAACCTTTATGTGTTTACATGGATAATGGGTTGTCCAACTGGTAAAAATCTTTACAAAATCACTGATAAGAACCTACTAATCCCAGGAAAATTTTGAACTCATTTATGTTCATTGGTGAATGCCATGGGATTTTCTGAAAAAAGAACAAAAAAATGAGCTCTCCTCCTCCTGATAACATGCTACAAACACAATCACACATTCAAAATTTTATGATGGTTGTGTAATACTATTTCATTTATGATGTGGTGGAGGCTCCATTGGCATCGACTCCGACATCTCTCATTCCCTCTTAGGAACTTCCATTGACATCGGTCCCTCTTATTGTTCCTCATAAACCTGGACTCAACATTCCTAAGGGACCCTCTCTCAAGGGAATTCTTCTCTAGTTAGCTCTTCTATCTCTATCCTTTCCACCCATTCTAGGGGTCCCTATGTCTTGGATATATCCAATATCATTGGGGGGATCCTCATAGATTTTATTTATTGTATAATCTTTATTAGTGGTCTCATCCTTTCATAGTTCTAGATTGTTTGGAAAATAAATATTTTGGTTGTTCTACTAATCTCTTCAGACTTATTATGGTCATGATTATCCACAAGTGGCATTGTAGTTAAACTTACTAGGGACTCCTCTTACATTTCACAATGTGACCTTTCTTCATTATATTAGTGATGCGGTGGGTTCGTTCCTCATGTTCCCTCATTTGATCTTCCTCCCTCCCCCACCTCCCTATGACAGGGTGCCTCCAACCCTTCCCCTCAACCTCATAGATAACCCTTTACCCCAATCCATCAAGATCATTTTGGATACATCCCATAAAACCCCTCTATCTACTAACACTATTTCCCATGATATCTAACCCCTATCCCTTTAGGTTGGAAACCTTGTCAAATCATGTTATTGTGGTTTATCAACTGTAGAGTATCCTGATCTTTTCCCCCAAACATAAACCAAAATATCCTCCAATGGACTCCAATCTAGGCTTCTCCTTTACATTATAGGTAGCCTCTACTTGGCCTATTCCCCCTCACCAATGCCTTCACTACTATATCCACTCTAGATGAACGTGATGCTAAACTAAAAGTCTGAGTGATAGGTTTAGTCTTACTTCCCTCTCATCCCAATGGCATCTAAAATAGATCCTAAATGAAATAATCCTTAACCTCCTCATCCTCCAGTGCATTAGCATCCTCATCAATATGATCCAAAGATAAAAACATAATCCTCCCATGATCACTTTACTATGGAATGCTCATGGCCATGGTTTATGAGTGAAAAGGGACTTCATCTCGAGTGAACATCTCAACTCCAAATCCTCTCTAGTGGTAGTCATAGAGTCTAAGAATCAAGCTTCCAAAATAGATTCCTTTTCTATCGTAATTGGTGTGCATGATTTTATGCATGAAGCCCCCCAAAATCATCACATATGGTTGTTCTAAAAACCCAAAATCAAAATAGAAATGGTGATATCTTCTTTTTAGTATATTTTGACCATGATCAGCGCATGAGTGTATTGTTTTTTCTTTACCTTCGTTTACTCCAAATGCGATACTCTGGAAAGAGAGACCTTATGGCATGATATGAGTAGTTTAAACCGTAAGGATTATCATTGGTTTGTGGGTGGGTACTTTAATGTGATTCTACATGAAACCAAAAATAAGGGGCACTGATCATACTCACAGAAGTCTATCCAAGACATTAGCTATTTCTTATCAAAAAACAGGCTCTCAGATTGGGGTTACACAGGTTTCCGCTTCACCTGGTGTAATAAACAAAAGGTACTAAAAACACTTGGTGTCTCCTAGATAGGTGTTTAGTGAACATGAATTCCATTTCTTCGTATCAAGATTTCAATATTACTCATCTTGTTTGACCTCTCTCCGACCACTACCCCATTATTGTGACATTATCTCCTAGAGCTTGGAGAGTGGATCATTTTTTCTTCTATAAGAAGTTAAACTTTGCCTCGGGTTATCACCAAGTGGGCTGATCCTCATAGTCCGATCCAGTGTAGGGATGTTTTTGGACCAAATTACATAAAAATATTTGGCACTTTAAGGGAGAACTCCAAACCTTGATAAAAAATCAACCACCATGACTCCAAGCGTTGGACTCAATAAAATATAAGATTGATCATATGGAATCCATGATAGAGAATGTATGGAATGATTATGTATTTAACAACCTTTATATTAGCAATAATTCACTAGAATAACTTCTCCTAGAATAGGAATAGTTGACATGAGATAAAATCCGAATTAAGAGGTCGGAAGAAGGAGATAAAAATATGATGTTCTTCCAAGCATGTGTTAAGGAGAGTAGGAAGATCATTCAGTTGAATATTATCCTAGAGGATGGATCATATACTAATAATTGTGAAGTTTTGGGAGGTATGGATGATGTTTACTTCAAGTATTTACTTGATGGTCTGAATCATTGAATGCAAGGAGGTTATCCTAGGGGGATAATAGAGCTATTCGATTTAATTCCATGCAAGGTGAGGAATGATGATAACTTATATTTTGAGTTAGTTACAGATGCGAAGAAGATCCATGATGTAGTCCATGTCATTAACCCCAATCATTTTTATGGGCCAAATGAATTCCTAGGTATGTTCTATAAATATTTTTGGGACCTTATTAAGCACAATATGGCAGGGAAAATCAAGGACTTCTTTTGAGGTGGTTATCTTCCCCATGTGGAGAGTGAAATTACCTTGGTGCTCATACCCAAGACCATAGGTCCTTATTACCTCCACCACTAATTCCCTATAATCATGTGAAACTTACCTTAAAATGTACTAGACATCATTATCAACAATCATTTATCAAAGCACCTCTCTAGTTAGGTATGAGATGAGCAACATGAATTCGTTGGAGTAAGATCCATCATGGGGGTAGTTGGGATAACATAGAAGATGATAATTGATATTAATATATAGGTATTCAGATCCAATGTGGTTATTAAGATAAATATGTATAATGCCTATGATATACTTGAGTGTAACTTTATTGTTAAGGTTCTCGCTTGCATGAGTTTCTCTTCATCGATCTATGATCTTTTATACAACTATATTAGATCTTCTTGGATATTCATATCTTCATGTGAAATAAATATGGATTTATTAAAATAGTGCAGAGGATCAGGTAATGTGATACACTTTTTCTTAGCCTCCTCATTTTGAAACAGGACTCCCTTAGCTAGATTATCAACAAGAACCTTCCAGAAGGTGTCATTTCTCTCTTCTGCTATGGGCAGAACATCAGTGGCATCTTCCACCTCATGTATACTGAATATACTTTCATATTTCTCAACAGTGGAAGGAAATCCATTTATGGTATCTATAAGATCCTTAAAGAGTAATTCACTTGTAGTGGAAAATTAGTGAACCATGGGAATAGAAGCTTTTATCTATCGATGAAGTGCTCAGAAAGGAGGGCTTTCTCCATTTCTAGCCACTTGGGTTTTTGCAGATGAGGATTCCTGATGTAATATCTTGGTGATCCAATATCATCAAAAAGGTTTCTCATCCAACACTTAAATAGGGTGGCTGAATAGATCACTGACTGTATATCTAACCTAAAGAATAGGTATCTATCCCTTAGTGGCCATCATGTTGATTAACAGTTTCCTCACATCGATTCCCTTGAACATATTAGTAGCACCCAGGGTCCGTAAAGTGGTTATCAAAGGCATTGATAACTTAATATATTTTTCTCTCTGGGATTATCACTCTGTCAACAGACATCACTGAGCTTCATGGTCAAAGATGGAACAACTAACGATTGAAAGTGGCATCAACATAATGTGAATTCAGGGTGAAATTATGGGCCTTAATGAAAATATTTCATGGGAAGTGATAGATGGATGTACTCTATGGGAGAGTCTCATGAAAAAAAAATACAGGAATCCCATGGACTTACCAATACGACTCCCCTCTCACCTATAGATTACAATTCACCCACATATGTCAGCCTTGCAACGTTACTCTTTGTGGATCAACGATAGCGGAGACATGAACTTATGGTATCAAAATCAGGTTGGTTCCATCCTCAGTTTCTAAGATAACCAGTGGTGAAATCAATGTTGATATTTGAAAAAATGTTTCCCAACCTATCCCATGCTTTCCTGAATTAATATCTCATTAGTATTTTTGAACTTATTTAGTTTTCATCATATCAATAAACTTATGTCTTTTTTAGAACATTGTCGGGTATGTTCTATGGGAGAGAGTATCACTAGATGTAGGCCTCTCTAGTAGAGACAGACAGATGGGGTGACATTACATGGTGCAAGGATATCACTAAAAAACATAAATTCCTTATTTGGAGAATCTTCTATAATGATTTTTCCACCAATGATATTGTTAAGCACATGGGTATTTCTCTAGTATATAAGTCCATATTCTGTGAGAATTTACAAGAATAATTATCCACACATTTATTTTTCGAAGGTGAATGGGCACACATGGTTTGGAATATGTTCAAAGTGTTCACTAGTTTGGTATATCAGGAGCCGCATGTCACTATATTTATTGATATCTGGTTTCAAGGATTGGTGCACAACTGTCTCTAGAGGAAGAAAAGATAATTAATTTTATTGACAGGATAATGTTTTATTTGGAAGTATAGGAATAAATACCATTTTAATGACCTCTCTAACTCAAGGATGGATCTTTATTCTAGGACCCAATACTTTTTTCTAGATTATTCTCGGATCAGAAAAAATTGGAACGATGCCCCCACCCTCAGGTACCTACTAGCTACCAATTCCCATCCCACTATGACCACTAATGGCCCCCTAGGACAATGAATTTTCTAGTGCCCCCATAAGCATGGGTATTAAATAAATATGAATGGTTAATTTTGAATGGGAACTATGGGGGAAGGTAGTTTAGTTTAGTATACTAGGGGTTTAGTGATCCTCTCATTCTCTACCTTTTTGGGTGAGGTGACTCTCTTCAGGATAAATCCATCACAATTCTTACAAGCCTCAAATTATATTAGACAAATAAATATTAATCTAGTAGAGGTTAAAATGGAATAAAAAATCATCCATAATTCCTTGCATGACATCTTCTCCACTCCACAGCCTATCACCTATTGTATCTGAAAGTGTAGAAATATCATCAACCACCACATGGATGTCTTATATATATGACATGATGGAAAAAGAAATAGAATTTCTGGATTTTAATGCTTCACATGATGTGTTAGTCACTCACTTCTCTAGACTGGGTTCTTTTCCCCTAGAAGGTGTAGCCATTGTTCATAGGGATGCCCTGTGTCTTCATTATTTCCACCCCTCATAGCTATATATTCTTTTTACCATAGCCTCCAACCCATCTCTTTATGAAGAAAAACAAAGTGATGATTTATACAGTCCATTATTTGATTATATTAGCCTATGAATGATCAAAATATATTCCATCCTTGTAGATAATATGGACAAGAAAAGAAACTTCATTGAGCCAAAATTCACACATACTATACTCCATATACAATTAATTTTTTCAGAAGGTCTCTCAAATTATTTTCACACAAATCTCATGCTATTTAAAACTCTAATAGAATATCAAGATATCATCAATTAATACCACCATAAATTTATCAAGATACTCCTTAAATAGTAAATTCATTAGATCTCTAAATTCAGAAGGTTCATTAGTTAATCCAAAATGAATTACTGTAAACTCATAATGTTTGTACCTTATTTGAAATTCCATCTTCGATATATAATTTTTACCCACACTTATATGATGATAACCATAACAAAGATCAATATTTAAAAATTATTGGACTCCTTGAAGTTGATCAAATAAGTCATCAATGTGTGTAAAAGGAAAATTATTCTTTATAGTAATGTCATTGAACTCGCTATAATTGATGCCCAATTATATGGATCCATCATTCTTTTTCAAAATTAAAATAGGGGCTCCCCATGGCGAAATAAGAGGGGAATATAAATCACTTATCACTCAAATACTTCCATTATTTCTGTAACTCCACCAAATCTTTTGGTGATATTATATAAGGAGTTTTAGATATAATTATTTCCTTGGGAACATGTTCAATTGAGAATTGAACTTCATGATCTGGTGGATGCCAGATAATTATTTTTGAAAAACAACATTGAAATTTTGTACCATGGGTATATCCTTTATTAATAGGTTACTTTCCACATTCATATATCAGTCTTGATAATCCTATTTACACATAATTTATTTAAGTAGTGCTACTAAGGGATGATATAAACATGATATTAATAATGAGGTTTTCCCTCAAATGACATGAAATTCCCCCTCACATTCACTAATCGTAATATTCTACATTTGGGAATAATTTTTTTTTTGCATTATGAATTAAATAATAATCTATAAAAATAATGTTATCAAATTCCACCATTGGTATAATAATTTGTTTTTTCCAAATTGGGTATGAACATGCCTCATAATTGGGACTACTTGATATAGCTTAGTTTCCATAGGATTCCCACATGGTTTCTTAATTCATAACTCCCTTACTAGGGTTCTAGGAAAATATCTAATGTTTTTTAGAAAATTTAGAAGATATAAAAGAGTTTCAAAATCTAGAGTGAAATAAACTATTAGATAACTTTGAGGCTATGATCAAGGAACCTTCCTACACATCATTAGGATAATAGAATTAAATTGTGGAAATCACATAATCATGACCTTTCTACCTTGGAATTTTTTGTGGTAAATGATATTAATATTTGGGGAATTGAATTACATAATGTACCTTATCCCTACAGTTAAAACATTTAACATCAAAAAGTTCTACCTATACCATGATTTTGTGAGCTTGATGATATTTTTCTTTACACTTAGAGAAAAATCTTGCTTCATTCCTTCAATCCCCAGGATGTTTCTTCCCAGTTTTATCATGTTTTTAAAATCCCACCATTCCTTTATTCCCATTTTCCGTATTATTATACCCATGATACTTAGATAACCTATTTTATTTCTTAATTTCTCTTGAATACGTACATCCTAGAGAACTCCTTTTTGTATCAATGTTTCTTGAGAATATATCCTCATATGAAGAAAAGGTCTAAGTGACTAATTCATTTTGAATTATTGGCATTTAACCATCAAATAAATGATCAATATTTATTTATAGTAAATATAAATCATCAGTAGGATACCTAGATAAACCTTTAAAGTTAGCCTTATAATCAAAAAAGGTTCCTCCTCCTTTTGTTTAAGGTTTAGAAAATACCAATCCATTTAGACTTCCTACTTATGAGGATAGTATTTTTAATAGATTACATCCTTAAAAGTTATCCATTCCAAGTAATTGATCTTATATCCCCCTTTATTTTTTGAATTAGCAACCACCATTAATCCGTATATTTCTTCATAAGAATGATATCCATGTTGACAGTTTCCATTTTACTACTTATCAAAGTGAGAGATATATTCTCTAGGGACTTGATCCATTATTCAACTCTTAATGGTTTAGTATTTCTACTAAATTATGGAGGTTTCTGTTGAATAAAGTGGTAAAAAATAGTTACACCATGTTTTCAATCATTAGGATGTTCTATGCATGTGAGATAATTTTTGATAACCTGGGTCAAAATACCTAATATATTTATGATCTAATTTGTCTGAAAACTTGATTCATTGAATTATTAAGGGGGAATGACCCTTTATTGACTATGGGTGTTTATAGGGTTTTAATTGATCCCATTAGTCTGTATCATTCTATAATGGAATACACATAATTACTTCATGATATTGAATTGTAAAATACAATTACTATTACTTTTTTAAGAGTGTTACCTATAAATCTTGAGGTGTTTTCATATAACATGTTTTATCTCAATAGGTTCCTATAAATATTACCCCCAATGTTTTTATTAAACATCCTTTGATACAAATTGTAACATCCCAGATGATTGAAACCCTAATTAGGTAGTTATATTACTTTAATGTTAAAAAATAAAAGCATTTCCAAAGGATAAAACCATTTATTAGTCTACGAAAAAATACATTAATATAATACATTCTAAAAAAATAATATTCAATATAAATATATTACATGAACATGATTAAACCTCCCATCATAGCATTGAAAATTACTCATAGTTCTCATCAATTTTACTTGGGGGAAGGAAAAAAATAAGGTTGAGCTCAAATGTTTTGTAAGGAATAATATAAACTAGAGAATTTAAAGAAATAAACATGGAATAAGTGATATGGAAAAAATAAATGAACAACATAAATCCATAATAAACTAAAACTGATGGAATTAAATATCTATGATAATAATAGAAAACATGGATAACAATAATACTTTATCTCTTTCTAATGGAATACATAATGTCATACATAAAAAATTTACCATCAAGGTATTGTTCTAAGACACTTTCAAATCATGGGAAGTAGTAAATACCAAAACACAACATGTTTTTTCCCATGATATCTGTCAACTAATCAAGGGTATATATAATTCTGAGAACCACCCATCAACTGATTAAGTCCAATGAATTCACCATAAGAGTCATCAAGACAATTCACTCAATTACTTGGGGAACTTATTAATGAATAAAACCTGGATATATTTATACTAAAGAAATGTATAAATCAAATACTTACCAATTCAATTTAATAATGTAGATGTATAGTATAACATCCCTTAATAAACCTAGAAGACATAAGATATCATCAATGTAACATAAATTACCCTTATCAATGAAATATATTAGCAAGGGTACTTATAATGTTTTGGGTTATCCGTGGTTGATAATAATTGGATTCAATAGATATCATTAGTAGGAGACCAAGGAAATGTTAGGAAAATTCCTTCATCATGGTTCATAAGGAGTGTTTGAACAATCCAAATCACATCCCACAGGAGTTTCTAGTTAGGTGTCTAGTCTTAGGCCCATTCATCATGCATCAGAGTGATAATTTAGTCAATGATCAACCAACCAATTTTCGGGTGATTATAACTTTGTGGATCTGTTCCATAATCACATATTCTTTCCAATATATATACATTAATGTGTTTTCTAGGAAACTACACATACTTTTACATTTCCAAAACATAGGATGGGTTTCCACTATACAAAATATTTAGTATTACAACAGTTTTGATAACTCTTGAAAAAAAACTACAGGTGGGAGGGATAAAAATATAAACACAATAATCCATTAAATTTCATGAATAATAAGGTAAAATTATTACATGGTTTTTTATGCACCACACATAAGGAAATAGGTGGTGAATATAATATGAAACCGAAATACTAAGAATTGAGATGAAAAAACCTCACTTATGGTGTGAGTAGAAATTAAATCCCAAAATTTTGAAAGATATGGCTTAAAATTGATCTTAAAATAAAATTAATAAACTTATCTAATGATATAAGTTATAAAACAGGTATTTTATACACCATATAAAAGTAATTAGGTGCACAATACAAAAAATGTCTGAAAGAGAGGAATTTGAGATGAAAAACCCTTACCACTTGTCTTAACTTCGACAAACGTACTTTAAACTCATATATCATAAACATAGATATATTAATAACTTAACTAATAAAATTAATCATATCTATATTCATATATACACATCATAAATAGTGATTTTATACATTAATTATTTATATTTTCTACATTATTTTTATAGTTTTTATTGTTTATACTAGTTTCATAATAGTTGTGTTCGTTTTCATTATTAATCTAAAATTACATATTAAAATATCATTAAAGTTAATTTTTGGTATTATTTATAAAAATTAATTATTTTTCTAATTCATTTCATGAGTGATTTATTCTATATCATTGAAGATGATATCATCAATAAGTATGTTTTGGTGATTTTTGACAAATGGAGGGTGTTTTTCTAATTAATGAATTAAATATGGATATGAAATCTAAAAGAAACAAATTATTATTTAAAAATTAATATCCTATTATACTAGTAAATATGTATTCATAAAAATACATGATATAAATATATAGTATTGTTCAAGTATGTGTATAAACTGTCCCAAACATGAACATACCCTGATTTAACAAATGATTAATTATGAGGTTGTTTTATTTTAATATCTTCATAATTGAAGAATAATTATATTACTTAGTTTTTATTAATGTAATATATTATAATTTTATGTATGTATATGAATAATTAATTGATATTAAAATCTTACACAATTGGAATAAAATATTTTCCTCTTAACATGCTTGTTTTAAGGGATTAGATTAATGATGATCTTTTATTGATCACATTGTTAAAAATCTCTCTAATTTTTCATTCAAGAAACATAATGATATCATAAAAATCATATTAATCTTTTATTATCATCCATATACCCAACCTTGTAATCCAGTTAATGAAAATTAAACATGTTGCGTCGTGGAGGCGATAGTCTACACAATGTACGAAGGACAATTTTGTTTTTCTTAATGGATGTGGTATATGAATAAACTATGATAAATAACTTAATATTTTAACATTAAAATATATAAATTCAACTAATATCACTATTTTAGTGTGGATATAATAAATTTTAATGAATATAATGAATAGGAAAAGCTATATAGTTGATAATACTCATGTTGGGGACTTGAATTTCTTTGGAATTCTCCTTGGAAATGAAGGACTTATGAAAAATAATGATGACCAGAATATTTTGATCATTTAGGTGAGTTATAAGAGGATAAAAATAGAATTTTTTCAAAGATAAATTCAAATGACATGTTATACTTGAAATGTCGAAGATGTTCCCCTTTTATGAGTGAAGGAAAGTGTATTTTTGAGAGTAACCCTTACATTTTCAATAATGCAAGGTAGTAATTCAAATGAAAAAGTATGAAAAAAGGAACAATGAGGATAGATATATGATTTTGGGTCTAAAAAAACCTCAAACACTTCTTTTTTAGATGACAATGATGTTTTAGAGGTTTTTATTTTAAATTTTTAACTTTTACACTAATTTACTCTTTACATTGGTAAGTAATTTATAACCTTCATAATTAATTATAATTAAAATGGTCAATATTGGCCTTTAACAAACTGGATACAATAAATTAAAACTTTTAAATTATTCTATCAAATAATATTAAAAAATTGTGAAAATTTAATTTTAAAATAAATCAAGTTAATTTGGAAAAGAAGTTTTTAGAGAAATATCATTTTTATGATTTATATTTATATATAAGATAAAATTATTTTTGATAATTATTTTAATGACATAAATTAATTTATTATAAAATAATAAAGGGCATCAGGATTTTTTATTAGGGTAAAAATAAATGTCCCATAAAAATGGTTGATTCAAATATTATAAAAAAATTAGTTTTTTTATTAAAGTAACATTTTAATTAGTTATAAATATATTTAACATAGGATTTATAAGATAAAACAATATTTTAAACACATATTTTTATTCCTTATATTCATATTTTGTTATTTAAAAGGTTTCCTAAACTTATATATCATTAATATATAATAAAAATCATACAAATTAAAAGTTTATTGAAACCATATTTTTTGAATAAAACCCATTATTTTGAGAAAAAATATCAAAAATTCATACTAAGATAATTTTGACATGATGAATTCAAAAATTAAGTTATTTTGGTAAATTTAAAATTCAAAAATTTTAATTTTATATAAAATTTTTAATTAATGATTTTTAGAGTGTTATAGTTCAGGATATGGTGTTTTCCTTATATAGTTGAGTCTCAGATATAAAAATGTTTGTGGGTGTGGTGGAGGTTGTTGCCTTACCTATTTAATGTTTTTTCTAAATATTATATCCTTTTGGGTTCTTTTTTTAGCACAATGTTTGATTAACTTATGCTGGAGGGTGTTATGCCACTGTGAGTCTTATGAGTTTTCTAGTTTTTCATGTGAGTTGGGTGGAGTTCACCACACCATAAGGGTGGATATAGTGATGTGTTTTGTGTTTTGAGAGTTTCCCTATGGGAAAAGGACAGAAATAAAACAATTTGATTGATAGAAATGATGGTTTGTCAAGATTAGATAGAGAGAGATGAAATATAGTGAGTTGAAATAGAAATTGTGGTCACACCATTTCAATGTACTTTTTGTGGTGAGCTGAAACAATGATAGAATTCCCTCTTTACCAAGGTGGTTGTGTGAGTGGTTGAAATTGAATCTTCTATACAGTAGTTCATGTATTGGTTTTAGACAATCCTTTTTAAGTGGTTGTAAAAAGTGTGTGAGGTTATTGGGATATGTCCATTTCAAAAGTTTAAAATACTATATATTTCATTGACTGAAGCCACCGTGGTCAAGGTGGGAGTGACCATGTAGTGGTTGGTTCCTATTATGAATTTATTATAAATAGGGGTTTATAACACCCTTATTTTGGATTTTTTTCTCCCGTTTAACCCTAGATAAACTCATTCCCAATCAGTCATCTTCAACAATTTCATTCATAGTTTAAACCTATTTATTAATAAAGATCAAAACCTATTGATTATAGTTATTATATTCTCTTTTTCCCCTATCATTCCATTTTTTCATTCTTTCTAGAGGTTTAACGTAGAGATATTTCTATGGATTTTTTTTTCTAAATTTTATTTGATAGTGGTTTGAAATGGTTAGGGTGTGGTCTCTTTCAAGTATAGAAGTGGTTGATGCACTGTCCAACCATTCATATTAATTACCCATTTATTCATCATTTAGAGGTAGGGATTTGAAAGCACTATTTATTTATGTGTGGATTGTTGGGGTTTAAAGCTCTTAATTTCATTTGGTGGATAGATAAAATGATCCAAAATATTTTTATCAATTGAATTAATAGAATTAATGGAATGTGGTGATACAAAAATGACTATGTTATTTAAATGATACAAATTATATGATTGTTGACTATCGATGATGTTGAAGAAAATATTTTACCACTGAGATAGATATTGAGTTATTTTTATAATAAAGTATTTAAATCACTATTTAATAAAAATATAATTATATAAAGAGGGAGGTGAAACTATTTTGTGAATCATAATATTTAGATGATGTTTATTAGGAAATGAAATGAAATAATTAATTTATTATTATTGGGATTTATTTTTTTATTAGTTGTTATATGGTTATTGTGATGTTGTGATTATGTGTTTTTGGTTGGGAATTTGATGTGGATGGTTTGAGGTAGGAATTTTTGTGATGTGGGGTTGTATCATTTTTCTAGATTGGTATGTGAGGAAGTGGTTATGATATAGAAAGTGATATATGGGATGTTGTGTTAGAAATGGAAGTGTTGTTTATATGTTTTGGTAGATGATGGAACAAGGTGTTTTGGTGTAGATGTGATTAATGGATGTGTGATGTGGATTATTATTTATCTACAAGATATATAAAATAAAATATTGATAAAGAAATGGTAAGTGTCTGTGGGATAAATAGAATAAACCATGGGCTCTAGATGGTATTAATAAACGAAATGAAATGGTAATAACTAAGGATGGTTTGTAATAAGAATGAAAATGGAATAATTTATTATGTAAGGATAAATGATAGAGGGGGAAGAAAAAATTAAGATGATTTCATAGAGGATATAATTGGGAAAGCCTAAGGGTATATCCTTGGAAAATGAAAATACATTCCCAAGGTAAAGAACCAATATTTGTGTAAGTAACCAACACCTCTTCATAGTCAGATTTAGAAGGAAGAATACCAGCCTCTACATTACCCTCATTACAAGTGTGTAAAATCTCTATATCATGTTAAGACTTATTCTACTTGTTTTGACATTTTAGGTAATCTTAAAATGACCAGAAGAGTTCACCAATAAAAATTAACCAAAACTGAAGAATCAGATTCAACAAAATAGAGATTGATGCTATTTGAGGTGAAATGTTTTAAACTAAATATGGAATATAATGATATAATGAACATAAAATGGTCAGTAAATAGAAAATCTATAAATGGAATAATTATTGAAAAAATGAACTTTGAATAGTTGTGTTTTATGTTTTTTATGGGGATGTTGACCAGTTTATTAAAATGTTTAGATAACAATGTTTAGTGTAATTCTTTGGTGGTACAATTGTTTTTTGATATATGATAGTGTTGTTATGGTATGAACCTGTTAGTTTGGTATTGCATGTGGACTTATTTTACATTTTTTCCAATACTTCCACTAGGGTGTGCTATAATGTTGGGTTCATTTCATTGTTCTAGTTTTGATCCAATTTTAACTTTTCAAAGGTGGGATACCTTCACCACCATGGTTGATGATACCAGATCCTTGATCAAAACTATATTATAGGAAATTTGTTATTCCTTAAATTTATTCCTCATTGGAGTCTTTCTCCAAGTCTAATTCTCCCTTATAGATCAAATACATGTCCATGAATCACATAATCAACACCATATTCTAGTAGACACTATTTAATTATGCTGATTTTAATTATAACATGGTGGTTATCTATGATTGGAGTTTATTTTAATATTGGGAATGTTGGGAATCTTTAGATACAATACTCATTTGGGGCTGTGAGTTCATATTATACTAGTGGTATATTTCATCTCATGTTAAAAAACTGAGGCCTTACATGATCATCATAAGGAAAAATATTCCCATTACATAGGTAATCCAATTATTGTTTCCTCAAGTATCATATGATCATCATATAAGGAGACCAAAATTTGTGATGTTAGGCATCTGACACTCATCATGTAAGGAAACTTATTCTCATCACATATGAATTTCTAGTCTTATAACTAAGGGAATATAGTTCTCATTACATAGGGTAAGAAGTTAGGATCATCACATAAGGAAATAGTGGAGTTATCCTATGTTAGTCACATAGTATTCTCATGATCTTCACATTAAGAATATAATACTCTTCACCTAAGGAAAAATCTTAGGCTAATCACCTAAGTATAGGTATAATAGATCATATTCTTATCACATATGTTTCATAGGATAATCACCTAAGGCTACATAGGCTCACCACCTAGCAATTTGTTTCTGATGTATCTATTTGGGGTTCATAGATTTAATGTTGAGTTTGGGTGATTCACATATTTAGAGTATAGTATATATGGAATCATACACATGCATCGTATATTGGTTCATTCACATGATTGAAGAGGAGTGAGCTAGTTTCATTTATTTTGAGTCCAACCCAGATATTCCCACATAAACTCATCATATAAGGGTAGATTCACAGGTTTATAGTTGAGTGAGTTAATTTAAAATATTTAGAGCCCAGTGAAGATATTTCCATATAAGATCATCATGAATGGGTTGATTCATAGGTTTAAATACAAGTGATAAAGTATCTCATATTTAGAGTAAAATGAAAAAGATCTCAAATAAGTATTCTAGGTATGGGTTGATCATTGGTTCAAATATGGGTGAGGGTGCTCAAAGATTTAATAACAAGTGGAGGGATTTTTCCCATATACTTTCTCCCCATACTGGGCCATGCATAGGTTAGCTTAGTTTTGTGATAGTAAGATACAGTCAGGAATTTTCATTTGTATAGTGGTACATTAGGTATACATAAGAGAGATGATCAAACATTGGATATACCATATATTTAGGGGGAGTGAAATGGTATGGGGATGTTGTTATAGTGACATTGTGGTCATATCAGGCTCTTCACCCAAGTTATCTCTTGAAATTGGGGAAAATATCCATTGTGGAGTCAGGAATAAACCACTAAAATGATTCCCACATACCTGGATAGGGGTAGATATCAAAACCACATTGTTCAATTACATTGTTTATAGGCATGTGATAGGATCATACCCTATATTTTATCATCATGTGGTAAGGAATATTATGTCATGGAAGAGGTGAAAACATGGGATAATGTGAGTATTACACTATGAAGATACCATAAAGATGGGGGTATCATTTAATGATCATCACATAAGTAATGTTGTTCCCATTACACAAGACTTCCTGTGCTCACCACATAGGGAATCACATGCTCATAAAATTAGACAGGTCTTTAATTTGATGTATTGTGATGAGGAAGTTATCATGAAGTTTTACAATATACAACTAGGAAATTATTAGGGATTATGAATTAAAATACCCATTCCTAGTTAGGGTCATAGGAGAGAAATTCCATGGGATCATTCATGAACTCATTAATGTAAATTATAAATAGTTTCCATCATTGATTTCATGGGTTGGGCTTATGTTTCAAATTTTTAGTATCTTTTTTCAAGAAAAATTCATAGGAACTACCCATTTCCATATGCACATAGAAGGTATATCTTTATAGCATCTATTCTTAGGAGAAGATGGAATGGATATTTCCCACCCCATTCTTAGTGAAAAGATATTGGGAATAATGGTCCATGATACGGGTTGTGCATAAGGATTTTCACAAATAAAACTAATTTGTATAGATGTGGGGCCCATGAAATATAAACATATATGTAACTGTGTTTAGTGGACGGAGGAATCCAATATGATTCTTCAAGTTCTTGTTCATGGAACTTTGGATTTCTATTAAACTTTAGAGTTGTGTGAGTCATGAGATGTACCACAAGGATTGTATGTGGACTAGAAAAGAAGGTTTCATAAAACATTTGGTGTTGTGTAAACCCCAAATTTGAATGATGGATTAGGGTTTTATAAAAACTATGGTTTTTATCAATGAAAGTGGTGATAATTATTCTCAAACATAACTCAAAGTGATTTACAACTTCTTTGAGGTATTTTACATTAGTTTCTCACCAGTGAGAATCCTCGAGAATCTTTGGTTTTTCAAATTCATGAAAGAGAGAGAGAGAGAGAGTTGTATGAGTAAGAGAGATACTTAATTTACTAGAGTCTCATACATGAAAATGTGGGGTGATTCTCTCTTTATAGGAATTTCAACTCACAAAACACCCTTGTTCATGAAATTCCTTTTAGGTTTCGTAGTATTGGATGACTCAAGAAAGTCTACATGCATCACAATGTTCAGGGTCTGTATTATAAAACTCAAGTTATGAAACCTACCTTCCTTTTCATGGTGAATTCCATCTCATTTCATGTTGAGTTTCATTCACTTGATGTCATATTTTTCTTATAACATGTTAGATGAAAATTTTAGGTGTTTCATGAACTTGCTGAAAGTTCAGTGCACCCTATCCCTTTGATTTAATATTGAACTATGGGTTATTACCTTGTCTTGGTGGATGAATGATTCATGAATACTATAATGTGATTTTTTTCACCAATCAATGAACACCCTCAGAATTGGAGCTGATGGGGATGTGGAGGTTCAAATTCTAAGGAAGTAACTAACCACTGGATCATTTTATTATGTTTTTATGCTACCATGGTCTATGTAATGTAACTTGGTTGCATGAGTCAGATAACATTAGTGGTCCTTAACTATGAAAAGGGAAATGGGTAGTATTAAAAATCACATACATTCACACAAGATAGTATCCCTATATTTTCTTGAAACTCAAATAATTTGTGAACCACTAGAACATTCATGCATCGATGTTCATAAAACCCTTCGTAAACATGATACCAATTCCGGGAAATTTATTATGTGAGACAAAATTTGTACTTAAAAAAAAATTAAGTCTTGTGTGAATTAGGATTATATGGAATGATGAAGACATGTTTTTTTGAAATTTTCATAGGATGTGTGACCCGGCCTTTGAATACCTATGAAACACTATATAAATGTTTTAATAACTCATGGAAGATTTGTTTGGCATTGTTGGTGATGCT
This sequence comes from Viscum album, assembly GCA_963277665.1. Classification (NCBI taxonomy): domain Eukaryota; kingdom Viridiplantae; phylum Streptophyta; class Magnoliopsida; order Santalales; family Viscaceae; genus Viscum; species Viscum album. The sequence goes on along the minus strand of OY728143.1, from coordinate 929,498,223 downwards.
TCTTCCATTAAGAGGAAGTGAATTCCCTAAAACCCTACAATTTCTTAGTCTAGGACAATACTATTAGATAATAAAGAACATTTAGGCCTTTTAGTATGGGAACATAGGGAATATCTATTAAGAAACATCTTAACGCTCTATAAATTAGACCCCTTTGATGGAATCATTATGTCAGGTATATATATAAACACTCAAAGGAACTTATTTTCATGTCATAAATAATGGAATATTATACTAGTAAATTATGGTCATTGGAAGAAAATTTATGAATCAAAATATTTTAAACATCCATAATCATAGTAGATGAACTATAAATATTACCAAATAATTGATAAAAGATGAGGTTTTCCCATCACACTACTCAATCATTTTCAAGGCTTGCAAAATGTATAACCATGAAGGATGGTATGAGGATTAAGAAATATACATTGGAGGGAACTTCATAGATGAGTGTGTGTGGGTATACTAGGTACACTATACATGTTTGGAATTTAGGCTTTAGTTTCTTTATACAGGGTTGTGTGATGCAATGTGGACATTCCAATTACACATCTACCATCATTAGGATTTGATTACAGAGATGTTGATCATATGGTCACCAGAAACTGAAACCTTCCACTATCATCATGGAGATGTGGGGATATATATATGAAATATATACCAAATTGGTAAGATATATCTTATAGGATTATAATATGATGAGTTTATCCCAGTATCAAGTGCATAGAGAGATGCTGACAAGACACCAGTGGGGTTGAAAATCTAACTCGATGTGTTAATTGAGAGGATGGAATATTACAAAAAATAAATTATTATATACATTTCAAGATGTTTCTCAATTAATTTCTAAATATTAAAGAGGGTTGGATTCATAAATGAAAAAATCATTTTCCTTTTGTTCAGAAAAATAGAAGGATAGGTCCATACTTGATTATACCTAAGGAAGGAAAATAAACATAATGGGGCTAAAACATGTATGACTCTTAACCAAAAGATAGATACTTGATTTCCCTAGAAATATTCCTGAGTGGATGTTTTTTTCCTATCAGGGATGCATGTATGGGAGTATATCAAGGTACCCTTGTGATGGAACCGACCTTGGAATTCATAATCCAAGCCATCCTATGTATTCCAGTGGTACATAGGTTATATGAATTATTGGGGAATACTAGAAGAATGGAAATGAAGAAGAAAATATATATCCCATTATAGTTCTAAAATGGGTGGGTAATAGTGCACTTAATGTGGTATGAATTGAAAAATTCCATATCCCCTCTAAACATTAACATCCAAAATTATATACTCACCGTCACTAGGTTATGGCCATGGTTGATCAATTGGGGGGGGGGGTGGGGGGTAGTTCCTTCATAATAAATAGTAGTAGTTTCAAATTTTTACCATTCCATACTCTAACTAGGGAGACAACCAAAGAAATCCATGGATATGTTAAGTAGGGTATGTACTTATAGAAAATTATATGCAGTGTGTTGATTGAAAGTATTTGAGGAAGCATATTTTTTGAGTTATACAACCATGAAATATTTTACCATTAATTTGGATATATTAAATGTTTTATGTATCAGGTTTACATAGGGGTCTACTCAGATGGGGACCCTATGTTATATGCCAGCTATGGGGTATCCTAATTTGTTAAGGTTATGTAGACATGATTGTGCTAGAACCTATCATTTTCTCAATATTCAATACTAAGATTTATATAAAAAATTGTGTTTTTTTATATGTAGATGTAGTCCTGTGACAATAGGTTAGTGGAACCATTAAAGGAATCCTAGGAGTATCAAGGTAAAAGGTGGTCTGCCATCAGGGACACTCTCTAGGTAGGATGGAGGGTTTGTGATAAGGAAGCAACAAATTCTAATGGAGACTAGGACTTTCTTGATCATCATCCATGAAGGGAATTCATCTCATTTGTATCGAGTGGAATGGATATACCTCAGAAATGAACCTAGGAGCATACTTAGACATCAAGATCCCTAAAATTTAGGTCCAATGAGGTCTATGAGAAATGATTATGCTATCAGATACAAGTGGAATATGAAATAATCCACCATGAGATCTAGAATATTTTGGACCATTTGTGGCTGTCTTGAACCATAGAACAACTATTGTGGTGGATCACGATGGATTAAATTGAATTTATATAGTCCATTCTTGCTAGTCATGCTACTTGGGTTGAATACAAGGATGATTTATAGTACCTCATTGACATGGATACCTAAGAACACTTGTGCAAGAATGGAAATATGTATACTAAAAGAGTGTATTACATTCCTGGAGGGAGAGCCGATGAAGCACCATCATGATAATTGTTGACCCAAATAAATCTAATTCATGGATCATATCCATAGGATTCTGGTTATGAATACTACTTGTGGGGATAGAGTTGTTTTGTACCATAGAGAGTGGGAAATTCATGCTCGATGGTGACTTATCTATGTTACTCTTAAGTGATGTACGTATTAAGACTTTGGGATTACCTTCATAGTTAAACATGGATAATTAATAAGTTTTATTTCCCAATCTATGTAGGAACCATAAATAAGATATGAATAGACCTTTATAGGATATATGGAGGATGCCTCTATTCATGATGATGAGGGTCCCCAAGATTCTTCTTGGGAGAAATTAGTGAGGGAGGTTATGGAGAAAATAAAATATGGAACTGCTAGCTCCCCCTATCCCAAAATTTTTTATGGAGACATGCCAGGCCATTTTGGGAGTAGTTCCATCCATTAGTGTGCCATAATGTCCAGGGTGGATAGTATTTATAATCCTTATACATCCTAGTGTTATTTTTATATATATATATTTAATTTCCCTATACTTTTGAATAAATGTTAATTATTCATCCTAACATATATTTTTTTCATTTGGATAGTTCCTTTATACTCATCTTTCAAGGATCTACCATTAGATACTGGGGTTCCTGATGTCATAGGAAGGTCTTCAGTGATAGATACAACCTTTTAGATTCTAGGATTGGATATATTTACTAGGGAGGTGACCCCACATGATATGGTATATGAAGGGAAGATAGAAACTATCATCAATAGAGCCTTCAAATCAAGTAACTTTCCCCTTTTAATTTTTGTGGATTGTGTTTAACCTTACCATTGTATCCAAGAAAACTAAATCAAGATTATTTTTTATATTATACAAGGAGACATCCCATTAGAGACCAAGAAGGCCATGAATTTTTTGGGATCTTATCCCTATCCCAACTATAAAGACCTGGATTTTCCATGTATTTTTTTAATATTTGGAAATATTACGAGTCCACGAAAATTGACGACACATAATTCTGAGGCCCGGTGTGCCCAGAATGAATTTATGAACTTTTTTTAGGTACCTTAAGTAAACAAACAAGTGGTGTTTTGTAACTTTGTAACCAGTGCTCAGAATTGAAATCTGAGGACACTGATGAACTTGCAATGCCGATATTATCTTAAAGATGCCTTCACCTTGAACGTAGTAGGTCGAGGGTAGAAGTAATTGTTTTGGATTTTCGTGGGAGGGTTAAAAAAATAATTAAATATAATATTTAACTTTTATTCATTTATTTTGAAACTTACCATTTGAATTCATGGTTGTAGGGACCACCTGAACTCTTCTTTATTGGGAGGTATCTCTTGGTTATCCCCCAATTTAATGTGCAAAATTTAATTTTTTAATTAATAAACTTAATTTATTATGTTGGCTCCTCACCTTTCTTGAGGTTGGGAAAATCATTGGAAAAGGGAGATCCTTGGAGAAATATCCTCCAAATGAAGAACCTCTCCAACAAAGAACAGACCTTCGACGAGGAAGACACTCGAGCTCAGATTGGGAGTGTGTTGTAGGAACAACGGACGTCAGCTCTTCATCATACTCATATCCTTCCTTGTGTTGTATCTAATGAATAATCAAGGTAGGGGTTTGTTTAAGATTGTTCATCATTAATTTTACATTGAATATTTCTCCTTGAGTCATGTGCAACTAGATTAATGTAGAGGGTACGAGCCAAACCAACACGACCTGATTCTTCCACATCTTCAATGTTGACACATTCTTTTCTGTGAAGGAGGATGGTGACCGACGTTGGAAAGGTAAAAGTCAGTGACCGGAGCTCCAGCCAGCTGTGATAGCGACGCCAGTGCAACTGCACCACCGGAGAAGGAAGCGGCCTGTCGGCCATGGTGGGGGAGCACGGCGGCCGACACACTGGTCGACCACGTGAAGACAGGGCGGCGTGCATCCACACTGCCGGTAGAAGAAAAGGTAATGGACCGTCGGCCACGACGACACACCAAGGTGGTTGACAACCAGCCTACTGTGGGAGGAGTGGCGTGTGTCCGCACCACTAGAAGGAGATCCGGCCATTCTGGCCGATCGTGATGCACCGAGCGGGACCGCTCCGATGGGTCCTATGTGCCAGATGAATGGTCCGCTGGACTGTTCGGGAAAACTGACAGGGGGGGGGGGGGGTGCCTCCCCCCTAGGTGTCGGCTAGGGCGGACCCCGCCACAGTGGGCCACCCGTCCGCAGGTTGCACTGCAGGCCATAACCAACTAGCTAGGCTAGGCTAGCCCCTTCATAGGCCGGGACAGATCATCGCCTAGTGGGCCGGGCTCGTCGCGGCCCAGGCCAATCGGGCCGGACCCGGGCCCATCTGGACCCAGATACGACTTTGGGTCCATATCTTGAGAACCGGGAATCCGTTTGACGAACCATCTATGACACCTGAATCCTTAGATAGAGATGGTCCTTTTGGTATACTACACTTGAATTTTGAATTAAGATTGAGTATAGATGGGTTAGATCGAACCTGAATCCAACCGGGCCCTCAGAACAGAAATGATAATAACTTACAGACCGAACATACGATTGATGCGCCGTCAGTTGTGTTGGGTTCCTTTTTATGTGACAAACCTTTGGGATGATTCTTCTTGGTAATTTATTGCAGTTGGATTATCAACCGATGGCTTGAGGATCAGAACCTCCCGGAATGAAGCATGATTAGTGCGGGAACCCTGCGACTGGATGTACATAAATAATCTTCAGATCCTATGTGGGTCATCTTCAGATCTTGTGTGGGTCAGCGCTCAACAATCTTATGTAGGTCAGTACATACTGATCCTATGTGGGTTAGTGCTTATTGATCCTTTGTGGGTCAACGCATATCGATCATGTGTGGGTTATCTCCAGATCCTGTGTGGGTCAAATTCAGATCCCGTGTGGGTTATCTTCGATCCTGTATGGGTCAGCAACAGAGCTACTCGATGAAGTAAGATGATCTAGTAACACAACTAATCGTCTACACTTTCGTACTTAAGTTATACCTGATGCGAGCTAAGTCTTTACCTTCGTGGTATTCTTCTGTGTGGCGTTACCTTTTTGGTACTTACCTTCATGGTATTCTTCTCTATGGCATTACCTTTATGGTACATACCTTCATGGTATTCTTCTATGTGGATTTATCTTTGTGGTACTTACCTTCATGGTATTCTTTCCCATGTGGAATAGTCGTATTTCTGGATAAATAACTGGGCCCTGTGTTTCCTCATGAATGAGATGGGTAAACTTGATAACTTAGGTATATGTATAGGCATATACCTAAGTAGGCCTGGCTATTGTTTTCTTGCCTTTTAGTTTATCCTTCATGGATTCTGAGAGAACTTAGGGGGTCTTGGGGTCCCTACTGAGTATCTTTATACTCACCCCAGCATGGGCTATGCCCGCACCTTGTTGTGTTTTGTGAAGAGGACGAACAACGCTGATTGAGGCCGAGGGTATTAGACGAGAGGCTACTCATAGGTGGAAAATAGACGAGATGATCTACAGGGATAACCATTTGAGAGTTATACCTATCCTTCTGGTAGGGTCCTTGGTGGGTGTTCACATGAGCTATTCTTTTTTAGTCTTACTTGTACTTTCCAGTTGGGCTTGTATTATGGCCCCTTTACTTACTGTACACTCATTTTACTATATAGTTTACTTTGTGCTTGTATCTTGCTATGAGATTGGTTGTCTGAGTTTATAGGTTATATAGTATCTGCCTTCCTGGTTTTAGGGATATGCCTTTTGGTGCTAGTCGCCAGCCCCTGGCCTATGGAAGGCGGGCTTGGGGTAGTCACGACACGGGCCCCGGGAGACGGATCGTGACACCAACAATCAAAGTAGTTAAGTCAACAACTGAAAAATTTATTTTAGGTGATGGTGAATATGCTTATTCCATGGTTCCATGGTCAAGTTCATAGGCCCTAGATATTCAAGAGAAGTCAACTGAGGTGATGATGAAATACCTACACATGGATGGGACAACAAATAAGGAACTAACATCCATTAATGTATTTTTATTAGTCTATTTATCCTCTCAACATGGATCCAAAACCCTCAATGTGAATGACAATAGAATAACTTGTCATCAAGGTTCCCTCTACCTTATTTGAGTACCAGCCTACTCCATCCATAGAATATGAATATTTTGGGTCAGAAATTACCATGTAGAATATTGTAGTCCAATATAGAGCATGGAGGAGTTTCTGTAACATTATTAATAATAAAACATCAAATTATTTAGTAGGATAGATAATATCTATTAAACATTGGTATGTGAATCTTTGTACTAATAAATTAGACTATCATTCCCTCTATGTGTTGTCCTGAGACATATTAGTCAATCAAGAGAACACAAAATGAAAAGATTTTGACTCCATCCATGATATGTACACTACTAAAGGATTCAAGGAACTTTGTATAGTGATATAGGGAATTTCTCAATAGGAAGGGAAAGCAGACCAGTATGAGGCCATCATTACTGTTTGTAATGAAATTTTCGGACAACTGTAAGTTCATTTTGTGTCTGGAAAGGGTTAAAAACTTAAGACAAAATCTCTTCTAAACGAATAAAATGTTTTATAGGGAAGTGTACACATTTGGGTGGATAAAATTCTCTCTCAAGTAGAGGAAGATATTATAGGACTAACCAGATAGTAGTAAGATCTTGAGACACCAAGATAAAGTCCAACTGAGATTGAGTAGACAATTTATTGGTCTAAGCTATAGGACACCCTCATTTTGGGTAATAATGGATATGATTTAATGTATGTATAACCCAATTATTTCTAAATAAATAAAAGACATTTCTTGTTCTAAATCCTTGTGTTTGATTCTTAAAATACCCTCATATTAATAAGACAACCAACTATAAATCTATATTCTAAATTCGTCCATGTTCAGTGTGTCAATAAGAGATTAATAGAAGACCACTTAATCATTTGTAAGTGATTTACCTGGTATATGTATTCGGATTATAATATTTCATCGATTACTAATGGTTATCTATAAATATAATTAAACCATTTTGGTGTTGTTTTAGGAGTTTGGTTACACTAACAACGTTTGAGGTGAAAAAGGGTGTAACCCCAATGGTGTTATAACTCCAATCAATAAAAGGGAATGAGAATATGAGAAAATTTTGACCTCATGATTATATATCAATAGATGGAGATAGTAAATGGGTTTAGGATAACCATTGACCATTTTCAACTCACATGTTCCATTATTATATTACTTGAAATGTTCCCTCGATGATGTGTGCCTTGGATAGTTGGTGAGGCTATTTTAGTTGTGTACCATCACTGTGGGAGATTTTGTTCATAGGTGAGGATGATTCTTTTAGTTTACGTTCTCGGTATGGTATGCGAGCCTATTTTTTCCATGCATTATCAGAGCATGGGTGCCACTTTAGAAGAAAAAGGGGGATGTTGATCCAAATAAATGGGACATAAAGTGTGTTATTTAAGAAGTAAGATGCTCAAGAAGAGTTAAATCACTTTTATAGTCACACATTGAAGAATAAAATGTGTAACACCCAAATATTTCAATATGTATTCCCCATTTAAATAAAAATTATGTTCCAAATATTTTGACACAAACAACATCAAACTAAATCAAATAGTAATTCTTTTATTGAGGTAGAATATTAAAATTATAAATAATCATTACTAAATTATGATATTAATATAATAATAAAAAGTAATGAAAATAAAATTGGAATAAATGAAAAATCTATAAAAATACCAGGATCATATAATCATTATCCTCATATCTCATCATAAATATCATAACCCAGATAAAAAATATAGATAAAAGGCTAAGAAGTAAAACTATTATCTGAATGATGAGAGAGATACAAAGATTTAATAGATTTATTTTTGATTATATAGTAAAGTAATATAGATTTTTTACCCATATAAATTATGGGAAACTATTTTTAGTGGTTATAATACTAGAAAAACTTTTATAAAATGAAATGATTTTATATGATTAAAATAATATTTTTTCAAATAATTTTTAAGGTGTTGTGTATTTTATCATAATAAATTAATAAAATTAAAATAAATATTTTAAAAATATGTTATTTTTACACATAGTAACTAACATATTAACATTAATATAATTGTGGTTACTAGATAAGAATGAGTATTAATTCATTTTATACTTCAAAAATAAATTTTATTCGAAAATGAATTTTCTTGTATTTTTTGTGTTGATAGTATGATAAATTTATAACAAATTTAGAAATTAAATTTTATAAAATATACCAAATTTTGTTAATTTTAAATTAAATATAATATTTCGATATGTTTTTGGGATTTTTTCTTGAATGATTGATTTTTGAATGAATAGAGAAAAATACTGATTTTAAAAAAACTATATATTTTTATTTTAATCAATGTAATTTCAATACCCCATTTGGTTTTATATTTATTTTAAGTCACATGAGTTTAATTTTATTAAATTTAATCTAATTAATTATATGATAATCAATATTATATTCAATTTTTATATAGGTTCATTTTTATTCCTAAGAGCACATTTTTCAACAAACTCTTCTTTATTTCATCTTTCACATTTATATTAAATTTAGTTTACATAAATTATACAATTATAATCATGAGAAATTGATATAATATTTGTAATAATTAGTTTCAAATTTAGTAATGAGGTGAATTTAATTTTTGGTCATTATGAATATAAACCATTATAAACATTTATCACTATTGTAAAAAAGATAAAATGAGCTAAAAAAATTAAAAACTAGGGGATACGGTATCAAAATCAATTAAAAAATTTCATTTTTTTTCACTGGATGAGTGTATTGTGATTGGAAACATCTAAAATTCTAAATTATGAAAACTTGGTATCATTTTTCTTTGATAATGACCTTTTTATTAATTTAAGCAAACGATAATTAAAAAATGTTAGTCTATTTCTTTTAATAGCTATAATATGTTTTGATGAGGATAAAAACAAGTTATGAATGGTATTAAAATTATATTTTTAATATGAATACATTATTTTTATTATAAAAATTTATTTTTAAATTTAAATGATTTTATAATTACCTTTAACACTTACATAACACTGACATAACACTTGTGCAAGCAGTTGAAAAAAAGGTAAATTTATTTCAGAAATATTAAATTTAGTATGTTTTGTAAGATTTTTTTGTTACATGAGTGTATTTTATAAATTTATTGTTATATTTGATATTAATTTTTTTACATTTTAATTATATTGTTTTCTTGATGTATTTAAAGTCAATTTTTTTGAATAGTTCTAGAAATGACTATGAATGATATTTAAAGTTTTAAAATTATTTTAAATGATTTAAGCATCATAAAAATCCTAAATTACCTCAAATTTATTGATAATTATTGATCATATAATTAATCAATCTTATATGTTCCCCTTTTCATTTTTAAATTTACTTTCATGGCCCATAAATATTGAAAAATGCATTACAACGATCAAGGTTAAACATAGGTGACAAGGGGGTTAAACCAAAATATATCGTTTAAAATAAAATCTAAACATATCAGATTTTTTTAAAAATTTATTTTGAGATTTTTGTTCTTATATTCGAATACATGGCACTTTGGAGCCATTTTACTAGAGATAGAAACATATTATATATTAATATTTCATGTATTTACAAAATTGCCACCCATTTCACTAATAAAAGAAAACCTCCCCATTTCTATTCATTACAACTCATGATCCATTTAGGTATAAAAACTATACTCAAATCAATTTTGAACCTTAATCCCCTAGTTATATTGGTTCTGTCCTCACCATAATACCAACCTAGAAATTCTTATGGTCTAAGCCAAGGGAGGTTTTCCAAATAATAGGTTGGACTATTAGTTGAGTGTTTCATGATTATTTCTCCTTATTAATTATTAATATATTTCATAAAAATGATTAAATAATAATATTAGTATCCTCCATACACTAAAATATTTTTATTATTATCATAAAACCTATTTTCATCTTATTTTTTCTTCTGATGGGAAATGAAAACATAGCTCACGTGGAAGTATAGATTACCACCACATGAATCGATGTGTTTATTTTTTCTTTAATGCTTCACATGGATTGTTATTATGATAGATTTAATTAGTATATATATATATATGATATTTATAAAATAATTATTATTATATGGTTATATGATAATATTTACCCTCATACCCTATAATATGTTGGAAAACGACAATGTCTCTCGTGGGTACCTGTGGACCACCACCTCCACACATCGATATGATTCGTTTTTCATTTAAAAATTACATGGATGATCATAAGTATAGAAGTAATTAATAAATATGAAATTTATAACATATATATTATAATTGAAAAAAATATTATTTATGTTATTTTATTTCTAGCTAGTAGTCAAAGGAAAATGTCGTTCATGCGTACATACATACTATCATCTCAATGAAATGATGTTATTAGTTTTTCATGAACACTTTAAATAGTTGGTATTAAAAGTGTATTTAATTTATAAATATTATAATTATAACATGAATTATATTATTAATTAAATGTAACCATAAACCCTTTGACCATGGTCAACACACTGATGTTGTTTCGAGGTTATAAATCAAATAACCCAAAAATGTCCAATGTGAACTTAACCATTTTAGTAACTAAATAAATCCTGGTAATAAGTAAAATAAATGGAATAATTAAAATGGAATAAACATTAAAAGGGTATTTAGTTGATTAAATAACTCATATAAGATTATTATTTAAGAGTTAGATAATGTATCAAGCTAGAGAGGACTTAAGATAAGGTTTTATTATACAATCTCATTTTTATTTAGGGTTGTTTATGTTTAAACTTCCCTTCAATATAATTATAAGTTATTAATTTTTTAAAATTCCATATATTTTATTATCCTATAGTTATCTATCTAGATTAAATTTTCCCTTTCATTTTCTACTCTTTGGTACTTAAAATTAATGATATTTTTTAGGGAAAATCGACCATATTTCCCCTTTTAGAAAGGAATCTTTCTCCTTTATACCCATTTTATCTAATTTTTTTGGAATAATTATTTCTATAATATAATGATTTTATAAAGTCTTTTTACACTATATTATACTTTATTTATGATGTTTTAAATGGAACATTCTTTTGTTTTTTCGAATGATGTACTTTTGAATTTTTAGCAAATGTGTGAAAGGAATTTTTTTAACATTTTTTTGGATGAATTAATTTTCCTACTGTCATAACCATTAATTTATTTAAATAATAAATTATATGTTTTCATGGTTATTTTAAAATAAAACATTTTTCTTAATATTTTATTTTTTAAAATTATTATCAATTTAAAATGATATTTTTATCATGTTTTCAAAGAAAGGCTTGAATATAATTTTGATGATATTTTCATCTATGTAAACATCTTTTTATGATTATTATGTTTTATTAGGGATATAATATAATGATACCATCCAAATTATTTCTATGTGTGGATCATTTTCATATTTTTATCTTCATTATTGGGGAAAATAATAACCTTTAATATGCTATTTTTTCAATAAAAAAGTTTGTAATTATTTTGTATTGAAGTTTTACTCATTTATTTCATATATTAATTAATTAGACTTAGGAGGAGAAGTGTGGGGCCCATTATACCCCCTTGATGAAGTTGTATGCCTCATGAGACAAACTATCATAGGTATTTGATGTATGTATTACAAATTATTTATGAATTATTAGCATAATAAATTTAATATATGTTTATAATGGATTGGAATAATGAATTTATAGTATAATTATAAATTCCATCATTACGCATTCCATGATTATGAAATGAGTTATTTTTTTCCATGTTATTATTTATATTTTCATAATTGGATATATTTCATGTTCTCATTGTTGATGGATGTTATGGAAATATTTTGATTTTATAATATCGAAAATGATATTTGATTCTAAAGAATGTTTATGATCTCATATGGTTAAAATATTTTCTTTCAAAAGAAATATGTCCTATTTTTCAAGAAATTATCCTGATTTATGATTTTTTATTTTTTATTTTTTATGAAATATTTATGAAAATATTTTTCAAAAAGTTGATTCTAATACAGATTGAATATTTTAAACATAGAGTTTATTACAAGAAAAGAAAACATATTTATGGTTTTTCATGAATTTCAAATGGATTAACGGGTTTCCTTACTTTTTTATATCTCTTAATAATATTTTTTATCATCTGAAATTATAAAATATTTTCCCTAGTCCTAGAGATGTGTAATAATTATAGAAATGTTAATGGTGACACATAATGAATGAAGAAAAACTATTAGGAATGAAAACAATAGGGTAATTATAAGAACCTTTTTGTGGGAAATGTAGAAGACTTAATATGGAATAATAAAATCTAGGTATAATTGAAACAATTCCCATTTTATGATAAATAAATGTGTTTTAATAAGTATTAATTGTCCTAATTATATAAAGATATATAACTAAAATGATTCTTCAAGATGCAAGTGACTCAATATTTTCTTCTAAAATTGCAATTATAAAAGTTAAAATTTGGGTCACTTTTGCTGGTGTCAAATCTAACATGTTAAGATTAATAATTTAGTACTGGATCTGGGTGTAAAGGTATAGGGTGACACAAAAGGTATCAACTAGGTGTACCAAATAGTAAAAAAGCTCATGAGATAATGGGAAAAATACACATGACAACCATATAAGAAACACATGAATAAAATCTGTCCATGCCATAGGGGGAGATTAATTATCTCCAAAACTTATTAGTTTAATTTCTTATTTATTTGAATAAAATGGTTATAATTTATTAAGGTCTCATAGCATGGACTATGGTTTTTTTTCCTTTTACGGACATTCACTCATGATGATTGGATTATTACTTTTTATGTAGTGTAGACATGGCTAGTGGGGGCCCTATTGTTTTAAGGTCATGCATCTAGAACCATAGGGTGATGGATATTAAGGAAAAATAACATGGACCATGGAGTGTAACTTTTTAATTATTATATCTAAGACCGTGACTCCTATTTTAATGTTCTTGGATTGAGACTTTGGGGATCTTGTGTTTAAGGTCTTACAACTTGGATAGTGAGATGTTCCTTTTAAGGTAATGTATCCAAGACTGTGGTTCCCAGTTTAAGGTCAGATGATTAGGAATATTGGGTGATGTAGTTTAAGATCTTATATATTAGACCATGAGGAGGTGTGAATTTGTTTTTGATTGAGGCAAAACAATCACTACATGAATGGAAGGACCCATAAGGGTCCTATGCTGCAATCATCATCTCACAAATATAAGAGAATAATGTTCATGGTCTTGATGATTTGAACATGGACTCCAATATATATGTAAATATCATGAGTGGTAGAAAGGTTATTGTTCTAGTGGAATAGGGTACCCAAAAATAATTGGGCCGTAGAAAACCCACTAGATCATAATTATGAATTTATCTTATATGGATCTGGTTCATTTAAGGAGAATGACAAATCGTCTTGGAGCTAAGTAAGTAAAGAGATCAACATGGGTTTTCCAAGGTTCCTTAAATTTAAACATGATTTGAAATTGAATATTTTTCGGCTTGGTCCTGAAGAAGGTGTCTAGATGGAACTTCATGTCTCATAAAGTAGGAATCAAGACACACATAGTTTTAGTATGTGTTGTGATAAGAGATAAGTTCAATATAGTGGTATTACTCTCACGTGAGGACTGAAGTATCATGTTGTTTTAAGTTATGTGATTTGGATGAAACCATTTAGTATAAAATAATATAGAAAAAATATTTAACACACAGTTATATCCTATGGTAAAGAAAAAAAGAGGGCTTTACAATCATGTTGGTGAGAGAGTAGATCCAAAATACCTAGGCCCACATGATCCATGATCTATGTGAGAAAAGAGTTGCATCATAAGGCTACTAACATTACTTGAGAGTGTATAGGATGAACTATACATGTTTGGAATGATACATCAAACACTAAGATGACCCGTGGAGTTGAGAAAACTAGTTAAAAAACCATATAACCAATTCAATCTAAAATTTTACTAAAAGGTAAGAAAAGGTAACTCTAAGGGGGTTTAGATTCCTTCTTTAAAAAAATGGGAGAGAGAGAAGGTATATCATGACTCGATGAATAATAATTTTAAAGGGGGTATCAATATGATAATGAATACCATGACCATTTTTAGTACATATAATTCACTAAAAGATCATGTAGAGTGGAGGAAAAAATTTGGATTAACCATTAAAAATTTATAACATATTGGAATTGTTTTTGTTTCACTAGAATCCCTCTATGGTGTGTGCCTTGGATGAGAGGTATGACTATTTCTTCTATGTTTTATAACTATATGGGATCCATTTTTTATATGAATATATTGGTAGTAAGTTATATCTCTAGATATATAAATTATAGACATGAAAAAGAAGGTTAAAGAGATATCTGAGAACTATTTTGTTAGAGTGTCATTCATTAATCATAGAGATGGGGTGCACCAGAATAATGTGGAGATAAGGTGAGAAGTGACATAAGAAAGTATTGACTATTCACTAATTAAAACAAATAGGTTTTCAATTTTTCAAAGTTTAATGTTTAAAATCTTGTACCATTAGGGTGGGAGTTCCATATGAGACTAAGAAAGGACAAGACATAATGTGGATTAGGGAACTCAATGCTAACACAAATGATAATGGAGGGGGGTGTATTTTAGTTTAAGGTTATATTACAATGAACATAGTGGAGTTAGAGTTTAAGGTCATATTACTGGGACCACTGCCATCCTATTCCCACACCACATTAATACAAAAGAAGGCAATATAAATCCATCAAAGGATAGTGAGGTGCCAAAATAGGGAAGAGGAAATCAGAAACATGTGGTTGGCCATGATATAGGGAATATAGGAATCACTAAATATCATATGAAGTGGGAATCAGGCTAAAAAAATTTATAGAAGGGGAGATATAGTTAGAGACTAACCACCATAATGTGGGGTAAAATCAACCATTGTGAGGATTATTAACTAGTTCTATATATTATGAAGTTGTATAGAAAGGACTTAGATATTTAGTTTTGAGTCACATAGCTAGGAATGATTCTGTATAGTTTAAATTCATTTAAATAGGGAATTGAAGATATATTTTTATGTCATACAATGTGGAAAATAGGTGAGATTTTCTATATTTTAAGGTCTTATGGAATAAAATAAGAGGAGGGTTGAGATGGTCTATATATATGGAAATGAAAGGATGACCCAATGTGAATTTAATGATAAGGGACTCAAATCCATATATACATCCTCAAAAGTGTTGTTAATAGAGTTTAAGATCATAAAAATTAGACCATAGGGTTTTTTAATTATTTAAGGTCAGTTATCATGGACCATAAGTATTGGGAGTTCTAGCTAGTAGGAGTAGAAAAAACACAAAATGAATAGAGGGACAAGGACCCAACATGCTTGTAGATAGCATGGGGAATCCCATGAAAGAGGAGGTTCAAAGAGAAGAGGTTCATAGAGAGGAGGTTCAAAGAGAAGAGGTTCATAGAGAGGAGGTTCACACAGTTTATGGTCTTGATGCATCTACCATGAATATATAGTTTAAGTTATATTTAAAGGATGTGAGGGAGGTTTTACATAGTTTAAGGCCATATAAATCTGACTATGTCCTAATGTATCTCTTACATTATAGAGGGTAAGATGAAACCTGAAAAGAATTTAGAATTATAATTCCAAATAGAGGATATTGAAATGGGGAAAAGAGGTGAAAAATCCACTCTAATATTCTTCTAAATCAGAGGTTTTGGTGAGTAAATTCAATATTTTTCTCTTTATTAACAATGAACACTACTAAATTTGTGTTTTTTTATATTTTCACTCAAACATTTTCTTATGTAACCAGGGGGTGGGGGGAAAACTTGGATAGTAATGTCCTTACTTCTTCGTAGGTGGCCCTAGATAGATTTTAGAATGGTGAGCCTTTTTATATTTTTCCTAAGGATGTTCAGGGTTATTCCAGTCATACCATTGGGGATACAGTTTATGCTCACTATAGTGACCAATTGATCATGTCTTTAGACTAAGGGGGGGGGGGGATGTGGGGGGTTAATCAGGTGTGACTTGTTTTACTGAATTCTTATCCATTTATTTTATCCCCATTTAGTTCAAACCCGTGTCACATGTTAGGATTAGTGGATCATGTATAAAATATTGAAAGTAAATTAAACACAATAGAGAATATTTTTATAAGGTTTGGTAATAAGACCTACTTCTTTCCATATTTGTTAGTGATCTAAAATGGATTCATCACTGTATCCACAAGTGATACAACTAGTTAAAATCCTAGTTATAATCTCTAAGTAGATTGTTAGACACCCTGATTTATCTTTTTCTATGATTGGTTTGACACCCCAATTATGCACCTCTAATAGTTGGTTGAACACCCCAAATATAATATTCTTCTTCAATGATGATCTAGAGGTATAAATTAATTCTTCTTTGGATAGTCTTACTCCAAACGAAATGTAGATCCCCTTTATTTGTGTATGTATTCAAGATATTTATAAGAAACCAATTAAATATTAGCACAAATGGTATAAAAACTAACCATTATGTTATTCAAATACTAAATTAGAGCCGATCTCATTCTTATAGTATTGATCAGGTTTGAATCCTTATCTCTTTGATACAAAGTTATACCAGTATTCTCAAACTCTATCACTATATTTTTCATTGTATAACAGAATGGACTAGATTTACTTTTGTTTCTTTGACTCATTAGAATGTATCTAATTATTTAGACTAGATATCTCCCTATTATTCTTTAATACTATAAAATGTTTCCATTAGATTCTGTATTGTAATAATAATATAATCTGTCATAAAACTCCTGGTTGATGGATTCAAGGTCTTATAATACTCAAACATAATTTATTTGATACCATGATTGATATTTATATTCAAAAAATTATCATTAATAATATCCTCAGAAAAATAGTAATCAATATATCCATTTAAATCTCATGAAACTCAAGCTTAATTCCTTTATTATAATTCTTAGGCATCATTTTTTTTAAAAAGTAATTTCATATCTTACCCATACTATTTTCTCTCACTTCTGTGTTAATTTTACCACCCAAAACCTCTCTCTTTTATATTACAACAAAAAAGTCATGAATTAGTATGAAACCACGATCTCCGCTCACTCTCTATTATGTTACTTCACAATGAACACGCCCCATAATCTACAATTTTTCTTTTCTATTACACCACATTGAAAAAATATACAAAACAATCCATGATCTATATATTATTATTTCTCAATAATCTCCATAATAGTTATTATAATCCATAACCAAATCAAGGTCTAAAATCATTTTAAAGCATAATAAAATTGCTATTTAAATATCCTTAAGAACAACTACATACTCCTTCAAAACGTATAAGAATCATGAAATAAAAATCAAATCCAATGATTATAGAATAAATAACAATGATTCAATAATTTTAATAATTAATTCTCTTCTGAATGTTCAAATTCTAAAAACTTTCTGAAAATTCAATCCATATGTAGTGAAAATTATGAATTGTTATGTCAAAAAATAGCAACATGAATCTCTATTCAACAAAATCCTTGATCATATACATTTATATCCTTAGAATTAATCTACATGATTCATTTGGTTATGTAGAATCTAAAAAATTGGCTATGTGATTTTCCTATATAGAAAAAACGACTATGTGAATTTACTATATAGAAAAAATGACTTTAGGAAATTTCTCTTAAAAACAACTACTACATGAAACTGATTTTCAGTAAGACATAAACCAAAATACTTTTGACGATATTTATAAATTCCCAAGAATACTTGATAACATCATGAAAATTTCACCCATGATATATAAATCCATAAAAACTAGATCAAGCATCATCAAACCTAGTAAACCAATCTTAGAAAAAACATGTATTGTAAAAATCAAGTATCCCATAATGTAAAATAATACTTAGAATCATATTATACTTTAAAACTTATTCATCATATATGTATATGTTTATATCTCCTAAATAGATATGGGTGAACACCTTCAAGCATAATATTCCAAGAATAGTTGATAGGCATGAAAAAACATCCTAGGTTTGTGTTTTTAAACAAGATTATTCTTCACATCATATTGAAATTCCTTGAAATTTAATATTTTTTGAACAAAAAATAAAACTCACACATAGTGTAATCATCAATTTCCCCCTTTTCATTTGTTGGTCAATACCCATCTAGGAATGACATGTCAATATGATTCATATTCTTCCCCATTATTATGAAACATTCATTTTACTTTCTCACCCCTTATCAATAAGAAATAAAATGTTCATGAAAAAAGTGGTATTAATTAATACATAGTAATTTTCCATTAACCATCCCACTCTAAGTCTATATGAGTCATGATATGTGTAAGAAACAATGGGGTTTGATCTAGACAAGAAACCTTCCCCTTATAAATTTAAATGATACAAAATAAAATGAGAACTGACAATCTTGTATTCAAGTGTGACCAAAAATATTATATGATGTAAAAAATGATAGATACCAATTAAAATACAAATAATATCAACCTAAAACTCATGAAATAACTTCAACACATAGATTAAAAACATTTAAGTACAAACTACATGATTTCAATACAAACTTAACACTTTTTCATCCTTCCATTTCTCATGCCATTGATAGAAATAATTTTATCCCCTAATATTTTTGGAATATGATTTTTTTATCAATGAAGAGAGAGTTAATAAAACATAAATTATCATTGAAATACTATTTAATCACTTTATCGACTGATTATATTTTAATGAGGTAGTATTTTTTTCAGTTTCTTTATCTTTATTCATTTGTCACCCCCTCAAGGGAAACAATCATCAACACATAAATCATAAAATCATAAAAAATATCAAATAGATGGGTCCTTAAACCACACTATAGGATAATATAGTGTTTTTAGAGATTTACATCCCTTGGTGACACACATTTTTAGTCCGAATGATTCAACATGATCTTCTTATCAAAATCATACTCTCCCTTTATCACATACTTCTCTTCATCTTCATAATGGAAAATCTCTTCATGAATGGATTTAACGACATTCATATATGGGTAATAAATCAATATGAATCTTAAATTTGTTCCTATCCAGATTTGAAAACATCTAAAACTTCACTAAGGATGAAATTCATCAATACTAGTTCTTCATGATATAAAATATAATATCAAACTAAGATGGTATATTCTTTATCCTTTATCTCCAAGATACAATAACACACTCTTCATATTCATGATATATGATCCTATATAATATTTTTATTTGAATACTAATTGAGAAATAAATCGAAGATAATGAATTATTCATCATTTCTATCAAGAATTTTACAAAATAACTATTTCTCAAGTTCTCACCCATGATTCCATGATTCATATTCCATTCCATGCATTGTAGGTGAAAATAATATTAAGGGAATAAGGTTTTTGTTTTTGTTTCCCAATGTGAAAAACAAGTTTGAGATGGTTTTCTCAAACATTTTTCTCCACTTTATATATTTTTCATTCTTGAAAATATGATATTTAGTTCAGATTTATCAATAGGTAGTATATATCTTACCACACAAACCATTTATTTTTGTAAGGTAATTTTTATCTCATTATCTGTAAAATCATATGCCTCACCTTATGCAATATCTATTATATTTAGGGATTCCTATTATACTAGAAATGTTATGAAAAATTCTTCAGTAGTGTGTCCAATACTATTACACCTATTATATAGAACATATCGATAATAATAGTTTTCATTTGTTGAGAACCAATCATGAACTTTTTCTATTTTAAGTGGGATTTTCCTTTTTACCTTTAACACTATACTTTTATTATTCATCTTTCAATTTTCATGAACTCCCAAAATACTCTTGATAAATGACTCAGATATCATTAGAATCATTAATATACTTCTTGGAGTCACCAAATGACACCTTCTAAATCACATCTGAAATTTTATATGTGACCCTTATCTTAGTATTGTTGGACTTGTTTTTAATCTGATTTGCATTAAACCCTTTGTCCATGGATCTTCCACCTATATTTTTAGACCTTTAAGAGAATTATATTTTTTATTCAAAATTTTGTACCAAAGATGAATCCTATTTCATCAAAAATATGTGTTGTATTTTGTTCATATTAAAGTTTAATACATGCTGAGAAAAACATGCACAAATTTTGTGACACCACTTCTGCTAGCATCATAGATATCTTTGAATGAATAAAATCTATTATATATATATAGAATCTTGTTGATATGTGAATTTTTATTCTTTAACATATTTATCCCCTTAGAATAAGATTACTTTGTGATTTAGAATTCATAATATTATACCAAAAATATAATTCAAAAATCTTGTATTTATTGTAGCGCCAATATTGAACCACACAACTTTATCTTCATTTAATTTTTTCACATTGCAAAAAATTTCTATAATAATAAGCACAATATTTTTGGGTCTTCATCACAACCTACAAGGATATTTTTGAGTAACCATATTCCACACTTCTTCTTATATTCACCATAGACATTCTTGTAGGTTTCTCACCATTTCTCATCATCCATACATGTGTAGATTGTTTATTTAAACATGAATTTTTTATAGAAAAAGAGTTAGTAAACTTGTTACATTGAGATATGGATGGTACCTATTTAAATGAGAATGAAGTTGATTTATACTTATATAATCACAAGTATTTATTTCCACTAGGTTTATTATTTTTAGAAACAATAATCTTATCATATACATTTTTGGAAAAATTTATTTTCCCTGTAGCTTGTGAATTCTGAGCTTGTTTCTCTTCCATTTTTCCTAGTTTCACTTATAATTAAAGAAATTTTAAGTTGAATATAATTTTATTATCATCAATTGATTTTAGGATTCTATCCTAATAAATCTTTGGATTTGGAATCTTATCTATATGCACCTGGTTAGCCTTCAATAAAAAAATTTCAATATCCTTAATTATTTTTTATTTAACCTCCTATTTAGAATATTTTACATTTATAGATATATTATGTATCTTTTATAGTGTATATAAAACTAAAATAAAATCCATTTATATCAAATAATTCTCACAAATACTCCTTTTTAATTCTCATTCAATCCAAGAATTCTTTCTGTTTCATATTATCACTGATTTTGGTTTTGTTACTTCAAACTTAGAGACTCTTTCTTTATGAATCATCAAATTCCATAAAATGACTTTATCATGTTTTAAGAGAGTGTTATAGTTATATCCTTATTCACCAATGAATCTTCCATTTCATTAATAACCTCTTCTATTTGTGATTTTTCATTAATAAATTCCTTAAAAACTCTTACCGTAAAAGTAACACTTATTTGGGAACTTTCTTTAAATGCTCTATGATTTTATAATTTAACATATATTAATAAAAAATAAAACAAGATTAATAAGAATCATAAAAAAATGAATTCACTAAAAAATTTCCACTCTGAGTTCATTCAGCTAGTGGTTAATCTTATATCTTCTTTAAGTTCTTCTTCATCTTCTTTGAAACTCTTTTCTTTATATTTATTTTAGTTTTTACTGAAACTTACACATTTATAAAATAAAGAGTAGAGTTATAATTTTCCATATCGAGCTATTTTGAATATTATTAAAACTAAAATATATAAATAATATAATTATAACATAAATAATTGTGAATTTAATGTAGACATAACCAGATGTGTAAGTCATCTCTCTAATACCAATCATAGCTCCCAATAGATCATGTAGTCACATTGAGAGGGGAATGGGGGTGAATTAGGTGTGTCTTATTTTTATTGAATTATTATATTTTTATTTTCACACATTTAATTCAAACCACTATCACCTATTATGATGATTAGATCATATATTTAATAAAGAGAGTGAATAAATCACAAAAAACAATATTTTTACTAGGTTCAGTACTAAGACCTAAAACTTACCCAAAATGGTTTCATCACTATATCCATAAGTGAATAAATCTAATTAAAAACTATAGTTAAAATCTATCACCAGTTGGTTATAAATCCCAACTACTATTTTTCTATGATTAGTTAGACACCCTGATCCTAATCCTCTAGTAGCTGGTTGGATTCTCCAAATCCAATATTCTACTTCAATGATAATCTAGAGATTTAAATAACTTCTTCATGAGATAGTATTAATCCAAAAGAAACATGTATAATATTTAATTATGTATTCATTCATTATATTTAGAAGAAGAAAATAAATATTAGTACCACTAGACTTAAAAATCACATTCAAGTTCTTAAAATACTCAAGTAGATGTGTTATTCTTTTTACAGTATTTCTTGATTTTGACTTCTTCTATATTCGATAAAAAGCTATATTGGTATTATAAAATCTCCTCAGTATCTTCTTAAATTAATAACAGTGTGAACCATATGAATTTTTATTTATTTCACACTTTATAATGTATTTAAATAATCAGTATCAATATTTCTACATTATTCTTCGATATCAGTAGATGTTTCCTTTGGATTCTGTATCAGAACAACAAAAAAAAAACTCTTAGAAAACTTTTGGTCAATGAATGAAAGGTGGATCATTAATCAAAATTAATTTATTTAATACCTTTATTGATATTTATATTCATAAAATTATCACCAATAATATTAATAAAAAAGTCACATTCAACATATCCATTTAAATATTCTTACCCTTATTATTTTTTTCTCAAACAACAATAAAAACTTTAAAAACATTATATCCCATATTCCCCAAAAAAATTTCTCTCAATTACATGATATATTATATTTTCCACACCCTATATCTTTTCTATTATTAAAAATTAACACATATCGACATGACATCATGATCTATGCTCTTTTCTTACTATATAAAGAAAATTCCCTATGAGTGAAAATTTTTATTTTCTGCTACAGCGTGGTGGACACATAGATGAAATTCATCCAAATTTCCATATTCTATTAACCCATTGATATCAAAAACATATTTAAGAAGTAGTAACTTAATCATGTCCGAAAATCATTTTACAACGTAATAAAATATCTATTTAAATATTCTTAAGAACACTAAAAAAACCTTAAACAAATCCTATAATGGAATATTAAAAATTGAATCCCATTATTATAGAAGAATTAAATATAATTCAAGAATAATATTAATTAATTATCGTTGGAATATTGAATTATAGGAACTTAGGGAAATTCAATCCATACATAGAAATTTTTTTAAATTGGTTATGTTGAAAACAAATGATTACATATCAATTGACTATGTGGCTCTTAATCAACTATACATCATATTTTCCCACATGAGTCTGATATGAAAATATAAATATGTGTATGAATATGATTGGATATGTAAATATCATTATAATTTGGCTTTGTGATTAATTCAGTTAGGTGGATTCCCAAACCAGCTATATGATTTGGCTTTGTAGAAGAAACGACTACTTGAATTGCCTCCTGGAAAAATGGATATGTGAATTTTTATTTCAAAAATTCGGCTATGTAGAAATAATTATCACTTAACCTAAAATAAAAAAACTTTATACAAACTTTATACCTTCTAAAAAAACAATTTCTATCATCATAAAACTTTCTTCCAGGATATATAATGATAGAAAAACTAGATCAAGCATCATCAGATCAAGTAAACCAATATTGTAAGACATATTTCAAATAAAAATTAGACATCCAATAAGGTGACACGCTACTTAGTATCATATTAAATATTAAAACTCTATCATTATCCATGTATATGTTTAAGCCTCCTAAAAAACATGGATGAACTCCTTCAAAAATAATCTTATAAGAATAGTTAATAAAAATGAAACAAATTCTTTGGTTTCCTTTTTGAACAAGTTTCTTTTTTCACATATTATTGACATTCCTTGAAAATAAATATTTTCCAAAAGGAAAATTGAACTTCGAAAAAGTGTATTAAATAGTCACATAACATTAACCAAAGTGGGTACTACTAGATTTATTTAATAGAGATGGAACTAATAGGTTGTACCATTATAAATACATGGATATTGGACTATTGCATAAAGTTTACGGTCATGCTATATGGCCAAAATAGGAAATAAATTTTAAGATCATACAACCTAGTACAAAACTGTATTGATGAAATTTACGTATCATGAATAGTAACATGAACTTGATGTTAATAGAGGTAAAATTAATCCCAATACCCCAAAAACATTCCCATGGATGGGATATACAAAGATTGAAGTTGTGATTGTTAGAATATGGGTTTACATCAGTTGAAGGTCATGATATGTGGATGATGGTGTGTTAGGAGAGTAATTGTGGCATTGAAAATAGTAAAAAAATATGTGAATGGGGTAAAAATATTCCTTATACTAAAAAAATATTCTCACAAGGGAGTTCATAGAGTTTATAGTTTGGATACTATGACAAAGAAGGGAATCCCCTTTGATATTGTTTCTATAACTCAATCATGTTTGGAATAATCCATATAGAAACCTAATACCATATGATTCATTAATATTGGGACAAAAAGGAGTAGTGGAAGACTCAACTATGTCATGTGAGAGTGTATTATAGGGTAAAATGTTAGCTAGTTTGGGAAGGTCCTTATGAGATTGAATTTGTTAATCAATGTGTGTGGATGCCTGATAGAATAATGCTTAAAAAATTGACATTGAACCAAAATAGGGGGTGGAAGGATTGTAAATTATGGTATCTTGAATTTAAATCATGATGGGGTGACAAATGAGTGGAGGATGGATACTTTCCATTTTTGG
The DNA here is from genome assembly GCA_963277665.1 of Viscum album. Taxonomy (NCBI): domain Eukaryota; kingdom Viridiplantae; phylum Streptophyta; class Magnoliopsida; order Santalales; family Viscaceae; genus Viscum; species Viscum album. The sequence continues at coordinate 929,473,032 of OY728143.1, read as the reverse complement.
CTTTGTAGGTTTCACCACCACATCATTTAAGGATGGGGTGAAAAAATTTCAGATTGAACATAGAACATTTTTAGTATATAGGGAAAACTATTTTTCATAAAATTCCTCTAGGTCATGTTCTATTAATGGGAGTTGATACTATTTTGGCTAAAAACCCTTACATTAGGAGGTATGTTTAAACATGTAGGGGTATGGGGACTCATATGAGGTTATCTTGAAGTGTGGATGTAGACAGAATGGGTGTTAGAGTAGAGTTCAATGATATGAGTTGTATTCCTTCATGTATTTGATCACATTGATGGGGAATATCAGTGGTAGATAATTAACCTTATAACCTATGGGAAAGAAAAATGATTCAGTGGATGGGAATATGTAAAGACATCCAAGAATATTTATGTATCACATGAAATGGGAATAAATCTATAAGTAATTCTTAAATAGGACATTATAGGGTACTATACTGTACATGAGTAGAGAATTAGTAGGGTGACACCAAAAAAGGGACTTTCCCTCTTGGATAATAGTGAAAATTGAGTCTTGTAGTTTAGATGTTGTATAGAAATATACTGTCTATGCTGTTTAAATTCACACAGCTTAGAATACTATTATATTATTAAACATCATGTGACTTGGTGATTAAACATTTAACTTAACTTCATAGAATAAGTATGATATGTATTACAATTTAACATAATGTGTCCAAGACATTGTGAGCTAATTTGAAATTCTGAAAACTAATTTTTGAGTTTCCTTGCATTAGTGAGAGGTGCGATACATCTCAACAATGTCAGTGAAATAATCAAATAATGATACTAATCTTATATGGTTCAAAATCAATGTGAGAAACAAGGGGCTTGGTATAATTATCACATTAAATATGATATCATGATGTATATTGATGGGAAAGGACAAGAAGGCTACATCAATAACCAAGGAGCACTCGTGAAAGTATGGAAGTAGTTGGGAATGATCTATGATATTGATTCACCCTTCTAATATACAAGAATGAAGTAATGGGTATCATTGAGGGGGTTAGAATTATAATAGAGAAACATAAAGTGGAATAGGTGAAAATTGATGCATGGAGTGTTACTTGAAGAATGATATGAAAAATTGGCTGAGTATGACCATTGACCAGATTGAAAACATGTGTTCCTATTATCCTAAAGAGATAAAATACCATAAGAGGGGGTTTGGTAGTTAGGGGGGTTAACTCAGGGTATGAAAATTTCATACAATTATCCCTTTTGGATATTATTTCTTAGTAAAAAAATTTATTATCTCTTTATCACCCAACAGAAATTAAATAGAAATTAAACCATGCACAAGACATAATTATTTTACGTGGTTCACCCTCACTGGTTTATATTCAAGTAGAATAAAAAGGCATTGTGTTGATGTACCTAATCCACTAAAGATAACTATTTTTATATGGTTGGTTTTCAACCAATCATAATTTAAAATCTCACTACTCTATATCTATTTAAGTGAACACACTTCTCCTCCAGTATAAACTTCTGACAATCAGTTCTGAGTTGATTCACACTTGTGTGCGTCTTTATGATCATGTTTCATCAATCAGATAAAAACCACTTTGCATGGGACATTTCCACTATGTTCATGTGACCCCTACGCAAGACCCCTTCATGACACCTCTCCACAAGACCCCTTCGCAATACCCCTTCACATGACTTTAAGGTCCTGACTATAAAAATTACATATTCTAGTGACCTTAAACCAGGACTAATTTTCTTACATTCATAAATATTGTTTATCATTATTGTTTTAGAGAGTTTGTACATAAATATTATATAAAAAACCCATATATATATATATACAAAGTGGTAACTTCTATTTAGTATCCATTTTTACCACAATATAAAACTTATAAAATAAAACATGAATTATTTTCAAGATAAATCTTCACAACTTTCAACTTGATTTTATTATTTTCCTTACCCATCCTCAAGCCCTATGATTTTTTTTAAATTTGGGATGAGAAAAAAATCCCATTAAGGTACATAAGAAGAATAAATCTATTATTACAAGGATTATAATGAAAACATATGAAAACCATTTTATTAAAATCATACATTTTTATCTGAAAAGAGTGTAATTTTCCCTTTAAAATGATCATTGTCTTACCTTTTAAAATAAAATGATTTCCAAGAAAACTAATTATCAATCATAGAAAAGTAATGTAGGTTCCTTGGGATATCAAAATTATATAACCCTTTAAAAAACTTTACATAAACCCATAAAATTAAAATAACTATATGTAATACTTATAATATAATTATATGGAGAACAAAATCATTACCCAATGCATTGGAGAGCTCCCTAGGAGAACCCATATAATAAGGTATAAGAGGATCACCCATAAGCTATAATGGGGCTCAAACCTTGGTAAATAATTTATAAGAATCATATCATTAATAAAACACATGAAAACTATTTTAAACATGTGTGTAGAATAATTTCATATATCAAAATACACCTTTATTAAAAAATCATTTTTAAAATCTAAAAACTGCACACATAATAAAGAAACCATTTTAATTGAAAAAAATATGGAAAATTATAAAGGAAAACTAAAATAATTGAGACATCAAGATAGAGGGAAATTCTGTTCATGTTGTATATATAAAAAATACAATTATTTTTTACTTATTGTAAAAAGAGTTGAAAGAGGAACTTTAAAAGACTTTTTAAAAGAGAGTCCTTTACCTCGAGTCCGACACATCACATATGTTATTTATCTTCCGGAATAAGAAATTATGATAATTTTATACTTGTTTAATAACCTTTTTAAAGTTTATTATTCCTTTATTTCATTTAATACCATGTTATAAATAACCACTTAATCAATTAAAATCACATTTCGAGTTTTGATGATATTCAAATCTTTTGTTAGGAATGACTTAGGTAGTTTGACTATGGTAAAAGTGGTTATTATTATATCATATCTAGAATAATAATCATGAAATAATTTTAATTTTTATACATCAATTAATCTTTTAAATTCAAATATTAAACATGGTTACAAAAAAAGAACTACGTTATAATCATGGAGATGCTAGACCGTACATACACATGAGTAACATTTCCATTTTTCAAATATCATTACAGAAAGAAGTTAATTATTATTTTAATTTTATATAATTATAATAATATCATAAATATCATATTAACTATTTAATTATACTTATATATATCACAAATGTGATGTGGTGATGAAAAATGAATCAGATCACTTCATGGAGGTAACAATCCACACATATGCACAAATGATGTTTTCATTTTCTAGGGAATGGAAAGGTAAGAAGATATATGATATATTATATTTTTATAATGATAAATATAAATATAATATAATATATAAACATTAATTCCATCATTATAACCTATCCTGAAATATGGTGATGTGAAACAAATTACATCAGTTCATGAGGTGGTTGTCCACCGTACACATGAATGATGGTTTTGTTTCCCATTTGATGGAAAATGATATGTATATAAGTTATTATATTAAAATAATAATATATTAGTATATTTAGGATAATGGTAATATTATTTTATCATGTTTTAATAATATTTTAAGGAGTTTTAATAATAAATAAAATAGAAACACTCGATTCTAAAATGATACCTCTTATTTGAATAACCTCCTTTTCTAAACACATTATGACCACTAAGGTTGGAATTATTCCTACAAAAAACCTCTATAATTAGGGGAGGTATTATATTAAGGTATTTGGGTAGATATTTTGAAAACAAAATGGGGTTTTAAGTGTGATGTAATGAGAATAAAAGATTCCATTTTATGAAAGAGGGGTGAGGCACTCTTGAAATTTCCAAAAATATTAAATTAATATAAATTAATTTTCATTTAAAAATGGATATAAATGATTTATTTGTAGTATAATATGATTAATTATATAATTAATCTCACATAATAAAAATTATACATGTTTTTATCATAATTTTATACTTATCTTTTTTGCTTTAACCCCTCTATAACCCCTTTCACACTTATCACGACAACAAAGTTTTTTAATCTTTGAGTGTAAATATAGTTTCTATAAATGGATAAACGTCCCTTAAATAGAACATGGATGATATAATAAACCATATAATAATTAATTTTCTTAATGAAATAGTTTTAGGAATTTTATATCATTCAATAAAATATTATTTACTATAATATATCATTAATGTAATTTTTTATAACTATTCATTACTTTGATTTTAATAACATCAATAAAATAATTAAAAATCAGAAAAAATATTTTAATACACACAAAACATGTCATGTTAATCTATAAAATTATTGGATCATATTAATTATCAAAAATTATATTACCTTTAGTATTTTTAATATCATTTATGGGTCATTTCCATAAATTGAATAATTACTACGATGGTGTTGTGTAAATTTTTGAGTTAATTATTTATTCAGTAAAAGTTAAAAATAAATTAAAATTTTTAAGAAAAATTATTTATAGTTAAGAAAATAATTATAACAAAACATATCCTATGGTTAACCTTATATTAAAAATATTATATTTATTAAAAATAAGAGTGTGAAGTTTCTGACTTTTCATTCAATAAAATAATATAATATTCCTAATCTCATCAAAATGGATGAAAAATTTCATATAACCCAATACTGTATTATTATGGATGAAATTTAATGATAAAATAAAATTAAAGAATTTTTTTGGTCATTTGATTGTCCATAAAAATTTATTTTTATCTTTAATTACCAGTTTTACCCTTAACTTTGGTAACAAAAATTACTATAGTTACTATTCATATAATAAAAAAAGGGACCTATATACTAAATTTGGACCCAATTATTCCAGTTCTTAAATCCATTTTTCAAAATTCAAAATATAGAATTAGTAAAATTTAATTTAAATTAAAATGGAAAAAATGCAAGGTAAAATAGTTTTTCAGAAAAATGTCCTTTTAAATATAAATTATTTTTATACTAAATTTGAGTATAAAATTCATTTAAAAAAAATAATCAGATCATTTAAAAAAATTAAGAAATGAAATTTTTAAACTGATCCAAAATATTATTTTTCTTTACAAATACTTTAAAAAAAAATTCAATTTTCAATAAAAATTAAACTTTTCTCTATTCATTGAAAAATCAATCTTTTCAAAAAGATTTCAAGAATTCATCCTAATATAATTTTGATATTCTGAATTTAAAAATGAATTAATTTTTCTTCAAAATTAACATTCTATAATTTCATAAGAAATATTTAAAATAAAATAATATAATTCATGAAGAACCCATTTTGGTTAGAAATAATTGTTTTTTATTTTTGACTAGAAAATTACATAATATTATTATAAAGAATAAAAAACTATAATGGATGACTAGTGAATATTTATAAGACACAAAAAATATTTATTCTAACATTACTTGGGTTGTTATAGTTCCTCCTTTACAAGAAACCTCCGCATGACCCCTTTATAAGACCTTTTTCTTTTTCTATGGATCGCATGATTCTGGTGTAATACCTCTCCATGATATCTCTCCATAATAATCCTTTGTAATATATCTCCATGATACCCCTTAAAAATTAATTCTTATATTTATGAAAATCACACGACTCTATCATGATACATTGTTCAAGTTATGTGGATCGTGTGATACAAATTGGTCCGCCAATTCTTCACACATACATTCATTCACAATATACCTTTACAAGACCCCTTTGTGAGACTTTATTATGTTTATGTCGATCACAAGATTCTATCATAAGAATTTTTTTCTCTTATTTTAAATACTTAAACTTGGCTAAAACAACTTAATAAAACACCATTAAATTCTTAAGGATGAGTTAGGAGGTATTTATTTGCATAAACCAAAATCCTTATCTCCACAAATCATGGTTAGCCATCTCTTCCACAACCACATCAATAAGAAATATGTGATTTGTGTGATCCCATCATGATATCCAAATACAATCATGTAGTAGTCAGTGAGATTATCTTTTAATGATTCATGTGATCCCATCATGAGATCCAAACACAATCATGTACACTTCACATGACCCCATTTCAAGATCCAAATACAATCATGGGTGCTTCACATAAACCTATAATTAGATCCAATGAAAATCATGGTCACTTTGGGTGATCCCATCATGAGATACAATGACAATAATTCAGTAAATAATATTGTCTTATAGAAATTTTTATGATCTTCTCATGAGATCAATTTAAAATCATGTGGTCATGTGATTTTGAGTGATCGTGAGATATCTCCATCATTTATAGCCTCTTTGTCTTCATAAAATTCACATGATCTCTTAACGAGATCCATTGATAGAAATTCAGCGAATTAAAATGATTCTCATGATATCTTCATGAGATCCAATGACAATAATTTGGTGTCTTTAGGTTCTTTTAATGATCTCAGCATGAGATCCTCTAAAAATCATGTTTTTTCATCTGAGGATTCACATGATATTTTCATGAGATCCATTAACAGTCCTGCAACGTCTTCAGGTAATTCACATGATCTCATTGTGAGATCCTTTGATAATAATTAAGTGTCTTTAGGTAATCCACATTCTCTCATTGTGAGATATTTGGAAAATCATAAAGTTAATTTATGTACTTTTCATGATCTATTCATAAGATTCCATGGAAATAATTTGGTGTCCTCAAGTTCTTTTCATGATCTCATCATAAGATTATTTTGGACAAATTTTATCATGTGATCTTTTCTCATTATCATTTTTACGTCATACGATCATGTATTACCTTCACATGATCAATTCAGACATTCTTCCTCACCATGGTCCCTTTTTATATTTATTCTCTCCATGATCCTTTAAGAAATTTATGTCAAAACTTCACACATCCATTAAAAACCTTCCTTTTTCATCAAAGTTAAAACTTTTCAAAAAAACCCAAAAGAACCATCAAGAGGTATTTTTTCAAACAATATCCCCTTATGGTATTTAAAAACACTTCTAAACATCAAGAGTCAACTTGTTGACAAGTCATTCACAAGAAAAACCATTTTCTGTCTACAACCCCTAATATTGATCAAGGAATTTCTTAACATGTAATCTAAGATCACATGAGTAATTATCAATGTGAGTGTCATGACCCGCCCTCGGGGTCCGTGCCGTGACTACCCCAAGCCCGCCTTCCATAGGCCAGGGGCTGGCGACTAGCACCAAGGCGTAAATCCCAGTAAAAAGGGAAGGCATTGCCTTTGAAAAGTAATACAAACACCACAGAGTAAGCAAGCGGAAAGTAAACACTAAAAAAAAGCAGAGTACTACTGAAAGTGTAGAAAAGTAAATGGGCCAGTATACAAACCCAAACTGAAAGTAAAGTACAACTCGAAAGGGGAAACAACAGCTGAAAAGTAAAAGCCGCTACACCGAGCTGTCCACTGGAAATCCCACCTGAAGGGTGGGTACAGATAGCTCCTCTGCTCCACGGGTCCCGCCGTCCGCTCCGTGCACGTCCCGCCCAGTGGTCCACCTCCGGGTACCGTCCCGCTCTACAAGCCTCAGCTAAGGTCAATGCTATCCGTCGTCTGCAACCAACACAACGTAGTGCGGGCAAAGCCCGTGCAGGGGTGAGTATAAGCTACTCAGTAGGGACCCCGAGACCCCTGAAGGTCTCTCAAATCCACAAAGGATAAACCACGAAGAAAAGTAACAATCACGAAGTAATAACCGACACTGCTTAGGTATATGCCCATACATATACCTAAGTCATCAATTCAAATACGCTCTAACCTCCGAGCCCAAGTACAACTCAGTCCACACAGGAAAGTAAACGTATTCCACACAGGAAAGCAAAACGTAATCCACACAGGATTGCACAACACAATCCACACAGGAAAGCAATAGGATTCAGCTCACACAGGTATACTTCTTCAAGGACGATAAAGATGATCACTGATCCATCTAAGTCGTCGGACCCACGAAGGATCGATAGGTAACTAACCCCCGCAAAGACCCACACAGGATCGGGCCCACACAGGACCTGTAGGCGCTGGCTCACACAGAACCGCTGAGCGCAAGGACCCACATAGGATCGGGCCCACACAGGACCTGAAGCACTGATCCATGTAGGATCGCTGAGTGCTGTAGTCGTCGTCGTCGAATCCACACATGATCTCTGTACTGTTGTCGTCGCAGTCACAGTAGCAGTCGTAGCAGTAGTAGCAGTTGTAGCAGTCGCAGCCAGCACTAGGGTTCCCGCACACAGCAAGCTCGTTCGGAGGGTCCGCTCCACGAGCCGAGAGGCTGATACATCAACTGTCACAAAGACCAGAGTTGATGTATCCAAAAGTTCCGTATCGTCAATAGGAACTCAACGCAACAGACGGCGCGTCGATCGGACGCCCGGTCTGAGAGTTATTGGCATTTTCGTCTCCGGGGCCCGGTTGGTTTTTAAGGCTCAACCAACCCGACCGTACTTCACCTGCATCCAAACCTCGGGCGGAGTATTCCAAAAGATCCGTCTCACTAAGAGGAACACAACGCGACTGACGGCGCGTCAATCGGACGTTCGTAGCTCAAGATATGAGCGTTTCCGCTCCGAAGGCCCGGTTGGTTTCGTGAACGAACCAACCCGGCCGAACTCAAAGTAAACCGAAACCTTGAGTGAGATATACCGAAACGACCGTCTCGATCCAAGGATCGCGTTTCCGCAGACGGATCGTCATTCGGAGGTCCGAGGCTCAAGATATGGCCGAAAAACCGATTCTGGTTCGAAACGGGGGGGGGGGGGGTCCGGGTCCGGACCGACCCGGCCCGACCCCCCCCTGGGGCGGCACGGCGGCCGGCGGCGTGGCGGGGCGGCGGCGCGGCGGGCCGCGGCGGCCTGGCGCCGCGAGGTGGCTGCACGCGGGGAAACAAACCCCCGCGGTTTTGAGGGGCGGCGCGATCTTTGTGCCGCGCCCGTTTTTTTTTTAAAACGCCCCCCCCACGTGGGGGGCCTTATTTGAGCGGAACCGGGGGGCCGGCTGCCCCCCTCCTTCAAAGAACCGCCCCCCTCATAAAGAGGGGGGTTTTTATGAGGTGGCCGGGGGATTAATTCCCCCGGTTTTAATGGTATCCGGCCGGCCAGCTGGCCGGCCGGTTTTCTCTAACGGGACCAGAAATTCCGGTCCCCCCTTCGGCTTCCGACGCCGGTGGCCCGGCCGCCGGTCTTCTCATCCGCCGCGGCCCGGAACCGGCCGCGGTCTCCTCGTCCCGCCGCGGCCCGGAACCGGCCGCGGTGTTCGTCGTCCGGCGCGGTGCGACGGCACCGCGCCCCTTTCGCCGTGCCTTGATTCCTTTCAACGCGGCGCGACGACGTCGCGTTCTTGAAGATTCTACCTCGGTGTGGCGCGACGGCGCCGTGTAAAATAAAAGCACGATTATCCGCGTGGTGCGACGGCACCACGCCACTTGCTTCCACCCGCAAGAATAAACAAGAACGATGGAGGGGGGTTCGGCCGTGTTCGTGCGGTCCGGCCCCCCTCACGTTAAAAATAACACTTATATAAAATATTCAAAAGCCTCACGTAGACATGCGATCCACGAGCAAGAAATGGAATAATTAAAGAATAAAACAACAACCCCTACTTGGTATAAGGTTCGAAGATTCGTCTACGTTCCGCGGAAGACGGCGTCGCGGAGGTCGGGCGTCGCGGTAGCCGTTCGTCAAATCCGATGACGAAAGGATGCGTTTGAAGAGACACGTCGTTGGCGAAACTTGTACGCCGACGAAGGTTGTCCGAGGAAGAAGTGGCGTCCCCTTTCGTTGACACGGTAAACGAAGAAAGGAGGTGCGGCGTTCTTCGTCGGAGCTTGAGCGTTCTTCGTCAAGATGAACGTTCTTCGAGTTCTTCGTCAGAGTTGAAGAAGAAGAAGAGCTCTCCACCTCTCAAGTAGACAAACAAATAACCCCAAAATAAAATAAGACAACATCTTATTTTATTATTACAAAACACATTAGAATTTCAAAAGTTTGAAATTCAAAAGGTTTAACTCCCATAATTAAAAGTAACTCAAGTCATTTAATTAGGGGTTAAGCAAGTTGAGAGAATTTGAAAGGATTAGGGGTTCGTGTGGCCCCCACCACACTTAATCCTCCCAAGGGAGGTTAAGTGGGTGTGGGTCCCACTTCCAACCTCCTTTGATAGGTTTTATCAAGTTATAATAAAATTTGTTCTACACAAATTTTATTTAACTCAAACTAAAAACCCCAAAATTAACTTTCAACCCGCAACAAACGCAACTCCCGAAAAGGTCTCTTTAAGCGAATTTCGGCGCTGCGAGTTCATCGGTGCCCTCGGATTTCAATTCCGAGCACCGGATCAAAAGTTAGGAATTCCCGCTCGTTCGTTCACTGAACATACCCGATCCAAACTTCGGAAATTAATTCCGGGCACTCCGGGCCTCGGAATCAGGTGCCGTCTGAAACCGCGGTCTTGTAAAATTCTAAAGAAAACTAAGAAAAAATTTCCCTTGAATTTTACGGGTCTTTACATTACTCCCACCTCAGGGCTTTACGTCCCCGTAAAGATACATCAAAAACTAGGGAAACAAATGAGGGTACTGAGCACGCATCTGAGCCTCCCGCTCCCATGTGCTCTCCTGGAGATTCCCGTGCTGCCATCTGATGCGCACAAGAGGAATCGATCGCCCACGCAGGACCCACTCCTGTCGATCCTCTATCTCCACCAGGACCTCCGTAAAAGTCGCCCCATCGTCAACGTCAAGCTCCCCATGGTCAATGATGTGCGTCGGGTCGTGCACGTATCTCCTCAGCTGGGATACGTGGAAGACGTCGTGCACCCGGTGCAACTGAGGTGGTAGAGCCAGGCGATAAGCCACCTCGCCAATCCTGCTGAGAATCTGGAAGGGTCCGATGAAGCGCGGAGATAACTTGCCGCCTCGGCCAAATCTCCGAATACCACGTCGAGGTGAGACCCGCAAGAAGATGTGGTCGCCATCCTCGAACTCCAGTGGCCTCCACCTTCTGTCAGCGTATGACTTCTGCCGGCTCTGGGCTGTCCTCATCCGCTCCTGGATGACCTGGACCTTCTCTGTCGTGGCCTGGACCATCTCCGGTCCCACCAGTGCTGACTTCCCAGGGTCTGTCCAGCACAAAGGATATCTACATGGTCGGCCGTACAACGCCTCGTACGGTGCCATCCCGATGGTGGAGTGGTATCTCTTGTTGTATGCGAACTCCACCAAGGGTAGGTGGTCCTCCCAGCTATGACCAATGTCGAGGACACATGCGCGGAGCATGTCCTCGAGAGTCTGAATGGTCCTCTCCGTCTGACCATCCGTCTGAGGGTGAAAAGCTGTCCTAAGACGTAGCTGCGTACCGAACGCCTCCTGTAACCCCTTCCAAAGCCTGGAAGTAAAGCGGGCATCTCGATCGGAAACGATAGATGATGGCACGCCGTGGAGCCGCACAATCTCCTGAACGTAGAGACGTCCCAAGCTCTCCACTGAGCCCTTCTCTCTGATGGATAAGAAGTGTGCCGACTTGGTGAGTCGGTCAACAATCACCCAGATGGAGTCGTGACCTCTGGAAGTGCGTGGAAGTCCAGTCACGAAGTCCATAGATATGCCGTCCCACTTCCACTCCGGAACCTCCAAGGGCTGTACCAAGCCTGCTGGTACCTGATGCTCTGCCTTCACCTGCTGACAGGTGAGGCATCGAGAAACGAACTCTGCTACAGCCTTCTTCATACCCGGCCACCAATGCTGTTGTCTGAGGTCATGGTACATCTTCGCCACTCCAGGATGTACCGCTAAAGGAGAAGTGTGAAACTCTCTCAGTACTTCCTCTCGCAATGCGACTGGTACCATGGTACGTCCTCTGAAAAGGATGTCGTGCTCCGCTCTAAGGGAGAAACCATCGGGTGCCTGTCCCGAGGATATCTGTGCACGCCGTGTCTCACAGTCAGCGTCCCCGCGCTGTGCCTCCCTGACTCGCTGCAGTAGTGGAGGAGTGACTGTGAGAGACTGAAGAAAGGCTGCTCCATCTCTATCCACGAAGGATAACTGCAAAGAGGCTAGCTGTTCCGTCGCCTCCTCAAGTAGCTGAATGCCCGTCCTCCTGCTGAGGGCATCGGCTACTACGTTCCCTTTCCCAGGAGTATAGACTATCTCAAAGTCATAGTCCTGGAGGAACTCGAGCCATCGCCGCTTTCTCAGGTTCAGGTCCTTCTGCGAGAAGATATACCTGAGACTCTGATGATCGGAAAAGACTGTAAAGCGCTCGCCCATCAGATAGTGTCCCCATGTCTTCAGAGCACTGCTGCTAACTCCAGGTCATGGGTAGCGTAGTTATGCTCATGCGGCCTCAACTGTCGTGATCCATAGGCGATCACTGCCCGCTCCTGCATCAGAACACATCCGAGTCTGGTCCCTGATGCATCGCAGTAGACTACGTACCCTACTCCCTCCTCAGGCAACCTCAAGATAGGTGCGCTAGTCAATCTCTGTCTCAGCTCCTGGAAGCTCTGCTGACACCTGTCTGACCACACGAAGGGTTTCCCCTTCTTCGTCAAAGCTGTGAGTGATGCTGCAACTCTAGAGAAGTCTGGCACGAATCTCCGATAGTATCCAGCTAGTCCCAAGAAACTTCGAACCTCAGTCACGCTCCTGGGTGGCTCCCAAGCTAATACAACCTCAATCTTCGCGGGATCCACTGCAACTCCCGCCTCAGAGATAACGTGTCCCAAAAAGTGGACCTCATGTATCCAGAACTGGCACTTAGAGAGCTTACCATAAAGCTGGTGCTCTCGGAGTGTATCAAGAACAACTCGCAAGTGATAGGCGTGCTCCTCCTCTGTCGTAGAGTAAATCAGAATGTCGTCGATGAAGACCACGACAAACCGATCGAGGTACGGCTGAAAGATCCTGTTCATGAGAGCCATGAACACTGCTGGAGCATTGGTTACACCGAAAGGCATAACCAAGAACTCATAGTGGCCATACCGACATCTGAAGGCCGTCTTCTGCACATCCTCGTCTCTGACTCTGAGCTGATGATAGCCTGACCTGAGGTCTATCTTCGAGAACCACCGTGCTCCCTTGAGGTGATCAAAGAGGTCATCAATCCTCGGTAGCGGATACTTGTTCCTCACTATCACCTGGTTCAGGCGACGATAGTCAACACAAAGTCGCAAGCTCCCGTCCGCCTTCTTGGCGAACAATATCGGGGAAGCCCAGGGTGAAACACTGGGTCGGATGAACCCCTTGCTCTGCAAGTCCTCCAACTATACCCGTAGCTCTCAAAGCTCAGCGGGGGCCATCCGATATGCTGGAGTGGATATCGGGGCTGTCCCGGGGTACAAGTCAATATAAAAGTCTACCTCTCTGCGAGGAGGTAGCCCTGGGACGTCGTCGGGAAAAACGTCCGCAAACTGATCCACCACTGCAGGAAAACTAGGACTCCGCACGTCAACTGCTCCAAGGATAAGGCTAGCCAACTGATGAGTGATGGGCTGTCCTCTCCTCCGCGGAAGTCCATCCTGTGCTGCTAAGGCTCCCTTCTCGCCGGTGAAGGTGAACCTGCTCCCGTCGGTGCGTACACAACGCACCTTGCGCCTAAAACAGTCAATCTGTGCATGGACCGTAGATAGCCAATCCATGCTCAAGATGACGTCGTAAGGCCTCGACGCTGCTACAAGAAGATCCCAGCCGAAGCTCTCACCTCCTAGAGTAAGCTCACACTGCAGGCACCAGTGCGTAATCGTCGAGTCTGCTCCCGTAGGAGTCTCTAGCCGTAAGGATCGAGCCAACGGCTCTGTCGGAATCTCCGAGCTCCGAAAAAGGGCAACGACTATGAAAGAATGACTCGCTCCTGTGTCTATAAGAACTGAAGCAAGGGTGGAATAGACACAGATAGTACCTCGAATCATCTCGGGTGCGCCATGGTCGTAGGCCTCTGCTGCCTGGAGCTGTGCCTGTCGCTGCCCGCCAGCTCCCTGTGGTCGGGGTGGACCTCCTGGTGGTGGTGGTGGTAGAGCCTCAAAGCGTCGGCCACCACCAGCTGCTCGTCCAGCTCCTCTGCCTCGTCCGCCTCCTCCCTGCGGACCGCCACGGTCGATCCTCTGCCTCTGCCTCGGTGGTCCATCAACTGTCTGCTGCTCCTCGTCACGACGGGTCGGGCAGTCACGAGCCATGTGGCCCTGCCCGCCGCACGAGTAGCACTGTCGGCCTCTCGGAAGACTGGCTCCGCGCTGTGTGCCCCGCACTGCTGAGCCAGCGCCCTGAGATCGTCTGCCTGAAGGTCTGGTCTGTCTGGACCCCTGAGTCATCCGTCGACTGCCTGCTGCAGATGACTCTGCCACGTGCCGCCCTGCGGTGGGTCGCTGTGCTCGTGTAGACTCAGCAAGGAAGCTCTCGATCAGAAGGGCCCGCTCCAGTACTCCTGTCTGAGTCGGTATGCTGAGGGAGATCAGCGATGCCCTGATCTCGTGTCTCAAACCCTGCTCGAAGGTCTGGGCCTGGAAGAATGGGTCCCGTACCATGTCGGTCGAGTAGCGCGAGAGATCTGTAAATCTCGCCGAGTACCGAGCGACCGTCATGCTGCCCTGCCGCAGCTGTAGAAGCTCCTGGATACGCACCGCACGAAGGGTGGCTGGGAAGAACTCCGAACGGAAGAGGCTCTCAAAGTCCGTCCAAAGTAGGGATGCCTCATCGTGCACCTGAAGCATCAAGCTCCACCATCGTCCTGCTGCTGCGTGTAGTAGGCTCGCAGCGAGGATCACCATGAGGTCTGCTGGTGTCCTCACTAGCCTAAACACTCGAACCACTGCCTCCAGCCAGTCCTCTGCTGCCTGGGGATCCGTCTCCCCGCGAAACCTGGGCAGTCGCTGGCGCTGAAACTCATGCAGTGCGCTGAGGCGACGTGCATCGTCAGCGGCTGCTGCTGGAAGCATCGGGGGATCGGCGGGTAAAGCTACCGCCGGTGCCACTACTGGAAAAGGGCCCTGCACCGAGGCCTCGTCGCTCGGTGGGCTGTCGTCTCGCTCGACTCTCGGAACCCTAGCTCGCTGCCGTCGTGGGGCCATCCTGAAAAGGAAACAGGTGCGCCACGGTTAGAACAGTATACCTGGTGAGATGATAAAAGTAATCACAAAGAAAACTTTGAAACACACACGCAATCAATGTTTTCGTGCATTAAGTCGGAAATCAGAGGTCAGGGTCCTGGTGTACGGATACGTCGGCCGCCGCACCAACACTGGACTCCCTGGACTGATAACCACACTCAATACGCTAAACATTATTGCTTCACATAGAAAAGATCAGAGTTCGCGGTAGAACCGAACTCCTCTGATACCAATTTGTCACGACCCGCCCTCGGGGTCCGTGCCGTGACTACCCCAAGCCCGCCTTCCATAGGCCAGGGGCTGGCGACTAGCACCAAGGCGTAAATCCCAGTAAAAAGGGAAGGCATTGCCTTTGAAAAGTAATACAAACACCACAGAGTAAGCAAGCGTAAAGTAAACACTAAACAAAAGCAGAGTACTACTGAAAGTGCGGAAAAGTAAATGGGCCAGTATACAAACCCAAACTGAAAGTAAAGTACAACTCGAAAGGGGAAACAACAACTGAAAAGTAAAAGCCGCTACACCGAGCTGTCCACTGGAAATCTCACCTCAAGGGTGGGTACAGATAGCTCCTCTGCTCCACGGGTCCCGCCGTCCGCTCCGTGCACGTCCCGCCCAGTGGTCCACCTCCGGGTACCGTCCCGCTCTACAAGCCTCAGCTAAGGTCAACGCTGTCCGTCGTCTGCAACCAACACAACGTAGTGCGGGCAAAGCCCGTGCAGGGGTGAGTATAAGCTACTCAGTAGGGACCCTGAGACCCCTAAAGGTCTCTCAAATCCACAAAGGATAAACCACGAAGAAAAGTAACAATCACGAAGTAATAACCGACACTGCTTAGGTATATGCCCATACATATACCTAAGTCATCAATTCAAATACGCTCTAACCTCCGAGCCCAAGTACAACTCAGTCCACACAGGAAAGTAAACGTATTCCACACAGGAAAGCAAAACGTAATCCACACAGGATTGCACAACACAATCCACACAGGAAAGCAATAGGATTCAGCTCACACAGGTATACTTCTTCAAGGACGATAAATATGATCACTGATCCATCTAAGTCGTTGGACCCACGAATGATCGATAGGTAACTAACCCCCGCAAAGACCCACACAGGATTGGGCCCACACAGGACCTGTAGGCGCTGGCTCACACAGAACCGCTGAGCGCAAGGACCCACACAGGATCGGGCCCACACAGGACCTGAAGCACTGATCCACGTAGGATCGCTGAGTGCTGTAGTCGTCGTCGTCGAATCCACACAGGATCTCTGTACTGTCGTCGTCGCAGTCACAGTAGCAGTAGTAGCAGTTGTAGCAGTCGCAGCCAGCACTAGGGTTCCCGCACACAGCAAGCTCGTTCGGAGGGTCCGCTCCAAGAGCCGAGAGGCTGATACATCAACTATCACAAAGACCAGAGTTGATGTATCCAAAAGTTCCGTATCGTCAATAGGAACTCAACGCAACAGACGGCGCGTCGATCAGACGCTCGGTCTGAGAGTTATTGGCATTTTCGTCTCCGGGGCCCGGTTGGTTTTTAAGGCTCAACCAACCCGACCGTACTCCACCTGCGTCCAAACCTCGGGCGGAGTATGCCAAAAGATCCGTCTCACTAAGAGGAACACAACGCGACTGACGGCGCGTCAATCGGACGTTCGTAGCTCAAGATATGAGCGTTTCCGCTCCGAAGGCCCGGTTGGTTTCGTGAACGAACCAACCCGGCCGAACTCAAAGTAAACCGAAACCTTGAGTGCGATATACCGAAACGACCGTCTCGATCCAAGGATCGCGTTTCCGCAGACGGATCATCATTCGGAGGTCCGAGGCTCAAGATATGGCCCAAAAACCGATTCTGGTTCGAAACGGGGGGGTCCGGGTCCGGGCCGACCCGGCCCGACCCCCCCCCCCCCCCCCCCCCCCCCCCCCCCCTTGGGCGGCGACGGTGGCCGGCGGCAGCCTGGAGGCGCGGCGGCGCGGCGGGGCGGTGGCGCGGCGGGCCGCGGCGGCCGGGCGCCGCGAGGTGGCTGCACGCGGGGAAACAAACCCCCGCGGTTTTGAGGGGCGGCGCGGCCTTTGTGCCGTGCCCGTTTTTTTTTAAAACGCCCCCCCACGTGGGGGGCCTGATTTGAGCGGAACCGGGGGGCCGGATGCCCCCCTCCTTCAAAGAACCGCCCCCCTCATAAAGAGGGGGGTTTTTATGAGGTGGTCGGGGGATTAATTCCCCCGGTTTTAATGGTATCCGGCCGGCCAGCTGGCCGGCCGGTTTTCTCTAACGGGACCGGAAATTCCGGTCCCCCCTTCGGCTTCCGACGCCGGCGGCCCGGCCGCCGGTCTTCTCTTCCGCCGCGGCCCGGAACCGGCCGCGGTCTCCTCGTCCCGCCGCGGCCCGGAACCGGCCGCGGTGTTCGTCGTCCGGCGCGGTGCGACGGCACCGCGCCCCTTTCGCCGTGCCTTGATTCCTTTCAACGCGGCGCGACGGCGTCACGTTCTTGAAGATTCTACCTCAGTGTGGCGCGACGGCGCCGCGTAAAATAAAATCACGATTATCCGCGTGGTGCGACGGCACCACGCCACTTGCTTCCACCCGCAATAATAAACAAGAACGATGGAGGGGGGTTCGGCCGTGTTCGTGCGGTCCGGCCCCCCTCACGTTAAAAATAACACTTATATAAAATATTCAAAAGCCTCACGTAGACATGCGATCCACGAGCAAGAAATGGAATAATTAAAGAATAAAACAACAACCCCTACTTGGTATAAGGTTCGAAGATTCGTCTACGTTCCGCGGAAGACGGCGTCGCGGAGGTCGGGCGTCGCGGTAGCCGTTCGTCAAATCCGATGACGAAGGGATGCGTTTGAAGAGACACGTCGTTGGCGAAACTTGTACGCCGACGAAGGTTGTCCGAGGAAGAAGTGGCGTCCCCTTTCGTTGACACGGTAAACGAAGAAAGGAGGTGCGGCGTTCTTCGTCGGAGCTTGAGCGTTCTTCGTCAAGATGAACGTTCTTCGAGTTCTTCGTCAGAGTTGAAGAAGAAGAAGAGCTCTCCACCTCTCAAGTAGACAAACAAATAACCCCAAAATAAAATAAGACAACATCTTATTTTATTATTACAAAACACATTTGAATTTCAAAAGTTTGAAATTCAAAAGGTTTAACTCCCATAATTAAAAGTAACTCAAGTCATTTAATTAGGGGTTAAGCAAGTTGAGAGAATTTGAAAGGATTAGGGGTTCGTGTGGGCCCCACCACACTTAATCCTCCCAAGGGAGGTTAAGTGGGTGTGGGTCCCACTTCCAACCTCCTTTGATAGGTTTTATCAAGTTATAATAAAATTTGTTCTACACAAATTTTATTTAACTCAAACTAAAAACCCCAAAATTAACTTTCAACCCGCAACAAACGCAACTCCCGAAAAGGTCTCTTTAAGCGAATTTCGGCGCTGCGAGTTCATCGGTGCCCTCGGATTTCAATTCCGAGCACCGGATCAAAAGTTAGGAATTCCCGCTCGTTCGTTCACTGAACGTACCCGAGCCAAACTTCGGAAATTAATTCCGGGCACTCCGGGCCTCGGAATCAGGTGCCGTCTGAAACCGCGCTCTTGTAAAATTCTAAAGAAAATTAAGAAAAAATTTCCCTTGAATTTTACGGGTCTTTACAGTGAGAAACAAGAATAACATGATAATTTCATCAACAAATCACTTTATTCTCTAACTTTCCAATAGGAACCATCTTAATACCGAAATATAGATCAACATTAGTCTTCAAGATCACTTATTAATCTTCATATGTAAAGTGATCACCTCGAAAAACTAATGGCCACACATTATCATGATTATTATTTATTGAAAAACCATCTTTATCATCACCATATTTAAAACCACCCCTGTCTCACTATTCCCCCTATCATCCTCTCCCCTATCTTGATCAATACATTTCTACCCCTTTTTCAATGAACCAAAAGGTCACTCCTTTGTGGTATGAAATATGGTAAAGAAAAAAATAAAAAAATATTTGGAAAATAAACTATACCTTGGGGAGAGGGTTTCCCACATCCACACTATTAAAGTGTGGGAATTCGACTAAACTCTAAGTGCTAGTTGATGTCGTTTATATTATTCTTTGGGTAAGTCCTTTGTTAGAATGTTTGCAACCTATAGTTCATTAGTCACATACTACAGCTTCACAAGGCCATTATATAATTTCTCATTGATAAAGTTACATTTGATATAAATTCGATTTTTCTTTGAGCAATTTACTATATTTTTTCTTAGATTTATAGAAATTGAATTATCATAATTGATTCTAATTAGATATTTCAATTTAACTCCAATATCTTCAAGATATTTCTCTATCCATAGTGACTATGTGTAAGATTGAGTATCCTAGATATACTCAGATTATTTGGTGATCAATGAAATTAAATATTATTTCCTGTTTATCCAAGAAATATATAGTCAACCAATAAATAATTCACCACCTGATGTTGACTTTTGATCATCTGTTGGACCGACCTGTTCTGCATCTCTAAAACCCAATAACACTTGTTGAGATTTTTCATTTTATAGTAAATGAAAATACTTTATTTTTTTGATATGACCAAGTATTCTTTTAACTAAAAGTAAGTATCATTTTTGGGTATAAATTTATACAATTATACCTGACATGTGATAGAAACAATATCAGGTAATATCATTGTTAATTACAACATACTACTAATGATATGTCTGTATTTTGTGATATTGAATTATTTTCCATCATCATACCTTCAAAATTTTATCTGTTTAGAAACCAAATTTGACATTTATTTCTAATTTTCCATTCCAAATATTATCATAACCTACTTGGCATATTTTTATTGAGTAATTAATGTCAAATTCCTTCCTTGCATTAGCTGTAAACAAATGAAAAATGTTATCTCACAAATCATTGACACATCAAAATTTCATTTCATAAATTCTATTTTTTTTCACTTTTATTAGTTTTATTCACCAAATATTATTTCATTTACATATACTAGAACCATCATCCTTTGATTACTGTTTTTATTAATATAAAAATCATAATCAAATCCTCCACACTAGAAACCAATCTTCTTTGAATACCAATCAAGTGATGAATACCATGCTCTTCATGCCTGCATCAATCCATATAGTTAATTATTTTAAAAAACAATTCTCATCATCATGAATGAGAAAAACATATATCTATTAAATATAAAATTATTCTGTAATAATCCCTTTCATAAATGATGACTTTACATCCATCAGGAAAACTTTTAATTTCTATTGCATTGCTATCAACAAGAATAATCCAATTGTCTCTATAATTAAAACATGTGTGAATGTTTCGTCATCATCGATTTAATCTATCTAGGAGTATCCCTATAAAATCATTCATGATTTATTTTGAATTATTTTACCTTCTTCATTTATCTTGTTACAAAAAACCTATTTGGTCCTAATGAAATTTTTATCTATTGGACTCAAAAAAATCTCCCACATCTGATTATTTTTGATTTGGTCAATCTCTTTATTCATCACATGTACCTAATTCTCATCTATTTATGCTTATTAAAAATAATTTGGCTTTACCTATGATAAGAAATATGTATTATATAGATTATTTATCCTACCATTATGTACTGGTGCTGTCTGATCCTCGATGATATTCCGTCTATCAATTTCGGCACGACTCTAGTTTCTATACAGGTTTATTATGTTCATGATTTGAATATTCTTCTAAATATACCTTAGGTAATTTCGACCCCTAAGACTCTCACCTCTTAATCACTATGATCATAATCCTATTTATGATTTTTTGGTGATTATACTCATTTTACACTACAACAACAAAATTTCTCTAGATTACTTTTCCCATCTTCTTATTAAAGTATTTATATTATTTTATTTTTCATGAGAAACCAAGAAATATCCCTTCCACTCCATCAAATCCAAATTTTATTTATTTATTATTATAGAGAATGAAACACTTACTTCTAAAGACTCAAAATTACTTCAATTTAAGTTTTTTTGATACCACATCTTATATAGAGTTTTATCTTCCTTTGAATACAATAAATCATTCTTATAAATATAGACGGATGTCAACACTACTTATTTCAAAAAAATAATCTAAAATTAATTTCTCAATAATTATCATTCTATACATGTTATTTATAATATAGTTATTTCTGTCAAATGGTCCATTTCTATGGAGTTATTACTGCTAAAACTTAGTGACTTATCCTATATTTCTAAAGATAATATTCTACATGGATATTTTTGAACACAGTTCCATTATTAGTTCAGAACATCTAGATTTGTTGACCTAGAATATTTTAAAATTCCATATAATAATGTGTTGTGCCACTGAACACCTTAGAATTTTAGGTATTAATTGATACCCATGAAATTCTTGCTGGAATCATCAATTTACCACTCATGGTGTCTATTCAAGGTATTTCTATTTTACATTTTGTCTTGATGTTGTTCCAAAGTTATTATGGGGGTTTATAAGAAAAAATGGGTTTTTTGGGAAAACTAAAGGTGGAACACGGTTGGAACATGCTTAAGGGAAACCATGCACTAGCCCCAGTGATAAAAATGTAGCATATAAAATGTCATTGTATAGGTCACATTGCAAGGTGAATGACATTTCAACCCTCCTCAAAGAATCACGCGACCCCCTCATCTATGGGAGAGTCGTTGCATGGTCTAGATGAATGTGCATCTAAACCATGCAGTCTACCTGATCCATAAAATTTTGAATTTCCAACTATTCCCTCCCTAATTTTAACCCTCTAATCCCCAACACTTCATCCACTCATCCTACTTAACCCAGAGGCATTCCTATCTCTTCTTATTCTATTCACTTGTCTTCAATATTGGGTGGATTTTGATCTTGGATCATCAATGAAACCTCATATAACTACCTCCTCGTTTACTTCCTTAGTCCCTTATTCCCCCCCTTTTTGCGTTTCCTTATCTACAGTGGTGGTGTGGACCTAGTATGGGTTGTTGGTGTGTTATTTATTATGTATGATCTCCTCTCAATTTTTCTTGTGGTTCAAATCTAATTGGTGGTGGTTTTAGATGGAAAGGTACGAGGTTTCATGCTATTATATTATTTGACGAGTTAAATATGTTTTCCTATATTTCATAAATTATTCCTAAAATAGTAGTGTGTGGAAATGGTTGTTATAATGGTTTTTGTGTGTGTAAAACTAGTGAAATTGTTCACTTCTTGAGTGATGGTCGGAAATGATTTATTATGGATTTTTTATGTTTTGGTATGTTGGAAAACGATTTAAATAGTTAGAATGGATTTGAAAATGTAATAAATAACTTTGTAACCATGTGTATCTTGGTGGGCGGGCTAAGGACTAGTAAAATAAGAGAGAGGGTAGGGTGTTACCAAGTCTTCCAAGTAGGATGATTCTAAAATAGTAACTATAGATGATGATGATGTTATGATTACCATTAAAACTTTTGTGAGACATCTATAATGGATCATGTATAAAGAGAGATATGATTGTGATTAATCCCTGAGAGTATGAGGATCCTAAAACCTATGTGTTCTATCTGCTTATGGATTGGACCAAGGTTCTTATACTATGTTTACCAACTTTCAGTTGTTTCCATAGTGTTTATCTTTATTTCAAAACTAAAACATGTTTTCAAACTAAAATGTTTTACTTTCTATAAAATTGACATTTTTATTTATCTTATAAAGGATTTTAATGGCGAATTTGGTGGGATTATATTTGGAAAGTGAGATCATACCCTACATAAACCCATTCAGTGTATATAGACTTCATGTTTTCTGATACAAGAAAACGAAAATCCTACTATGGGAGTGGTAGAAAATTCTCTTTATTATTGTGTAATATTCATGAAGGTCATGATAGAGATGAATTGGTGGTTTTGAACATCATTCCACATGGTTGATGGAATTTATTTTTATGCTATCACCCCTCCTAGACCTTTTTGGTTTTTGTTTAAATTATAAAGAAACTTTATCACATATACATCCCTCTTTTTTATAGATGTTGGTTGTAATGTTATGTACATGTTATATTGTTGATTCTTATTTAGGCGTGTTATGGTGTGTGGTTTGGTTGTTGGGTTTTGTTCATGGCCAAATCATTCCCATATATTTTTTTAATGTGTTAGCACTAGTTTCTAGCCTATGGGGATTAGGAATTCCATTCAAGCTAGGCCACAGGCTGGATCGAGTGTCAGGTTGGATAGAAACCAGACCTAGTTTGTAATAATACATGATAAGGACATAATATATCTTCCCATCAAAATATATTGGTCAAATAGTTCTACATATATCAATATGAACCATTTCAAGAACTATTTTTGTTCTTTGATCCTTTTTCATATATTTATTTTGAGTAATATTACCCTGTTATATAGAATCATGTGTATGAGTACGATCACATGAAAACATAGGGAGATCTCAAGAAGCATCAAATTTAACCATATATTCTAAGGATGTTTCACTTCGATGACCATGACATTTATACCAAAACATGTTCTCTTCTTCCTTAGATAGAAAGATAAAATCTTTTTCTCCACTAAAAATGTAGAGATTTTCCTTTGTGTTCTTTCCTTTCAAAAAACTACATCATATTTTCCCTTGATGATGAATATCTTCTTAGTAAATATTATACCATTTTACGAATCACATAGTTGAATAACACTTATTAAATATGATTAGTACCTTAAACAAAAATGCATCTCAAAATATCATATATTTACTTCCAAATGTGGCTATCACCAAGATAATGATTTTCATGCCTTCATCATTTCCAAATATTATAAGACCTTCCTTATCATACTTATTTCCTATATCATAATCCTTATTTTCCATTATATGGTAGTTCTATCCACAATCAATGATATATATTCTAATGCGATTTTATGCCTTTAAGTCAATATTTTCAATCAATACATACTCAAGTCTTTTATTTCTGATATATATATTTGAATTTATCCTTTATTTGACTAATATTCTTGATCTTAAGATAAGGATAATGGAATAACTTCATTATATAAATTTAAAAAATGATTTTTCTTTCTTAATTTGTTAAATGATCCATTTATTTTCTATGTATAACTACTTTTGGTCTATTAAAAAAAATGCTTCCAAATTTTTGAAGAGAAATATTTGAAAATGGGTCTAAATCCTCCACACAAAAAATAGTAACAATTAAAATCATTCCTCAAATACTAAATTCTATTGGGATGTCTCTGTATCTCATACTCCCATCAATTCCTCTTGGATATGAAATAAAATTTTGTTAACTTACCATATTTCCATACAAATAACACCAGATGTGAGGTTCATTACCGTGTGTGACTTCTGTAACACTAGTTTTCCCTTGGGTTCTCTAAATCTTATTATTATAATTCTTACCCAAATAAATCTTCAACCTTAGAGTGGGTGCTTTTAGTGTAACTTCAACCATTACTACTTTATTTTTGAGACCAGTCCCTATAAGAGCTCTGTCATTATGATGTGTCATTTTCTTCACCCAACATTCCTTTGAATATTTTGTTGGACCTTAATACTCTAATTTCACTTTTTAAGTTTCCTATGTGACATACCTTGCCGATATCATATCAACCATCATGAGTTTCTCTTGATATTTTTCCTTTCTTTATAGTACGATAACTTCATCCTTAATATATTTGAAATGATTGACTTGATCTTCTACTAAGTTAGTATACTATTGATAATCGTGGTCTTTTAGTCATCCTTGACCATGAACCCAACAAAAATTTTAGAGTTTTCTAGATTTTATATTATGATTTTTTCAATTTCACTCTTCAATATAGGCATCACTTATTCTTGATGCTATATATAGAGTTTTGAATCATGTACCACCATATTGGTTTTCTTTATTTTGACTCTCTGAAAATATATCTCCTAAATCGTATATTCTAATTCAACCTAAAGTTCAAATCTTCTTATAAGTGATCATTCTTCATTGTTTCTTTCTTTACCTGATATGGAATTACCTAAAACTTCCTCCAAAATATCTTCTTCATGATCATTGAAATATTCCATCTATTATATCTCAGATTAAACTAAACTGTCATTTTCTTGTGAAATAAAATTCTTCTATATGAAGAAATTTCACTTACTATTTTTCTTACCTTTTACATGATATGAGAACTTATTCATGGGAGTTTCATAATCACCATCTTTAAAATTCCTTGGATACTTTGATACAATATGTCAACCCTTTCCACAATTAAAGAATGCAAGAGGAAGTTTCCCTTCAAAATTTCCATTTCCCCATTTTAGTTTTGATGAGAGAAATGACATAACCCCATCCAAAACGTATTATTCATGACTATAATCTATAGTGATATTCTTCATGGATTTGAACAAAACCTCTTTAGACTTCAATTTTTCTATAGACTCATTATCATCATTTCTCATCTCATATGTGAAAATAGTAATATGTAATCTATATAATGTCAGATCCTTTGGATATCTATCTTCCAGTAAAAAAACATTCATATTGAACTGATGATGAAGTATTATTAAGATGTTCTTAATGATCATTAGATCATTGAGAATTTTTTCAAGACCAAACATATCATCCAAAACAACATTCACACAATAAAAGAATGTATATATAGACTCATTGGGTTGAATTCATAGGTCCTCCTATTTATTCCACAAAACGTAAAATTTATCTTTATAAACATTTGAATCACCTTCATAGATATTTACCAGCTTTTCCCACATGGCATGTGATAAATTATATAAATTCACCATCAAGAAGATTGTACTAGAGAAAGACCACCTAATGCATCGATTCATTTGGAATTAGAATAAAATTATCTTCAATATGATTATGATAATGCTCTAATATCCATACTAGTATAAATACCATGAATTATTGATGTAAACACATCCATACCTAATGGTATTAGGTAGTGAAATTTCTTATTAATCCATAGCTTAAAATTATTTCCTTCAAAGATTATAAATATTTTATGATTAAAAACATCCATAACATCTACTAAGAGTGAAACTAATATTTTAATCCCTCCCCATGAAAAAATTGTTATCTTAACTAGGTAAAATACCTTGGGGGTGGGGTTGGGGGTGAATCCAAGTATAATATATTAAAACTATTTTCACTCTTGGATATTTCTTTATCGTTTAAAAAAAATCTATTCTCTATTGCATTCCTATAACACAAAATATATATAAATTAAAATGTGCACATGAAACAAAAATGTTACTTGGTTCACCCTCATTATGATATATATGAGGAGAATACAAAGGAAATGTGCCAATGTACCATATATACTACAACACACTACTATTAAAATCTTTAGATCAGACTCACTACCCACTTAGTTTATAACCATTCACATTTTAAAATCTCACTACTCTGTCTACTGAAGTGAATGAAATCCTCCTCAAGTAGAAAATTCTCCTAATAATTTCTAATTTGATTCAAAATTTTGTTTTTATTTATGATCTTTTTTCATATATGAGATATCAACCACATTTTCATGAGAATTTTCCTATTTGGGTGTATAACGACTGCACAATATCCGTTCATGAAACCTCTCAACACGACCCCTTTGTAATACCCCTTTTCATGTGTCCTATGCATGAATCATCTGGGGCGTAATTATTTTTATATTTATCACTTGATTCTAGAACAAGACTTATATATGGGATCTCTCAATGGGACTCCTTCGCAATACCTCTATGTGATACCCCTTCACATGACTTTCTTTTATTCACATGAATCACATGAATCTGGAACTATACCTTGTTTAGGATATATGGTTTGTGTGATACAAATAATTCTTCTTATGATTAGTGCATACATACCTTCATAAGATACATTTTCCAGACTCCTTTGCGAGTCACCTTCACAAGTCTTTGTTCTGTTTATATAGATTGGGTCACGAACCTGTCCGGGTACCCTTTTAACCCAATAACTGAGCTGACCATGATAGAGCCTGAAGGGTGTTCCCAATCAACACAAGTCAGTGAATAGCACCTGGAATCATAAAACATACAAGTGGGAATGATTTTTCCACAAGAATGTGGAAGAAAAAGAAAAAAATACAGTATGCATAACAAAAGAAACTCCACTGGGAGTGAAGTACAGGAACACAATAAGGAATAAAAAGCCCAAAGTACAACAACCCAAGTATGAAAATAGGGAAAAACAACCCAAGTACCTAAGGACACAACTCACCATGATTAGGGGTCAATAACTGAATCCACCTCCAAGTGATCATTTCCCCTTGCTCGAACCTGGCAGAAGCAAGTATACAAACACCCGAAGGAAAAAGAAGGGTGTGAGCTTAAAATCCTTGTAGGGTCTCACCAAGAATTCCATAACAGATGAAAATAATAAATTAACCAATAACGTGATTTAAAATTTAAAGATAAACAAGTTTGGAATTATAAATTATATTTAAATGAATAATGCTATATAGTTCAAATGATGGAAATAAATATTTAAGTAATGATTTTACAAATGATGTAATATTTCTAAAAAAATGGATTAAATAAAAACAGTTACATAAAACATTTTATGTAAATTCAAAAGGAATGTAAATCAGTTCAAAAGCATTGGCATATATTTATATTTCAAATATAAATAAACAAGCGAGTAACATGGTCATCAGCCAAATAGGTACGATAGTGTTTCCTTCTATAGGAATTCACACTATCTAAGTGAACTCAGAAAAATGTGTATACACACGTCCCTATGACACTAGCCAATGGATAATCATCACCAACCCATTAGGGATGTGACCAACAACATGTATTGTAACAACCCGAGATTTTATAAGACACATTCTTTTTAATTTCATTCTTATCTTCTATTGTACGACACACCAATATTATCTTGCGCTATACGCAACACCGTATTAGCTTGCAGTATACGCGACACTTTTCTTGGCTCTTGTTACACACAATTTCAAGTTCGTTTGATAGAAGTTATTCTACGCAACATTGAGTGTATATATATATATTAAATGTATAAATAAAATATGGTTGGATTATATTATACAAAACAACAAAGGAGTCGTGTACTACACGTAACCCTGACTTGGCTTGCATTACACGCAATCATGACCTTCCTCGATAGCGTGCGTTGTATGCAATACCAGGATTTACTAAAAAATGATATATTATTATAATATTGTTACGAAATAGCCATTATGAATAGTGTTAACTAAATTTTGAATTTTATAACATTATTATTCATCTTACATATTTTCTAGAACATGGTATAAGAACAAAATAAATTTTTCGGGTAAAATAAGTATTTTTCAAAAAATGCAGTTTTGCAGCCTTTTGATGGCACACCCACTTTAAATCTAGTTTTTGACATGTTTATAAGTTCCATTTGACAAAATAAAATTATTCTTTGGAATCAAGAAATAAAAATTTACTTTGGATAAAATTTTCATTTTATTCTGATGACTTTCATATTTTAATGAATAGTAAAACACGCTATATTTTAATTAAAAACAACTTTTTTTATCGTAATATCTTATGTGGTTAAATTATAATATTGAATGGTTTTAAAGTATAAATAGAATATATTTTTACCATTTAATATAATGTATGTCATTAGCATTGATTTTACCTTGAATTCGTAGGTTAAATCAATTCAATCGTTTGCAATGTTTTAAAGAAAATCCTGTTTTCTTTCGACAACGAGATTAATTTTAATTTAATTTATGCAACTTTTGTGTATTGAATTTGGAAAAATGGATTCCATATTTGTAATAAGTGGATACAAATTATGTTAATAAGCTACTTTTTATTTTTGGGAATTATGAATAGTAACTACGGTAAATTTTATTTACCATAGTTAAAGGTAAATCGGGTAATTAAGGGTAAATATAATATTTTAAAATTACCCTAACACATGTAAAAATCCTATTGGATGAATAAAAGTCGACCCATATCACCTAAGGGTCGGACTAGATTCATTTAATGGACTTTTTCCCATGAAAATAATTTAATTATTATTAAAACCAAAGAATGTGACAACATGTCACTTTCTTAAATCTTATAAGTATAATAATTTTAATTTAGTAAAAAACTTAATGAAACTTCAAACATGAATAGTATCCTGAAATATAATACAATTATCTACATCATAGGAATTTATTTAGAATTTTTAGGGATTAAATAATTATCATTTATTATGACACAAAGATGATGCAGTAATTGTCTTATTAATGAAATATTGACATAATTGATGTTATAAATGCCCAAATAAATGTAATTTGAGACTTTTTATGACTTAAATTAATTTTATAGGTTAATATGACATTTTATTGTTGATGTAAGTAACTTGGTTTGAACCTATCATTCTGTTATGAATTTCATAAAAATCATGTACCAAATAGTGTCAAAATTGACATAAAATAGTTTTTAAAACAAATATTTTATTATTAATTGTACTTTTATTCCTAAAAAACTACGGTTAGGCCAAATGACTTAGATAAGGTTATATATATTAATAATAAACAACTTGGGGTTCTTTTGTCTTGATATAGTAAGTTTATTAACCATATAGTGTAAGAAAAAAAAAGACACGGTAAAAGTTAAATTATTTAACTTAGAGTGAAATCTAATTGATAAGGTTAGAATAATAACCTAAACTTGTCTAAATCCTATTGTATGAGAGTATTTCGACCCATCCCCACTTTATATTCGAAATAAGACCCTTTGGAACCATTATAAACCGAATTTGACCTTAATAGAAAATAATATTTTGAGATTTTCCTAAGGTGCCCCTCTCCTCCCTTATAAAAGGGCACCTCCTCCCTCTCCTCCTCACACCAATTTGAGCATTAAATCTCGACCAAACCCTGCCAAAATCTCTTCTAAACTTCCCTAGAATCATCCTAGGGGTCCTGGTTTTCTTCAAAGACCATCCTTAGTTCTTTAAGTGGAGGTTAAGTGAAGGCACGTCAAAAAGAGGTAATATCCATTACCGATATTTTTCAATTTCTTTCTTCTTAAACTTCTTCTTATTTAGTTGTTTCATGATAAAGTAATAACATCAGTATTTCTTATATACTTATATGTTATTATAAATATGAAACAACTCTAATTAACCTCCTATCCATCCTATGGAAAAAGGAAATCACCGCGCGTGCGTACGTACGGAATACCGTCTCCACGCCGTGGTGTAATCTATTTTCCGCCACCACCTTAATTGGATGGGTATAATGGTGTAATGAGTAACTATATATGATTATTATAAAGTGATATTGATACTGAAATAGTATACATACACTTCAACACAATTCCACGACCATGGGAACGATATCATCGCTCGTGCGTACGTACGGACTACCGTCTCCACGACGCGATGAGATTCATTCTCCACATTAACCATTCATGAATGATTATAAAGTATATATAATGAATAATAATGAAATATATGACATGTTAAATCTACTGGATTTATGTATATATATATATATGTATGCCATCTACTTACTTCCATTCAAGACAATAAGGAAAGGAAAACAACGTTCATGCGTACGTACGGACTACCGTCTCCATGAACGGTGTGTTTCATTTCATTTATCTATCTATTATATATATATATATACTGAATATATATGATATATAAATCATGTTTTATATTATGTAAGTAAGTAAATCATGATATAAGTAATAATAATGTCAATAACAACAAGTCCAAACACCTATGATAAATAAAACGATTTTACCCAAAACACTTCTTTAACATGGAATTTACAAAAGAACGGGTAATATAAAGTCATAAGTGAACCATATATGATATCATAACAGTGAATATGATTCTTTAATAAGTTAATGAAATTATTTAAATCATTATAAAAGAATTTCGGATATGTACAAAGCATATCAGACATAAGGTAAGGGAAATATCACAATCTCATTTTATTCGATATTGTTTATACTTTGAAATTTACTGGGGTGTATTTTATCATCCACATCCATGTTTCCTCAATATGTAATATTATTTCCATCCACTTACAATTTTTTAAATCCAATTTTACCCTTTGGTGAGTTTTTAGTAAAAGATATGAAAGGAATCTATTGTGGTTTTTCGTACGAAGTACTTTTTGACTTTTCTAACAAAAGTACGAGAAGAATGTTTTTTTAACTTATACGGCATGAATGGATTTTTAAAAAAATATTTCCAAGAATCTTCCTTTACAAGTTTTCAAGTTTATTTTTAATCAACTTCTTTTCATTTAAAATTGTATGACATGTTAAGAAAGGAAAAATGTTTTTGAATTAGAAAGGATATTTTCCTCAAGAATGGAGTTCAAGTGTTTTATCAAAATTATTTTCCATCTAAGAAAATATAGGGTTATGTATCTATCCCTATTATTACATGGATTTGATTATGATGTTATGGAAATATTTTTTATGAATTCCTTTATCTTATATGAATTGTTTTATGATGTCATGTTGTTTAAGAATCCCATTTTTACTACATAGGTTATGCAATGATATATGATTTATGATTTTGTGCCACACATAAGAATGGTATAATTATGAGATGGGTGGGACCTATATCTCCCTAAAATGCATTGGGTAATGATTTTATATCTCATGAGATAGACATGGCTGGAATGGTAGGTTATACCGGTTCAGTGAAACAGGACTGAAACGAGGGTGACTCAGTTCAGAAATGGTCTTTGTCCACTAAGATAGTCTTGTAAATGAGTCTTGACTAATAAGATATGATTATCTATGATTATGTGTGTATTCCACAAAGTTTCATGTTTTAAGTTATTATTATTGGGATTTCATTTCACTACTATGATTTATCCCATGTTATGATATTATGATCTCTTTTGCAGGTTAATATTTCCAAAATGTTATGTTCTTATGAATATGATGTGATTGATTTTTCTTTTGTTTACCCTTACTGAGCATTTGAGCTCACCCTTTTTATGTTTTATTTTCCCCAGGATATAAATAAAGGTTTTAGGTAAGAAAAAAATGGAAGATCTTTATGGGAGATGTTGAAGATCTTTCACCATGATTAGAAGATTACGTTCCGAGTTTCCAAAGACACTATACTATTACGGTCCTTGTGTTTGTGTTTTTGTTATGTAATAATTATTCTGAAAAAGTAATGTAATGTCCTTGTATGTTAAGCTTCGGGTCTCTACAGTTAGTATCAGAGGAAAAGTTTAGTCAACCTTTGGAAACTAGGATGTGAAAACGTTAGTGAGATCCCTAGAGATATTTCTAAGTTATGTCTAGGGATGTCCCTAAGGATAAGTATACGTATAGGATATAGTCCTAGAACAATGGTAACGATATTAGATTAGACCAAAGATGTTAGATATTGAATTTACTCCCTCTTTATTATGAATTTTTCCTCTCACACTATTCTTTTCGGGTTTTAGGAAATGGCTGGAAACAAGATGATTCATGATAATGGAGGATATGATGGACAATGGAATGATATTCTTCATGAGAAACCAAATGAAATGGGATTTGGAAGTCCAAACATCATTATTATGGCGAATCAGCAATCTCATAATATGATCAATAAAGTAAAATTTGGTAAGTTTCCTGACTCGTATAATAAGAGAAAGATGGAGTTTCATGATGATCATAGAGGAAAGAAAGTTCAATTTCCCTTATGTAAATCATGTGGGAAGAGACATCAAGGAGAATGTTTCAAAGGAACTGGAAGATGCTTTGGGTGTGGAAAAGAAGGACACAAAGCCAGTAAGTGCAAAGGAAAAGGTTCAGTTAACACCAGGGATGAGGATAATGGTATTGCTATGACATCAACAATAGTTAAATGTTTTAAATGTGGAATGTACGGGCATTATGCAAACCAATGCCCTAAGGGAAAGTCTCATGAAGAGAATAAGTATGGTCGTATGGGTAGTATTTATGTGGATGATGATGAAGAGACTACAAATGATATGTGAGATGAAAGAATTGTTGAAGCTTGGTCAATGGTTTAAGAATGTAGTGGAATGATTACATGTTTATCATGTGTAATGTTGTATAAGTAATCTCATGGTACTATGGAATAAAGATACATCTAAGGATTGTTACACTGTTGTCCTTCCTTGAGTTTTGAAAGTGTATGATTAATGGTACCAATATCCATGAAAGGTTATTCAGATATTTTTGGAATGTAGATGATATGCACATAATGAAGGGATAAGGAGAAAATTAAATGTTTGATAGTATTCATGAGATCATGACTGATATAAGGAGATGGTTATATCATGGTTTGAGTATATATAATTTTGAGGATTTTGGTATGTGGAAAGTGTTAATGTTTAACTGCATTCATTTTTTCACTAAGGTTCAATGGGTATTCAAGAGAATACATGATTAAGGCCTTTGAATGTTTAGAATGTGACCAACAAGACATATCTTATGATATATGGGGATCAACGATGGTATTAAATCTCTGGTAATCATTTTCACTATATTATGAGAGTGGACTGAAGTATCATGGATAAGCCTAAAGATTGGAATGCATTATGTTGGACATAAGTTAGTATTGTTTAAGGATAGAAGTTTTTTAGATATTATTGATGGGATGTTATAGTAATATAGTTTTAGAAAAAGGACAACCTGCAAGACGGGCGACAGCCCATCGTGTCAGACAAGGCTGTGGGAATCGAACCCCCAACCGAAGTGCGACTGACCTTTATCGCCTACCACTGGCCTACAGGAAGTCCCTGGTTAGTAGAAACTAGTTTTATTTTATTACGCGGTATGATATATGAAGTATAAGTTCATTTTTGGAATCGTATACGATTAACTTCACTATAGATGGTCTTATGTATTTTGTAACCTTTTGTTTGAGACAGATGGAATGACCCATCATTCTATCACATGATCTTCTAACACATCACGAATGACAAATTCAACTTCATTTCATTAAGAGATGAAGTAGAAATTGTCCAAAGAATGACAAACGGTGAGACTATACCAAAATCACGAAAGTATTTCATCTAATTACAATTTCATCAACTTTAGGGAAATAATCTTGAAAAACCAAAAATGTTGTCCTACTTCCCTTATATCCGATGAATCAGATGGTACCTTATATAATCACAAATCTATGGCTTTGTGATTGTTGGCTTTTTCATAGCCATGTTCTCTACCACTCTCCATCAGAACATGATGGTTAGATTTCTCTTCCATATCCATATTTTCACCTATGTGGAAACCCAGTGATTAGTTTATTTGGGTAACCGTTACATTTCATAATTTTGTTTTTAAAGATTGGTTTTGGTATTCCTTTTTACGATGTGGGTTTCTATTTAAGAAACTTTCGAATAGTAAACCATTTATAACCCCAACAAATTTCGAGGGAGAAATTCATTTTAAGGGGGGTAGAATGTAACAAACTGAGATTTTATAAGATACATTATTTTTAATTTCATTCATATCTTCTATTGTACGACACACCAAGATTATCTTGCACTATACGCAACACCGTATTAGCTTGCAGTATACGCAACACTTTTCTTGGCTCTTATTACACACAATTTCAAGTTCGTTTAATAGAAGTTATTCTACGCAACATTGAGTGTATATATATATATATATTCAATGTATAAATAAAATATGGTTGGATTCTATTATACGCAACAACAAAGGAGTCGTGCACTACACGCAACCCTGACTTGGCTTGCATTACACGCAATCACAACCTTCCTCGATAGCGTGTGTTGTACGCAATACAAGGATTTACTAAACAACGATATATTATTATAATATTGTTATGAACTATCCATTATGAATAGTGTTAACTAAATTTTGAATTTTATAACATTATTATTCATCTTACACATTTTCTAGAACATGGTATAAGAACAAAATAATTTTTTCGGGTAAAATAAGTATTTTTAAAAAAAATGCAGTTTTGCCACCTTTTGATGGCGCACCCACTTTAAATATAGTTTTTGACATGTTTATAAGTTCCATTTGAAAAAATTAAAATTATTCTTTGGAATCAAGAAATAAAAATTTACTTTGGATAAATTTTTCATTTTATTCTGATGACTTTCATATTTTAATGAATAGTAAAAACACGCTATATTTTAATTAAAAACAACTTTTTTCATCGTAATATCTTATGTGGTTAAATTATAATATTGAATGGTTTTAAATTATAAATATAATATATTTTTACCATTTAATATAATTTATGTCATTAGCATTGATTTTACCTTGAATTCGTAGGTTAAATCAATTCAATCTTTTGCAATGTTTTAAAAAAAACCCGTTTTCTTTCGACAACGAGATTAATTTAAATTTAATTTCTGAGACTTTTGTGTATTGAATTTGGAAACATTTATTACATAATTGGAATCATTGGATCCAATTTATGTTAATAAGCTACTTTTTATTTTTGGGAATTATGAATAGTAACTACGGTAAATTTTATTTACCATAGTTAAAGGTAAATCGGGTAATTAAGGGTAAATATAATATTATAAAATTACCCTAACACATGTAAAAATCCTATTGGATGACTAAAAGTCGACCCATATCACCTAAGGGTCGTATTAGATTAATTTAATGGACTTTTGTCCAAGAAAATAATTTAATTATTATTAAAACCAAAGAATGTGACAACATCTCACTTTCTTAAATCTTATAAGTATAATAATTTTAATTTAGTAAAAACCTTCATGAAACTTCAAAAATGAATATTCTACAGAAATATAATACCATTATCCACATCATAGGAATTTATTTTGAATTTTTAGAGATTAAAAAATTATCATTTATTATGACACAAAGATGATGCAGTAATTGTCTTATTAATGAAATATTGACATAATTGATGTTATAAATGACCAAATAAATGTAATTTGAGACTTTCTATGACTTAAATTAATTTTATAGGTTAATATGACATTTTATTGTTGATTTAAGTAACTTGGTTCGAACTTATCATTCTTTTATGAATTTCATAAAAATCATGTACCAAATAGTGTCAAAATTGACATAAATTAGTTTTTAAAACAAATATTTTATTATTAATTGTTATTTTATTCCTAAAAATCTAAGGTTCCGCCAAATAACTTAGATAAAGTTATATATATTAATAATAAACAACTTGGGGTTCGTTTGGCTTGATATAGTAAGTTTATTAACCATATAGTGTAAGAAAACAAAAAGACACGGTAAAAGTTAAATTATTTAACTTAGAGTTAAATCTAATTGATAAGGTTAAAATAATAACCTAAACTTATCTAAATCCTATTGGAGGAGAGGATTTATACCCATAACCACTTTATATTCGAAATAAGACCCTTTGGAACCATTATAAACCGAATTTGACCTTAATATAAAATAATATTTTGAGATTTTCCTAAGGTGCCCCTCTCCTCCCTTATAAAAGGGCACCTCCTCCCTCTCCTCCTCACACCAATTTGAGCATTCAAGATCGGCCAAACCCTTCCAAAATCTCTTCTCCACTTCCCTAGTATCATCCTAGAGGTCCTCGTCTTCTTCAAAGACCATCCTTAGTTCCTTAAGTGGAGGTTATGTGAAGGCGCGTCAAAAAGAGGTAATATCCATTACCGATCTTTTTCAATTTCATTCTTCTTAAAATCCTTCTTCTTTAGTTTTTTCATGATGAAGTAATAACATAAGTATTTCTTATATACTTATATGTTATTATAAATATTAAACAACTCTAATTAACCTTCTATCCATCCTACGGAAAAAGGAAATCACCGCGCGTGCGTACGTACGGAATACCGTCTCCACGCTATGGTGTAATCTATTTTCCGCCACCACCTTAATTGGATGGGTATAATGGTGTAATGAGTAACTATATATGATTATTATAAGGTGATATTTATACTGAAATTGTATACATACACTTCAACACAATTCCACGACCATGGGAACGATATCATCGCTCGTGCGTACGTACGGACTGCCGTCTCCACGACGCGATGAGATTCATTCCCCACATTAACCATTCATGAATGATTATAAAGTATATATAATGAATAATAATGAAATATATGACATTTTAAATCTACTGGATTTATTTATATATATATATGTATGTCATCTACTTACTTCCATTCAAGACAATAAGGAAAGGAAAACAACGTTCATGCGTACGTACGGACTACCGTCTCCATGAACGGTGTGTTTCATTTCATTTATCTATCTATTATATATATATATATACTGAATATATATGATATATAAATCATTTTTTATATTCTGGAAGTAAGTAAATCATGATATAAGTAATAATAATGTCAAGAACAACAAGTCCAAACACCTTCGATAAATAAAATGATTTTACCCAAAACACTTCTTTAACATGGAATTTACAAAAGAACGGGTAATATAAAGTCATAAGTGAACCATATATGATATAATATAAATGAATATGATTCTGTAATAAGTTAATGACATTATTTAAATCATTATACAAGAGGTTCGGATACGTACAAAGCATATCAGACATAAGGTAAGGGAAATATCACAATCTCATTTTATTCAAGATTGTTTGTACTTTGAAATTTACTAGGGTGTATTTTATCATCCAAATCCATGTTTCCTCAATATGTAATATTATTTCCATCCACCTACAATTTTTTAAATCCAATTTTACCCTTTGGTGAGTTTTTAGTAAAGGATATGAAAGGAATCAATTGTCGTTTTTCGTACGAAGTACTTTTTGACTTTTCCGACAAAAGCACGCGAAGAATGTTTTTTTAACTTATACGGCATGAATGGATTTTTTAAAACAATATTTCCAAGAATATTCCTTTACAAGTTTTCAAGTTTATTTTTAATCAACTTCTTTTAGTTTAAAATTGTATGACATGTTAAGAAAGGAAAAATGTTTTTGAAGTAGAAAGAATATTTTCCTCAAGAATGGAGTTCAAGTGTTTTATCAAAATTATTTTCCATCTAAGAAAATATAGGGTTCGGTATCTATCCCTATTATTACATGGATTTGATTATGATGAGATGGAAATATTTTTTATGAATTACTTTATCTTATATGAATTGTTTTATGATGTCATGTTGTTTAAGAATCCCATTTTTACTACATGGGTTATGCAATGATGTATGATTTATGATTTTGTGGCACACATAAGAATGGTATCATTATGATATTGGTGGGACCTATATATCCCTCCAATGCATTGGGTAATGATTTTATATCTCATGAGATAGACATGGCTGGAACGGTAGGTTATACCGGTTCAGTGAAACAGGACTAAAACGAGGGTGACTCGGTTCAGAAATGGACTTTGTCCACTAAGATAGTCTTGGCGATGAGTCTTGACTAATAAGATATGATTATATATGATTATGTGTGTATGCCAAAAAGTTTAATGTTTTAAGTTCTGATTATTGGAATTTCATTTCACTACTATGATTTATCCCATGTTATGATATTATGATCTCTTTTGCAGGTTATGATTTCCAAAATGTTATGTTCTTATGAATATGATGTGATTGATTTTTCTATTGTTTACCCTTACTGAGAATTTGAGCTCACCCTTTTTATGTTTTCTTTTCCCCAGGATATAAAGAAATGTTTTAGGTAAGAAAAAAAGGTAATATCTTTATGGGAGATGTTGAAGATCTTTCACCATGATTAGAAGATTACGTTCCGAGTTTCCAAAGACACTAAAATATTACGGTCCTTGTGTGTGTGTTTTTGTTATGTAATAAGTATTCCGCAAAAGTAATGTAATGTCCTTGTACGTTAAGCTTCAGGTCTCTACATGTATGTTTTTGAATGTTGTAATAGCGTAGAGTGTATCCAAATAACTCACTAACTACTTAAGGCCTACATGCACTCTTACATGATATGTGAACTGTTTTAAGACTGCTAAAAATATAATCAATCCCATTATTCTATTTCCAAAATACCTATTTCATTACATTTAAAAACAAAATAGGTTTTATTTAAAAACATGACTTTTTTCACAAGATAAAACCACTGGGTTTCTATCAAATCATTCTAAGCCATTTTCATGAGTTTGAAATCAATTAATAACCAATTCCATATTTTTCACAATTCAATATCACAATTAAATTATATAATTTAATTGAAAACATTTCTATCAAAATCAACCATTTAAATTCAACAATTTTAATTAAACAATTTCCATAAACCCACCCCAATTCAATGGGATTGGGGGTTTTCCAAATTTCCATGCCAAAACTATTTCAAATATCTCGATTCACTGGAACCATATTTTTATCAATAAAATTGAAAGAAAATTTTTGGGCAATTGAATTTAATTTGACAATTTAAATAAATCAAGAAATAAATGGATAATCAATTTGGATAATCAGGATAGAACCACCTACCTCAAGGTCATCGATGTCATCGACAATGATAAACCACTATGTGTGGTTTTATACACCTCCTCATGACCTTATTATCATAAGCATCGATGCATAAATGGTTGGAATTCATCAAGG
This sequence comes from Viscum album, assembly GCA_963277665.1. Classification (NCBI taxonomy): domain Eukaryota; kingdom Viridiplantae; phylum Streptophyta; class Magnoliopsida; order Santalales; family Viscaceae; genus Viscum; species Viscum album. The sequence continues at coordinate 929,433,408 of OY728143.1, read as the reverse complement.
GTTCCTAGAATAAAAGCATCTATTTTATTTCATAAGAAAATAAAATATTTCATGTGATAATAGTTTCTATCTCATGTATAATTGCAAATTATTGATTAAAACATAACATGTGAAAATATTTTATCTCTAATGAATAATTTCAAAATATCGATTAAAATATTACATACGATAATATTTTATCTCTCTTGGATAGTTTCAAATTATAATTAAAATATTACATGTGATGATATATTCTCTCTCCTTGATAATTCCTAAATTACCATTCTAGGCCATCTCATTCACACATAATATCCTCCATAAGAATAATTATCTTTGATAAAATCAAAATTATCATTTTAATAATTTTAGTAACCAACCTTTGATAATATCTAAATTATCATTTGATAATTATATTAATTATACATTGATAAAATATGTAAAAATTCTCTTTGATATTTCCATGCAATTGATCTTTGATAATTCATTGGAATTATCATTCAATAATTCTTAATAATTATCTTTTGATAAATTTACAATATTTATCTTTTAATAATTTTATTATAGATATAAAATTAATTAATTGAATCATTATATTATAATAATTACTCTTTAAAAATTAGCATTTTCTTCAATTTATTTAATGATAATTTGATGAAATTATTATTTTATAATTTTCTTTATAAATACCCTCTAATAATTTTGTAAAATTATCCCTTGAATCTTTCATGCAAATATCATTTTATAGTTTTGAAAAAAAATTATCCATCGATAAATAAATTAAATTATCATTTTATAATTTTATTTAATTACACCTTGATATTCCCAGGTGATTATCATTTAATAAAACAAAAAATTATATTTTGATAATTTTGTGAAATTACGTTTTTATGATTATATGAATTTATCATTCGCTAATTCTTCAAAATTATCCTTTGATAATGTTGATAATCAAGCCATGTGATTATTACATTAAAATTATCATTTTATAAAATTGGATTATCAAAAATAATAATTCATGATGGAATCATCTAAAAATTGTTGAAATTATCTCTTGATAATTCAAGGTTGGTAATTTTTTTTAATGTTTTTCTTTTGAATTATAGAAATAATGGAATAAATGAAATAATTAAATAAAAGAAATGAAATTAAACTACAAACATATACATCTCTTTCACAATGCAACACAGAAAACCTTGTGGAGGTCCACCATAGTGAAAGAAGATCACTGTGGAGGAAGAATGAAACTGATCCACTAGCCACATAAAATGATATCAGGGATTACTTGGTTTCAACAGAGCTAACCTAGGTTAAATGCCAAGACAATTGGGTATTTCAATACCCACACCACACATATTCCCCAACTTAAGAACACCGATTAAAAATGATTCAAATATCCAACTAAGGGTTTAAAAATACCCCATTAATGTATTGATAAAAGAAATGGTTGCAAATGATGCATAACCGAAGCTTTTGAAACTCCCACGGCATGAAAATGGAGTTTGGCATGAAATTTAGGGATGATGAATAGTGAATCCCGTTTTTTAAACCATTAAATTAAATTAACATAAATAATTATATAATATAATTAATTGAAACATAAATTAATTATCAAACTGAACAAACTCTCTTTATGTATAAAATTTATACACCGTATAGGGTAAACACACCATTCTAGACCCAACAATGGTCTTAGATTTCTCAAACAATGAACTGTTTAATAGATAATAATGATTTATTAATAAAAAACTGAATTAAAAAATTGATTAAAATAAAAGGGTTATTTTTGCGAGCGTGACGTCCAAATGCCCAACACTTATGAATTTTATACTCCGTCTAGGGTAAACCCCTCATTTTGGACCTATATGCGGTCTCAGATTTTAAATACGATGCACGGTTTAGGATATATTTAATTATTTTTAATAAATAATATATTAAATATTATTTAATAACTTTATCTCACGAGTGAGGTGTCCAAATGTCCGGCGCCTTCGAATGTTATACCCCTCCAAGGGTAAACACCATACTTCAGATATAATAGTGCTCTCAGATTTCTTAAACAACAGACCATTTTGGAGTTATTCAATTATTTTGAAAAAATTTCCCATGATTAAAATAATATATTTAGTATTTTTGTTCCATCCTCCCTAAGGCTTTGCAGACCTCAAAAACTCATACTTACTCAGTGATTAACATAGAAAATATTTAATTGAATATTCTGGAGTATTAATTGTGCATTTTACCATTTTGCGGCGTGTTTAACAAAAATGAAATTTTTCACTGATAGACTATTTACCCATTTAACGTAATAATAATTTAACACAAGAAGGTTTAGGAATACCTGAAATAGTAATAGGATATTACAACCTCCCCACCATAGGAACTTTCTGTCCCCAGAAAGCCTACGAAGAAGCCTCTATGTCAAAAAGACAAGGCCATTATTCTCTTATCAGTGCATTAATATATCACATATCTTGATAATTAGAACTATGATTCCATGTCACATGGACCATAGGTATCATCCTCTCACAAAGTACCTTGGTCTCAGAATCAACAACCATGGATGATCGTTCAGTCACAGATAAAATAGATTCCACTTCAAGATCACACCAACTCTGAACATGAGATGGGCCAGATAAGAGCTTTAGAAGCTGAGATACATAAAGCACATTATGTATAGATGTCAGTTTTAGTGGTAGTGCTAAATGGTAAATAAATTTCCCCACTTAATCAACAATATAAAAAGATCCCTCAAAATAAGGAGAAAGCTTCCCTTGCCTCCCAAGCCGTCAATGACCCAACCGGGGTGAAACCTTAAAGAATATATGGTCACCAAAACTGATTATTCAAGTCATAGAACACCTTAGTGATTCCTAGGTGCACAACCAATTAGAAATTATTGAAATCCCCCATTATAGCCTTCCTTGTCGCTAATAGTGCAACATAATAGTTCCAATAACACAAAACACCCTATTTGGGGAACCACCACTGAGCATGAGTCTCCCTACCCTAAATAGAGTCTAAAATGATTATAGAACTCATCAATGAGATTATATTCTTGAATAATCTTCTTGAGAAGAGAATATGTCAGAGAACCATCAGCTTTCATGGCAGAGAGAACTGGCATTGCCCAAGGTGACACACTTGGATGAGTAAAGGCTTTCCCAAGAAGATCGTCCAACTGGTACATTAGTTCTTTCGGTTCAATTGGAGCCATTTGGTAAGAGGAAAAAGAAACTGGGTGAGTACTAGGAATCAAGTCAATGGAAAACTCAACCTCTCTTACTAGTGGTAAACTATAAAAGTTATAAGGAAACACAATGGTAAAATCGACGACAACTATAGGGAGATCACTGCTCTAAATTAGAATCAGACACTAATATTACCTTCCCCAACTTTGAATAAGAAGGTATAGCCCTGCTCAACCTTGGGTCCCATTCTCCTTGAAAGACAAGAGAAAAACTACTAGGTGTGGTAAGGTAGGCTCATAGAATATAGAAATCAATATTGGATTTATTGGCAATGATTTTATCCATCCGAAATATAACTTCAAGAGATTTCATGTCGAGTACCAGAAAACATAAAGCATTTTTGACATCTAATATAGAGAATACACAAGTAGGACTATGGAGACCCTTCTCTCTCATCACTCCAATGGGTGTAGAAATATCCATTTCACAAGATAAAATCTCCATAGGAATATTAATAAGATTAATGGAATGGTTTAAAAAAAAACAAGTGAGACGCACCGATATCAAATAGATCAGTCACTAAAGACAAAGCAATAATAATGATACCCATCATTGTTTATGGACCTGTATCAGCTTCCTCGAGAAACTCTTCCACTATGTGAAGAATCTTTGTTCCAGATGCCTATAGCTGGAAATCTTTTTTACATGATTCATTTGATTCCCCCACATTTTTTGAAGGTTCTGATGATCTAGTGCCATTACATGGAGTGGAAAATTTGTGGAAAAACTTTTGTAAGTTCCCTAAAAATATACAGGAGCCATAGTTTTATCAGCCTGCTCAAGATTGGAAAACTCTACATCCTTGGCCAACACCATTGAATTTGGATATAAGCGGAAAATGAAAAGAACCTTAAAGTACTTCCACTATAAGACCCCATGATTCTTTGCCATCATTATCATATCCAACCGTCTACTACTTGGTCCCTCCATCATGAAGGTGGAACACTTCACCATGATCTTGTCCAGAGTCTCCAAGAAATCAAACAGACATTCTATCCTACCCAACCATTCCTCCTCATGTTGAGAATTAGTACATCCCTTAAAAAATATGGTTACTAGTGGATGAAATATTGAGAATGATTTTTAAGAACATCTCCCCCAGAGGATCCACAACTAGATCCTGATTAGGGATTGGTAGTGGTGCATGCCCCAAATCATGGAAAGTAAACATGATCAACTAAACTAGATTTGGATCCACAACATGATTTTCCCACTGAGGTTTAACAATAGCCTCCCCTTGGATCTAGTTCACACATCTTCTCAGCGGTATAATGTTACACAATATTTTCATTCAACATGAGGACATTGGATTAACACTCAGACTAAGTAACAAGAGAAATTATTCTCTACATAAGAAACAAAAAATATTTGGATATTACTCTATCCAAATAACAATATGGAAAATAATAGAACTACACCTCAAGAAAAATTTCCCTAACCACCCCTGGTGACTTAAGGTTCATTGTGGTGAGAGCTGGCCAGACACTCAATCCCAACTACCTCCTAAGTCCCGATAAGATTTCACAAATGCATACTAACTTCAAAAAAAATCTCAACCTCCCTTTGATATCATTTTGTCACGAACCAGTCTTGGTACCCTCATAAACCAATAACCGAGCTGGATCTGACATAGACCAATGGGCGTTTCTGATTCTAATGGGTCAGCGACTAGCACCTGACACCATAAAACATACAAGTGGGAACTATTTTTCCACAAGAATGTGTAAGAAAAAGAAAACAATACAGTATGCATAAAAAAGAAAATACCCTGGGAGTGAAGTACGAGAATAAAAAAAGGCATAAAAATCCCAAAGTACTACAACCCGAGTATGAAAATAGTGAAAAACAACCAAGTCCTTAAGGACACAACTCACCATGACTGAGAGTCAATAGCTGGATCCACCTCCAAGTGATCCTTTCCCATTTCTTGAACCTAGAAGAAGGAAGTATACAAACACCCAAAGGAAAAAGTAGGATGCGATCTAAAAAGCCTAGTAGGGTCTCACCAAGGATTCCATAAGAGATGCCAATAATATATTAACCAAGAAAGTGATTTCATTTTAAAGGTAAACCAGTTTTGAATTATAAAGTTAATTTAAATGAATAATGTAATACAGTTCAAATGATGGAAACATATATTTTATGTAATGATTTTACAAATGATGGAATATTTATAAAACAATGGATTAAATAAAATTAGTTACATAAAATAGTTTATGTAAATTCAAAAGTCATGTAAAGCAGTTCAAAATCATTGGCATACATTTATATCTCAAATATAAATAAAAAAGAGAGCAATATGGTAATATGTCAAATAGGTGCGATAGTGTTTCTGACTATAGGACTCCACACTCTCTAAGTGAAATCAGAAAAATCTATATACACACACATCCCTATGACACTAGCCAAAGGCGAATCATCCCCAACCCATCAGGGATATGACCCACTGCATGTATGTTTTAGAACATTGTAATAACATATAGTGTATCCAAATAACTCACTAACTACCTAAGTCTTTCATGCTCTCTTATATTATGGGAGAACTATTTTAAGGCTTCTTAAAAAAATATCAATCATATTTTTACATTTCCAAAATACCCATTTATTTACAATTAAATCCAAAATAAGTTTTATTCAAAAACATTCCTTTTTCACAAGATAAAACCACTGAGTTTTTATCAAATCATTCTAAGAAATTTTCAGGAGTTTAAATCCATTCAAAACCAATTCGATCAATTTTAAAAATTCATTTTCACAATTAAATTCAACAATTTAATTGAAAATATTTCCATCAAAATCCATTATTTAAATTCAACAATTAAAATCAGACAATTTTCATAAAGCCACCCCAATTCAATGGGACTGGGGGTTTTGTAAATTTCCATGCCAAAACCATTTCAAATATCCGGATTCACTGGAATCAGGTTTTTATCAATTTAATTGAAAGAAACTTTTTGAGAAATTGAATTTAAATAAATAATTGAAATAAATCAAGAAATAAAAAGATAATCAATTTGGCTAATCTAGACGGAAACACCTACCTCAAGGTCATCAGTGTCAGCAACAATTATAAACCAATATGTGTGGTTCAATAAACCTCCTCATGGCCTTATTATCATAATTATCAAAGCATCAATGTTTGACATTCTTTAAGGGTTCCTAGAACTAAATAATCTATTTTATTTCACAAGGGAAAAAAAATATTGCATGTGATAACATTTTCTCTCTCATGTATAATTTCAAATTATCGATTAAAACATTACATGCAATAATATTTTATCTCTCATAGATTATTTTTAAATATCAATTAAAATATTACATTTTATAATATTTTATCTCTCTTGGATAATTTGAAATTATCATTTAAAATATTACATGCGTTGATATATTCTCTCTCATTAATAATTTCTAAATTACCGTTCTCATCCATCACATTCACACATAATATCCTCCATAAGAATAATTATCTTTGATAAACCCACAATTATAATTTTAATAATATTAGTAATCGACCATAGATAATCTATAAATTATCATTTGATAATTATATTAATTATCCTTTGATAAAAAATGTAAAAATTATATTTGATATTTCCATGCAATTGATCTTTGATGATATTTTGCAATAATCATTCGATAATTCATAACAATTATCTTTTGATAAATTTAAAATATTTAGATTTTAATAATTTGGTTATAGATATTAATTTAATTAATTTAATAATTATATTCTAATAATTACTCTTTATAAATAACCTTTTTTTCAATTTATCTAAAGATAATTAGTTGAAATTATCATATGATGATTTTATTTATAAATACCCTCTATTAATCTTATGAAATTATCCCCAGAATATTTCTTGTAGACATCCTTTTATAATTTTGGAAAAAATTATACTTCGATAAAAAAATGAAACTATCATTTTCTAATTTCATTTATTTAAACCTTGATAATCCCATGTGATTATCATTTCATAAAACCAAAATTATCTTTCGATATCTTTTCACAATTACGTTTTGATGAATATATGAATTTATTATTGGATAATTATTCAAAATTATCCTTTGATAATGTTTATAATCAATCCTTGTGACTATTACATTAAAATTATCCTTTTATAAAATTTAATTATCAAAAATAATAAATCATGATGGAATCATCTAAAAAAATGTCGAAATTATCTCTTGATAATTCAAGGTTGGTAATATTTTTTTCCATAATGTATTTCTTTTGAATTATAGAAATAATGTAATAAATGAAATAATTAAATAAAAGAAATAAAATTAAACTAAAAACTTATATATCTCTTTGACAATGCAACATATAAAACCTTACAGAGGTCTACCACCATGGAAGAAGATAGCTGAGGAGGAAGAATGAAACAGATCCACTGGTCACATACAAATGATATTCAGGACTACTTCGTTTCAACGGAGCCAACCTAGGTTAAAGGCTGAGACAATTGGGTATTTCAATACCCACACCGAACATATTTCCCAAATTAAGAACACCGAATCAAAATGATTCAAATATCCAACTGAGTGTTTAAAAACACAGCATTAATGCATTGATAAAATAATCAACTAAAAATGATCCATAAATGAATATTTTAAAACTCCCACAATATGAAAATGGAGTTTGGTGTTAAATATAGGGATGATGAACAATGAATACCATTTTTTAACCATTAAATTAAATTAATAAAATTAATTATTTAATAATATTATTAAAAACTAAAATTAATTACTGACCTGACCAAACACTCTTTGTGTATAAAATTTATACACCGCCTAAGGTAAATGACCCATTCTGGACCCAACATTGGTCTTGGATTTCTCAAATGATAAACCTTTTGAGAGATAATAATGATTTATTAATTAAAAACCGGATTAAATAATTGATTAAAAATAAAAGGGTTATTTTTGCGAGCAAGGCATCCAAACACCCTATTCTTACCAATGTTATACCCCATCTATGGTAAAACCCTCACCCCAGACCCATCGATGGTCTCATATTTCCTATACAATAAACTGTTTCGGATATATTTAATTAATTTTAAGAAATAATATATTAATTATTATTTAATAACTTTATCACATGGGCAAGGCATTTAAATGTACAGATCCTTAGAATATTATGCCCCTCCTAGGGTAAACACCATATTTCAGACATAACAGTGCTCTCAGATTTCTCAAACCAGAGACCATTTTAGACTTATTCAATTATATTGAAAAAATTACCCATTCGTAAAATTATATATTTAATTTTTTTATTCCGTCCTCCCTGAGGCTTTGTATACCTCAGAAACTCATACTTACTCATTGTTTAACTTAGAAAATATTTAATTGAATATTTCAGAGTATTAATTTGGAGTTTTAACATTCTGCGATGTGTTTAACAAAATCAAAACTTTTCACTGATAAACCATTTTTTCCCATTTAACATAATAATACTTTAACACACAAAGGTTTAAGAATATATGAAATAGTAACGGGATGTTATAGACTATGTGATTCCCACACAAGACCTTGTTCTAGTTAGGAAAAATACTATGCTCTGGATTAATCCACTTAAGAAAACTTCCTCTACCTTCTGAAGGAAATTTTTTGATGTATTTATAGGAATAAATAAAGTGAATTATCTCTACAAATCATCATTATCCATCTATTTCACCACATTAGTAATCAGAATTATGTTGTTTGTGTGATCCCATTGCAAGATCCAAATATAATCATGTGGTGGTCAATGAAATTTTCTTATAGAACTTATAATGATCACATAGTGAGATACAAATAAAATAACGTGTTCTTCATGTGATCCCATAAAGAGATCCAAAGAGAGTCATGTAGGATTTATGTGATCCCATCATAATATCTAATGAAAATAATGGGAAATTCACATGATTCCATTATGATTGCCAGTGAAAATCAAGAAATTACCAACATTGTCTTCCAACACTTCACAAAACCATATTTTGAAATTAATTAAAAATAATATAGTCATGTGATTTCAAGTGATCATGAGATATATCCTTCATTTCTAGCCACTTTTCCTTCATGCACTTCATGTGTTCTCTTCATGAGATCCCATTATTATCATGCAATGACGTTAATTGATTTTCATGACCTCTTCATGACATCCTTTAAAAAAATGTGGTGTATTATGGTGATTCTCATAATCTCATCATGATATCATTTGAAAATCATGTAGTGTCATCAAGTGCTTCACATGGTCTTTTAACAAGATCCTCTGATAATAATGCAGCGTCTTTAGGTTCTTCTCATGATCTCATCACAATTTCAAATTACAATCATGTAGTGCCTTTAGGTTCTTTTCTTGATCAAATTATGAGATCCTCTGAAAAAATATTGTGTCTTCATGTTATTCATGGGATTTCTTCATGATATCCCTTGAAAATAATTTAGTGTCTTTTTGTTATTCACATTATATCATCCCAAGATCAATTTAAACATATGTAATCATGCGATCCCTTATCCTGATTAGTTGGTACTTCATGTGATCCCATAATCCCTTTGTGTGATTAGTTCATACATTCACGCTCTTCATGATCATTTAGGACATTCATACTCTATGTGATCCTTTAGGATATTCAAGTAAAACCTCCATGAATCTTTTAAAAACCTTCCATTTCCAACAATGTAAAACCTTTTCAACAAACACAATAATCCTAAAATCACTATCAAGATGTATTTTTTCCAAAAATTCCACTACCATATTATCAATGAATTCTTTTCAAGGATATGTTTATTGGATGGGAGTAAAAAATATTTTTTCTATGAACCATAACCATAAAGGAATCCATTATGAGATAAGGATAGGTCCTCTGAGGTGTGTGCCTTAGACTATAGCTGAGCCTATTTAGGATATTCCCCACCACATTTGGGGAGCCTGTTTTGTAATGCCCCAACCCCAGAAGCCCAGAGTCGGTGTATTATTACGTATCTTTGGAATGATAAAAAAATATCAAGTCTCGAAAGACTGATTAGTTTAATATTCTTGGAAGTACTAGATACATTCATAAGGTTTACATTACATCATAAAATAGAAAACTACAACAACATTGTTTTCATAGACAGCACTGAGATCCCATAGACTATCCCTGTAGGTCAGTCATAATATACTTCTTCACATACTGGGAAAAATAAAACATAGAAAGGGGTGAGCTCCGATTCTCAGTAAGGATAACAATATATAGGAAACTTTCATAAATGAGCATAAACATTTAAGGAAATATATATAACTAAAACAAAATCCTTTTCAGCATAAACTTCATCATAATATGGAAAATTTAAATCAAAATAATTCCATTTACTTACTCACATGGATATTCTACTAGTCGAATAATCACATGCAATATCAATAGCCACTTTCAAAATGATGGAATGCATAATGCCAGAATTTCATAAACACATAGTCAAGGCCTTGTGCCAAGACAACAAATAAGATTTAGTCAAGGACTTGTTCCAAGAAACTAGTTTGTCTCATGAGACCTAATGATGCATTGAGGAGCTATATCAGGCTCCACCCGTCACTTACTAAGTCAAATACATTCCTCATATGAAAAGGTTTAAACATAACATAAACATTCATATTGAAACTACCATAATAAATGTCAATACTTTATCCATAAAGCATTAAAGGTATAAAAATTGCATATCCACAGTCAAACATATCATATAACCTTCAATACAATATGGAAGTTTTGTATAGTAATAAATCAACATCAAATAATCTTACAATCCATCAAAGGATGTTGACATAAATGAAATCAAAACATTTTTTTGAGAAATATATATTTCCATTTTGAAATCATTTAAAATTCATATAATTATAAAAGAAAAAATTTATTTTGAAAATATTCTTATAATATTGTAAGGGAATCTTCGACGATGTTAAAACGGTGGAAAATAGGTGCACCTACCGTATAAGTAAAAGAAACATTCTTACCTTAATTTTTTCTAAAAGGTCAAAAAGTACCTTATTTGAAAAACGACAGAAAGATTCCTTTCAAAAACATATAAGGTCAAATAAGGGTATAAATGACTTTAAAACATTGTCTATTAAATATTAAAAATGTTTTTAAATTCATTTTTAAGATACATTGATGTGGATGATAAAAAGGTCCCAATAGATACTTACATAAAAACAACCTCAGATAATAAAGAGATTGTGAAATTAACCCTTACCTTTTACTTTTCCTTGGTAAAGGGTAGGTTAAACTCTTGTATAAAGGTGAAATAATTGTTATTAAATTATACAAGAATCATATACATTAATATGATATCATATATGGTCTTTTAACATTTCTTTGTTAATAATATCTTAGTATTATCGTCGTTTTCGGTGTTAACTGATTCGTTTTCCTTTATATGATTTGTTATGTAAGTAATGTTTGTTATAGATAGGATGTATCTTATTAATATTAAGAATTATATTAATTCTTTAAAAATTATTTTTAATAATCTAATGAAAATTATTCTTGAATGGATTACAATGGGGAATGAATCTCATCGCGTTCGTGGAGACAGTAATCCGTATGTACGCACTAGCGACAATATCATTATTTTGATATTAAAATAATATATAATTGGATGGTATATCATATATAAAGAATAATTATCATGTTATATTTATTATTTACATCATTTAAACATCATTATTATACCCATCCAAATAATAATGTATTGAATAACAATTACACCACGATGTGGAGACGGTAAGCCGTACGTACGCACGTATGGTGACATGTCATTAATAGGATGGATATAATAATGAATATGTTTGTACCATATTTATAATTACATCAGATTATATAGAAGATACTGGAGTTATTATTTTATAATGGAAACAACCAAGAAAGAGTAAGTGGAAGAAGAAAGGAACTTGAAAGAGGTGATGAAATATTTACCTCTTCTTCGGGTTCTTTCTATTGATTTGATCAAAAGGGATCCATAGGATGGATTTCTGACTAAATTAAGGTCTCTAAGATGAAGGTAGGACAATTTAGAGGGAATTTGGGACGGTTTTGGCTGACCCAAATGGATTTTAATGTGTGAATTAGAGAGCAGGGAGAGTGCCCTTTTATAAGAGGGGTGATGGGCGCCTTTGGAAAAGCTAGAAATATTATTTTATAATAAAATAATTTTCAGTTTCTAATGGTTACAAAATGAATTATTTAAAGACTAAGATGGGGATGGGTCTAAAACCACTCAAACTATAGGTTTTCGACAAGTTTGGGTCACTATATTAACCTTATCTTTTAGATTTAACTCTTAGTGAAATAGTTTATCATTTACCATGTCTCTTTGTATTTTTATATTATATGGTTCATAAACTTACTATAAACTTTCAAGATAACACCAAGTGGTTAATTAATGATACACCTATCATTATATAATTCTTTTGTCCGAGCCTTATATTTTTAGGAATATAATATCAATTAATAATATAAATATGTTTTTAAAAACTCTTTTATGTCAAATTTGACAGTATTTGGTATTTTGTTTTTTATAAATTTATAACAGAATTATTAATTCAAAAAAAATTAATCTAACCAACCCTAACATGTCATATTAACCTATAGAATTATTGGAATTCAGAAAAAGTCTCAAATTACATTTATTTGTATATTTATAATATAAATTATTTTAATATTTCATTAATTAGGTAATTACTACATCATCATTGTGTCATAAATAAATTTAATTATTTAATTTATAAAAATTATAAATAAAATACCATTATGTAGGAAATAATTTTATCTTTATAATTAATATTAATTGTAGAATTTATCTGGTGTGAAACCCTATATTAAAAATGATTTCGTTATTAAACATTGAATTTAACACTTTTAACTCTTCTTTGAATTAAATAATAATAAATGTCCTAATCTAATCCAACTGAATCTAAATGATAATATTTTATTCCTATGGTTTTTTTTGGTCGAATTATACTTATCCAATAGAATTGGGACACTTTTTAGGGTAATAATAATATCATTTTTACCCTTAATTACCCTATTTACTTTTAACCGTGGAAAATACAAGTAAAAAGTTACTATTCACCAAAAATTAGTTTCATATTATCGAACCAAATTTTACATACAGATATCAACCGTGTATCATGGATTTTTTAAATTCAACTCAAAGAAGCGGTAAAATTAATTTTTATGTAAATTTTTAAAAGCTCCCAGGAGGTGGGTAAAAGACGGTAAAAAGTTCAATAAAATTTTTATATATCTAAAATTATTATAAACTGAATCCAATGAATTAAATTGAACTTATATAGGTATTATGTATCTATTCTGACTTAAATAATTTGAATAAAATAAATAATTATTTAAATTAAAAGTTGGTTTTAAACAATAACTCAATGTTTTTCACTATTCATCAAAAATTGATAGTTTTTCAAAAAATACCAAAAATTCACCCTAAGATAATTTCAACATTCCAAATCCAAAAATGAAGTCCATTTTGAAAGATAAAATTTATAAATTTTCAAAAAGTGGGTATTAATATTCATAGTGGCTAGTTTGATTGGTTGTGGTGTGTTCGAACTCAAAGTTGTGTACAACACACGCTACTGTATTATTCAAAGAGAAACATACCGTGGAAGCTTCAGGCATTACATTATCCCCTCCTTCAAAAAATTTTGTCCTCGAAATTTCTAGAATATTACTGAATAAAAAGACTCGGGTGGTTCTTCATCATAAGTTCCTTAGGTTCCCACGTTTCCTCTTCCATCTTATGGTTTCTCCATAGAACCTTTACCCGATGAGTTGTCCGGTTTCTCAACACTTGTTCTCCTGTATCAAGAAACTTGATAGGCTTTTCGTAATAAGACAGATCAGGTTCCAATTCTAATTTCTCATAGGTAAGTACATGCGTTGGTTAAGGCATGTATTTTTGCAACAGTGATACGTGGAACACATCGTGAACTTTTGAGAGACTTGGCACCATTTCCAAACGGTAGGCTACAACCCCGATTCGTTCTAGTATTTCGAAAGGTCTGATGTACCTGGGACTCAATTTTCCCTTCTTATCGAAACGTATAACACCATTCCATGGAGATACCTTCAAGAAAACATGATCTCCTACCTGAAATTCCAAATCCTTCCTTTGGTTATCGGCATAGATCTTCTTCCTACTTTGAGCTGCTTTGATGTGGGTTTAGATTACCTTCACCATTTCCATTATTTCCTCCACAAGTTCTGGGCCTACGAGTTTTATTTTTCCAACATCATCCCAACAAGTTGGTTTGTGACATCTCTTTCCGTATAACATTTCATATGGTGCCATATGAATACTCGAATAAAAGATATTGTTATAGTAAAATTCTACCATAGGTAAATATTGATCCCACATACCTTGAAAGTCAAGTGATCATGATCTCAACATGTCTTCTATGGTATGAATAGTCCATTCTGATTGTCCATCAGTTTGGGGGTGGTAGGCAGTGCTCAAACGAATTTTAGTATCCAGGGCTTTCTGAAGAATTTTCCAGAATCTTGATGTAAAACATGGATCAATATCAGAAACAATCGATAGGGGTAAACTATGAAGTCTCAAACTTCATTAATATATAGTCTTGCTAGATGTTCAAGTGGTAAATCTTCCCTTATAGCAAGAAAATGTACTGACTTGGTAAGAAGATCAATAATGACCCATATTTTTTAGTTCCTTATAAGAGTCTTTGGTAGCCACATGACAAATTCCATCATGATATTATCCCATTTCCATTCAGGTATGGGAAGAGGTTGCATGACTCCTCTAGGCAATTGCCTTCCAGCTTTCACTTGTTGACAAACCATAAAACATGACACAAAATCAGCAATCTCCCTTTTCATGTTGTCCCACCAAAAATGTTCCTTAAAATCTCTATACATTTTAGTGCTCCTAAGGTGTATAGTGAAATTGGAACTATGAGCATAATACAACAATTCCCTTTTTAGATCAGGTATATCGAGAACACAAAGTCTCCTCCCAAATTTCAAAATT
This sequence comes from Viscum album, assembly GCA_963277665.1. Taxonomy (NCBI): domain Eukaryota; kingdom Viridiplantae; phylum Streptophyta; class Magnoliopsida; order Santalales; family Viscaceae; genus Viscum; species Viscum album. Next base: position 929,418,163 of record OY728143.1, on the reverse strand, counting down.
CCATCTTCATACACAAAGTCACTCAATCTCTCATCATTTACAGCTTTAATCATCTTTTGAAACTCTTCATCATCGGTCTGAGAACTCTTTATCCTTTCTAGTAAAGATGATTTGGAAACCATTCAAAAAAGAATTAATGTTTCACCTTCCATGGTTATTCCAATATCCATCTTTACTAGATCCAAGTATATAGGATCCTTTTCAACTCTAATCTTGTTCAAAACTTCATGATCCTTTCTACTCAAAGCATCTACCACCTTATTTTCCTTCCGTGAGTGGTAGTGTATAGTCCAATCATAATAATTGAGTAGTTCATGCCATCTCCTTTGCCTAATGTTGAGTTATTTCTGTGAGAAAATATACTTCAAACTCTTGTGATCAGTATATATCTCACATTTTCACCATAGAGATAGTGTCTCTAAATCTTCAAAGCAAAGATCACAACTGCTAACTCAATATCATGAGTAGGACAGTTTTCCTCATGAATTTTTAGATGTCGTGATGCATAGGCAATAACAATATCATTCTGTATAAGGACACAACCAAGTCCTTTCTTTGAAGCATCACTATAAATAATAAACCAATCATTCCCTGATGGTAGAGTCAAGATAGGATCATTGACTAATATTCTCTTCAATTCTTCGAAACATTCTTCAAACTCTTTTTTCCAAACAAATTTAACACCTTTTCGTGTGATCTTTGTTAATGGGTTATCCAACGGGGAAAAATTCTGGACGAAATGTCAATAATAACTTGGTAAACCAATAAAAATGCGTACCTCAGTTATACTCGTTGGTGCTGGACATTCCTGGATTGCCTTGGTCTTAAAAGGATCAATAGAGATTCCATCCTTAGAGACAATATGGCCAAGAAAAGAAATCTCTTGATGCCAGAATTCACACTTACTAAACTTCCCATATAATTCACGTCTTCTAAAAGTCTTCAAGATAATGCGCAAGTGATTTTCATGATCTTCGTAGATTTTGGAGTATACCAAGATATCATCAATAAATACCACTACAAATTCATCAAGATATTACTTGAAAACTTTATTCATTAGATCCATGAAGACAAATGGTGCATTAGTCAACCCAAAAGGCATTACTGTAAACTCATAATGCCCGTACCTGTTTTGAAATGTTGTTTTCGTAATTTCTTCCTTCTTCACACACAATTGATGATATCCAGATTGAAGGTCAATCTTTGAAAATTATTGAGCTCCCTGAAGTTGGTTAAATAAATCATCAATGCGAGGTAGGGGATACTTGTTATTTATTGTTATAGCATTGATCTTCCTGAATTCAATACACAAACTCATAGATCTATCTTTTTTCTTAACAAAAAGGACAGGGGCTCCCCATTGAGAAACACTAGGGAGAATAAATCCCTCATTATTCAATTACTCTAGCTATTTCTTTAGTTACACTAATTCCTCAATGGTCATTCTCTAAGGGGTCTTTGATATGGGCCTTGATCCAGGAATTAAATCAATGGAAAACTCAATTTCTCATTCTGGAGGATGTCTAGGTAAATATTCTGGAAACACATCAATATATTCTTTTAAAATAGGTACATCCTCTATTTTAACATTCCTTTCCTCAACCATAATTATTTCATTCTATTCCTCCCCAATAATTGAATTTAGTTGAGCTACTGGGGGTGGATCTAGATAAGAATTAGGTGGTGACGATTCTGCTCTAAAGATAAGGCATTCTTTATCATCGTCATCAAAAATAGTAACCTCCTTCTTCTTATATTAAATTTTTTCATCATGGTTTGAAATCCAATCTATACCAAGGATTATATCAAACTCAATAATGGGTATTACGATGATATCAGCAGATAAAGAACATTTATATGCCCTAATGGGAGCTGATTCACAAAACTTGGTAGTAATGATACTTCCCTTAAGAGTTTTGACTGAAAACTCCCTTGTTAAATCAAATTGGAAATATATAATTTTCTTAGAAAACTGGGAAGATATGAAATAAAGTGATGATACAAAATCAAATAAAGTATTGTCTAAACTTGAAGAAACTATTAAATTACCTACCACCACGTCTTTTGGAGCTTCAAACTCAGTAATAGTGATAACACAAGCTTGGCCTTGATCCCTTGGACTTTTCTGAGGAAAGTTCCCCTGGTGCTTAGGACATTCATTTACAAAATTCCCCCTTTCTCTAAAATTGTTTCATTCAACATAGACAACCTATTTCTTCCCCTTTCAATCACGAGCTTGGTGTCCTTTTTCACCACACTTATAACAGACTCCCATTCCTTTCAGGCAAGTACAAGGGTGTTTCTTCCCACATTTACTGCAGGATGGATATTAAACTTTTACCTTATTCCTCTTATTTATATTTCTAGAGTGTTCAAAAGATATCTTCTTCTCTTGCTTTGATTTAAAGTCGTAAGACTTAGATAATTCTTTTTCTGTCTTGATAGGATATGAGACAATATCTTCTTTATGACTAGAAGGATTGTGAGACTAATGCTCGATGGAGAAATGGTTTTAAACCATCAAATAAATGATCAATCTTACTTCTTGGGTTATTTATATAATATGCAGCATGCCTCACTAACCTTTTAAAGTTAACTTCATATATCGTGGCATTCTCATCCTCCTTTTGCCTCAGACTCAGAAATTGCCTTTCCATATCTGCTTGATGGTCATGAGGAAAGTATTTTTCTAAGAAAATTTCTTTAAACTCCCTCCATTCCCTATTTGATACTTAATCATCTTACTTTTTTGTTTTGAATCAATGACCACCATTGATCAGCATCTCCAGCGAGGCGGTAAACTTCCATGACAACGTTTTCCCTTTCTCTAATCCCCAAGGCATATAATATTTTCTCTAAGGAATTTATCCATTGCTCAGCAACTAGTGGATTTTTACCCCTATTGAATATTTGTGTTTGTTGCCTCATGAAGTGATCCAACATTGATCCTCCACGCTGCGAATCAGGGTACTCCATATGGGTAATGTTATTATTCTTAACCTGAGTGAGTTGTCCCAATATGGTGATTATCTGATCAACACTGGTTGTATCACCAGCTCCACTATAATTATCTTGGGCAGAAGGGAAATCCCTACATGGAGTGCATTCATTGATATGGTTTCCATTCCTTCCACTAGGTTCAATTTCAAAAAAATGGCATAAACTAGATTAGTTTATGAATCGAAATACATAATTCCAAACATGTAAAACACTTAACATAAATTGAAAAGTTTATGGATGTAATCCATAATCATAAAAATGTTTTCTTTGAGGAAGTATATACTCATAAACCCTTCATAATGGTTTGTAATGAAAATGAGAATTATCCTAATCATATCCCCTGGGAGTGTCGTAACCAAGAGTGCAGCAAGACCCGTTGTCATGCACCAGTTCCGGTTCGAGTCTAGCTCAAAGCGGTGTTTTCGGGTTTTACCCCTATGTACATCTATGCCAGAGTAGCCTCTACGTGCTCGTATCCAGACAGATATGTATTTCTTGTAAAACTCAAAAAATTTCTACTATACTAAAATTATAGTAGTTTCTTCTATACTAAACCTCAAAGTCTATCTTAGGGATATGTGGTCTAATCAGAGTTTATCTAAATCTAGTTTCCAAGGTTTGTACTAAACTTCCTCCAATACCAACTGTAATGACCTGACCCTAGAATCCCAGAGTCAGTGTATTATTATGTATCATTGGTATGATCACAAAAGATCAAGTCTCTAAAGAGCGATTAGTTTATTTGCCTTGGAAGTACTAGATATATTAATAAGGTTTACATTACATCATAAAATAGAAAACTAAAACAACATTGTTTCCATAGAAAACACTTAGATCCCATAGACTATCCCCGCAGGTCAGTAATAATATACTTATTCGCATCCTGGGAAAAATAAAACATAGAAAGTGGTGAGCTCAGATGATCAGTAAGGATAACAATATAGCGGAAACTTTCATAAATGAGCATAAACATTTAAGGAAATGTATAGATCAAAAAAATCCTTTTCAGCATAAAATTATTCATAATATGTCAAATATAAATCAAAATAATTCCATTTACATACTCACATAGATTTCTAATAGTTGAATAATCACATGAAATATCAATAGACACTTTCATAATGATGTGCATAATTCCATACTATCATAACCACATAGTCAAGGCCTTGTTCCAAGATTAAAAAAATATTTTGTCAAGGAATTGTTCCAAGACACTAGTTTTTCTCATGAGACCTACCGATGCATCGAGGAGCTATAGCGGGCTCCACCCATCACTTACTAAGTCCAATGCATTCCTCATATGAAAAGTTTTAAACATAACATAAACATTAGTATTAAAACTAGCATACGAAATGTCAATACTTTATCCATAAACCATGAATGGTATAAAAATAACGCATAAATAGTCAAACATATCACAAAACCTTCAATATAATATGGAAGTTTTGTATCATAATAAATCAACTTCTAATAAGCTTACAATCCATCAAAGGATGTTGAAATAGATGAAATCAAAACATTTTTTGGGAAATATCTCTTTCTATTTTAAAATAATTTAAAATTAATATAATTATAAAAGAGAAAAATTATTTTGAAAATATTCTTATAATATTTCAAGGGAAGATTCAAATATGTTAAAATTTCTGAAAATATCCGTACCCACTGTATAAGTAAAAAAAACATTCTTACCTTAATTTTGTCGAAAATGTCAAAAAGTACCTTGTTTGGAAAACAATGGAAAGATTAATTTCAAAAACTCATAAGGTCAAATAAGGGTATAAATTAATTTAAAACATTGTATATTAAATAGTAAAAATGTTTTGAAATACATTTATAAGATACATGGATGTGGATGATAAAGAGGTCCCAACAGATACTTACATAAAAATAATCTCAGATAATAAAGAGATTGTGAAATTAACACTTACCTTGTACTTTTCCTTGGTAGAGGGTAGATTAACCTCCTGTTTAATGGTGAAATAATTTTTATTAAATTATACAAGAATCATATACATTAATATGATATAATATATGATATTTTAACATTTCTTTGTTAATAATATCTTAGTATTATCGTCGTTTCGGGTGTTAACTGATTCTTTTTCCTTTATATGTTTTGTTACATAAGTAATGTTTGTTATGGATAGGATGTATATTATTCATATTAAGAATGATATTGAGTATTTAAACATTATTTTTGATAATCTAATGAAAATTAGTATTGAATGAATTACAATGAGGAATGAATCTTATCGCGTTCGTGGAGACGGTAATCCGTACGTACGCATGAGCGACAATATCATTCTTTTGATATTAAAATAACATATAATTGGATGGTATATCATATATACAGAATAATTATCATGTTATATTTATTATTTACATCTATTACACATCATTATTATACCCATCCAAATAATAATGTATTGAATAACAATTACACCACGATGTGGAGACGGTAAGTCGTACGTACGCACTTATGGTGACATGTCATTCAAAGGATGGATAGAATAATGGATATGGTTGTGCCATACTTATAATAACATACCTTTATAGAGAATATACTGGAGTTATTATTTTATAATGGAAAAAACAAAGAAAGAGGAAGTGGAAGAAGAAATGAACTTGAAAGAGGTGATGAAATATGTACCTCTTCTTCGGGTTCTTCCTTCTGATTTGCCCAAAAGGGCTCCTTAGGTTAGATTTACGACTAATGGAAGTCCTATAGGATGAAGTTAGGACATTTTAGAGGGTTATTGGTCAGGGTTTGGTTGATCCAAATTGTTTTGAAGGTGTGAATTAGAGAGAAGGGGGAGTGCCCTTTTATAAGAGGGGTGAGGGGCACCATAGGAAAATCTAGAAATATTATTTTATAATAAAATAAATTTCGGTTTCTAATGGTTATAAAATGAATTATTTAAAGGATAAGGTGGGGATGGGTCAAAAACTACTCAACCAATAGGTTTTAGACAACTTTGGATCACTATAGTAACCTTATCTTTTAGATTTAGCTCTTAGTTAAATAGGTTAACATTTACCATGTCTCTTTGTATTTTTATATTATATGGTTAATAAAATTACTATAAACTTCCAAGAGAACCCCAATTGGTTCATTAATGATACAATTATCATTATATAAGTCGTTTGGTCTAATTTTAGTTTTTTAGGAATAGAATATCAATTAATAATATAATACTTGTTTTAAAAACTCTTTGATGTCAATTTTGACACAATTTGGTATTTTGTTTTTTCTAAATTCATAAAAGCATTATTAATTCAAAAAAAATTCATTTAAACAACCCTAACATTTCATATTAACCTATAAAATTAGTTTAATTCATAAAAAGTCACAAATTACATTTATTTGGATATTTATAATTACAATTATTTTAATATTTCATTAATTAGGTAATTATTGTATCATCATTGTGTCATAAATTTTTTTAATTATTTAATTTATAAAAATTATAATTAAAATACCATTATGTAGGAAATTTTTTTAGATTTATAATTATTATTTATAGTAGAATTTATCTTGTGTGTAACCCTATATTAAAAATGGTTGAGTTATTAAACATTGAATTTAATACTTTTAACTCTTCTTTGAATTAAATAATAATAAATGTCCTAATCTAATCCAAGTGGACCTAAAGGATCATATTTTATTCCTAAGGTTTTTGGTCAAATTATACTTATCCAATAGAATTTGGTCATGTGTTTGTGTAATAATAATATCATTTTTACCCTTAATTACCCTATTTACTTTTAACTATGGTAAATAAAAGTAAAAAGTTACTATTCACAAAAAATTATTTTCATCTTATTGAACCACATTTTACTTACTGATATAAACCGTGTTTATAGGATTTTTTAAATTCAACTCACAGAAGTGGTGAAATTAAGTTTTATGTAAATTTTAAAATACTCCTAGGAGGTGGGTAAAAGACGGTAAAATGTTCAATAAAATTTTTATATATCTAAAATAATTATAAATTGACTCCAATGAATTACATTGAACTTATATAGGTATTATGTATCTATTTTGACCTAAAATAAATCTAAATAAAATAAATAATTATTTAAATGAAAATTCGGTTTTAAACAAAAACTTATTGTTTTTCACTATTCATCAAAAATTGAAAGTTTTCTGAAAATACCAAAAATTCACCCTAAGATAATTTTGATATTCCAAATCCAAAAATGAAATCCATTTTGAAAGATAAAATTTATTAATTTTCAAAAATTGGGTATTAATATTCATAATGGCTAGTTTGATTGGTTGTGGTGTGTTAGAACTCGAAGTTAGGTACAACACACACTACTGTATTATTTAAAGAGAAGCGTACCATGGAAGCTTGGGGTGTTACATGTTTGGAGATGAAATATAGCGACTGAAAACCCAAAGATAATGTATGGAGATAAAAGTGGGTAAGATTATAAAGATAAGGGATCTAACACCTTAAATATACAACATCATTCATTGGGTAAATCAATGGGGGGTGCACCAGTCTTGATTGGAAGCCCAAGCCTACAAGAGGCATAAGAAAATTTTGGGCATTCCATGAAGGGAACCGAGTCATTCTATGAAACATAATTTTCTAAGGTCATTTCTCTTGGATTGTGTGAGTACAATTTTTTTAGTGATCTTGTTTCTTGGACCCAAGTGTCACTAATAAGTATTATTTCACAAGTTAGAATGTCTCCATTTTATCAAGGTCCCATATTTTTTAGTGAGGAGAAAAGGAAACTTGAAAATATGGATACAATTACCAATACAAGGAGACATTGATTAGAGATCTACAGCTGGTCCCTATTTACGAGATCTATGAATCATTACATATCTAAATATATGTGAATCAAGATGTATGTAGTTTTTTAAGGAGGGGTTATTGATATCTGCCAATAAAGGAGCATGCCATATCAGGAATGGTCTAGAGAACAATGTAGTTTCTAAGTCATGTGATGGGGATGGTTTTCATAGAGTTTAACAATATAAAGAGAGTATATTGATCATATTGTTTAACATAAATCTTTAATGATGAGGAACATTTGATTTAATGTATTGTAGTGAGGAATTTTATCTATGTATTTTAACATCTTGTAGTTAGGATGATTTGTTATAAAATTTATTGTAATGTGTCTTGGATGTTTTGATTTTATATGATGTTATGAAAGTTAATTTTTGAAGAACCACGAATTAGTGAGGTCTATAATGCACTCTTCATCCATGTTTATCAATAAGTATGAAACATTGGAGTCGAATTTGTGGATGATTCTAGGAACACACCATTTATACTACAACTTCAATGGTTTCCATCCAAGTATTATTCATATCCTAAAAAATATGGCTTTGATAGATCTTGAGGTTGTTCAGGAATTGGAACCTATCATCATCACGAGACTCAAATTATGAAATGAGGAATTCAGATATTTTTTTAACTAATTATATATGAATATTTGTATAAATTTATGTTTTACCTTAATATAAAACATAGAGTCTATTAAATATACTAGGTAGTATGGTGAGTGTAATTCATTATCATCGTTAGATATACCTTTAATGAATTTCCAAAAAAATCTCATTTTGATCCACTATCTTCTACAGAATGTTAGAGATCATCTTGTTAAAAGATATGATATTCTTATCCAGTTACTCATTTTGGTGAGAAGTTTGGTTGGATAGGATGTTGTAATTGTTTTATTGTTTCTTTAGCTCAGTGTCTTGGAAATTAGTTTCATTATTCAAGAGAATCGTGTGAGGAATATTGAACTGGTAAACTATGTGGGAAAATAAAACTCTATCACAAACTAGGACTTAATCACATTCAGGGGATGAAATTTACTACATTATTAAAAATTTATCATAAGTATGAATGAACTTTAATATTTGTGATGTCACTGGCATGTAGAGATCCATGACGTCCAATCCCCATACGATAAAGGCCCAAAAATATTTTATTGAAAGAAGAATATATTTCAGATGATTTACAAACATAGAAAGGATATAGCATGCATTAAACATTATTTTTAACTCTATATAGTAACAAAATATGATGGGTCAAAAGTTTTCCAACATTTAGATTTTCTAAGAGATATTTAATTATGATTGATGAGTCCCACTAGACCCGACTTGGACCTATTTAAAATCCTAAGAGATTTCCTTCCTTTATATACAAGGGATTAGTATTCCATTGATACTTCATCTATTGATGAATTGCTCTGAGTTTTTTCCATCACAATTAATGAAATTATTTGTGAACCAAAATAATTTGTCTCATTAGACTCAGTTAGACAGTAGATTTTCATTCTGGAAATATTCTATCAGAGTGGTCATCCATTAAGATAGCTCCATTATATTAGGTCTATTTAAGGCACCTTATCAGAATAGGAAAGAATCATGTTTATTCATCAGGTTCTCTTCCCATATATAAGTGATAGGGGGAATGGCATTTTGATGTATCACTTTAATGAACAAGTCATCTAAGTTGGGATCTCAAAGTGATGTGGCTAGGATTTCCATAGTATCTTCTTGATTATTCTAGTACTGTGAGATGTGACTCACCACTAGATCAGATATAAACTAGGAAATCAACTCATGGGTACACTCTGAAAAATAGAATTCGATCATATTTTATAAAAATGTGGTAACTCTTTAAATGATTGATAACTGGCTCTGAGTCAACGATTCACATGAAACCATAGAACTTCGATCACAAGAGCTGGATCAAGACCTGCGATAAGGGCCAAGAACATGGCCTTATTCTTCGTATATCATTCTAATAATAGGAATGATTATAAAAATATGACCCATTATGGAGTTATAAAAATAATCCCAAGGAAAACTCTATTGATCTTGGGGTTTTTGAGTATTCTTCTTACCGATATATAAGAGGAACCATTAGAGTGTATCTTCTAGAGTGGTGTTTCCTGGACAATAGAGAGGTTGACCTCATACTAAAAGTGAACATACAAGGTAATATCATTATAGTTTTTGTGTGTGTATAATAAATATTCCAACACATTACCCTTGAAAACATTCTCAGGGAAAACCTAATTTCAAATTAAAATAGTATTAGTACCCACCATGTCAACCTCTTGATCAATATTAGACGGTTAATGATATGCTTAAAAAATTCAATAAGGGAAGCCGTTTAAATGATATGGTTATTTAGATAATTACATAGAATCTAGACCATAAAGTCCAAGGAAATTTATTTATTCTTTATGGAAGAATATTTGGTCATAATTTTAAGAATCATGGGGCTGAGATAGTAAAATTGTTATCATTTCATTCATTATTTTTTTGTATTGAGTGGAAACCAATGGAATATTGTAGGGGAGTCACAAAATGAACCAAAGTATTTCATATAACTAGTGAGGTTAATACTTAAGGATGAAACAAATACTACATAATTTCATTAAATGTGGTATGGTATTTCTCATACCAATTATTGGAGATTCCTTTCTTCATGATCTTATAAAATGGATTATATTTTTTAGCTATATTAGGAGGAAAATATTGTTTATAGGATATATGGCCATCAAGTCCCCAAATATCTTATAGATTTAATTTAGGAGTAATTTAATTGATATCATGACCTTAGTTGGGTATATTATGATTCCTTTGTTTCTAAATATGAAGTCTAGAAACTTACTTAAGGTAAGTATGAATATACATTTCATGGGAATCATTTTCGGGCAGTAAACATAGAGAATGGAGTATAATTTCCATCAATATATTTGATTTGGCTGTGATGTTGATATAATTTGGCCACAAAATCATCTATGTGACTTTCTAATAATTTCCTATGGAGTTCCTTGAAGATTTGATGCATGTCAGGTTTATATCTATCTCCAGTATTATTTAAACAAAAGGACATCAATCAAAATAAAAATGTTTTCAGAGGTTCTATAAAGGTAGTGGTACTATTTTCTTTTAATGAAATACATATTTTATTAAATCTAGAATATAAATCCATGAGGTAAAAGGTCTAAAATCTTGTGTCCATGTAAATTATAAATCTTGTCACAAGGATGGGGAAGTTTTCCTTTGGGAGGTGACAATTGAGGTCCCAAAAGTCCAAGAAGACTCTAATTTTTACACTCTTCTTTCTAACTAAAACAATTTTGCCCATCTATATATGGTAATGGACATCCATAATCATATTTTCATTTTTTTTATCAAAATCAGCCTCAAACATGGATCCATAAGTGGGACACATTCTTTTAGGTTCCTATTTGAATCTATGTCCGCCAATGGGATGTTAAAGATGCTGGATAGAAACCAGGGGATCAAGAATTGGTATCTATTTCTAGTTTTAGGAGAATAAATTATTTTGATACTTTAGGAATTAAATTTATTATTGTTTATCCTTGGGATACATGAAGGATATGATCAGTGTTGGTTTCACATCATCCTTGGAATCAAGGTCCACCTGTGTTGGGTCACCTAATATTGAGTAGACACTTTACTAAATGGGGTGGGGGGACTTTGTCCAAATCCATATCTTCACTGGAAGAATGAATACTAGATGGATAAGAAAACCCTTTGGGTATAGGTAAATGTGTGGTAAAATTATCACCCACCACTATAGGGTAATGATATTCAAGAGTTAAATCATATAATTCTATCCCTATGGAGATTATGGAAACATAAATTTAGGATCCAACCACTCATGTAATTTGTTGGTGGGGTGCACCCATCATGTCAAAACAATGACTCATTGTTAACATGAAATTTTCCAAAACCTACCTTAAAAAGAAATAACGAGGACACTAGTTGTTGGATACGGGATGAACACCCCTTTATGTGATGTGAGTGTGGTTTCAAGGATTAAGTGGAACCTATAAATCTTATGAGTATAAGGTGATTTGAGAGAATTATTATTTCTCAAGGATAAAGAAATTGTTCCCAATATATAAATTCACCAACTCCAAGCGGTGGATATGAAGGATAAATCTCTCTTTTATGTTCTCCCAGGATTTTTCAAGGTATTTTTCAAGATTTTAGGAGCATTGACATAAAAACACCCTAAATAACGCCAACCATTTTCGGCTCCTACTCTTCAACCATGACCTAGGAGTTGATGGTCTCTATCACCGCCCCTCCCCTATCGATGGGGAGGGTCCACCCTTATGCATAATAGATTCCTTCTTATTTCACCTTGTTCTCCAACTCAGAATTCTTTCCACCATTCCTTGGTATTAAAAATTTCCCTAAAGTCTCTAACATCTATGATGGATTACCCCAACTCACGCTTTCAATTTCATAATTTATAGATACTTTGGATCTGTTAAGTCAGACAATGGTTTCTCGGTTTATTCCAAAGCATCCATCAGTTGACAGTTTCAATATATTTTTTTCAAATCCTCGGAGCTTTAGGAATAAGAGACTATTGGTCTCCTCAATAAGTGACATGTCATGATTCTATTATCATCCTCAGACAATCTGATCACTGTGTGGTCTAGAGCTCCTCATTCTTTCAATGGACTCCACTTCCATGTGTTAAAATGGTCTTATGATCTTCATATGAAGCATGATTCCATGACAACAGATTTGTGGGTAAGATTACCTAGGCTCCCTCTACATTTTCAGAACCCTTATATAATCTGAATTCTAAGAAACTTATTCGGTCGTTATCGTTTCTCAGAATTGAGAACCATTTCTATCTGTCACCCAATTTACTGTCACATTTGTGTTGAAGTTGACGTGTCAAAAAATTTGGTAGAATGGGTATAGATCTAAGTAGGAGAGGAATTTCTATGGAAGAAACCCATAATGTTTAAGTCTTGGACACACTTATGATCATCATGCTCTCACCTTGGGAATCTATCTCATTATTGCCAATGATGTAGTAAGGGTCCTTGTGGGAAGGTAGAATCAGGAAAGGATGGCACCCTTAGTCTCCCGTTGTCTTATGGGGATCCCCCTTCTCATGATCTCCTATTGGATGTGGACTACATTGATACAACTAATGGTGGAAGTTTGACTGTGCAGGAGCATAACCCTTTTGGTCTAGTGATCTCTTGTGATGGCATTCAGGCTGTTTAGAAGCCTCCAAAGACCATAATGCCTGAACCAAAAGTCTCAGACATTTTTGACAGGCTAAAATGTGATCTGGAAGTTGTTGGACCTTCATAGGTTGTGGTTGTTGAAAATTCATGATAGATAGAGAGAGAATCATTGGGATTATTTGGTTTTTCAAATTCATGAGAGAGAGAGAGAGTTGTATGAGTGGGAGATATACTTAATGTACTAGAGGATAATCCATGGAAATATGGGGTGATTCTATCTTTATAGGCATTTCAACTCACAAAACACCCTTGTTCATGAAATTCCTTCCAGGTTGTGTAATATTGGATGAATCATGAAAGTCTATATGAACCCCAAAGTTCAGTTTCTGTATTATAAAACTCAAGTTATGAAACCTAACTTCTTTTTCATGGTGGATTCTAACATAGTTCATGTTTATTTTCATTCACATGATGTTATATTTTTCTTATAACTTGTTGGATGAAATTTTTTGGAGTTGCATGAACTTGCTAAAAGTTCAGTGAAACCTATCCATTTGATTTAATATTGAACTATGGATTATTCATTTGTCTTGGTGGATTAATGATTCATGAAGTCTATAATGTGATTTTTTTCACCAATCAATGACCACCCTTAGAATTGGAGCTGATGAGGAAGTGGAGTTTGAAATTCTAATGAAGACACTGACCACTAGATCATTTTTTCGTGTTTTTATGCTACCTTGGTCTATGTAATGTAACTCGGTTGCACGGGCCACATAACTTGAGTGGTCTTTATACTATAAAGAAATAAATTATTAGTAGTATAAATCAAATAAATTCAAACAAGATAGTATTACTATATTTTCTTTAAACTCCAATCATATGTGAACCACTAGAGCATTCATGCATCGTTGTTCACAAAACCCTTCATAAACATGATACCAATTCAGGGACATTTATTGTGTGAGACAAATTTTTTTCTTAAATAAATTAACGCTTGTGTGAATTAGGATCACATGGAATGAGGAAGACTTGTTTTTGTGAAATAGTCATAGGATGCGGGACCCAGCCTTTGAATACCTACGAAACACTATATAAATGCCCTAATAACTCCCTTAATCTTTGGTTGGAATTGTTGGTGATGATGGTTCCATTAAGAGGAAGTGAATTCCCCAAAACACTACGATTTATTAGTCAAGGACATTTTTATTAGATAATAAAGAATATTTAGGCTTTTTAGTATGGGAACATATGGAAAATATATTAAGAAACATGTTAACGCTCTATAACTTAGACCCCCTTGATGGAGTCACTATGTCAGGTATATATATAAACAATCAAAGGAACTGATTTTAATGTAATAAATAATGAAATATTATACTATTAAATTATGGTCATTGGATACATAGTTATGGATCAAACTATTTTAACCATCCATAATCACACTAGATGAAATATAAATATTACCAAATAATTGATAAAAGATGAGGTTTTACCATCCCACTACTCAATCATTTTCAAGGATATAAAAATGTAAAACCATAAAGGATGGTATGGGTATTAGGAAATATACTTAGGAGGTAACTTCATAGATGAGTGTGTGTGGGTATACTAGGTGCACTATACATGTGTGGAATTTGGGGTTAAGTTTTTTTGTATAGGGTTGTGTGACACAATGTGAACATTCCAATTACACGTCTACCATCATTAGGATTTGATTCCAGAGATATTGATCATATGGTCACCAGACACCGACACATTCCACCATCACAATGGAATGTGTGGATCAATATTTGAAATATATACCACATTAGTGGGATCTATCTTATATGATTCTAATATGATGAGTTTATCCCAGTATCCAGTGCGTAGGGAGATGCTGAAAAGACACTAGTGGGGGTAAAAATCCAACTCGATGTGTTAATTTAGAGGCTGAAATATCACCAAAAATTCAATTAGGATATACATTTCAAGAAGTTTCTCAATTAAGTTCTAAAAATTAAATAGGTTTTAATTTATAAATGAAAAAATCAGTTCCTTTTGTTTATAAAGAACAAGAGGCTAGGCCCGTACTTGATTATACCTAAGGAAGGGAAATACAAATAATAGGGATAAAACATATAGGACTCTTACCCAAATGTTAGATACCTAGTTTTCTTAGAAATATTTATGAGTGGATGTTTTTTTCCTATTAGGGATGCATGTATGGGACTACATCAAGGTACCCTTGTGATGGAACCGCCCTTGGAATTCATAATCCATGTTATCCATTGTATTCCAGTGGTACCTAGGTTATATGAATTATTAGGGAATGCCATAAGAATGGATAGGAACAAGATCATATATATATATATATATATATATATATATATATATATATCCCATTCTAGTTCTAAAATTGTGGGTCACAGTGCACTTAATATGGTATGAACTGAAAAATTCCATTACCCCTCTAAACATTAACATCCAAAATTATATACTCAATGTCACCAGGTTAGGACCATGGTTGATAAATTGTGGGGGGGGGGTATTACCCTCATAATAAATAGTAGTAGTTTCAAATATTGACCCTTCCATACTCCAACTAGAGAGAAAACCAAAGAAATACACGGATATGTTAAGTAGGTTATGTACTCATAGAAAATTATAAGCAGTGTGTTGATTGGAAGTATTTGAGGAAGCATATTTTTTGAGATATACATCCAAGACATATTTTCCCATTAATATGGATATATTCAATGTTTTATGTATCAGTTTTACATATGGTTCCACTCATAAGGGGACCCTATTTTATATTCCAACTATGGGGTATCCTAATTTTTTAGGGTTATGGATACATGATTGTGCTAGCACCTATCATTTTCTCAATATTCTATACTAATATTTATAGAAACAACTTTGTTTTTTTAATACGTAGATGTAGTATTGTGACAATATGTTAGTGTAACCATTGAAGGAATACTAAGAGTATCAAGGTAGGGGGTGGTCTTCCATCAGGTAAAATCTATAGGTATGATGTAGGGTTCGTGATAAGGAAGCAACAAACTCAAAGGGAGACCAGGACTTTCTTGATCATCATCCATGAAGGGAATTAGTCTCATTTGTATTTAGAGGAATGGATATACCTTATAAATGAACCTAGGATCATACTTAGACCTCAATATCCCTAAAATTTATGTCCAATAAGGTCTATGAGAAATGATTATTCTATCAAATACTAGTGGAAGATGAAATAATCCACCATGAGTCTAGGATGTTTTGGACCCTTTGTGGAAGTCTTGAACCATAGAAGAACTATGGTAGTGGATCATGATAGTTTAAATTGAATTTATAGAGGTTGTTATTGCTAGTCATGCTACTTGGGTTGGATATCAGGATGAGTTATAGTACCTCATTGACATGGATTCCTAATCACACTGGTGCAAGAATGGAAATATGTGTACTAAAAGAGTGTATTATATTCTTGGAGGGAGACCCGATGAATCACTATCATGATAGGTTCTGACCCAAATAAAGCAAATTCATGGATCATATCCATAGGATTCTGGTGATGAATACTACTTGGGGGGATAGAGTAGGTTTTCCCCCTAGAGAGTAGGAAATTCATGCTCGATGGTGACTTATCTATGTTAATATTATGTGATGTAAGTATTAAGACTTTGGGATTTATGTCATAGTTAAGCATGGAGAATTAATAACTTTTAGTTCTTAATCTATGTAGGAACCATCAATAAAATATGAAGATAGTTTTATAGGATATATGGAGGATTCCTCTATTCATGATGACGAGGATTCACACGATTCTACTTGGGAGAAATTAGTGAGGGAGGTTATGGAGAAAATAAGAGATGGAACTGCTAGCTCCACCTATCCCAATAATTTTTATGGAGACATACCAGGCCATTTTGAGAGTAGTTCCATCCATTAGTGTGGCATGATGTCCAGGGTGTATAGTATTTAGAATCCCTATACATCCTAGTGTTATGTTTATATACATATATTTAATTTCCATATAATTTTTAATACAAGTTAATTATTCATCCTTACATATTTTTTTCATTTGGATAATTCCTACATACTCATTTTTTAAGGATCTACCATCAGATACTGGGGTGCCCGATGTCATAGGAAGGTATTCAGTGATAGATCAAACCTTTGAGATTTTAGGATTATATATATTGAATAGGGATGTGACCCCACATGATATGGTCTATGAAGGGATGATAGAAACTATCATCATTGGAGCCTTTATATCAAGTAACTTTCCCCTTTCCATTTTTGTGAATTTTGTTTAACCTTACCATTGTATCCAAGAAAACTAAACCAATATTATTTTTTATATTTTACAAGGAGACATCCCCTTAGAGACCAAGCAGGCCATGAATTTTTTGGGATCTTATCCCTATCCAATGATCGAAGTAGTTGAGTCAACAACTGAAATATATATTTTAGGTGATGGTGAATATGTTCCTTCCATAGTTCTAGGGTCAAGATCTTAAGCCCTATCTATTTAAGAGAAGTCAACTAAGGTGATGATAAAATAACTACACATGGTTGGGACAATAAATAAAGAAATAAAATCCATTAATGTGTTTTACGAGTCTATTTATCCTCTCAACATGGATCCAAAACCCTCAATGTGAATTCCAATGGAAGATTTTTTCATCAATGTTCCCTGTTCCTTAATTGAGTACCATTCTACTCCATCCATAAAATATGAATATTTTGGGTCAAAAATTACCATGTAGAATATGGTAGTCCAATATATATCATGGAAGAGTTTTTGTAACATTATTAATCATACACCATCAAAATATTTAGTTGGATAGATGCGATCTATTTAACATTGGTATGTAAATCTATGTACTAAAAAATTAGACTATCATTCCCTCTATGTGTTGTCCTAAGATATATTAGGAAATTAGGTGAACACAAAATGAAAAGATTTTGACTCCACCCATAATATGTACAATATTAAAGGATTAAAGGAACTTTGTATAGTGATATATGACCATTCGCAATAGGAAGAAAAAACAGACCAGTATGAGTCCATCATTACTGTTTGTGATGAAAATTTCAGAAAACTGTAGGTTCATTTGGTGGTCAGAAAGGGTTAAAAATTAAAGAAAACATCCCTTCCAAAAGAATAAAATGTTTTTTAGGGAAGTGTAAAAATTTGGGTGGATAAAATTATCCCTCAAGTAAAGGAAGATATGATAGGACTGACCAGATAGTCGTAGGATCTTGAGACACCAAGATAAGGTCCAACTGAGCTTGAGTAAACCATTCATTGGTCCAAGATATAGGACACCCTCATTTTGGGTAATAATGGATAGGATTTAATTTATGCACAACCCTCATTATTTCTAAATAAATAAAAGATATTTCTTATTCCAAATCCTTGTGATTGATTCTTACAATACATTCATATTAATAAGAAAACCAACTATAAATCTATATTCTAAAGTCTTCCATGTTTGGTGTATCAATAAGAGATGAATAGAAGACCAATTAATCATTCGAGAGTGATAGGCCTAGTAGATGTATTAGGATTATAATATTTCATCAATTACTATTAGTTATATATAAATTTAATGAAACCATGTTGGTGTTGTTGTAGGAGTTTGGTTACACTAACAACATTTGAGGTGAAAAAGGGTGTAACCCCAAGGGTGTTAGAACTCCAATCAAGAAAAGGAAATGAGAATATAAGAAAATTTTGACCTCATGATTATATATCAATGGTTGGAGACAGTAAGTGGGTTTAGGATAACCATTGATCATTTTCAACTCACATGTTCTATTATTATATTACGTGAAATGTTCCCTCTGTGATGAGTGCCTTAGATAGCAGGTGAGGCTATTTAGGTTGTGCACCATCACTGTAGGGGAGTTTGTTCATATATGAGGATTATTATTTTAGTTTACATTCCCTGTAAGGGCTATGAGCCTATTTTTTCCATGCATTATCATAGCAGGGGTGCCTCTTTAGAAGAAAAAGGTGGATGTCGATCCAAATAAATGGGATACAAAGTGTGTTATTCAAGGAGTAAGATGCTTACGAAGAGTTAAATCACTATTATGGTCACACATTCAAGCATAAAATGTGTAACACCCAAATATTTCAATATGTATTACCCATTAAAATAAATATCATGTTCCAAATATTTTGACATAAACAACATCAAACTAAATCAAACAGTAATATTTTTATTGAGGTAAAAAATTAAAATTATAGATAATCATTACTAAATTATGAAGCTAATATAATAATAAGAAGTAATGAAAATACAATTGGAATAAATGAAAAATATATAAAAATACCAAGATCAAATAATCATTATCCTCATAGCCTATCATAAAGATCATAACCTGGATAACAAATATAGATAAAAGGATAAGAAGAAAAACTATTATCGGGATGATGAGAGAGAGATAAAGATTTAATGGATTTATTTTTGATTATATAGCAAGGTAATATAGATTTTTTACCATTATGAATTATGGGAAAATATTTTTAGTGGTTATAATACTAGAAAAAGTTTATAAAATGAAATGATTTTATATGATTAGAATAATATTTTTTCAAATACTTTTTAAGGTGTGGTGTATTTTATCATAATAAATTAATAACATTAAAATGATTATTATGAAAATATTTTATTTTTAAACATAGTAAAAAATATATTAACATTTATCTAAGAGTGGTTACTTGATAATAACGAGTATAAATTCATTTTATACTTAAAAAATAAATTTTATTCAAAAATGGTTTTTATTGTAATTTTTGGGTAGATAGTATGATCAATTTGTCAAAAATTTAGAAATTAAATTTTATAAAATATACCAAATTTTTTTAATTGTAAATTAAATATAGTATTTAGATAAGTTTTTGGTATTTTTTCTTGAAAGATTTATTTTTGGATGAATAGAGAAAAATACAGATTTTGAAAAAACTATATTTTTTTTATTTTAATAAATGTAATATCAATACTCCATTTGGTTTTATATTTATTTTAAAGTCACATGAGTTTAATTTTATTAAATTTAATCTAATTAATTCCATGGGAATCAATATTATAATAAATTTTTATATAGGTTCATTTTTACGCTTAAGAGCACATTTCACAAAAAACTCTTTTTTGTTTCATCTTTCATACTCATATTAAATTTAATTTACATAAATTATACAATTTTAATAATGAGAAATGGATTTAATTTTTGTAATAATTAGTTTCAAATATAGTAATGAGTTGAATGTTTTTTTTCATTATGAATATCAAAGATTATAAACGTTTATCACTATTGTTAAAAGATAAAATGAGTGAAACAAAATTAAAAACTAGGGGATACAGTCGTAAAATCAATTAAAAACTTAAATTTGTTTTACAGGATGAGTTTCTTGTGACTAAAAACATCTAATATTTTAAATTATTAATATTTGGTATCATTTTTCTTTGATAATGACCTTTATATTAATTTAGACAAATGATAATTAAAAAATGTTAGTCTCTTTATTTTAATAACTATAATATGTTTTGATGAAGATAAAAACAAGTTATGATGGTTTTAAAACATTATTTTTAATATGAATAAATTATTTTTACTAAACAAGATTATTTATAAATTTAAATGATTTTACAATTACCTTGAACGCTTACATAACACCGACCTAACGCTTGCACAAGACGTTGAAAAAGAAAGTAAATTTATTTCAAAAATTTTAAAATTAGTATGCTTTGTATGATTTTTTTGTTACATGAGTCTATTTTATAATTTTACTGTTAAATTGGATATTAATTTTTATATATATTAATTATATTCTTTTCTTGATGTATTTAATGTCAATTTTTTTTGAATAGTACTAGAAATTACTATGAATGGTATTTAATGTTTGAAAAATATTTTAAATGATTTAATCATGATAAAAAACCTAAATTAGCTCAAATTTATTGATAATTATTTATCCTATAATTAATCAATCATATATGTGCCCCTTTTAATTATTAAATTTACTTTCATGACCCATACATATTAAAAAATGTGTTATAATGGTCAAGGTTAAACATAGTTGACAAGGGGGTTAAACCAAAATATATTGTTTAAAATTAAATATAAACTTATTGGATTTTATTATAAATTTATTTTGAGATTTTTTTCCTTATATTCAAAAACATGGTACTTTAGAGCCATTTTACTAGATATAGAAATATTTTATATATTAATATTTCATGTATTTACAAAATTTCCACCCACTTCACTTATAAAGGGAAACCCCCTCATTTCTCTTAATTAAAACTCATGATCAATTTAGTTATAAAACACTATACTCAAATCCATTTTGAACCTTCATACCCTAGTTGTATTGGTTATGTTCTCACCATAATACCAACCTAGAAATGCTTAAGGTCTAATCCAAGGGATGTTTTCTAAATAATCGGTTTGATTATTAGTTGATTGTTTCATGATTATTTCTCCTTATTAATCATTAAAATATTTCATAAAAATGATTAAATAATAATATTAGTATCCTCCATACACTAATTTTTTTTATTATTATCATAAAACCTCTTTTCATCTTCTTTTTTCTTCTTATGGGCAATGAAAACATAGATCGTGTGGACGTGTAGATTACCACCACATGAATCGATGTGTAACTTTTTTCCTCAATGCTTCACAAGGCTTGTTATTATGATAGATTTAATGAATATATATACATGATATTTATTAAATTGTTATTATTATATGGTTATATGATAATATTTACCCTCATACCCAATATTATGTTGTAAAACGACAATGTCTCTCATGGGTGCCTGTGGACCACCACCTCCACACATCGATATGATTCATTTTTCATTTAAAAATTACATGGATGATCATAAGGATAAAATTAATTAATACATATGAAATTTAAAACATATATATTATAATTGAAAAAAATATTATTTTGGTTATTTTCTTTCCATCTGGTAGTCAAAGGAAAATGTCGTTCATGCGGACATACATACTGTCATCTCAATGAAATGATGTGATTAGTTTTTCATGACCACCTTAAATAGTTGGTTTTAAAAGTGTATTAAATTTATAAATATGATAATTATAACATGTTTTATATTATTAATTAAATTTAACCATAAAACATTCGACCAAGGTCAACACACTAATGTTGTTTCGAGGTTATAAATCAAATAACCCCAAAATGTCCAATGTGAACTTAACCATTTTAGTAACTAAATAAATTATGGTAATAACTAAAATAAGTGAAATAATTATAATGTAATAAACATGAAAAGGGTATTTAGGTGATTAAATAACTTATATAATATTATTATTCAGGAGTTAGATAATGTATCAAGCTATATAAGACTTAAGATAAGGTTTTATTATACAATCTCATTTTTATTTAGGGTTGTTTATGTTTAAACTTCCATTAAATAGAATTATAAGTTATTGTATTTTTAAAAGTCTATATATTTTATTATCCTATAGTTATGTATCTAGATTAAGTTTTTTCCTTTAATTTTCCCACTCTTTAGTACATAAAATTAATGAGAATTTTTATAGGGAAAATTGACCATATTTCCCCTTTTGGTAAGGAATATTTCTCCTTTATACCCATTTTATCTAATTTTTTAGGAATGATTTTCCTATAATATAATGATTTTATAAAGAAATTTTATAGTATATTATACTTGATTTATGATGTTTTAGAAGGAACATTCTTTTGGTTTTTTGAAGATGTACTTTTTAATTTTTACCATATGTGTGAAAAGAAATTTTTTATCATTTTTGGATGAATTAATTTTACTACAGTCATAACAATTATTTTATTTGAAGAATACATTAGATATTTTAATTTTTATTTTCAATTAAAATGTTTTTCTTAATATTTTAATTTTTATAAAATTATTATCAAATTAAATTGATATTTTTCTCATGTTTTCAAAGAAAGGAATGAATATGATTTTGAAGATATTTTCATCTATATAAACATCTTTTGATGAATATTATGTTTTATTAGGGATATAATCTAATGGTACCAACCAACTTATTTCTATGGGTGGATCGTGGTCATGTTGTTATCTTTATTATTGGGGAAAATAATAACATTTAATATGCTATTTTTTCATTAAAAACGTTTGTAATGATTTTTTATTTAATTTTTATTCATTTATTTCATATATGAATGAATTGGACTTAGGAGGAGATGTGTGGGGCCCATTATACCCCCTTGATGAAGTTTTATGCCTCATGAGACAAACTATCATAGGTATTTAGTGTATGTATTCTAAATTATTGATGACTTATTAGCATAATAAATTGAATATATGTTTATAATGGCTTGAAATAATGACTTTATAGTATGATTATGAATTCCATCATTATGCATTCCATGATTATGAAATGAGTTATTTTTTTATCCATGTGATTATTTATATTTTTATCCTTTGATATATTTCATGTTCTCGTTGTTGATGGATGTTATGGAAATATTTTTATTTTATAATATAGAAAATGATATTTGATTCCAAATAATGTTTATGATCTCATATGGTTAAAATATTTTCTTTCAAAGAGAATATTTCATGTTTTTCATGAAATTATCATGAATTATTATTTTTTATTTTTTATTTGTTATGAAATATTTATGAAAATATTTTTCAAAAATATTATTCTAATAGAAATTGATTATTTGAAACTGAGATTTTATTAAAAGAAAAGAAAACATATTTATGGGTTACAATTAATTTCAGATGGATTTATGGGTCTCATTTCCTTTTTATATCTCTTAATTATATTTTTTATCATCTAAAATTCTAAAATATTTTCCATAGTCCTAGATATGTAAAATAATTATAGAAAGGTTAATGGTGACACATACTGAATGAAGAGAAACTATTATGAATGAAAATAATTGTGTAATTATAAGAACTCTTTTTGTGGGAAATGATGAAGACTTATTATGGAATAATAAAATCTAGGTATAATGTAAAAAATTCCCATTTTATGATAAAGAAATTGTTTTTAATATGTATTAGTTTTCCTTGTAATATAAAGATATATATCTAAAATGATTCTTCAAGATGTAAGTGAATCAATATTTTCTTCTGAATTTGTAATTATGAAAGTTAAAATTTGGGTCACTTTAGCTAGTTTCAAATATAACATGTTAATAGTAATAATTTAGTATTGTATCTTGGTGTAAATTTCTAGGGTGACACAAAAGGTATCAACTAGGTGTACCAAATAGAAAAAAATTTCATGATATAATGGAAAAAATACACATGACAACCATATGAGAAACACATGAATAAAGTTTTTCCATTCCATAGGGGGGAGATTCATTATCTCCAAAAATTATTAGTTTAATGTCATATATATTTGACTAAAATGGTTATAATTTATTAAGGTCTCATATAATGTACTATGTTTTTTTTCCTTTTATGTAAATTCACTCATGATTATTGGATTTTTACTTTTAATGCAGTGTATACACGACTAGTGGGGGATCTATTATTTTAAGGTCATGCATCTAGGACTATACGGTGATGGATATTAAGGAAAAATAACATGGAACATGGGGTTTTACTTTTTGGTTTTTATATCTAGGACCATGAATCCTATTTTATTGTTCTTGGATTGAGACTTTGGGGATCTTGTGTTTAAGGTCTTACAACTTGGATAATGAGATGTTCCTTTTAAGGTAATGTATCTAGGACTATGGTTCCCATTTTAAGGTCTTGGGATTAGGAATATTGGGTGATAGAGTTTAGGATCTTATATATTAGACCATGAGGAGGTTTGAATTTTTTTTGATTGAGGAAAAACAATCATGACATGAATGGAAGGACCCATGAGGGTCCTATGCTACAATCGTCATCTCACAAATATAAGGGAATAATGTTTATGGTCTTGATGATTTGAACATAGACTCCAATATATACGTGAATCTCATGAATGGTATAAAGGTTATAGTTCTAGTGGAATAAGGTACCCAAAAACAATTGGGGCATGAAAAACCTACTAAATCATAATTCGTAATTTCTCACATATAGATCTGGTTCATTTAAAGAGAATGTCACATCGTCTTAAAGCTGAGCAAGTAAAGATACCAACAAGTGTTTTTCAAGGTTCCTTAAATTTAAATATGGTTTGATAATGAACATTTTTGGCTCGGTCCTGGAGAAGGTTTATGGATGGAACTTCATGTCTCATAATGTAGGAATCAAGACATACATAGTTTTAGTAGGTGTTGTGATAAGAGATAAGTTCAATATAGTGGTATTACTCTCAAGTGAGGACTGAAGTATCATGTTGTTTTAAGTTATGTGATTTGGATGAAACCATATAGTATAAAAAAATATAAAAAAAATATTTAACACACAGTTTTATCCTATGTTGAAGAAAAATGGAGGGATTCACAATCTTGTTGGGGAGAGAGTAGATCCAAAATCCTTAGGCCTATATGATCCATGATCAGTGTGAGAAAATAGATGCATCAGAAGGCTGCTCACATTACATGAGAGTGTATAGGATGAACTATAAATGTTTGGAATGATACATAAAACACTAATATGACCCTTCAAGATGAGAATACCAGTTAAAAAAATCCATACAACCAATTCAATCTACAAGTATACTAAAAGGTAAGAAAAGGTTAATCTAAAGGGGTTTAGATTCCTTCTTTAAAAAAAGGGAGAGAGAGAAGGTATATCTTGACTTGATGAAGAATAATTTTAAATTGTGTATCAATATGATAATGAAGACCATTGACCATTTTTAGTGCATATACTCCACTAAAAGATCATGTAGAGTGGAGGAAAAAATTTGGATCGACCACTAAAAATTTATGACATATTAGAATTGTTTCTATTTCACAAGAATCCCTCTATGGTGTGTGCCTTGGATGAGAGGTATGATTATTTTTTCCATGTTTTATAACTATATGGGAACCATTTTTTATATTAATATATTGGTAGTAACTTAGATCTCTAGAGATATAGATTATAGATATGAAAATAAAGGTTAAAGAGATATCTGAGAACTCTTTTGTTACAGTTTCATTCATTAATCATAGAGATGGGGTGCACCAGAATAATGTTAAGCTATGATGAGAAGTGACATAGTATTGTCTTGACTATTCCCCGATGAAAACAAATAGGTTTGCAATGTTTCAAGGTTTAACGTTTTTAATCTTGTACCATTAGGGTGGGAGTTCTATATGAGACTAAGAAAGGACAAGTCGTAATGTGGATTAGAGAACTCAATAAAAATAAAAATGATAATGGAGGGGGGATGTATTTTAGTTTAAAGTAATATTACAATGAAAATAGTGGAGTTAGAGTTTAGGGTTATATTACTGGGACTACTTCCATCCTAATTCCACACCGCTCTAATATACAAGAAATAAATATAAATCCATCGAAGGATTGTGAGGTGCCAAAACAAGGAATAGGAAATCAGAAACATGTGGTTGGGCTTGATATAGGGAATCTAGGAATCACTAAATATCATATGAAGTGGGAATCCATATATAAAAATTTATACAATGGGATATATAGTTAGAGACTAACCACCATAAGGTGGGGGAAAATCGACCATGGTGAGGATTATGAACTAGTTCTATACATTATGATGTTGTATAGAAAGACCTTAGCAATTTATTTTTGAGTCACATAGCTAGGAATAATTCTGTATAGTTTAAATTAATTTAACTAGGAAATTACAGATATATTTTTATGTCATACAGTGTGGAAAATAGGTGACGTTTCCTATATTTTAAGGTCTTATGGAATTAACTAAAGAAGAGGGTTGAGATGGTCTATGTATATGGAAAAGAAAGGATGAACTGATGTGAATTGAAGGATAAGGGACTCAAATCCATACAGAAATCCTCTAAATTGTTGTTAATATAGTTTAAGATCATAAAAATTAAACCATAGGGATTTTTAATTATTTATGGTCAATTATCATGGACCATAAGTATTGGGAGTTCTAGATATTAGGAGTAGAAAAAACCCCAAATGAATAGAGGGACAAGGGACCCAACATGCTTGTAGCTAGTATGGGGAATCCCATTAAAAATAAGGTTCAAAGAGAGGAGGCGCATAAAGAGAAGGTTTACACAGTTTATTTTCAAGCTGTATCTACCATGAATATATAGTATAACTCATATTTAATGGATGTGAGGGAGGTTTTCTATAGTTTAAGGCCATATAAATCTGACCATGTCCTGATGTAGCTCTTACATTAGAGACGGTAAGATGAAACCTGACATGGATTTAGAATTATAATTCCAAATAGAGGATCTTTAAATGGGAAAAATAGGTGAAAAATCCAGTCTAATATTTTCCTAAACCAGAGGTTTTAGAGAGTAAATTCAATATTTTTCTCTTGATTAAAAATGAACACTACTGACTTTGTGTTTTTTTATATTTTCACTCTAACATTTTCCTATGTAACCATGGGGTGGGGGAGGAAACTTGGAAAGTAGTGTCCTTACTTCTTCTTAGGTGTCCTTGGATAAATTTTGGAATAATGAGCCTTTTTATATTTTTCCTAAGGAAGTTTAGGGTTATTCCCATCATACCATTGGGGATACAGTTTATGTTCCCTATAGAGACCAATTGGTCACGTTGTTAGACTAAAAGGGGTGGGGGTTAATCAGGTTTGACTTCTTTTACTGAATTCTTATCCTTTTCTTTTCTCTCCATTTAGTTCAAAACTATGTCACATGTTAGGATTAGTGGATCATGTATTCAATGTTGAAAGTAAATTAAACACAACAGGCAATATTTTTACAAGGTTTGGTACTAAGGTCTACTTCTTTCCATATTTGTTAGTCAACCAAAACGGATTCATAACTGTATCCACAATTGATTAAACTAGTTAAAATTACAGTTATAATCTCTAAGTGGATTGTTAGACACCCTGATTTATCTTTTTCTATGATTATTTTAACACCCTAATTATTAGCCTCTAATAGTTTGTAGGACACCCCAAATATAATATTCTTCTTCAATGATGATCTAGAGCTATAAATAACTTCTTATTTGGATAGTCTTACACCAAAATAAATGTATATCCCCCTTATTTGTGTATATATTCAAGATATTTATAAAAGACCAAATAAATATTAGCAATAATGGTATCAAAACTAACCATTATTTTATTAAAATACTAAAGTAGATGCAATATCATTCTTATATTATTTCTCGGGTTTGAATCCTTATCTTTTTGATACAAAGTTATACTAGTATTCTCAAACCCTATCACTATATTTTTCATTTTATAACAGAATAGACTAGATTTACTTTTGTTTCTTTGACTCATTAGAATGTATCTAATTATTCATACTAGATATCTTCATATTCTTCTTCAATACTAGAAATTGTTTCCATTAGATTATGTATTGTAATAAAACAAAATCTATCATAAAACTCATGGTTGATGGATTCAAGGTCTTTTAATACTCAAACATAATTTATTTGATATCATCATTGATATTAATATTCAAAAAATTATCATTAATAATATCCTCAAAAAAATAGTAATCAATATATCCAATTAATTCTCATAAAACTCAAGCATAATTCCTTTATTATAATTATTAGGTAGCAATTTTTTTAAAAAGTAATCGCACATCTTACCCATAATATTTTCTCTCACTTCTATGATAATTTTACCAACCAAAACCTCTCTCTTTTCTATTAAAACAAAAAGAAATGTATTAGTATGAAACCATGATCTCTGCTCACTCTCTATTGTGTTAATTCACAAATAACACGCCCCATGATCTACAATTTTTCTTTTTCGACTTCACCACAATGTAAACATATAAAAAATACTCCATAATCTACATATAATTATTTCACAATAATATCTATAATAGTTATCAAAATCTCTAACCAAATCAAGGTCCAAAATCATTTTAAAGCATAATAAAATCACTATTTAAATTTCCTTAAGAATAACTATATACTCATTCAAAACATTTAAGAATCATGAAAGAAAAATCAAATCCAATGATTATAGAATAAATAAAAATCATTCAATAATTTTATTTATTAATTATTTTCTGAATATTAAAATTCTAAAAACTTTTTGAAAATTCAATCCATATGTAGTGAAAATTATGAATCAGTTATGTCAAAAAGAGGCTACATGAATCTATATTCAACAAAATCCTTGATAATATACATTTATATCTTCAAAATTAATATATGTGATTAATTTGGTTATGTGGATTCCCAAACTGGGTATGTGATTTTCCAATATAGAAAAAAACGGCTATGGGAATTTCTTATATAGAAAAAATGACCTTTTGAATTTTCTCTTAAAAACATCAACTACATGAAACTAATATTCAATAAGACATAAAACAAAATAATTTTTAGGATCTTCATACATTCCCAAGAATACTTTATAACATCATAAAACTTTCAACCATGATATATAAATCCATAAAAACTAGATCAAGCATCGTCAAACCTAGTAAACCAATCTTACAAAAAACATGTACTGTAAAAATCAAGTATCCCATAATATAAAATAATAATTAGAATCATCTAATACTTTAAAAAGTATTCATCATCCATGTATATGTTTATATATCTGAAATCGATATGGGTGGAACTCCTTCAAGCATAATCTTCTAATAATAATTGATAGGAATGAAACAACTTCCTATGTTTCTATTTTTAAACAATATTATTCTTCACATCATACTGACATTCCTTGAAAATTAATATTTTTTGAATGAAAAATAAAACGTACACAAGGTGTAATCATCAACCTCCCCCTTTTCATTTACTGGTCAATACCCATCTAGAAATGACATTTCAATATGTTTCATACACTCTCCCTTTATTATGAAACATTCATTTCACTTTTTCCCCCTTATTGAAAAGAAATAAAATGTTCATGGGAAAAGTGGTATCAATTCATACATAGTAATTTTCCATTAACCATCCCCCTCTAAGTCTACATGAGTCATGATCGGTGTAACAAACAAGGGGGTTTTATCTGGACAACAAATGTTCCCCTTATAAATTTAAATGATACCAAATGAAATGAGAACTGACAATCTTGTATTCAAGAGTGTCCAATAATATTATATGATGTCAAAAATGGCAGATACCAATTAAAATACAAATAATATCAACCTAAAACTCATGCAATAACTTTAACACAAAGATTAAAAACATTTAAGTACAAACAACATGATTTGACTACAACCTTAACACTTTTTCATCCTTCCATTTCTCTTGTCATTGATAGAAATAATTTAATCCCCTAATATTTTTGGAATAATAGTTTGTTTATAAATGAATATAGAGTTAATAAAACATAAATTGTAATTGAAATAATATTTAATCACTTTATAGAATGATTATATTTTAATGAGGTACTATTTTTTTCCAGTTTCCTTATCTTTATTTATTTTTCACCACCTAAAGAGAAACAATCCTCAACAAAGAAATCATAAAATCAAAGCCAATATCAAATAGATGGGTCCTTAAACCACACTATAGGATAATATAGTGTTTTTAGAGATTTACATCCCTTGGTGAAACACATTTTTAGTCTGAGCGATTCAACATGATCTTCTTATCAAAATATACTCTCCCTTTATCACATACTTCTCTTCATCTTCATAATAGAAAATCTCTTCATGAATGGATTTAACGGCATTTATATATGGGTAATAAACCAAAATGAATCTTAAATTTGTTTCTATCTAGATTTTAAAACATCAAAAACTTCACTAAGGATGACATTCAACAACACTAGTTCTTCAAGATATAAAATATAACATCAAACTAATATGGTATATTATTTATCCTTCCTATCCAAGATACGATTACACACTATTCATATTCATGAATGATGATCCTATATCATATTTTTATTTGAATACTAATTGATAAATAAATCAAAGATAATAAATTATTCATCATTTCTATCATGAATTTTCAAAAATAATTGTTTCTCAAGTTCTCCCCCATGATTCCATGCTTCATATTCAATTCCATGCATTATAGGTGAAAATAATGTTAAGAGAATAAGGTTGGTATTCTTGTTTCCCAATGTGAAAAACAAGGTTGAGATGGTTTTATCAAACATTTTTCTCCACTTTATCCATTCTTCATTCTTGAAAATATGATATTTACTTCATATTTATCTGGTGGTAGCATATATCTCACCACACTAACCATTTATTTTTGTTAGGTAATTTTTATCTCATTACCATATAATCATATGCCTCACATGATACAATATTTATTCTCTCTAGGGAATCCTATTATACGGGAAATTTTCTGAAAAATTCATTGACAATGTTTCCAAAATTATTACACCCATTATATAGAACATATATATAATAATAATTTTCATTTGTTGATAACCATTCATGAAAATTTTCACTTTTAAGTGGATTTTCTTTTTACCTTTAACACTGGATTTTTATTATTCATCTTCCAATTTTCTTGAACTCCCAAAATATTCTAGATAAATGACTCACATATCATTGGAATCATTAATAGACTTCTTAGAGTCACCAAATGACACCTTCCGAGTTATATATGAAATTTTATATGTGACACTTCTCTTAGTATTCTTGGACAAGTTTTTAATCTGATTTTCATTCAACCTATTGTCCATGGATCTTACTCCTATATTTTTAGACTTTTTAAGAGAATTATATATTTTTTTCAAAATTTTGTAACAAATATGAATCCTATTTATTTAAAAATATGTTTGGTATTTTTTATATTGGAATTTAATACATGATGAGAGAATCATGCACAACTTTTGTGACAACACTTCTTCCAGCATCACAGATATCTTTGAATGTATCAAATCTATTTGATATATATAGAATCTTATTGATATGTGAATTTTGATTCTTTAATATATTTATCACCCTTAGAATAATATTCCTTTGTGATTTAGAATTTATGGTATTATACCAAAAATATAATTCACAAATCTTGTATATATTGTAGTGCCAATATTGAACCACCAAACATTATCTTCTTTTAATTTTTTCACATTGCACAAAATTTCTATCATAATCTATACACTATTTTGGGGTCTTCATCACAACCTAAAAGGATCTTTTTTAGTAACCATATTCCGTAATTTTTTTTATAAACACCATAAACATGCTTGTAGGTTTCTCAGCATTTTTCATCATCCATACTTCTGTAAATTATTTATTTAAACATGAATTTTTATAGAAAAAGAGTTAGTAAACTTATTACATTGAGATATTGATGGTACCTCTTTAAATAAGAATGTAGTTTATTTACACTTAGATAATCACAAGTTTTTATTTCCACTAGGATGATTTTTTTAGAAATAATAATCTTATCATATAATTTTTTGGAAAAATTTATTTTCACTATAGCTTCGGAATTCTCAGCTTGTTCATCTTCTATATTTCTAAGTTTCTCTCCATTTAGTTCAAAACTATGTCACATGTTAGGATTAGTGGATCATGTATTCAATGTTGAAAGTAAATTAAACACAATAGGCAATATTTTTACAAGGTTTGGTACTAAGGTATACTTCTTTCCATATTTGTTAGTCAACCAAAAAGGATTCATAACTGTATCCACAAGTGATACAACTAGTTAAAATCCCAGTTATAATCTCTAAGTGGATTTTTAGACACCCTGATTTATCTTTTTCTATGATTCTTTTGACACCCCAATTATTAGCCTCTAACAGTTTGTAGGACACCCCAAATATAATATTCTTCTTCAATGATGATGTAGAGCTATAAATAACTTCTTATTTGGATAGTCTTACACCAAAATAAATGTATATCCCCTTTATTTGTGTATATCTTTAAGATATTTATAAAACACCAAATAAATATTAGCAATAATGGTATCAAAACTAACCATTACGTTATTAGAATACTAAAGTAGATGCGATATCATTCTTATATTATTTCTTAGGTTTGAATCCTTATCTATTTGATACAAAGTTATACCAGTATTCCCAAACCCTATCACTATATTTTTCATTTTATAACAGAATAGACTAGATTTACTTTTGTTTCTTTGACTCATTAGAATGTATCTAATTATTCATACTAGATATCTTCATATTCTTCTTCAATACTAGAAATTGTTTCCATTAGATTCTGTATTGTAATAAAACAAAATCTCTCATAAAACTCATGGTTGATGGATTCAAGGTCTTTTAATACTCAAACATAATTTATTTGATATCATCATTGATATTAATATTCAAAAAATTATCATTAATAATATCCTCAGAAAAATAGTAATCAATATATCCATTTAAATCTCATAAAACTCAAGCATAATTCCTTTATTATAATTATTAGGTAGCAATTTTTTTAAAAAGTAATCGCACATCTTACCCATAATATTTTCTCTCACTTCTATGATAATTTTACCAACCAAAACCTCTCTCTTTTCTATTAAAACAAAAAGGCATGTATTAGTATGAAACCATGATCTCTACTCACTCTCTGTTGTGTTAATTCACAAATAACACGCCCCATGATCTACAATTTTTCTTTTTCTACTTCACCACAATGTAAACATATAAAAAATACTCCATAATCTACATATTATTATATCACAATAATATCTATAATAGTTATCAAAGTCTCTAACCAAATCAAGGTCCAAAATCATTTTAAAGCATAATAAAATCACTATTTAATTTTCCTTAAGAATAACTACATACTCCTTCAAAACATTTAAGAATCATGAAACAAAAATCAAATCCAATGATTATAGAATAAATAAAAATCATTCAATAATTTTAATAATTAATTCTTTTCTAAATATTAAAATTCTAAAAACATTTTGAAAATTCAATCCATATGTAGTGAAAATTATGAATCAGTTATGTCAAAAAGAGGCTACATGAATATATATTCAACAAAATCCTTGATAATATACATTAATATCTTCAAAATTAATCTATGTGATTCATTTGGTTATGTGGATTCCCAAATTGGATATGTGATTTTCCAATATAGAAAAAAACAGCTATGGGCATTTCTTATATAGAAAAAATGACCTTTTGAATTTTCTCTTAAAAATATCAACTACATGAAACTAATATTCAATAAGACATAAAACAAAGTAGTTTTTAGGATCTTCATACATTCTCAAGAATACTTTATAACATCATAAAACTTTCAACCATGATATATAAATCCATAAAAACTAGATCAAGCATCGTCAAACCTAGTAAACCAATCTTACAAAAAACATATACTGTAAAAATCAAGTATCCCATAATATTAAATAATAATTAGAATCATCTAATACTCTAAAAATTATTCATCATCCATGTATATGTTTATATATCTGAAATTGATATGGGTGGAACTCCTTCAAGCATAATCTTCTAATAATAATTGATAGGAATGAAACAACTTCCTATGTTTCTGTTTTTAAACAATATTATTCTTCACACCATATTGACATTCCATGAAAATTAATATTTTTTGAATGACAAATAAAACTTACACAAGGTGTAATCATCAACCTCCCCTTTTCATTTACTGGTCAATACCCATCTAGAAATGACATTTCAATATGTTTCATACACTCTACCTTTATTATGAAACATTCATTTCACTTTCCCCCCCTTATTGATAAGAAATAAAATGTTCATGGGAAAAGTGGTATCAATTCATATATAGTAATTTTCCATTAACCATCCCATTCTAAGTCTACAAGAGTCATGATCCGTGTAACAAACAAGGGGGTTTTATCTGGACAAAAAATGTTCCCCTTATAAATTTAAATGATACCAAATGAAATGAGAACTGACAATCTTGTATTCAAGAGTGTCCAATAATATTATATGATGTCAAAAATGTCAGATACCAATTAAAATACAAATAATATCAACCTAAAACTCATGCAATAACTTCAACACAAAGATTAAAAACATTTAAGTACAAACAACAGGATTTGACTACAACCTTAACACTTTTTCATCCTTCCATTTCTCTTGTCATTGATAGAAATAATTTAATTCCATAATATTTTTGGAATAATAGTTTGTTTATAAATGAATACAGAGCTAATAAAACATAAATTGTAATTGAAATACTATTTAATCACTTTATAGAGTGATTATATTTTAATGAGGTAGTATTTTTTTCCAGTTTCCTTATATTTATTTATTTTTCACCACCTAAAGAGAAACAATACTCCACAAATAAATCATAAAATCAAAGCCAATATCAAATAGATGGGTCCTTAAACCACACTCTAGGATAATATAGTGTTTTTAGAGATTTACATCCCCTGGTGACACACATTTTTAGTCTGAGTGATTCAACATGATCTTCTTATCAAAATATACTCTCCCTTTATCACAAACTTCTATTCATATTCATAATAGAAAATCTCTTCATGAATGGATTTAACGATATTTATATATGGGTAATAAACCAAAATGAATCTTAAATTTTTTTCTATCTAGATTTTAAAACATCCAAAACTTCACTAAGGATGACATTCAACAACACTAGTTCTTCAAGATATAAAATATAATATCAAACTAATATGGTCTATTATTTATCCTTCCTATCCAAGATACGATAACACACTATTAATATTCATGAATGATGATCCTATATCATATTTTTATTTGAATACTAATTGATAAATAAATCAAATATAATAAATTATTCATCATTTCTATCAGGAATTTTCAAAAATAATTGTTTCTCAAGTTCTCCCCCATGATTCCATGCTTCATATTCAATTCCATGCATTATAGGTGAAAATAATATTAAGAGAATAAGGTTGGTATTCTTGTTTCCCAATGTGAAAAACAAGGTTGAGATGGTTTTCTCAAACATTTTTCTCCACTTTATCCATTCTTCATTCTTGAAAATATGATATTTACTTCATATTTATATGGTGGTAGCATATATCTCACCACACTAACCATTTATTTGTGTTAGGTAATTTTTATCTCATTACCATAAAATCATATGCCTCACGTGATACAATATTTATTCTCTTTAGGGAATCCTATTATATGGGAAATTTTCTGAAAAATTCATTTACAATGTTTCCAAAATTATTACACCCATTATATAGAACATATATATAATAATAATTTTCATTTGTTGATAACCAATCATGAAAATTTTCACTTTTAAGTGGGATTTTATTTTTACCTTTAACACTATATTTTTATTATTCATCTTCCAATTTTCTTGAACTCTGAAAATATTCTAGATAAATGACTCATATATCATTGGAATCATTCATAGACTTCTTAGAGTCACCAAATGACACCTTCTGAGTCATATATGAAATTTTATATGTGACACTTCTCTTAGTATTCTTGGACATGTTTTTAATCTGATTTTCATTCAACCTGTTGTCCATGGCTCTTACTCCTATATTTTTAGATTTTTTAAGAGAATTATATATTTTTTTCAAAATTTTGTAACAAAGATGAATCCTATTTATTTAAAAATATGTTTGGTATTTTTTTTATATTGGAATTTAATACATGATGAGAGAATCATGCACAAATGTTGTGACACCACTTCTTCCAGCATCATAGATATCTTTGAATGTATCAAATCTATTTGATATATATAGAATCTTATTGATATGTGAATTTTGATTCTTTAATATATTTATCCCCCTTAGAATAAGATTCCTTTGTGATTTAGAATTTATGGTATTATAACAAAAATATAATTCACAAATCTTGTATATATTGTAGTGCCAATATTGAACCACCAAACATTATCTTCTTTTAATTTTTTCACACTGCACAAAATTTCTCTCATAATCTGTACACTATTTTGGGGTCTTCATCACAACCTAAAAGGATCTTTTTTAGTAACAATATTCTATAATTTTTTTTATATACACCATAAACATGCTTGTAGGTTTCTCACCGTTTTTCATCATCCATACTTCTGTAAATTATTTATTTAAACATGAATTTTTATAGAAAAAGAGTTAGTAAACTTATTACATTGAGATATAGATGGTACCTCTTTAAATAAGAATCTAGTCGATTTATACTTAGATAATCACAAGTTTTTATTTCCACTAGGATGATTATTTTTAAAAATAATAATCTTATCATATGATTTTTTGGAAAAATTTATTTTCACTGTAGCTTGGGAATTCTCATCTTGTTCCTCTTCTATATTTCCAAGTTTCACTTATAATTAATTAAATTTTAAGTTGACGATGGGATTCTCATAATAAATTGATTTTAGGATTCCATCCCAATAAATCTTTGGATTTTTTAATCTTATCTACATGCACCTGGTTGAACTTCGATAAAATGTTTTCAATATCCTTAATTATGTTTTATTTAACCTCCTATTTAGATTATTTTACATTTATAGATATATTATTTATCTTTTCTAGTGTATGTAAAACATATATAAAATCCTTTTATGTCAATTACTTTTCAAAAATACTCTATAATTCTTATTCAATCTAGGAAAGCTTTCAGTTTCATATTATCACTAATTTTTGTTTTGTTTCTTCAACCTTAGAGACTCTTTCTTTATACATCATAGAATTCCATTGAATGAATTTCTAATGTTTTAATAGAGTGTTATGGTTATATCATTATTCACTAAAGAATCTTCCATTACATCAATATCCACTTCTATTTGTGATTTTCATCAATAAATTACTTTAAAACTCTTACCATAAAAGTAACCACTTCTTTGGGAACATTCTTTAAATGCTCTATGATTTTATAATTGAACATATATTAATCAAAAATAAAACACGATTTATAAGAATTATAATAAAATTAATTCAATAATTTTTTTTTCACTCTAAGTTCCTTCAGCTAGTGGTTGATCTTATATCATCTTTAAGTTCTTCTTCATCTTCTCTGAAACTTTTTTCTTCATTTTTTTTGAGTTTAAACTAAAACTTACACATTTATAACATCAAGAGTAGAGTTATAATTTTCCATATGGAGATATTTTGAATATTCTTAAAAATCAAATATACACATAATATAATTCTAACATAAACAATTGGGAATTTAATGTATACATAACCATATGTGGAACTCGTCTCTCTAATACCAATCGTAGATCCCAATGAATCATGTAGTCACACTGAGAGGGGAAGGGGTGAATCAGGTGTGTCTTATTTTTAGGGAATTCTTATATTTTTATTTTCACACATTTAATTCAAACCACTATAACCTATTATGATGATTTGATCCTATATTCAATGAAAAGAGTGAATAAATCACAAAAAACAATATTTTTACAAGGTTCAGTACCAAGACCTAAAACTTACCTGAAATGGTTTCATCACTATATCCATAAGTGAATACATCTAGTTAAACACCACAGTTAAAATCTCTCACCAGTTAATTTGAAATCACAACTAATATTTATCTATGATTAGTAATACACCCTAATTATAAGCCTCTATTAGCTTGTTGGACGCTCCAAATCCAATATTATACTTCAATGATGATATGGATATTTAAATAACTTCTTCATGAGACAGTATTATTCCACAATAAAGATGTATACTATTAAATTTTGTATTAATTCAGTATATTTAGAAGAAATAAAATAAATATTAGTACCACTAGACTTAGAGATCACATTCATGTTATTAAAATACTTATGTAGATGCGATATCCTTTTTACAATATTTCTCGATTTCGACTTCTTCTATATTCGATACAAAGATGTACTGGTCTTATAAAATCTTCTCAGTATCTTATTAAATTATTAATGGTGTGTACATTATGTACGTTTATTTATTTTACACTTTATAATATATTTAAATAATTAGTATCAATATTTCTATATTATTCTTTGATATCAGTAGATGTTTTCTTTGGATTCTATATCAGAACAAAAAAAATAACTCTTAGAAAACTTTTGTTCGATGGATGAATGGTGTCTCATTAATCAAACCTAATTTATTTAATAACTTTATTGATATTTATATTCATAAAATTATCATTAATAATATTCATAGAAAAGTCACATTCAACATATCCATTTAAATGTCAGGAAAACCTAGGCTTCGTACCCTTATTCTTTTTTTTTTCTCAAACAATAGTAAAAACTTTGAAAACATTATATCCCATGTTCCCCAAACTATTTTCATTCAATTTAATAATATATTCTATTTTACACACACTATCTCTTTTATATTATTAAAAAATAACACATATCGACATGACATCATGATCTATGCTCTTTTTTTTACTATACAAACAACATGCCCTATGAGTGAAAAATTTTCTTTTCTGCTGGAGCATAGTGGACACATAGATAAAATTCATCAAAATATACATATTCTATTAACACATTGATAACCAAAACATCTTTAAGAAATTGTAACTTCATTATGTATGAAAATCATTTTACAACGTAATAAAAAAACTATTTAAATATCTTTAAGAACACTAAAAACACCTTAAAAATATCATAGAATCACATATTAAAAATTGAATCCTATTATTATAGAAGAATTAAAATTCGTTCAAGAATAATATTAATTAATTATCCTTATAATATTGAATTATAAGAACTTACAGAAATTCAATCCATATGTAGAAAAATTCAAAATTGGTTGTGTAGAAAACAAATGGATACATATCAATTGGTTATGTGGATGTTAATCAGCTACAAATCATATTTTACCATGTGAGTCTGATAAGTGAATATACATTTGGGTATGTATATGATCAGATATGTCGATCACATTATAATTTGGCTATGTGATTCATTCAGTTATGTGGATTCCCAAATTAGCTATATGATTTGGCTTTTTAGAAGAAATGACTACTTGAATTGCCTCATGGAAAAAATGGATATGTGAATTTTTATTTCAAAAATTCTGCTATATAGAAATAATTATCTTTCAAACTCAAATAAAAACACTTTATACAAACTTCAACCCTTATGAAAAACAATTTCTAGAATCATAAAACTTTCTTCTATGATATATACAGCTATAAAAACTGGATAAAGCATCATCAGACCAAGTAAACCAATATTGTAAGACATATTTCAAATAAAACTTAGACATCCAATAAGGTGACACGGTACTTAAGATCATATTAAACATAAAAAATCCATCATTATTTATGTATATGTTTAAGCCTCCTAAAAAACATGGATGAACTCCTTCAAACATAATCTTATAATATAGTTAATAAAAATGAAACAACTTCTTGGGTTCCCTTTTTCAACAGGTATCTTCTTCACATATTATTGACATTACATGAAAATAAATATTTTCCAAATGGAAAATAGGACTTTCACAATGTGTATTAAATAGTCACATAACATTAACCAAAGAGGTTACTACCATATTTGTTTAATAGAGATGGAACTGATAGGTTCTACCATTATAAATACATGTATATTCGACCATTGAATAAAGTTTATGGTCATACTATATGGCCAAAATTAGTAATCTCTTTTAAGATCATACAACCTAGAACAAAACTGTAATGATGAAATTTACGTATCATGAATGGTAACATGAACCTGATGCAAATGGAGGTTAAATGACTCCCAATACCCCAAACAAATTCCCTTGGACGGGATACCCAAAGATTAAGGTTGTGATAGTTAGAATATGGGTTTACATTAGTTTATGGTCATGATATGTGGATGATGGTGTTTCAAGAGTGTAATTATAGAATTGAAAATTGTAAAATAAATATGTAAATGGTGTAAAAATATTCCTTATACTTGAAAAATATTCTCACAAGGGAGTTCATAGAGTTTATAGTTGGGATACTAGGATAGATAAGTGAATCCCATTTGATATTGTTTCTATGACTCAATCATGTTTGGGATAATCCACCAAGAAAACTAATACCATATGATTCATTAATATTATCATAAAAAGGAGTAGTGAAAGACTCAACTATGTCATATGAGAGTGCACGATAGGGTAAAATGTTAGATAGTTTGGGAAGGTCCTTGTGAGAATGAATTTCTTAATCAATGTGTGTGGATTCATGATAGAATAACGCTGAAAAAATTGACATTCAACAAAAACAGGGGGAAGTATATAAATTATGATATCTTGAATTTAAATTATGATGGGGTTGAAAAATTAACGGAGGATGGATACTATCAATTTTTGGATTTTTAGGTTTCAACACCACATTATCAAGGATGGGGTGAAAAAATTTCAGATCGACCATAGAACATTTTTAGTATACAGGAAAAATGATTTTCCATAAATTTTCTCTAGGTCATGTTCTATGAATGGGAGTTGATCCTATTTTGTCTAAAATCCCTTACATTAGGAGGTATGTTTAAACATTTAGGGTTATGGGGACATATATGAGGTTATCTGGAAATGTGGATATAGACAGAATGGGTGTTAGAGTAGAGTTAAATGCTATGAGTGGTATGCCTTCATGAATTTGAGCACATTTATGGGGTATATAAGTGAAAGAGAATTAAACCTATAACCTATGGGAAATAAAAAAGAGTTAGTGGATGGGCCTATGTTAATACATCGAAGAATATTTATGTATACTATGAAATTGGAATCAATCTATAAGTAGTTATTAAAGGGGACATTACTGTACATGAGTAGAGAAGTATTAAGATGACACTAAAAAAGGGACTTTCTCTCTTGGATAAGAGTGAAAATTGAGTCTTGTAATTTATATGTTGTATATAAATTTACTGGCTATACCATTTAAATTCACATATCTTAGAATATTATTATATAGTTAAACATCATGTGACTTGGCGATTGAATATTTATCTTAACTTCATAGAATAAGTATGATATATATTACAGTTTAACATCACGTGTCTAAGAAATTGTGAGCTAATTTGAAAATATGAAAACTAATTTTTGAGATTCCTTACATCGGTAAGAGGTGTGATACATCTCAATAATGTTAGTGAAACAATAAAATAATTATACTAATCTTATATGGGTCAAAATTAAAGCGATAAAAAGGGGTCTTGGTATAATTATCACATTAAATATGAGATCATGATGTATATCAATGGGAAAGGACCAAAAGGCTACATCAATAACCAAAGAACACTCGTGAAAGTAGGGAACTAGTTGGGAATGATCTATGATATTTATTCACCCTTCTAATATACGATAATTAAGTAATGGGTATCATTGAAGGGGTTAGAATTCCAAAAGAGAAAAAGGAAGTGGAATAGGTGAAAATTGACCCATGGAGTATTACTTGAGGAATGATATGAAAAATTGGTTGAGTATCACCATTGAACAGATTCAAAACACGTGTGCCTATTATCCCAGTGAGATAAAATATCCTAAGAGGGGGGTGGGTGGTTATGGGGGATAACTTAGGGTATGACAGATTCAAACAACTATCTATTTTGGATGTTATTTATTTTAAAAAAACATTCTTATCTCTTTATCACCTAGCAAAAAATAAATAAAATTTAAACCATGCACAAGACATAATTATTTTACATGGTTCACCCTCACTATTTTATGTTCAAGTAGGATAAAAAGGCATTGTTTCGATGTACTAAATCCACTAAAGATAACTATTGTTACATGGTTTGTTTCCAACCAATCATAATTTGAAAGCTCACTACCCTCTCTCTATTTAAGTGAACACACATCTCTTCGATTAGAAACTTATAACAATCAGTTCTGAGTTGATACACACTTGTGTGTGTCTTTATGATCATGTTTCATCAATGAGATAGAAACCAACTTTGCATGAGATATTTCCCCTTGAATCATGTGACCCCTATGTAAGACCCCTTCATGAGACCTCTCCACAAGACCCCTTCACAAGACCTCTTCATATGAATTCAAGGTCCCAACAATAAAAATTACATATTTTAGTGACCTTAATCTAGAACTATTTTTATTACATTCACAAATATCTTTTATCATTAATGTTTTATATAGTTAGTACATAAATATAACATAAAAAACCCATATATATATACAATATGGGAACTTCCATTTTGTATTTATTTCTACCACAATATAAAAAATGTAAAATAAAACATGATTTGTTTTCAAGATAAATCTTTACAACTTTCAACTTGATTTCATTATTTTCCTTACCCATCCTTAATCCACGTGATTTTTTTAAAATTTGGGATGAGCACAAAAATCTCAGTAAAGTATATAAAAAGAATAAATCTATTATTCCAATGAATATCATGAAAACATATGAAAACCATTTTCTTAAAATCATACATTTTTATCTGAAAGGAGCATCATTTTCTCTTTAAAATCATCATTATCTTACCTTTAGAAATCAAATGATTTCCATGAAAACTAATTATAAATCATAGAAAAGTAATATAGGTTCCTTGGAATATTAAAATTTTATAATCCTTTAAAAAAACTTACATGAACCCATAAAATTAAAATAACTATATGTAATACTTCTAATATAATTACATAGAGAACAAAATCATTACCCAATGCATTGGAGCACTCCCAAGGAGAACCCATCAAATAAGATATAAGGGGATCACCCATAAGATATAATGGGGCTCAAACCTTGGTAAATAATTTATAAGAAACATATCATTAACAAAACACTTGAAAACTATTTTAAATATGTGTGTAG
The DNA here is from genome assembly GCA_963277665.1 of Viscum album. Lineage (NCBI taxonomy): Eukaryota > Viridiplantae > Streptophyta > Magnoliopsida > Santalales > Viscaceae > Viscum > Viscum album. Next base: position 929,374,540 of record OY728143.1, on the reverse strand, counting down.
AATAGTTTCATATATCAAAATAGACCTTTATTAAAAAATCATTTTTAAAATCTAAAAAACGCACATATAATAAAGAAACCATTTTAATTAGAAAAAATATGGAAAATTATAAAGGAAACCTAAAATAATTGAGGCATCATGATGGTATGAAATTCTATTCATGTTGTATATATAACAAATACAATTATTTTTTACTTTTGTAAAAGGAGTTGAAAGAGGAAATTAAAATGATTATTTTTAAAAGGGAGTCCCTTACCACGAGTCTAACACATCACATATGTTATTTATCTTCCTGAATAAGAAATTATGATAATTTTATACTTGTTTAATAACTTTTTTAATGTTTATTATTCCTTTATTTCATTTAATACCATGTTATAAACAACCACTTAATCAATTAAATTCAGGTTTGGAGTTTTGATAATATTCAACTATTATGTTAGGAATGACTTAGGCAGCTTGACTGTGATTAAAGTGGTCATTATTATATCATATCTAGAATAATAATCATGATATAATTTTAATTTTTATACATCAATTATCCATTTAAATCTAAATACTAAATATGGTCACAAAAAATGAACTACGTTACCATCATGGAGATGGTAGACCGTACGTACGCATGAGTATCATTTCCATTTTTCAAGGATTAGTATGGAAAGAAGTTAATTATTATTTTAAATTTAAATAATTATAATAATATTATAAATATCATATTACCTATTTAATTGTACTTATATATATATCACAAATGTGATATGGTGATGAAAAATGAATCCGATCACTTCATGGAGGTGGTAGTCCACACGTACACACAAATGATGTTTTTATTTTATATGGAATGGAAATTTAAGAAGGTATATGGTATATTATATTTTCATAATGATAAATATATCATTAATATAATATATAAACAATAATTCCATCATTAAAATCTATCTTGAAATATGGTGATGTAAAACAAATTACATCGGTTCGTGAGGTGATTGTCCACCGTAAACATGAACAATGGGTTCATTTTCCATTTGATGGAAGAGAATATATATAGGTTAATATATTAAAATAATAATATATTAGTATATTTAGGATACTGGTAATATTATTTTATCATTTTTTAATAATATTTTAAGGAGGTTTTATAATAAATAAAACAGAAACACTCGATTTTAAAATGATACCTCTTATTTGAATAACCACTTTTTCTAAACACCTTATGACCACTATGGTTAGTGTTATTTCTACAAAAGACCTCTATAATGAGGGGAGGTATTATATTATGGTATTTGGGTAGATATTTTTCAATACAAAAGGGGTTTCAAGTGTTATGTAAAGAGAATAAGAGATTTCATTTTATGAGAGAGGGGCGAGGCACTCTTGAAATTTCCCAAAATATTAAATTAATATAAATTACTTTTCATTTAAAAATGGACAAAAATTATTTATTTGTAGTATACGATGATTAATTATATAATTCCTCTCACATTATAAAAATTATACATGTTTTGATCATAATTGTGTACTTATCTTTTTTGATTTAACCCCTCGATAACCCCTTTTAAACTTATCACAAGAACAAAGATTTTTAATCTTGGAGTGTAAATATAGGTTCTATAAATGCAAAAACATCACTTAAATAGAATATGAATGATATAATAAACCATATAATAATTAATTTTCTTAATTAAATATTTTTAAGAATTTTATATCATTTAATAAAATATCATTTACTATAATATATCATTAATGTGATTTTTTTATATCTAATCATTACTTTAATTTTAATAACATCAATAAAAAAAATTAAAAATCATAAAAAAATATTTTAATATAAACAAAAAATGTCATGTTAATCTATAAAATTATTGGATCATATTAATTATCTAAAATTATATTACTTTTAATACTTTTAATATCATTTATGGGTCGTTTCCATTAATTGAATAATTACTACGACAATATTTTGTAAATTTTTATGTTAATTATTTATTCACTAAAAGTTAAAAATAAATTACAATTTTTAAGATAAATTATTTATATTTATAAAAAATAATTATAAATAAACAAATCCTATGGTAAACCTTATCTTAAAAATATTATATTTACTAAAAATAAGAGTGAAATTTCTAACTTTTCATTCATTAAAATATTATAATGGTCATAATCTCATCAAAATGGATGAAAAATGTCATATAAACCAATATTGGATTATTAGGAATTAAATTTAATGATAAAATAAAAATATGGAATTTTTTTTGTCATTTTATTGTCCTTAAATATTTATTTTTAACTTTAATTACCAGTTTTACGCTTAACTTTGGTAACAAAAATTATTACGATTACAATTCATATTGACAAAAAGGGACCTATATACTAAATTAAGACCAAATTATTCAAATTCTTAAATCCGTTTTTCAAAATTCAAAATATAGAATTGGTATAATTTAATTTAAATTAAACCAGAACAAATACAATGTAAAACAGTTTTTCAGAAAAATGTTCTTTTAAATCTAAAATATTTTTATACTAAATTTGATTATAAAATAAATTTAAAGATAATAATAATATAATTTAATAAAAAGTAAAAAATTAAAATTTAAAACCGAAACAAAATATTATTTTTCTTTAAAAATACTTTAAAAAAACTCATTTTTCAATAAAAATCAAACTTTTCCCTACTCATTGAAAAAATAAAGTTTTCAAAAAGATTTCAAGAATTCATCCTAAGATAATTTTGATATTCTGAATTTAAAAATGAATTTATTTTTTTCAAAATTAACATTATATAATTTGGTAATAAATATTTAAAATAAAATAATATATTTCACGAAGAACACATTTTGGTTAGAAATGATGGTTTTTTATTTTTTACAAGAAAATTACATAATATTATTATAAATAATAAAAATCAATAATGGATGAATAGTGAATATTTATAAGACACAAAAAATATTTATTCTAACATTACCTGGGTTGTTATAGTTACTCCTTCACATGAAACCGCCGCAAGACCCCTTTACAAGACCTTCTTCTTTTCCTATGGGTCACATGATTCTGGAGTTATACCTCTCCATGATATCTCTCCATGATACTCCTTTGTAATATATCGCCATGATACCCCTTAAAAATTAATTATTATATTCATGAAAATCACATGACTCTATCATGATACATTGTTCAGGTTATGTGGATCCTATGATACAAATAGGTCCTCCAATTCCCCACACATACATCCTTTCAGAATATACCTTCACAAGACCCCTTTGTAAGACTTTATTATGTTTATGTCGGTCAAATGATTCTATCATAATAATTTTTTCCTCTTATGTAAAATAATTTAACTTGGATAAAACAACTTAATAAAACATCATTAACTTATTAAGGATGAGTTAGGAGGTATTTAGAGGCATAAACCAACATCCTTATCTCTACAAATCATGGTTAGCCATCTCTTCCCCAACAACATTAATAAGAAATATATGATTTGTGTGATCCCATCATTATATCCAAATATAATCATGCAGTAGTCAGTGATATTGTCTTTTAATGATTCATGTGATCCCATCATGAGATCCAAAGATAATCATGTACACTTCACATGATCCCATTTCAAGATCTAAATACAATCATGGGTGGTTTACGTAATCCTATATTGAGATCCAATGAAAATCATGGTCACTTTGTGTGATCCCATCATGAGATATAATGACAATAATGTATTAAATAACATTTTATTATAGCAATTTTCACAACATTCTCATGAGATCAATTGACAATCATGTGGTCATGTGCTTTTGAGTGATTGTGAGATATCTCCCTCATTTATAGCCTCTTTATCTTCATAAAATTCACGTGATCTCTTCATGAGATCCATCGATATAAATTCAGTGACTTAAAATGATTCTCATGATCTCTTCATGAGATCTAATGACAATAATTTTTTGTCATTAAGTTCTTTTCTTGATCTTAGCATGATATCCTCTAAAAATCATATTGTTTCATCCGATGATTCACATGATATTTTCATGAGATCCATTGAAAATCATGCAGCTTCTTCAGGTGCTTCAAATGATCTCTTTGTGAGATCCTTTGATAATAATTCAGTGTCTTCAGGTAATCCACATTATCTCATTGTGAGATCTTTTGAAAACCATAAAGTTACTTTAAGTAATTTTCATGATCTATTCATAAGATCCCATGAAAATCTTTTGGTGTCCTCAATTTCTTTTCATGATCTCGTCACAAGATAATTTTGGATATATTTTATTATGTGATCTTTTCTCATTATCATTTTTTACTTAATAGGATCATTTATTACCTTCACATGATTAATTCAAACATTCTCCCTCACCATGATCCTTTTTGATATTTGTGCTCCCCATGATCCTTTAGTAAATTTATGTCAAACCTTCACACTTCCTTTAAAATACTTCCATTTTCATCAAAGTAAAAACTTTTCAAACTAAACCAAAAGAACAATCAAGAGGTATTTTTTCATACAACACCCCTTTGGGTTTTTAACAATGCTTCTAAACATCAAGAATCAACTTGTTGAAAATTTATACACTAGAAAAACCATTTTCTTTCTACAACCCTCTAATATTAATCAAGGAATTATTTAACATGTAATCTAAGATTACATGAGTCATTCTCAGTGTGAGAAACAAGACTAACATGAAAATTTTATCAAAAGAATCACTTTATTATCTAATTTTCCACTAGGAACATTCTTAATAGTGAAATATAGAACAAGACCAGTCTTCGAGATCTCTTATTAATATTCGCATGTAAAGTGATCACCTCAAGAAACTAAAGGCCACTCATTATCATGATTCTTATTTATTGAAAATCTATCTTTAGAATCACAATATTTAAAACTAACCCAGTCTCACTGCTCCCCCTATCATCTTTTCCCCTATCATGATCAACAAATTTCTCCTCCTTTGTCAATGAACCCAAAGGTCACTCCATTGTGGTATGAAATATTTTAAAGAAAAGAATAAAAAAATATTTTGAAAATAAACCATACCTTGGGGAGATGGTTTCCTACATCCACAGTATTAAATTGTGAGAATTTGACTAAACTCCAAGATCTAGTTAATGCCATTTATATTATTTTTGGGTAAGGCCCTCGTTAAGATGTTTGCAACCTGTAGGTCAGTAGTCACATACTACAGCTTCACAAGGCCATGATATAATTTCTCATTGATAAAGTTACATATTATATATGTGTTATTTTTCCTCGAGAAATGTACTATCCTTTTTCTTATATTTATAGAAATTTAATATCATAATGGATTCCAATTAGATATTTCAATTGAACTCCGATATCTTCAAGATATTTCTTTATCCATAGTGACTGTGTGTAAGATTGAGTAGCCAAGATATACTTAGATTATTTGGTGCTCAATGAAATGAAATATTATTTCCTGTTTATCCAAGAAATATATATTCGTCCAAGAAATGAATCACCACATGATGTTTACTTTTGATCATCTATTGAATCGACTTATTCTGCATCTCTAAAACCCAATAACTCTTGTTGAGATTTTTCATTTTATAGTAAATAAAAATAATTTATTTTCTTGATATTCCCAATTATTCTTTTAATTAAAATTAAATATATTTTTTGGGTATATATTGATAAAATTCCACCTAACATGTGACAAAAAAAATATCCGGTCATATCATTGTTAAGTACAACATACTACCAATGATATGTCTGCATTTTGTGATATTGAATTTTTTTCCATCATCATCCCTTTAAAATTTTATCTGTTTAGAAACCAAATTTGATATTTATTTGTAATTTTACATTAAAAATATTATCCTAACCTTCTTGGAATATTTTTATTGATTAATTAATGTTAAATTCCTTCCTTTCATTACCTATAAATAAAGGAAAAATGTTATCACACAAATCATTGACACATCAATATTTCATTTCATAAATTCTAATTTTTTTTTCACTTTTCTTCGTTTTATCCACCAAATATTATTTCATTTATATATATTATCACCATAATCCTTTGATTACTCTTGTTATTTACATAAACATTATAATCAAATCCACCACATTAGAAATGAATCTTCTTCGAATACTAATCAAGTGATGAATACCATGCTCTTCATGCCTACATAAATTCGTATAGTTAATTTTTTTTAAAAAAAATTCCCATCTTCATGAATGAAAAACCCATATAGCTATTAAATGTAAAATTCTTCTTTAATAATTCCTTTCATAAATGATGACTTTACATCCATATGGAAAACTTTTAATTTTCATTTCATTGCTGTTGAGAAGAATAATCAAATTATCTCTAGAATTGAAACATGTGTGAATGCTTCATCATCATCAATTCCCAATATCTAAGAGTATCCATTTCAAATCATTCTTGATTTATTTTTCATTATTTTACAATATTCATTTATCTTGTTATGAAAAACCCATTTGTTCCCAATGAAATTTTTATCTGTTGGCCTCAAAACAATCTCCCACATCTGATTATTTTTGATTTGGTCAAGCTCTTCATTCATCGCATGTACCCAATTCTCATCTATTTATTCTTATAAAAAATAATTTTTCTCTAACTATGATAAGAAATATTTATTATAAAGATTATTTAACTGGATTTTCTATACTGGTGTTGTCTGATCCTTGATGATATTCCATCGGTCAATTTTGGCATGACTCTTTGGTTTCTATACAGGTTTATTATGTTCATGATTTGAATATTATTCTAAATATACCTTAGTCACTTTCACCACTAAGACTCTCACCTCTTCATCACTATGATCGTAATCCTATTTATGATTTTTTTGGTGATTCTATTCATTTTACACTACAACAAGATTATTTCTCTATATTACTTTTCCCATCTTCTTATTGAAGTATTTATATTATTTTATTTTTCAGGAGAAACCATGAAATATCCCTTCATCTTTATTAGATCCAAATGTTATTTATTTATCATTATAAAGAATGAAGAAATTACTTTCAAAGACTCAAAATTACTTCAATTTATGTTTTTTTTCACACAACATCTTATATAGAGTTTTCTCTTCCTTTGAATAAAACAAAGCATTCTTATAAATATAGATGGATGTCAACACAACTTCTTTAAAAAAACTACTCTAAAATTTATTTCTTAATAATTATCATTCTATCCATGTTATAGATAATATAGTTATTTCGGTCAAATACGCCATTTTTATATGGAGTTGTTACTGCTAAAACTTAGTAACTTAACCTATTTTTCTACAGATAATATTCTATATGGATATTTTTTAACATAGTTCCATTATCAGTTCAGAACATCTATATTTATTGACCTAGAATAATTTGAAATTCCTTATTATAATGTGTTGTTCCACTGAACACCTTAGAATTATGGGTATTAATTTATACCCATGAAATTGTTTCTGAAATCATGAATGTCCCACTCATGGTGTCTATTCATGTTATTTCTATTTTACTTTTGGTCTTGATGTTTTTCCAAAAGTTTTTATTGGGTTTTTTTAAGAAAAAATGGTTTTTGGGAAAACTGAAGGTGGAACATGGTTGGCATATGGTTAAGGGAAACCATGAACTAGTCCCATTGATAACCATGTAGTATATACAATGGAACTGTATAGGTCCCATGGATAGGTGAATGACTTTTCAACCCTCCTTAAATAATCGTGCGACCCACTCATTTATAGAAGAGTCGTTGCATGGTCTAGATGAATGTGCTTCTAAACCATGCAGTCTAAAAGATCCATAAAATTTTGAATTTCCAACTATGACCATCCCCAATTTTAACCCTCTAATCCACACCACTTCATCCACTCATCCTCCTTCATCCATAGGCATGCCTATCTCTTCTAATTATATCCCCTTGTCTTCAATATTGGGGGGATTTTGAGCTTGGATCATCAATAAAACCTAAAGTAACTACCTACTCGTTTACTTCCTTGGTCCCTTCTTCCCTCCTTTTTGCATTTCCTTATATACAATAGTGATGTTGACCTAGTATGGGTTGTTGGTGTGTTATTTATTATGTATGATCTCCTCTCACTTTTTTTTTGGTTCACAGCTAATTGGTGGTGGTTTTAGATGGAATGGTTCTAGGTTTCATGATATTCTATTATTTAAAGAGTTAAATATGTTTTCCTATATTTCATAATTTTTTTCCAAAAATGGTAGTGTGTGGAAATGGTTGTTATAATGGGTTTTTTGTGTGTAAAACTGGTGAAATGGTTCGCTTCTTGAGTGATGGTCAGAAATGATGCATTATGGATTTTTATGTTTTGGTATGTTGGAAATGTATTGAAATGGTTAGAATGGGTTTGAAAATTTAATAAATAACTTTGTAACCATGTGTATCTTAGTGGGTGGGATAAGGAATAGTATAATAAGATAAAGGGTAGGGTGTTACCTAGTCTTCCTAGTTGGATGATGCTACAATAGTAACAACAGATGATGATGATTTTATAATTACCATTAGATCTTTTGTGAGACATCTAAAATGGCTCATATATAAGGAGAGATATTATTGTGATTAATACCTGCGAGTATGAGGATCCTAGAACCTATGTGTCCTAGCTACTTATGGTCTGGCCTATGGTTCTCATACTATGTTTACTTACTTTCAGTTGTTTCCATAGTGTTTATCTTTATTTCAAAACTAAAACATGTTTTCAAACTAAAATGTTTTAATTTCTATAAAAATGACATTTTTATTTATCTTATAATGGATTTTCATGGATCAATTGGTGGGATTATATTTGGAAAGTGAGATAATACCCTACATATACCCATTGGGTATTTATAGACTTCATGTTTATTGATATAAGCAAATGAAAATCCTACAATGGTAGTGGTAGGAAATTCTCTTTATTGTTGTGTATTATTCATGAAGGTCATGATGGAAATGACTTGGTGGGTTTGGAAATCATTCCAAATGGTGGATGGAATTTATTTTTAGGTTGTTACCCCTCCTAGAACTTTTTGGTTTTTGTTTAAATTCTAAAGAAACATTATCACATGTGCATCCATCTTTTTTTATAGATGTTGGTTGTAATGTTATGTACATGTTATGTTGTTGATTCTTATTTAGGCGTGTTATGGTGTGTGGTTTGGTTGTGGGTTTTGTACATAGATGAATCATTCCCATATATTTTTTCAATGCCTTAGAACTAGTTTCTAGCCTATGGGGATTAGGAATTCCATTCAGGCCATGCCACAGGCTAGACCGGGTGTTAGGTTGGATAGAAACATGACCTATTTTGTGATAATAAATGATAAGGACATAATATCTCCTCCCATTAATATATATTGGTCAAATAGTTCTACAAACATCAATATGAACCAGTTCAAGAACTATTTTTGTCCTTTAATCCTTTTTCATATATTTATTTGGAGTAATATTCCCATGTTGGATAGAATCACATGTTTGAGTACGTTCACATGAAAACATAGGGAGATCTCAAGAGGCATCACATTTCACCATATATTATAAGGATGGTTCACTCTGATTACCATGACATTTATTACAAAACATGTTCTCTTATTCCTTATATCGGAATATTAAATCTTTTTCTCCACTAACAAGGTGGATATTCCCCTTTGTGTTCTTTCCTTTAAAAAAAACTACATCATATTTTCCCTTGATGATGAATAGATTCTTAGTAAATATTATACCATTTTCTGAATGACACAGTTGACTAACCCTTATTGAATCATGATTAGTACCTTCAACAAAAATATATCTCTAAATATCATATATTTTATTCCAAATATGTCTATCCCCAAGCGAATGATCTTCATGCCTTCATCATTTCCAAATATTATAAGACCTTACCTATCATACTTATTTCCTATAACATAATACTTATTTTCCATCATATGGTAGTTTAATCTACAATCAACGATACATATTATAATGTGATTTTATGCCTTTAAGGCAATATTTTCAATCACTACCTACTCAACTCTTTTCTTTCTGATATATATATTTGAATTTATCCTTGACTCTGACTAATATTCTTGATCTTTATATAAGGATAATAAAATAACTTCATTATATAAATTTGAGAACTGTGTTTTCATTCTTACATTGTTCAATGATCCCTTTATTTTCTAGGTATAACCACTTTGGTTCTACTGAAACACATTATTCTATATTTTTGAAGAGAAATATTTGAACATAGGACCAAATACTACACACAAAATATATTGACAATTAAAATCATTCCTCAAATACTAAATTCTATTGGGATGACTCTGTATCTCATACTCCTATAAATTCCTCTTGGATATGAAATAAAATTTTGTAAATGTCCCATATTTCCATATATGTAACACTAGATGTGAGGTTCATTGTCGTGTGTGACTTCTGTAATACTATTTTTCCCTTGGGTTCTCTGAATCTTCTTATTATAATTCTAACCCAAATAAATCTTCAAACTTAGAGTGGGTGCTTTTGGTCTAAATTCAACCATTAATACTTTCTATTTTTGACCAATCCCTGTACTTGATGTGTTGTTATGATGTGTCATTTTCTTCACCCAACATTCCTTTGACTATTTTTTGGACCTTAATACTCTAATTTCACTTTTTTTAGTTTCGTATGTGACCTAACATCCCAATATCATATCAACTGTCATGAGTTTCTCTTGATATTTTTTTCTTTATAGTATGATAAATTCATCCTTAATATCTTTGAAATTATTGAATTTATCTTTTAAAATGTTAGTATACTATTGATAATCGTGGTCTTTTAATCATCCTTGATCATGAACCCAACGAAATTTTCAGAGTTTTCTGGATTTTATAATATGATTTTTTCAATTTCAGTCTTCAATATAGGGATCAATTATTCCAGATGCTATATATAGAGTTTGGAATCATGTAGCACCATATTGGTTTTCTTTATTTTGACTCTCTAAAAATTTATCTCCTCAGTCGTATCTTCTAATTCAACCTAAAGGTCAAATCTTCTTATAAGTGATCATTCTTCATTGTCGCTTTATTTACCTGATAAGGAATTACCTAAAACTTCCACCAAAATATCTTCTTCATGATCATTTCAATATTCTATCTATTCTATCTAATATTAAACTAAACTGTCATTTTCTTGTGAAATAAAAATATTCTTTATGAAGAAATTTTACTTAGTATTTTTTTACCTTTTACATGAGCCGAGAACTTCTTCTTGGGAGTTTCATCACCATCTTCATCATCATCTTGAAACTTATTGGGAGAATTTGATGCAATATGTCAATCCTTTCCACAATTAAAGAATGCAAGTGGAAGTTTCCCTTCAAAATTTCTATTTCCCCATTTTATTTTTGATGAGAGAAATGACATAACCCCATCCACAACGTACTCTCTATGACTATACTCTATAGTGATATTCTTCATGGATTTGAACACCACCTCTTTAGACTTCCATTTTTCCACAGAATCATTATCATCATTTCTCATCTCATATGTGAAACTAGTAATATGTAATCTATATAATGTCAGCTTCTATAGATCTCTATCTTCCAGTAAAAAAATATTCATATTGAACTGATTATGAAGTATTCTTAAGATGTTCTTAATGATCATTAGATCATTGATATTTTTTTCAAGACTAAACATATCTTCCAAAACAACATTCACACAATAAAATAATGTATCTATAGACTCATTGGTCCTAATTCACAATTCCTCCAATTTATTCCACAAAATGTACATTTTATCTTTTTAATCATTTGAGTCACCTTCATAGATATTTACCAACTTTTCCCACATGGCATGTGATGAATTATATAAATTCACTATCATGAAGATTTTACTAATGAAAGATAACCTAAGGCATCAATTAATTTGGAATTAGAATAAAATTATTTTCAATATGATTATGATAATGCTCTACTATCCATAGTAGTATAAATACCATGCATTGTTGATGTAAACACATCCATACCTAATGATCGTAGGTAGTGAATTATCTGATTAATCCATATCTTAAAATTGTTTTCATCAAAAATTATAATTATTTAATGATTAAAAACATCCATAACATCTACTAAGAGAGAAACTAATGTTTTAACCCCTCCCCATTAAAAAAATTATTATCTTAACTAGGTAAAATACCCTGGGGGTGGGGTTGGGAGTGAATCAAGGTATAATAGATTAAAACCATTTTCAATCTTGGATCTTTATTTATCGTTAAAAAAACTCTCTTCTCTATCACATTCCTATAACCCAAAATATATAGAAATTAAAGTGTGCACATGAAACAAAAATGTTACTTGGTTCACCCTTATTAGGCTATATATAATGATAATACAAAGGAAATGTGCCAATGTACCATATCTAATATAACACACTACTATTAAAAGGTTTATATTAGACTCACTACCCACCTAGTTTATAACCATTCACATTTTAAAATATGAATAATCTCTGTCTACTGAAGTTAATGAACTCCTCCTCCAGTAGAAAACTCTCCTATTCATTTATGAGTTTATTCACACTTTTTTTTGTTTATGATCTTGTTTCATATATGACATATCAACCACATTTTCATGAGAATTTTATTATTTGGGTGTATAATGACTGCAAATTATCCCTTCATGAAACCTCTCCGCATGACCCCTTTGTAATACCCCTTTTCATGAGTCCTATGAATGAATCATCTAGGACCTACATCTTTTTATATTTATCACTTGATTCTAGAAAAATAATTCTCTATGAGATATCTCCATGAGACTCCTTCACAAGGCCTCTCTGTGATACCCCTTCACGGGACCTTATTTTATTCACATGAATCACATGAATCTTGAACAATACCTTGTATATGTTATATGGTTTGTGTGATACAAATAATTCTTCTTATTATTAGCACATACATCCCTTCAGAAGATACCTTTTCCGAACTCCTTTGTGAGACACCTTCACAAGACTTTGTTTTGTTTATATAGATTGTGTCACGAACCTGTCCAGGTACCCTTGTAAGCCGATAACTGTGCTAACCCTGACATAGCCTGAAGGGAACTCCCAATCCCCACGGCTCAGCGACTAGCACAAGGATTCATACAACATACAAGTGGGAATGATTTTTTCCACAATAATTTGGAAGAAAAAGAAAACAAGACAGCATGCATAACAAAATAAACTCCACTAGGAGTGATGTATGAGAATACAACAAGGTATAAAAAGACCAAAGTAGTACAACCCAAGAACGAAAACAGTGAAACACAACCCAAGTACCTAAGGACACAACTCACCATGACCGAGGGTCAAGAACTGGATCCACCTCCAAGTGATCATTTCCCCTTGCTCGAACCTAGAAGAAGAAAGTATACAAACACCCGAAGGAAGAAGTAGGGTGTGAGCTAAAAATCCTAGTAGAATCTCACCAAGGATTCCATAACATATGAAAATAACAGATTACAAATAAAGTAATTTAAATTTAAAAAATAAACATGTTTGGAATTATAAGTAATATTTAAATGAATAATGATATATAGTTCAAATGATAGAAAAAAATATTTTAAGTAACGATTTTACAAATTATGGAATATTTCAAAAATATTGGATTGAATTAAAATAGTTACATAAAACTATTTATGTAAATTCAGAAGGCATACAAAGCAGTTCAAAATCATTTTCATATATTTATATCTCAAATACAAATAAACAAGTGAGCAACATGGTCATCAGCCAAATATGTATGATAGTGATTTCGTCTATAAGAATCCACACTATCTAAGTGGAATCAAAAAATGTGTATACACAAATCTCTATGACCCTAGCCAAAGTAGACTCATCACCAACCCATCAGGGATGCGACCCACTACATGTATGTTTTCGAATGTTGTAATAGCGTAGAGTGTATCCAAATAACTTATTAACTACCTAAGGCCATCATGCACTCCTACATGATATGTGAAATATTTTAAGACTACTTAAAATATGATCAATCCCATTATTCCATTTAAAAACTAACCATTTCTTTACATTTAAAACCAAAATAGGTTTTATTCAAAAACATGCATTTTTTACAATATAAAACCACTGGGTTTCTATCAAATCATTCTAAGACATTTTCATGAGTTTGAAATCAATTAAATTCCAATTCCATATTTTTTACAATTCATTTTTAGAATTAAATTCTACAATTTAATTGAAAACATTTCTCACAAAATCCAACATTTAAATTCAACGATTTAAATCAGACAATTTCCATAAACCCACCCCAATTCAATGAGATTTGGGGTTTTCTAAATTTCAATGCCAAAACCATTTCAAATATCTCGATTCACTAGAATCGTGTTTTTTTATCAATTAAATTGAAAGAATTTTTTTTCAGAATTTAATTTAAATTGAAAATTGAAATAAATCAAGAAATACATGGATAATAAATTTGGATAATCAGGAAAAACCTCCTACCCCAAGTTCATTGATGTAATCATCAATGATAAACCACTCTGTGTGGTTCAATACACCTCCGTATGAACTTATTATCATAAGCATCGATGCATCAATGGTTTGCATTCATCAAGGGTTCCTAGAACCAAAACATCTATTTTATTTCACATGGAAATAAAATATTATATGTGATTGCAGTTTCTCTCTCATGTATAATTAAAAATTATCAATTAAAACATAACATGATATAATATTTTATCTTTCATGAATAATTTCAAAACATTGATTAAAATATTACATGTGATAATATTTTATCTCTCTTAGATAATTTCAAATTATCAATTAAAATATTACATGTGATGATATATTTTATCTCCTTGATAATTTCAAAATTAATATTCTAGGTCATCTCATTCACACATAATATCCTCCATAAGGATAATTATCTTTGATAAAATCAAAATTATCATTTTAATAATATTAGTAATAAACCTTTGATAATATCTAAATTATCATTCGATAATTATATTAATTACCATTTGATAAAATATAAAAAAAATCTCTTTGATATTTCCATGCAATTGATCTTTGATTATTCGTTGCAATTATCATTTGTTAATTCTTAACAATTATCTTTTGATAAATTTACTATATTTACCTTTTAATAATTTCTTTATAGATATTAATTTAATTAATTGAGTAATTATATTATAATAATTTCTCTTTATAAATTATCATTTTTTTTCAATTTATCTAATGATAATTTGTTGAAATTATCATTTGATAATTTTATTTATAAATAACCTCCAATAAACTTGTGCAATTATCCCAAGAATCTTTCATACAGATATCCTTTGGTAATTTTGAAAAAAAAATTATCCTTTGATAAATAAATGAAATTATTGTTTTCTAGTTTCATTTAATTATACCTTGATAATCCCATGTGATTATCATTTCATAAAACAAAAATTATATTTCGATAATTTTGTGAAATTAAGTTTTGATGATTATATGAATTTATGATTTTCTAATTCTTCAAAATTATCCTTTGATAATGTTGATAATCAAGACATGTGATTATTACATTAAAATTAACCTTTTATAAAATTGTATTATCAAAAATAATAATTCATTATGGAATCATCTAATTCTTTTTTGAAAATATCTCTGAATAATTCAAGTTTGGTCATTTTTTTCCATAATGTTTTTCTTTTGAATTATATAAATATTGGAATAAATGAAATAATTAAATAAAATAAATAAAATTAAACTGCAAACTAGTTTATCTATTTCACAACGCAGCACACAAAACCTTACAGAGGTCCACCATAGTGAATGAAGATCACCATGGAGGAAGAACAAAGCAGATCCACCAGTTACATACAAATGATATCAGGGATTGCTTGGTTTCAATAGAGCTAACCTATGTTAAATTCCAAGAAAATTAGGAATTCAAATACCCACACCATACATATTCCTCAACTTAATAAAACCGAATAAAAATGATTCAAATATCCAACTGAGTGTTTAAAAATACCCCATTAATTCATTGATAAAAGAAATGGTTGAAAATGATCCATAACCTAAGCTTTTGAAACTCCCATGGCGTGAAAATGAAGTTTGGCATGAAATTTAAGGACGTTGAATAGTGAATCCCATTTTTTTAAACCACTAAATCAAATTAATATAATAAATTATTTAATATAATTAATTATTTAATATAATTATTTAAAACATAAATTAATTACCAACCTAACCAAGCACTCTTTGCGTATAAAATTTATACATCGCATAAGGTAAACGCCCCATTCCAGACCAAATAATGGTCTCATATTTCTCAAACGATAAACCTTTTAAGACATAATAATGATTTATTAATTACAAACTGGATTAAATAATTTATTAAAATTAAAAGGGTAATTTTTTTAACGTGGCATCCAAACACCCAACGCTTACCAATTTTATACCCCATCTAGGGTAAACCCCTCATTCCGGACCCATATTTGGTCTCAGATTTCACATACAGTGCACTATTTAAGAGATATTAAATTATTTTTAATAAATAATATATTAAATATTATTTAATAACTTTATCTCATGAGAAAGGCATCCAAATGTCCGGTGCCTTCGAATGTTATACCCCTCCAAAGGTAAACACCATACTTTGGATATAACTGTGCTATCTGATTTCTCTAACAACGGACAATTTTTGGAGTTATTCAATTATTTTGAAATAATTTCCCATGATTAAAATAATATATTTAATATTTTTATTTCATCCTCCTAGAGGATTTAGAGACCTCGGAAACTCATAATTATTTAGTGTTTAACTCAGAAAATATTTAATTGAATATTCCGAAGTATTAATTGTGCATTTTACCATTCTACAACGTGTTTAACAAAAATAAAAATTTTCATAGATAGAGTATTTCCCCTATTTAATGTAAATATAATTTAACACAAGTAGGTTTAGGAATACCTGAAATAGTTACAGGATGTTACAACCTCCCCACCATAGGAACTTTTTGTCCCCAAAAAGCCTACGAAGAAGCCTCCATATAAAAAAGACAAGGCCATTATTCTCTCATCAGTGAATCCATATATCACATATCATGATAATTAAAACTATGATTTTATATCACATGGACCGTAGGTATCATCCTCCCACAATGTACCTTGGTATCATAATCAACAACCATGGATGATCGTTCAGTCATAGATAAAACAAATTATACTTCAAAATCACTCCAACTCAGAAAATTAGATGGGTCAAATAAAAGCTTTCAAAGCTGATATACATGAAACACATTATGTATAGATGTAAATTGTAGTGTTAGTGTAAATGGAAGACAAATTTCCCCACCTAATCAATAACATAAAAAGATCCTAAAAAATAATGAGAAAGCTTCCCTTTCCTCCCAAGACGTCGATGACCCAACTGGGGTGAAAATTTCATGAATATATGGTCACCAAAACTGATGATACAACTTATAGAATACCTTAGTGATTACTCCGTGAAAAAATAATTATAAATTATAGAAATACCCCATTATAGCCTTTATTGTCTCTAATAGTGCAACATAACAGTTCCAATAACACAGAACACCCTCTTTGGGGAATGTCCACTGGGCATCAGTCTTCCCACCATTAATTGAGTCTCAAATTCTTACATAATTCATCAAAAAGATTATATTCTTGAAGAATCATCTTGAGAAGAGAAGATTTTAGAGAACCATCATATTTCATGGTAGAGAGAATCAGCACCGCCCAAGGTGACACACTTGGGTGAATAAAGGCTTTGTCAAGAAGATCGTCCAACTGGGAAATTAGTTCTTTCAATTCAACTAGATCCATTTGGTAAGAGGAAAAAGAAACTGGTTGAGTACTAGGAATCAATTCAATGGAAAACTCAACCTCTCTTAGTAGTGGAAAACTATACAAATTATATGGAAACACGATGGGAAAATAAACAATAACTAGAGGGCGATCACTGCTCAAAATTAGAATCAGACACTATTATTACCTTTCCCAACTCTGAATAAGACGGTCTAGCCCTACTCAACCTCGGGTCCCATTCTCCTTGAAAGACTAGAGACACCCCACTGGGTGTGGTAAGGTAGACTCATAGAATATAGTAGTCAATATGGGATTTATTGGAAATGATATTATCCATCTGAAATATTACGTCAAGATATTTCATGTCGAGTAATAGAAAACATCAAGAAAGTTTGACATCTAATAGAGAGAAGACACGAGTAGGACTATGGATACCCTACTCTCTCATCACGCCAAGGGGTGTAGTAATAACCATTGCACAAGATAAAATCTCCATAGGAATATTAATAAGATTAATGGAATGGGGTGAAAAAAAAGAAATGAGATACACCAATATCAAATATACCAGTCACTAATGACGAAGCGATAATAATGATACCTATTATGTTTGATGGACCTGTATCAGATTCCTCTGGAAACTCTTCCACTACGTGAAGAATCATTGTTCTAGATTCCCATGGATGAAACTATTTCTTATGTAAATCATTTTATTCCCCCACATATTTTCAAGGTTATGATGATCTCATGCCATTACGTGGAGTGGTAAATTTGTTGAAAAACTTTTATAAGTGCCCTAAACATATACAGGAGCCATAGTTCTATCGGCCTACTCATGCTTGGAAAACTCCACATCCTTGGACAACACCATTAAATCTGGATAGAAGTAGAAAGTGAAAAGAACCTTGAAGTCCTTAAACTCTAAGACTCCATGTTTCTTTTTCGTTACTATCATATCCAATCATCTTCTGCTTGGTCCCTCTATCATGAAGGTAGAAAACTTCATAATGATCTCGTCCAGAGTCTGCATGAACTCAAACAGACATTCTATCCTGCCCAACAATTCCTACGCATGTTGAGGATAAGTATATACCTTTAAAACAGGTGGTTATTAGTGAATGAAATATTGATAATAATATCTAAGAACACCCCATCAAATGATCCAAAACTGGATCCTGAATAGGGATTGGTGGTGGTGCATGCCCCAAAGATTAGATAGTATGCACAATCACCTAAACTAGGTTTGGATTCACAACATGATTTTCCCGTTGAGGTTCAACAATAGCCTCCTCTTGGATCTGATTCCCACATCTTCTCAGGGGAATAATGTTACAAAATATTATCATTCAACATGAATACGTTATATTAACACTAATAATAAGTAACTTCAGAAATTATTCTCAACAGAAGCAATAAAAAATATTTTTATTTTACTCTATCCAAATAACAATAGGGAAAAGACTGGAACTACACCTCAAGACATCTTTCCCTAACCATCCCTTGAGACTTAAGGTTTATTGTGGTGAGAGCTAGTCAGGCACTCAATCACAACTACCTCCTATGTCCATATAATATTTCACAAATGCAAACTAGTTTCATGAAAAAAGCTCTACCTACCTTTGATACCTTTTTGTAATGAACCAGTCTCGATACCCTCATAAACCGATAACCAAGCCGGATCTGACATAGCCCAAAGGGCATTCCTGATTCTCATGGTTCGATGACTAGCACCTGACATCATAAAATAAATAAGTGGGAACTATTTTTCCACAAGAATGATTAAGAAAAAGAAAACAAGATAGTATGTATAACAAAAGAAACTCCACTGGGAGTGAAGTACGAGAATTCAACAAGGCATAAAAATCCCAAAGTACTACAACCCAAGTACGAAAACAGGGAAAATCATCCAAGTCCCTAAGGATAAAATTCACCATGACTGAGGGTTAACAACTTGATCCACCTCCAAGTGATCCTTTCCCCTTGCTTGAACCTAGAATAAAGAAGTCTACAAACACTCAAAGGAAAATTTAGGGTGTGAGCTAAAAATCCCAGTATGGTATCACCAAGGATTCCATAACATATGCCATTAATAGATTAACCAAAAAAGTGCTTTAATTTTAATGATAAACAATTTTGGCATTATAAACAAATTTAAATGAATAATTTTATACACTTCAAATGATGGAAACAAATATTTTATATAATGATTTTACAAATGATGGAATATTTCTAAAACAATGGGTTAAATAAAAATAATAACATAAAATTGTTTATGTAAATTCAGAAGGCATGTAAAGCCATTCAAAATCATTGGCATACATTTATATCTAAAATATAAATAAACAAGTGAGCAACATGTTAATATGGAAAATATGTATGATAGTGTTTCCGGCTATAGGGCTCCACACTCTCTAAGTGAAATCATAAAAATGTGTATACACACATCCCTATGACACTAGCCAAAGGAGACTCATCACCAACCCATCAGAGATGTGACCCGCTGAATGTATGTTTTATAACATTGTAAGAGAATAGAGTGTATCCAAATAACTCACAAACTACCTAAGTCTTTCATGTGCTCTTACATGATGGGCGAACTATTTTAAGACTACTTAAAATAAGATAAATCCCATTATTACATTTCAAAAATACCCATTTCTTTACAATTAAAACCAAAACAGGTTTTATTAAAAAAACATTCATTTTTCACAAGATAAAACCACTGGGTTTCTATCAAATCATTCTATGAAAGTTTCATGAGTTTAAAATCCATTCAAAACCAATTCCATCCTTTTCACAATTCATTTTCACAATTAAATTAAACATTTTAATTGAAAACATTTCCATCAAAATACACCATTTAAATTCAACAATTAAAATCAAAAAATTTCCATAAACCCACCCAATTCAATATAATTGGGGGTTTTCAAATTTCCATGATAAATCATTTCAAATATCCCGATTCACTGTAATCGGGTTTTTATCAATTTAATTGAAAGAATTTTTTTTAGAAATTGAATTTAAATCAATAATGGAATAAATTAAATAATTAAATAAAATAAATAAAATTAAACTAAAAACTTATATATCTCCTTCACAACGCAACACATAAAACCTTACAGAGTTCCACCACCGTGGAAGAAGATCGCTGAGGAGGAAGAATGAGATAGATCCACCAGTCACAGACAAATGATATTCGGGATTTCTTGGTTTCAACAGAGCCAACCTAGGTTAAAGGCTGAGATAATTGGGTATTTCAATACCCACATAGAATATATTACCCAACTTAAGAGGACCAAATAAAAATGATTCAAATATCCAAATGAGTTTTTAAAAAAACACAATTAATGCATTGATAAAAGAAACAATTGAAAATGATTCGTAACTGAATCTTTTGAAACTCCCACGATGTGAAAATATAGTTTGGTGTTAGATTTAGGGATGATGAACAATGAATCCCATTTTTTAACAATTAAATTAAAATAAATTACTACAACAAATTATTTAATATAATTATTCAAAAAAAAAAATTAATTAGTGACCTGACCAAACACTCTTTGCATAGAAAATTTATACACCACCTAAGATAAATGACCCATTCTAGACCCAACATTGGTCTTGGATTCCCCATAAAATGATCCTTTTGAGATATAAAAATGATTTATTAATTAAAAAACAGATTAAATAATTGATTTGAATTAAAAGGGTAATTTTTGCGAGCAAGGCATCCAAATTTCCGATGCTTACCAATGTTATACCCTATCTATGGTAAATCCCTCATTCCGGACCCATCGGTGGTCTCAGATTTTCTATACAATACACCATTTGGGAGATATTTAATTATTTTTAAGAAATAAAATATTAAATATTATTTAATAACTTTATCTCATGAGTGAGGAATTTAAATGTCCTGCTCCTTAAAATATTATACCCCTCTTAAGGTAAACACCATATTTCAGACATAACAGTGCACTCAGATTTCTCAAACAATAGAACATTTTGTAGTTATTAAATTATTTTTAAAACGTTTCCCATTTTTAAATTATATATTTTATAATTTTATTCCATCCTCCCTCAGGCTTTTTATACCTTAGAAACTCATACATACTCATTGTTTAACATAGAAAATATTTAATTGAATATTTTAGAGTATTAAGTGGGCGTTTTAAAATTCTACAATGTGTTTAACCAAAACACAAATTTTCATGGATAAACCATTTCCCCATTTAATATAATAATAATTTAACATAATAAGGTTTAGAAATTCCTGAAATAATAAGAGGATTTTATAGATTGCGTGATTTCTACACAAGGCTTTGTTCTAGTTAAGAAAAATACTATGCTCTGGATTAATATACTTATAAAAACATCTCTACCATATTAAGGAAAAGTTTTTATGTATTTATAGCCATAAATAAAGTGAATTATCTCTATAAATCATGGTTATCCATCTATTTCACCACATTAGTAATCAGAATTATGTTGTTTGTGTGATCCCATCACAAGATTCAAATATAATCATGCGGTGGTCAATGAGATTGTCTTATAGAAATTATAATGATAACATTTCTACATATAAATAAAATAATGTGTGCTTCATGTGATCCCATAAAAAGATCCAAAGAGAATCATGCATGATTTTTGTGATCCCATTATAAGATCTAATGAAAATAATGGGCAATTCACATGATCCTATTATGATTACCACTGAAAATCATGATGTTACCAACATTATCTTCCAACACTTCACAAAACCATATTGTAAAATTAATTTACAATAATATATTCATGTGATTTCAAGATATCATGAGATATAACATTAATTTCTAGCCACTTTTCCTTCATGCACTTTATGTGTTCTCTTCATGAGATCCCATTATAGTCACGCGATGACTTTAAGTGTTTTTTATGAACTCTTCATGAAATCCTTTAAAAAATTGTGGTGTATTCTGGTGCTTCTCATAATCTCATCCTGATATCATTTGACAATCATGTAGTGTCATCATGTGCTTCACATGGTATTTTAACAAGATCCTCTGATAATAATGCAGTTTCATTAGGTTCTTCTCATGATCTCATCATGATATCAAATTACAATCATGTAGTGTATTCAAGTGCTTTTCATGATCACATAGTGAGATCCTATGAAAATAATATAGTGTCTTCATTCAGGTGATTTCTTCATGATATCTCTTGAAAATAATATAGTGTCTTTATGTTATTCACATTATATCTTACCAAGATCAATTTTTACATATGTAATCATGCGATCCCTTATCCTGATTAGTTGGTACATCCTGTGATCTCATAATCCCTTCATGTGATTAGTTTATACATTCACGCTCTACATGATCATTTATGACATTGACGCTCCATGTGATCCTTTAGGATATTATTGTAAAAACTACAGGCATCTTTTAAAAACATACCATTTCCAACAATGTAAAACCTTTTCAACAAACACGATAACCCCAAAATCACCATTAAGTTGGAATCTTTCCAACAATTCCACTATCATACTATCAATGAATTCTCTTCTGGGATATGTTTCTTGGATATGAGGAAAAAATATTTTTCTACGAACTATCACCATAAAGGAATCCATTATGAGATAAGGATAGTTCTTCTGAGGTGTGTGCCTTGGACTATAGATGTGCCTATTTTGGATGTTCCCCATCAGATTTGGGGAGCCTGTTTAGAGATGGAATATAGTGACAGAAATCCCAAAGAGAATGTATAGAGATAAAAGTTGGTAAGATTATAAAGATAGAGGATCGAACACCTTAAATATACAACATCATTCCTTGGGTAAATTAATGGAGGGTGCACCAGCCTTGATTGGAAGTCCAAACCCATAAGAGGCATAAGAAAATTTTGAACATTCCTTGAAGGGGACCCAGTTATTCTATGACACTTCATATTCTATGGTCATTTCTCTTAGATCGTGTGAGTGAATGTTTTTTTTTCAGTGATCTTGTTTCTTGGACTGATGTGTCACTAATATGTATTATTTCACAAGTTAGAATGTCTCCATTTTATTAGGGTCCCATATGTTTTGTGAGGAGAAAAGGAAACTAGAAAATTGAGATACAATTACCAATACAAGGAGACATTGATTATAGATCTAAAGTTGGTCCCTATTTATGAGTTCTAGACATCATTACATATCTAAAAAGATGTGAATCAATATTTTTGTAGTTTCCTATGATGGGGTTATAGATATTCGACAATAAAAGAGGAGGCCATATCACGAATGGTCTAGAGAACAATCTAGTTTCTATGTCATGTGATGTGGATGGTATTCATAGATTTTAACAATATAAATAGAGGATATAGATCATATTGTTTAACAAAAATCATTAATGATTAGGAACATTTGATTTAATTTATCGTGGTGAGGAATTTTCTCTATGTATTTTAACATCTTGCAGTTAGGATGATATGTTATAGAATATATTGTAATGTGTTTAGGACGTTTTGATTCAATATGATGTTATGAAAGGTAATTTTTGAGGAACCATGCATTAGTGAGGTATAAACTGCACTCTTTATCCATGTTTATCAATAATTATGAACCATTAGAGTTGAATTGTTGGACGATTATAGGAACACCCCATTTATACTATAACTTCATTAGTTTCCATCCAATTATTATTCATACCCTAAAAAATATGGCTTTCATAGATCGTGAGGTTGTTTAGGAATTGAATCCTATCATCACCATGAGAATCAAATTATGAAATGAGGAATTCAGATATTTTTTTAAGTAATAATATGTAACTATTTTAAGAAATAGAAGTTGTAAATTAATATAAAACATGGAGTCTTTTAAATATACTAGTTAGTATGGTGAGTGTAATTCAAAGTCATCATTAGATATACCCTTAATGAATTTCCCAAAAATATAATTTTGATCCACTATCATCTACAGAATGTTAGAGATCATAATGTTAAAAGACATGATATTCCTATTCACTCACTCTTTTTGGTGTGAAGTTTGGTTGGATAGGATGTTGTAATTGTTTTATAGCTTATTTTTCTCAGTGTCTTGGAAATTAGTTTCATTATTAAAGAGAATTATGTTAGGAATCATGAATTAGTAAACTATGTGGGAATTGAAAAACTCTATAAAAAACTAGGTCTTAATCACATTGAGGGGATGGATTTTCCTACATTATAAAAAAGTTATTAGAAGTATGAATGGACATAAATATTTGTGACGTCACTGGCAGTTCGGGATCCATGATGTCTAATCCCCAAATAGTAAAGAGCCAAAAATATTTTATTTAATGAAGAATATATTTCAGATGATGCAAAAACATGGAAAGGATATAACATGAATGAAACATTATTTTTAACTCTATATAGTAACAAACTATGGTGGGACAAAATTTTCCCAACATTTATATTTTTTAAGAGAGATTTAACTGTGATTGATGAGTCCCACTAGACCCGACTTGAAACTATTTAAAATCCTAGAGGATTTCCTTACTTTAGATACAATGGATTAGTATTCCATTGATACTTCATCTATTGATGACTTGATCAGAGTTTTTTCCATCACAATTAATGAAATTATTTGTGCACCAACAAACTTTCTCTCATTAGTCTCAGTTAGATGGTAGAATTTCATGTTGGATGTATTCTATCAGAGTGGTCATCCATTAACACAATTCCATTATATTATTTCTATTTAAGGCCTCTTATCAGAATAGGAAAGCATCATGTTTATTCACATATTTATCTTCCCCTCTATAAGTGATATGGGTAATGAAATTTTGATGTCTCACTTGAATGAACAAGTCATCTCAGTTGGGATCTCAATGTGATGTGGTTAGAATTTCCATAGTATTTTCTTGATTATTCTGGTACTCTAAGATGTGACTCACCACTAGATCAGATAGAAACTAGGAAATCATCTCATGGGTACACTCCAAAAAATATAATTCAATCCAATTTTCTGAAAAGGTAGTAACTCCTTAAATTATTTATAACTAGCTCTATGTCAACGATTCACATGAAACTATAGAACTTCAATCTCAAGAGCTGGATAAAGACCTACGATAAGGGCTAGAAACTTGGCTTTATTCTTCACATATCATTCAAATAATAGGAATGATTATGAAAATATGACCCATTATGGAGTGATAAAAATGATCCCAAGGAAAACTCTATTGATCCTGGGGTTTTTAAGTCTTCTCCTAACCGATATATAGGAGGAACCATTACAGTGTATCATCGAGAGTGGTGTTTCCTAGAAAATAGAGAGGTTGAACTCATCTTGAAAGTGAATATACAAGGTAATATCCTTATAGTTTTGGTGTGTGGATAATAAATATTCCCACACATTACCCTTGAAAACATTTTCAAGGAAAACCTAATTTCAAAATACAACAGTATTAGTACCCACCATGTCAACCACTTGATCAATATAAGATGGTTAATGATATGCCTAAAAAATTCAACAAGGGAAGCCATTTAAATAATATGGTTATTTTGATAATTCCATATAATCTAGACCATAAAGACCAAGTAGAGTTATTTATTTTTTATGGAATAATATTTGGTCATAATTTTAAGAAACATGGGGCTGAGATAGTAAAATTGCTATCATTTCCTTCATTATTCTTCTGTATTGAGTGGGAACTAATGGAATATTCTATGGGAGTCACATAATGAACCAAAGTCTTTCATATAACTAGTGAGTTTAATACTAAAGGATGAAAAAAATACTACATAATTTAATTGAATGTGGTATGGTATTCATCATCCCAATTATAGGTCACTTCTTTCTTCATGATCTTATAAAATGGATTATATTTTCTAGCTATATTGGGGGGAAAATATTGTTTGTAGGATAGATGGCCATAAATTCTCCAAAAATCTTATAAAATTCATTTAAGAGTAATTTAATTGATATAATGATCTTATTTGAGTCTATTACGATGCCTTTGTTTCTAAATATGAATCCTAGAAACTTACTTAAGGTAAGTACGAATATACATTTCATGGGAATCATTTTTAGGCAGTGAACATAGAGAATGGAGTGTAATTTTCCTCAAGATCTCTGATTTGGTCCTGATGTTGATATAATTTGACCACCAAATCATCTATATGTCATTCTAATAATTTCTTATAGAGGTACTTGAAGATTTGAAGCATGACATGTTTATATGTATCTCCAGTATTATTTAAACCAAAGGAAATCAATTGAAATAAAAGTGTTCTCAAAGGTTCCATAATGGCGGTTGTACTATTTTATTTTAATGAAATACATATTTTATTATATCTAGAATATAAATCCATGAGGGAAATTTCCTAAAATCCAATGTCTATGTAAATTATAAATCCTATCACAAGGATGGGGAAGTTTTCCTTTGGGAGGTGACGATTGAGATCCCAAAAGTCAAAGAAGACTCTGATTTTTACACTCTTCATTCTAACTAAAACAATGTTGGCTAGCCATATATGGTAATGAACATCCATAATCATATTTTCAAAAAACAAAAGAAAATCAACATCGGCATCAAACATGGATCCATAAGTGGGACACATTCTTTTAGGTGCCTATTTGAATCCATGTCCGCCAATGGGATGTTAAAAATGGTGGATAGAAACCTGGGGATCAAGAATTGGTATCTATTTCTAGTTTTAGGAGAATAAATTTTGTAGATAATTTAGGAATTAAATTTATTCATGTTTATCCTTGGAATAATTGAAGGATCTGATCAGTGTTGGCCTCATATCATCCTTAGTATCAAGGTCCACTTGTGTTGGGTCATCCAATATTGAAGAGACACTTTACTAAATGGAGGGGGGTGGGAATTTTTCCAAATCTATATATTCACTAAAATAATGAGGACTACATTGAGAAACAACCCATTAGTTATAGGTAAATGTGTGTTAAAACTATCACCCACCTCTATAGGGGAAATATATTCAAGGCTGGAATCATATACTTTTATCCTTATAGAGATAATGGAAACATAAGTTTAGGATCCAATAACTCGTGTAATTTTTTTGGTGGGGTGCACCCATCATGTCAAAACAATGATTCTTGGTTAACATGAAATTTTAAAAAACCTACCTTAAAATAAAATAACAATGAAACTAGTTGTTGGATACGGGATGAACATCCCTTTATGTGATGTGAGTGCAGTTTCAAGGATTAAGTGGAACCTATAAATCTTAGTAGTTTAAGGTGATTTTAGAGAATTAAAATTTCTCAGGGGTAAAGAAATTGTTGCCAACATCTAAATTCATGAACTCTAGGTGGTGGATATGAAGGATAAATCTCTCTTTTATGTTCCCCCAAGATTTTTCAAGGTATTTGTTAACCTTTTGGGAGTATTGACATAAAAGAACCCTAAAGAACGCCCACCATTTTCTGATCCTACTCTTCAACCATGACCTAGGAGGTGATGGTCTCTTTCGCCACCCCACCCCTATCGACATGGAGGGGCCACCCTTACATATCATAAATTCCTTATTCTTTCACCTTGTTCTCAAACCCAGAATTATTTCCACCATTCCCTAGTATTGAGATTTTCCCTGAAGTCCCGAACCTCCATGATGGATTACCCCAGCTCATGCTTTCAATTTATGAATTTACTGATGTGTTGGATCTATTAAATTGGAAAATAGTTTCTCGGTTTAGTTCAAAGCATCCGTCTGTTCGAACTATCGATAGATTTGTTTTCAAATACTAGGAGTTTTAGGAATATGTGACTATTGGTAACCTCAATAAGTGATATATCATGATTCTATTATCATCCTCAGACGATTTTATCACTTCGTGGTTTGGAGCTCCTTATTCTTACAATGGACTCCACTTCCACCTGTTAAAATGGTCTTATGATCTTTATATGATGCACGATTCCATGAAAATAGATTTTTGGGTAAGATTACCTAGTCCCCCTCTACCTTTTCATAACCCTTCTATAATCTAGATTCTTTGAAACTTGGTCAGTATTTATTGTTTCTCGGACTTGAGAACCGTTTCTGTCTATCACCCAATTTCCTCAAACATTTGTGTTAAAGTTGTCGTCTCAAAAAATTAGGTTTAATGGGTGTGGATCTAAGTAGGAGATGAATTTTTATGAATGAAACACATTGTGTTTGAGTCTTGGACACACTTATGATCATCAAGCTCTCACCTTTGGAATCTGTCTCATTATTTCTAATGATGTAGTAAGGGTCCTCATGGGAAGATGGCATCGGGAAAGGATGGAACCCTCATTATTCCATTGTCTTCTGGGGATTCCCCTGATCATGATCTCCTTTTGGATGTGTACTGTATTGATACAAATGACGGTCGAAGTTTTACTGGGCCTGAGCATAACTCTTTTATTCTAGTACTATCTTTTGATGGCATTCAGGCTATTTAGAAGCCTCCAAAGGCCATACTGCCTGAACCAAAAGTCTCATATATTTTTAACAGGCTGAAACATGATCTGAATGTTGTTGGACCTTCATAGGATGTGGTTGTTGTGCCTTTGTGTGGTATCTTTTATTATCATTTAAATGTTACCAATCTAAACTGAAATGCACTAACATGGAGTGTAGGTGTTGGCAAGGTCATGAAACCAGTCTCATCTAATTCAATCAATGGAGCTATAGTGACCAGAGAAGTCTGTGATGATCTACCCATAGGTAAGGATCCTAAATTTTTGGTCTTGGAACATTCAAATACAAAAGTACAATTTATGGGTCGTGACTTAGAGCATCCAAGTGGTTTTGAGATGCAAGTGCATGTTTTATTGGAAAGACAATCTTATGGCGAGAAGGTCAAGTATGGATGAATAATTATTAATCCTCAAAATCAGTTCACTATGTTGGGAGAAACAGAGTGTCATGATTATGAGGATGAGCATGAAGTGGAGGCTACCCAGGAGGATATTGAGTCTACCTCGGACTCCCCTGCGGATTCCAAGGAAGTGTACATGGTGGGGGACTATCTTATATCCTCTTCAAGGAAGGGTAATATCACTATCATTGATTCATAGGGTTTTATTAATCACACCGAGAGGCCACATCAAAAAAAAAATACTATTAGAATTTACCAATTCTTCCTATTATTAGATCCTAAAGAAAATTATATAAATCTATTAAGGTGTACAATATTGCAGATAACCACTCTTCGATAAAATAAAAAGACTTTGATAAGCATCTAGAGACTTATGGAAATGAAGTTGCAGATTTTGTTATCCTCCAGTGTAGAAAGGAAATGATGTACTATGATGAGTGGGAAACCATCAAAAATGGAAAAGAATAATTCTTAGAGAAGGATATAGAGGTAAATTCTATACAAGAAGACTTTGACAGGCTGGTTTGGATGAATATTTAGGTTAATTTTAACATAGAATAGGATTCTTGGATAAAAAATAGCGGTGTATTTTAGGTCATGGGTTTAATGGAAAGAAGATTTCAGTGGAAGATATCATCCAATTTTGGGAAAAGATATAATTATATATCACATAACTCCTCAAATATGATCCGAATAGGTGGTCCACCACTCTTTAATGGAGTCTCCCTAGAGGTAATGTTTCTAAAAGGCTTAAACTTCAATTCAAAGATTCAACTATTTCTTATGAGGTAATTTGATGTCCCTTGTGTACTTTTCTAGTTTATAATTTTTTCTTAAAAAGTTAATTTTCTTAATAAAAATATATATTGGAGGATTATTGACATGATTTAATTCATTGAACTAGGTTTTATTTCCTTCTCTCTTGTAATACCAAAAATATAGACAATTGGCTTCACAAGGTTAAAAGAGAGTTCCATCTTTGTGGAGCAACCCAACCTGTCCATTGAGTGAGTATGTGATTCAATAATGATATTTATAATGGAATGTGACATTTATGTGAGCCTATGGATATCCCAGTATGGTGTGTTAGAAAGTTTATTACAAGAAAACCATCAATTCAATGTTTGACACCAAATAAAAAACTAGGTCCTCAACTGAATTGTTCCACATGGATTTTTCTTTCTTTATTCATATCCCTTTATTTTCATTTTGGATGAGAAAAAATATTCTTATGTACCTATAAAATTGTGGTGTGTCAGAATCCTAATGTGTTTGATCATAGAACTAGTGTCTAAAAAGAACCATCTAACATCTATTACATTGAAATTAATTGTGATAGATAGTGATAACATGTCCCTGAAAATGATATCACCCACATCCTCTTCGAAGAAGGAGATGATGAATTGTCACTATAATTATTATTATTAATCTACATGATATGATTTAACAATTAATACCTCTATTTCAAATAAAAAAGGGTTTTTAGGGCCTTAGTAAGGGTTTAATGTAGATCCATAGACAAATTAAGTTCATTAACAATTGATAGACATAGTGGTATACTGATGAGATTATTAAACACATCAAACATCGAATCTAGGTTCATGTTGTTTCTCCCTTATAAAAACTGATTAACATAAAGTATAGGGGGACCAGTTGGATAACATGCTCGGGTATGTATCATGCTTTCCACAGTTTCTCATAGTTAGATGGTTATTATTGAGAATCATGTAACAATGATTGGGTCATGGAGGGATATGAATGGCCCATATGATTAACTAACAAGATAAAATATGAAGGAATTATATAAGATGCATCATGAGGAGATAATGAATATTAATCCTTGAGTAACACCTATCACCTTTTATTAATGGAACAAGCTAATATTTTAGGGATATCACCCCAGTCACTCAATTTTCTATAATTTAACATTCTTTTTCCATGGTATTATCATCCATAAGTACCTAAAGGAGTCGGTTTAAAACCCTTATTAATTTGTTCCAAACTATGGCCCACCAACATGATTCCATAAATTTAGGCACACTCCCATATTAGTTAAAGGATTATTCTAGGATTGGGAGGTCTTTAGACCTCCTTCTAATATAGGGGAATAAAATCCATGATAGTGAAAAATGATTTTTTCACTGAAAAATGTTATTCATTGTTTTTTATTTTTCTTAATTGGATATTTCATTACATGGAAGGATATGACATTGAAGGGGATGCAGATAGAAATGTGGTTTGTATTGGTGGTTCCATACAATTAAACCATGCAAAGATGATTCCATGATTATGAGTTTTTTACATTTTGTCTTATCTAGTCATCAATATTTTGTATTCCTAGACTAAATACCTACTGTCATTCCCTAGTATACCAATCATCATCAAGGGTGTAAGAGACACATGTGACCTATGTAAGAGGATCACCTAGATTAACTATACCATATTCTACTAGGTCATCTAGATGTTCCTTAAATAAAAATCACTCTTTCATGGTGTATCTATGATTTCTATGGTGGGGAATATAGTTATGACAATCCATTAATCTGACTACGTACGAATTTTTGATTTCTAGCAGTTTTGACTTGTTCTTATCTAGATAAAAAATGATGAAACAAAGTACTTGTTCATCCTTGAAGAAATAGACCATGTTCATTCACTCTATAAATGGAACCCTGGGAAATTGACCGTGATGGGGCCTTGGAAATATTCTTATTGAATGGTTTCACCCAAAGAGGATTTTTCTGTGGGGGATCCTAAATGACAGAATTATTGGGGGTCTAAAGTCTATATTTAATTCGCTATCTATACACTCATAGGATTTCATATAGGAGTATGATTATTTAATGTGCATGTTGTTTTCTTATATTTTTCATGGATTTATCAAGGTTTAGATCTATCTCAATGAACTCCTAGAATTCATATAGATATTTCAGGTAGATAAGGGTCAGGACAAGGTTATATTGGTCATTCTACATGCATATTACAAAAAATTATTCACATGGATAAAACATGTAGAGGGGGAAATTCATCAGTTTATACCAAGAAATGAAGTAAATGACACATTATTTATCCCATTTCATGCACTTAAAAAGGTTGGTGACACTTTTCCTATGCAAGGTCAATCTAAACTAATAAAGGAATTGATGGAGGGGATCCTCCTAACTGGTGATGGATTTCAGTGCTACCAGGATATATGAAAAGAAGGTGGGTCCCTCTAATGATTGAATAATGAAATGAATGTTTTCATCATACTATTTATTAGAATATCTAAATATTAGTCCATATAGTGAGGTAAAGTGGGAATTGTGATTCTCTAGGTCAACAATGCCATTAAAGGAGGCAATTCTTGGGTTTTTTAAATTTAGGGATTTAGAATTTTGATCCACGCACACTAGATACATGTTTGATTTATGTTTAATTATGGAACACTCTATATCAATTACATCAAGATGGTTTGTAATAGTAACGATCACATCATCTTGGGGGTGTCGAAATTCATGTAACCCCTAACATTATTGGATTGTTATGTATAGAATATAGAATCCAATAATGGGTAGTCATGAAGTGAGAATGAAATAAAACACTGTAATATGCCTTTGATGGGTAGAAACATAGACATAAACCCAAATCAGATGGGGAAAACCACCAATCTCATCCTTGGATGATCAGACAAGGTGGATCAGATGTTGAGGTTCCACATAAAGTGTGATAGTATCACCTCAAATGTATTCCCTATCAGGGCATCCCACTCTAAGGAGTTTGGTATAGATATTATTTTAGATGTCTAGATCATAGAGAAAAGTATTAATTTTTTAATTCACTTTGGTTATCTTCTCAGACTATGGAATGAAAGAAGATTCATGGATTCATATTCATTTTCTGAAGTGATGATGAATTATTGGTAGTGACATTGTGGGACTTATGAGGACCAAATAATGTTATTCGTGATGGGTATTTGTGCCTTTCATAAGATCTTCCAAATGATATAGGTCCCTATAGGGTGGGTCTTCTTACTAATGTAACTTTTCCCCAATACCACAATCCCAGACATTTAATGGATTGATCATGATGACATTTACCATTATGTTTGTTGGTGGAGGAGAATATCCATCAATTATGGGTGGGTTATCTCAATGATCTTATTGTAATAGTGAAAGATGGTTTCTTTGAAAGGTCACATACTTTCCCCATCTCTTGATATATATAGGAAGATTCGACTTCCATTATTCAATGAAACAAACTAAGGCTCCCAATATAGGTCCACGGAAAACTATAGCTATCCCCATATGAATTAGGATGTCGATCCACTGAAAGTAGTGTAATGTTAATCATTCACAATTTATGATGTAGGTCCTAAAGGAGACCATATATTTCTAAATAAGTTATTTTATGGTTCTAAATATGGTTAAGCATTGAAAATAAGTTTTGGTATTGGAACATAACATGATCATCATCAACCCATTACATGATTGTCACATTTGGGGTTATAGGTGTCCAAAATACAACAAGTAACTAATTTGAGGCCTAGATCTCAAAGAATATTTCCTCCTATTCAATAACAGGAGGGAAATTATAATCTTAGTAACCCCTAGAACCTTTCTAATTTAAATGGGATTCTTGGTAAATAATTTTTAAAGATATATTCTATTATTGACCCTTAGGTAAAAGAGACATCACATGAGCCAAACTTCACTAAAACAAGGTAGTGTCCTTCAAAGGTGGTGAAAGATACCTAACCATATCATAAAAGGATAGGAAATTCATGACCTATATATAGTGGGGAAGTTCATCAAGAACCTATAACATAATAGGATGGTTTTTTTAATTGGAGGGTGCCAAACCAAATCAGGATGTCTCCCCTATTTCTAGATTAGAGTGGGAGAGGTATGAGAATGATGGTGGAAGGGAAAATTGCATGATGTTTCCCTATAAGGAAGTGAATAAAACCTCCACATAGAGGTATGTGTAGAGGTATTTAGGTAAATTTTTATCCTAATCCATGGGGATAGTAAACCTTAATTGACAATCCCCTACCCTCATCTCTTGCAATGTAGGTTGGTGTATTTCTCTAGAATCTTTAGTAACATCTAATACTAGGTGATTAATGGTTACCTGATGTTGGTGTCATAGACCCTAATGTTAGTGTTATTGAAGTACCACCCTATGTATGATATTTTTAGGTTCATATAGAGTTCTTCCATGCATGTTACAATTTGAAATGTGAGTATGGAATACAAAATGAATAGTGTTTCCTCCACCATGAGGAAGATCCTTCGATCATTGAATTTATTTGACATGGGGAGGTCCTACATGATAGTTGATGAATAATGGGAAGGGACTCTGTAGTGGGATTAATGATCATGAGGGGACCTCCAGGATTTTTTCAAATGGATCCAATGGATAGGATAATAAACCAATCCCACATGATGGGTGGTTGGGGTCTCAATCTCAACATAGTAAAAACTACCCACATGATGTAGTGAGTATAGTGGTGAAAATTTCATTATTTTAATGTGAAAAGAAAACTATAAATGTTAATTTTTTTGAGAAGGGTTGTAATGATACCCCTAGAATGGGTGCTACACATTTTGGACTAAGGTAGGTGGACCAGGGATTGAATAAATTTGTTCATCTACTAGTGGGCCATCCTATGTTGTCAGTGACATCAGGTGGCGGGGGCCCTCTTAGGAGACTCTTGGATGGAATCCGTAATGGGTAAATAATGAATATACCCTATATTCTTGGAGTATGGTAGATATATATCATATTATTTCAAATATAGACTCCTATAATAGTTTTTAGTGGCATTGGGTGATGGGGGAGTGGTTATTTCCCCATGAATTCTCATTTCTGTCAGTGGAGATAGTTTGATTCTACCACCTCAAATTGTTCAAAAGATATCACCCAAGTGGAAATGAATCATTATTCCACATTTCAGTAAATGAGGGTAGTGATAACCATCTATTTGATGATATCTGAAGAAGATTTAGGTCAAGGGAACCTGTAATCCAAGGTCGAGGAGGTTATTATGGTAGGGGCATAGTTCTAAGGGATTATCACTTGGTTTGGTTTTCTACCCTCACACATATAACTAGCAAGGTAATTCCACTAGGTATTGTGGGTATCTAGTTTTCTATGGGAAAAAATAGATGTTGTAAAAATGGGTTCAATATACCCAACATAAATAATACTCTTTAATTACTATATGATGTATACAGTGAGTTATGCTTGATGTACACTTTCCATGATAATGTTTATTTTTTTCATCCACTATTTATATGGTAATTTCCAAAGATTATTTGACAAATAAAAAGGTTAAAGTAGTTCCCAATATGTAATGATAACCCTTAGATACTATGAAATTAATCTTAAACATATGCACTATGATCTAGGTACATCATACTAGATAGAAATTGTTAATGTCTGACTATCAGGTGTTGGGGGATTATAAACATTGAGACTTATTCTCATGAAGTTCAAACTTGGTGATATCTAGTAGGTAAGATCATGAGAATATAAATCTTAATAGGAAAACCTAATGTTTTAGGTTTTATTATTTGTTCCTATATGTGAACATGTGTATTGGTCTCCAAACTTGAGATCAGTATCAATGTGTACCATTTGGTCCTGTATAATTATGTAAGTTAAAAACGGTGGCATTGAATTCATAGTGAGGTAGCTTGTGTTGGGTGCATCATTAGTGGTATAACATTTTCTGAATGATCAAGATAGAATTTACCAATTAATAGTTAAAAAAGTGAAATCTCAGGCTCAGCTGATTAGGATGGTAGTACCTTTACTAAATCCATGACCATGGAAGAATAAGGTAAGTCTATCCATAAAGCTTAGTAAATAATAAAGTAGGAACAGATGATGGCATAATATATGAATCCTAAATTAAGAGATATGGCGAGACAAAGAGATTATATTATACAATGCGTGTTTGTAGGAAATTTTTCATTGATATGAATTTTCCTTATCTCCTTAGGTTCCATGATGCGTTGCAAGAATCTGCTCTTGTTCTATGATTATTATTAACTGCTATCTAGATATGGGTCCAGGGGTGACACACAATACCATATTAAAATGTCCGCCTTATTATAATAAATAGAATATAGGAAATGGTGGTTCCCACCATGGGGTATAAGAGTTGTCTATGTATTTGATCACCAATGAATAAATAAATTCATTACTATTAAAGTATAGTATAATCATGTTGAATTTAATTATTAAAGTATTGAAAAGGTATTAAGTGAATATGTGTAAAAATATTATATAAACTAATATTTTGTTAATATTCAAGGTTCATTTAATATTAGTAGGAATTAAAAGTTGATAAAATGACTCAGTTTTATCAAATATTATATTTATCATATATTAAAAGTAGGTGAGAAAATAAAAATAATGTTTATAATGTAGTTAGTTAATCATAAAAACTCATTAACCGCTTATTTAGTAGGATGGATATATAGGGGCTGGGGAACCCTTTTTGGGTATTTTAAGTCCTACCATATAAGCATAAGAGTGACTATCATTCCATGATTATTCATTCCAATGGATTGAGATCTTATCCATCCTCCTTCTCACATTATTTCAAGATAAATACACTATTTGATAAATTGATCCACGAAAATCTTCATGGATTGTAGGAAAAGTGTTGTGGTGATATTTAGGATGTTGAAGGATTCATCAGATATATATGATAGAACCCATAATTTGACGATTGGTGTTTGTTAAGACTCTTGAAGAAAGTGTGGTTGATCTAGAGGGGTTCAAGCTTAGATCCTTTGAGCAACGATCCCTTGTGACAATATATAACTGAACACACCACCAAATCAAATAAGGTAATCATTCATGTTTATTTTTGAGATTTATTAATTAATGTGAGATCCTCAGACCTCTACTGAGGATCAAATTGTAAGATAAGATGTAGTTTCATTCCTTTGGAAACAAAAAAATTTAAATCTATAGACTATTGGATTTTCATTGACTGTCTCGGTACCAGTAATTGGTATCATAGAGATCAAATGAATTTTTTATTCTAGGAAACTTAATTTTACATAAATTTTAGTGGAGGGGTTTTCAAGATCCCAAAATATCCGACCACTCTTTGATCTGATATTGATCATCCACGTTATGGAAATATGAGAAAATTAATATAATATGAAAGAAGTTTATTTTATGGGTAAAAATTTATGAAGAAATTTTTTTTTAATAGAACGTATCATTCTATGGTAATGAATCTAGTCACCATGAAATTCTAACCAAGTTCCAGCCATGATAAATTCGTCCAAAGTGAAACTAATTCCATTAGATGTGCAATAAAATAAAATTTAAAAATATCAATTTTTTCAAAATACAAATTTCAATAGTATTTTAACTTTTCAAAAAAAAAAAATAAACATAAGAAAAATTTGGGGAAATTGGTTGTCTGTCAATGTAGAAATAATAAAAATAAGGGGTTTATTTTTGGATAATGCATGACTTGAGGGAAAAAAATCATTTTACATTTAAAGTAAGGGGTGGTGTGACCTTATCTGGTCAAAAGAAAAAAAATGAATGTTGTTTCACATGGAATCCATCTCTACTCGTAGTCATTGTCTCCCTTATCATCCACTGGACCTCCTGTAACCCATCGGTGAAACCACATATTTCTTATCTCTATTTCTATACATCCTGCACCCCATAAAGTAACCTCCCACCCAAGACTTGACTACCTCAACCTATCCAATCAACACCACCCATCACTACCCCACAATATAGAGCTACTATCCATTGCTTTTGTTGACTTCTCATGTCACTGCCTCTTGGACTAAGTCTTGTTGCCACTGCGACATCCTGATCTTTCCACCATTCATCTTCTGCCAACCCTAAGGAATAACACCCTACACTATCACCTTTGGATTCCTCCACCCTAGCCACAGGTCCCTCCCATGAACCCCTTATCCAGCAACGTTCTGACCACGTTCGGGCTATGATTGGACTCTTCTTGGTAGTGACTATCACAAACTCACCCTAAAATTTGTTAGGGTGGGTATTTCTAACCAAGAACTTCCCTACATGGGGTATTCCAGACCCACAATAGTCATGAGAAGGTTCTACCTAGCTCAGAAATGGAATACATGGGTTCAACCCGACCCATAATTGAAATGGGTAGAGTTTTTGGGTGAGGGAAAATTTTAATATTATAAATAATGAATTTCTAAGTTTTTATTTTAAAATATTAATAATGATTTTTTTTGAAAAAAGTAATTTAATTTTTTTATGAAATTAAATTAATCGATTAATTTAATTTTTTTAAAATAAAAATTAAATTAATTATGAGACTGAATGAGATTAAAATTATTTGAATTAAAATAATTCATTTTATTTATTAACTTCCCTCAAACATAAGTATATGGAATTTAAATTTTACTACACATTTTATTTTATCACAAGAAGGTATTGATGAGTGACCGAAACTTTTTTTCAAGAGTTATTTTTATATAATTAATTATTACAACTGCGTTTGATGCTTGCAATATTTAATTAGTTTTAAGATGATCTGCACATTTTCATTTGTTTCTGAATATGTATAAAGACATTTTTATCTATCAAATTATTTCTATATTTACATTACACTTCTTGAGACCCACTTACCTATATACAATTACTTTTATATTATAGACAATGATAATGTAAGATGTGGAATACACTAAGATAATATGGTAACCTGGATGAGATGTGAAAACACTGGATTAGGGCTCTGCTATGATATGAGTCAAGATCAGACTTAGATACTCCCCATGTCATGGTTGATCCATTGAGTTTAAATTGACCAACCAATATTAGATTCTCTAGACTAGTGGGGTAATTATTTTTCTTTATAACATTTCATTTCTATAGGAAACACATAAAATAATGAAAAGAAAAATGCATAAATATTCAATGAATGTATTCTATTAATACATGTTCAACTATGAGTGTGACAAAAAAGCATGATCATATTTAATATAAATGGATTACATTAATTGATAGTATTAAATACCTCTAAAAGAAATAATTTTTTTTTAATTCCTTAAATCACTTAAATTTGAGTATAACTGGATGTAAAGGGTGCTCATCAACCAATGTTGTGGGTAACTTCTACTATTAGAATGTTATTAAGAGAGTGATAGTTTGAATTATCTAAATATGGTAGCAAATAATTATCCAAATCTAGATTGCTACTACTTTAAAGGTAAAGCATTAAGAGAATCAATGTTACTATTACAAGAAGCAGAGATTTAAATCAATAATTTTAAGAACCATGAGTCAATACAATTTCTTAGTCTAGATTATACCATGAAGCTCTCACAGTAGTGGTGTAAAAAAATATTTTATACTATGAGGAAGGTTTCATGGATCCTTTCTACTAGAATACTCTAGCAATAGAGTATTCGAAATCATGTAGTGAGGGATACTAGAGTTTAGGAAACTAT
This sequence comes from Viscum album, assembly GCA_963277665.1. Lineage (NCBI taxonomy): Eukaryota > Viridiplantae > Streptophyta > Magnoliopsida > Santalales > Viscaceae > Viscum > Viscum album. The sequence goes on along the minus strand of OY728143.1, from coordinate 929,334,540 downwards.
TGGGATACATTTAATTATTAAATTAATTTGTAATTTCTAATTAGTAATCAATATAAAAGTACTCATATATTATATTTATTTCTAGAAAATGGAATGTAATACTATATGTACACTGTAATTAATTTTGGAATAAGTAAATTCCATTAAATGCATAACCTTCCAAGAGAAGTACTATAAATTGTGAAAAGTACTATGATATAGTAAATTCAAGGTGCTTATGTCCCCAATACATATTTATATATCTTAGGAATATAGGTTTTAAAAATTCTTACAGGCGACTAATTTATGACAGATTTTATGTTTAAATCCCAATGCTATCATCAACATATTATATGAGTTATGGATAAAACATCGAGACATGGATGGTTATACATGTTTTCCTATATCTGAGAAGTTGGAGAGCAGAAACTGAAACAAGATATGAATGAGAGGTCATTACAATGGAAGTCTGTATTGAAATTTGGATCATGATCTTTCAATACAACCCATTATTATATCATTTCCACCCAAATGCTCTAGGTTTTTTTAAGAAAACAAAGTGAATACTATAAAGAAAAACTTCATTTCCTTTTGGGCAAGGTTCTACAAGCATTTAAGAACCCAAAGGAAAATTAATAATTTGTTCTTATGGTGAACAAGTTGGAAGAAAATGTTAAAAGTACAATGGAAAATGTAATGCCAAATCCACCTTCACAACATCCTACAAAGAAAAGAGGTGTCAAACCAGAGATTATTTTATTCTAATAAAATAAATAAATGATTGTTAAATGGAATCAATTGAATTTAAGAAGAAATTAATAACTTATTATATAGGAATATTACTCAATTATATGTAATATTTATATAATAATTATTTGGTATTAAATAAAATATTACTATCACATGTGCGTATTTAAATTTAATTACCACATAATAAAATAAATGTTATAAGATGTAAGGTGAATTCTTTAAGTGACTAAGAAAGGGTCATTCCTAAATTAGTGGGTAGAAGTAAAAAACTTTTATTTACCATGTCTTATTATTCTTGTTGAACTATTTTTATGTTTTGACCGAAAATTTATATCACATTTCCTTTGGATATAAAGATACATTATTACTATTTTGGAATGAACGATTTCTGTGGTGTCACATACTCAACCAATCATTTAGTGATACATGAATCATTGTAAATACATGATGGAAATAAAATGTAAGGCTCCAATTCCAAATTCTAAAAAGAATATTATTTTTCATGTAAAAACAAAATCAGTTTTAAAGTATGTAGAAATTTTTTTATTTAGACTCTATGGAGATAAATTAGTTTGGTATTATTGATATATATATATATATTTATATAATTTTGAACAAATAAACCTTTATAAATAAAGGTAATCCAAAAAGATTTCAAAATTAGTTCAGTTAGAGAGTGTAAACTATTCCAAGGTAAAAATGGTGGTAAATATACTATATAATATTCCATTCAGTGTTTTAAGGGCTATACAAGTGAAGTAAATAATATGAATGGCCATAAGATATGAGTTTCATCAGTCCCATGTGATGAAGAATATCTTGACCAAGCATTAATCGATCAATAAAATATAGCATGGAGTAATTCATAATAACACATTTTCTTACACACATATTATATATCCTATATGTTAATATTGATATATAAAATGAAACATTGAGTAATTTTGAAACAAGCATTTCCTTTTAAAAAATAGAGTCATGATGTAAATAAAAGGAGCATCAATGTTGACACCAATATAAATTTTTGAAACATCCATTATTTTCAATACATGATTCACAAATACTGGAATTATCACATAACCATATGAAATCTATAATGAAAAATGGATATCCTATGAGTTATAATATGATATAAATCCATTATATCATAATAAATTGTTTTTAAATGAAATTTTTTTGTTAAAAATATAAAAAATTCCATCAAGTGAAACACAATGTGCATCTAATGAAACCATCCTAAAGGTGTATATGGATATAAAATAAATACATAATATAAAAATAGATAGTAAAGTTATAAACTATATTTCTATAAAAGGGTATATATCACTATTTAAGATAGTGAGAGAAATATTGACTTGGGTTTATTTAATGCTAGATATGCACAAATAGTTGAAAAACGAACATGTTCCACAAGAACCCATGGAAAGGGTATGTTTTAGAGACACATACTATGTATAAAGGATAAAATATTTGAAGTGGTTATTTATTCACTATGGTTAGTGAAACATTATTCATTGAGAATAGAATCGTAAAATTTAGTAGTTAATGGAAACAATCTGTGATTGACAAGATCAATTAAAATTAATATATGATTCCATGTATCAGTGTACTAGATATTATTATATTTAATAATGTAGTGGATATTATAGTGTGACAATAAATTGTAGTACAAGTGTGATAACAATAAGACTCAAATTTTTTATACCAAATCATCATGTCTAAATACATTATTATTTTTACTTGTCATAGATACTTTCTATGACCATTTTCTTGGGCAATGGAATTCAAAACCACCAATCTTGGATAATACCAATACAATGCAACCAAAAAGTGTTAGTTACACCATAGAATTATGAAATGGGATACATGTTACTAAAATATAGTTTAGGATTTATGTAAGAAACATGATCATAGAGTATTTATTTGGAATGAATTTTTTCCCATCTATCTACAAGAGGTTAGTGGGACCACCACTATTTTCCAAGTGAAATATGTTTCATAACATTTTTGAAACATATATTGGTATTATAATTATTTAAGATGAGATTGAAATTAAATCTATATACCTTTACTTAAATTAGGAACCTTGTTCTTGGGAATAAGATCTATTAAGGTAGATATGATATGTTTCTTAGACTAAGTCAAAAGTATATATACTAAAAAGGTATTGGAAAATATAATTTGGAACAATTCAAGAATAAATTTTTATCAAGGTCACATGGAATAAATCACTCCAAGAAGCCATATGTGGAACATAAGAGGAGATTAATATGGTGAGTTGTATCACATATGCTTCTACAATGGATCAGTCTTGTATACCATGATATGTTTTAAGAAATGTTATTACCAACATAAACTTTATGATAGCAAAATATCAATTATATCTAGGAGAACTACATGGGAAGCTGTTAGAATAATATCATCATACTCAAGGATGTGTAAGGGGAATGTTCATGGTTTTTGGAGAGGAAGGTATACAAGTTATAAGGAGATACACACTAGTATTCCTATAGATAAATATGATTTAATATCATAGTAAGGCTATGGTAATGACCAAGAGATGATTATTCAAGACAGAATTATCCATATCTACCAAAACAAAGTATGTTGCATCTTCTAATTATAGCTGATGAAGTAGTGTCAAATATTAAATTATTTGTTCTGGTTCTTAGAATCACACTAAGTAGATACTTATCAAAATATTAATTATTATAATTTTATTATTGGCACTAACCACAATGTCATGTTTTGATAGTGGAAAAGGGGAATATAGTTAGGGATATCATCTCTTGAGGAGTTTTCCTCAAGGAGGTTATGTCATGGATAATGTGGTTGGAACACAATGAAGATGTGGTAGGATCATGACTAAATCCATAACTCAGCAAAAGATGATCTTAATCATGCGAGGTATAACAAGGATTGTTTGAAGTTCACTCAATTTAAAGTGAGAGTGTGGTAATGGTGGGTGTCCAATACCCAACCTAAATTGTACTTTTCGATTACCATATCATGTATACAATGAGTTATGCATGATATGCTCTAACAATTATATTGTTGATATTTTTGAATCACATATTTACATAGAAGTGTTTATAGATTATATATTTCATAAAAAGGTTATATTAGTTACCATGCTATAATGAGATCCTCAAAGTACTATGAAATCAATCTTAAATATATGTCTTACAGTATAGATACATCATAATGAGTCAAAATAGTTGATATATGACTATCACGTATCAGGGGATCATTAGCATAAAGACTTCTTCTCATGATGTTCACACATGGTGATCTTTATTAGGTGAGATCACGAGTAAATACCTTCCAATAGGATCTCCACATGTTTCAACTATTATTGGTTATTATTATCTATGAACCTTTTTATTTTTCTCCTATATATTATTATCAACAAGTACCATTTGATCACATACTATGATTCAAGAAAAAAACATGAAATAGAAGTTATGGTGAGGTATCTTGTGTTGGGTGTGTAATTGGGGGTTTGAAATTGGTTGAATGACCAAGATAGAATTTGTAACTTCTAAGTTGATTATGTGATACCTCAGTCCATGTTTATCAGAATGGTATTACCTTTACTAAATACATGACCATGGAAGAAGAAGGAAATTCCATCCATAAAGGTCAACAAATAATAAATCAAGAAAGGTTGAGGACAAAATTTATGCATCCTGCTTTACAAGATATCATGTGATAAAGATATTATATCACACAACATGTGTTCATAATAAAGGTTGTCATTTATATGAATTTTCCTTGTATACTTAGGGTTTTTTATGGTTTGATAGAATCCTTTCTTGGACTATGAATAGTATTCACTACTATCAAGATAGAGGCCTATAGGGTTACACACAATGAAGTATTCAAGTGTCGCCCTATTCTGATGAATTGGAAAATAGGACATGGTGGGAACCTCCTTAGGATCAAGATTTTTCCATGTAAATGATCACTGATGTATAAATAAATTCCTTATTATTAGAGTATATAATAATCAGGTTGAATTTATTTATTAAATTTATTCTCAAGGAATTAAGTCAATACCTGGTAAAATATTATACGAACGAATATTATTTTAATATTCAAGATTTGTTTAATATTAAATGAAATTACGAGTGAAGATAATGACTCAGTTTTAACACATAATATATTTATTATATATTAAAAGTATTTTATATAATATAAATGATATTTATTATAAAATTATTTCACCATATCAGGTCATTTATCACTTATTTAGTGGGGTTGGATATAGTGGGGTCATGAAACCATTCTAAGTATTTTACCTCCCACTATATAATCATAAGAGAGAATCTAATTCCAAGAATATTAATTCAAACAAATTGATAGCATATATCTCATCCTTCACATTATTCTAGAAAGATAAAGACACTATCTAAGAAATTGATCCAAGAATGACTTTATGAATCGTAAAAATAGAGTTGTGGTGACCGTCGTGATGCTAAACGATTCACAAAAGATCCACACTAGCACCCATAATTCAATGATCAACATTCAAATAAAATATTTAAACATGTTTTTATGATCTAGAGGGGTTTAAGGTCACATCCCTTGAGCAATTATCACCAGTGAAAAGTTACCGTCAAACATGCCTCCAAATCGAATGAGGTAATTGTTCATTTTTATTTTTGTTCATAATTAATTCAAAAAAGATCCTCAGACCTCTTACAGGGCTTGGATCATAGGATATGATATAGGTTCATCATTTAGATGATGAAAAATTTTAAATACCAATCCCACCAGCTTATTTTTCTCTCCTCAATGGAGCCAAGTATTTGTATATGTTTGATTAAATCAATGTCTAACATGTCCAACTATACTCATCATATCATGGATTAATAATAATGTATAAATTTAAATGATTTATAGGTTTAGTGATATCTAATTCTCTTTATCTTATCTCTAATTTATTATAATAGATTTACTAATGTTTTACCTCTGTGGTCTCCAACACCGCTTCCTAGATGAAATTTCACATTAGGATTTTCATCCTTGGACTGGTCTCAAAACTTATGGACCTATATTCCCATATTCTAATGGCATAAATCCTTCACCACCATGGATGATGATTTTGGATATATGATTAAATTAATATGTTGTGATTTCATATATTTTTTCTAGGGATTTCTCTTTGGTGTTTTCGTCTAGTCTTGGTCACCCTTACAGATATAACACATTTTCATGAATCTTCTTCATGGTGTTATCTTCCAATGAACCCTGGTTAATTTTTCCACATATTACCATAATGTGTTAGCTTATATCAATTTTATATAATGATAATATTAATAATATTGGGTATCTATAAATATATTTCTCATTTTTGGATGTGAGGGAATATTATGCTCATGACACAAGGCATATTTGGTGAAAAATATATGGAATCTCAAGATAAAAATGAGAAAAATTATGTTCATTACATAAGGAATCTTATGATATTCTTATTAGGTATCATGTTCTATAAACATAGGTCAAAACATATTTTTATATGATTTATTTGACACTCACATTCTAAGAAACTTATGATCACCATATAATGTTTCCCAAGATCATCACATAGGGTATACTATACTCATCGAAGAGGTTAAGAAAATAGGATCATCACCTAAGTAAAGGTTGTGGATATCCCATGATATAACATATGATTATTATGCACACTAGATAACGCATCTCATTCTCATCACATGAGGAAACATATTAGGATTATCACCCATTTTGAGGGAAATGACATCATATGATCATCATATTGGCTTCTTAGGCTTATCCCCTAAGGGGACCAAGGCTCACCACATAGGTTTTCTTTTATGATGAATTAGGTTTGGGATAAAAATTTTAAATATAAGTAAATTAACTTCACATATTTAGGTTCTATTACCAATAGTCCCACATATTCTCATCACGTATGGGTCAATTCACAAGTTTGATACTAAGGGAGGTTTTTTGATATATTTAGATTCTAATGGGATAATCTTACATATGATAATCTTATCTGGGTTGATTCAAAGGATCAAAGTTTAGTGAGTGTGTTTCAAACATTTAGAGGCCAATGTGTATGGTATCACATACATTCACCACATATAGGCCAATTCATATGTTAAATTATATGTTAGGGTGTTTCATATATTTAGATTCTAGTGTAGAATGTATCATGTATGCTCATTTTGTATTGGTGGATCATTGGTTTAATATCATTTAAGGAGGATTATATATTTAAATCATACTAGAAGGAAACATTCTATATACAGTTTTCACATATAGGGATTAGAACATGTTAACATCCTATGAGTATTCCAAAATATATTGGGAACATTGGATACGTATGGTGAGAAGTTCAGTATGACCTATATAAATGATCAGACCTCAAAACAACCATCTCTATATAGAGAGTGAAATGGTATAGAGATATTTTTTGTGAGATTATGTGGTCATCTTTTACTTTTAATCTAAGGAATCCAATTACATAGGAGAAACATAGTCATTGGGAAGTCGTGATTGATCCTTTAAAAAAAAATTATGCACCATTATTAAAGGGAAGGGGACAAAACCCATATAGTTTTAGTGCACAATTTATAGTCATGTGATATTATTATACTATGTAGTTTAACACTGTTCCCTAACTACACTTTTCCCTGGAAGATGTAACATCAAGGGATGGTGTGTGGATTACATATTAAAGATAACCAAAGGATGGGGCTATCATCTCATTCTCTTTACATGAGGTATCTTTTACTCATCACATGAGTCATTATATTCTCATCACATAGGGAATCCCATTCTCATCACACATGGTACATATTTAGTTTAACATATTTTTATGAGGATGTGTTTGTACATTTTAATGTCATATGACTAGGACATTGTTATGTATTATGTGTTAATATTATAATTTATAGTTACAGTGGAAGGAGAGAGGGATATTGGGATCCTGTACATGATCATCAAGGGAAAATATTGACAGCTTACTTTGGTGATGTTTTGGTTGGGGATTACATATCCACTGCACAGTTTCCTTTGGAGTAAACAATAAAAAGAAGTTATGAATTTCTGGAATCACACATGAGTTCCATCATGAGAGTAATTATGAAAATAAGAATAAGGTTATAATACTTACCATCCCATTATTAGTACAAACGTATTTGGAAAAATTATCCATGATACCGATTGTGCATGTGGAGTTTTTATATATAAACATGGTTTTAGTGGAAGTGAGTCCCATGATAACTAAACTTACACACAAATATGTTTAGTTAAAGAAGGAGTCAAATGGTATTCCCCTAAGTCTTTTTCATATAAAATTTTAGTTGCGTTAAAAATTAGAGTTGAAAAATTCATGATCTATAGAATATGGAAAATACATGGATTGAAAAAGTTAGGTTATGAAGAACTTTTTGTGTTTCATGAACCTTGATGTTTCATGAAGGATTGGATTCTTATAAAACATTAGGTGTTCATCGATGAATTTTGTGCAGATTCATCTAGAAAAATAATAAAGAATAATTTAGGACCTATGTATGGTATTTCGTGCATGTTTCTAATATGTTGGAATCGATGGGAGTCTCCGGTTTCTCAAATTTATGAAAGAGAGGGTTTCATAAGAGGGAGTGAAACTTTATCCTATAGAGGTTCATTGTAACGCCCCGACCCCAGCTACCCAGAGTCGGTGCATTACTTCGTAACATTGGCATGATCACAAGAGAGATCAAATCTCGAAATACCGATTGGTTTAGTATCCTTGGAAACACTAGATATATTCATAAGTTTTACATTACATCATAAAATTAAAAAGTAATACACCAACATAATGTCTCCACAGTCCACACTATTATCCCCTCATAATATCCCTGCAGGTCATTCATAATTTACTTCTTCACTTCCTGGGAAAAATAAAACATAGAAAAGGGGTGAGCTCAAATGCCCAGTAAGGATAACAATATAGCAGAAACTTTCATAAATAAGAATAAACATTTAAGGCAATGTATAACTAAAACAAAAGACTTTCAAACTTTAACATTCAACATTGTATGGAATAAATAAAATGAAATAATTCCATTTACTCATTCACATGGATATTCTACTAATCGAATAATCACATGCAAAATCACTAAACCACTTTCATAATGTTGGAATGCATAATGCCAGACTATCATAACCACATAGCCAAGGCCTCGTGCCAAGACTACAAATAAGATTTTGTTAAGGCCTTGTGCCAAGACACTAGTTTGTCTCATGAGACCTACCGATGCATCGAGGAGCTATAGCGGGCTCCACCCATCACATATTAAGTCCAATGCATTCCCATATGAAAAGGTTTAAACATAACATAAACATTCATATTAAAACTATCATACGAAATGTCAATAATTTTACCATAAACTATGAATGATATAAAAATAGCACATCCACAGTCAAACATATCACAAAACCTTCAACACAATATAGAAGTTTTGTATCATAATAAATCAACTTCAAATAAGCGTAAAATCCATCAAAGGATGTTGACATAGATGAAATCAAAACACTTTTTAGAGAAATATCTCTTTCTATTTTTGAAATCATTTAAGATCCATATAAAATAAAACATTTTTCTTGAAAATATTCTTATAATCTTGTAAGGAAAGCTTTGAAGATTTTATAACGGCGGAAATAACCGCACCCGCCGTATAAAAAAAATTCTTAACTTAATTCTGTCGAAAAGGTTAAAAAGGACCTTGTTTTGAAAACGACGGAAATATTCCTCTTATAAAAAGTAAAAAAAGGTATAAATGACTTTAACCCATATTCTTGTAAATAATAAAAATGTTTTGAAATACATTTTGAAGAAACATAGATGTGGATGATAAAGAGATCCCAGTAGATTATTACGTATATACAACCTCGGATAATGAAGAGATTGTGAAATAACCCTTACCTTGTACTTTTCCTTGGTTGGGGTAGGTTAACCTCCTGTATAATGGTGAAATAATTGTTATTAAATTATACAAGAATCATATACATTCATATGATATCATATATGATCTTTTAACATTTCTTTGTTAACAATATCTTAGATTTATCGTTGTTTCGGGTGTTAACTTACTCGTTTTCTTTTATATGTTTTGTTACGTAAGTCGTGTTTTTCATGGATAGGTTGTATCTTATTCATATCCAGAATGATATAATGTCCTTAAAAATTATTTTTAAATCATCAAATGATAATTATACTTGAATGGATACGACGGAGAATGAATCTCATCGCGTTCGTGGAGACGGTAGTCCGTACGTACGCACGAGCGACAATATCATTATTTTGATATTAAAATAATATATAATTGGATAGTATATCATATATAAAGAATCATTATCATGTTATATTTATTATTTACATGAAGAACATATCATTATTATACCCACATAAATAATAATATATTGAATAACAATTACGCCACGATGTGGAGGCGGTAAGCCGTACGTACGCACGTATGGTGACATGTCGTTCAAATGATGGGTAAAATACTGAATATGGTTGTTCCATATTTATAATAATATCATAGTATATAGAATATACTGGAGTTATAATTTTAGAATTGAAATAATAAACAAAGAGGGAGTGGAAGAAGAAAGAAACACAAAAGAGGGTGATGAAAATGTTACCTCTTCTTCGGGTTCTTCCTTTTGATTTGATCAAAATGACTCCTTATAATGGCTTTATGACTAAAGTAAAGCATCTAGGATGAATTGGGAGAAGTTGGGAGAGTATATGGGCAGAGGTTGGCCGAACCAAAAGGCTTGAAAGTGTGAATAAGGTGGTAGATGTGGGGGCCTTTTATAAGAGGAGAGGAGGGGCTCTTTTGGAAAGATTGAAATGTTACATTATTACACAATGCTTTTCGGATTCTAAAGGTCCAAAACTTATATAATTCGTGGATAAGGTGATAAGGGTTCGAAATATCCTCATAAAATAGGCTTTGGACAAGTGTAAGCCCTGGATCTTGCATTATCTTCTCATTTTATTTAAATCGTTAAATAATGAGGTCATCACTGCATCATAATGATGTCATACATAATTTAATTTATTTAATGTATAAAAATTATAAAAAAACTACTATGATGTAGGAAATCTTTTTATATTTCTAATGAATATTTATCGTCAAAATTTGGACTTGTGTAACCCCACTTAAAAACTGTTTTAGTAAAACAACTCATGTTTGTATCAATTTAATTTTAACATTAAATAAATATATATTAATGTCATTTTCCAACTAAAGTGGCTCCATGGGGTCCCCAAGTTGACCCATGGGTTTTATTGGTCGTCCATGACTCATCCAATAGGAGTAGGACAAGTTTCAAGCTCATCTCATATTATTAAAACATTATTTTTACCTTAAACTACACTAATTACCTCTAATCGCGATTAAGAACTTAAAAGTTACTATTCACCAAAAATTATTTTAATCTCATTGAACCACATTTTACTTATTAATGAAAACCATTTATGTTGGATTTTTGAAAATAAAATCACAGAAGTGGTAATATTTCATTTTAACGAAAAATTAGTTTTTAACAACCACTTAGTGGTTTCACTATTCATCAAAAATTGAAGTTTTTCAGAATAAGGCCAAAATTTCACCCTAAGCTATAATTGATATTCCGAATTCAAAAATGATGTCTATTTTAAAAAATTCAAAACATATAAGTTGCATTAATTAATTTTATAATTAATTCCCACTGTTACAACAAATAGCGTGTTTTTAAGAAACAATTTATATCAAAAGATTGGCAATTGTTTATGTCCAATTTCAATGTTAAATTAATTCTAATGACCACCATTGGATAAAATGGTAAAAATATATTCTAATTATACTTTAAAACCACTAAATAGTATAATTTATCACTATAAATTATTTTGATTAAAAAAGTTGTTTTTAAGTATTTTTCACTATTCATAAAAAATAGAAGTTCTCAGAAAAATACCAGAAATTCAACATAGGCTAATTTCGATATTCTAAATCCAAAAATGAAGTCCATTTTGATAAATAAAATTTATAAAATTTCAAAAAGTAGGTATTAATATTCACAACGGCTAGTTTAATTCGTTGTGGTGTGTGTTAGAGCTCGAGGTTGCGTACAACACACGCTATTGCATTATTTGAAGTGAAACGTACCGTGGAAGCTTGGGGTGTTACATTCTACCCTCCTTCAATAAATTGCATCCTCGCAATTTGAAATTTTTCTTTGAAAATAAAAGGTTGAAAAGAGAAAATACCTTTGAGGAAAACCCACATCAGAAATAAGGTTAATAAATATATAACATTAAAAGAAAGCAAGATAAGTACAAAGGTCACCTGATATAGCCCATTCTAGGATTCTAGGAAAAAATGGATATGGAGGAGAAACAAACCATCAAGGTCTGATGGAGAGTTATAGAAAATAGGATTAGGAGAAAGTTTAACTACAAGAAAATCACAAACTTGTGACTGGTTAAACGGTCATTGAAACCCCAGTTGGAAAATTTAACCGACAACATTTTTGTTTTAAGTTACCTTTTATAATGTTGAGGAATTTATTTAGGAGATTTACTAAGAACTTAAGGGAATATACATACTTGTTATGTATACTTTCATTCGTTAATAAATTTTTACCACAAACCCATCTTTTACTCCAAATGGTAACGGAACTCAAAAATATTATTTTTATCCTAATTTTGTAAGGTTCCAAATATTAACACAAACCATTTAGATTAGTAAAATTATTTTGTAATAACCAGGGACTTCCTGTAGGCTAGTGGTAAGAAATAAAGGCCTGTCTCACTATGGTTGTGGGTTCGATTCCTACAGCTTTGTCCGACGGGACGGGTTATTCCCACCCTGCAGGTTGTCCTTTTCCTAAAACTATAGTATTATAATATTTCAAAAATAATCTTCATAAATTTTTTAACCTTAAACAATACTATACAAAGATCAACTTAATCCACTCCAACCTTTATAGTTATCCAAAATACCTCTGTCCAGACTTTCTCTAAAAGGTCTCTTAATTCCAAAATCAATTTATCAGATTCCCCAAACAAAGTAAAGTTTCTCTTATTGTCACATAATAAAAATATGATTACCTTAATCATATTAAAACCTTACTAAAACAACAAGTTCTGCGGTACACTCCTTATATATATATCACATTATTACAATAACCAGAATATAATCCATGAGTCCAAAAGCACCAATACATTAATTATTCCACTTCAACTGTAGTAACAACATATGATTGTCCTTGATCCCTTGGCCATTTCTGAGGTACGTTTCCCTGACTCTTAGGACATTCATTTGCATAATGCCCCATTTCCCTACAATTGTAACATTCAACTTTGACAACCTCTTTCTTTCCCTTGCAATCACGAGCCTGGTGACCCTTTTCTCCACATTAATAACAAACTCCCATTCCTTTTAGGCACGTACCAGGGTGATTCTTCCCACAATTATCACATAATTGAAAATCCTTCTTTCCCTTTTTCCCTTTATCTGTCTCTTGTTCCACCGTTCCCTTCATCTCTTTCTTTACTTTGTTGTCATAAGACTTAGAGAATTCCTTTTCTGTCTTGATAGCACATGAGACAATATCTTCGTATGTTGAGAACGATTGTGATACTAAAGCTCGATGGAGAAATTGTTTTAACCCATCAAAGAAACGATCAATCTTACCTCTTGGGTTACATATATAATCTGCAGCATACCTCGCTAACCTTGTAAAGTTGGCCTCATACTTTGCGACATTCTCATCCTCCTTTTGTTTTAGACTCAGAAATTGCCTTTCCATATCTGCTCTATGGTCATGAGGAAAGTATTTTTCTAAGAAAAGATCTTTGGACTCCCTCCATTCCATATTCGATATGTCATCATCTTCCTTTGTGTTTTGAATCAATGACCACCATTGATCAGCATCTCCAGTGAGGCGGTAAACTGCCATGATAACCTTTTCCCTTTCACTACTCCCCAAGGCGTGGAATATTTTCTCTAAGGAGTTTATCCATTTCTCAGCTACTAATGGATTTTTACCCCCATTAAATGTTGGTGGTTGTTGCCTTATGAAGCGGTCTAACATTGATCCTCCACATTGCGGATCAGGGTGCTCCATACGAGTAAGGTTATTATTCATAACCTGAGTGAGTTGTCCCAGTATGGTAATAAGTTGATCAACACCAGTTGTATCTCCAGCTCCACAATAATTATCTTGAGCAGGAGGGCAATCCCTACACGGAGTGCATTCATTGATACGGTTTCCATTCCTTCCACTAGGCGCCATTTCTAAACAATGGAATAAACTATATTAGTTTATAAATCAAAATACATAATTCTATACTTGTAAGATACTTAACATAAATTGAACTATTTATGGATATAATCCATAAAAATGTTTTCTTTGAGGAAGTATATACTCATAACCCTTCATAGTGGTTTATAAAGAAAATGAGAATTATCCAAAGCATATCCCCTGGGAGTGTCGTAACCAAGAGTGCAGCAAGGCCCGTTGTCGTGCACCAGTTCCCGTTCGAGTCTAGCTCAAAGCGGTGTTTTCAGGTTTTACCCCTAGGTACATCTGTGCCAGAGCCGCCTCTACTTGCTCGTATCCAGACAGGGACGTACTACTCGGAAAACTCACAAAATCTTTATAATACCAAAATTATAGGAAGTTCTTCTATACTAATCCTTAAAGTCTATCTTCGGGCTATGTGCTCTAATCAGAGTTTATCTAAATCTAGCTTCCAAGGTTAGTACTAAACTGCCTCTGATACCAACTGTAACGCCCTGACCCCAGCTACCCAGAGTCGGTGCATTACTTCGTAACATTGGCATGATCACAAGAGAGATCAAATCTCGAAAGACCGACTGGTTTAGTAGCCTTGGAAACACTAGATATATTCATAAGTTTTACATTACATCATAAAATGAAAAAGTACTACAACAACATAATGTATCCACAGTCCACACTATTATCCCCTCATAATATCCCTGCAGGTCATTCATAATTTACTTCTTCACTTCCTGGGAAAAATAAAACATAGAAAAGGGGTGAGCTCAAATGCCCAGTAAGGATAACAATATAGCGGAAACTTTCATAAATAAGAATAAACATTTAAGGCAATGTATAACTAAAACAAAAGCCTTTCAACCTTTAACATTCAACATTGTATGGCATAAATAAAATGAAATAATTCCATTTACTTATTCACATGGACATTCTACTAATCGAATAATCACATGCAAAATCACTAACCACTTTCATAATGTTGGAATGCATAATGCCAGACTATCATAACCACATAGCCAAGGACTCGTGCCAAGAATACAAATAAGATTTTGTCAAGGCCTTGTTCCAAGACACTAGTTTGTCTCATGAGACCTACCGATGCATCGAGGAGCTATAGCGGGCTCCACCCGTCACATATTAAGTCCAATGCATTCCCATATGAAAAGGTTTAAACATAACATAAACATTAGTATTAAAAATATCATACGAAATGCCAATAATTTTACCATAAACTATGAATGGTATAAAAATAGCACATCCACAGTCAAACATATCACAAAACCTTCAACACAATATAGAAGTTTTGTATCATAATAAATCAACATCAAATAAGCGTAAAATCCATCAAAGGATGTTGACATAGATGAAATCAAAACACTTTTTAGAGAAATATCTCTTTCTATTTTGAAATCATTTAAGAGCCATATAAAATAAAACATTTTCTTGAAAATATTATTATAATCTTGTAAGGAAAGCTTTGAAGATTTTATAACGGCGGAAATAACCGCACCCGCCGTATAAAAAAACATTTTTACCTTAATTCTGTCGAAAAGGTTAAAAAGGACCTTGTTTTGAAAACGACGGAAAGATTCCTCTTATAAAAAGTCAAAAAAAGGTATAAATGACTTTAACCCATATTCTTGTAAATAATAAAAATGTTTTGAAATACATTTTGAAGAAACATGGATGTGGATGATAAAGAGATCCCAGTAGATTATTACGTATAAACAACATCGGATAATGAAGAGATTGTGAAATAACCCTTACCTTGTACTTTTCCTTGGTTGGGGTAGGTTAACCTCCTGTATAATGATGAAATAATTGTTATTAAATTATACAATAATCATATACATTCATATGATATCATATATGATCTTTTAACATTGCTTTGTTAACAATATCTTAGATTTATCGTTGTTTCGGGTGTTAACTTACTCGTTTTCTTTTATATGTTTTGTTACGTAAGTCATGTTTTTCATGGATAGGTTGTATCTTATTCATATCCAGAATGATATCATGTCCTTAAAAATTATTTTTAAATCATCAAATGATAATTATACTTGAATGGATACGACGGAGAATGAATCTCATCGCGTTCGTGGAGACGGTAGTCCGTACGTACGCACGAGCGACAATATCATTTTTTTGATATTAAAATAATATATAATTGGATAGTATATCATATATAAAGAATCATTATCATGTTATATTTATTATTTACATGAATTACATATCATTATTATAACCACCTAAATAATAATATATTGAATAACAAGTACACCACGATGTGGAGACGGTAAGCTGTACGTACACACGTATGGTGACATGTCATTCAAATGATGGGTAAAATACTGAATATGGTTGTTCCGTATTTATAATAAAATCATAGTATATAGAAGATACTGGAGTTATAATTTTAGAATTGAAATAATAAACAAAGAGGGAGTGTAAGAAGAAAGAAACATAAAAGAGGGTGATGAAAATGTTACATCTTCTTCGGGTTCTTCCTTTTGATTTGATCAAAAGGACTCCTTAGGATGGCTTTCTGACTAAAGTAAAGCTTCTAGGATGAAGGGAGAGAAGTTGGGAGAGTATTTGGGAAGAGGTTGGCCGAACCAAAAGGCTTGAAAGTGTGAATAAGGTGGTAGAGGTGGGGGCCTTTTATAAGAGGAGAGGAGGGGCTCTTTTGGAAAGATTGAAATGTTACATTATTACACAATGCTTTTCGGATTCTAAAGGTCCCACACTTATATAATTCGTGGATAAGGTGATAAGGGTTAGAAATATCCTCATCCAATAGGCTTTGGACAAGTTTAATCCTTGGTTCTTGCATTATCTTCTCATTTTATTTAAATCGTTAAATAATGAGGTCATCACTGCATCATAATGATGTCAAACATAATTTACTTTATTTAATGTCTAAAAATTATAAAAAAACTACTATGATGTAGGAAATCTTTTTATATTTCTAATGAATATTTATTGTCAAAATTTGGACTTGTGTAACCCCACTTAAAAACTGTTTTAGTAAAACAACTCATGTTTGTATCAATTTAATTTTAACATTAAATAAATATATATTAATGTCATTTTCCAACTAAAGTGGCTCCATGGGGTCCCCAAGTTGACCCATGGGTTTTCTTGGTCGGCCATGACTCATCAAATAGGAGTAGGACAAGTGTCAAGCTCATCTCATATTATTAAAACATTATTTTTACCTTAAACTACAGTAATTACCTCTAATCGCGATTAAGAACTTAAAAGTTACTATTCACCAAAAATTATTTTAATATCATTGAACCACATTTTACTTCTTAATGAAAACCATTTATGTTGGATTTTTGAAAATAAAATCACAGAAGTGGTAATATTTCATTTTAACGAAAAATTAGTTTTTAACAACCACTTAGTGGTTTCACTATTCATCAAAAATTGAAGTTTTTCAGAATAAGGCCAAAATTTCACCCTAAGCTATAATTGATATTCCGAATTCAAAAATGATGTCTATTTTACAAAATTCCAAACATATAAGTTGCATTAATTAATTTTATAATTAATTCCCGTTGTTACAACAAATAGCGTGTTTTTAAGAAACAATTTATATCAAAAGATTGGCAATTGTTTATGTCCAATTTCAATGTTAAATTAATTTTAATGACCACCATTGGATAAAATGGTAAAAATATATTATAATTATACTTTAAAACCACTAAATAGTATAATTTATCACTATAAATTATTTTTATTAAAAAAGTTGTTTTTAAGTATTTTTCACTATTCATAAAAATAGAAGTTCTCAGAAAAATACCAGAAATTCAACATAGGCTAATTTAGATATTCTAAATCCAAAAATGAAGTCCATTTTGATAAATAAAATTTATAAAATTTATAAAATTTCAAAAAGTAGGTATTACTATTCACAACGGCTAGTTTAATTCGTTGTGGTGTGTGTTAGAGCTCGAGGTTGCGTACAACACACGCTATTGCATTATTCGAAGTGAAACGTACCGTGGAAGCTTGGGGTATTACATTCATCCAAAACATTTGTGTGTGTGTGTGGGGGGGGGGGGGAGGGGGTCATTCCATATTAATAGTAACTTCATCTAGTCTATTCAAGTTATACTCAATCAAAAAGTGTTATAAAACTCACACAAATATATAGAAATATTAGAAATTATAGTCTAGATCCCAAAAATCGAGTTGTGCGATCTTCTTTCCCTTCCATAGTGGAGTATATCTCTATGAATGTGGAGATTATTTAATTTTAAACCATATTTATTATTCAATTAAATATGAAACAACTTCAAGATTCACATGATTCTGTTTTATAATGCACACAACCACCCCTTTCCCTAAAAATGTACTCATGGGTTGTTTCCACCCAATATGGTGTACACACACTTCTATAATCCCATGATGAAATTTTCAACACCATACCATTTATTATATTCTTATATCTTTACAAAACACATCTAATACAAATAACTTTACTGAAAACCAAATGTTTTTTTTATAAAAAAATTCTATAATATCCAGGTTAGCATGGGATGAAGTGGATGACTACTCCCTCTTCCCCACTCCCACTTCTCGATGTGATGTGGTTTCTATGGTTAAAGGATAACCATTTTGTTGAAAAATTATCGATGGATAATTATGTGGTATATATAGATAGTGGGGGTGTTTTATGTTAAGAGAATGAAAAAATATTGATATCTTTCAAGATCGTGATAACTTACTATAATGGAATGTCTATTGCTATTGAGCGGTTGTTATATTTTTTCAACTATTGACTGATTCAATTACAATATGTTATAACTTGTGGGAGTTTATAATAGATATGAATTTGTTTTGAGTAAAATTATATATGAATTAATACATGTTATGTCGATATGGTTATGATGATATGGAAGGGATGAGAGAATTAGGGTGTTTGACATTGGTGCATGAGTGTGAAAAAAATGGGTTAGTGGTTTGGGGTATCCATTTTTCTATATACATTCCATTATGTTAATAAAAATGTATTAAATACTTATTGGGTGATCCCAAATATATACAAGAGATATATTCCTTGTTTGGTTCTTCCTGGTTATGTTGTTTATCCACTAAAAAATTAGTTTGATTCCTCAACATTTTCACTGCTAGTTTTAGGGAAAATCCTATTTAGTATACATTTCTGGTCCCCATATATATATATTAACTATTTTTCAAGTTTCTTAAGAAAGTTTTATTACTGAACTAGACATTATTTTTAAAGGTCTTAGATATGTGGCTGGATTCAATTCCTTATAGTCTTATTTCATTATTATTCTTATCTCCAGGACTTTTATTGTATGAAACAACATGAGTTGTTGATTACTATAGGGTATTGTTTTTATTCAATAATATACTATTAATTGGTGGATATTTTATTATATTCCAATGGAATATGATATCAATGCATCCCATTTCTTATTTTATATTCTTGGTGATAATTGATAATGTAGGTTCGATTAGAGGGGTGTCTCGAGGGGCATTCTTATGTTCACTATTGGACCATGAGGGATTCACTATGGCTGAGAGTCATGATAGTACCCAATAAAACCTTTTAAAGGAGATATGGACCCTATGATTTCATATTCATTCCATTTACAATTAATAATTTTCATTCTAAATTAATGGATATGAGCAATATAATCTTCACAGATTACCTTGATCAATTTTTTATACTCCTTAAAGATGATATTATCATATATTCTATGAGTAAGGAAATATGAGATCATCAAATAATTATTGTTCTATAGTCTATTTAAAATGTAAAATTTTATTTATATTTTAGGAAATTTGAATTTTATATATTGAAATTATCATTCACTAGACATATAATCACAAGAAAGGTTTTGTTTTTATATCCTTTAAAGATATAGTGATTAAAAAATGGCCTTAAAAAACCACTGTAATGGAGATCCATAATTTACATGAATCGGAAGGATACTATAGTTTATTTTTGAGAAATATTTTATCAGTAAAAAATACACTAACCTTGTAAAATAATAAAGGTGTCATGTTACTTTGGACAAATGAATGCTAAGAAAATATAATTGATCTCAATATGAGGTTGGTCATTTCACTTGTACTCACACTACCCTGTAGTGTAGAAGTTTTTTTGATATAAAATCATATATTAAATAAGGAATTAAGATGATTGATCATAAAATGACATTATGGTAGTTTAACCATCACATCAATTGATGGTTTATGAGGAAATATTACTTGTTGTGTGATTTGAACATACTAGTTTAATATTTTTAATAATGATATTGAGGCACAATTTTCACAAATGTTGGTGATAAAGGAATATCTAAATAGATAAATTTTATAAGTGGAAATATGGTTTTCTTATTTTTGTAGAAGATAAATAAGATAGGTATCTTTTTATAAATTTTCTCTTTTTTCAGGACCGTATTAAGAATATTCTAATCCTTTTTCATATGTTAAGGAAATTAAAAGTTTTAGGGTATAATTTATTCATGGAAGGAGAATGTGACATCCTTGATTTAATTATTCATTTTATTTCCCCATGTTATATTAAACCATATATTATAAAATTTGTAATTGGATACCATATATTAAAATAAATTGAAATAGGGAAATGAAAAAATAATAACATTTTTTTAAATATAAGAAATATCCTAGATCATCTACACCCATGAGAAACACCATTTTTAAAACTAAAACTAAAGTGATAGAAAAAACCATGAGAGGAGAAACATTTTATTATATTCAAAAAGAAAATAAAAAGAATGATAATTGTTCTTTGTAATGTTTGAATGGAATGAATTTTACATAATGTAGGTAATATAGCTATTATATGACTGTTTTCCATGGGTATATATCTATTGGGTATTACGAGAAAACATATTTCATGACTATTGTTACCAAAAAATTGTTAATATACATAAATATTTGTTAGATGTTAAAAAATATAAAATTCTCCTAAAAATAAATCAATTTAATTAAAATTAATTATTATTCTATTTAAAAAATGTTACTAATCCATTTTTGAAAATACTTGTTATATTTTTTATAAAATATGTTTTGTTTCGAAAAACAATTCATTTAAAAAATGATTTCAATAAAATGGATTATAAAAATGAATTATTTCTAAATTTATTAAGTATCATAAATAATTTTTTTTGGAACTATGTGGAATTTTAAATTAATTATTAATGTCTAATAAAATATGATTTCTTTAAAAATATTGTTATTTTAAATATTATATGTTTTTATTAAAAGTTAACTTTATCTTTTTTTGAATAATAAATTTAATTAAATATACTATTAATTTATATAAAATAGTGAATAAAAATTCATGTAAAAGTTATTAATATTTTAAAAATATTAATAAAATCATTCAATGTAAAAAACTGAATGTTTTCAATTAAAATTTATTAAGTGTTGTGTATTTTTATCATAATAAATTAAATTTATCACTTTTAAATGGACTATTATAGTTTAATGTTTTAATTAACAAACAAATATATTAATACTTACTTAATTTTGAATTGATATGAAAAATATTAAGAAAAAATACTTTTTAAAATATTTTTTTATAGAAATAGTTTTTAAAACATATTCTATTTATATCTAAAATATTACCTTCTCAAATTTAGAAATTAAATTAAATTAAATGGAGTAAAAATATTTAATCATCATTTTAAATACATTAAATATGTTTAATTTCATTTATTTCCATAAATATATGTTATTGAGGTAAAATTCAGGTTACCATAGTAAAGGTAAAATACATAAATTAAGGGGTAAATACAAAAAAAATCATAAAAAATTATTTCTAAATGGGTATATGTTGGAATGATAGACCTACCCTCATCCATTATTTAATATTTTTACCCTCTTTTCCACCTTCCATCATAAAATTACACCCTGAAACATTAATGAATGTGTATTTTTTAAAATGACACTAAAATATCACCTCTAAAAGTGTTCCTCATCTAACCCTCCCAAACCACAATTTTACTTCTTTAATATCTATAATATATCCCCATGTTTTCCCTTAAAACGTTTTATTAGATTTAGGAATCCTCTGTTCCATGAAAAGAATCTAAAATAATTTATTATAAAAGAACCCATTTTAAGAAGAAGGGAATTCACCAATTAGTTTAATGAGATTGCATGGTAGTAATGAGTAATTGTAATGGTTTTTTAACATAACATTTAAATAATTATTATTTTAACATATATTTGGGGATATTGTATGCTATTTCTCTCTGAAACCCATCCATTATCATCTCCTATTGATATTTCTAGCATTTAGTTTTCTTCATATCTTCAGACATACCTTAGTTTAACAATTCAACTAAAAGATTGTTTGTAAGTAGATCCATCCATATTAATTTTTTTTATTAGGAATCATTCAACTTTTGGTCAACAATCATTATATTTTTTTTGATATCCTTATCACTACCTTAATTAATTCTAAATTTTATTCTCTAATTTCTTTTTCTTTATTCACAAAATAATGAAGGGGATCACGTTTAGAATTTTTCACCTATGTCATTTTATATTGTCTATGAAATTATTTATAATATCCTAAAATTAATATTTTATTAACATCACCAACATTAATTCCTCTTCCTTCCATTTCCACTAGTTTTTATTATGAGTAATCCTATCTATATTATCATGGGTTTTCAATGAAAATTCTATTCCCATTTTCTAATAAATTATTTTCTTTTCAAGTAAATGTTATATAATGTAAAGGCTATTTCTTCATATGATTGAAAAGTAGTTTTATACTTATCTTATAAAATTATTTTCAATCAATTTCAACATGATTTATAATTTCTAATAATTCACTAGGTATTTGAGACAATTATAGCATCAACCATTATACTATTGTTGGATTATGATCATGTATTGCAAAAATTTTGATGAAAATTATTTCTTTTACATGGATTAATTAATATATGATTAAATCATGAATGTTTTAATTTTTACATGTCACACATATGTCTTGATTTTCATTATGTGATGGGTTAGTCTAATATAGCCACTGTAATGCATTTGGTAATGTTTAATATCTTATTAGATCATATTTTGATGTGATTAGTTATCTTAGGTCCAAAATGATACAAGACATGAGTGGTTAGGCCATGTTTGAATGGTAATGGGGCATGGTTGGTTAGCTCAAATCCAAAAGGTTATGGGGCATGGGAGGTTAGCCTAAGTCCTAATGGTTTTTGGGAATGGTTTTTTATCCAATGTGTAGAAGGTTATGGGGATAGATAGGATAATTAATGTCCAAAAATATATTGGGAATTAGTTTTTATCTCAATTCTAAAAGGTTATCTGATGTGGGTTGTTAGAACAACTCCCCCATGTTATGAAAAAGTGTTTATTCAATTCCATTACGATATTATCATGTTGATGGTTAACCTAATATTGGATTGATTTTCTATATCCCTTCCTTTATGTTTTATCGAGTCTTACAGGTGCTAATAGGAGGTTTGGAGGTGTTTCATAGGCTTGAACTTTGGGAAATAATCTTTTCTGATAATTTTTAAGGGATGATTTTTTTTATGTATCTTGAGTAGTTATTAGTTCACCAAAGTAAGAAAAAAGGCCATGAGAGCTATTTTAAAAGGCACTTCAACCTAGGGTTTCCAATTGGGAAAAATGAAGACCCCTTAAACTGATAAAATATTCCATTTTTTGGAAATGGGATATAATTTTTGTTACCCAATGTGAAAGGGAAGAAATAAAATTCTCAAGGATATAAGGGTTTGGTCGCGGCAAAAAGCATTGTCGACCAATGTGGGAGGTCGAAAAAAATAGTGAGAAAAAGGTCTCTAAATCATGGTCTTTATCATGAAATAATTAAATGAATAACGGAATTCTATGAATCTGTGGTCCAAAACATAGTGGTGGTCCAGGTATTTCAACATAGGTTTCAAAATGTGTGGAATTCTAGGGTATCAACCAATTCATATGCTGAGATTCGAGATTTACCCCTTTTTAAGAGGGTCTATAGGAAAAGCTCCAATCATTATGCTGTGGTGGAGGATTTTCAAACATATTAAATATATATAAAATTATATCCTCCTATTTTCAATTTTCTATGTCTCCTGTGGACACTAGTCAAATCCCTAACCTCTAAAGAGTTTAAAATTTAATATATTGAGATTTTAATCATTTAGGTTCATATGTATCTAAGTATCATGATTTAATATGTTCTATCTCCTCATATTCTACTAATATTCCTTTATTTCATTATTATTCTTGGATTATGTGGTGTTATCCCTCTATTTTTGAGTTGGTAATCAAGTAATACTTGTTGATGGATTGTTTTTCAAAGGGTAAAATGATTTTCCCATTGATTTTGTTTCATTTGATTAATATGTTTTTCATTCTGGGTGGTGATTTATTAAAAACTTCAAATCTGGATAAGTAATTAAAACTCTATCCTTAGATTGGATAAAATTAGGATATTATCATGATTCTTTTTTTTATTAATATGAATTCACATAAGAATATAAACAAATTTTGAAAGATGGAAAATATATTAGGGAAGTGTTGTGCATGCATTGTATGTATTTTACCATGTAATTTAATGTGTTATTCAAAATTATCGATACATAGTAAGAGAAAATTAATAACAAATAAATAATAGGCATGTGAGAATGGTAATTTATTGAAGTTAAGTTGGATGTGAACCTAATTTTTTTATATCATAATTTCCCCCAAATTAAATAATTGTTTTATGTTTTCTTAATTATATTATACCCCTTGATTCTATGATTTTTTTCTATTAAAGGATTTCTTGTAATTATATTTGAATGTAATATTTAACTTACATAATTTAATAATAATTAAATATTATAATAATGGGGGTTGTTTGCATCATCCATACTTACGACAATCATAATGTTTTATTAATGAAAGGAAGGTGCCCCATGATGGAGGGGTACATGAAAAAGTCCAAGGGGCTATTGGGGCAAAAAATGATGCTAACCAAGTGTTTCACCAATAAAAATGTTCACTACCACATATGGAAAATATCCTTCAGTATTAAATAAAGTAAATACATCATCAAGAGGAGCTTTGCAGGTGAGATAATTAGCCACTCTATTTTTTTCATGCCAATATTGGGTGTTCTCTTAGTCGTTATGAATTAGTTTACTACTCTTCCAAAGATGATAATTAATAGTCAAGGGAGTAGGTTCGAGGCCTTGTAGTGAATTATGTTAGAAAAACGATTCCATTTAAAGTGTATAAATGGGGATATTCTTACTGTTTCAAATCTCAAGGCCAATTAGAAGAGCATTCACTTCTACCTGGAGTGAACATCCATTCCCAAGGAAGATCTAGAATGAAATGACAAAATGTTACATCATGATAGACTGAAGCATAATTATAAACCATTTTATCATTACATAGAATCTATTTTATCCATGGAGTGATTGGAGGTATGGATTATAGGTTCCATCACACCTATCTCTAATTTACTATGCTCACCTAGTATTTCCTATGAGGCCCTTGCTTACACCACCTGTCTAATGATCTACATCCTCAGAACAGTCCCAAGTATATATGGTCACATGGAATGGAACTTCTAAATATCAAATTAGTATCATAAGGGTAAGGAAGTCTCAATAATATTACTAAAAAACTATCCCTCTAACCGAGGCCACCCACCTAGAAGTGCCTGCCCACATCACCTTCCTATTTTATCTAACCATTATCCTATTCCTAGTCACACCTTCTTATACAAACTAATGATGACATAGAGGCCTTTTGTCATAAGGGAATTTCATTTATGATGGCCTAAAGTCCATATAGTTCAAAACCATTTGATGTACCAAAGGACCTGTGGCTAATTCAACCAAATATGTGGCCTGAAAGTCCAATTTAGGTGAATATTTCTTCTACTACAAAACCACTATAGTACATGATACAATACGTAATATATTCACCACAATAATATTATTACAGTAACTCAAAAATACCTGCACCCAGTTTTGATCACGAGTCTCTTTGATGCAGGATTATAGGGGTTTACCATTCGGCTACACCCCCAAGTGAAAAATGCAGTTGGTAAATGGTAAACTAGTAATTGGATTAATAACTTAATGGATGAGAAACTATGTAATTTGTTTTTGTTATTTTTTATGAACATGTGGGGTTAGGATATGTATTTTTAATGGTAGGAATAGATGGTTTGTGTTTGGAATTGATAGTTGAATATGGTGTCACATTATTGGAAATTGTGGTAAGTAATAATATTTCTTTGTGTGACCCTATAGAGTGAGATTTTGTGCTACATTAAATCCTTCTATTTTCAATTGATTTCAATCTACACCCCATCCAAGTAAGAAAATAAATCAAACACCCAAATTTTTTGGGTTATATGTATACTATTAAAAATCAATGTTTTTGAGGGTGGGTGAATGAATACCCTATATCTTCTTCTCTTCCTTAAGTAGTAATACATGTTTTAGTTGGGGGATATACCTAGTGGTGTTGTTATTTAGTTTGTATCGTGAATGGTCTGATGTGGGTAGAAGGTTGATGTACTTTATGTTCATGATACCCCACTACTTTGGACTTGTGATTTAATGGATTTTGATGTGATGAGGTTGTGATGTGTGGTTGGGATGGATTCAATGAGAAAAGATATGGGATTTACTATTATTATGAGGATGATGACATGAGAGGAACAAGAGGACAAAAAATTAGGCGATGTGGCATGATATTGGATGATCATTGGATAATTAGTGGCGAAGGATTATAATTTTATTCTTATGATAATATTTTCTTATGTTTTTGATACATAGTGGGTGAGGTTTAGGTGAGATTGGGAAAATTAAGTTTACCCTGTTGGTGGTTTTTATTAAATTACAAGAAAATTGACACATTAGTATTATATTATCACATTTTCATTTGAATTCATGAGCAGAATCCTATTGAGTAGACATATTTTGTACAATATATATTTATATATAAATATATTTTTATTTTTCAAGAGATATTTGGTGAATGATCTATAAAACATTATCTTAGGGTGGAGTTTTTTCGGTTATTCTAGATTAGAGTATTCTGGTTCTTTATTAGGGAGACTTCTTATTTCTCATTTCATGAATATCGAGAATTTATTTTCATGATATATTTAGTTAATTTAGATAACATGTCATTCATTGGTTTTTATAAACTTACATATTATTATTATCATTATATGTTGAGGTTACCATCTACCATTGTTTTTTCTACCCTCAACACTTCTCCAACCAGTGTCTTACTGAAGATGGGATTTAGGGTTCACTCACTACCTTAATTTCTATCATAGGAGGTGTACTAGTAATGGGGGATCATGATCAATTTATTTCATAACATATGGTTTAATGATATGATGTATTGTTGGGAATAATCATTTATTAGGACTATATGGGTTCTTAAGAAAACAATTACTATTGAATATAGTAAATGATGTACCTATGAGAGACCGGCTGAGATATGGGATTTTAGGGATCCCTCTGATTTGATGAAAGGGAATTGAGATTAAAAAACTTACTAAGTTATGCAATGATACATGAGGGGTAGAGGCCTTGGAGAGTTATATGTATCAAAATTGGTTGTGATTGCATTTTTAAAATTTTGGGTAAAAAAATGAAACTATCTAAATAAATGAATTTTGTTAATTAATTTCAATACAATCATGCATAAAAGATTATAAATTTTATAGAGATGTTATCTAACCATCATCTATGTATGGTGAATGTCCGGGAATTTCAACAAGATGATATAGTTGAACATCAGTGGATAGATCAACCTGAGTTGAATGAGTTTAGGCACAGGGTGTTACTCACTTTCAGGGATCAGAGTTTAGAGAAGTACTAGTGGAGTTTCTCCAACATAGAGATGGAGTAATGAATGGATGTGATAACAATCATGTTTATTCTCATTCATGATAAAGTTTTTTATTTCATTCTACCTATAGTTAGTAATTTTAGTTGAGTAATATATTATTGGTAGATGTTGTATCTCAAAGAGAGAGAGAGAGAGAGAGATGATGGAATCAGATGACTCCTAGATTTATTTCTAGAAGGTGTTATTTTTATTGATTCTATATTTAGTTATTAATTTAGTAAAGATTAATGTGTTTTCCCACTCTATAAGGGGATATTGAGCATGAAGGATCATGGTATTATGTTCTAGAACATTCCTTATTTCTATCAAGACCTCTATCCTGATGAGGAATCTAGATCATGGCTATAAAGGTGGAAAGAAGTAGGGGTAGTGAGACTAAGGACTTGTGTGCGGGTTATGGATTTCTATCTGAGTGCTAGTTAAATTTAGAATATATAATATTATTGGTAATGTTTTGTTTTCATATACATTGTATTTTACCTTGTTTTATGATGTATTATCACATTCTTCCATCTCATCTTCCTTAGTACATATTATAGGAATGACTATGGGGATGCTTCCATTTCCCTTGGTGTTGACTATGGAATAAAAAGGTTAGTTTAATTTTCATTATGTGTAGTGGGGAAAGGTTTTAATGTTAGGGTAGGATCATTCATCTATGGGATTCATCCAACTACATATGCAACTATAAGATGTCAAGATCATAATGAAGTGGTTGTGTTATGTGCATAGGGTTACATATTTATTATAAAATATTATTTCATTTAGTAGTGTGAGGGATGAAATGTGGTGTTTTCTAGTGAGAAATATCATTAAGTGGTTCATATATACTAAGATCCATTATTGTTTTAAATAACATCTTTAACCACTACTATAAAACCTGTGCTTAACAACACTGGTATTTATCAGTACTACAAAAAAGTGATGATAAATGGAATTTATATCAGCTCTAAAAAAGCACTGATAAATTAAATGTTTTAGCAGTTCTTTTTTTAGCATTGATAAATGGAACCTTTATCAGCAATTTATTTTTATCACTGATAAAGGGTCCCTTTATCATGGCTTTTTTGTTAGCATTGATAAAGGGTACCCTTCATCAACACTTTTTTTAGTGCTGATAATGGGTACCCTTTATCAGCAATTTATTTTTAGCGGTCATAAAGGACAAATATATCTGTTCATTTTTAACACCAATAAATGTTTGAATAAATAAAATAAAATAATTAAATAAATAAATAAAATAAAAAATGAGTTTATTAAAAATTAATATTACAAATTTTATTAACTAAAAAATTATCGACAAAAATGAATAAATTGATCATACTATATATAAATTATAAATACTAATAAATATTATTTATTAAATATATAGATATATTAAAAATAGAAATTAAGAAAATTTCAATGAAAAATAAGTAAATTGATAAAAATATTATACATTTTTTAATTAGAAGATTAATGGTAATGTTAAAAAATAGTTTATATTAAATATATAGATACATATTAATATATATAAATTTTATTTATATAATACAAAATATTATTTATTCTTTACATTAAATATTAAGGTATTTAATGAATAAAGGTTTATAATAAAAAATTAATATGAATTAAAAATACTGACTAATTTCATCGAGTAATGGAAATAATTGAATTTCATTTGATTTTTTAATTTATAAAATAGATCAAAAATGTTATATTGATTTAACTTGTATGTAATTAATGATTTTTTTATACATACTCACACAACAAAAGATATTTTTCTATAATTTAATGAATTTATATTTTTTATTTTATATATATTTATTTAAGATGTTTCAATATTTTTAATATGTATTCATCTTTATTTTAATATATATCCATTTTCTTAATAAGTGATATTAATCAAACTTATAAAAAAATTTAGTATATTGTTCTCATTTTTAATTAATCAATTTTACTCATTTATAATATGCATGAACTTAAGATTGAATATTCATTAATACTGTTAAAATACATTTGTAAAAATTATTCAGAAATAAATATATTTATAAATATATATTTAATGTTTTTATACATTTATATTTATAAATAAATAAATAATATTTAAAAAAACCATTTATATAATTATAAATAAATAATTATAAAATTATGATAAATTTATTTAAATAATGATTTTATTTACTAGGTTTATATGTATATATATAAATATAATTATATAAATATATATAATGATTTAAATATTATATTTTAAAAAATTATTAATATAATTATAAATAAATAATTATATAATCAAAGAATTATAAAATTATTATTTTATAAAATGTATTATTATAAATATTATAATTATATATAATAATTTTAATTTTTTAAAAGTTTTTTTAAAGTATTATATGTATTTAGTAGCACTGTTTTAGTATTGATAAACATAGAGATTTATTAGCGCTAAAAAAGCATAGATAAATTTCTATCTTTATCAGCGTTAAAAAAAACACTAATAAAGATTCATTTTATCAGTTCTTATTAACTTAGCATTGATAAAATGTATCTTTATCAGGGATTTTTTGAAGGGATGATAAAATTGTCATGGTCTACTTTAAGAACCCTAACCATCATGAACCAATTTACAATATCTGAAGCTCTCTGCAAAAGCTACCTACTGCTAGTGCTCCTTGTTGTTGAATCTAAGCTCGAATCTAGGCCATAAATCAAGTCTCTAACTGTTCCAAAGATCAAATCTATGTCTTGGGCGATTCAAGGGTTGAACGGAACCACAACTCGAATGAAATCTAGGTTTTTTGATATCCTTAATTTCTCTTGTTTATGCAATGAACCTTTTCATCTAACATCTCTGTATCCCAACAAGTCTAGTTGCACTGTCCTATAATAAAACAACCCAAAATTCATTTTTGGATATATTAAAGGATCGTGCTCACCGATATCATGCATGTCTCCGTGGGACAACATCTGCACTGTGCAACTTAAAATATGTCAAACCCAATGTTGGGTCATGTTGTTGCGAGGTATAATAGGCTCCCAATACCTATATTCCCTGACATCTACCTTTTTTAAATCGTCAAAATTTGAAAAGATCATCCATATAGTGGTCAATGTTGTCATTGGTTTATAATATTACCTAGAGAATCACATGGATGATGAAATATATGACATCATTAGGGTATTATATTATGTCATAATACAATTTGACTTGAGAGGGTTGAGTGAGGAGGAACTGAAATATAAGGTTATCCCCTTCAATTTGAAAGATAATTCTAGAGGTTGTTTCCAAAAAATGGAGGATGAAAAATCTAACACATGGGAATAACTATATATTTATTTTTCATGAATTTTTTTCCTTGGATAATGAGAACTGAAATATGGTGTAAAATTACTAGATTTATTTGGGATTACTATGAACTATTTCATGAGGCTAGATAGATTTAGCAGTAACTTATGAAATATAACAATCAAATGATTTTGATGAACCAGTAAAGTAAGATTATAATAACATTATATATGTTTGATTTTTTGTCTTATTTATTTAACTACTTCTTGAGAAAATATAATTTTTTCAAATTTGATTTTTGAAATATTTAAATTTGAATTTAAAAAACATGACTTAAATTCTATAAAAAGAAAAATAAAATAGGTTTAAGGTTCTATAATCCTTGGACTATATTATACAAAAAAAAATTATTTTGAGATAAAATGTAATGGTAATTTTGATTTTAGTTGTTTAAATATAGTCAGAAAATAAACAATTGGACTGAGTTATTTTCATGGAAAAACTTAATTATCATGGTGTTTTAAGAAACAAAATACTATTTCATTACATGTTTTTGAATAAGATTACATTATTGATAGAATTTATTATTCACAATCATTTAGGATTGATGATTTTTCTATAAATTTGATATTTTCATTGAAAAGTAACTTATTTAGTTAGAAAAGTTTTCTATTATTTGAATTTTAAAGAATATTTTAAATCATTGGATATTAAATGTTATACAACTAAAATTATTTAACTTCGATAAAATAAAATATTAACATTAATTGATGTAAAATTAGAATGTAATTTTTAATAAAATCAATTTTATTTAAATTTAAATATTTATCATGGATAAAATTGTTACACCTTTAGAGTTAGACTTCATGTCGACTATAAGTTTTGATTTAATAAATTAATAAAATTCTATGTTCACTATGGATTATTAATTCTATTGAATTTTATGGCTTACTAACACAAACTTAAATCCATTTTTATGTCCTTCTAATGGTAATAGGATTCCCCATATATGTGACCATCTCAATTACATGACATAAAAATATGTTTCATTATAATACATTACCATGAACTTTCATGTTATGTTTTTTACAAAATTAGGGAAAAAATTAACAAAATAAATCTTGTATTTTTAAACTAATGGACATTTTTTGGAATAATATATGCAAACGCTTAATCCAAAAGAAGACTTTATTGTTCTTATTCTGATCAAGCTTCTTATGTTACACCATTCTATTGAGTCAATAAGGTTTTCCTTATGAATTTTCCATTCCTTCATACTTGGGGAGATTTTTGAGTCATTAAGATTTCCTTATGACTTTACCATTCCTATTGTTTTTAAAATCACAAACACTTTATCTCAAGGAAAATCTCTTCGTACCCTGTGTTTTACTTCTATATGGAAAAATTTCTTTCCCCAAAGAAATTTATCCTTACCCCGTTTCCATTACTCATATCATAATTTTTCTAAGTATAAAATTCGGTTTGAAACCAAGAACATGGAATCCTATAAATACCTAGATATGAAGTATTCTGTTTTAGGATCCGAATTCTGATTACAAATCCTGGATACGAACTCTTATGAGTTCTAACTCCGAATTCTGATTACGAATTCTGTATACGAACTCTTCTAAGTTCTAAATCCTAAATCTGATTACGAATTTTGGATACAAAGTCTTCTAAGCTCTGACTCAGAATTTTGATTACGAATTCTGGATATGAACTCTTCTGAGTTCTGACTCTGAATTCTGATTACGAATTCTGGATACGAACTCTTCTAATTTTTGACTCCAAGTTCTCTGAATCAAGACTCTGAACTCTTTTAAATTCTGACTCCAAATTCTCATGAACTCTTACTCCAAACAGTTTATGATCAGGTTTCAAATTCCTAGATAACAGAATCTAAATATCTTTGTATTATAGAATCCTAATTCAATTTTGGTTAGACTCTGAATTTTCATATTTCCTTACATTCCGAATATTATATTTTAGTTATGTAACCATATTTTTTTTATACTTGTTTTGTTATAAAACGATGTCGTGCTTTCAGTTACTAACTAACTGTTGTTTGAGTGAAACATGTATAGGTCCCTCGGAAATTTAAGGAAAAATACGACTGTTGGAGGAGGGAGCTGACCGTTGAAGCTGTACGTATAAATAGAAGATCATTTGAAAGAGATCATAACTGTTCGATGAATCTAGAGATTACATGACGTTGAAGTGATTTCTAGAGAGATAATTTCATGGCTTAATGCGTACAGAAATTCTCGTTCAGTTTTTCTTTGTGTGACTCCAAATGTTGCTGATTACATTCGAGGGATTCCGGGGATAGGAAGACAGAGGTGCCAACTACCTGAAAGTTGAGGGATTGTGGGGATAACAAGATAGACACCGATCTTCCTATCGAGGGCTTACCCTGGTGTGGGTAAGATAGAATTTATTGAATTTATAAATCAAGGGACCTTTATCCAAGGTTGTTGGATACCCTTTTCTTTGGGTTAAAAGATTTATTACTTTCTACTTGTTTTGTTACAAGTTTTTCACTGCATTTGTATTGTTGAGGAAAGTATAACTATATTATACTTACTTAGACTTGTACTCTTATTTAGTTAGGTTCTATACGCTTAAAGGTATATGATTCATCTTTGTAAACTTTCGTTATGTTTCATTTTTCGGAACCATCTTTCCAGATTTACATTCTTGGAATCATATTTCCTGATTCAAGCAAGTGTGTAGAACTAGAGGTTCTGTGAATTACCTTGTTTAACCTTGTAAAACATAACCATATTTAAAAGTTAAAAAATAATTTTTTAAAGTATACAATTCACCCCCTCTTGTATTTGAGTATATGTATCATAATTTGATACT
The DNA here is from genome assembly GCA_963277665.1 of Viscum album. Lineage (NCBI taxonomy): Eukaryota > Viridiplantae > Streptophyta > Magnoliopsida > Santalales > Viscaceae > Viscum > Viscum album. The sequence continues at coordinate 929,300,450 of OY728143.1, read as the reverse complement.
AAAATCGATATCACATCTATTGTATCTTTCGATCCTACATTTGGTATTATAGAGTATATCATACTCACATACCATCTCAATAATTGGTATCAGAGGATTGGTTTAATCTGGATTAATCTCATGATTAGATTCAAAAGAGAATTCGTCTTTCAAAATCAGTTTTTCAGATTCATAATGTTCGGATACATATTTTTAGAGATACTCTTGTTCTATTTTTTCCTTGCTTAAGAATATTTTCCTTGTGTACGAAATTTTTCTATTAAAAAGTTTTTTTTGTAGAAATAATTTTCCGTAAGATTGCAGGAATCAATGATGGTTCCATAGAAAATCTCAATCCAACTAGACAACCTATCTTTGATGGAAATGACTATGAATATTGGAGAGACCACATGAAAACTTTTATTATCAATTATGGTGTTGATAATTTTTTTATGCTTACTAGAGGATATAAAATCCCTGACAAAGAAGTTAGTACCTTTACCAATCAAGAAAAGCATGAATATCAACTGAATTATAAGGTACACAATACTTTTCTTTGTTCCATGAATAGAAATATATATAGCCAAATTTCATCTTGTGAAGTAGAAAACAGTATTTGAAAGAAACTTGAAGTTACACATTTTGGTACTTCTAAAGTTATTGAAACCAAAAGAGCTATGCTCAAAGCTGAATACGATGGCTTTAACTTTCCTTAAGGAGAACCCATATATAAGGTGTGACAAAGATTCATGACTATTTTTAATAGTTTAAAATCCATGGGTGAGAAAGGATTAGATGATGAAGCTCTTGTTGATAAGATAATTGACATCATGCCCAATGAGTGGGAATCCAAGAGGACAACTATAGATGAGAATATAAAGGTTACTCAGATTTCCTTAGATGAGCTGTTTGGAACTCTTCTTCAACATGAGACTAGAATGAAGAGAGATGCTGATAACATAAAGAAGAACAAGGGGAATGGAAGAGTTTCTTTTACTACAACTTATAATCATATGAAAGCCAAAACTCCTAAGAGAGTTACCATATCCAAATCTAAGAAGATTGTTATCCAATCCGAATCTAGTGGAAGTGAATTTTCAGAGAATGAATTAGCCAATCTTGATTGAAGTATAAAAAAGATAGCTGGATAGAGGAACTTTCAATCCAGATACAAAAGGAATTAAAGGAAAGATAAGAAAGATTCAAAAGTTACATGTTATCAATGAAAGAGAGTTGGACATATAAGACCTGATTGTCACATGATTAAGAGAAAAGAAAGGAAAAGAATTTTTAGAGAAAGAAAAAAATATGTATTACAAGGGTAACGATAAGACAGTCTTGAAAGCTAATGACAACTGGAGTGACAGTGTTGGTGACTCTTCAGATGAATCTTTAGATTATGAATCTCTTGGACAGAAGAATCTTGGTCTAATAGCTAGAATACCTATTGATAATCATTGTTTAATGGCTAAGCAACAGAATGCTGAATTTATGACCAATATTTCCTTGAATTATAATGATAGTAAATAATATAACTCTTCTGGTGAATAATCTTCTTTTGATGAAGATAATACTTTACCTACCTATGAAGAAGTTTCTAGGTTTTCCAAACTTCTTGAGATTGAGAATTCAAAACTCTTGAAAAAACATGATAAGGAAGAATCTAGGAATACTATTATTACTAAGGAAATATCAGATCATTCTAAAGATCTTGATATGAAAAATGCGGATTCTGAAAGTATTTCAAAAAATCTCGAAGAAGTAAATTCTGAGAAGAATAAACTTTCTAAAGATCTAGAAAATGAAATTTCTAAGAAAAATGTTTTCGAGCCTAACTCTAGTTCAAAATCAAATGTTTTTTAAGACAAGAACTTGGTTGTCAAACTCAAATCCGAAATATTTTCCTTGAGGAAGTGTTTGTTAAAATTTATCTTAGGTAAAGAATATCTTGAAAAAATGTATTCCCAAATCTGACCTCTGAGGAATAGTTCTATTTTTGGTTATACTAGTTCTAAACCTATTTTTAGTAACAATTATTTTGTTCCACAAAGTGACATTTTCTTCACTAAGTGTCAGTGTGGTGGACATTGGGAAAAAATTGTTCCCTAAATAAAACCCAATCTCTAGAGTTTCATAAAGCCAATTTTTCTAAAAACATAGGGGTGCCTAAAATTTTTCTTTCTCAGAATTCCGGATCCAAGAAATTTTGGATTCCGAAAACCTAATTTTTTTTTATTTTTAGGAAAATAGAGAAAGTACCAATAGTAATACATAGTACATGGATAGTGGATGTTCATGAAATATAACTGGTAACAAAAACTATTTTGCAAAGATTATGAAGACAAAAGGAGGAAAAGTAACTTTCGAAGATAATGCTTAGGGAGAAATTATTTTTATAGGTAATATAGTTCTTCTTGTAAAAACTTTGATTTAAAATGTTTTATTTGTTAAAGCTCTTAAGAACAACCTCATTAGCATAATACAATTATGTGATGAAGGTTACCTTGTAACTTTTAGGAATGACAAGTGCTTAGTACACATTAACATGGAAGAGTTTATTCTTTCTGCCAATAGACAAGAGAATGTTTACGCACTAAACTTAGATGACCTTAGGATCCAAGATATACCTTGTCTTAGTGTAATGGATGATCATTCTTGGTTGTGGCATAGAAGGTTAGGTCATTGTAACCTTAGGAACTTATGCAATATTTCTAAGAAAAGATTAGTTAAGGATCTACCGGAGCTTAGATTTGATTCTTCAAAAGTTTGTGACCCTTGTCAGTATGGAAAGAAACATAAATCGAGTTTTAAATCTGTCGGTGAAGCCTCAACTATTGATGCATTACAACTAGTGTATATGGATCTTTTTTGTCCAACACAAACTAGAAGAATTTGAGGAAAGTATTATGTATTTGTTCTATTTGATGATTACACCAGATTTAATGGGTCTATTTTCTGGAAAAGAAGTCTGAAGATTTTTCTTATTTCAAAAGGTTTAGATCCCAAGTTAAAAATTAGAAAAACCTTCCATTGAAAACTATTCATAGTGATCATGGAGGAGAATTTCAAAATTCTGATTTTGAAACTTTTTGTAGTAGAAAAGGCATTACCCACAATTTCTCATCACCTAGAACACCTCAACACAATGGTGTTTTTCAAATAAGAAATATAATTCTCCAAGATATTACTTGAACCATGTTGAGTGAGTATTCTGTAGGCAAACATTTTTGGGCTGAATCTGTAAGTACTTCTTGTTATTCTATAAATTGAGTTTTGATTAGACCTTTTCTTAATAAAACTTGTTATGAGTTATGGAATGGTAGAAAACCTAGGCTTTCCTACTTCAAAGTTTTTGGTTGCAAGTTATTCATTCTGAATACTAAAGACAATATACATAAATTCGCACCAAAATCTGATGAACAAATTTTCTTAGGCTACTCCACAACTTCTAAGGCATATAGAGTTTTCAATAAAAACACTTGTACAGTTGAAGATACATTACATGTTAAATTTGATGAAACTGATCCTTTTGTTTTTAAACAACTTCAAACTACAGTTTCAGATGTGTTTTCAAAAATTTATTATCATCCTTTTTTAGAAGATCCTTCTGATAAGGAAAATTTCCAAGAAGTTACTTCTGAAACATTTACCCCAAAAGATTTCCTACCCTATGTTGATGAACAGGTTTTAAAAAACCCAAATCAGTTGTTTCTTAAGAATCATCCTAGTGATAGACTCATTGGTGATGTGAATAAACCTGTAAGGACTATATGTTCCTTTAGAAATTAAGTAGAATATCTAGCATTCCTTTTCCAATTAGAACCAAAAAGCACTGATGCGGCTTTAGGTGATGATGATTGGATTAAAGTAATACAAGATGAGCTAAACTAATTCAAAATGAATAAAGTCTGGACCCTGGTTAAAACTCCTAAGGAAAATTCTGTAATTGGAGTAAAATGGGTTTTCAAAAATAAGTGTGATGAAGATAGAATCATTGTAAGAAATAAATCTAGATTAGTTGCTAAAGGCTATAATGAACAAGAGGTAATAGACAATGAAGAAACCTATGCTCCAGTAGCTAGAATTGAATCTATTCGTATTTTGTTTTCCTTTGCAACATTCTTAAATTTTAAACTTTTTCAAATGGATGTGAAATGTGATTTCTTTAATGGTTATGTTCATGTGGATGTTTTTATTGAACAACCTCCTGGTTTTGAAGATACAAAACATCCTGATCATGTTTTTGGACTTACCAAAGATTGGTATGGCCAAAAAACAAGCCCCTCGAGATTGGTATGATAGACTTACACGATTTTTGCTTCAAAATAATTATGTTAAGGGAAATAAAGATCCAACCCTTTTTATAAATAAAGATGAGAAATATGTTTTAATTGTTCAAATTTATTTTGATGACATTATATTTGGTTCAACTTAGCAATCTTTAACCAATTTTTTTGGATCTAATGAAATCTGAGTTTGAAATGAGTGTGATGGGTAAGTTAACATTTTTCCTTGGTTTTAAAATCTCTCAAAAACCAGAAGGAATCTATATATCCCAACATAAGTATATTAAATATATTCTTAAAAAGTATGGATATGACAACACTAAAAGTATAATTACTCCAATTGGTACCTCAAACACACTTGATCTTAATGAATCTGGGAAACCAGTAGATCAAAAAACTTTTAGAGGTTTGATTGGAAGTTTAACTTACATGAAAACTAGTCGTCCAGACTTAATGTTTTCAGCATTCTTATGTAAAAGATATAAATCCAATCCTAAGGAATCTCATTTAAAGGCAGAGAAAATAATTTTTCGCTCCTTAAAGGGAACCATGGATGTAGGACACTTTTATACTCTTGGAAATGATTTGGTTTTAAAAAGTATTTTAGATGCTGACTTTGCTGGATGTAGAATGGATAGAAAGAGTACATCTAGAACTTGTCACTTCTTAATAGATTCATTAGTTTCTTGGTCTTGAAAGAAGCAATACTCAGTATCACTTTCCACTGCTGAAGCTGAATATTTAGCAGCTGGAAGTTGTTGTGCTCAAGTGTTGTGGATGCAACACACTCACAAACTATGGTATGAGTTTTACCAGACACAAATTTTGTGTGATAATACAAGAGCCATTGCCCTTAGTAAAAACCCTGAAGATCACTCTTGTGAAAAACACATAGATATTAGGTTTCACTTTCTTAGGGATCACAAAAAAAGGAGATATCATTATTTAATTCATCAGAACGCAAGACCAACTTGCTGATATTTTCACAAAATCATTACCCTCTGATAGATTTGAATACATTAAAAAGAAGTTAGGAATGATAACTGTAAAGAAATCCTCGTTGTTAACTTTCTGTTAAATCAATCTCCTTATAGTAATAAACTCATTTTCATTGGGTGAGTACATTTGTAACGAAGTTTTTCAGATTTTTCATAATGATGTTTTTCATATTTTTCGTGATAAAGTTTTTTATATTTTTCGTAATGAAGTTTTTCATATTTTTTGTAATGAAGTTGTTCATATTTTTCGTAATTAAGTTTTTAATATTTTTCATAATGATGTTCTTCATGTTTTTCATAATGATGTTTTTCATATTTTTTTTAATAATGTTTTTCATGTTCTTCATAATGAAGTTTTTCATATTTTTTGTAGTGAAGTTTTTCATATTTCTCGTAGTGAAGTTTTTAATATTTCTTGTAATGAATATTTTCATATTTCTTATAGTGATGTTTTTTTCATTTTTTTCGTACTTGAAATCTTCATAATGAAAATTTTCATACTAGAAATTTTTGTAATGAAAATTTTTATATTTGAAATTTTCGTAATGAAGATCTGTGTAATCCTTTTTTTGGTACTTGAGTTTTTCAGAATATTAAAGTTCTTCAAGAAGAATTTTCCTCAATACGAATATTCTTCCTAACAATCCAAAAGGTATGACTCTTTATTGAGTTTTCGTAATCACCTTTTACTTGATGATAATTTCTTTTGTTTTTAAACATTTCTTGGATTCCAGTTTCCTTAAATCTGAATGTTTTCCTTTAAAAACCTCAAAAGATCGGATTCAACCAAATTTTCCATGTAGCTATTATTTCAACCGTCAAATCTGATCCGAAGAATTATCATCCATTAGATTCAGATGGGAAGATGAACTCTCGCATAAACGCCTATAAAAGGGTACACCCAATGGTTTTCCCACATCAGTTTTCAAAGCTTTTACTTGTCGAAGCTCTTCCCCTCTACAAAATCCGGTTCTGAACTTTTTAGAAGTGCTCAATTCCAAATGTCTGGTGAAGTTCCTTATCAAGAGATGTCTACTACCAAGCCAACTGCGGAGTGGCAGATATACAAGGAAAGGTTGGTATATCTGAACTTTTTCAATATGCATGACTCTATTATCTCCAAGAATATCAAAATTAATGGATGGGAAAGCGTTTGTATTTCAAATCCAGGGGCTGAAGATCTTGGGTATCCAGATTTACTGATAGAGTGTTATGAGTCAGTTTGTTTCTTTAAGGAAGATGGTAGAGAAAACTTTTCCTTCAAGAGTTATGGAAAAACATATGCACTTTCATACACTAAGGCTTCTATCTTGGTAGGGTTATCTTATGAAGGAGAGGAAAAATTTTGTTCCCACAAGCTACCAGATGTTCAAGGGAGCTTTGTGAAAGTGAAAAAAATACAATGTCTTCGATTTACTGATGTCGAGACCACAAAAATTTCTCACCTGTCTACCAATAATCAGATCCTATAGTTAGGGGTTCATGGTTTTATCGTACCGAGAAAGGGTGACAAGGAAACTCTTAAGAAAAGTGATATGTATTTCTTGGATTTTTTGGTAAATCTTAGGAAGATCAATCTGATGAGGTATATTCTCATTACAATAGAGAATATCAAGAATGGGAATCTGAGAGCACAGATAATCATGTATCCTGCCCTACTCTCCAAATTGATAGTTCGATGTCTTGAATCATTAAAGATTTCTTGCAGTTCCAAGCTAAGGAATTTCAAAGTGATGTTAGTAAGAGATGAAACTTTGAAAAGAATGAATGTTGGCTTTTCTAAAGAATCATGAGAGTTTTATGATCTGCCAGAAGAAGTGGTAGAAGTTGTTCCAAAAAATGATGAAGAGGCTGAAACATCTAAGAAAGTTGGTAAGAAAAGAAAATTGAAGGAAGTAGTAGCTAAAGGTGAAAACCCTAAAGCTAAGGAAGCTCAAACCGCACCTCCAAATCCTATGAAGCAGAAATCTTATCTAGATGAAGTTGTTTCTAAATGGAGGGAGGATAAGAAGAAACATAAAGAAGGGGAGCCATAGTTTGTCTTAGACCATGTAGAGGCCAATGCATTGAAAGAGAAAGCTGCTTATGAGCTTGAGAAGATAGCCAAGGAGAAGAATCTTAAGAAGAAGATGTCAGAGGCATAGATTGTGCAATGTCTTTTTAAGGATACTGAAGTAGCATCCGAGAAAATTCAGTTACCAAAATCCTTCTTAGTTGAACATTTACCTGAGACTCCGGGGAAAAAGTTTATGACTCCGGAAAAATCACAAGAGAAGATTGATGAATAGATAGAAGTCGTGGAAGAAGTGAAAGAGAAGGAAAAAAGTAGTAGTCGCACTGATGATCTAATTATGCAAGTTTAAGATTATCATGAGAAGGAAAGTGCTTCCGAAAAGTTCTCAATCCGTACTTCTCATGCTGGATCTTCTAAACTTGCTACCCCTAGAGTTGATGAGAAGGATGAAGAGGAAGTGAACAAATTATCTGAGGAAGAAAGCTATAATCATCACTTCATTCAACCTAAGGATATTGAGGCTGGAGCTTAAAAGGAAAAAATTGATGAGGACAAGATTGTTCAGTTGTCTGAGAGTGAGCATGCGTCTCCAGATGAAGAAGCTATTCCAAAAACCAACAAAGGAAAATAAGTGGTTGTTGACACACCAACCAAAATTTATTTAAGAAAGAAGAAAGCTGGAGGGTCTTCTAAGAGGAAGCTGATCGAGCTAGAGGAAGAACCGCAACTGATAAGAATGTCAGACTCAGAGTCATCATCTCTAGGATATGATTTTTCCATTCAGTCCCTGAAAAAGCTAGTGGACACCATTCCGATCTTTCCATCAATTGACTCCATATTTCAGATGCTCCAACATAGCATGAATCAGAAATCATATTTTGTATCCATGGTGAGGGATAAGTGTATAAATATTGAGGCTGATTACAATAATTTCCTTATCAACTATGAAGCCCATAGAAAATATTTCAAAAAAATGGTGAGCTGGTCGAAGAATGTAGTTGAATATTTGAGAGAGATTGATGAATTTCAAAATGATGTTAAGGAATCATTTGATACCGAAGATATAAAAATAAAATATCTTACAAATAGCTTTGAGGAAAAGCTAAATCTTGAACAGAATTTTGGGATTCAGGATGTAAAATGCCTGAATGGGAAGTTGAATTATGTTTTCAAAAGCTAGAAAATAGAAAGGAATCTCCGGATTGAGATTAAATAAAAGTTAGTGAAGCAAGATGACTTATTGAAGATTAAGGCAGAGGTTCTGAAGGCTCAAGATGATAGGATCAAAGCCTTAGAGAATATAGAATTGGAGGATCACAAAGAGTTAAAGAAGCTGAAAACCATCATCAAGAAGCTGATACCCAATGAAAAAGAAGCAAAATAGACCCAAATCCAATCTTTTGTTGTATCTGTTTTTCCTTGTACAAATTATTCCAATCTTAATGAAATTGTGGTTGCTTGTTTTTATGGATATTTGTACTAATATTTCAAGTATCATATATATTTTTTCCATTCCCTCAAATACTTTTTGAAAATCACAAAGGGGGAGAAGGAAAAATAATTCTAAGTAAAAGAGGAAATATCCCTAAGTAAGGGGGAGTATATCTAAGGGTGAGTTTTCCAATATGAATATTTTCAAACTCAAGATAATGAAAATTTTCATTCTAGAAATCTCTAATATGATCCTTAGTGTTCCAAAGACTAAGGGGGAGTTATTATTATTCACTATTGACCATGATTAAAAGGAGATAAGTTTTATTTCAAAGTCTAGGAATTTTTTCAAAGCCCTTATATTCTTTTTCATAAGGATGTTTGTGCTTTATAAAAAGGAGGAGATTGTTGATTCAATAAGGTTTTCCTTATGACTTTTCTATTCCTTCATACTTGGGGAGATTGTTGAGTCATTAAGGTTTCCTTATGACTTTACCATTACTCTTGTTTTGAAAATCACAAATACCTTATCTCAAGGAAAATCTCTTCTTACACTGTGTTTTACTTCTATAAGGAAAAATTTCCCTCCCCAAAGAAATTTATCCTTAACCCGTTTTCATTACTCATATCATAATTTTTCCAAGCATAAAATTCGGTTTGAAACAAAAACCTTGGAATCCTATAAATACCTATATATGAAGCATTCTGGTTTAGGATCTGAATTCTGATTACCTATTCTGGATACGAACTCTTCTGAGTTATAACTCTAATTTCTGATTACGAATTCTGGATATGAAATCTTCTGAGTTATGACTCCAAATCCTGATTATGAATTCTGGATACAAAATCTTCTATGCTTTGACTCCGAATTCTGGATACTAAATCTTCTGAGTTCTAACTCCGAATTATAATTACAAATTCTGGATATGAACTCTTCTAAGTTCTGACTCTGAGTTCTCTAAATTTAGACTCCTAACTCTTCTGAGTTATGACTCTGAATTCTTATGAACTATGACTCCGAACTTTGTAAATTCAGGTTCCGAATTCCTAGAAAACAGAATACAAATATCTTTTTATTATAGACTCTTAATTCAATTTTGGTTAGACTCCAAACTTTCATATTTACTTACATTCTGAATATTTGATTTTAGTTATGTAACCATATTTTTCTTAAATATGTTTTGTTATAAAACAATGTTGTGCATTTAGTTACTAACTAACCATTGTTTGAGTGACACGTATATAGGTCCCTCTGAAATTCAAAGAAAAATATGACCATTGGAGGAGGGAGCCGATCGTTGAAGCAGTGCCTATAAATAGGATCTCATTTGAAAGAGCTCATAACTGTTCGATGACTCTAGAGATTACATGCTGTTGAAGTGATTTATAGAGAGAGACTTTCATTACTTCATGCATACTGAAATTCACATTTAGTTTTGCTTTGTGAGACATTGAATGTTGGTGATTACATTCGAGGTCTTTTGAGGATAGGAAGACAGAAGTGCCGATTACCTTGAAGTTGAGGGCTTCCTTGTTGAGGAAGACAATGGTGCCGACTACGTAAAAGTTGAGGGCTTGTGGGGATATTAAGATAGACTCTGATATTAGTATTGAGGTATTACCCTGGTGTGGGTAAGATAGACTTTGTTGAAATTATAAATCAAGGGAACTTTATCCAAGGTTGTTGGATACCCTTCTCTTTGGGTTAAAAGATTTATTACTTGCTACTTGTTTTGTTACAAGTTTTCCGCTGCATTTGTATTGTTGAGGAAAGTATAACTATCTTATACTTCCTCAAACTTATAATCTTATTTAGTTAGATTATATATGCTTTAAGGTATAATCTTCATCTTTGCAAACTTTAGTTAAGTTTCATTTTCTAGAACCATCTTTCCAGATTCACATTCTTGAAATCATATTTCCAGATTAAAGCAAGTGTGTAGAACTAGAGGTTTTGCGAATTACCTTGTTTAAACTTGTTAAACACAACCATCTTTAAAAGTTACAAAGGAATTTTTTAAAGTATACAGTTGAACCCCCTCTTGTATTTGAGTATCTGAATCATAATTTCATACTAAAATCAGTATCATATCTATTGTATCTTTCGATCCTACATTTGGTATTATATAGTATATCATACTCACATACCATCTCAACATGTTCTTATTCAGATAAATATTCTCATGCATATATTTTACCCAATTATCATCTTTGTCAGCCTCTCAAAATGATCTAGGCACTTTATAAGGAAAATGAGGTTTTTTGTAGAGTCTCACTCCTTCGAGTTTCCAATTAAACTTTCTGATCACCAATGAAATTTTATTCATTGATTTCATACTTACTTATATTTCTTACAGTTGATAAAAATATATCCATCAATGAAATGATAACCCACTCATTAATACTCCTTAAAAATAACTTAATTTCTTTTGTCACACATATAATAAAAACTATATATGTTTCATTGTAATCCATCTAAAAACATATCGTTCTTTAACATTTTCTTTTGGTTCCACCCTTAAGAATCTCTGATTACCATCCATGTAATTCTAAAAAATGGGAGAAATTCACCTCGAATAATGAATATCTTATGCATATTTATTTATCTATTATATAAAATAAATATTTTATTAACATAATAGTATATATTTACTTTCTCACAAATGAATCAAAGCTTCAATCCATTATATCTTATTTTCTCTTAATCCTCCTTACTCTTTTATTTATTTTTTGAATATATCTATTTTCATTTTTATCATCATTATTTCTTTACTATAGACATATCCTTGGGGTCAATAATATTTTCATCATAAAATCATTATCTATATAATTAATGTACTATTTAATATTTATGTGTAATTTATTTATTTTCAGTATTACTCATATAATAATTTTTATTTCTTGTATAAGTATAATTGTTTGTCAATGTTGGGGTGGTTTGTTCGAATATTCTCATGGTCATGAGGGATTGGACATTGAGCCAACAATTGAGATAATGAAAATAAGGAAATGCATCAAGAATTCATAGAACCATCAGTAAAAGGTGAATTTGTACTGCTTATTTTTTTTTATCATTTTATATAATATTTCCAAGTTAATTTCCTTATCATATTTTTCTAATACTTATTTAGTTTTCTTCACAGATCTTTTGGGAAGTCATATTTTGATTTAAACTGTATACAACAATCCAAAAAGGGATAAAATGATTTTTTTCTACCAATGTTACCATGTTTTCCACTTTTATTTCCTTTCTTTATTGACCTACCAACACTGCATATTGATTCAATGTTATCAGCAGAAAAAATTTCTCATTATTGAAAGTATCAACTCTTCTATATTTTAAAAATGTGAATGGTTTTTAACTAAGAACATCAAGTGAATATGATGTGTTATAAGTTAGATATATAAAGAAGATCTAAACATGGTAACATTGGTATTTAGTATTGTTTTGAGACTTTGGATGTGTAGAAATAATCCACACCTCAATCCAATATATGGTGTGACTAGTATGAATCAAAGTATTTCTTTTAACATCAAATTGAAATTAATTTCAGTAAAAAGGGAAACTAATATAATAAAAACCAAATATTTTTTTTTTGTTTTTATAATTTATAAAAATGATTAATAAGTCATTTGGTATATTTAGGAATCAGCCACACCTCAATTCAATGCATGGTGTGACAACTCTAACACAATGTGTCCATTATCAGTTTAAAATATACAGTTTAGTTCAAAAAATGCCACTTAATGAAAAAAAAGAAAATGAGATCATATTTTCTTGATAATTTAGTACATTAACTCAAAATTAATTTTTGACTTATAGGAATCAGTCTCGCATCAAACCGATACATGTTGTGATCAGTATAGGTTAAAGTGTGTGTGTCTAGTTTAAAATGACATTTTATTAAGAAAAAAAAAGTGATGTACTCAAAAATGAGAAAAAAAATTCATATTGTTTTGATACTTTAGAAAAAAACCCAATGTCATTTAATACATGTAATAATCATCCACACCTCAATCTGACACACGGTGTGACTGGTATGACTCAATGTGCATCTTTTTATATAAAAATGACATTAATTATAATAAAAAGGAAAACCGACCTACTTTAAACTATGAAAAAAATTAAAATAGTTTTTATACTTTAGTAAAATGATCTATAATTCATTTGAGACATGTAGGAATCAGTCATACCTCAATCCAACCTACAGTGTGTTTGGTACGACTCCAAGTATGCATTTTTATTTAAAAATGACAACAATTTTAATAAAAAGTCTAGTTGACCTACTCAAAACCAAGAAACCACATTCATAATGTTTTGATAATTTAATAAAACAATCGATAAGTCATTATATAGGTATAAGAATCAGCCATAAATCAATATAATTCACGGTGTGACAAGTATAACTCCATGTTCATATTTTATTTAGAAATGAAATCAATTTGATTAAAAAGGAAAAATGACCTACTCAAAACCAAGAAAACACATTCTAAATGTTTTGATACTTTAGTAAAATAATTCATAAGTCATTTGAGATGGGTAGGAATCAATCTTACCTCAATTTGATGTATGGTGTGATTGGTATGACTCCAAGTGTGTATTTTTATTTAAAAACAAAATTAATATTAATAAAAAGAAAAATTAACCAACTCAAAACTGAGAAAACACATTCATTTTGTTTTTATAATTTATTTAAATAATCCATATGTCATTTTTTACATGTAGAAATCAACTCCACCTCAATCTGATACACGATGTGCCCAATATGATTCAATGTGTCTGTTATCTATTTAAAATTTATATTTTAGTTAAAAAATGTCACTTTCTGAATATCAAGAAAACACTTGTATTTTACTGATAATTTAGTAAAATGATTCATACATTATTTTTTATGTGTAGGAATTAGTCTCACATTAAACTGATATATGATGTGATTAGTATGAATCAAAGTGTGTGTTTCCATTTTAGAATAAAATTTTAGTAAAAAAGACTATTGACATACTCAAAACCTAGGTAAACAAATTCAATTTTTTTTTGATAATTTACTAAAATGATCCATATTCCATTTTGGATTTTTAATAATTAGCTTCACCTAAATCTGAGTCATGATGTGACCAATATGACTCAAAGTGCATCTTTTTATTTAAAATTGACTTCAATTTTAGTAAAAAAGATAACTCACCTACTCAAAACCAAGAAAACACATTCATATTGTTTTGATACTTTAGGAAAATAATACATAAGTAATTTTTGACAATTTGGAGTCATCCACACATTAATGTATTTCACTCTATGTCCGTTATGACTCAATGTGTCCGTTATTAGTTTAAAATCAACATTTTAGTTCAAAAAGTGTCACTTACTGAAAAATGAGAAAATTTGATCATATTGTTTTTATAATTAATTTAGGAAGATGATTAATTAGTCATATGTGACATGTAGGAATTGGTATAACATTAAACTGACACACTATGTTACTGGTATGAGTCAAAGTGTGTGTTTCTATTTTAAAATGACATTTTAGTAAAAAAAGATAGGCAACATTATCAAAATTGATTAAAAACATTCAGATTGTTTTGATACTTTAGGAAAATTATCTATAAGTCATTTGAGATGTGTAAGAATCATTCTCTCCTCATTTTGATGAATGGTGTGATGTTATGAATCCATGTTCATTTTTTCAATATATAAGTATCATTTTGGTTTTAAATGCACATCACATTGCCAAAACTAAGAAAATGAGCCTATATTGTATTATCTTCATTTTAATTCTATACTCATACTTTATTTTTCATATTTTGAGGTGTTTTTGGTGCAATGGTGTTCTATTACAGCACAATTCACTAGTGTAGTAGTGTGCTGTAACAGTCCACTATAGTATGCCCCTTTATCAACGCTTATAAAAGACATGATAAAGGGATCCTTTATTAGTGATTCTAAAATCACTGATAAATGGTCCTTTATCAGTGCATTTTTATGCACTGATAAAAGAACCCTCTATAGGTGCTTCTATAAGAACTGATAAAATAATAAGTCTTTTAATCTCTCTCTAGTAGTCAGTGCTTCTCTAGTCTTGATAAATGCCATTTTTAGCATTGTTAAAGGCCAATTTTTTATTAATGAACCTTGGAATTAGTGGAAAATTAGGAAGTGGGGTTTAATTTAGTCATTGTGGAGTATCCAAATGTTTTTATTAAATTTTACTAGTCCTATTAATGTAACATAAATTTCTTCATAGTACTGAAACCATGAAATTATTTAATTATTTGGGTTCAATATCATATGAAAAATTTTGAGAGGAAAGAACCGCGGAACTAGGATGATGATTTTATATTGAACTCTTTTATCATACATAGTTTATCTCTATTCAATGATATTATGTTTTTTTCTAATAATGAGGATGATGGATTGAGTCTGTGTGTATATTACAAGTGATTTAGCATAGTTAAGACCAATAACTGATATGCCTTACCAAGGATAGAATATTTTTTTATCAGTTGAAGGGACCTAGTTGGTTTTCTAAGATTTATTTTTGATTTGGTTATTATTAGAAGAGGATTGAAGAGGAATAATTCCCAAAGACTACTTTTTGGTGTCGATATAGACACTTTATATTCATAGTCATTCCGTTTAATGTCACAAGTGTATATGTTGTGTTAATGGGACTCATGAACTACATGTTCTATGGCTTCCTAGAATTTTTTTTTCATGTTTATCAATGAAATTCTCATATACTTGAAATCAACAAAAAATCATTAATGAAACCCAAGAGGTATCGTAACTAATTTATAATACCATTATCTCCATATGAAGATGTCAAAATCTAGTTTTTTGACATGGGAGGTGATCTTTTATGAATATGAGATGTCTGGGTGAGGAGTGTGAGTGGATCTATCAAAGGATAAGGTAGTTGTTTCTAGAGAAGAACCCAAAAATGAAGAATAGGTCAGTATATTCCTTGGTATAGAATGAAATTATTAGATGTTCTTGGATTATTTATCATGAGTTAGGTGCCTATTGATAGTCTTAACTGGGAAGGATTAGAAAATAAAATGGAATGAGCCATGTTGGAAACTTTTCACTACTTGAAGAAGTAGTTAATTAATGCTCTTGTAATCTATCTAAAAAAAGTTGTATCGATTTTTAATGTATTATAAGAAGTTTAGTTTGTAGGTTTGTGATATGTTATGATTTAGGATAGGGAATTGACCACTAATATATTAATGATTTTATGCTATTGTGTGTGTAAATATTACACCCACACCATTGTGTTAATAGCTGGTAGTTTCACTCTAAAGTTTTTGAGAAATTTCCATATTATAAAGAGAATTTTGGTATTCAAGGATCATAAGAGTTTGTGGTGTTTTTTATCTTAGTAGGAACTGATCCCATCTCAACAGAAGTTGGTAGTGTTTCTATAAAACAATGGCTTTGAGGTCTCCTACAAAATATGGAAAAATGTGGTTCCTGATGTATTAAGAAAAAATTCAAAAGGATATGTTTTACATGAATATAAATATTCATGGAGGAATGATGGAGATAGTGGCTATGAGACTTAATGTTGAAGAGGATGGTGGAAAAGGATGTTTGTATAAAATGGTATTGTAATCCTATTTTTTATTATATATGAAAAGGAATTAGTAGATATACATAGGAAAGTTGGTAATTCTTGAATGTGTTACTCATAATGAAACATTATAAGGCATTTAAAAGGAAAGAATCTTTAGAAAGTGTTATTACGTATGTTGTTCCCCTCATTGGTTATATGAGAGATGGTCCCTTGGGAGTTTCATGGATGTCTACTAATTGTCCATTAAGGTGCCTCTAAGATGTATCATGATTTAAGGAGTATGTTTTGGTGTCTTGTGAGGAATAGGATGGTAGAAGAGTTTTAATTATTTTTCTTGGTATAACAGTAGGTTATAGAAGTGCATCATGTTAAAATAGGTTAATTAAAGTGGTTAGATGTTCCCAAGTTGATGTGAGAGGACAGATCGAATGAAGTTTTCACCAGTTCTCTAGAAGCCCAAAGAGGGTGTGGTGCTATTTGGGTGACCATGGTCCTAATGATGGATTCACACCATTTCATGGCCATTATGTAAACAGGTGATGTTTATTATTTATTGAAGCGGTATATAGATAATATTGTGTGGATCTATTGGGTACGAAGAACCACTATTTGTGATTTGGATCCTTGTATTACCTTGTGAGTCTTGGATTGTCTTCAACATGCTTTTAATTCTATGTTATTTCTTAAAAATGATTTTTTCTTATAGATGGATAGAAAGATGTAGGGGAATTTCCAAACCAAGGTGGATATGCTGTGGGACTATATTGTGGATTTTGGAGGATATTAGATAAATTAATTTATATTAATAGAGTTCACTTACAAGAAAATCCAACACTATACCATCACAATGGATTATTTTGAGGGTTTTTAGTAGAAAAATTGTTGACCCCTGTTGTGTTAGACCGTGATTGGAGAGACCATTCACTATAGGACAAAAATAGTAAAGAGGGAAATCCATAAAGTATAGGTGAATCTAGAATGGATGACTATAAAATAGAATCATCATAAGTCATATGCTAATTAGAGGAGGATACCTTAGAGTTTCAGGTTTGGGATCACTTGTTCTTGAAGATATCTCGCCATCATGGGAAGTGAAGTTTTTTTTCATATAAGTAGGCTTTTTACCATGTTTTTGAATCTTTTTTTGTGTTGGAAAGTATTTAATATATTGTATACCAATTTGAACATCCCACATGGATGGTCTAAATATAATATTTTTTTCTCGTATTTAAATTTAATCAATAACATCATGATTATTTACACATCATTGATTGGGGTAATATAGATTTTGAAGATGATGAAAAATTCAGGGAGCACCCTATTGAGAACTATGAAAATTCAAGGATGTTATTAGGTGAGTGTGCTACACCCTAGGTTATTGTGTATTGGTGGTATAGTGGAATAGGGGATTTTACATTGGAAAATGGGTCACATATTTGATCTTAATATATCATTTTGTTTATGATTGATCCATTTTGAGATGATTTGGTTGAACTTTTTTGGTATAATTTGTAAGACATTAACTTTTATTTTTTTTTTAATTTTTGTTTATGTTACTTATTTTTGGACCCTTTTCATGGATTTGATTGGCTTTATTAAGATGTAGAGAAATAATTTAGAAAAATATCATGTGGTGGTTATTTAAAACCACATTCCTTATTTCCTAGGTTGATTTTAAATTCTCAAGGATGAGAATTATTTGAGAGGTATCTAATATAAGGGATAGAAATTTTAGACGCCCTATTTATGTTTTTTTAGGATTATAGGTGTGAATAGGTTATTTAGAGGTATTTCCGAGGATTAATAAAGGGTAAATTATTTTTTCCATTCTTTTTAAATAGGGTGATCATTCCAAAGATTCTTGTCTAGTGTTAGGTGAACCATGATAGAAAAAACCATCACAATGACCCTTTAGAATGGAGTTTCAACATGGGGTGCCCAGTTGTCAGAAACATCGTCCCTTAGAAATGAATAGGAATACTTTTTCACTAAGTGTGAATAATTGATAAACCAGCATATTAAAAATAGATAAAAGGAAATTCCATTGGATCCCGTTGAATTGGGTGTTGCAACATTAAATGTAAATAAATTCGTAAGGAAGAAGAAAATGTAGATGAGAGGGCCTCCAACCCTTGGTTTTTGTCATGGCATACTAAAAAGCTAAGGGGATTCCACCATGCCATGTTCTAGGTCATGGTAGTGATCTTGGGAATCCAACGTGGTCTTTAAAACACATGATATTCAAGGAGGATTGGTTTATTCAAAACCTAAGATTACGGATCTCCCCATTGAAAGGGGCCAGTATGGGTGTAGTGTGATTCACTATTCCAGAGAGGAATATTTTTGAACATCCACTATAAATAAAGGTTCATATCCTCATGGGTATGGTTTCTTTTCACTCTTCTTAGAACCTATCTGGATCTTAGAACTCTCACCACTTCCAAAAAAAACTCTATTGAGATTCTAAACCTATTAATTCATTTGATTTAAAAGCTAACAAATCGAGGTACTCTATCCACTCCTTTTATTCACATCTTACATTCTGTAATTATTTCTAAAGGATCATGAAATGTGATTAATATATTTTAGATTACATACTAAAGTATGAATTGATGATGTATTTTTTAGTCTCTAGTTTGTTTCAAATTTATTTTAGTGGAGTTTGATTCATTGAATCTTCCATTGTGATAAATGATTTCATTGAATCTATGAATCAAGGTAGGGTATTTGAGACTCTACCCTTATTTTGATGAATATTGTGAGATTTTAATAATTATTTTTCTTTAGGTGAATTTAATTAATTCACATAAAAAGATAAATAATTCAGGAAGTTATATAATTGAAAATTGAAGTATTCTAAAAGGTTTTAATTTATACTCATGTGTTATTTCACGTGTTATTTCTATGAAAAATCATATCATTAATACACATTATTTCATGATTTATTACAAAAGGTTACTCATTATAAAATTACAAAATATCATGAATCCTAGTGTCTTTGGGAAAGTAGGTATAAATAAAATCAACATGACACATGGATATAATATATTATTTAAAATTTCCTCAACATAATCATAAAACTCTACTATTATTTAAAAACTACATAGGATAACCTAGGGACATACCTAAGAAATGGTTGAGCAATAAAGACAAGTAAGGTAATAAAAGAAGAATAAAATAAGGCAAAGTAGTATATTTAATATAATAGGCATATCAAGGTAACATATGAGGGATGATATTCATATTTCTGAACAATAATTCAGGATATAACAGGATATTAAATAAGAAAAATGGGAATATAATGACAACATTAAATAGTAAATCAAAAAAATAGGTCAAGGATAACCAACAAGACATTATAAAATTATGGGAAAAGTCACATAATGGATTATTTTTACTCCATAATCTCATACATGACATATCATGAGACTAAAACATTATCCAATGCATTTTATCACTATCTAGATGCTCCCATCATTTTCATATCATGTACATGCATAAGTGTGAAACATATATCATATAAAATAAAGATGAATATCATCAATTTTAATTCCAAAATCAAGGATTGTGAGTTATAAACATATAGGTCTCAAATCAATGAATGAATTATATATCTAGTTAATTACAATTGAGTGGAGATATGGATGGGTATTCACAACAAAAATAATTTTCATAGAAAAATCATAGGATACTTACAGTAAAAAATAGGGGTTTGTAAAGGCTCATGAGAGAAATTAATGAGATTTAAATGGGATTTAATAACTTTTAAATCATAATTTAGGAAATAAAATGTGTGGAATTATATCCCAACATGAATAATTGAAAAAAATGGTATAATATAAAAGAGGTTCTTGACTAAAAATGGGAAAGAGAGGATCCATTACCTAGAGAGGTTGTTTCCAAAATATTAGGAAGATATTATTGAGAGATTTTGGGAACCGTGAAAAGAATATATAGATGGAAGGGTAGATTAATTTCATTATGAGAGTGTTTTTAGTGAATATAAAAGGTAGTTTTGGTGGGTTTATATAGGAAAAGGGTGGAGAGTTCTTTATTAATTTCCAAACATTGGTTTTGGATTGTATATGATATTGTAATAAAATCCACAAACCATACCATGGGTTTTGCCTATGGTTTCTGACAAAATTTAGTTTTTTTCATTATTTTACAAGTTTATGAATCAAGATCATTAAAATAAAACCCTTAGTGATGTATAAGTGATTCATGTTTATAAAGAATTGATTTTAAAACCATAAATTATAATATAGATTTTGGAGGATTCATTAAGTGTTTATAAAATTAATAAAATAACTTAAAAGAAAATTATTTTAATAGGGAAATATATATTTTGTCTTGGACCCCTTTTATAATATATATTACAACACTTTTGGGTCATTATTATATCATAATACATCCATTATATTTATACCATATTTATTTTTGACCAAAAAAATTAACTGTCTCCAAAAACAATGAAAAAATAACCATTGGATAATTTAGAAATGATGATTTAGAAAATAATATTTATTATATCCAAATAATTTTATAATTAAGAGAATTCAAAATTTTAAATTAGAAACCTATATATATTGAAAAATATTGTTTGTTTGTCAATAACCATTTTCTAACCCATATAAAAATTATTCTTTGCCTATGTAAAATCATGTATATTTAAATAAAATTATTTAAATATAATATTTTATTAAAATATAATTCATCTAAAAAATTAAGGATTTCATTAAAACTGATTGTATTGATTGAAAAAATATATTTTCCATAAATATATTTTTTTATTTCATATATCAAAATCTATTTTTTTCCAAAATCATTATCTAATCATTTAAAAAGTACTGTTAACAAGTGATAAATATAATCATTATTTTAATTAAATAATGTATAAAAATTCATACTATTATGGTCTAGATACATAACCCTTTATTACAGTAGTGAAATTATTAAGGGTAATGTGTGTGATTCTGAGATTTTCTTGTGGTGGTTCGATGTACATGGATTGGGTCGTGATCTTGATGAGCATGAACATATCCCATAAGTGGTTTTATTAATTATTTAGTTCTTGAATATCGACATAGAACTAGTCAAGGGAAAAATAGTTCATGTGTTTTCTATAACCTCATTACTCAAAAACGGATTTATTTGTCAACAAATAGTGAATTTCATTGATATATGTTTAGGTTATTACATTATTCCATCCATAAAAAATTTATCCCTTCAAATTTTCATTTCATAAAATAAAATAGTTATGGGAAATTTTATTTCATCACCTCTTCTAGTTCCCATACCTCTTCATCAAAATTTTCATTCCACAACTACAATTTGACAAGGTGAGTTGTCTTGTTTTGTAGAACCTTGTCTATTTGATATAAGGTCATGACCACATTCTCCTCCTATAAAACTATCATTTTATAATGGTACAACCACTAGATTTTATACATGTGAGGGGTTTTGTATGTAATTTCTAAATAGGTAAATATGGAACACATCATGTATACTAGATAAGATAGGTGGAAGTGAAAGTTGATAGGCCACCACTCTGATGTGATCAGGGATCTCAAAGGGGACTATGTATCTTGGTATAATATTTCCCTTCATCCCAGACATCATGATCTTCTTCCAGGGTGATATATAATGGAAAACTATATCTATAACCTCAAACTATATATCACGTATACAATTTTGTACATATAATTTCTATCAACTTTGTGTGGTTTTTATATTAATCTATGTTGTTTTAATCTTCTCTATCATCTCATGGATAATATCTCATACCATCAGGTCCCACTCTCCGACATTATCAGAACACTTTAAAGGTTGAATACTCTTCCCATAAAGATCCTCATAATGTTCCATTTTAATTCTTTAATGGAATTTTTTTATATGAGAACTCCACTAGGGGAAGGTTCTAGTCACAACATACTTGAAAATCCATTTAACATGATATCAGTATATCATCTAGAGTTCAAATGGTTCTTTCAGATTTAACATTAAACTAAGGGAGATAATTAGTTCTAAATCTGAGTTCTATATCCAATTATTACTAAAGGATTATCCAAAACCTTAGGGAAAACCGCATATCTCGATCAGGTACAATAGAGATTAGAACTCCATACAGTCTTACTACTTTCCTTATGTATATCATGGTGAGATTTTTAAGGGATAAATATTCCTAGATAATAATGAAATGTGATAACTTTTTAAGGTTTTTACTACCACCCATATGGCATTATTTACTTTAGCTTTACTGTTGAGTCCAATAATTAAATTCGTGTTTATATTTTTCCTTTTCCATAATAGTATAGGTAATAATTTCATTATACCCCTATAATTTTTTCATCCCCTGTAACATCCCAGGTAAATAAAGAATACAAATTTTTTATAATTATTAATATTTTTAAAATAAATATTAATTTTACTTTATTTGGGGATCTATGTATGATAGATTAATCAAAAATAAACAATGGGTTTCTTCAAAATATTACATCGCACACAACATTGAGTTATACCGAAAAATAATATAACAATATTATTTTAAATGGTAGTTAACACATAGCCATTATATTGGCAGGAATGAATAGAACTAACTAAAATATGATTATACATGTTTGTTAAATGTCTTTACATTTGTCTAATAAATTTTAATGGCTTAAAATAAGAACGAATCGGATTTTTAAGTATGAAATAATCTAATATTTTTTTAAAAGGTAATTTTACCTCATTTTGATGGAAAACTATTTTAAATATAGTTTTTGTCACTTTTATATGTTTCATTTTAAAAAATAAACTTCCTTTTTAGAATTAGGACATCAAAATTTACTTTGGGTAATTTTTTTTGAATTTATCTTATATAGTTCGTTTTTAATGAATAATGAAAAATACTGCATTTTAAGTCAAAAATGTCCTTTCATATATTTTATTTATATGGTTATATTATCTATTTAATTAGTTATAAACTTTAATTAGATTATATTTTTATCATTTAATCCAATTTTGGTCATTGGAAGCAATTTTACTTTTTAATTAGACATAAACACATTTCAATCTTTTGATAGTTATTACTTCTTCAAATCCCGCTTTTTGGTTTTGACAACAAGAATTAATTTTAAATTAATTTCTACCACTTTTGTGATTTGAATTTGGAAAAATGGATTTCATATTTGGAATCAGGAGGTCTAATTTTTTTAAATATTTACCAATTATTTTCAGACATTATGAACAATAACTTTAATAATTTTTTTATTTAGCATGGTTAAAGGGTAAATCTGGTAAATAAGGGTAAAAAAATAATATTGTAATGATATAAAACTATCCTAAAACATCTCCTACTCGTATTTGATGATATATGTCTGACCATGATAATCCTAAGGTCGATTTTGGGACCCCATGGAGCCACTTTTATGTGAAAATGATAATTTATAAGAATTAATTTAACGTAAAGGAAAATGTAACATAAACATGTATCCTGTAGTAAAATTTTTTTATATGGGGTTATATAAGTGATATTTTCGACTATAATTCATCCTCATAATGATAAAAATATTTTATACATCAACATATTTTATTTATAATTTTTAGAAATCAAATAAATAAATTTATTTATGACACAATGATGATGTAGTGATTACCTTTTTATTGAAAGACTTATATAAATAAGATTATAAATATTAAAATAAATTTATTTTTATATTTTTTTTACATAAAAGAATTTAATGGATTATTAGGACTTTTTATATTAGATTTAATGAATTTAGTTTGAATTAATAATGTTTTTATGGGTTTTTAAAAAGTCATGATATGAATAGTATAAAAATTGACATAAATGTGTTTTTAAAACAAATAATATTTTATTAAATGATATAATAGTCCTAAAAATATAATATATGGACAAATGACTTAGATAATTTTTAAAATATCATCAATGAACCACTTTTGGATCTATTGTAATTTTATGGTAACTATATTTACTATATAATATGAATACACTAGAAGACATGGTAAGAGTTAAATTAATTATCTAAGGGTTCAAGCAAAATGATAAGGTTAAATTTGAAACCATAACTTATCTAAAACCTATTATTTGAGAGTATTTTAAGAAACAATCATCTTAACTTCAAATTAAATGATTTTTGGACCTTTTGAAATCTAAATTCAGTTTATAGTAAAATAATATCTTAAGACATTCCTAAAGTACCCCTCCTCCCTCTCATAAAAGGTTACCCCTAACCCATTAATCACACCTCTCACGCCGCTTGGATCATTCAAAATCTTAACAAATAAGCTCCTAAAATCTATATATTCCTTATATAATCCTTACCATTGGCCAAAGGAAATTCAAGAAAGCCTTTAGGATCAATTCAAAATAAGTTACCCAATTTAGAGGTAACATTATCTCTCAAATTATTTTCTTTTATTTTCCCTCTTAAATCCCTATGATCTTCTTATTCTTTGATTTCATAATATAATAATTATATTAAATATAATATTATGTTTTTATGAGATGTATTCATACTATAATTACACACACCTCCATCTAATGGATACGAACATACTGTTTCTGTGTACAACGAACTACTGCCTCACGAAACGATGATAGTTTGATTTTCAACGACCAATGCTCATAGTGGAAATTATTATGGAAATATATTTATATATGATATATATTATATTTATATACTCTATATGATTCTGTTTTTTTATTTAAATCACAACTTTATGATTTCCATAATGTGAAAATACGATAATTTCACTTGAGGAAGTGCGGACTACGACCCCCTCAAAGTGATATGACTCATTAATGTGGTACACGGAATTCATAAAGTATTGAATTAATGAACTTATTTAATGTATATATAATATGATATTATACTATAATTATAATATACATATTTGTCATTTAGTTTTCATTTCTTTAATATGACAAATAAATGAAAGTAGCATTCATGCGTGTGTACGACTTACCATCTCCTTGAATGATGCATTTCATTTTTTATATCCAAATGTTATGGACTATTATAAATACATATATAATGGATATATATGATATTTAAATCATGAATACTTTTTTGGAGATAATTTAATTTTGATCACATGGACAATTTATAATTATAATAAAATAATTTTCGACTGAAGTACCCAATATCTTCAAAAGGATCAATATTAACTTAAATAATTATGTAATTTTAATAATGTGTTAATAAGTGATATAAAATGAATAATAAAAAGGAAAAGGGTTCTAAAGAATGTATAAATTAACTTAAGTTTATTATTCTGAAAATTAATGAAAGAACGAGTAATGTTGGGCACGAGGTAAGAGACTTCATCTCAATCTACTTTCATTGAAGAATATTTTGATAATATAGACATCATAATTTTATAAGGTGTATAATAAAACCGATTGACTTTTAATTTCATTCAAATGGAAGATTTTATCTATGAAGCATTTTACTAAATGAGAAAATGAATTCTTTTAACATATGCAGCGACAATGACCTCTCCGCCACCGTAATAGTTATTTGATATTTTGCTTCCTCTATACGCCTAAATGTTTTTAAAAGGAAAAGAAATCCATTATTATCTGTTTGTGGGTTTTGGTATTAAAAATGGTTTTTTAAATGAATATAGTATTTCAATATCTTGAAATTATTTATTATTATTTCAAATGAAATGTTATTAATAAAATATTTATATATGCAATATTTTATGTGTTATGATTATATAATGGTACTGGGACCTTTGAATGGTGGTTACGTGATAAACCAATGATAGGTGGGTAGGTGATAAACTAAATGATGGGTGATTCCTTGATAAACAAAGGATGGGTGGTTATGTTATAATCTCCAATGCGTTGGGTTTGGAAGTTGACCATATGGCTATTCAATTTAGTGATATGTGTGGAAGTAAATCGTATGGTTATTCCATTTAAGTATGTTTATGTCCCAAGTTACCTTTATATGACATATGTTTCTTTCTATGGGTTTTACAGTAATCTATTGGTTCCAAAAAGGGTAAGTAAGGAGCTTATATCAAGTGAAGTGTTTTTACTACTTATTAAAGGTGAAAAGTATGACATTATGATAAAGTTTTAATGAGATACATGTTTTTTAAAGACTAACAGTTTTATTTCATTATATATCCCTTACTGAGATTTTTTTTCTCAAAAAAAGTTTTGAATTTTTTCACAGGACTTAAAGAGGAATAAGTTAAGGGAAGAAGACATTTTAAAGACCCCATTTCATACTAGATATAACCATTATGAATTATTGGTTATGCCTTTTTGGGTTAAGAAATGCACCTACTATATTCATGGATCTTATGAATATAATGTTTTGTGAGTTCTGGGATATGTTTGTGGTTTTTTTATTGATAAAATTTTCATATATTTCAAAATTAAAGAGGAACTTGAAATTCATTTAAGGGATGCCTTGTAAAACTTAAAGGAAAAGAAATTGTGTGGGAAATTTATAAAGTGTGAGTTTTGGTTGCAGAAAATTTCATTCCTTGGACATATTGTTTCTAAAGATGGAATAACTGTTGAACCTTATAAAACAAAAGATGTTGAAGAGTGGAAAAGACCTACCAATATCACAAGGATATGTAGTTTTCTTAGTTCTTCATGAAATTACAGATGGTTTTTTGAAAATATTTCACAGTTATCTAGTCCAATGAATAAGTTAAATTGAAAAAGTGTTAAATTTATCTTGAAAAAATAATTTGATGATTGTTTTAATGAATTGAAAAGAAAATTGATGAATGATCTTGTATTGAAATTATCTTCCAGTAATGGTGAGTTTGTTATCTACAGTGATGATTTGTTGGAAGTAATCAGTTGTTTCCTAATGTAGAATGATCATGTAATTGATTATGCATCATGTAAATTGAAAAATCATGACTTAAATTACCCTACACATGATTTTTAATTAGATATTATTGTTTTTGATTTAAAAATTTAGAGGCATAATTTTTACGGCATAAAGTGTGAAATATATACTGATCACAAAAGTTTGAAGTATATATTAACTAAGAAATAATTGAACATGAGACAGAGGAGATGGTTAGAATTAATCAAGAATTATGATAGCACAATTCATTACCATTCAGGAAAAGAAAATAAATTGAACGATGATTTGAGTTGAAAAAGTAATGCTACATTAACCATGTTATGTTTGGAACAAGATATTTTGATTAATTATTTGATGAACTTCAGTATAGAAGTTATTGGTGAAGGAGACCCCTATGGTTTCTTTTAGGTGTTAGTGAAATCATCTCTATCAGAAAAAATTAAGAAAGCACAAAAGGAAGATAGTGAGTTGTAGAAAAATATATAATTATTTCAAAAGAGAAAGATTCCTGAAGTTAACATTGATAACGATTGTGTTTTGAGATTTGGGAAGAGATTATGTGTTCCTTGTGATTAATACTTGAAGAAAGAGTTTTTATGTGAAGCTCATAGTTCTACATTTTCAGTTTATTCTAGTAGCACTAATATGTATAGAGATCTTCAGGAGTATTATTAGTGGAATGGAATTAAAAGAGATAATTCTAACTATATTGGGAAGTATTTTACTTGTAAATAAGTTAAATCAGAGTAGCAGTTACCAAAAGGGATTCTTTAGCCTTACTGATTCTAGAGTGGAAATGAGAAAATATATCCATGGACTTCGTTTTGGGATTACCGAAGACATCTCAAGGTAATAATGTGATATGGGTTATTGTTGACCAATTAACTAAATCATCTCATTTCCTTCCTATTTGAGATACTTTGTCTCTCGATAAACTTTCTCAATTGTATGTTATGGAGATGGGCATGTTACATAGAGTTACCCTCTCTACTGTACCTAATCATGATGCTACGTTCACTTCTAAATTTTGGAAATCCCTTCAGAAGTAATTGGGTACTGAATTAAATTTCAGTACATCTTTTCATCCCCAATAATATGGTCAGTCAAAACAAACAATTCAGACATTAGAGGATATTCTACATGCTTGTTCAATAAATTACCAGGGAAGTTTGGACCAACATCTTTATTTGGTTGAGTCTTCTTATAATAACAGTTTTCATTCCAGTATACAGATGGCTCTATTTGAGGCATTATATAGAAAGCAGTGTCAAACTCTAGCTTTCTAAGATGATGTAGGTGAAAGAAAGCTGATGGGACCAGAATTTGTTGAAGAAATGTTTGATAAAATTTAGATGATTCAGCGGAACATGAGAACATCATGAAGTTGGCAAAAAAGTTATACAAATAACTGGAGGAAGGATATTTGTTTCGAGGATGGTGATCCTGTCTTTCTCAAAGTTTCTCTATGGAAAAGTGTGATGCATTTTGGTAAGAAGGGAAAACTGAGTCTGAGGTTCATTGGACCCTATAAAAGTATGGATAATGTTTAATCAGCTGCCTACAAAGTGTCTTTATCCCCATGTTTATCCCAATTACACAATGTTTTTCATGTTTCAATGTTGAGGAATTATATCCCGGATCCATCTCATGTTTTGAGTCTAGAGGTATTTCAGTTGGAAGAGAATCTATCTTATAAGGAACAACCAGTAAAAATTCTTGAATGAAGAAAGAAAGTGTTGAAAAATAAGGTAATTCATCAGGTAAAGGTTTTTTCAAAAAACCATACGGTTGAAGAGGAAACATGAGAATATGAAAATAATATGAGGGATAAATATACCTACTTATTTGATAAGTAAATAGAATTGCGAGGATGCAATTTACAAAAGGGGGGAGGGATGTAATATCCTAGGTATATTAAGAATATGACATTTTCATATTTATTAATATTTGTGAATTAAATATCAATTTTACTTTAAAGTGGATGTTATGTCCGAGAATTTACTCAACACAAAACAATGGATTTCTCTGAAATATTACGTTGTACACAACGTTGAGTTATACCGAAAAAATAATATAATAATATTATTTTAAATGGTAGTTAACACATTACTATTGTATTGAAAATAATGAACAGAACTAACTAAAATATGATTATAATTTTTTTAAATGTATTCAAATTTATCGAATAAAATTTATAGGCTTAAAATAAGAATAAATTTGATTTTTAAGCATGAAATACTCTAATATTTTTTAAAAGGTAGTTTTACCACATTTTGATGGCGAACCCTTTTTAAATCTAGTTTTGTCACTTTTATTTGTTCCATCTAAAAAAATAAACTTCTCTTTAGAATCACGACAATAAATTTTACATTGGGTAACCTTTTTGGTATTTTTTTGATAAAGTTCATTTTTAATGAATAGTGAAAAATACTGCATTTTAAGTGAAAACTGTCTTTTCAACTGATTTATTTATATGGTTAGATTATCTTTTTAATACCTTTTATAGTGTAATTATATTATGTTTTTATCATTTAATCCAATTTTGGTCATTGGAAGTAATTTCAATTTTTAATTAGACATAAACACATTTCAATCTTTTGATTGTTATTACTTTTTAAAAACCAGCTTTTTGGTTTTAATAATGAGAATTAATTTTAAATTAATTTCTGCCACTTATGTGTTTGGAATTTGAAAAACTGGATTAAATATTTGGAATTATGATGTTTAAATTTTATAAATAGTTGCCTTTTAATTTTAGACATTATAAATAACAACTTCATTAATTATTTTATTTATCATGGTTAAAGGGTAAATATAGTAAATAAGCTTAAAAAATAATATTATAATAATATTAAAAAACCCTAAAAACATGTCCTACTCCTATTGGATGATATATGTACGACCAGGGGCATCCTTGGGTTGTTTTTGGGACCCCTTGGAGCCACTTTGATGTGAAAATGACATTGTATAAGAATTAATTTAAAGTAAAGAAAAATGTTATATAAACATGTATAGTTTTGTAATTTTTTATATGGGGTTATATAAGTGATATTTTCTACTATAAATTATCCTTATAAGGATAAAATAATTTCATATATCATGGTATTTTATTTATAATTTTTAGATAGACGGAAGATGGAGGAAAAGGAGAGGGTTTCTCCGGCGAATATTGGATATGGCGGCTCCTTTGATCACCCGAGGAGTTTGAATCTGGGCTCATATACCTCGAATCATGGTCGGAAAATATTGTCTACATCGAAGAAACCAAAGGATTGAGAAGAGGTAAAGAGTCTTTCCTCCTTTGCTGGTTTCGCAGGTGGTTCGTTCATCTCCCTTAAACCTAGGGCTTCGCAAAGGATAGTTCGGAAAGGGGCGACTGCTCATGTTGCGGCTTCAGATGGCGTGGTTTTAGAAAGGATCGAAATATGTAAGTTTTCGTTTATCTCCCGTATCTCATTATCAAAAGGCATGAAGCCTTGGAAGGTGATAGATCTAGTTGATCGTCTAGCTAGCATTTGGGGGTTTTCAGACTTCAAATGTGTTTCTGTTGGGAGGGGTTTTTTCCATCTGCTATTCCCCTCTGCGGAATTGAAAAACCGAGCATGGAGTTCTGGATCAATTAACCTTCAACCGGGTATTATGCGTTTTCATGAATGGAACCTAAGCTTCAACTTCAAAGATTTTAAAGAAACTTGCGCACCAGTATGGATCAAAGTACATGGATTAAATTGGGTTTTATGGCATCCAGAAATTCTGTACGATATTGCTGCTGCAATAGGAACTCCCATAAGGATGGATACTGCCACTGAGTTGGTCAGCTACGGTCACTTCGCTAGGATTTTAATTGAAGTTGATCTAAGCTCAACATTGATTGAAAAAGTTGTGTTATCCACACCTCAGGATGAAATAACTCTTAGAATCGAATATGAGAAGAAGCCCCCCTTTTGTGATGCCTGCCATATAATTGGCCACTCAAGGGATAATTGTAGAAGTGATCTTCTATGTACAAACTGTCAAAGAAAAGGCCATGACTCCCAGAGTTGTAGAAGGTCTAGTAAAGCAATAATCCAGCTTGCTGAAACTATTAATGCAGTTCAGGTTCCTATTTCCAATAATCCTAATCCTATCAATGGGCAGGACGGTCCACATGTTAACTTGGGAACTGCTCAAGAAAGCAATGCACTTATTTCAGACATTGACGGTTGTACAGATGACATGATTTTGCCCACTGTATTGCCTGAAAGAACCAATAGCCTGGTTCCACCGGTTCTGCAAGTTGATAAATCCAAGGTGTCTTGGGCTGATATAGCGGAGGATGGTCTTCGCACTGGTTTTTCATTCAGGGATGCATTGACTAAAGACATCATGGATGATGATGAGGGTGATGAGTCAACTGATAGCCAAGAATACATGGAAATTTCTGCTCAAAATGAGGTGGACTTCAATTTGTGGCAGGAGCAGAATTTGGTTTCTTCTAGTCGTAAGGGGAAAACCAAATTAGAAGGGGCTTCAAATGTTCGTTATGCTCCTCAGCACAAAAGTAAACATGGTACTGCTCTCATTTGCAGAAAGTCTGTTTCTAAATCATTGAAAGCTCCTGGAGACCAGAATCCTCCAAGACTAATGGCTTCAAAAGAAGCAGCGACTTCATCCTCAATCCCTGATGCCTCAGGACAGGACACAACTGAATTGAGGATGGAAGAACCTCAAAATTCGAGACCTGGTAAGTACTGGCAGGTCTCTTCTGGCTCTCAAGATGCTGAATCTGTCCAACGCAAAAGCACAAATCATCATGCCCATGACAAACAGAGGGTAGAAGACCCCCAATCTGGATCGTGCAGGAGCAGGCTGGATTTTCCAAAAACTGCTACTCTTGTCCAGTGCACAGGCAAGTACCCGACTGCCACTGATGGCATTCTGACAGTTGACATGATCATCAAAAGGACTGTTCCACAGACTCTCAATCAAAAGGGGGATGGGTACTCAGAATGGGCTGTCAACAGGACTTCAGTCTTGAAGTCTCCAGAGAATGACAATGCTCAAAGCATGAAAGAAAAACGTCTTGTAAAGGTAAGTACTTGTAATTCTTTTGAGCTTCTTGCGACAGGTAGTAGCGAGGAAGAGGTTCAAAGCGATGTTCATGCATGTGGATTGGATGAGATGACGGATTCTGACGATGCTGAATTTCCTGATGATGGAGGGGGACCGTGGAAGCGGGCCAAAACTGGGAGAAGAGGGAAGCATCCTCGTGGGCGGGGTGGACGCTCCCCTCATTACAATATGAACACTCGGTCTAAAATGGCCTAAAGGTGTTCTTTCTGTCCTTTACCTCTGTTTTAGATTCCTCTGTATCTTGCTACCTTTCTTTTGATTCAATAAAGAGGTCTATGTGCCTCAAAAAAAAATTTATAATTTTTAGACACATAATATATAAATTTATTCATGAGACAATGATGATGTAGTGATTACATTATTAATGAAATATTTTAATAAATGGGATTATAAATATTAAAATAAATTTATTTTTAAACATTTTTATGCCATAAACGAATTTTATGGATTATTACGACTTGTTATCTTTGAATTAATGAAGTTTGTGGAATTAATCAAGTTGTTATGGGTTTTTAAAAAGTCATGATATGAATAGTATAAAAATTGACCTAAATGAGTTTTTAAAACAAATACAATTTTATTTAATGATATAATAGTACTAAAAATATAATATTTGTCCAAATTAATTATATAATGTTTAAAATTTCATTAAGGAACCACTTGTGGTTCGATTGGCATTTTATAGAAACTATATTAACCATATAGTATGAATACAAAAGAAGACATGGTAAGAGTTAAATTAGTTAACTAATGGTTAAAGATAAATGATATGGTTAAATATGAAATCAAAACTTGTATAAAACCTATTGGTTGAGAGGATTTAGAACAATAATAATCTTAATTTTAAATTAAATGAGTTGTGGACCTTTTAAAATTGAAATTCAGTTTATTATAAAATAATCTTTCAATACATTCCTAAAGTCCCCCTCCCTCTCATAAAAGGCCCCCACCCCTATCACCTTACTCACACCTCTCAAGCCCCTTGTATCATCCAAAATATACCCAAATAATCTCCCAAAATCCATCTATTCCACCTAGAAGCCTTAACTTGGGCAGAAGGAAATTCTAGAAAGCCTTTAGGCTCAAATCAAAATAAGTTACCTGATTTAGAAGTAACGTCCTCTACCAAGTTCTTTTATTTTATTTTCCATCTAAGCTCCATATGATCTTCTTATTATTTGATTTCATAACAAAAAAATTATCTCTAATATACTCGGATGTTTTTATGATAATTATTCTTACTAAACTTACACACACCTCTATCTAATGGATATAGACATACTGTTTATTTGTATAACAAAATACTACCTCACCAAACGATGATTGTTTGATTTTACCATATCATCTCTCATGGTGGCCAATATTATTGAAATATATTTATATATTATAAATATTATATTTATATTTTCTCTATTATTATGTTATTTTATTTAAATCATACCTTTATGCTTTCCATAATTTGCAACTATGATAATTTTATTTGAGGAAGTGCGAACTACTGCCCCCTCAAAGCGACATGAATCATTCATGCCATACATGGAATGTATAAATTGTAAAATTAATGAAATTATGTAACATATATATCATATAATATTATACTATAATTATAGTATACCTATGTATCATTTACTTTTTATTTCTTTAATATGAAAAATAAATTAAAGTAACATTCATGCGTACGTATGACTTACCGTCTCTATGAATGGTGCATTTAATTTATTATCTCATAATGTTATAGACTATTATAAATACAAATATAATGGATATATATGATATTTAAATCATGAATACTATTATGGAGATAATGTACTTTTTTTTAACAGATGGACAATTTGTAATTATAACAAGATCATTTATGACTCAAGTACAGAATATCATCAAAACGACCGATATTAACATAAATAATTATGTAATTTTTATAAAATGGTAATAAGTGCTATAAAAGGAATAATAAACTTGAAAAATGTTCTGAATGAATTGGAAATGAACTTGAGTTTATTATTCAAGAAATTAAAGAACAGACGAGTCAATTCAGGCACGTGGTAAGGGACTTCATCTCAATCTCCTTTAATTGAGGCATATTTTGATAATATACACCTCCTTATTTTATAAGGTATTTATTAAAACACTTTGAAATTTAATTTCATTCAAGCATAATCTTTCATCTACGAAGCGTTTTACTAAATGAAAAAATAAATGTTTCTAACGTGTTCGGTGACAATGACCTCTTCACCGCCATAATTTTTATTTGATATTTGGATTCCTCTATAAGACATAATTTTTTTAAATGGAAAAGAAATCCCTTATTCCATTTTTGGGTGTTTTAGTATTGAAAATGGTTTTTAAAATGGATTTAGTATTTCATTATCTTGACATTATTTCTTGTTATTGCAAATGAAATGTTATTAGTGAAATGTGGATATTTTCAATATTTTATGTATTATGATTATATAAGGGTACATGGACATTTGAATGGTGGTTATGTGATAAAATAATGACAGCTGGTTACATGATAAACCAAATGACATGTGGTTCAATGATAAACCAAGGACAATTGGTTATGTTCTATATTCTAATGTGTTTAGTATGGAAGTCGACCGTTTGGCTTTTCCATGTAGTGATATGTGTGGAAGTCAACCATATGGTCATTCTATTTAAGTACGTTTATGTACAAAGTTACCTTTATATTCTATATGTTTCTTCCTATGGGTTTTATGGTAATCTTTTGGTTACAAAAAAGCATAATCAATGAGTTTATATTCAGTGAAGTGTGTTTTATACTTATTAAAGGTGAAACGTATTACTTTATGATAAAGATTTCATGGTTTAATTGTTTTTGAAAGACTAACAGTTTTATTTCATTATATATATCATACTATGATTTTTATGATCATCCCATATTTTGAAATGTTTTTTGTAGGACATAAAGAGGAATAGGATTAAGTATGGGATAAAGGAAAGGTCATTATGTTTAAAACATGGAACTAAACTTTTTTCTTTTTTTAGAGTTTTTGTTTTATGAAAAATTAAATGGATAGCGAGTAGAAGTGTCTACATGTAATATTCAAGTTGTTATATATACCATATGACCTAATTCTCTAAATCTATAAACCTGAAAATATCCTCACTATGAATTATAAACATTATTCAAGATTATGTAATGTTTAATGCTGGGGCCTTCAAATTGGTATCAGATGTCAGTTTAGATAACTTTAAGAGTTATAATTTTGTTAATAGAATATCCATAAATGTTTTTTTACATTATGTTCAAATTGAAATTATATAGTATTTGAAGATTACCATATTTCTTCATTTAAGATATGTTTGTTCAGAATGGTTTTCCACAGACAAAACAAGGAAGCTATACTGGGAAGACATACCGAGGGGAATAACATTCCAAATCAACATCCTGTGATGGATGGAAGCAGAACTGAATATTTTTTGTAGTGATGGATCAGTTGACTTAGGTGATAAATGGTGGTGGTGTCCGTGCACAACATCAACCAGATCAACCATAGAGGAACATGTCTGTAGTGGATCATTCCATGAGGCAACATCCAAAAAAATTCATAGCATCATCTGAACTTGTGCAAGTTGATGGGTGGATCAATGCATTGGAAAAAAATTTCGATGTTATGGGATGTATATACAATCAAAAGGTTAGTATTCTTGTTTTAAAATCTTAAGGAGAAGCCGATCTGTGGTGGTAAACTATTAAAAATATCATGGAAAATGAGGATATTAATGCTCTTTGTTGGGATGAAATCAAAGGTATGTTTCTTGAGAAATATTTTCCAAAGGTGGTTTGATATAGGGTGGGAAAAAAATTCTTGGAATTGAGGTAAGATGATGAATCAATGGATGATTACGAAGAAAAGTTCACTCGACTGGCAATGTATGATCTCAATTTCATCTGAGATATTGATAGTAAGATAAATCAGTTTTACTCAGGGATAACAGAGCGATATCAAAAGGCATTAGCCTCTCATGAATTAAAAAGTTATGAGAAACATGTAAGATGTGTTAAGAAAGTAGAAATGTAGTTTTATGATGATGAGGTGTTCCCCGAGAGCAATCAACACAAGAGGTCTAGTTGGGAATAAAAATGAAAGTATTCATCAAAGAAGTCTGATAGTGCCCCTGGCCCTGATGGTTTCTCTAATGATTTTTTTTCAACATCATTAGGACATTGTTTGAAATGATGTTTGTCACCTTGTTAGATAATTCTTCACTAATGTGTTCCTCCCTTATTTTATTAATGCACAATTTATTACCCTCATTCCCAAAGTTGACAATGCCTCAGAAATTCATCTTTTTAGAGTGATTTCTCTTATTAACACTGTGTATAAAATTATTTCCAAGCTTTTAGCCGAGAGAATGACCCCAATTACCAACAAAATTATATCCTGGAACCAATTTGGTTTCTTTAAGGGGAGAAATATCCAAGATTGTATATGAATTTCCTCTAAAAGTACCAAACTATTAAAAAATAATCAAATAGGGGGAAGTGTTTTTATCAAGTTGGATATTAGGAAAGCCTTTGATACCATCGATTGGAATTTCATCAACAAAATTCTTTCTAGCTTTGTATTTAATTATACTCTTGTCAACAAAATAAAAATTCTTTTTAACTCCACTAAAATTTCTTTTCTAATCAATGGTTCCCCAAAGAGATACTTCACTTGTTCAAAGGGTGTTATGAACGGTTACCCCATCTTTTCCATCCTTTTTGTTATTGTAGAGGACTACCTTAACAGACTCATCACTGATTCAATTAATCTGGGTAAATTAAAGCCCATCTTTGCATCTAGAACTTTAACCATTCCCTATAATCTTTTATATGCTGATGATATAATTTTATTCCTCCATGGTGATTGGAAAAATATTAAAAAACTCAAGGATATTCTGTCACATTATGAAGAGGTCTCTGGTCAATCCATAAATTGGACCATGTCTTCCATTTTCTTTAGAAAACGTTTCCTTGCCATCAGAAAAATTGATGTGATAAATGAACCAGGGATAAAAGAAGGATTATTCTATTTAACCTATCTTGGGTTACCCATATTTTGGGGGAAGACCAAAAACAGTTACTTCCTCAACATCTTTGATCAAATCAATAACCATCTTTCCTCCTGGAAGGGAGAAAATACTTTGATGGTAGGTAGAATTTTCCTTATCAAACATACCATTGTCTCTAAAATGGAATAATCTATGATGGTGTAAAAATATCCCTCTAATTTAATTAAAATTCTCAATGTAATAATATTTTTTTCAGGAGTGGAAATACTATCGAAAGAACACTTTTCAGTATTTCCAGGAAAACATGCTGCACTCTAATTCTTAATGGAGGGCATGGTATTAAAAACCTCAAACATTGTAATGAATCCCTAAAAGCTAAAATTACATGGAATATTGTGAAAAATAACTCTCAGACTTATGAGTTCCTTCATGGTAGATTTTATAATAACTTTATGAAAGGCAAGAACACTTTTATGGACACATCAGTATAACCTTCCATCAAGCATAGCTTGGAATTTTCATTATCTAAATCTAGATGGATAGTTAATAGAAATTATTCTCTTATATTTTGGAAAGATAACAGGAATGGAATACCTCTTTTCAAAATGATAAACCCCATCCCTTTGTCGAACATTTCTAACATCACCATCAATGATTGTGTGAACTCTTCTGATTTAGATCTTCCCGATGAAATCTCTTCTATTATCAACAACTACACTTTTATTAACACTAATGATTTATTAGTTTGGGAACTATCCCATAATGGTCTTATAACCTCTAAACATTAATACAAACATAATTTCACTACTAGTAATAATAATTTTTCCTGGTTGAAAAATTGAAAGAAAAGCTGAATTAGACCCTCACGTCTCACTTTAGTTTGGAGAATTTTCCACTATAGGCTCCCCACGAATTGAAATATTCAGATGTGTGGTATTCCACTTTTTTCTAAATGTTGCATAAGTAAAAAACACAAAGAGGAAACAAACCACCTATTTCTATCATGTTCTACTACTTCTACTTTATCGAAATACATTTATAACATTTTTGAACTCAAATGGATATGTTTGGAATCTATCAGATTGCAACTCCAAAGATGCACTACTATTGATGCCTCTCCACAAATTTAGCAGCTTTTCACTTCTAGCATGGAAGAACTGATTCATCTTTTTTGGTATGAAAGAAATTCAATTAAGCACAAAAATAATACTTTAAATTTTCATGCATCACAAATAAAAATCTACATTGCGTTCAAGGAAGATGGAATAATCTAAACAAGAAATTTCTACAACTCAATCAATGATTTTTTCATCGTGAGGAAAATTGGGGTCAAAGGAAGATACAACCTGACAAAAGGTTTATTGGAAGTTTTCTGGAAACCACCTATTCTGGGATGGATAAAAATTAATGTTGATGGTGCTTCAAAAGGAAACCCAGGACCTGTTGGATTTGACATCATATACATAGATCCCAATGAGAACATTATTAGATGCTGATATGGTTCATGTGGTCATTCCGCATCCCTTGAAGTAGATATGTATAGTGTCATCAGTGTAGTGTATTTGAAAAGGAAATAAGGGTAGAACAATGTTTGGATTGAAAGTGATTCAACTACCATCGTTCAAGCTCTTAGACATGGAACATCTCACCTGGCATGGACACTTACTGCAAAATGGATCATTTGCCTACAATGACTGTTAGGACTCTATGACATCATCACACACACCTACAAAGAGGTGAACAAAGTGGAAAATGGTCTTGATAACAATGCTGTCAACAGTATTAGTACATACATGGGGAACCTACTTTCTGATCTCACCCCTCTTTCTCAAAAATATTGTAATAAAACCCCCACCTTCCGAATTTTGAAATTTTTTTCTTTTATTTATTTTAGTACCTTTCTTAAAAAAAATTCTGGAGGTAGTAAAATTAAATTTCAAACTTGTGAT
The DNA here is from genome assembly GCA_963277665.1 of Viscum album. Lineage (NCBI taxonomy): Eukaryota > Viridiplantae > Streptophyta > Magnoliopsida > Santalales > Viscaceae > Viscum > Viscum album. The sequence continues at coordinate 929,261,238 of OY728143.1, read as the reverse complement.
AAGTGTGGTAAAAAGTATCCTAGAAGATTTCTCTCAAAATATGGAAAGTTCTTCTAGTGTGGTAAGACTAGTCAGATTTCTCTTAACAATAAGGAATATGATTCAACATGCTATGAAAATCTAGTGGTAAGATGTTTTAGTTGCAATGAGTTTGGGAATTATGACAATGTGTGTCCAAAGTTTATTATCTAGGGTGGAAACTAGATAGATCAAAAGAAAAAGGGTGTAGAGAAATCTTTTGGAAGTACTATAGTTGATGTTGGACCATCAAATGAAGTGATATCAGCTCTAGAGAGCTCAGTATTTTTCAAATATTTACTTGAATTCGGGGTACCATCAGTTGAAAGTAAAGGAATCAAACATTCCAAAGACAACATTTCGTACTAGATATAACCATTGTGAATTTATAATTATGATTTTTGGGTTAACCAATAAACTTTATGTATTCATGGATCTTATGAATATAATTTTTCATGAGATATTGGATAAGTTTTTGGTTGTGTTTATTGAAAACATTTTTATATATTAAAAAAGTAAAGTTGAACCTGAATGTCATTTATGGTTGTCTTGCAAACCTTAATGGAAAAGAAGTTGTATGGGAAATTCAAAAAGTGTGAGTTTTGGTTACATCATATTTTGTTACTTGTTTATATTATTTCTAAATATTATATAACTATTGACCCTTCTGAAAAAAATTGTTGAAGAGTGTCCAAGACATACCAATATCATAGTGATACATAGTTGTCTTGGATTGGAAGGTTATTACTGATTTTTTTTAAAATATTTAACGGTTATCTAGACCACTGACTATGTTAACTCGAAAAGGTGTTAAATTTATCTACACAAAAGAATGTGATGATTGTTTTCATGAATTTAAAAGAAGATTGGTGAATGATCCAGTATTTGTATTACCTTCTAGAAATGGTGAGTTTATTATCTAATGTGACTCTTCATTTAATGGAATTGGTTGTGTCCTAATTTATAATGATCGCGTAATTTCTTATGCTTCATGTCGGTTGAAAACTCGTGATTAAAATACCCTATATAGTATTTGGAATTAGCTTTTGTTATTTTTGCATTAAAAATTTGGAGGCATTATTTTTATGGTGTAATGTGTGAAATATATACTAATCACAAAATTTTTAAGTATATATTAACTTAGAAATAATTGAACATGAGACAAGGGACATGGTTAGAATTAATCCTCGATTATGATTGCACAATTAATTACTATCCAGGAAAAGAAAATGAAGTGGACGATTATTTGAGTCGAAAAAGTAACGCTACATTAACCATGTTACATTTGGAACAAATTCCTTTAATTAACTATTTGATGAAATTTGTAATATATGTTTTTAGTGTAGGAGATCCCTATGTTTTGTTCCAGGTGTCAGTGAAATCATCTCTATTAGATAGAATTAAGAAAGCCCATAAGGTAGATAGTGAGTTGCAGAAAAAGGTAAAATTGTTTCAGAATGGTAAGTTGCATGATTTTAACATTGATAAAGATTGTGTTTTGAGATTTGGGAAGAGATTATGTGCGACTTGTGAATCATAGTTCAAGAAATACTTGTTATGTGAAGCTCATAGTTCTCCATTTTCAGTTCATCCTTGAAGAACTAAGATGTAAAAATGATATTCTGGAGTATTGTTGGTGGGATGGAATGAGAAGATATATTGATAACTTTATTGGGAAGTACTTGACTTGTAAATAGGTTAAAGTATAGTGACAATTACTAAAAAGGATATTTCGACCTTTATCGGTATACAGAGTAGAAATTTTTATATTTTCAATATTTTTTGTGTTATGATTTTAAAATGGTACTTGGACATTTGAAAGGTGGTTACATGATAAAACAATGATAGGTGGTTACATGATAAATCAAATGATGTATGGTTCCATGATAAACCAAGGATAGGTGGTTACGTTATAACCTCTAATGCATTGTCTATGGAAGTTAGCCGTATGGCTATTCCATTTAGTGATATTTGTTGAAGTCGACCGTATAGTTATTCCATTTAAGTATGTTTATGTCCCAAGTTAACATTATATGCTATATATTTATTTCTATGGGTTTTATGGTATTGTTTTGGTTAGAAAAATGGATAAGAAATGATCTTATATCTAGTGATGTTTTTTTTTCTACTTCTTAAAGGTGAAATGTATTACTTTATGATAATGTTTTCATGGTTTACATGTTTTTTCAAGAATAAAAATTTTCTTTAATTATGTATCCCTTACTGATATTTTTAGGCTAATACCAATAATTGAAAGTTTTTCATAGGACTTAAAGAGGAATAAGGTCAAGTATGTGATCAAGGAAAATTCATGTTATCTAAAACATGAAACTAAACAAGTTTCTTTTTCCTAGAATTTTTGTTTTATGAGAAAAATAAATGTATAGGGAGTAGAAGTGTATACATGTGATATTAAAGTTGTTATCTATAGGTTATGAACTAATTATATATCTCTATAAACTTTAGAATATCTTCAATGTGAATTATTAACTTAATTCAAGACTATGTAATGTTTATGTCTAGGGCCTTACACCCCCTTGAATTTTTGGCAAACCATGAATCATGATACAAACTCTGCAATCTCCCTCTTCTTATTATCCCACTAGAATCTTTTCATCAAATATATATATATATATATTATTTATATATGTATTTATAGATAAATATTATCTGTGTGCATGAATTAAAATTTCCTTCATCAGTTGTGATTTTTTTGGGACACATATCTGGGTTCCAAACCTTATTACTCCATCTTTAAAAAAGTTAAGGTCATGAATATTTTCTATCTTCTTCTATATCACCTCAAGATATTTTTTGGTCTTCTTGATAAGATAAATAATGTAATATTGAGTAGTTATTTAAGAAATTTTGGAAGAAGTATCATTTATTATTCCCATATCCACCATTTTCATGTCCAATATTATTAGATCACTCACAATCCTCATTAAGAATAGAGTTGTGATATCATTTAAACTCAGATAATCTTCTAATTTTTATTTATTTCCCATGATTGTAATGAATTGAAAAATCATAATACTTGATTTTAACTAACCAACTTAATTGGAACAAAATAATCTTCTTTTATTTGAGAAATTTATTAATGATTTTATGATCTGTATATATGTCACACTTTTCTTGGTAGAGGTAATGTATCTATATCTTCGATGTAAATACCACTACTTACAATTGTAGATAATTAGTTTGGAATTTATACTCTCATATAGTTAGTTTAAGTGAGGTTTAGGCTATCAATTTTTCATCATGAATGAATGTAAAACCCAATATCTTTTTAGATGCATCACTCTGGATCGCAAATCCTTTCTCACTGGTGAGTATTATGAGCACAAGTTCTATGATTATCCTTTTAATTAGATCCATAAAAATTTATTCACATTCATCTATCTATAAAACTAGAATCCCATTTAAGTAATCTTGGTAAGTGTTATTGAAAATCACGATAGGTTTTGAAAAAATTGATGATATTAACCAGATAATATAAGGAAACTTTAGTTTTCTATTACAAATTTTGGCATTTGAAATCCATAAAATGACTCAATTTTTGATGGTTCCATAGATACACATTTATTTGTGATAACATGTACCAAGAATTTTACTTTCTCTAACCAAAAATTACATTTATAATACTTCACAAATTCTTTTTTCTTTTACAATGTATTTAGTACAAAAACTCAAATTCTATTCACGTTCCTACTTGATTTTTGAGTCTATGATAACATCATCTATAATTAATACCATAAATTTATTTAGGTGATATCTAAAGGAGTTATTAATCATTTCCATAAATTTTACTAGAGCATTTTTCCGTCCCAATAAAATCACTATGAACTCTTAATGATCGTGCCTTATATAAAAATTAGTCTTGGGGATATCCTCCTTCTTCAACTCTACTTGAATGTATCCCAACCAAAGATAAACCTTAGAGAAATAATATGATTCATGTATCTGATCAAATAATTTATCAATACATGGAATATGATACTTGTTATTTATTGTGATCTTTTTGAGCTTATGATAATAAGTGTATATGTACATTGACCCATCATTCTTGTTAACAAAGAGGACCGATGCACCCCATAGTGAAGAAATATATGAAAAAATTATTTATATTCTCATGTAGTTGGTTATTTAGCTCCTCAAGTTCAACAATAATTATTATAATCATTGTCTTGTATATTAGTAAATATTTGTCTATAATATTGATTTAAAATTAGACCCCTCATCTAGGAGGAGGACCAAACAATTCTTTGAGAAACACATCAACAAATTCCCTCAAAATTGACATATCCTTAGGCAAGATCTTTTCCTTAGAATTGGTCATTTTATCTTGATAAAATTTCTATCAAGTAAATAATATCCATTCTTGAGATGTTGGTACCAAAGATGATTCATACTCTTCCTTTCAATTCTATATAATCAGGGACGATTCTCAATACATAGGGTGATTTACTTTTATATAATTTATGTTGGATCTATGTAAGGATATAAAATCCATGCCTATAATAACATAAAATTATTTTAATGTAGATATCACAATGTTCATTAGGATGTTCAAACCGCAAATTTTTATAGGGTAAGAGTTATATTCTTGGGATGTAAACATTTCACCATTTACCATTTCTACCGATAGAAGTAATTCCATTCTTTGTGTTGGTTTTGGAAAAGATCTTCAAAATTTGTGATATTTGAAAGAATGAATAGAACCATAAAAAATGTTTTATATTCTTTAATGAATAACTAGCATACTTATCACCACTTTTTTTATGATCCACCTTATCATTTTTGATGGAATAAGCTCTCGCTTTCTACCTTAGTGTTTGTTGGCACTGATTTTATCTAAAAAACAATGTCATAGAAAATTGGATTTCATAATTACCATTTTACTTGAAATTTAAATATTGTACTTATATCTGAGGGATGACTGAAGAATTCCTTTCTTCCATCACATTGGTAGGTTTTTACCATCGAAAAGTTCTAGCTAGGTGACCTTCCTTCCCACACATCAATAATTTCCTCATCCCCATTATGAAATTTCCAAGATGCTTCTTCCCACAAGTTTTACAAGGGGGTTGTTGGATATTTATTAGACCATTAGATTTCTCAATCATACCACAAGAATGAAATTCCATTTTCTAATTCTTATCTCAATGAAAAACATGAGATTCAATGATATCCCTTTTGACTTTAAGGGAACATCGTAGAATTTAATCACAGTTTTTGAAGCCCTGAATGGATAAGTATTTTATTAGAATTTGCTTCATCCCAAAAAATATGAAATCAAATTTACATTATAGGGTAATAGAAAAGATTTAAGAGTATTATGAACATATTTTTCAGTATTCATTGTACGCCTTAATGGATTCATCATCCTTTTTCTTGAGTCTGATTAAGTCCCTCTCTTTTTTGGTTGAAGAGTGAGTGGTAAATATTTTTGAAAAACATTTTACAAAATTCCTACCAATCCATTACATTGACACCTTATGCAGGCTTCTTATTTTTGATCGAAAATAATTATTGATCAACGTCTCCTTATATACAATAAAAACCCCAAATGGCCTTTACTTTTTGAGAGCATTTAATGATGAAGAAGATATTTTCAATGGATTTGATCCATTTTTTCTATAATTAATGGATCAAAAGATCCACTAAATGTTAGAGGCCATTTTCCCATAAGGGTTTCAATTACAACCTTCACTTTTTAGGGAGATTCATAAACTCCTCTTGATTCATGTTTAGGTTCAAACCATGAGTCAATTGAGAGATTATTATCATGATTTTTTTCTTTCTACCACCTGTTTTGGAATTTCATTTGGAAATTAATCACAATGCTCCTCACATGTGTTATTGAATCGATTTCTACTAATTCAATGCATTTGAATAGAAAAAGAGAAAAATAGGGATGAATATTTTTAAATGGATAACCACACAAATAGGATACTATGAAATTTAATTATGTATCTTATAAATGGTATATATTCCTTTACCTATAAATTTATGGGTGTTAATCTAATATTTCCATGACCTATTTCTTAAGTTAACATCTCAGGGGAATTTTTTATTCCCTTAATAATGATTCATAATTATATTTGGAATTTAACAAAGCTTATCCCCTGGGAGTTTCAAACTAGGTGTGCAAAAAATCCTAATTTCATGAACCAGGTAATAATCGAGTCTATCTCAATGCTCCCTTTTTTGGGTTATTATCTCTAAGTATATATATTCCCGAGGTATTTCCACTTATTATATCCAAACCGTGATTTATTTTCATGGAAACAACTTAATATATACTTTTGAAAAATTAAGTATTGTCTTCCTAATATTTAGTCTTATCCCTAAAGCTTTTACCAGAGTTTTATAATCCTAATTCCAAAATAACTTGAATTTTCATTGATAACAAGTATGAAAACACATATCCTTAATACACTTCATATCATGATTTCTTACATAAGGGTAAACATTAAATAATCCAAAAATACCATGAATCCTAGTTTATTTTGGTAAATAGATTCAAAAACATAAAATTGATACATAGATATATCAAAATTAATGAAAATTTCATTAATATACTCCTAAAATTTCATTTAGCATTTAAAACTACATGGTATAACCTGGGGACATACATAAGAAATGAGCTAGCTATAAAGATTAGTAAGGGAATAAAAAAGTGTAACATAAAGTAAATAAGTACATGTTAGAAGATATGTATATCAAGTTAACATAATATGGGTTAGAATAAAAATATTGAACAATAAGGAATGATATAATGTGATATCATAAAGGACACATGGGAATATAGAGACAACATTAAACATGGAATCATAAACAAAGGCAATGGATAACCACAAAGACATCATTACATTGTGTAAAAAGTCCCATGATGGATTAGATTTACTACCAAATCCCATACATGACATATCATTATATTAAATCATTACCAAATAAATTAGCATGCTATATGGTTACACCAATCATTTTCATTTTACGTATATATAAAAGTGTTCCACATGAATCATACAATATAATTATTCCATTAATAAATTATAATCTATTGGTCAATGTGAATGAATTATATAAATGAAATTCTCAAAGAAATAAAGTATTGATACATCCAGGTGGATACTCTTGAATGTAAATAAGGATGATATTTCACAACAAAGATGTTTGGCATGGAAAAATCATAGGAAAATTACCGAAGCATAACAGGGGTACATAAATGATTATAGGAGGGATTAATGAGAGTTAAATGGTTTTATTGTAACATGGAAATCATAAGGGAAGTAATAGATATGTGTTAAATCATATCATATAATGAAAAATTTTAACATAAAAGAAATTATATAAAATAAGTTCTTGAATAAAGATAAGAAGAAGGGGATCCCTTACCTTGAAAGGGTATTCCCAAAAGATTGGTAGGATATTTTTGAGAATATTATAGGGATATAAAGAGGTAAGGGAAGATTAATTCCATGTTATAAGGGGTTTTAGTGAAGTTAAATGGTAGGTTGGGTAGGTTTATATATTAAACGCAAGGAGCTTTCTTTTTTAATTCCAAACTAAGGGTTTGGAATCTATATGATAAAGTAATTAAAAAAAACATACCTTGGTTTACAATATTTTTTACCAATATGGATTGTTTTTCATTATTTTACATGTTAATGAATTTAAATTCTTAAAATAATACTCTTGTTTATGTATATTTGAGTATTGTTTACAATGAATTTATTTTGAAACCTTGGAATATAATATAGGTTTCAAAGGATTCATTAAGGGATTATAAAATTAATCAAATAAGCTAAAAAAATTATTTTAAATGGAAAATATATATTTTTTTGTGGATACATTTTATGTAATATGTTACATCACTTTTGCGTCATTATGATGTCATAATACACATTTAATATATATAAGAATTTAATTTTAAATGAAAACTTTGGCTGGCTCAAAAAATTATGAAAAAATAACTGTTGGAAAATTTTGATGTGATGATTTAACAAATAATATTTATTTTATCGGAACAATTCTAGATATATGAGAATTTACACTTTTAGATAAAAAACTCATCTTTTTTGAAATGCTATTTATTTACAATAAATGATTTTTAAACCCTATAAAATTAATATTTTAATTCATAAAATCAATTATTTCTAATAAGAATTTTTTAGTAATAATATTTTATTAAAATAGAATTAATTTAAAAAATGATTGAATTCATTAAAATAGAGTTTCTTGATTAAAAATATACATTTCCCCAGAATTAAATTTTTTTCGTTATATGAAAATCTAATTTTTGTCAAACTCATTACCAAATCATTTAAAAAGTAATATTAAAAAGGTATAAATATAGTCATTATTTTATTCAAATAAAATATAAAAATAGAAACTTTTATGGTATAGATATAAAAATATTTTTTACACCTGTTAATTCCCTAAGGGTATGTTGTGGGATGGTGATATTTTATTGGGGTGGTTCAGGGTATATGGTTTGGGTCGTGATCCTGATAAGCTTATGATTCTGTCATAAATGGTTTCATTCATTATGATGTTTTTGAATCTAAGATTGGGTTTGGTCAATGTAAAATCCCAATTATGCTATTTTGATTTGAAGCTCTGATATATGGTCTTTATAGGGTATGATTATTTTAGTTAAGGCCATAAATTATTCCATCTTTTCTAGTGGGAATTTATCATAACCCTTAATATACTAATAATAATGGTCACTGTAACTTGGCCATATTAACAACTATTATGATGTATGACAATACTTTACATTTGAAAGACCATGTTACTATTTAAAATATCCAACTTAGAGCATGTGTTTTATAAAAATTTATTTCTTAATAATTAATTTATTTATTCTAAAAGTGGGTACTTAATTTATAAATTCGAAGGTTATTAAAATTGTGGGTTCTCTATATATGGTAATATAGTCATGAAAAACTAAACATTAACATTATGGTGAGATTGATAATTTATAACAATGATTATTTTTATGAACCTAAATATTCTATTATAACAAAATCCCCCGCAAATTAATGAACCATTTATTTTCCATCTAATTATATGACCCCCTTTAATTATTTGATTTTTTTCTATGATTTTTTTTTATTTTAATTTAAATGTCAATATTACCACAAATAAATTAATAATAACTAATTATAATAATAATTTTTGTTTGTTTTCATAGTCTATACTGACGTTATGTTTATGTCGCCTATTATATTTTCTATTCTAGGAAATATGAAGATTTTTTTTGTTTTAGACTGTTTATGGCAGTGATGATGGTGTAAGAATTCATTTTCAATAAAAATTATATTGGTAAATGATGTGGGATTGACGGGGGGTTTATTATCTATGGATTAATATTTATTATTAATCATATTATATTGAATAAGATAAATAAATATATAAATTATAAGGAGGAATAATTAAACTAATTAGGGTTTTTAATCAAATTAGGTTATTATTTGAATAGAATGGAATGGAATGAATGGAAATGGGAATAAAAAACATGGGTGTAGAATCATGAGTATTTTTTTATTAAAACTTGGAATTATATTACACAATGAACTTAATGTGGTAGGTAAATGGTAAAAAAATTTGATCAATAAAAAAATTAATGGGAAACTGTGGATTGTTATTGTGGCCATTTTTTTGAAATTGTGGGGTTAGGTTGTTTATTAGTAAAGGTATAAATCTATGGTGTGTTGTGGTAGTTGATATTGGAATGTGGTGGATTCATAGTAAGGATTATGGATACTGTATCATTTCTTAGTTTAAACACATATGATAGGATTTTGAGTTACTATTTTCAATTTATTTACTTGTGATTTCTAAACACACCACACATGAGTTGGATAATCAACTGGAACCCAAATGTTTTTGGTTTTTTATGGTTTTCATAACATCCTGATTACTGAGGGTGTATGGATGGATACCCCATCACACACACTTCTATCAATAGTTTTACGTAACATAGTTAGTGGTGATACATAATTGTGTTTTTATTTAGTGGGGGTTCTGTGTGGTAGGGGACGAAGTAAGAATGATGTACTTAATGATCATGATACCATACTAATCTTGAATTAGGATGCATTGGATACCAATGGTGTGTGAGTTTGTTATGTTTTGTTGGGATGGTTGAAACAAGTTGAGAGATGGGATTTATTATTATTATAAAGATGATTATATCAAAGGGATGATGGCACAAGTCATTAGACATTATGGAATGAGGGAAAAAATAATTTGGGAATTGTATGAAGAGAACCATTGATTATAAGCATATGATATGATGAACTTATTTTTTGTGTGAAAAATTATGAGTGATCCATAGGGGTGACTGTGAATGCATATATGACCATGTAAATTCTTGTTGATTCTATAACTTATTCAATAGATCATTAATATGTCTTCTCATATTTTTATGAGAGGTCTTGAGGAGGATCCTATATGGTATTCATGTTTTTCTCATTATATATATATAACCTAATTCTCAGGGGTTTATAAGATTTTTTTTTACCAATATGGACCATACTATATTTTAGTATATAACATTAGTTAGTAATAATCACCAAGAGTGTTTGGGAACATTGATTATAGGTTTTATATTTCTTATATCATGTATTGTGTGTTTTTTGTCATGGGATCATGTCTTAAATTATATGATGTGGTGAAGATTAATAGTTCTCATCTTACCTCATATCGTTATCTTCATATATTGAGAGAAATTACATTTTTTGTGTGTTTTATAACCTTTTATCTAGTCATTAACCCATGACTGATTGGAAGTGGGATTCATGTGTCACTCTCTATCTTTTATTTTCATCCCATAAGGGGTAGAAGTAAAAGGGGTCATAAAAAACATTTATATGTTTAATAATTTCTATTACAATGTTTATAACCTATTATTATGTTATGTAACATACCAATGTCATGTTCTCATGACTCATGATTATTATATAATGTTACTAGACTCATATGAATCATTTCTTATATTTTTCCAAAATCCTTATTCCATGATTCAAGATTTATGATATGGATTTTAATGGGTATTATTTTCATATGTCATGTTCAAGAACCTATATTATGCTCATAGACCCACATATTCAAATTAGGTTCACATATAATATTTTATTGTTATCTCCAATGTTTACCCTTACTGAGCATTTAATTCACCATTTTCATCTATTTCTATTTCTCATGAAATTAATATAAATATTGATTCTAATATTATATAATGATATTATGTGTAGATAATATTGTCGGAATTCATGAAGATGAAATGTAAAATAAAAATATCATGTATCTAATATACAATGACACTAATTCTATACGTTCTATGTTGTGTAATATGGTTGGATCTAAAGAATATTAATGTATAGTTATGTAATATGTGATTCGTCGGACCTGAAATCCCAGATCCAGTTCCCATAAACACATAATTTACATATTAGATTTGACACTAAATATTGATTCATAGAAATAACTATTAAATAGTTACATGACATTAATAAATACTACATTACATACATTCCAAGACAATTTAGGATTATATATTTAAATAATTATGGCAAATCAAATTACTAATAAATCCATTTCTATCTATATAAAACAAAATTTTCTCCATTATATACAAAACTACATAACCCATAATTAGTCTTCAATATCTAATAAAAATTATTCAACACGTGTTTTCCTTCAACAAAATCACGTGTATGAAATTTCCTCATATACTAGGGGAAAAAAATAATAAATTACTGAGCTAAATTTTTTTAGGGGAAATATATAAATAACATAGTAAAAAATATACGAAGGAAATACATAATATAGTTGTAATAAATAATTTAAATAATTAATTAATCAACTAAAATTGAGAGCATTCTATATCCAAGAAAATAAATGAAAACATAGATACAAATAATTATGGATATCGAACTGATGGTATGCATAATATTAGATATAAAAAACATTCTATCAAGGGCTTGTTCAAACAAATTATACTGGTATGATAGTTTTATACATCAAAACCCAATTTTTTTTTCTCAAGATACCCATCAATGCATCGAGGGTCTATATAATGTTGTGCCCCACGTCTCACCTGGTTATGTTTATTACATTCACCATAAGAGTCAACAAGACATTTAAAACCATTAATTAAGGAACCTATAACTTTGTAAAAACATAGATATCCTTATAAGGATAAATATTGAATTTCAATACAAAATCAACATATTTTATCAATGATTAATCATCAATAAGGTCAATACGTCCACAACTAATAAATAACCCTAATTTCTAGGTGAAAATCCTACTATATGAAAGTTTTAAAATGATATTTCCAAAATTTATAGTTTAATTACTATATGATCAAGTTAATGCTAGAATAACATGATCATAATTCATATAGATAATGAAGGTGGAGAGTTGAAAAATAATATAACCCTTGGGTAACAAAGGAAACTTATAATGGATTGACGTAACCAAAAAACACCATTGAAAAATAAATCAATACAAGATATCACAAAATAAGGTATCAATAACCAAATTATTTGATACTCAAAGTTCAACACCCTAAATGATAAATATTTGTATTGGAGGAAAAATCCAGAAAAATAACATTAATTTGGTAAGATACTTTTTAAAATGATAAGGGAAATAGAAGTGAAAACTGAAAGATATTTTAGGAAACATACATAAAATAAAAACATATATGTTTCTTTTAAAGGTGTATTTTGTGAAGGTGAAATGACATATTATAAAAAACAATTTTTTTAAATAATATCTATTAATTTATCCTTTAAAATATTATAATGTTTTTCATTTAGAATTTAGGAGAGGGATTAGAAACATATAAAGGTGAAAGGAAACCATATTTTTATTGTTTTTAAAATACCATTGTTACAAAATAACATTTTAAAAATACTAAAAAACATTATTTCATATCAAAAATATTTTCCCCCACATAAGTATATAAATTACCTTAAAATAAAATATTTCTCTATGATAACACATGACTTTAAGATATAAGTTCAGGATGAAACATTATAACTCAAAGAAAGGTGATTGGATTTATCAATATACCTTATGGAAAACATATTCCTTAAAGTAAGAAAAATGTAAAAAGGTTCATTTTGTAGAATAAATGTAAATTATTATAGAAAATATAATAGAATTTATTATAATAAATTGGTTTTTTTATACCCACATTTTTTGTCTAAGAGGGTGATGATAACTTATTGAATGGAAATTATGTCACTTAAAAACATTACAACTGGGGTAACAACTGATTAATTTTTTTTTGATAAAAATGAACTAATTTGGATTGTTATTTACCATGAAAAAGAATTAAGATAAAAATAAATCCATGGGAAGTGAATAAAAAATTAAATGTAAAATAGGTTGAAAAACATAAACATGTCTGACAGAAATGGAATTTAAGACAAAGAACCCCTATTACATGAGTAACATTTTAGTCAAAACTCATTAAATTAAAGTTATTGCAAATTAATCATCGAATAACATGATTAAATTATAATTAATGATTTTATATCTTTAATATTATATATATATATAACACATAAATGAAATTAGGTACATAATACCACGCGTTTCTCAAAGAGAGGGATTTACAACGAAGCCCAAACCTTGATTTAGATCTGTTCTATATATGTTCCAAACATCCTGAATAATAAAAATAAGTTTATTAAATAACTTATTAGGAGAATTATTACTATATTTTTAATTTATTATGCACCACTTAAGAACATATTCTATTTATTTATTATATATACATTGCTTATTTTTGGGTGAAAATTTATATAGAGTCGGCTTTTTTGGGGGGGTAGTTCTAGTGATCAAAAGGTTATATTATAAGAATAAGTTAAATACATAATGTAAATATTACAAGAAAAAACAACATTTAATTTCTTATTAACTTATATTAATATTATAATTTAATATTCTATAGTAATCCATGATATAGTTTGACGAAATTATTCATGTATGTGGTTAAGCCGATCCAAACATGAACAAAATAGATCATAATGGGTGAGTATGGTTAAACAGTTGTATACATTCAATATAATAGAATAATAATGAAATTTTTTGACTTTTATTTTATTTATTAATATTTAAATTGGTTTTGATAATTAATGAAAATCAATATGAAAATTAAAAAATGTTACTTTATGGAGGAGGTAGTTTGCGAAACACATGATTAATGTTCTGTTGTTTTTCTAAGTGGATTGAAATGAATAAATAATATTTTTACATTAATATAAAAAATATTCAGTATAATAATTGTTATTAGGTTATCATATTAATATGTAAATGATATTATTAAAAGATAAATATTAATAATAAAACATTAAGGATTAAGTAAAAATCATGTTGGGACTTTCAACATTATCTTGAAAGAATCCTTAGAAATGAAGATCCCGTGTTAATTAATTGAGACCATAGCCTTATGATAATGAAAATAGAACCTATTAGGAAAAAAATTTATAAATTTCATGAAGTAACTATATGTAATGGGGGTGGAATTAATTAGTGGAAGTGTCCCCTTTTATAAGTTTAAAATGGTACTTTTGTGAATAACATTTTAATTTTCATTAATATAATTACACTTTTCAAGGGTCAAAGATTAAAAAAGATACAAATAATGGATTTTTAGGTGATATTGGTTTAGTAAATTCTCAACAATTCATTTACACACATGTTTTAGAAATGTTGTATTCTATTTGTTCATATGTTTTTTTTCTTTTTCTATCTTTTATGTTCACCATGGTAACTAGTTTTCAACTATGTAATTTATATTTTATAAAAAATATAAGACAAACCATTAGTAAAATTTGGGGTATTATAAACCTAAAATTTACCTCAATTAAATTTCTAAATAATATAATATTATCTTTATAATTAAATCATTTTATATACAGTAAAATCATTTTTTTAAAAATGGTGTGTTTACCATGTTGCCTTCTTAATCTAATTTAGAATTGGTTAGCAGTTAAATGTGTGTTAATATAATTATATAATTTGTTAGAAATAATATTAGAGTAATATTTTAAAATATATTTTTTTAATTCATTTGGTAAAAATTACACATTATTAATAAAATTATTTTTTTAGATAATAGCTTTACCATTATCACAGTCGTTAACATTAATCACAATAATCATAAAATTATATCCAAATTTGTAATTTTACTTATTAAATAATAGTATATTATTAATATAACATAATAAATCCATTTTTATAGTTTTAATTTTGATATGTGATGAAATTTATTTTTTAATATAAGCCAATAAAAAACAGTTTTTTAGAACAAAATATTACTTATGTTTCAAAAAATGATATAAATGTATTCTGATAAAAAAAAGAGTAATATTTAATGATTAGTTTTTCTTATAAATATATATATTTTAACATAAAATATTTAAAAAACATCTAATTTATTCTTATTTTATGATAGTGTCATAAAAGTGAGAGTTAATTTTTTTTTATTTTTTTACTATTCAACTAGAAAATAATTATTTCATAGAAATACAGAAATATTATTTTTACATAATAAATTTTTTATATATAAAAAAAATTATGATCATTTTTTAAAATTAAAATTTTATAATTTATAAATTTATTTTTTGAATAAAATCATAAAATATAATGAAAAAAAATTTATTGTAAGAAAAAAACATTCATATAATATTAACCATTCTCATTTATATTTTATATAAATTTATAATTATATTTTTATTAACTAATTATTCAAATAAAATATATATTATCATTATTAATTATAAGGTTTTTGAAATAGTAATTCATATCACATCAAATGGAAATATTTATAAAATTACATTTCTAAGTATAAAATGATCGTATTAGCTATTTTAGCAACATCAATTGAAAAAAATTATTATTAAAAGTATTATTTACAATATTTCCATAAATATTTCATAAAGATGTTTTAATTCTTCATCCACACTAAATCAATGACTAGATTGTCACAGTCATACATAAATATTTATATTTAATCTAAATATAACGTTGTTTTGTTTATGTTTGGTATAATGTATGGAGAAAACTTTCAAACACATTGTCTTATTAAGAGTTAGTAATGAATTAAAATATCATGGTGTTACATTATACCCCTTTAAATGAATTTCATCCTCATAGTTTTAATTATTACTCACTAATGAATGTAGGTGACAATAATCTTATCACATCCATCATTTGTGGCATAACTTTTTAATTTGTCTTATTCCCCACTCTCCCAAGCTATACCAAGTTAATTAGATTTCTTCAAAAAACTTTAATGATTACTAAAATCATATACCCAATTATGCATATTTCCTAATAATATATTCTCAATAACATAACTTTCCCAAAACCAATTGAATCAACAATCCATTAAACCAAAAAATCATATATTCTAATAAAAATTAACCCTTATATTCAACCACTAGTTCATAAGGTACTATCTTATATATATATATATGTCCAAATCTAAAAAACTATACAACCATAACCACAAATATATTGGATTAATTTTTATTTTAATCAATAAGTAATTCCATTTCTAACCAACTGACTTTTATAAAAATCAATAAACCCTTTATTACCTCAAAATCTAGAAAATGTTAAACACAATAGTTTTTATACCTCGGTCATGTGTTCTTTGATGGTTATCCTGGATATATAACATTTTTATAAAATCACTTTTCATGTTTATTGATATCGTTTAATATATTTTTACAAACCTTTAAAGTAAAACTACTAACAAAAAATCCTTAGATGTTTTTCATAACAATCATAACGTTTTCAATATTCTAAAATATCCTCAATAAATATCAATCACTAATAAAGATTATATTTCTATTCAACTATCAACCCCACAACCTTAGGTAATACAAAAAAACCCCTTTTACCATCATAATAGATATAAATAAAATTCACAAAAATTTAAGTACGACCCCCTATTAGATAATAAGATATAGTAGTTTATAGAAACATACAATTCTCAACTTCATTTATGTGATCCTATTTACTACAAATACCAAAATCCAAAATATTTAAAAATAAAATCAGTGTAAAAGATCATATTAGTATAAAAACTCAATCCTAATATGTATTCTCTAATGATACATTCATTTCATCCATTGATACTTTAAGTACAAAAACGTTTTTTAGGTTATATTCTAATATACTTCATAAATAAATCCATTAAATTAACTTGGTAATAAATCATTTATAATGATTCATAAAGAGATTTTTTTAAAAGAATATTGTTTTCGATGCTTTCGTCAGGGCGCGTGTGTCCGTCTTGTTGGGAGACGGCAACACTGTTTTTTGCCCCACATTCATGCTTTCCAAAGGGGGGCGGCATCTGTTCCTTATTCAGGGATGTTTGCTCCTTGATTGAAACATGATGATGGGATGTCAGTTCTTTATTCTGTGGATTCCTCCTTGAAACTCATCACCTAGTCCAGTTCTCCATTATAGATTTAAGATATTGTTCATGAAACTATTCCTAGTGCCACATATTCATGGACACTAGTTAATTACACTACTTCTGTCAGGACATTCCAAAGGGTCTGGTTAGGGCATCAACATTCAGTCAGGGGAGTAGTCATGTTGGATATCACTGGAGTTTCTGGATGCTGGGAAACTTGTGCGTCTGGGTTTCATCCCCTTATTATAGGGCTTCTCGAGGGCATGGAAGCCTGAGGCATGTGACGTCGAATGAGGGGAATCATATTCCATAGGAATGTATCTGAGGTTCTCCTCACCTTCCCATGTTTAACACAGGGTATTCCATGAGTTTAACATCTAGCGGAGATGGATCAGACTGATTGTAACACTGATTAGAGTGGATCAGATGGGTGCAACCCCTAGAGGGAACACTGATGTTGGGGCCAATGTGTGGTTAGCTTCCTAGTTACTGTTAAGGGGAATGAGGAATGAGGGGGCATGATTTCAATGGGATGTGGTGGCCCGGGCAAGAATCAGGATGGATGATGGATGGTTTAATTGGGTGGATGGAGAATGAGATAGAGTTGACTAGAGGATGATGGTGATGTTGGGATTGAGTCTCGAAGAGACCTCCTATGTATCCCCATGCCAGGGAATCAAAGTCATCATAGTTCATCTGACGACAGCTTACCGTCGATTGGGTATTTCAACGGCTTACCTCCGGATGGGGGATCACAACAGCTTAACACTGGATGGGGTGACAACGGCTTTCCGTCAGATGGGGTCGCAATGGATTACCGCTGGATGGGGTCACAACAGCTTATCGATGGATGGGGTCGAACCTCAGGGAGGATTCCTACGTACCTTATCTAGGAGACAAGGATCAAACCCACATAGTTCCTATGGGATGGGGGTCGGTGAAACAATGTGGAGGTAGACCTGGGGTCCAATGGTTGTTGGGATTGAACATCAGAGAGGTGTCCTCCATACCTTTCCTTGTCACGGATCAATGTTCACGTAGTTCGGGTGGGTGTAACGGCTTACCGATGACTAGGGGAAACAACGACTTACCACTGATTGAGGTCCACAATTTAACGTCGTGTAGGACAGGGGTGAACCGACATGAAGGAAGAGGTGGGGCCCAGATAGATGGCGGGGTTGAACCTCGCGGAGGCATCCTACCAACCTTTCCTTGGCAAGGATCAAAGACAAGGTAGTTCTGGTGGGTTTGGGCAAACCGACGTGAAGAGGGTCAGAGCGACCGGGTGTTGGGATTGAACCGTAGGAAGGATTCCTACGTATCTTATCTAGGAGACAGGGATCAAATACCTCATAGTTCATGGGGTGTTTGGTGAACCAACATGAAGATGGTCAGGACCAATGGGTGGTGGGATTGACCCCAATGAGGCTTCCTACGTACCTCGCCTTGGCAAGGATCAAAGACCTCGTAGATCAGGTTGGGTGTGTGGATTACACTCTAGGATGCACGGAGTGGATGTCATGGTCGATGCTTGCTCTAATCCCACATGAGTCATTCTAGGTGTGAGAAACTAGAGACAACAAAGACATGATGCTCACGTCGCGAAAGGTGCATCCATGGGAAGTAGACTGGGGCCACACGTAGTTGGTGGCCCAAAGAGTAAACAAGGGTTTACATGTGGTTAGTAGCCCAAGTGATGGAGATTGGGACTTACCCTATGGTGTAATCCCAAGTGGTGACAAAGCCCAATGGGAGAGGGATTTGTCACCTAGGAAGAGAGGAGGAGCATGGGTGCTACCTCTTTAAAGGAAAGCTAGGGTCTTACACCAGGATGGTCACCCTTTCCCCATGAACGAATGTCACTTTGATAAAGAATATGTTATTCCATGTGAAGAATGATTTCACTCCCGTGGAGACCAGTGGGGGTAAATAATGTCTGAGATGGGGCACCCCACATGCAAGGCATGGGGAGAGGTCACAATTTAACATCATGTGCTGAGGAGGAAGGTTATTGGAAGTTTAACGTCCTGCAGCTCGGACGTGGCGGGTTCACTCCGCACCCCTAGGACTTACATAACAGGAACCCTTTACACCTTGGTGGAGGGAAGGCACTGGAAACGCTGTGACTAGGGAGTGTTGTGAGGTGTTACCATTGGGGGTCCATGTTAGTGTGGCTATGCGAAGAAGCAATAGCCGTTAGTGTGCCTATGAGAAGAAGCATGAGATGAAGCAACACAATGTGAAACACTACACAATGGGCTTTAAAGTTACTTCATACGATCCTAGAAGGTCGTATTGGAAAACAATGTGTGAAGTAGATGTTTTGGGAGTGGGAGGCACCCGAAAATGATTTTTAGAAGAGAGAAATAAAACATGTGTAGACAAAGAGGGAGGCTTGCGTGAAAAACATAATAGTTGCGCAGAAAACATCAGGTCGATGCGCAATTGAGACACTTGCGCTGAAACGACCGGGTCGGCGCGCAATTGGAGTGGTTTGGCGCACAAAGGGGGGTCATAGTTTTTCACACAATTGGAAGATATTGTGTGCAAGGAATAAGGGTTGAACACAATTTAATGGTATTGTGCACAAGGAATAATGGTTGCGCAAAATTGGATGGGATTGCGCGCAATTGGAAATGCTTATGTGAAATTGGAAGGGATTGTTTGCAGGGGATGAGACTCAAAGGGATTTGGAAGAGGGTTAATCCAGAGTGGTCCCGCATAAAGGCAGACCCTAGGGAGACCTATCATGAAAAATCTCGAACCTGAAAGCAATATTTTGCGTGAAGAAGTTGTGGATTTTGTGCAGAGGAGACAGTTCATATTCTTCATCCGTTAGAAGTTGAAGGGGTTCCCTTATACATGTAGGAACTTGGGGTCATCAGATCCGCATAAAAACTGGTCCACACAAATGATTGTGTGCCATTTTTGGGGGCGCGAAAGTTCAACCACGTAGTGGTGGCCGTACACAACTTTTTGCGCATGTGTCAGTTGCGTGAAAGTTTTCGCGCCTGCGCGGAAAACTTCCTTAGATCCCACGATTTTCCTCAAGGGAGAGATTTTTTCACACAGATGATATTTTTTCACATGGACCTTTTGGGCCCCCCATAATGGATCAACGGTTAAAAATATGTCTTCTCTTTGTAGCCCCCAAACATCCTTAAGCCCTTGTGCATTTTTTGGTATATACAAATTCCCCCCTCAGAATCCGATCAGCAAGGGGATACAAATTTCAGATTCTGAGGGAAATGATGAGACACATAACTTCCTAGAGTCGGCGCGCTCCAAAACTCACAGATGAATGTAAAATTGGGATGTGGTGCACAAATCACTTTTCATGCATGTGAAAACCCATCTCTGTGCCTATAAAACCCTCATGGGTCCCTTTGTCCTTATGAATTTTTCTCGCACAATAAGTCTTGAGCTCTCTCTTGCGAAAAACTTTCCCTGTCTTGTGCGAAAAATTTCTTCAGTTGCGCGTAATTACCCGAGTTCAAACATAGTTTTACATGGAAACCTGGGGTTTTTCTTGCCACTACCTCTATTTTTCACACCAAATCCTAATTTTTCGTTCTGCCTCTTAATTTTTTGCACCTCTTAATATAGTTTCATGTCGTAGTAGTATTTTCGCGTTGACTTCTTGAGACCTCACTAGAAGAAGATGGCTTCTAATCGGGATGACATTGAGAGAGAATATGTGTTCACCACTTGAAGGGGTGAGATGGTTTCCAACCCAAGGGTTTATGGCACCCAAAAGATCATATACAGAGACTATACTCTCTTCATCATGTTGATCCCAGCCCAAAAAGAGTATGCACTATCTGAAAACTTGCCAATATGGGACTTCAGTGTTCTGGAGGAGGTACCTGTGCCACGATTTGAAGACGACACAACGCAGTCATGGGTGACCCGTGAGGATGACCTACCTCAATATAATATCACTATCAATGGCCATCATTCTAGAGAGACTATCCATTTGGATGTTTACGTCTTGAATCCATGGACTAGGAATATTTCAGGAAGCAACCCAGTCACAGAAGATTCTCCGGCCCATTATGCAAGTATTTTCTAACAGAGTGGTACCGATAAAACTAAAGGCTGGCTGCAAGATTGGGATCTGTGGTCTTGAGGAAATTTCACCAGTGAATGGGCCTATTAATATTGGTTATGCCAGATGTGTGACCAGTTTGGGGCCAAACTATGACACATTGGTTTGTTCGAGGCAGTGTGGATGTCACAGTTTCAATTCTACTGTTAACAAGAGCTCGGGCCAGATCTATTTACCCGATGGTCCCCCGATACCAATACCTTCCATCTTCACCATAGGGAAGTTGGTATCAGCCTTTGGGACATTCATTTAATCTGGGTTATCCCTTTGCATGGGAATCAGTGTGATCAATTATTTCCGACGAGGAACATCTATGGAGACAGATCACAAACTCTTATCCTAACTTGGAATTTGTTGGAGCTCGCTAAGGAGAGGCTGGAGGTCAAGGAATATTTGAAGGACATCACCTACAAAAACTGATTTAGATTGTTTCTGAAAAGATATACGGAATTCAATATGTCAAGGTGAGGAAAGAGGTGTCTGACCATGACGCAAAGGTGGAAAAGAATATCATACTAGAGGATCCTAGAGGCGGGGGAATAGAAATCATAAGGCTTCAGAATAAATTAGAGTCGGGACCCAAATGTCTGGTACTCTGGATTTCTTGCAACCTTCTTGAGTGGGTGGATTTTACCATTGATAGACACAAGTATGTAATTTCATCTAGTGATCTTGGTGATGGCTGGAATCATGGATGCTAATTAGATGTTCAATCTGGGAGTCCCCGTGTTAGCCTGTTTGTAAGCGATTATGGGGTGTATTTCTAGAGGGGGATCACCAAGGAGGATCTTTGGTCCCTTCTAGATCTTTCAAGGCTGGGTCACATCTCTTTATGGCGGGTATAACTTTTTGAATGACATTTTTCCTCCAGGTAACGTCCTACGGCCTTCCTTGATGATCATTTCCGGGGTCATGCCATTGAAGCTCAATGAGGAGGGGCTAATGATCAGAATCAGAAATCTTGAAAACTTCACTTTTAGCCCATTCCCCACCCCAACTGGCCAGATGATAGACAATGTTAAAGGCTCACTAGAGGAAAGGGAATTATTCTAGGGCATAAGAGGTGGTGTTCTTGTGGCTTGAGTTTATGGGAAGATCCTTTGTGAGCCCGACGTGCCATCAAGATTCCCCAAGTAGTTTGGATTCCTCCAGTGGGTGCCAAAGAAAGTGTATATAGATGTCAGGGAGGAGAGGAATCCCTACATTATTCACCAAATGTGGATGATGTTTACAGCCCATGGCTCAGGAGACGTCATTACCTTTCCCCCACCGGATTTTATACTGGTCTCTTGACAGAATATTCTGAACATTGGGCCATAGCATACCCTGAGAGACTTTTTCATAAGAAAGTTCGATAGGTCAAGGTAGCCAGTGTATAATTTGGGTAGCGAGAGAGAAGAAAGGGTGCTATTGGGGAGGAATGGTCAGAACCATGTCGGGAAACTAGGCCCGCATAGTCCGGGACTACAGTAGAGGGAACATCGCATGACATGGTCGTGCCTTCGATGCCCAGTAAGAGAGGGGCTCACGTAGCGGTCAGAGAACTTCCTAGAAAGCAAATAAGATATCTGCTTCAAACTTCCGAGGATGGAATCTTCTCAGCTATATTTTCAAACTGGTTGACCCTACTGCAGTTGATGGATATAGAAGACCTCTAGCCAAAGATAATACGATATGGAATCCAACTACTAGAGGTCAGACTCATTCATGTTGATAACAGGGTAAACTTCCATCATCGACATGCGTACCTGATGGCCATGGATGGGTGTGCATGCCATCGAGGTCGGCATGGGGGACCACCCCTCCTGGTGAAGGTAATGGTTGGCTAGAATCATGATCCAGGAAAGATTCCGCTTGAGGATGATGACAACGACGAGGAGTCGAAGGGCAGTGAGATGGAAGAGGAGGAGGCGGAAGGGGAAGGTGAAAGGGAAGAGGAAATATAAGGTGGAGGGTCTCAACGGACATCCCACCAAGGGAGTCTTTGGGAGAGTGGAAAGATCATTGGATCTGATGTAGACATAACTGACCTACTCGAGGTTTGTCTCAACCCTTATCTATCCTTCCCCGCTTAGTTTTTTTGTAACCCTCAATAAGATCTCTCTATTCTGCTCAGGTACATATTGGCGCCGACCAAGAGGCTCCATCCGAAGGGGGGGGGGAGGCGCCAATAGAACAAGTTGGGGATCCGATGCCCATTATTGATATAACAAGTTATAGGGGATCACAAAAAATGATGGCTTCTATAGTAGCTAGAACACCAGAGGCTGATGGATTGGGATCTTGTAAGTTCATTACTTAAACACTGGTATTTACCATCAGAGAGCTCAGCTGATCAGGGTGTTCATTGTTTGTGTAGTAATCACATCCTTAGAGGCTCGTCAGGCTACTGAATATAGGTTATTCTTGAGTGGTTCAATGGAAAATGTGTCAGCCTATTCAGGGTGAACTTCCCAAACCGAGCCGACCCTAGCACTCAGTGAGCAAAGAGCTGTCGATATCAGTGATATTAAGGACGAGGTGGGGCTGAAAGTTGGCGAAGGAGATACCGAGACCGAGATGAGAGAGGAAGGTCACCCAAGTGTTGAAGAGCCTACCCCCTTGGGAGGAATACCTGAAGAAGACCCTTCCACTGGTCTCTTGGCTACTTTCCCTGACTATCATCCTTCAGATCCTAAGGAGATAGATGATTCTGATTCATAGGTGGCCAAAGAGAGTCGTATGAAATGACGCAAAGGGTGGAATTGTATCAAGTGCTTACTCGGTAAGCCTTAAAAATAATGTCTAAAAATGATGGGATCAATCCACACCTGGATACACTTTATCTGTGCTGGAGGGGTGGATGCTCACCGTCTTCATTCGATAGTCGGTGACTACATGGCCGAGAAGCTGCACAAGAGTAGCCGACGCTCTAACATTGCTTGGTGTCAGAAAGAGTCGAGGAGTACCCAAGCATTCTTGAAGGCAGAACATTAGGTCTGATGCCTTTAAGAATAGATGAAGGAAAAGGAGGTATTCATTTCCAAATGTACCAATATTGGGGAGTAATTGAGGGCTCAACTGGCGGATTCCCAAGAGTATCTAGTGGAAGCAGGTCACCAAATGACTGAACTTCAAACTGAACAGGCACAAACACAGGATAGGGCACATGCACTATGCTCTATGTCCACTAATGAAGAGAGGGTTCCCATGGGGTTGGAAGCAATCCTGGAGGCCACAAGACAAGAGGTAGTGGTGCTGGAACGATCTATCCAAGATACTGATCCTTAAGGGCCCTGTTTTGGTCGAACTCATAAACTCATTTCTCCTTACTACCTCCTATTTTAAACTACATGTATGAATATATTCATGGATAGATTTATTTACTCGTTCGTTTGGTTTAATGCATTCAACCACAATCTTGAAATAAATATCAATCCATTCCTAAGCTCACGTGGGTCGTACCTGGTGTGAGAAACAAGGGATGCTCACACTATTACTTTGTTTGAATGTAGGAGTTCCAACCAAGATTCGGGCACCTAAGGTTTGAACAACCAATATGGATTCTTGGGAAGAGAAGGGGAGGCCCGATTAGGGGATTAAGGCCTCAGAACAATCGACGTGTTGTATTCCCAATGTGATCAAGTGCATGAGCGGGGTAATGCCAGTGGTGTTTGAAATCAACCCAAACACAAGGGAGTGGAAAGTTTGAATCACAGTACCCCAGATTCGGAATACTGTGGGGGAAGCATAAAAATAGAGGATAACTATTGATCATGTTCAAAACACAGTGTCCATATTGTATTTGACTGAAATGGGGATGAAAAATGATGGCCAACTGCTGACCATGTTCGAAACATGGGGCCTGACTCAGAATGTCATCCATTAGTCTTCCGAAACGTTAGACCAGGATAGTAGGATAGTCATAGGTTGATCATCCATACCATTAGGGGGTTTCTTTATACATGAAAGAGTATGAGGGTCTGAATAAATGGCACGCAAAGCATAGAAGGTGGAGTGGTGGTTTGCACGAATGGAATCTAACACTGTTGGTGTTACGCCACCTTAGTAAGAACACATTAGGTGCGCGCACAGGTCCAATCAGGGGTCATTATTTCTTTTAAAAAGAAACTCTCTAGGAAGGAAACTATCACCTCCCAACATTATCGTGGGGAATCTTGAACGTTTTCAAGGTAGAACAGCAGTTATAGGGTTCCCCGAAAGAGTTTGGGACAAGGGTTCAAAAAAAAGGAGGAAACAAAATTTTCGATTCCTCTGTCTGGACCCAGAGAAGAGGTGTATGGGTGTTCCTACATATCTCATAAATATGGGAATCAATCCACATATAGTTCTGTGTTTGGAATGGTAAGATACCAGTTCCAGAGATAAGGTCGTGCAGGTCTGGCCCTTGCTCCAAGAGAAGCAACATTTGATAGATCTTGTTTTTTTCTGGATGAATGTGTTTTTTTAAGAAGCGATGGACCTAGGATGGAGGGTCCATGTATCACTACAGGAATCAAGCCATATGCGGGCATTGAAAAATGGTATGGTGTGTAACCAATACAAAACATGATGTCCCCTTGGGTGAGGACATCACAATGTAGGGTCATTTTTCATTGTGTAGCCCGGACGATAATGTCACAGTTTAGGGTCATGTGATGGGACCAAACATGCATTTTTAACATCATGCATGATAGATGCAACAATTTAATGTCATGTGGGAATCAGCATAATAATTTAAAGTCATATGGCTCAGATGTATATAAAAGAGATGAGTTTCCATAGGGTATGCGCACGACGTGATAAAGCATACCTGACGTGAATGAGGACAAGGTCCACACCATACCATGTGAAATTACAAGGAGGAAACCTCAGGCCAAAGATCCAGGAAATATTAGAGGATAAGGGGAAAGAGAAACTAGCTCCCAATTGAGGTGGAAACGAAGATGAGATGTCTGGGTGTTCCTACGTATCCCATGAGAATGGGAATCAAGCCACGCATTGTTTTTGAAGGTTCCTTTTAACGTCGTGCGGGACAAAAATAAAGTTTAATGTCATGTAGGAAAAAAAGTATGAGGGATAACTCCTAGAAAGGGGTATACATGGTGTGGATAATTAAAACCCAACATGAATGAGGACATAATCCCATACCACACCACACAGTCCCGTAATAGTTAATGCACTGAAGGCACAATAGATGAGATGAATTAGTTGAACTCGAGATGGACCCAAAGGCAAGATATCTAGGTGTTCCTATGTATCCCATGGGAATGGAAATCAAGTTGTACGTAGTTCTAAAAAAATATTAGTTTGTGGTCTTAGATCTCAGGCCAAAGAGGAGCAGAATCTTTCCAAGTAAGTGCGGAGCTCAACCCGATCCCTAAGCCCATGTGGTTCAAACTCAGTGTGGGAAACAAGGGAGAATGAGGTATTTTGCAATACCTGGAATGTACGCCGAAGGGAAATCGGTGAGGATCCCCAAATTATGCCTTTACCATGGTTTTTATCCTTTTAACGTGCAAATGTGCACTGATGGATGGTTCCAGGAGTGTCAAAATTCCATTTGGACATGATGGGGTGGAAAATAATGTGAATCATGTAACCCACATTCAAGTCTTGAAGGGGTTGGCATGGCGGTGGAAGAAAACTGTTGACCATGTTCGAAACACAACATCCATATCGCATTGTCCTGAAATTGGGACAAACAAATGAGCATCGAACGATGACCATATTCACAATGCGGGACTTGTATCTATTTTTTTGTCTAAAACCCTCATGGAAATTGGCCTGTAATGGTAGGAGATCCCCTCGGCCTAGCATCCATGCCATTTGGGGGTCCCTTGAGGTGTGAAAGATTATGGATTCCCAAATAAATGGGAACATGAAGCCTGAAAAATGGGCAAAAGCATGTCCACGTAGAATCTGACACTAAGGGCGCAAAACTAGAGTATTCTTGGGCACATTGGTGAACCACTGTAGAGGGTCGAGGGGCTGAACTTGAGAGAAACCAATTTGGAAAGATGAGTATAGAACAAAAAGATGGAGAACTCTCAAGAGAAAGAGGTACATGACATGGTTGTCACAAACCTGACGTGAATGAGGACATAAACCCATACCACACCATATATCCCCCTCATGGAAGAATGTAGGCCAATGAGCCTAGATAATAGGTAGATATTTAAGAGATGGGGATGGAACGAAATACAAGACGTTCTGGAAGTTCTACGTATCCCATTAGGATGGGAATCAAGCCACACGTAGTTCTAGAAAAGGGATGACACAAATAAGGGCCAGATACCCCAATGAGGGGCATGTACAACATGATGAGTAACCCGACGTGAATAATAACGTGATTCCTTACCAGACAACCTTAAGTTAGAACTTGGCTCAGGGGACCGAAAAGGCCAAGGGGCCTAAGGGTGGGCCTTAGACGGAATGTCCCGACCAGTTTGCAGTTTAACGTCTTGTAGTGAGGATGAATGTAGGGGTAAGGTATCTCTTCCAGGGATGTGTATGGCACGATGAGAAACCCGACGTGAATGAGTACATAATCCCGCACCACACCATACAAACCTAAGTGAGAACATGGGACAGGGGATCAAAAAGGCCAAGGGGCCTGAGGCTGGGCCTCAAATGGAAAGTCCTGACCTGCTTGCAATTTAACATCTTGCAGTGAGGATGAAGGTGATCTGAGTTTAGGGACATAGTGCTCAGACCGTATATCTATAGGTTAATGTCATATGATTGGGAAAAAAAGGTGAATCATTGTTCTTATGGAAGACCACAAAGAGGAAATGATGATTTAGGACAACTACTGACCAGGTTTGCAACACAATATCCACTCTTGTGTGACCAGAATTCAAGGAAAATGATTGAGCATCAACTTCCAACCGTATTCTCAACACGGGGCTTGTATCAACTTGTCGCTCACAATCCCCAATGGTGTTAGCCTGTAACGGTGTGAGAGCCCTTGGGCCGAGCATCCATGCCATTTGGGGGCCCTTTTAGATATAGAGGGTGATGGAAACCCAAACGGTGGGTCATTCTAAACATGGTGGGGCCTGTGCTCACAGAACAAATGATAAATAATGGGATATCTCGAGGGGATATGTGTGGTGTGGTGAAATAGCTTGATGTGAATGAGGACATGAGTCTGCACTGCACCACACAATCCAAAATGAGAACATGGGCCAAGGGACTAAAGGGGTTGAAGGACCTGAGGGTGGGCATCCCGACCAACTATAGCCATATGACCTCTTGTGCAGTTACCGCCTCATCACAGATCCTAATCCCACGTGATCAGTGCTCGGCGTGGGAAACAAGGAGCAATATTTGGCTTTCCCTATCATATAAGGGTATGATACCTGGCATCTCCTGAAAGGAATTGCATCTCGAAGATATAGCAGGCAGGATGAACCACCACACTGAATGTTTGGGATCTACGGGGGTGGTGAAAACAAAAATGGATAGCCACTGACCATGTTCGAAACACATCGTTCTTATAGTGTGATCTTAAATGGGAACAAAAATTTGCATCTACCACTGACCATATTCACAACGTGGAACTTGTATCAATTTGTTGCTCAACATCCTCGAGGGCATTGGCCTGATGTGGTAGGAGAGCCCTTAGGCCGAGCATCCATGCCAGTCGGAGGTCCATTTGGATGTGAAAGATGATGGATTCCCAATCAAAGGAGTGGGTGAATCATAGCTATGTCAAAGCATTTTAATGTCAAGAAAGCCGGTGAATGTGATGGACATCTTCGGGGAGCAGGACGTATGGCAGGATTGAGATGTGATCTGAGTGAATTGGGGCAAAAGCCTTTACCATACCATGTGTCCCGACCCAAGGGGGGATTCCGAAGACTAGGCTGGGCCAACAGAAAAAATGTTCGGAAATTCATATGTATCACATGAGGATGGGAATCAAGCCATATGTAGTTCATAAAGGCCATACATTTTAACGTCATGTGGTGAGGATATGGGAGACTAAAAGAACAAGTATGGAGCATAGGGTGCGATCATCATAATCCTGACATGAGCGGGGCCAAAGAAGCCTTCACTACGCCGTGTAAGGATCCTCCTAGAGGTCTACCCCTAGAGGGAATAGTCAAAGAAGAGAGTTTTGGGGATAGAATCAAGAAGAAATGTTTGAGTGTTCTTACATATCCCAAGCGGATGGGAATCAATCCACACGTAGTTCTAAGGGTGCAGTTTAGTGTCTTGCAAGATGACATACAATTTGACATCATGCATGAAGTTTTATAGTTTAAAGTCATGTAGGACTAGGAATTTTAGGGTTGTATTGGACCAAACAGTTTAAGGTCATTCATGACCTGACAATTTATGGTCATGAAAGTCCAAAAAGATTAGGGTCATGCCAGACTTGGTAGTTTAGGGTCATGCAGGACCAAACATATTAGGGTTATACCGAACCTGATATTTTAGGGTAATGTAGGGCTATACAGATTAGGGTCATGCCATAACCGGTAGTCTAGGGTCATTTAGGACTAGTTGGATCAGGAAAAGTATTTCATGAGGAACTTGGCATTGGTGGGAGGAGTTATACGCTCACGATCCATGGTTACCAGTGAGTACGCATCATTGGGGTAAACCTTGTGAACAACGAAAGGTCCTTCCCATTTGCGCCCCAACTTGGGTGGTTTCCTGCCAGATATCATTAGATCCCTAAGGGACAATACCAAATCACCTTGTAGGAATGAGTGGAGGAAAAAAATTCTTTTTTAAGTCTCTAACTATCTTATTTTGATGCCTTTCTAGATTGTGCAGGGCATGCTGCCTATTCTTGTCAAGTGCTTCCAATATAGCCAAACGAATTTCAGCTACATTTTCTGCTTCCTGCTGGTCATAAACTGTTATGCATAATGAAGGAAACTGAATCTCGATGGGAAATATGGCCTCAGTTCCGTACACCAAAGAATATGGGGTCACCTGGGTGGAATGATGAGTTGTTGTCTCATAACCCTAGAGGGTGTTGGGATATTGTCCAGCCAACTCTTCTTATTCTGACCAACTATTTTCTACAAAATGTTAGAGAGGGTTTTTTTGAATTCCTCGATCTTTCAATTTGTTTGTGCATGATAGCTGGAGGTATGGTTAGAGTGGATTTTGTACTTAGCGTAAAATTTCTCCAGCTCAACCGCTCGGATGTTTATGCCTTTATCGATGAGGATGACATGAAGGAATCCAAATTGGTACATTATGTTGGAACCCACAAAGTCAAAAATGTATTGGGCCTTGACCTCCCTTTATGGAACTACCTCTTCCCACTTGGAGAAGAAATCTTTAGCTGTTAGGATGAATATTCACCGACGAGCCGTCACTGGTGGATATGGTCCCACGACATCGAGTACCCATACCAAAAATAGACAAGAGTACTTGTTGGAGTGGAGAGGCTCTGACAGCCGATGTATAAAGTTAGTATGAATTTGTCACATATGGCATCTCTTGGTGAACATGATGAAACCGTGGATCATGGAGGGCCAAAAGTACCCCAGTCGCTGGATCTGGTGAGATAGCATTGTCACAGTCCGGTGGGTGCTGCAGAAACCAACATGAACCTCCTGCATGACCTAAGAAATATCGACTCATTAGATTAAATGGAAGAGAATACCATCAAAATCGTTCTTGTAGAGGATCTGATCCTGACTAGGACTGTCCTAGCGGGTAAACTGTAACGTGCGATGTCGGATTCACTTGCGCTCAGCCCGATTAGCCAGGAGGTAACCATTTTGGAGATTATCGACAAAGGTGGATCTCTAGCTAGGAGTCACTTCAACCACTGCATCTGGGGGTCCGGACATGGAGGCTCTGACGGTAAGATGGCTCACCTATAGGCCATCATTCTCATCTGGGGATACAGGAGCAATAACTCTCCGATGTTCCATGTGGATAATCAGATCATCCTGCTCGGGTTCTGCAAGTGATGCAGCCAGGCCGACCAGGGCTTTACCTCGACCGTTTTGAGATTGAGGAACATGATTAACTTCTAGCCGAGATGGAAACTGGTCCATTAGCTAGATATTGCGATCCAACAATGGAACGAGCACTGAATTTCAGATGATGAAGTCACTATTTATTTTCTTGATGACTAGTTCAGAATCCTCTTTGACATGGGAATGGGGCACATAAATCTCGAGGGCTAGCTCAAGGCCAGTGATGAGAGCTTGATACTCTACCTCATTGTTGGTGAAGCCTTCTAACAACAAGAATGAGTAAAACAGAATGGATTGTGCCAGGGTAATAAAGATGATACCCAAGCCTACCATGTTGAGCATGGGATCATTGAGCCTCCTACTGGTGGGGCTTCGGGAAGCACCATTGAAGTGAATCTTCCAGCACGGCAGGGATTGGTCCATCAAAATGATTTCTTAATCAGGGAAATCTAGGTTTGGAGAATGGTCCACAGGGGTTTGATGGGAAGCAAAAAAGTCTACCATTTCTTGTCCCTTGATAGCCTTATAGGGCACGAACCTGATGTCAAACTTCTGTAGGATTACCACCCACTGATCGAGATGGCCTATCAACATGGGACGGTTCAAAATTTACATCAGTGGGTCTACCCAAGATACCAGCTATACCTCATGGTGCTGCAGGTAATGTCACAATTTCTAAACTGTGAATACCGTTGTAAGGAATCTCTTTTTGATGGGAGAGTATCTAGTCTCTTATCGAGTATCATACGACTCAGGTAGTAAAGGTTGTTCTCTATCCCCTCATTGTTCTTCTAGGTAGGAAGGGCGCTGAGAGATTATTATAGAGTGGTAACATAAAGGAACAATGGTTTTCCAAAGACAGGTGGCATCAGGACCGTAGGTTGGAGTAGATACTGCATGATCTCCTCAAAAGCAATCTGACACTCTTCGTCCCATTCATAAGCAGTGTCTTTCTTCATGAGATGAGAAAAGGGATTACACTTTCTAGCTAGGTTCACGATGAATCAACATTTGTAGGCTATGTGACCTTGGAAACCTTGATTCTCTCAAATATTTCATGGAGGAGACATTTGGCTAATGGAATTGATCTTCTCTAGGTCGATCTCAATGCCCCTGTATCTGACAATGATGCTGAGAAACTTTCTAGAGGTGACCCCAAAGGCACACTTCAATGGGTTCATCTTCGGGTGATGATAATAGAGGAAGCTGAAAACTTTTTCAAGGTCCTTGAGATGGTCCTGACGCTGGAAATATTTTACAACAAGATTATCCACATAGCATTATACCAATGTCCCAAGGATCGGCTTAAATATGCGATGCATAGCCCGCTGGTAGATGGCACCAACATTCTTTAAACAGAAGGGCATGATTTGGTAACATAAAGTACCTTGCAGCACCCTGAAGGTTGTGAATTCCCCATCCTTGGGGGCCATTTGGATCTGGTTGTGCCTAGAGTACACATCCAAAAATGAGAGGGCTAGGAATCCAGCTGTAGCATCAATCAACAACTCTATCACAAGAAGGGGAAAATCATCTTTTAGATAGTGACAGTTGAGATCTCAGAAGTCAATGCAAACTCTGTCTATCTGTTCTTCTTCTTGACTATCACAATTTTGGCTATCCATTTGGGGTACTGGACCTCTTTAACAAAATTGTATCCGATGATCTTTTCAACTTTTGCCTCTACCATGGCACTGTGAGAAGGGTGCATCTTTTTGGGATTCTTCTTGAACCCGCAATGATTTGCTGGGGGACCAAGGAGGTGGATGGATAACTGAGGATCTAGTATTATAATCTCATCATAACTTCAGGAAAATACATCCTGCTATTGTTTCAAGAATTCCATTTACTGATGTTGCTCCTCGAGGGGCATAGAGGCACTGGTCAATGTGGGTCTCGGGTCTGCCTCGCTACCGAGGTTCACATGTAACAACTCATCGATTGTGGAAGAGACACCCTCTTCAAAGGAAGGGGGAGCATCCTCTAAACCTTCTTCTTTACTTATGAAGGAGGAATCCTCAGCAAGAGGAGTCACTTCTAAGCCGTAAGATCCTGATGAGAAGATGGTACCCTCTTGAGCGAGAATACACACCGTATCAGAAGACTCATGTGCTTCCTCAACCATAGTGATGAATGTTGTCAATCCGATCTCATCTGGCCTTTTTCCCAAGGGGCTGAACTTGATGATATCGAAGCAATAATGGAACGTTGTCTTGATCCAGCTAATTCCATCCTAGTGGAATAAGCACATATGATATATTTTCATTTCCATGGGGAGAAAATCTCGATACCTTATGGGGATAGGAGGCTCCAGGATCACCTGAGCTTGATTTTTATAGGAGTATGAGGTGATTTTCCACCATCACATAGACCTTGGAATGTCTTCACCCTTCGTCCCAGACACAATGAAGCATTGTCCCATGTCTGGGGTTGTAGCCTCCAATCGGTGGATTAGAAAGACGTAAGCATCATCTAGATCTATCCACAGTTCGGTCGAAAACGTGGAGTGCTCAACCTCGTTGGTCTAAATATACTTTTCCTTGATCTTGTAATAGTTGGAATCCAGATAGCAGGCCTCAAAAGAAGAAAAGGGAGATGCATCAAATCAAATCACTCCCACTTGACCATTAAGGGAGTACTTGAGGCACTAGTCATATGATGAGGGAACCACCTCATGTAGGTGGAGCCATGGCCTTCCCATCAATGCATTATAGGTAGTGTCCTTGGAGACTACCATAAATTCGGTGCTCGAAACTAAGCCACCAAACTGGGTCTTTAAAAGAATCTTACAGACCGATGTTTGTTCTATCCTATCATAACATTGGATTCTTAGGTCAGAGGGACTCAGGTCATCTCCAGACAATCCCAGCTTTTGCAGTGTCCGAGTCAGGATTAGATTAATTCCAGATCCCTTGTCATCAAGACAGTGATGAACCTCCACGCCATTGAACTGGATTGTGATGTATAGTGGGAGAATGTGCCCCTATATGGGGGGAGCCTTTATCTTCTCCAGAGAATGAGATAATGGACTAGCATTGAACATTATCGATTGCCTCATCGTGAAAGTCCTTTGCAGCTGCTACCTCAGTCTCAAACTAGAGGGGGCTTCTTAAAGACTCAATTTGGGACTCACGCATATCTGATGATAGGAGACATGCCTCAAGGATGGAGAGCCTTGCTGGGATACTGGAAAGATTATTAAGAACATCGTACTTCTGCGCCAGGAGTGAACTTCTGCTTGCAAGAGGTCGATCCATGATTGGAGGCATGACGCGCCCTGCCGGTTGGACCAACGGGTGACTGGTGCTGGGAATGTCCCACTGCTAACTATTTGAAGCATACAGAGCACTTTTCGTACTGGGGATAGCTAACTGGGACCAGTTCAGGGTAGAGCGTGTCTGATCAAGGTGAGGCATAGGTGGCTCTTCTTGGTCCAATAGCACAAATGGAAGTGGAGACGGGCCTAGTGAAACTGGATAAGTAGGCTAAGCTTGCTGAGCTCTATACTGGGCCTACTGTCTGGTCTAAATTTCATGAACAAACTAAATAGAAGTCACCACTGATGTGCCTCGACAACCCATATGGTCACAGATCCGCCGACATTGGTGTCAGCTAGGGATGTTGGGGAGATCCTCCAGGTTCTCCCCATCATCAGGAGTCATGTAGGGGCTTACCAGCTCTAAGGTATTATCCCAGGAGTACCATTGACTGTCATTCAAAGAGTCATCCGCTACTAGGTGGATTCTGGGAGGAATCTCTATCTTCAGGGGCATGAAGTCTCCAAGAGTATGGGACAAAGATGGAATTGGTTGGGCACGTTGCTTTACCTTGTGATGCCAAAGCTTGATATTCTGGGAAGAGGGTGGTTGAGACGACAACCCAAAAGTATTAATGTAAATTCTAAAGGCTCTGATCGATTAAGGCATGTACGGAAGATACCATGGGAATGCGAGACTATTTTGTGAGCCATCCATTCACCATACTTCTGGGAACCATGGTTTGAAACATGATTCCACTCGCCTTCGCTGCTACTAATGCTATCTGGCCTCATGGATACACATGCCACCCACACCGGGACTGGGCCCAATCTGACTACATTGTTGTCGACCTGGTCTTGCAGTCAGTATTTGATCACATAGCACTGTTTGAGGGTATTCCCCAAGATCTGGTGATAGGGGTAGTAGTTGGGCTGATCAGTGAGGTTCCTATCTTCTGGCCTTATGCACAGAGGGGAAAACACTATCCCTTATTCCAAGGTACTTCAGAAATAGTCTAGGGCGTAATTCTTGTTGAATAAGTAGGTATAGTTTCTTCTATCCAGAAAGGGGGGCCTTAGAGCTTGGCCCTGATGAGGAGATGGAGGAGCCTATCGAGGAGGTGGAGCCTGAATATCCCACATGGGTGGTGGATGCGCGTTGCGCAGGGGCGCCTACTGATTTTGAGGCGGATGCTGCTAGGTTAAAGGTTGCGCCTATGGTGGTGGGCCTCTGTGAGGCTGAGGAGGGGGTTCCACTGGTAATAATTCCAGTTGTATGGGGGAATCTATTTGGGCCACCGCGGAGGGCTCGGCTCTGACGACCCTCCTCACGGGAATTGTAGTGGGCAATGGATGTGCCTGGCTAGCCTACTGCAGGGATTCTTCTAGGCACTGGGCCTTGTCAAAGAAGTCTCAGAATCCTTAGAATCCTCTAGGGTAGTCTTGAGTTATCAAATAAAGATCCAATTCTATTTTAACATTCCCTACACAAATCGTCAAAAAATTTTCCTGAGTCAGTAGCACGTCTAGAGAGTATGTAAGCTCTTTCCACTAGGTTATAAAGTCCGTTACATGATAATCAGGCCTCTGTTTGCACTTGAAGAGGTGTGCGATACTTATCTTCTGAGTGGTGGAGCTGAACTGGTATAGAAACTGCATGCGAAGATGCTCCCACCCTGCTATTGACCCAATGGGGAGTTGGCTATACTAGATGAATTCATGCCCTTCCAATTTCTGAACAAAACACTGGAGCTTGGCGGCCTCTTCTAGCACCGGGGTTCCCAGAATGGGCCCGCACGTTGAAATAAAGTGGGCCAGATGAGGCGGGGGGGGGGGGGGCACCTGTCCAATTAAAGGGGGAGAAGGTGGGATTTCCTAAATTCGGGGGCACTGGCATATCATCCACCTATGCCGGATATGGCTTTCCATCCGGTGGGAGTGCCACCTACCGCATTTACAACGCCTCGAGGTGAGAGATGAGCACCACCATTGGATAATCTAGGCGGGGGTCCCTGTCTTGATAGGGTTCCTTAACCACCGGTGCATTGACGGGTTCTTCAACGTGATAATCTGGCCTAGCAGCTTGTGGAGCGACTAGTGTGGCAACCTGCGGGCAGCTGGGGGAACCTGAGCTAGGTCCCGAGGATTAATTCGTCGCTCAGGTGGATTTGGGGACACATATCACTCCCTCTTGCCATATGTTCTGGCCTTTACCCTCTCTACATGGGTAGGATGTTCAGGATGACCTGGTGGAAACTCACCAAGAGGAGTTGTGTCTGTCCCGGCTGTACTGGTCGCAGATCACCATAATCTAGGCGTTGTTCTGCAGCGCATTTAGTTAGGAGGTTGTCAACCAACTTTTTCTGCTAGGAATGTTGCTAACATAATGTGCCCTTCTTAGGATCATTCTATTTATTCTGCACTGAGGCGGACAGGTTGGACTGTTTGGCGGCCCTGAGGTTCTATTTACCCTTACTGAGATTTAGACTGAGAACCAATTCCTTGGTGGGAACAGGGAGCCCCAATATATTCCTCTGCTGGTGAGTAACCCTTCCCGATGAGTCCAGTAGTGGTGGCATGACCTCAGTGGGTACATCCCCATCAAGGAGCACCCATTAATTCTCCCCTTCCCACAAGTCGAACATGTTGACCATGACTCTTCTTGGGGGAATTTCCACGATATCTCCTATTGAGTTGGGATGCTGTCAGATTGAACTGAAGAGGAGGGCATCATACTACCCCCATCCATAGACTTGGACTAGGGGTAAGCCTCCTTGAAAATCTTGCGAAGTACCTTGAAACTTTGAACGCATTGCTATTGGAGGGATCTATAGTGTCTTGGAGACTCAGGGCACTAGGCCACAGGGAGTGCATCCAGATCGACCGGATGACATTGCTCGCCGATGTCCTCAAAATTCATTTGGATCCTCGGATAATCCACCCACTAATGATGAAGGCGAAAGTTCATTTCCCAAAGGGTTTTATGGAAACATTCAAAATCATCTTTGGTAAGGGATCCCGACGCACTGAAATTTGGTGCCACAATCAGCCAGAATATCTTGGGGAAGTGGTCCGTTGTGAGGATATACAATACACTCCTTAGCTTGGATTCACAGTCTGGCCCTTGATTGCCCCATTCATCAACTGGGGGTAGCTGATAAACTGGAAACAGAACTAAGGCAGACCATTAGGACAACAGCCTGGCCTGTGGGGAATACGACGAACGAGCTGACTGGCCACTGAATCTCAGGCTGTCCTCCGAAGAGTATAGTGACCTAGCCGCTATGTCATGATAAGATGGGCTAGAGACCAGGGTTTCCAACACAGCATCTGTGGATGCTAGTGATGGACTATGTTATGGGTATCCTGCCATTGATCCCCATAATATTTCTCCGTGGTCTCTAGTCGAGGTATAGGGTGCTTCTGGTGATGGTAGTGGCAACTATGTGGTCGGTTCCTGGGGAAACAACTGATTTTTGTCTTCCTCGATGTACCTGCGGAGGGAGGTAGGGATCCAGTGGACCTCACACTCGAGAATTATGAGGATAATGTGCCTTGTTTTCTCCCCAACCATTGACTCGAAGGACCGAGGTGAGGGTTACAGTGCTGAGTCGTACTCTGATTCAGAATTTGAGAAGCGGACTGGCTTGATCTCTGTCCGAACCTTCCCAAAATTCTTCTTATGGTGGTGATGACCCACCATCTTTCCCCTGGATGGCTCTTTGAGATGAGTTATATTTCTGATATGAAGAGTTCCTTCGACCGTATTGGTGCTGGGGTGAAGATTGTTTCCACCTGATTAGGACGGGGTGTGCGGAGCACCAGGGTAGATATCAAAGGGGACACGGGGAGGACCTCCGTGGGTATTTCTGGAGTGAGTAAGACCTCTGATGGAGCCGGTAGAAGCATGAAGAGTACCTCCATGTTTCCCCTGGTGACATTAGTGCGAGGAAGGTCCTCATATTGGTCGAACTGAACACAGGTTGGATCTCGGTGCTGGGAGCTGGTGAAGTGAATATGGCCTCCGTACCTCTAATTTACAGGGTGAGGAGGACTTTTAATAGTTTCTATGAGGACATGGGGAGGGCCCCCACATTGGAGAGTGACTAGATATGCAATGTCCCCACACTGGTGGTCTGATGTAGGAAGAATGACTCCATACCCGGTATAATGAGAACGAGATAGACTTCTGTTCTGAACGTCACCACCGCGGGGAGGACCCTCATTTGGATTGAAGGTGTCATGGGGCAGACCTCTATGCCAATCTTGGAAGCGGGGAAAATCCAAATTCTCTGTGGTAGTGGTATGGGGAGGACCTCCGTACTGGGTGTCGTTGGCACGGGTTAGTCTACGGTGGCCACTGCCCGTGCCTACGACAAAACGAGTCGATCCATCCAGCCCATGGGGAGGTTGGGGCCTCGATCCAGGTCGCACGTATAGATTACCCTACTCATCAAATACCAGGATCTATCGATATGCGTCGGCGGTGGCTTAGGCCATAGTAGCCACTGACGTTGACGCCCCTTGGTGGGCGTCCTCTTCAGCTTGAGCCTGATGCTGGCGTCGGGTCGGACTGACCGGTGCCTGTGGTGCAGGTACGTGGATTACCTGCTCCTCTTCCAGTATGACTGAGAGGTGGCACTGACACGGCCAGGTGGGGGCCCTCGCTGGGTGTCCTTGGAATGAGACTCTGATTTGGCTAGCCTAAACATCCCCTACCTCGTTGGCGTAGGGTAGGGAGTCGTCAAAGCATTCTGGGGAAGGCTCCCAAAATGGTTATTTGTTGGAGTAGAGAGCAGTGGATCCCTTCGCAACCCTCGAGGGTGGCGTTGATGACGAGGCGTAGATGCCTCTATATTTAGGTGGTCCATATCCCTTGTAGGGATGATCCTCTCCTCTTCATACCATTGTATGAGGTCATTGATCACCCTTCACTGAACAACCTCATACGGAGATATGGGGTGTGGGTGCCCCATGTTCATGGGTGTAGAGGATGTTGCGGAAAAGGTAGAGCCAGGTGGGACTGCCCTGTTGGCAGTTCCCCTGCCCCTACATTGGTGGATGGGCAGTGATAGAGTTTCGAGTGAATCTACTTGATTCCTGAAGAGAGGGAGATTAACTCATTAGCGCTGAAAGGAAAAGGAATCTATGACCAATGCCCCAGCGCCATCCTATCTTCCATGATCAGTAAAAGGGGTCCACTCTGACAATATCACAGATCGGGATGTGGAATGTTTTGACTGCCCAAACTTCAAGTGAGTTTTATGCCAGGCACACTATTTGCTTGGCGGGACCCGGCGCCGAATGACATGATCCAGTGACACGCTAATCCACTGATGTATCAAACGCTAAAAATCTTCATATTTATGAGAAGAATTTTACATTGGGTTCACTATTTCTGTTTTCGACGCTTTCTCTAGGGCGTGCACATTCATCTTTTTGGGGGACAACGAAGCTATTTTTTTCCCTGCATTTCTGCTTTCCAAAGGTGGGCGGCATCTGTTCCTTGTTCAGAGACATTTTCTCCTTGATCGAAATGAGATGATTGGATGTTGGTTCTTCCTTATATGGATTCTTCCTCAGAACTCATCACCTAGTCCGGGTCTCCCTTATATATTTAAGACCCTGTTCGTGAAACTTTTCCAAGTGCCATATCTTCATGGACACCAGTTAATTACACATCTTCTTTCGGGACATTCCCAAGGGTCCAGTCAGGGAAGCAACCTTAAGTCATGAGATTAGTCACGATGGACATCACTGGCATGTCTGGAACCTAGGACACTGGTGCTTCTAGGTTTCTTCCCCTTATTATAGGGCTTCTCAAGGGCGCAGAAGCCTTAGGAATCCCACGTCGAACGCGAGGAATCATATTCCATTGGAATGTATCTGAGGTTTTACTCAGGCTCCCTTGTTTAACATAGGGTATGCCGTGAGTTTAACGTCTAGAGAAGATGGATTAGACTGATTAGAAAACAGATTAGAGTTGATCATATGGGTGCAACCCCTGGAGGGAACACTAATGTTTGGGCCAATGTGTGGTAAGCTTCTTGGTTACTGTTAAGGGGAATGGGGAATGAGGTGGAATGATCTCACCAGGATATGGTGGTCTGGGTAATAATCAGGATGAATGATTGATGGTTTAATGAGGTGGGTGGAGAATGAGATGGAGTCAACTAGAGGATGATGGTGATGTAGGGATTGAGTCTCGAAGAGAACTCCTACGTATCCCTATGGTAGGGATTCAAAGTCCTCAAAGTTCATCTGACGACTACTTGCCGCTGATTGGGGATTTCAACGGGTTACCACCGGATTGTGGATCGCAATGGCTTACCGCTGGATGGGATCACAATGTCTTTCCATAAGATGGGATCGCAATGGCTTATCGCTATATAGGGTCGCAACGGCTTATCGCAGGATGGGGTCGAACCTCAGGGACTCTTCCTACATACCTTATCTAAGAGACAAGGATCAAACCCATGTAGTTCCTATGGGATGGGGACGGTGAAATGATGTGGAGGAGTACCTGGGGTCTAATGTTTGTAGTCATTGAACCTCAGGGAGGTGTCCTACATACCTTTCTTTGGTATAGATCAAAGTCCACATAGTTCAGGTGGGTGTAACAGCTTACTGCTGACTAGGGGAAACAACGGATTACCGCTGATTGAGGTCCACAATTTAACATCATGTAGGATGTGGGTGAACTGACGTGAAAGAGGACCTGGGCCCAGATAGATGGTAGGCATGAAACTCATGGAGGCTTCCGACATACCTCACCTTGGAAAGGATCAAAGACCACGTAGTTTAGGTGGGTTTGGACGAACCGATGTGAAGAGGGTCGGAGTGACCAGGTGTTGGGCTTGAACCTCATGGAGGTTTTTTACGTACCTTATCTAGGAGACAAGGATAAAAGACCTCATAGTTCATGGGGTTTTTGGTGAACCGACCTGAAGATGGTTAGGACCAATGGGTGGTCGGCTTGAACCTCAAAGAGGATTCCTACGTACCTCACCTTGGTAGGGATCAAAGACATCGTAGTTCAGGTTGGATGCAGGGCTTACACTCTAGGCTACCCAGAGAGAATGTCAGGGTCAATGATTTTTTTAAGCCCACATGAGTCATGCTCGGTGTGAGAAACAAGAGACAATAAAGACCTGATGATCACATCGTGAAAGGTGTGTCCATGGGAAGTAGACTATGGCAATGTGTAGTTGGCGTCCCAAAGAATAAACAAGGGCTTACGTGTTGTTAACAACCCGAGTGATGGAGATTTGGACTTACTCCAGGGTGGAGGCCTAGGTGGTTAAAAATCCTAACGAGAGAGGGATTTGGAACCCAGGAAGAGAGGAGGAGGAGGGGTGTTTCCTCTTTCAAGGAAAGAAAGGTGCTTACACTAGGGTGGTTACCCTTTCCCCACAGACGAACGCTGCTCCGATAAAGAGGATGTCATTACATGTGAGGAATTATTTCACTCCCGTGGAGACCAGTGGGCCTAGAGAATGTCCGATACATGAAAACCCACACGCATGGCACAGGGAAAGGTCACAGTTTAACATCATGGGCTGATGACGGAGGTGTTTGGCAGATTAACGTCCTGCACCTCGGAAGAGGAAGGTTCACTCAGCACCCCTAGGACATACATAACCGGAACCCTTTACACCTTGGTGAAGGGAATGCACCATCAACTCCATAACAAGGGAGTGTCGTGAGGGGATCCCATTGGGGGTCCACGTTAGCATGGATATGTGAAGAAGAAACAATGTGAAGAAGCATGATGTGAAGCAATACAATGTGAAACACTACCCAAGGGAATTTAAAGTTACTTCGTACGATCCTAGAAGGTTCTAAAGGAAAATGGTGTGTGGTGTAGATGTTATGGGCATGTGAGGCACTCAGAAATGATGTCTAGAAGGGAGAAATTGAACACG
Organism: Viscum album; assembly: GCA_963277665.1. Taxonomy (NCBI): domain Eukaryota; kingdom Viridiplantae; phylum Streptophyta; class Magnoliopsida; order Santalales; family Viscaceae; genus Viscum; species Viscum album. The sequence goes on along the minus strand of OY728143.1, from coordinate 929,218,532 downwards.
TATGCACAAGGAGGGAGTCTTGCACGCAAAACAGAACAGTTGTGCAGAAAACGCCGGGTCAGCGTGCAATTGAGACACTTGCACAGAAAAGACCGGGTCAGCGTGAAATTGGAGAGGTTTAACATGCAATGGGGGGCTGCGTTTTTGTGCGCAATTGTAAGAGATTGCATGCAAGGAATAAGGATTGAAAAAAATTGGATGTTATTGCACGCAAGGAATAAGGGTTAGGTGAAATTGGAAGGGATTGCACACAATTGGAAATGCTTGCACACAATTGGCAGGGATTGCGTGCAGGGGACCAGACTCAAAGGAATTTGGATGAGGGTTAAGCCCGTGGGGTCTTTCATGAAGGTGGATCCCTGGGTGACATGTCGCAAAAACTACCGTACCTAAAAGACATATTTTGAATGCAGGGGAGGTGGATTTTTCACAGAGGAGAGGGTTCAGTTTTTTCAAACATCAAAAGATGAAGGGGCGTCCTTCTATTTATAGGTGCTCGGGGTCGTCAGATCCATGCAGAAACCTATCCGCATGAATGATTGCGTGCCAGTTTCGGTGACACGAAAGTTAAACTGTGTGGTGGAATCTGTGCAGAACATTCCGTTCCCATGTAGGTGGCACAAAAGTTTCCACGCCTACGCGGAAAACTTCCTCGAATACTGCGGTTTTCCGCACGAGAGAGATTTTTTCCTGGAAACCTGAGTTTTTTTTGTGCGGCCCTTCCGCCCCCCCGTAATGGATCACCAGGTCAAAATATTTCTTCACTTTCTCGCGCCAAAACCTCCTTCACCCCTTGAGCATTTTTCAGAATATGCAAATATCTCCTAGAAGTGCCTATTAGGGTGTGAATTCTTACATCCCCTCATCATTAACTAGATTGAAGATCGATTCAATGGTCAACTAACCCACTTCGAGGTGATGACCCCGTGGTGCATTTGATAAAAAACACATACACTTATGAGTATCCAAATAAGTATATAATTTCTAAGAGAACCACTCAATACTCATATTACAAAAACATCAAGATATTATATTATACATAGATATATCCTTTAAAATTACCCCTAGGGTTTTTAAAAAATAAATCTTATCCAAATACAAAAATAAAATGCGAGTTATTACATTAAAAATAAATCATATACAATCTCAAATTATTTTTTATACCTTTTTAATTACCATAAATTTTAGTTTCTTGACCCTTATACTATCCTTAATAGAAATCCTAATCTCCAAAGTCAAATAAACATTTCATTGATACTAACTGTGACCAACCAACCTTTCTCTCCCAAATCTATTGCTTATAGACACATACATTACTTACAATTATTAACATAAACTATAGATTCTTATACATAACTATTAAATAGTAAAGTTAAATAAAAATTAATTAAATTACAAAAATTCCATATACAATTTATGGTTAAAGATTTATAGAATTATGAAAAATTATAAAGTGATAAATCTCATTTTCTTTGTATAAAATATAAATTTTCCCATTATATATAAAAAATTAATCTACAATTAGTCTTAAAAAACTCCCAAATTTTTTTCAACATATGAAATCCCTGTAAACTTATACTATGTAGTAATTTTTTTCATATCCATGGCAATGGAAACATTGGAAATGGGTGAGATGAAAAACTTATTAAGGGAAACATAAAAATAAATCTTCAAAAAATATATACATGGAAGACATAATTTGGTAAGAATAAATAATCAGAATAATTACATAATCAACTAAAAATGAGATATAAATATATAAATGAAAATAAATTAAAACATGGATAATAATAATTACAAAACCATTAAAAAAGGAATGCATATGGTCAGACATTGAATTTTTTTATCAAGGTCTTGTTCCAAAACATTATAATAATATGGGGATAGGTATACACCATAACCCACACTATTTGTTTTCATGAGACCTACTGATTCACTAAGGGGTTATATAATTCCAGGCCCCACTCATCACCTAATAACATCCAATTCATTCACAATAGGAGTTAATAATACATTTGATACCATCCCCTAAGGAGCCTATGGCTGAATAAAAACATGAAAATCCATATAATGAATAATATAGAATACTAATACAAAATGAACCATCATTGGTAGTGAATTATCATTAAGAATTCCAATACTTATTATCCTCTAAATAAACATTCTTTTTTAGGTGAATATCCTTTAATATGAATTTTGTAAAATGATATGTCCACACCATATAGAATAGTGATCATACGGTTAAGTCAATTATGGAATAAGACGATCATAATCTATCTTGGCAATGAAGGTGGATGTTTGTAAAAGAAAATTTCCCTAGTGTAATAAAGGAAACATAGAAGAGTGTTCACATAAATAAAAAACACACTCACAAAAGAATTTATTAGATAGTAATTTAAAATAATGGATCAAGAATTAAATTGTTTGATACCATGAGTTTGATCCCCAAAATCATATATATATATATATATATATATATTAGAAGATAAATCATGAAAAATAAACCCCATTATGGTAAATATTTTTAGAAAATGATAAAGTAAAATTGAATAAAAAACATAAATTTGATTTTAGGAAACCTACATAAAATATAAATTTTCATGAATCTTTTAAAGGTATGGTTCTATGAATTATTATAAAAATAATTAATTTTTAAAGGAATAATTAATAACGGATCCTTGAAAATGAAATGTAGTTTATCATGGAGAAATTTGAAGAGGAAGAAAAAACATATGAAGGGTAAAAGAAAACTCCTTTTATTATTTTGAAAATACCATTGTCCAATACTCACATTGCAAAGAGAGTTATGGAATATTATTTTTGTGTAAAAATAAATTTATCACTCTGAAGGTAAATTAATTAATTTATAATAAAATATAATCATGGGAGAACCAAGACATGTAAAAAAATATCATACTAAAAAAATATAACTCAAATAAAAGAGATTTGAGTTATCAATAAACCTTATAAGCAACATACTCTATGACGTAAGAAATATTTTAAAAATTAACATTATGTGGAGTTAATTTAAATTCATAGAGAAAATAAAACAAGACATAATATAATAAAATAGTATATTTCACCCAGGATTTACCTATAAAAGGATTACCAAAACTCAATGAATGAAAATTGAGTTACCCAAAAGCTTTACAACTGGGGTAATAATTTAGTAAAAACCCTTTTATGAAAAAGATATTATTTTTCTTTGTAATAAAACTGAATTATGAAAAACGTATAAATAAATTCATGGTCAGTTAATACACAATTCAAATGAAATCATGGTTTATAAAATAAACATATCTTAAGGAATTGTAGTTTGTGATAAATAAACTTTGCGACATGGGTAACATTTTAATAAAATCCCTTTGAATCCGAGGACATGTAATTGAACATAAATTTAAATTATTAAAATATAATTCATGAAATTATTTCTAAAATAGGAAGTATAGAAACAACATAAATGAAATTATTTGAATAAAACCAAACATGTATTAAAGAGATGTATTTTAGATCAATTCCCTTAATGATTCATTATGTGCATGCCACTAACCTATAAAATAATAAAATTATGTTTATTATATTTATAATTAGAGACTATATTCCTAAAATTTTAATATAATATTGAAAATTTATAATCATATTCTATTTATTTATTATAATTGTTTTCTTATGTTTTAATGAAAATTGAATCGATGCCAACTTATTTTATGGATTTTATCAATTGAAGGTGATATTTTAATAAAAAGATAAATACATAATATTAAAATTGTATAACAAAATAACTAACTTTATTTTATTATTAACATATAATAATTTTATTAATTTTTTTCCCATTTTTATCCATGATAAAATTTTATATAATTATTAATGTAGATGGTTAAACTTACCCAAACATGAACATGATATATCACAATGGGTGATTATGGTTAAGAGAGTGTGTAATATCATTATAAAATAATAATTAAATTATTTATATAATTTTTATGTTGGGGAAAAATATTTATTGTGGTATGGATAAATAATTAAAATTAATAGGAAAAACAAAAAGTGTTACTTCATGGAGGTGGTAATTAGAACAACACTTGGTTAAAATTATTTTGTTTTTCAAAGTTGACAGAAATTAATAATAAAGTTTTTTACATTAATATAATAAAAATTAAGTAGTATAATTATATTGATCTTATTGTATTACTATAGTAAAGATATACATGAATGAAAAATTAAGAAGATAATGTTTAGGATTAAGTAACACACACTTTGAGACTTTGAGCATTATCTTGAATGCATCCTTAAAAACAAAGGTATTAATCTAATTAATTGAGAACTATATTTTATAAATATAAAATAATATTATCATAAGAGAATAATGGTTGAGTTTCAGGATGAAATTTTGAGTAATGGGTGTAGCATCAATGGGTATAAGTGTCACTTTCACAAGTGAAAAAATGGAACTTTTATGAATACCCATATAATTTTAAATGATTTTGTAATATTATTAAATGGTAAGATATTTTAAAAAACATAAATAATGGGGTTTTGGTGATATTTGTTTGATCTATCCTTAAGAATGTATTTCCACACATGTTTTAAATGTGTTGGAAGACATTTTTATTTGGTTTTTTAATGTTACCTTTTTTACTTTAGTAACTTGTTTTCTACTAAGTAATTTATATTTTTCCAAAAATATAAAATAACCCCTATTTCAAATTTTTTTTGATGAAGATTCCATTAATCTCCAAAATAAAATTCAATTTCTAAATAAGTGGAATTACAATTTTATGTTAAAACATTTAATGTATTAAAATAGTTTTTATAGAAAAATGGGTTTTAACTGTTATTTATACATAATCATATGTAGCATTGGTTATCAATTAAATGAGTGTTAATAAAATTATATATGTGTTTAAAAATATTATAAGATTCACCATTTAAAATATATTCATTTAATTTATTAGACTGAAATTACATAATATTAATAAAATAATTCTTGGAAAATAAATGTTTTACTATTATCTTGGTCATCAGTAATGTTACAAAACATGTGGCATAAACATGTGACATAATTAATAAAGTATAAATATTTGTTTTAAACCTGATTTTCATAAAAACCCTCATTCTTCCTCCTATGTATATGGATCTCAAACTTCAAGGATCCAAAAAGTTCTTATAGTGAATCCATTCTTTCCAAATCTTGATATGTTGGAATCTAGGACAGTTAGTCCTTGGAATCAATATTATGATCCCCATTTGACATTATCCTCATTCTAATTCTTAGTTTTTATCAAGGGAAACACTATAATATGGATTTAATTCCATTATATTTGGATGCGGTTTAATTTTGCATTGGGATTCTTCATAGAAAAGTGGTAACACAAAGGATTTATTTTATTGTGGTGTGATTCAGTAGGAAGAAAATGTTATAGTTAGTTGGACACTATCCCATTTTTAATTTCCTTAAAATATAATGATTTTTGTTATAAAATCATAATGTATTTTTGAAATCAATATTTTGGGGAACACGGTTTTGGAAAACCAATTACGGTGTGTATGTAAAAATAACGGCTGTGGGTGTCTCCAACAATAATCAGGGAAAAATGAATAAATGATATTTTTATTTTCAAATAAAATTTCAGTTTGATAACTTTGAATAGACATGGGTGTGTGAGTTCATGAATCATTTTGGGTATTTTTGGTTCAAACCTGGCTACTGGTGCTAGAGTTGGGCCCCATTAGATCATTCCTTCAAGTGAAAATTGGGTTTAAAAGTATATATACCACTCATAATTATGAACAATATGTAATATATATTGGATATAAATGAATTGGTTGGGTAATTATAATTCTATGTACATTAATGACATTATAGAAAGTCATGGTGATGGTGGTTTTCACTAATTATATATTTTTACCTTATTTTCTTGTTTTATATACTCTCTTAGTATGTGTATATTTTTTATTGTTAGCTAACTTTATCTTTTAATAGTGGCATAAATGAGGAGTATTGTGGATTTTATACTTGGTTGTTAACATACCCCCAACATATGAACCTTGGTGAATATATAGATTTTGTTTACTATGATTGTAAAACCCCAAGCTTCCATGGTGCACTTCTCTTTGAATGACACAGTAGCATGTGTTGTATGCAACTTCGAGTTATAACACACAACACAACCAATCAAACTAGTCATTATAAATATTAATACCCACTTTTTGAAATTTTATAAATTTTATCTTTCAAAATGGACTTCATTTTTGGATTCGGAATATCGAAATTAGTTTAAGGTGAATTTTTGGTATTTTTCTGAAAACATTCAATTTTTTGATGAATAGTGAAAAAACACTTAGTTATAGTTTAAAACCAAATTTTCATTTAAATAATTATTTATTTTATTTAAATTTAATTATGGTCAAAATAGATACATAATACCTATATAAGTTCAATGTAATTCATTGGAGTAATTTCAGAATAATTTAAGATATATAAAAATTTTATTGATGTTTTCACCGTCTTTTACCAACCTCCTAGAAGAATTTGCAGATTAACATAAAACTTAATTTTACCGCTTCTGTGAGTGTAAATTCTAAAATCTGAGAGACACAGATAATATCAAGGAGTAAAATGTGGTTCAATAATATAAAAATAATCTTTGGTGAATAGTAATTTTGTACTTTTATTTACCACGGTAAAAAGTAAATATGGTAATTAAGGGAAAAAATGAAATTATTATTACCCTAACTCATGTACTAATTCTATTGGCTAAGTTTAATTTGACCAAATACAACCTTAGGAATAAAATATGAACCTATTTGGTCCACTTGGATTAGATTGGGACATTTATTATTATTTAATTCAAAAAAGAGTTAAAAGAGTTAAAATCAAAGTTTAATTGCTAAAACATTTTTAATATAGGGTAATACATTAGATAAATTCTATTATAAATATTCATTAGAAATATAAAAATATTTCATATATAATTGTATTTTATTTAAAATTTTTAGACATTAAATAATTTAATTTATTTATGACACAATGGTGATGTAGTAATGACCTAATTAATGAAAAATTAAAATAATTGATATTATAAATATCAATATAAATGTAATTTGAGACTTTTAATGAATTCCAATAATTTTATAGGTTAATATGAGATATTATTATTGGTTATATAAAATTTTGTTTGAAGTAATAACACTTTTATGAAATTATCAAAAACAAAATACCCAATAGTGTCAAAATTGACATAAAAGAGTTTTTAAAAAACATATTATATTAATAATTTATATTCTATTCCTAAAAATCTAAGTTTTGACCAAAGGAATTTTATAATGATATTTTTATCATTAATGGACCACTTGTGGGTCTCTTGGAAGTATATAGTAACTTTATTAACTATATAATATAAAAATACAAAGAGACATGGTAAATGTCAAACTAATTAACTATGAGTTAAAACAAAACGATAAGGTTAATATAGTGACCCAAACCTATAAAAAACCTATTGGATGAATGGTTTTCAACCTATCCCCTCCATAAAATTTATATAATCCACTTTGGAGCCATTAGAAAGCAAATACGAATTTATTATAAAATAATTTTTCTAGCTTTTCCTAAGGTGCCCCTCACCCCTCTTATAAAAGGGCACTCCCCCCTTATCTCAAATTCATACATTCAAAGCCTTTAGGATTGGCCAACCTCTACCCAAATACCCTTTAAAATATCCTCCTTTCATCATAGAGTCCTTCCTTTAGCCAGAAAGCAAACCTATGGAGCCCTTTTGATCAAATCAAAAAGAAGAACCCGAAGAGGAGGTAATGTTTTCACCACCCACATTCAAGTTCCTTTCTTCTTCAAATTCTTATTTCTTTGTTATTCCAATTATAAAATAATAAATCCAGTATCTTATATATAATTTGATGTTATTATAAATATGGTACAACCATATTCAGTATTCTATCCATATTTTGAATGACATGTCACCATACGTGCGTACGTACGACTTACCGTCTCCATATCGTGGTTTGATTGTTATTCAATAAATTATTATTTGGATGGGTATAATAATGATGTGTAATTAATTTAAATAATAAACATAACATGATAATTATTCTGTATATATGATATACCATCCAATTATATATTATTTTAATATCAAAAGAATGATATTGTCGCACGTGCGTACGTACGGACTACCGTCTCCACGAAAACGATGAGATTAATTACCCATCATATCAATTGAAGACTAATTCTCATTTAATGATTAAAAATAATGTTTAAGGACTTGATATAATTCTGGATATGAATAAGATACAAACTATCCATAACAAACATGACTTATGTAACAAAACATATAAAAGAAAACGAGTAAGTTAACACCCGAAACAACGATAATATTAAGATATTATGAACAAAGAAATGTTAAAAGATCATATATGATATCATATTAATTTAAATGATTCCTATATAATTTAATAACAATTATTTGACCATTATACATGAGGTTAACCTACCCTCGACCAAGGAAAAGTAAAAGGTAAGGGTTTATTTCACAATCTCTTCAATATCTGAGGTTGTTTATACGTAATTATCTACAAGGACCTCTTTATCATCCAAATCCATGTTTCATAAAAATGTATTTAAAATCATTCTTACTATTTTAAAGACTATGGGTTAAAGTCATTTAAACCCCTTTTGACTTTTTATAAGATGTTTATAAAGGAATCTTTCTGTCATTTTCCAAACACGGTGCTTTTTAACCTTTTCAACAGAATTAAGGTAAGAATGTCTTTTTTAACTTATACGGCAGGTGCGACTATTTTTCGCCATTACAAAATTGCCGAAGATTACCTTACAAGATTATAAGAATATTTTCAAAGTAAATGTTTTATTTAATAATTATTTGATTTTTAAATGATTTAAAAAAAAGAGATATTTTGCTCAAATAGTTTTGATTTCGTCTATGTCAACATCCTTTGATGGATTCTAATATTATTTGAAGTTTGTTTATTATGATACAAAACTTCCATATTGTATTGAAGGTTTTGTGATATGTTTGACTATGGATGTGTTATTTTTATACCATTCAAGGTTTATGGAGAAATAATTGACATTTGATATGCTAGTTTTAATACGAATGTTTATGTGATGTTAAACCTATTCACATGAATAATGATTTGGACATAATAAGTGACGGGTGGAGCCCGCTATAGCTCATCGATGCATCTGTAGGTCTCATGAGACAAACTAGTGTCTTGGCACAAGGCCTTGATAAAATCCTATTTGTAGTCTTGGAACAAGGCCTTGACTGTGTGGTTATGATAGTCTGACATTATACATTACATCATTATGAAAGTGGTTATTAATATTGCATGTGATTTTTCAACTTGTAGAATAACCATGTGAATAAGTAAATGGAATTATTTAATTTTATTTTTTCCATATTATGATGAAGTTCAAGTTTAAAAGTATTTTGTTTTAGTTATACATTTCCTTATGTGTTTATGGTTATTTATGAATATTTCCTCTATATTGTTATCCTTAATGGGCATCTGAGCTCACCCCTTTCTATGTTTTATTTTTCCCAGGATGTGAAGAAGTATTTTATGAATGACCTGCAGAGATAGTATGAGGGGATATGAGTGTGGACTATAGAGACTATGTTGATGTAGTTTTCATTTTATGATGTAATGTAAACTTTATGAATGTATCTAGTGATTCCAAGGCTACTAAACTAATCGGTCATTCGAGACATGATCTTTTGTGATCATGCCAATGTTATGTAATAATGCACCGAATCTAGGTAACTGGGGTTGGGGAATTACATTTGGTATCAGAGAAAGTTTAGTACAATCATTGGAAGCTAGATTTAGATAAACTCTGATTAGAGCACATAACCTTAAGATAGACTTTGAGGATTAGTATAGATGAACTTCCTAGAATTTCGGAATTATAGAGATTTTGTGAGTTTTCCGAGCAATACATCCCTTTCTAGATACGAGTAGGTAGAGGTGGCTCTGGAATATATGTACCTAGGGGTAAAACCTGAAAACACCGCTTTGAGCTAGACTCAAACGAGAACTGGTGCACGACAATGGGCCTTGCTACACTCTTGTTTACGACAGTCCCAGGGGATATGATTAGGATAATTCTCATTTTATTTACAAACCATTATGAAGGGTTTATGAGTATATACTTCTTCAAAGAAAACATTTTTTTTATGATTATGGATTATATACAAAAATAGTTCAATTTATGTTAAGTATTTTACAAGTATTTAATTATGTATTTTGATTAATAAACTGATCTAGTTTATGCCATTTTTTAAAAATGGCGCCTAGTAGAATAAATGGAAACCGTATCAATGCCCTCACTCCATATAAGGATTTACCTCCTGTTCATGATAATTATAGTGGAGCTGGGATGCAACTGGTGCTGATCAGCTAATCACCATACTGGGACAACTCACTCAGGTTATAAAAAATAACCTTTCTCATATGGAGCACACTGATCCATAGAGTGGAGGATCAATGATAGATCACTTCATGAGGCAACCAACACCAACTTTCAATGGGAGTACAAATACTTTAGTAGCTGAGCAATGGATAGATTCCCTAGAAAAAATATTTCAATCATTGGGGAGTAGTGAAAGGGAAAAAGTTATAATGGCAGTTTATCAACTCACTGAAGATGCTGATCAATGGTGCTCATTGATACAAAACACAAAGGAAGATGATGAAGTATCAAATATGGAATAGAGGGAGTTCAAAGATATTTTCTTAGAAAAATACTTCCTAGTGACCATCGAGCAGATATGGAAAGGCAATTTATGAGTCTGAGGCAAAAGGAGAATGAGAATGTCGCAAAGTATGAGGCAAATATTACAAGGTTAGAGAGGTATGATGCATATTATATACATCACCCAATAAGTAAGATTGATCGTTCATTTGATGGGTTATAACCATTTATCCATAGATAATTAGTATCACAAAACTTCTCGTTGTATGAATATATTGTCTCATGTGCTATCAAGACAGAAAAGGAATTCTCTAAGTCTTATAACTTTAAAGAAAATTAGAAGAAGAAGAGATATACTGATCACTGTGGGAATAGAAATAAGGGGAAGAAGGGAAAAGTTGAATATCTATCCTGCAGTAAATGTGGGAAGAAACACCACTGTATTTTCTTAAAAGGAATGAGAGTCTGTTACAAGTGTAGTGAAAAAGGCCACCAAGCTCGTGATTAAAAGGGAAAAAAGGAAGATATAGATTTCCAATGCTACAATTATAGGGAGATGTGACATTATGAAAATGAATGTCTTAGGAGTCAGGGGAACGTACCTCAGAAAAGTACAAGAGATCAAGGACCCGTTTATGCTATCAATACTACTGAGATAGAATCTCTGAAAGACATGATGGCAGGTAATTTAATCATTTCCTCAAGTTTAGAAAAAGAATTATTTTATTCTGGATCATCGCAGTGTTTCATATCTTCCCCGTTTATTAAGAAAATTAGATATTTTCAATTTGATTTAAAAAGGGAGTTGTCAGTTAAAACTCCAAAGGGAATTATCATTTCAACAACGTTTTGTGAATCAGTCCCCATTAGAGTACATAAATGTCCTTTATCTATGGATCTCATTGTCATACCTATGATTTAATTTGATATAATCCTTTGTATGAATTGGCGTTCAGACCTTGATGAAAAAATTTATTGTAAGAAGAAGGAGGTTATTATTTTTGATGATGAAGATAAGGAACACCTTTTCATTAGAGAGGAATCACCACCACCTAATTCTTACCTAGATCCACCCCCAGTAGCTCAACTAAATTAAATTATTGGGGAGGAATAGAATGAAATAACGATGGGTAAGGAAAGGAATGTTCAAATAGAGGATGTTCCTATTGTGAAAGAATGTGTAGATGTGTTTCCATAAGATTTACCTGGACATCCTACAAAACGAGAAATTGATTTTACCATTGATTTAATTCCTAGATCAAGGCCCATATCGAAGATCCCTTATAGAATGACCACTATAGAACTAGTGGAACTAAAGAAACAACTATATGAATTGATTAATAAGGTATTTATTCGCCATAGTGTTTCTCCATAGGGAGACCCTGTCCTTTTTGTTAAGAAGAAAGATGGATCTATGAGGTTATGTATCGACTACAGGAAGATCAATGTTATAAAAATAATGAACAAGTATACCCTACCTCGCATTGATGATTTATTTGACCAACTGCATGGAGATCAATAATTTTCAAAGATTGACCTTAAATCTGGATACCATTAGTTTTGTGTGAATAAGGAAGACATTCTGAAGACAACATTTTGAACCAGGTACGGGCATTACGAGTTTACAATAATGCCTTTTGGGCCGACTAATGCACCCTCTATATTCATGGATCTAATAAATTGAGTTTTCAGGGAATATGTCGATGATTTTGTGGTGGTATTTATTGATGATATCTTGGTATACTCCAAAAGCTACGAAGATCATGAAAATCACTTGTGCATTATCCTGAAGACTCTGAGAAGACATGAATTATATGGGAAGTTTAGCAAGTGTGAATTCTGGCTTCTGGAGATTTTTTTTCATGGCCATATTGTCTCAAATGATGGAATCTTTATTGATCCTTCTGAGACCAAGGCAATCCAAGAATGTCCTGCACCGACGAGTATAACTGAGGTATGCAGTTTTATTGATTTAGCGGGTTATTATCGACGTTTTGTCCAGACTTTTTCCCGATTGGATAACCCATTAACGAAGCTCACACATAAAGGGGTTAAATTTGTTTGGACAAAAGAGTGTGAAGAATGTTTTGAAGAACTTAAGAGAATATTATTCAATTATACTATATTGAATCTACCATCAGGGAATGATGTGTTCATTATTTATAGTGATGCATCGAAGAAAGGACTTGGTTGTGTCCTTATACAGAATGATAGGGTTATTGCCTATGCATCAAAACAATTGACAATTCATGAGCAAAACTATCCTACTCATGATATTGAGTTATCAGCTGTGATCTTTTCTTTGAAGATATGGAGACACTACCTATATGATGAAAAATGTGAGATTTATACTGATCACATGAGTTTGAAGTATATTTTCTCACAAAAATAACTAAACATGAGGCAAAGGAGATGGCTTGAATTACTCAAGGATTATGATTGCACGATACAATACCACCCGGGGAAAGAAAAATAAGGTGGCAGATGCTTTGAGCAGAAAAGATCATGTAGTTTTGAACAATATGAGAATTGATAGGGATCCAATTTCCATGGATCTAGTAAAGATGGACATGGGAATAACCATAAAAGGTGAAACATCAATGCTTTTTCAAATGGTTTCCATTACATATTTACTTGAAAGGGTTAAGAGTTCTCAGACCAATGATGAATAAATTTAAAAGAAGATTAAAGCAGTGAATGATGGGAGATTGAGTGACTTTGTGTATGAAGATGGAATTTTGAAATTCAGGAAGAGACTTGGTGTTCCCGATATACCTGATCTAAAAAGGGAATTGTTGGATGATGCTCATAGTTCCCATTTCTATATACACCATGGGAGCACCAAAATGTATAGAAATTTGAAGGAACGTTTTTGGTGGGAAAACATGAAGAGAGATATTGCTGATTTTGTGTCAATATCTACGGTTTGTCAACAAGTGAAAGCTGGAAGGCAACAGCCTCAAGGAGTCAGGAAACCTCTTCCTAAAACTGAGTGGAAATGGGATAATATCACAATGGACATTGTCATGGGACTACCAAAGACTCTTAGAAGGAATGATGCAATATGGGATATTGTTGACCGTCTTACCAAGTCACCACAATTTCCTACTATAAGAGAAGATCTACCACTGGAACATCTTGCAACACTATATATTAATGAAGTTGTGAGACTTCATAGAGTACCCCTATCGATTGTTTCTGATCGTGATCCCCGTTTTACATCAAGATTCTGGAAAATTCTTCTGAAATCCCTCGATACTGAACTTTGTTTGAGCACTGCCTACCACCCCCAAGCTGATGGACATTCAGAACGAACTATTAAAACCTTAGAAGACATGTTGAGATCATTCTCACTTGACTTTTAGGGTATGTGAGATCAATATTTATCTCCTGTGTAATTTTCCTATTACAATAGATTCTATTCAAGTATTCAGATGGCACCATATGTAGCGTTTTATGGAAAGGGATGTTGCACACCAACCTGTTGGGATGACATTGGTGAAAGAAAACATGTATGCCCAGAACTTTTGGAGGAAACAATGGAAAAGGTAAAGGTAATCCAAAACCACATCAAAGCAGCTCAATGTATGCAGAAGAGCTATGCCGATAACTGAAGGAAGGCTTTAGAATTTCAGGTAGGAGATCATGTTTTCTTGAAGGTATCTCCATGGAAGGGAGTTATACATTTCAGTAAGAAGGGTAAATTTAGTCCCAGTTACATCGGACCTTTCGAAATTCTAGAATGAATTGGGGCTGTAGCTTACCATTTGGCAATGTCGCCAAGTCTCTCCAAAGGTCACGATCTGTTCCAAGTATCACTGTTGAGAAAATACATGCGTGACCCAACGCATGTACTCCCTTATGTGGAATTAGAACTGGAACCTGATCTGTCTTATTTCAAAGATCTCATCAGGATTATTGATATAAGAGAACAAGTGCTGAGAAACCAGACGACTCATCTGGTAAAAGTTCTGTGGAGAAACCATAAGATGGAAGAGGCAACGTGGGAACCCGAGGAACTTATGATGAAGAAACACCCAATTCTTTTCATGCGGTAATATTTTAGAAATTTCTAGGATGAAATTATTTGATAGAGGGGATATTGTAACACCCTAAGCTTCCACAGTACACTTCTCTTTGAATAATACAATAGCATGTGTTGTACATAACTTTGAGTTCTAACACAAACCACGACCAATCAAACTACCAATAATGAATAGTAATACCCACTTTTTGAATTTTTATAAATTTTATTTTTCAAAATGGACTTCATTTTTGGATTTAGAATATCAGAATAAGCTTAGGCTGAATTTTTGGTGTTTTTCTGAAAACATTCAATTTTTGATGAATATAGAAAAAACAATGAGTTATAGTTTAAAACAAAATTTTTATTTAAATAATTATTTATTATATTCAAATTTAATTAAAGTCAAAATAGATAAATAACACCTATATAAGTTCAATGGAATTCATTGGAGTTAGTTTAAAATAATTTTAAATATATAAAAATTTTATTGAAATTTTCATCGTCTTTTACCCACCTCCTAGGAAAATTTTTAAATTCAATAAAACATAATTTTACTGCTTCTGTGAGTGGAATTTCAAAAATCTAAGAGACATGGTTAATATAAAGGAGTAAAATATGGTTCAATAAGATAAAAATAAATTTTTGTGAATAGTAACTGTTTACTTTTATTTACCACGGTAAAAAGTAAATAGGGTAATTAAGTGTAAAAATGAAATTATTATTACCCTAACACATGTCCTAATTCTATTAGATAAGTATAATTGGACCAAAAACAACCTTAGGAATAAAATATAAACCTCTTTGGTCCACTTGGATTAGATTAGGAGATTTATTATTATTTAATTCAAAGAAGAGTTAAAAGAGTTAAAATCAAAGTTTAATTACTAAAACATTTTTAATATAGGGTTATACATAAGGTAAATTGTATTATAAATATTAATTAGAAATATAAAAAGATTTCATACATATTGGTAGTTTATTTATAATTTTTAGACATTAAATAATTTAATTTATTTATGACACAATGGTGATGTAGTAATTACCTAATTAATGAAATATTAAAATAATTGATATTATAAATATAAAAATAAATGTAATTTGAAACCTTTTATGAATTACACTAATTCTCTAGGTTAATATGACATATTATTATTGGTTATATAATATTTTGTTCGAAGTAATAATGCTGTTATGAAATTATCAAAAACAAAATACCCAATAGTGTCAAAATTAACATAAAAATGTTTTTAAAACAAATATTATATTATTTATTGATATTATATTCCTAAAAATATAATGTTCGGACAAATAACTTATATAATGATATATTTATCATTAATTGACCACATGGGGGTCTCTTGGAAGTATATAGTATGTTTATTAACTATATAATATAAAAATACAAAGAGACATGGTAAATGTAAAACTAATTAACTAAGAGTTAAAATTAAAAGATAAGGTTAATGTAGTGACCCAAACCTATTTAAAACCTATTGGTTGAATGGTTTTCGACCTATCCCCACCTAAAAATATAAATAATCCACTTTGGAGCAATTATAAACTGAATATGAATTTATTATAAAATAATATTTCTAGCTTTTCCTAAGGTGCCCCTCACCCATCTTATAAAAGGGAACTCCCCCTTCTCTCAAATTCATACCTTCAAAGCCTTTGGGCTCGGCCAAACTCTTCCCAAATACACTCTAAAATATCCTCCCTTCATCTTAGAGGCCTTCCTTTGGTCATAAATCTATCCTAAGGATCCCTTTTGATCCAATCAAAAGGAAGAACCTGAAGAAGAGGTAATGTTTCCACCACCCTCTTTCATGTTTCTTTCTTCTTCAACTTATTATTTCTTTGTTATTACTATTATAAAATAATAACTCCATTATATTATATATACTGTGATGTTATTATAAATATGGTACAACCATATTCAGTATTCTATCCATCCTTCGAATGACATGTCACCATACGTGCGTACGTACGACTTACCGTCTCCACGTCGTGGTGTAATTGTTATTCAATAAATTATTATTTGGATGGGTATAATAATGATGTGTAATCCATTTAAATAATAAATATAACAAGATAATTATTCTGTATATATGATATAAAATCCAATTATATATTATTTTAATATCAAAAGAATGATATTGTCGCTCTTGCGTACGTACGGACTACCGTCTCCACGAACAGGATGAGATTCATTCCCCATCGTATCCATTCAAGACTAATTCTCATTTAATGATTAAAAATAATATTTAAGGACTTGATATCATTCTGGATATGAATAAGATACAAACTATCCATAACAAACACATATTATGTAACAAAACATATAAAATAAAATGAGTACGTTAACACGCGAAACAATGATAATACGAATATATTATTAATAAAACAATGTTAACAGATCACATGTGATATCATATTAATTTAAATTATTATTTTATAATTTAATAAAAATTATTTCACCATTATACAGGAGGGTAAACTACCCTCGACCAAGGAAAATTAAAAGTTAAGGGTTTATTTCCAAATCCCTTCATTATCCGAGGTTGTTTATACGTAATTATCTATTGGGACCTCTTTATCATCTGCATCCATGTTTCTTAAAGATGTATTTCAAATCATTCTTACCATTTTAAAGACTATGGGTTAATGTCATTTATACTCATGTTGACTTTTTATAAGATGTTTATAAAGGAATGTTTCCGTCATTTTCCAAATGAGGTCCTTTTAAACCTTTTCGACAGAATTAAGGTAAGAATGTCTCTTTTAACATATACGACGGGTGCGGCTATTTTCCGCCGTTATAAAATTGTCGAAGCTTCCCTTAAAAGCTTATAAGAATTTTTTAAAATTAAGTGTTTTCTTTTATAATTATGTTACTTTTAAATGATTTCAAAAAAAGAGATATTTCCCTCAAATAGTTTTGATTTCATCTATGTCAACATCCTTTGATGGATTTTAAGCTTATTTGAAGTTTATTTTTTATGACACAAAACAGCCATATTATATTGAAGGTTTTGTGATATGTTTGACTATGGATGTGTTATTTTTATACCATTCATGGTTTATGGAGAAATTATTGAAATTTTTTATGCTAGTTTTAATACGAATGTTTATGTTAGGTTAAACCTATTCATATGAGGAATGCATTGGACTTAATAAGTGATGGGTGGAGCCCACTATAGCTCCTCGATGCATCGATAGGTCTCATGAGACAAACTAGTGTCTTGGCATAAGGCCTTGAAAAAATATTTTTTTTAGTCTTGGCACAAGGCCGTGACTATGTGGTTATGATATTCTGGCATTATGCATTCCATCATTATGAAAGTGGTTATTGATATTCCATGTGATTATTAGACTAGTATAATAACCATTTGAATAAGTAAATGGAAATGTTTCATTTTATTTTTGCCACATTATGTTGAAGTTCAAGTTTAAAAGACTTTTGTTTTAGTTATACATTGCCTTAAATGTTTATGCTTATTTATGAATGTTTCTGCAATATTGTTAACCTTACTGGGCATCTGAACTCACCCCTTTCTATGTTTTATTTTTCCCAGGATGTGAAGAAGTATTTTATGAATGACCTTCAGGGATATTATTAAAGGATATGAGTGTGGAATATGGAGACTATGTTGTTGTAGTTTTCATTTTATGATGTACTGTAAACTTTATGAATGTATCTAGTGATTCCAAGGCTACTAAACTAATCAGTCTTTCAAGACTTGATCTTTTGTGATCATGCCAATGTTGTGTAATAATGAACCGACTCTGGGTCAGGGCATTACAATGATATGCATAAGGCAATGATTCCAAAATATTCCAACAATGCATACAAATTCTATAATCATGTCCTGTAAGAGTTGGAGTTTTGTGATTGACATTCAGTGGAGTTATTATAGTTATATATTAATACCATTGAGTCTCTTGAGTCTTTTGAAGTTGTAGAATTTCTATTATGTTTTTTAATATATGCCACCGATTCTGGTTTATTATTTCATTGTAAATTTGTCTCTTTTTTTTGAATCATGAAACACGTTTACTTTATCTCATTATGATTTTCATTTTCATGTTCTATTATGTATGTAAGGAAAAATCTTTCCCAAATATTTCATAATGGCCATGGAATTTATTTACTTCATTTTTTGTCCAAGGGAAATCACATATCTTTAGTGGAACTCCAGTCCGTCCCATGCCAATGGGTTTGGTCAAAACCTCACCATATATGGATTTATTAAACTCATTGAGATTATAAACCCTTATAAATTTTTAATTCATTTTTAAAAATTATTTTATAATGATGTTTTAGCTGAATCAGACCATTATAGAGAACCCAATATTTATATAACATTAATATACCTAATTATATTTTATTTATAAAGAACTAATAATGTTTACTTGGTCATTTAATTATAAAAAAACATTAATATCTAATATCTATAATTACATACATATTAATGATAGAAAAATTAAAATTTATTTTCTATTTTTAATGGGTCCCTATTATCATTTTTTTATAAAACATAATCACCAAAGAAATATAATTGATTAGGGAGAGATCATGTGAATAATTATTATTGACTAATTTGTTATAAAAATCATTTTTAATATGTTCTCTAGTTCTATAAGAAAAAAGGGATTACCCCTACACATAAAATTTTCACCTTATATAAATATATTTTCTATAACAGTATATGTGTGTAGCATGTTTCCATTAGTATGATTATCCTTCCCTATGATTTTTTGTAATGATTGGTTTAATGCTTCATTCAATTTTTCTATAAAAATATATTTTATTAGATGAGTATAATGAATTACCTTTATTTTATAATAACTTTTATTAACAATTCATTGAGTAGAATGATTAATTGTTTTATAACATTCAATATATTTATGTATAGGACATGATAGTTATTTAATCATGACATAAACTGACTATTCTCATAACATAGAAAATAATTTTATCTTATATATGATCTTATAAATGTTACCATATAAGACTCAAGAGTAGTTGAATGAATAACTCCCATAAAATATCTATCATATGGATTATCTGAATTACATTCAATTGCCTTACTTTTATGGTTACTAGGTTAATAATTACTAAAATCCCAATCTTTGAATATTCACTTAAAAATTTAGTTCACCATTATCATGAAATCTATGAATGATATTATTCATGGTTATAAGTTTGTTAACATACTCAATAATAAAATATCATGTTGTTGATGAATAATTTATTTTTAATAAATCTAGTGCTAAGAATTTTATACAATTACTACACAAATCACATTATAATATCATATATATTTTATATAAATATCGGATTATAATAATTTATATTTTACACTTATACCGTTAACCTAAGTAATATATTATAATATTTTTAATTTATACAAAATTATAGAATTAATAATTTTTATTGCTTATAAAAAAATCAAATTATTTCAACAAATATATAAATTAATTTCATTCAAAAAGTATAAAAATAATTTAATTTGTTACATACGAATCATATTAAACCAAAATCACAATAAGAGAATGTATGTTACGATTGGTAGCTAACAACTACATATCCAAATAATGAAAAACCTATGAAGATAGTTTGAATCAAAATCTAAGGTCTAGTTATCCATAGATCAATAGTCAAAATAGGAAACAATCCCAATGATACTAAATCTTATAATACAATTAAATCCTAACAAATATTTATTATAAACCTACAAAAATCAAACCATTGTCGAATAAAATTAAATTTTGGATTTTTCTAGAGAATTAATACTTCAAAATCATGTAATGACATTTATAATAAGTCGTATAATGAAATTTATACAAATTAACTCATTTGATTATAATCTAAATATTTTATATGTACAATGTAAAGATGTTTTTAAGAACATAATAAAGTAACACTTAATTAATTTAAACATGAGATTTTAATAAATGAATACTTCATAAAATAGTATATAATAATTAATTAATAATTTAGAATTATTTTTTAAATGCATTCCATAACATCTCAATAGAATGATTTCATATTTTTTCAAAATTATAAAAAAATTAAAGTTTATCATTTACATATCATATATAAGAACTCTTTAATATAAAAATATATGATTATCAAATAAATATAATTCTTTAAAATAATTAATATAATTTGTATTCATAATAATAAGGTAAATTGTTTTTAGTTTTTTTATTATAATGTATTAAAATTTTACTTAAAATTTTGATGAATCCCAACATAAGTCAACAAATATTCCTTAAAATAAATTTCTAAAATAAGAAATTTTATAATAATAATTCATTTTAAAAATTACAATTTTTCATAAAAAAATATAAAATCATTAAAATAAAACCATGGGACCATATGGAATTCACTATTGAATGATTGTTTTTGGAAATTAAAATTCTATTGGTTTAATATTCTAAAACAATATTTTGTTTCTATATTAACCATGTTCAGGTTCAGCACAAGTTATTAAAATATCAAAATAAACAATGTAATTTTCCATTCATAGAACTAGTATTAGGGGGAAACCACTAAATTCATGTTTTTGGACCATGAAATGGTTTTACTAAATCTCCCATGATTTCTCTATGTGTAAATCATATTTCTGAATAATACATTACCATTTGTAGTAAAAACAATGATAGAAAACATGATTTTATAATTATTTACAATTTTGAAACAATTTATAGGAGTTGATTCTCTAAAATAACGACTTGAAGTTATAAAATCAATATGAAAATATTTTTTATATTGAAAAAAATAATAATTGATGAAATCATCAGAATCCAATAATATTTATAATCAATACAATATATAATTTGGGATGAAATTATTTTTTATGCTTCATCTTATATTAAATCCATAATAAAAAAATGAGGATTCCTTGATACCACCTTTTGGGTTTAATAGGGAAAATACATGGCGAAATAAGGTCAAATTTATTTATAATAACCATTTAATAAAAAATTTAACCATATTTTAGCTGAATAAAATAAAATATGATGAAAATATTAAATATTTGAATTCCAAGGAATTTATAGCACTATCTTCATACATGGTTGAAGGAGGTCATATATAATTATTTATAGAAATATTTCCCTCATATGTATCCAATTGTTTTATGAATATTTTAATTAATATGAACGATTATTACCACCCACTAACCCTTATAGAACATTTATGTTGAAGGGTAATGAGAAATGGGAGCTAAAAATCATAGAGTTTTTTCACATTATAAAAAATATGTCATATAAAACTATTTATAAAACATTTATAATGCATAAAGAACTTTAAATTATATTATGATTATACCCAATACACTTATACATGATTCATAAGTGTATTATCATAATTAAAATTCTTCACTGAAGTTTCAAAAATATTACAAATCCATATAAGTTTTGTTTCATCATTCCATTTTGTATTTATTATTTTAAAACATAATATAAAATTTTGAATTTCCATTAACATAAATACATTTTTTATATTCTATGATATCATACAGTGGTCGAGGATTTACTTTTTCATTATCTCATAACATACATCCATTCATATAACTATGATGTTGTGACCATAACTAATCATGGTTTTCCTCAAAAATAAAATCCACAACATAGTGACAATCCCAATCTCTTAGTTGATTCATAGATTATTTTTCTTTAATGAATATTATCCTCTAAAGATTTCTATATGATGTTTATTCACCTAAAATACTTAAGGTAAGATCCACTAATTTTTTTGACATTCTAGATCCCTTATTATTTATAGAAGAAGAAAGAGAGATATGTTGGATTCTTATTATCAATATTGCATAATTTCTAACATGGTATATACATTTATTTATAGTCCTCAATGAAACATATAAAATCCAATATCGTAATATAAAATAATTTTAAATTTATTTTGTTTTGAAATTTGTGGAAAACTCTTTGTAATATTATATGTTACGCATCAATGAATTTTTTAATGATTAAATAATTCAGAGGATCATTATATACTTCTTTAAAAATCATCACATTATCTTTCATCAATGTATGTAAACATAAATGTATTGAAATATATTGGTAATATGATATATAATATATTTTATTTCATTTCATAGATAACGATAAAAATAATTTTTTGTCACACCATAGATATTATACAAGAAGAGATAAAGCCATTACATAAGCTTTGTTATGAGATTTAGTATATAAATTTATAAATATTACACTAAAAATATGGAATCACTAAAACTATTCACATTTCATTATATGTGACATTAAATGAAATAAATTATAAATATATATAAATAAAAAATAAAACAACCCTAGATTAACTCTACCTCCATAATAATATATGAGTGATATCTATTTATGTATATTCACTTTATAGATAACTTATCAACCTCATAAGATTTGGATTAGTATGAAACACAAACCCCTATATTTCTAATTAGATGATATATATCATTTCATTTAATATGATAGTTTGATAAATATAAAATAAAATATTTTATTTATGTGTTATTATTGAACAATTATTATCAATAAGATTCCCTACTCACATTTATTATAAATTTTTTCACAATAAAAACCTTTCTATGATGATAATTAACAATAAATAATATATTATTTTTTAAGTGATGTTTGATAATATTGGAGTTTTTGTAATCATGATAAAATTATTTCAACTTAGATACATTTTTATAAAATCAATTACTTAAATTTTTAGTAAATGATTCGAATTCATCAACATATGATAGATTTTATTTGGGAATATTCTAAAAAATATGAGTGATTCTTAAATCTAGATGAAGTGCTAATGATTAAAAAAAGAGAACATAAAGTAGAAATTTTGACTATAAGAATTTTAATTTTCCTAGACCTTAGATATAGATCTATATTTTAGTGGGTATAAATTTCATGAAAGTCAAAAATTATTATATGTAACTACATTGATGTTATGGTCATAAATATAGAGAGGTTGTTGAGTTATAAATTTATACTATAGACATTATTTTATTCATAATGTCCTTCCAATGAATTTTGAAAGTGAACATTTCTTGAGGGTTTAAATGATGTTTCATTGGTTTAGATCATATAAGACACATACGTGTCAGCCCATTACTCATATATCTCTTATAAATGGTGGTTAAATGGAAAAAAATTTGTATGTCTCAAATTCATGTATTTAATGATGGTTATTTCAGTTGGATAGTTTTTCATAACTCAAAATTAAAAATATAATTACATTTATGATGATTTTTTTTGAAATTCATAATATGATGATGTTTCTATGAAGCTGAAAATATATAAGAAGACTTATATGAGAGGTATTATTTTATATATGATATTCATTATTTAATTTTTTAACTTTCAGACACATGGATTTAAGGATAAATGAAAATTTCAAGGGTATATATATTTCTATTTTTTGTATAGTGTTTTTTGATCTCATCATGTTTTTGATGATTGAATTATTTTATTTTATAGATACATTTTATTCAATTATTAAAGATAATACTATCATCGTAGTTAGAGATTTTTTCACTATTTTCTTTATGTATTAATAGTATAGAATATTGATTTGGAGTTCGTATTCATTTGTATAAATATAATATCCCACATGAATGATAAATAATATAAGTTTTCTTTTTTGAGGGAACATTAGAAATGTCTAGTTTCAAATTAATGTATCAAAAGATCACAAAAAATCTATGATTGTGGTGTCTATCATCACATTTCACGAAAATAATATTATATTAAGATTCCAAAATTAACTCTTGGATGTAAAAAATAATTTTCTATAGTGGGATTTAAAAATAATTGCAATAGTTTTGGTTATAGTTATTCGTGGTTAGGATATTAATTTTATGTAACATAATTTTATTTTATTTATAGATAAGATAATTAACAAGATTAATTCTGTCATTTTTAACCATTATTAAGGATTTAATTTTTGAAAACCTTAAATGAATTTGATTCAATAATCAAACCCTAACATAGTTACTATATATATATTGTCTTACATATTTATATAAATTTATTTTTAATTAGTATTAGAGTATGATGTGTGGGTTACATCAATGATAATAAAAATATTCATTTTATTTTGAAGTTATATTGGAATCCGAATTTAGTATACAAAGCCCATCCAATTAATTCAGTTAAAAAGGTACTCTAACATTTTTTTGGATTGATAAGTCATATTCAAGATGCATATGGTATCTTATCTCATCTCATGTTTGTTGAATATGTTCTTATCTTCATTAATGGAACATAGAATTCACTCCAAATCTTTATGAAGAATATGTTGGTATACTGTGATTTGAGCGGTCAACAAATTAATATAAGGAAGAGAAGCATTTTTATCTCCCCTAAATTCTTAGGAAGAAGAACTTGGGAAATCCAATATATACCGGGAATATAGAAAAAAGAAGCTTCCAATGATTTATCACAGTGATTTAATCTATAATGTTTTCATTAAGAATGTTTTCTTTGATGATATCATTAACAAAATGATGGGGAGGATTATTAATTGGAAGAATGAATTTTTGTATTTCAGTGGCTATGTTTCTTTGATCAACAGTGTCTTTCCATCTATTCTGATGCATGTTATCTCAACCATTACCCCCCTAAGGAACTATATCTATTATGGAGAATATAATGAATAACTGTTATGGGATTCCAACTCCATGGGAAGGTATCATTTGGCATCTCAGAGTCATTTGGATAAGACGATTGAGGAGGGAGGTATTAGATCACGAGACATGTCAGAATGCATGAAGGCCATATAATCACGACTTTCATATGATTTTATCTTGGGGAATCATTATGGTCAAACTTTATCAGAAATAAATATGTTAATCATTTGGAGGATTGGGGTGGTTCCAAGCTCTCAAACCTAAAAAAATTGTTTGCTGCAACATCTGGATTTCCTCTAGGATGTAACTCGTTGGGTGGTTGGGAGAGGAGACATCAAATTATGGAGGGATAACTGGGTTGGTGGAAATATTTTTTACCCAGTCCATTTGATTCCAAATATTTATTTTAAGGAATAAAGTATATATCCCAATCTTTTAGGCTTTATTTTTGACAAATAACAAATGGACATCTTTAGAGGTATTTCTTTGAATGAAGAGATAAATATATGTTGTTTTACTAGGTTGAGTTTAGGTATTTTTAATAGACATGATTATAGGTCATTCCTCCATGATGGTGTAGTTCATGATGAGTGGGATTCATGGTTATGGTTCAAGGAGTTAACAATGAAGATGATCTTCTTGGTCTATCGGGCGAGCAATCAAGAAATTCCTATGGAGGATACTATTCAAAATAAGGGCATTTCCATGGCTTCTCGATGTTACTATTTTGATAATATGTAGATGGAGTTAGTATTGAATCTTTTTATAAATAGGGATTGGGATGTTAATTTATGGAATAATATGGCTCAATGGGGGTGCTTCATTAGAGAAAGAGACTCCAGACATGACTTCATCACCAAATGATTTTTGGGTTCAGAACAACAAAAGGTACAGATCAGGATCCATGGTACTATTTTTATCTCCATTTGATGAAATATATGGGAGAAGATAAATAGAGTGATAATGGGTAACAAAAATATAGTTTCTTATCTCTATGTGAGAATTAAGTGGATTATCTAGGATGTGTTCTTGATTATTAAAGGACGAAACAAGTCCTACTTTCTTTGTTGGTTTCGTAAAAGACTATTGGCTACTTCGAGTTCACAAGGTCACTAGGTTAGATGGATACCATCCATGAATGGTAATAAGCATAATGTGGATGGATTTTAAATTAATGGGAAGATGAGAGGGGGTGGTTTTATATGGGATTATAATGGGTTGGTACTTATTACCTTCAGGTTATTTTATGGTTTAGGGATCTCCTTAGGTGCGATGTTGAGATCTTTTCTCACCCGAGTCATGATTTTCAAGAGGTATAGACTATTGATTTCAGAGGATGAATAAGATTCTGAGATATTGGTGTGGTCCTTGCATGGGAAATATGAACTACCATGTAATTTGTTCTACCTTATTAGAAGTTGTTATATGGAGACAAATCATGGGTGAAACATTCGTTATATCAGCAGAGAATCCTATTTTTTGCTAATGTTCTTTATCTTGGGAGTGGGATAGAGGAATCCTTGGCTGTTTATTACATTTGGGTTTACTCCCTCTTGAATTTAGGATTTCTCTAATGGGATTCCCTTGGACTTCATCACTTTAGAGATTTGTGAGTTTCTCCTTTTGTACCTTGATGGGTTTCTGTTATCCCATCCTTTAATAAAAATAAATTATCTATTGACTATAGTTAATTATGGGAATCATGAAATGATGTTCATTTAATAAATAAAACCCTATTATAACCTTAAAATTAGTGATATATTGGTATCATGGGCATTAAGACCATAATATAAATTTAGGATATGTTGTAAAATATTTTTTATGGAAACATGAATGTTACTGAGGTTAAAATAAAATATTTAGAATTTAATATTTAAAAATTTAGATATTAATGAATATGAATCTATTTGTGCCATATTTAAAAGATTTATTATAGAAGAGATATGCATTATATCATTATATAGAAACATAAATATTATATAGTGGTCAAGAATACACATTACTTATTTCTGAATCGATTTGATTTCATGGTATTAACACTTGATGAGTACAACCATAAATCATTTCTTTTAGGTGAAATGAATTTAATTTTAGTATCTTATGATACATGAATCACTAATAGAAAAAATAAAACTCACATGTGTGTTATAAAATTAGTTATTTAATAAAATATGTTAGAAAGATAATTAATGTTAATTATTTAAAAAGTGACATTAAAACACCCACCATGAACCATTTACATATATTTAATTATAATAAATTATTTTAGATCACCTACAATAGATGATTCTTATATAAGTAATTGCAATAAAAAATTTAACACCCTTTTTTGAAGTGAATTAGTGTTGGTTAATATAATTATTAATGTTAAAACCCCATCTGTAAAGGGTTGGATCATTAGTTGGTTCAATAAACAACATTAAAGACCTTGTCATTGAAGGTTTTCTAAATAGTTACTCGAAAATATAATGTTAAAAACATTACCATAAATTATATTCACGTATATTATTATAATAACTAATGTTAAATCCTTTTCCACTAAGGATTTTGGCCTTATTTTTAACATTAACTAATATCAACACTTATGTTGTGGTGGGTTTTAACATCTATTATTGAAATAAAAAATGTTAGAACCCACATTTTTTTAATGTATTTTATTAAAAAACAATATTAAAGACCCAAAAATTTAATTTTTTTATTTGTATTTGAAATAAAAAATGTTATAAAGATTATCCAAGCATGAAAGCTATGTTTTATTTTTCATCAAACCTATGTGATTTTAATTTCTATTAAATAATTTAATTATTACACACAAGGAATTTAATTTTTTTCCCATCACACCCCAAAAAATTGAGTTTCCTCCAATAAATTCATTATTACAAACCTGAAATAAGAATTTTTTATAATACATAAAATAATTTATTTGTTATTTATTACTGGTTGATGTTCCCTAAAAATTTATTTCATTTACGTTCAAAACATTCATTTCAACCTCGATATATTAATTTATTATACCCATGATATTACATTAATTTTTTTTTTCATATTTGGCATCTTTCATCGTTGAAATATTCAAAACATTGAGAGTTTAACATGATAGAGTGGTATTTATGATAAGGGTAATGTCATAAAGATACTCACATAGAGGTACAACTAATGAAATGATCTATTTTATTATAATATTATTTTTTATTCAATTTTTAAAATACTTGATGATTATTGTCCTCATTTAATGGAATGAATTTTTTGGCCATTACAATTGAAATACATTTTAAATTTATAATTTCTATTTTCATTGAATCTCTAAAGAAACTGAGAAACTTAATGTATTATGTCACATTTTTACAAAAATAATGCATATTCATTTCACATCACTTATTATAAAAATTATCTTGAATACCATGTTTCACAAAATTTAATAAGTTAACTAATATGAAAAAGGGATTCTATGTTGGTTATTATATTAATAATAGTTATAGGTATTTTCTAGTATTGTTTTATCATGTAATAAATTTTAAGAATATTTCAATATTATATTTTTATATTTTTATAAAAAAACTATAATTATAAATATATATAATTTTTTATAAAAATCAATGTAATAAATTTATTTATGAATTCAGTTTCATAGATATCATCATAGAAAATGTCTTTAAAACCCATAAAAATTTACATTATAGACCAATTTTTCCCTAGTGATAGGGAGGTGCTTTAATATAAAATAGAAAAGATGGTAAGTAAATTTATTTAAGTACCTTAAATAATGAAAATTATTGAATTTAATTCCATAAATTAGATAAAAACACAAAATATTATAATGATATTTAGATAAAAATTGAAAACTAATGTTACTTATCTCAAAGAGTGTTAAAAAAAAAATAAAAGTACCAATTTAAACATTAATTAAAGTGATTAAAATATAGACATATATAGAATTTTTATATTAATTTTTATATACCAAATGAATGATAAAGTTAATATGATCATGAGTGGCCAATATGTCTTTCATAGAAGAACTATTATTTTTTTCTATATAGAGATGTTTTTTCTAAAATGGAAAGAATAGTAATTTCTCTAAATTTAGAAATGTAAAATTTCTTATCAAAATATGATAATAATAAATATGTTGATGATGTGATTAAGTATATAAAAATCATATTAATATAAGGATATTTTATTGATTACTATCATGGATAGTGTGGAATTGTCTAGTAATAATTATAGTGGTGATGGAAAATATAATGAACATATATTGAGATTCCTACAAAGGTATTGTTGAAGGAGTTTACTATAAAGATATCTATGAAAAAATGATAAAAAAATGAATATATTACCTGAAATATCAGACAACATTTATTATATTCTCATTAAAACAGAACCATGGTTGTTAAAAGAAATTTAATATTTAAAGGTGGAATCTTAATTTTTCTATCTTAGGTTCCAATGTAGAGGATGTTTAGAAATGTTAGTTACCATTTGTTATGGATTTCCTGATTTCATTTTTAACTTAATTACAACTATATATTCATATAAAAACATTATAAATTCTTGAATATTTATGTTATGGAAACATAAATAGTATAAATAAATTTTATAAGACTACATTGATGTGTAAATTTATTATTATATGTTAAAAATAAATCCCGAATTATTTAAAAATGTCTAAGACAGTTATATATTTTCAAAATTATTTTTTCCACAATTTTTAGTTGGTAACACGAGCTATGGATGATATGTAATAGTGATATTTAATAATTTGTATACATTATAATTTTTTTTAAATATGATTAAACTACTATAAATGATGAACTAGATTGTGATTATTCAAATATTATCTCAAATCATCCAATTACAAGTTATATTGGAAATTTAGAATTTTTTTTATAAGGTATCATTATAAATGAAAAAATATTAGTTAAAATACTATATTATATATATATATTTTTATGAATAAAAATTTATGTTGATTTTGTATTATTTTATTATGATCTTTATAATATTTCATAATTATTATAATTTTAGTAGTGATGAGTCTTGTTTTCATGAAATTTTTCCATAATTGTCTAAAATTTTTCAATCAAATTGAACATTTTCAATGGTGTTTCCATTTTTTTAAAATTACATATGTGTAGAGTTTTTTATTTAATTTTTTGATTTTTGAGTAAGGTGAGTCATACCACTTCTTTGCCAATAACTTAAAACATGGTTTCATGAATTCAAGAGGATGAGTTCTAGCAAGAGTTGAAGGTGACCACAATGTGGGATGAGGATTATACTATAGACTGAGTTCATAGAGAACTACTGGAGATGCTAAAACTATTAGCTTTACACTTATGATACATAAATTGAAAACTATAGAGATTTAGTGAGGACTGCATTGGGGTACCTAGAATTATAAGGCATAATATTACAATTTACATTAAAAAATAAAAAAAATAATAAATGACGTGGACAATAACACAAGAGATCATGACATTCATTGTATGGAAGCCAACCAATCATCAACTGTAGTACATGAAACATGAAGGTCAAGAGGAGGAAAGAAAGAATGTGGTAGAAATAGTTTTAAAACACATGCATGTATTGTGGGTCTACTCTTGGTAGAGAATAAGAACAAATATGTAGGTAAGCACACATGATTTGATGGAATTAGGAGCTGCATAAGGGATTTATTTATTGGTTGATGGTGTGACCATGAAAATATAAGAGATCTCATCCAACCTATAGTTTGACATGGGTTGAGGAGATAAGGTGTTGTTTTATAGTGCTACACATTATGATGTAAAATGTATGATGATGGTATTTTTTCACAAGACCTCTACTATAGAATACACTAAACCACATCAAAACATCTATATTGTGAATGTGTGAATTTGGTATGACTTTTCGCAACAATTCTAAAGGTTACACAGTCGACTGATTTTTTATGACATGGAGGAATGTGTATGTGTGTTGAATTTATTATAGTATGCATTTTAATTTAACTATTTGACTACACTATTAAGGGTTGAGATAGGATATATAAATCTATATTATTATGATTGAACATTTCATCATAAAAACCAAACTATGACCCAATTAAATGGTAGGAGAAGTTTTGTTTGAATATATTTAGACCCTGATATTAGGAGTGAAGGGAAATTATTTTTGAGTGGTTGATATTTTAAAATAGATATACCTGGCATGTGTTGTAGCTTGTATTATTGTGAGGTAATCCTGGTCCACATCCCATATGTCTCACCCTTATTTTTCATTCATGTGTGACCATGGTCTATTTTTTATTCCATATTTTATAATCAATAATGTAGTGTTTCTTGTTTTTTTGTCCTTTTTTAGGAGTGCGTGGTGTCACTTGAGGATTGTTTTTAATTATGGACATGAGCCTATTGTTGGAAATGAAATAAGAGGACCTTCAACTTATCGGTGGAGGCTACTGGCCAGCCAATGGACTGAAATTGGATAACTAAATATATAGTAAGTATAAGGAATCAATGGTGATGAAATATTGACCATAAAATATAAATTATGGGTTTCCTAAATTCTTATTTCAACCACCTACAATCTAAGTGGTCACTACCAGATAACCAAATGCCCATTGGATTTCCAGTAACATCGATGGGCTCAGAAAAAGTGAAATTTTAGTTGTATTTTCATTTTAGAACTCCCATTTTATTTATTATTCCTCCATCATTTACCTAAAAATGATTCACAAAAAATATAGAAACCTTCTATGTATGTTTTTTTATCTCCCAAACTAAATTCATGAAAGATTAAAATGACAGTTAAAGTGGGGATCCTTGCTCAATATATCTAACACTGATTTGGTCGTGGATCTCCTTCTTCCTTGAGGTCCTCTAGTTTGGTGCTTTTGATCATCCTTGGAAACCATGGAATTTAATTATATCTATGATTTCTAATTGGTAATTGGTTTTTAGGGATATTATTATTATTTATTCAATCTTTCTATCACCTCGTCTTACTGATCCCTTCTAGTTGCTGAAATTTAGAAGTGTTTTAAGGAATGTGTTTTAATGAATTGAAATTTTTCTCAAAATCATTATTTCCTTCATTTATAAATTCGCATCTAAAATATGTTTTAGGCATGATTTAGGTTTTGGTTACTTTTTTGATCATGAAAATGTTTTTCGAAGTGTTTAAAAGGCATGATTTTTGAAAATAAGACCCTTTTTTTAAAAATGATGAAATTTGTTTTTCATTTAGAATAGATGATAATATAAAATTAAAAAAATGGTTTATATGTTAAAAAAGGTTTTGTGACTAACATTATATGAAATAGTATTTAAATGGTTTTATTTGTGAAAATGATAAGCCTGGTATGATCGTTATTTTGGTTTGGAGACATTCTCAAGAATAGATTCTCACACTAAAATCCCATTATTCTAGGGTATTGTTTGGACTAGGTGGCCCAAGGTTCTTTGTCATGGAGACACTATCTTTGTTGAAATCATAACCTTATGATCTTTTTTATAGGGTAATTTTCTCACTAATTGTTCTTTGATCAATGAAATTGTATGGATCCCCTCACTAACCATGACATATTGTTACCGAAGGGATAGTTTACAAATTCTAACTCCTTATAATGTTTATGATGAAAATTATTTGAAAAAAATATTATTTGGTAAGGTGCTGATAATCTTTTTAAGGGTTCAAGTTACATGTTTAGATAAATAATTTGTAAAATTGTACCTCATACATTATAATTATTTACCTTATAATAATTTTATTATATTATAAATACTAAATATTAATAACATGTTGGGATTTAAAAATGGATATTTATCTCACCCCTAGTATAAATGATTGTGTGTATATAGATCATGTTTTTTCAGATGAAGGTAAAGGTAAGGTGTATTTGATTTTTGGTATATATAATCAGTAGTTGGGTATGGATTATTGGTGGTTACTACATGTCATATGAAAATGAGCTTTTTCTATTCATGTGTACCTTGGTTACATTAATAGTTTTCACCTATATTTACATTATTTATGTATCTCTATATTGTAAAATAGTATTGTAATACAAACATTCCCTTTAATTATGTCACCATGATTTATGGTATTTTATGGTGAAAAAATTCCCAAAGGTACTTTTTTGTTGCCCATACACTTTTTACAAGCCCATGGGGATCAAGAACACCCTTTGGGACTTGTAAGGGCTAGCTCGGGTTCTTGGATAGTTGGGTGATCTAGGCTGTTTAATGAAAAAATAATATCAGAGGAGGTGTGTTTGTTATATTTATTAGTATACATCTTGGGATTTATTAGTAGATACGATTTTTTTTGGGGGGGGGGGTTATTTTTAGGTTTTGAGTGAGTTGTTATCAAACTATAAGAGTTATGATCTTTTAGTTACCATGGGAGGTAGGTAAATCAGTATTCTGGATTAAGATTGATTTAATGCTAGTCTTATTTCCCCATGTATCACTACGATTCAAGTTATAATTTAGTATCTCAAATTGGATTTTATTCTTATGTCTCATGTTCATGTGTATCTTTTCTTGATGTAGTTTATTACCATGCCCCAAGAAGATATCCTATGAATCCACAGAAGGGTTATTTTAATGATCCTTAGAAGGTAAAACCTTATACTAATTGAAATCTCATAAAAACAGTAGTGCACGTAGTTTGAGATATGGAACAATATGCATCAAATTTCCCAAATCAAGTTAGAGAGGTAGAACTTCTATGGGACGAGTAAAAGAATTGAGCCTAGGATTTTTATCATCAGAAACCATCATATTTATGAGGAAAAAATGGTCCTTGTAATTTGATGATTTGATAGGTATGATTTAAAGAATAATTAAATTCCTTGAGACCCTATATTTCTTTAATGTGAGGTGTGTTTTCTTCATAATTTATTTCCTATGTATAAGGTAGTGAGATTCAGTAGTTTTTGAAAATAAGCATGCTATATTGGATTCAAAATAACTATTTCTATCTTCAATGAGAGATTCTACCCAAAGACTATGAACTTTAAGAAATATATAGAGTTCAACAACCTTAATAAATGGTATCAGACAATGATGGAATAAACTAATATCTTTTTTGTTCTCACTATACATTCATCTGTGATCATTTAATATGATAAGATAATGGCTTGGAATTTTCAGATGGGACTTCATCCAAATATATTATTTTAAGCCTTCATAATAAAACATTCTACCTATAGTGAGGTGGTGGATACAAAACTGATGGAAGATACTAACCAATCTAGCATGTTATGGCCGACATATGTTTCTCCTACATTGGGTGGTAGATTCAATAATAATTTTAATGGGAATATGAAATAGAGTGAGTATTAGGGTCAAAAAAGTAACAGTGCTTCATATTAATCTTTTTATTCACTATCAAAAATAGTTATAAGTCTTAATTTTGACAAGTGTGGATATATAAAGATCATGAAACATTCTTACCCTATAACTTCAAGAATCTGCAACTCATTTGGATTTCATTGTTACTTCTAGGATTTCTATCAGGACCTTTCTTTTCCATACTATATTTTAGGATCTTTTACACCTAGAGGATATGGGGTATAGTTATATATTTCACTAACTATATGCTTCTATACACATGCCTCAAGAATGAAGTAATTAAATTCAATGAAAGAGTCTTCAATTAAAGTTTGTGCAGGATTTATGACTTTGACAGGTACTATTTTTATTGCTTCAAACATAATGACTTATTTATTTGATTCATGTCCATATCGTTCATTCGTGTTAACAAAAATTTTGGATCTACTAAAACATAAAATATAAATCATCACATTCATCATGAATTTGGTGTAACCTTTATGAAATAATAAGGAGAAGAGTTTATAATTCCCTCATTATCTTTATTTATCTCTGATTTTGAGCTAGTTTGTGATTTTTTGTCTTTTATTTTTCCCCTTTAATGTTATTATCATAATAGGTTTGTTGATTTATCAATATTATCAAATAAATTTTTATCATCAGTGGGTGTCCTTTACTGAACCTGATGGGATATTTTGTTTGTTTCATGGAGAATGGGATTCAAGGTCCAATTGGGTGAGACCTCATATTCTAGAGATTTGTATCTTGATATCATTAATTTTAGTAAAACTGGGATCAAAATCCCTCATTAGTGAGATTAATCTAGTAGTCAAATATTTTTCTATTGTGTTTCATGATTTTTTTCTTCTAGTTTTTCACTAAATAGGGAAGGGGAGTTATCAACTCAATTACTCTCGAGAACTCAACTGATATCAATTAAATCCTACAGTATAGATCCAACTGATATGAAATAGCTAAAAATTTTGTTAAATGATTTTAGATTTAAGTGATTTATATGCTTGAGTTAGCTACCTTGGGATCCCAAAGTTATCTTTTACAAGAATGTTGATAGATCTCTCTATTTATGTGTTGATTATTAGAAGCTCAACCTTGTAATGATAAAAAAAATACAATTTCCCCTACATAGGATATTTTTTATTATTTTAAATGGAAAAATGGTTTTCAAAAATTTATATTTGGTATAGTTACCAAAAACTCATAATCAAAGATTCAGATGTTTTAAAGACCAGATTTTGAAGATGGTATAGACATTTAGAGTACCTTGTAATGCCATTTAGACTCTGTAACACTCTAGTAGTCTTCATGGTAATGACGAAAAAGATATTACACCAATATTTTTACATATTTTTCATTATATTCATTGATGAAATTATGGAGTACTTAAGGACTGAATAAGATCATGTGAATAATATTAATTATGTTTTGTGAATCCTAATGGATCATTGTCTCTGTAAAAAAGTATCAAATTGAATTTTTTTGAGAAGTTCTGTTCTTAAGAAACATGATCTAAGAAAAATTTATATCATTTTATCTTGAAAAGTTGAAGGAAATCATGTCTTGGGAAGAACCATAAAGGTTTTTGAGATTTTATTCTTCTTAGGTTTAGAATGATGTTTTTGATAATCAATAAATTATTTCTCAAAACATGAATCAACATTGAATGATCTCACCCAAAATGGGGTAAAGTTATTATGGGAATCTAGGTGTAAGGAATCCTTTGAAAAACTTATGTGGTGTTCGACCTAAACATATATTTTTAATTTATTGGATGTTAAATAGAGGCACACGATTTATTATGATATAGTGGGTGAAAGTTATAGTTGTATGCTAATGAAAGGAGGTCTCATGGAATTTTATGGGTCTTATAATCCTTTACCATGTAAGAATAATTATCTCACTCATGATTTGGAACTCACAACTATTTTAAATACCCTTAAGATACAATGAAACTATATTTCTAGGGAAAAAACCAGTAACTACTCATACCATAAAAGTTTGTGTTATATATTTTAACAAATTTATTTTCATCTCTCAGAGAGATGATGGGTGGAATTAATGCAGTCATTTGAAATTGAAATTTATTATAGTCTCAAAAAAATAAAGTGGTTTCTGATTCTATTAATTGGAATATTCTCTCTTCTATTTTAAATGATGAAATGGATGAATGGGAAACAAAGGGTCACTTTTCTCAGATGCACATTGGTGTCAGGGAGGAAGAGTCTAGGGATGTTTCAGCAAGTTTCAATTGACATCCTCTATTTATGAGATAATTATATATGAGTAGTATAAATATAATGAGTTATATAATATTAAGTATTCTTTTTATAGTGGGGTGACCATATTTTAATGATCTCTCTACCTGGAAGGTTTTATTTTTCTCAGGAATTGATATATATTTCTCTTAACTACGAGAAAGGTCATGATCAAATATTTTAATAATTCTCTTTGAGAAGTCCACCCTAGTACTAAAAACAATTTATATGAATTGAATCCTTAGTTCAAGTGAACAAGTATGAAATCAGACATATTCAACTATATGTATCAATGTTATACATGCCAACAGTTTATAGATGACCACCAAAATTCTCCAGGGTTGTTTGAGGTTCTACTCATTGGAATATAGAAATAGAATGAGTTTCAATGGACTTAATTGTTTGTTAACCATATACTCCATGAGGAAAGAAATAAATTTATGTGGTGACTGATCAGATGACCATGTAAGCTCATTTCATAATGATTAATGACACCACCATGGTGTAAAAACTGGGGAGGTTGTATGTGCATAATATCATATGGATGTATTGCACCCCAATGGCCATTTTCTAAGATAGAGATCCCATTTTTACCTCTCTGTTTTAGAAGGTTTAATAGGATTTAATGGGATATTAGGTGAATTTTTTCATAAAATATCATCCTTAGATTAATGGGTAAACCAAATTTGGAAATCAAATTTTAGAAGATAATCTTTTTGTATGTTTCTAAGACTTTATAGGTTCTTGGGATAACCC
Source organism: Viscum album (assembly GCA_963277665.1). Taxonomy (NCBI): domain Eukaryota; kingdom Viridiplantae; phylum Streptophyta; class Magnoliopsida; order Santalales; family Viscaceae; genus Viscum; species Viscum album. The sequence continues at coordinate 929,180,781 of OY728143.1, read as the reverse complement.
CTTGTGACTGGTTGTGTTAACCAATAATAATATCAACCATTTGACTATAATGAGATAACATTTTAAATATTTATATGGTTGTCCATGTAAATAATTGATGTGATGGATATAATGGGGTAAAAATTACTTGGTTTAACTAATATAAGTAAAGAAAAAAAAAGATCTATAATATTAATCAATATTTGGTGAGACATAAATTTAGGGAAAAAAATCTTACATGTATCATCATTTTTGTCCTCTAGGGTTTTCGATTAGTGATGAGGTTCTCTAGAACATCTCACCATGGATGGGTCACCAATGGCTTGGAACACAAGTTAAGTTCTATCCTCTATTTTTGGGACCTTTTTTAATCAATGTATGGATTGGAAATATTTTTTATCACTTCTATTTTCCACCTAAAATGACTAGAATCCAAAAAAATTTCTATGCCTCTCAACTAAAGAAGTATTAACCTGCACTATCTCATGTATAGAATTGGGAAGATTTCAACATAAAACCTGATATATTTTTCACTAATAAACTATTTTGAATTATTGATTCTCAAGTAATGGTTTTATGTGGTACATTTAAAATGTTGGTATGAAATTTCTGGTAGTATGGATCTAATATTCAGGTGATGTGTGAGAGGGAGTATACAGTGAGGGAGAAGTGGCCTCATCTATGTGTGGATCTACCATATGAAACATAACATTCTATATATAGAAAGTGATATGGTGTAGAGTATTTTTACACATTGGTGTAGATTTTGGGTTCAATCACTATATATTTTTTTTTCTTTCCATCATTTTATATAGATAAATTAGTTTTTAGTTTTTAAAATAATTGTAGAGGTTTTAACATGATATTTTGGTGTATGTTTAGACCTAATCATGTTTCTATAAAATCTATAGTAGGTATGTTGACTAATTAAATATTTCCACTAGCCAGCTGGTGGTCTAAACTAGTCTTACCCATGATACAAAAAGTCTATCTGCTCACTAGTGACCAACCACCATTTATCTAGTGCATTTTTTCACTTATAGTGGAACCAAAAACTGATTGAATGGTCATAACCAGGTTGGTAGTGGGAAACTAGTGGCAAGCTATTAACACAGATGGGGTTGTAAAAAGTGAGGTTAAATTCATATTGTTGTGATGAAACCCCTGTTTTATGTATTATTATACTCTATATACATAATTTAAATCCATACAAACCAAGGAACCATATTTTGATTTTTTTACTCTCCCAACATAAATACATTGAGGATTGAAGTAATAATTCAATTCGTTCTCTACATTCAGTAAATCAAACAATGATTTGGTCTGGGACTCCCTTTTTCCATAGGTTCCCCTTATTTATTTATTATTATCGACCATGAAAACCATGTTATTAATTGGATCTATGGTTTAAAAATGAGAATTGGGGTTTTAGGCTTATACACTAATTTTTGTTTATTTCTATCACCTAGGGTTATGGATCATTTATGATAGTTGAAATTCCAAGTGTTTTGAAGTAGGTGGTTTCAAAAATGGATCATGTTCTCTAAACCATGCTCTCTTTCTTTTCTAAATTTTTCTTCAAAATTATTTTAATGTATAAACAATTTTTTAATTTAAATTTTTATCTTGGAAATGGTTTGAAAGGCATGATTTAAGAAAATAAGTATTTTTTATGATAAAATGATGAAATGGATTCTCTATTTGGTGTTATTAATAAAATTAATTTCAATTCATGTTTTATATTTTAGAAAAGGTTTCATGATTAAACATATATGAAATTACCTTTGAGTGTTTTTTATATGAAAATGGTAAGCCATGTATGTTAATTCTTTAGTTAAGGAGCCATTTTCGGGAATAAACACTTATCTTGAGGCCCTTTGTTCTAGGGTAATGTCTGTACTAAGGGGATTTTGATTATTTTTGTTAGGAAGAACCATAAAATGTAAAATACAACCCTGAGTCACATTTTTCTAGGAAAATGTACACACCAATAAGAATTTTTTCACTAAAACTATATGAATACCCTTAACAACTACAACCAATTAATACTCAACTTCTAGTTTAAATTTTGAAACTCTTTTTAAGGTTTAAGATTGAAATACTTTGATTTTTTTGAACAATTTTAAGGGTTCAAATTTAATTGTCTTGTGATAACTATCTAAAATTTTATATCATGACATGTATTTGTTTATTTGAGCACAATAGGTTTATATAATAATGATTGGTTATGACACACTTGGTGGGATACTAATTTACTTGTTTACATAACACCCAACATATATTCTTGGGTGTATAAAAATATTATTTGATCTGATGAAGGTAAAGGAAGGAAACCACAAGGTATAGGCAGGTTCATTCATTAGTATTGTGTGAGAGTATAGTGGTGAAAAAATGTCACATGGAGATGGGATTTTTAAGATATTGGGTAACTTGATTTTTTTTATGGTTCTGACACATGTGTTTACCCTATATATGTGTCTTTCCACTATTGAAATGTATTGGGATACCAAAATTATCTTTACTTATGTAATTTTTGTAACACTAGAAGATTTTAATATAAAACTATGTTTGATAGTGTTTACAATAAGAAATACTAAGATTAAATAAACTTCGACATATTATTACATATCATTATTTAAATATGAACATTATAAAATTCTTATTAAATTGGAAGGTATAAATAGTAATAACTAATTTATTTACTAAATATGAAGGTTATAATAAACATTAATGTATTTATAAGTACTTATAAAATGATCATGATTTTTAAAATACGTTTTCTTAAAACAAATGTTTTTTATTTCATTTTTTGAGAAGATATTATAATTAATTTCCATATAATCTAGAAAATATATTTGATGAATTGAAATTAATTTTGAAAATAATCATATAAAAATTATCCTACTGGTAAATGTAGTGTTTTTTTAGAAAATATTTAATTTTCATTGTATAATTGGAAATAACATTTTTTTGTATAACTATAATTTATTTCTAAAAAATTAAGTAATTTAAAAGTCACATTAATAACTTAATTTGACATAAAATTATCAAATTTATTATTTATTTATATTTAATCCAATTAATTACATTTAAATCCTTTTTATATAGGATTTTTTTCTTTGTATATTCTTTGGTTTAAAACACATTTTTCTAAAGACTATTTTAAAGGGAATACTATTTCTCAATTTTAAGTAATTAAAAAAACCTGACAATGAATTATTTAAATGGAATTTATAGTTTATATATCCATATTTTTTAAATTAAATACAAATAATGAAATTTTTTATTCATACAATTAATATAAGATCATATTTTCCTTTAAAAATTACATTATTCCGAAAACTATTTATCATCATGCTTTTAGGTTTTATTTTAAATTAAATTATTCCACTTCTATGAATTTAATTTTTCTAAATGGATTCCATAATTTTAATCTTCAAAATTTATTTTGAATAATAATATCAATTTAATGTTTTGTCACATTTGTTAGTAAAATTAGTTCAAAATAGTTACCGTAGTAAACAAAATTAAAATGGAAAAAAGAGAGTAACCTAAGAGGAAAAAATGATAAAATGTATAAAACATAATTATTTTTAGTTTTAGAAGGGTTTTTAGTAATAATATATCCTAAAATTTTTTATTTATTAATTTTAGAGGACCTTGTCTCGAGAGTGATATACAATTATTGAATAGTTTTGGGTATTTAAAAAAATATCACTCGTCAATTATATATGGGCACCCATCCCCTCACTTTATAAAACCTATGAATCTATTTGTATCACTTAAAACCTATAAAAATATATCACCAATCTCATTTGAAACATTATAGATCTTATTTTCTTCCCAAAATTCCATATTTGGGGTCCTTAATAAGAGGTCCAAAGGTGGTTCTTATGAGAGAAGATAATAATCTCCACCAAGATCCTTCTTTTTACTAATTTTTTTTGTAAATAAAATTATGTTTTATAATTTCCTATATAATTACCCAAATATGTCGTATATAATGTGATGTTATCATTTTTATTTAATAATATTAATCCAAATCCTCTTCCTTCAAATGGGAAATGAAATGGCCGATCATGTGTAAGGCATTCTACCTCCTCACAAACCGAAGTGATTCATTTTCAATAATCACCTATAATGGTTGTAAAAGATAATGGATTTAGTGATTATATAATCTATTCTTGTAATATTAAAAATTATGGAATATTAAAATATCATATACTATATTACCTTACTATCCATTGAAAAATAATACCATCGTTCATGTGTACGGAGGAATACTGCCTCACAAAGTGATGTGATTAATTTTTTATTAACTCATCCCAAGGATGGTATATGGAAATTTATATAAAAAAATAATAGTATAGTTATTATATTATTATCATTTTTAAATAGATAATAACACTTAGAGTCTTTCCTTTATGATCGTCGAAAAATAGAAACATTACACATGTGTACGTACGACCTACCGTCTCCAAGAATTTAACATAATTCATTCCCCATAATGATAATTCATAGATATTTTTAAAGGTATAAATTATGTATAAAAATTATAATTATTTCTTGATTATTATTATGTATATTATGGAATAATGACCCCTTTGACCATGATCAACACACTAATGCTGTTTTGTAATTATGAAATGAGCACCCTCAAAACACACGATGTGGACATAACAAATTAAGTAATTAAGTACATCATTAAAATAAATAATGTATATGGTTTAAGTATAAGGGATTAAACCTAAAATTTTTTTCTAAGAAAAAATTGTATAATTTTATTATACATGGTATAAAATACATATATGACAATTATTGGACTCGATGTAAGAGTTTCATATAAAAAAATCATTCTTTGAGACACATGGTCTTTTGTGAACCTAAATTCACTTATATGGTTTATAGAGTGACCATTTACATAATATTTCATGAATATTTAATAATTAATGACATTTTATGTTACCATTAATTTACTTCATTCATGGGAGTTATGATTAAAAAGTTACTAAATCAGTAAAGGTTTTTGTTGCAATAACATTGTAACCATGAGTGTTTGTGCTTGAATTTTTGTTATAGGAAATTATTTGATCACAATCTAATAAAAAAAATTAATTTTATTATCCAATACATATTACTGAAATTTTCATTTGTTATTATTCATTTAATCTCTTTTATACATACAACGATTGAGAAAATGTCTATGAAAAAAATACGTCATTTATCTCTTTGGACGAAAATCATTTTTCTTATATATCTATGTTTTTAGAAAATATTTTAAAGAATTTTTTCAATGTTTATTAAATGATTTATTAATGAAAATTTTAACCATGTTTTAGTATTCTAAAAATTGTTTGATAAAAATTTTCTTTCTATTTTCTGAATAATGTATTTTTTTAACCATTTTAAAATAGTGTGAATGAAACGTTTCTTTTAAATTATACATGTCATAAATTTTTTCAATCACTATGAACATTTTTTTTCTATTAAGTTTAGATTATATCGTTCCCAATATATTTTTAAATAAAATAAATTCTATATTTTTTAATATATTTCTTTTGTTTTTCAAAATATATTTTTCAAAGTGGAATGTTTATTTTCCTCAATGTTGTTTTTAATATTTTAAAAGTATTTCTAATCATTAATGACAATAAAATTTAATGTCATGTAATGATTTTAATTATGTATTTACATCACTTAAATATATACCTAGCTCACTATCCCCTCATTATATGGGGAAATACATTCCTTACGTTAATTTCTCAAATTCTATCTATAAGAAACCTCTTTTGATTATGATATGGGAAAATATTATGCATCCCATTTTCTTTCAATCAGTAAATATAATGATTATACATTATGGATTATTTTCACATGTGGAACACATATCAATGTACATAATATGAATATAATGGGTGGTACTATAATTATGTAGCTTTCCAATTCATTTTGTAATGTTTTAGTCTCATGATATGTCATGTATAGGATTAAGGAGTAAAACTAATACATTATTCGACTCTATCCAATATGAGATGTTTTCTTGGAGGTTAAACTTGGAATTTTTTAAGGTCATCTTTTATGTTTCTAATAGATTTCCTATATTATCATAATATTATGATTCCATGATATTTATGTTATGATCTCATGTGTTTTTTCATCTACCTTATCTTTCATGATATCATGTTATACATTTGACATGCATGTTAGGTTTATTTATCATGTTTATTATCTCAGTAGGATTTTTATCACACCCCTTTTTCCTATGTACTCCCCAGGTTATACTATATATCTTTAGAATATTGATAACATTTAGAATCTCATAAGGGAGAATAAAATAAATATTTTTTATTTTAGCCTCATATTAATAAATTATGTACCAATTATTCTAAAGACACTAGGATTCATGGTATTTGGGTTTTAATTAATGGATTTTTATATAAGAAATAATTAAATAATAGTTTTAAAAGGCATCAATCACTATAGTTGGTATTTGAGTAAGGTTTAGTTATTTTTGGAGAATAGTATATTAAAACGATAGTAAAAACCTTAGGGATAATACAAAACATAGGAAAACATCATAATGTTTTTAATTTATAGAGTATGTGGTTTCCAAACAATTACATCGTTGTCTAGATACTACAAGTGGATGTAGATCCTGAATAGTCATACCTATGGGTAATAATTCTGAAATGGGTGAATTGAGCTAGACTCGATTGTCAGGTAGTGCTCAACTATGAGCATTACTGCACACATATTTTAACACACTTGGGGGATATACATTGGAAATTAATAAATTCTTTATGAACAATTATAAAAGACATAAAAAAATTATAAGTTTAAAAAACTTAATAAGAAACATTACCATGTACACCTGATATTGAAACCTAGAGATTCAGTTGTATAACATCCCTTCTATTTTTTCGCATTTAAAGGTGATTCATTACATAAAATTACACATAATAAAACCAATATGATTGATAGTTCTAGTGTATATTGGAACTTAATTCCATTAAATAACAAATTAAAATAGGGAAAATGAGATCTTTGTTGAAAAATACTTTAACATGATCAAAATGTACCTTCGTACTTGACACTGCATGGGATAACCTAATGAAATACATATGAAATGGCCGATATATAAATCCACGTAAGGGAATAAAAAAGACATAACATGAAGAATAAAATACAATTTAGACTATAGGAATATCAATGGATCATAAAAGGAACATGTAAGGAATTATATAACAATATAATCATAACATAGAAAATGTGGCAATAAATTAAAACATTACATCATAAAAATAGGTCAAGTCTAAACTTGACAATACATCATGGTGGAAAATGTACCATAAATGAATAAGGTAAACCCCTTGTCCCAATGTAATTTTTCATGATACTGATCATTACCCATTTCATTGGAGTGCTATATATTTCTGGGCACACCCACCACTTTCATTTCGTTTCGTTGCTTAAGTGTGCCACATAGATCAATCAACACAGATTCCTTCATAACTATAATTTTTTCCATGATAAAGTAGTGTGGAATAGATACATGTAAGTCCCAAATATAATAATAATATGTGTATAATGGTGAATACCCATGGTAGAAAATGGGCATGGTATTCACTACACAATTGTTTGGGAATGGAAAATCACGGTGCATTTTGGTAGCATAACAACATCACACAAAAATTCATAAAATGGGATGATCAAAGATAAAGGGGTATATCATCATTTAGATATTAAATTTATAGTAATATGTACTTGTAAATATACTTACCAACATAAGGAATTGAAAAAACAATATGTAACATAATAAATAAACTTGAAGGAAGAGGAGAACGGAAAGAACCCTTACTTGGCTTTGTGACTCAAAAGGCTTGGGAGGGGATTCTGGAAAGAAAGGGGTCAAATTGGGAGGAATATCGTTGTAATGAATTATATTTTCTCATTTTTTAATTTTATAAATTATATGGTTTTATTTCGAGACTAGGTGATAAGATGACGTGTGATTATGGGGCCCTATTTTCCCAAAACAATCGTTTGAAAAATCATAACCTTATAAGAGAAAAGACACATAGGTTTCCTGAAAATGTTGAATAACTCTACAATAGGTTCTCCGATCCAAAGTATGATGTCACTATTGGGTTTTTATAAGTTAATTTACTCTATATGCGACATAAATTTTGTTGGCACAAGTCATCTGTAGAAAAAATCATAGAGGGAGTAACTGTAAATAAAATAATTTCATAAAAATTATTTTTGACGTAGAAACTCTCCTTTTTAGTAAAACATGTCATAAATTCAAGGTTAGACTCATAAACCTGAATTTTTGGTAGATATTTGGAGAATAAATTCTAGAGAATCCATTGATGAACCAAAACAGATCGATCGAACAACTACCCTTAGATTCAACGAATCGAGGATCAACGATGAAACGACGACTATTCTTAATCAGTAACTGATCCAAATAAAAGTAGGTCCGTAGTTTATTTGTGGTTTTAACAATATTTATTTATATGTTAAAAATGGTTCAATCCATGAATATATTGATACATGGTTAAATCTTTGTGGGATGGTTCATAATTACATGATTTATTTTTGAGTTATTCTTGATTTTGTTCTTTGTTATTCGTTATATGAAAAACAAATTGAGGTTATGATGAAAAAGGATGAGGTTCATTCCTCATAGTTTTGTTTGTGCTTTTACTTAACCTGTTCTTTGTGTTCTTCTCTATTGGACCCTTTACCCATGATTTGAATTGTAAGGTGGCTCTAAACATGATCAGACCCCCAGATTAAAGGGAAACCAACAACGGAGGATGGTTCTATATAGATACAGAAATGAGGAGCTTAGATCTATGATTGTTTCAAATTATGGACATCAGAGGTGGATCATTGGTCCTTTTAAGGGACCACCGGTGTGGGTATGGTGATGTGAGGTGTCTACATTGGTAGCCCGAGGTTGTGGCGATTGGGCCAATGGTGTGGAGCATGAAGGAGTTGCAGGATGTAGAGGCGGTGGAGTTGGGGATGTAGAGGTGACACGTTGTGGGGCCATGGGATATATTGGTGCATAATTCCATCTGGGGCATGACCGATGAACACATAGACCGGGTTGGGCCAGGCAGCCCCCGTGCCAGCGGGCTGGGCTAAATGAACTGGCTAGGCCTAGGGGGTCGGGTTGGACCTAGTGAGTTAGGTCGAACTCAGGTCAGACCTAGGGATAACGAGCTGGAGCTAGGCCATAGTCTAATGTTTTGGTCAAATATGTTCCATAGTCACTCTAGCTTATGTGTGTCTATGTCATCTATGGGATCAGTTGACCAGGGCAATCGACCGCCACAATCGGTGGACCGACCGTGCGATCGGTTGACGAGCCTAGTGACCCCCTCCCATTGAAATATTAAACTACAGTAAATTTAAAATAGTGTGTCCATTTGACAATCCATCTATGAAATTGAGACCCTAATGTTGAGATGGACATTTTTAGACAAGTAGTGTGTTTATATCTAGAACCAATATAAGTTAAGAGCGTTTCCTTGGTCCTTTCCTCAAGGGTTCAGTACGACATTACATCCACATCCTTTTGTTATAATACCCTCTTTATGTCAGGTCCCAGATAGATTTATGGTATCCCTCTAGGTAACTGAAGTATGATCCTCTATCACCCATAGTAGAGTTTTGTATAATCGACGTAACCTTTAAGAGCATGACATTGGTCCTCCATATAGAGGGTCATATCAGTTGGGTTAGTGGAATTCACCAATGTGTCTACATAGGATTCCCTATGTTACAAGACACATAAGTAGGGTTATTAATATTTCCTAACGTGTCTAAGAAGTATCATCTACATTTTAGGTTGATCCATATTGGGTACATGTTTTCCCCAAGTGTGTATGGGTGTAATTTAACGTATCCCCCACTATGTCTGGGTGCGATCCCCTCTCTATGTATCATAGTCTTTCATGACCAATACGTTATATTTGTGTGGGGCCCAAATGAGATAGACCACTCTGTGAGTGTCTTTGATGATATCATGGATTGAGGAGTAAGTTCCCCTGGAATGAGCGTGATTCGAAAAAAATCATGTTGTAGAAAATTGGTTGTGGCATACCTCTAGACTATTTTTCTTGGACATAGAATATCTAGATATTATTGCTACATGTGTTATAGACATATAACTGTTTGGAGATGACTGTGCATTACTTTGTGGTATTTCCTTTGTGGTATTTAATTTATGGTATACTTTGGTGGTATTCCTTTTTAGAATTCCTTTTTGGTAATCTTTTGTGGTATTACTTGTAGTTTTAAGGTTTCCTAATGGGTATTGTTATACTCAACCCAACATGGGATTTTCCAGCACATGTCATGTACTGTGTAAATGATTGACCTTTTGATGGAGTACTAGAAATACCAGTACCTGGCCATGTATAGAAAGGATGGAAATACCGAGGCATGTTCCTATGGTTAAAACATCCATCTCAGTACCTCTTTTATTAAAGGTTGGACTTGTTTTATAGAATCTTTTTGGTAGGCTTGTATTATGGGCCTATTTACTTTCTAGAACCTTTACTATCTTACTCTGTTATGAGATCCTACAAATATACATGCATTTTTCACATAGTGTGTTTACATTTCATCATTTTGTGGGGTGGATATGAACGTGTTTGTGTGTACAGGTACTTAGGCAATGCCTCCCATTTTTGGAATATGACTACTCAATTCTAGTAACCTTCCCATGGTTTGTTGGAGGCACGATTGGGGCATTCAAGACATGGGACCCACTAGGACGGGTCATGATAGATTCTTATCAGAGGTGGTTCAGTTCCATCTTAGGACCAAGAGTCTTTGAGGTTGGTTTGGGGAAACTATGTTATGTGTTTCAAGTTTGGATTTCAGGATAGGGACTCTAGTGTTGGTGAAACAACCCATGTATCCATACACCAGGACTCTGACTAGCTGTTTTTTACTCAGTACATGAAAAACTATTTGCGGGAAAAATTAATTGTACCTGCATCATATAGGAATGGTTGTATTTTCCATGTCCTACTTGAGCCAGATGTACATATATACTCAATTGATTTTGGTACATAATGTTTTATCTCAGGATACCTCCGCGAAGATAGCTATCTAGGATTCCACTACTAGACAACGAGGATGATCCACCTAGTGAAGAGGCATCGGTACAAGGTATTGTACCATAGATAGAACCTATGTGTGGTTTACTAGTTATACCACACCAATCAAGTAGAAGATACTTCCAAACCTACTAGCTGAATATGCACGTAGTTTAAGTTTATTACATGAGTTTCAGATGCAGCAACCTCCTAGGTTTTGGGGTGAGCCAGATCCCTAGTTGGCTAAGGATTTTCTAGAGGAAGACACTCAAGTATTCCACCTTGTGAGGGCACATACCGACTAGATAAAAATACTCACCATGAGTCTTCTTTAGGGATCCTTGCGGTGATGGCGGAGATTGGTGACATAGTCTCATGAAGAGTTAGATCTCTCCTGGAAATACATCGAGCGTTTTGTAATATAGTAGTTCTATTCAGCCACATTGGGATCCGTATGTATACATGAGATTCTACATCTGTAGAAGGGTAGTATAACCATGGTAGAGTATTCAGTGAGGCTTACTGACCTTTCATGCACTCCAATGACATAATACAAGACTAGTTCTTCAGGGATCAAACCTTTGAGCAAGGATTACAATGGGACATCTAGGAATTGATGGTATCCCATAACATTTCCACCAATTTTGGGGTACTTGAGTGAGCCATGCAAGTGGAGAGATCTATAGTGGAGTAGACAACAAAATTAGGAGATAACAGTGGAAATGAGGTATATGATACCTCAATAGTAGGTACTCAATGGTAGTTTCATGGATACAAGTGGGGAAAGATATTTAATGGATGATCCTAGGTCTTATGGTTAGTAGTGTAGGGATCCTATGGTGGATTTAGTCATCCTAGGAATAGACAGTTTTACTCATGTGGTGGTCAGGGACATCTAACATAAGATTCACTTACCTTCCCTACATTTGATCGAGATACATGCAAGGGACCACTGAGGCAGAGATAGAGGTAGGATGACAATGGTCCGTATAGTGGTAGATTTAGTAGAAGAGTAGGTAGGATTTCAGGAGGGTCAGAGGTTTTACCTATTACCACCACCACCCCCAAGTGGTCCACATCAGGCTTAGGGAGATGGTGGAAAAAGGATGAGTCTAGATACAGGAAAATGACTCTTATGACCCAAAGGATATAGGGATGATTCAAGGTATAATCCTTTTCTTTTCCCTATTTTCTTTATTTTTTGATAGTCATTGGCGGTATTCGTTCCTTTCTATCCATGGATATTTTTCCAGACTCAGATATTCCAATTGAACAGTTGACTAGACCCTTACGCTTAGAGACTCATATGGGAAGAGATTTGATAATGAAAAACTAGCGCCGATAGTGTGCCTTGACTCTTGGAGGAATTAGTTTTGATTGGGATATCTTGGTAGTGGTGTCGAGGCCTAACGATGTCATTCCTGGAATGGATTGGTTGTCCACAGTTTATGCCTAGATTGACTATTTTTGGAATAGAGTGCAGTGAGTCTGTAGTGATGGAACTAGGTTTTTCTTTTTTTGGTTAAAAGGAAATGTGGGCTACATAGGATGGACTCACACATAGTAGGGTAAATCCGATTACTCATCATCTAGATAGCCTCACCCTCGGTTTGGTGGATGACATGAGTCCTCGGTTCCCTGTAGTGGTGGAGTAGTATGACGATGTCTTTCCTAAATATGTTCCTAGTTTACCTCCCCATAGAGAGATGGACATACACCTTGATCTACACCATTGTAAAACCCTAATACCTACACCTGCATATCAGAAGACTCTCATAGAAATTTGTTAGATGAGGGTGCAGTTAGACGACTTACAGAGGAATGGATTCATGAGACCCAATTTTTCACCCTGGGTAGATCTAGTTTTGTTTTCCAAGATGAGATACAAGAGAACAAGGTTGTGTGTGGATTTACAGAGATTGAACCAAGTGAACATGAAGAACAAGTATCCACTACCAAGGATCAAGGAACGTTTTGATCAGTTAAGAGAGGTGTGGTTGTTCTTGAAGACCGACCTCAGATCAGGTTATCACCAGCTGCAAGTATAGTATGAGGATATACCGAATACATCCTTTAGGTGTCATTTTGTTCAGTATGATTACATGGTGATTCTATTTGGTTTGAAAAATTCGCCAATAGTGTTTACAAGACTCATGAACGGGATCTTTTAGCCCTACACAGACTAATTAGTGGTGGGTTTAATCAATGAAATCAATGTGTACCCGGTACCTGAGGTGGACCAAATCTATGGGAATCTCTCAAACTACCAGTTCTATATTCGAGAGGTCCATTTTTTGGGGCATTTCATTTCAGATGATGGAGTTGTAGTGGATCTAGTGAACGTTATGGCTGTGCTTACTTAGGAGCCACCAAAGAGTGTTATCGAGGTGCTGAGTTTTCTAGGGTTAGAAGGGTATTATCAGAGGGTTGCACTTAACTTCTCTAGAGTATCACCACCCTTTAAATATTTTAAATGAAAAATGAAACCTTTCGTGTGGATAGAGAAATTCCAACAGTGCTTCAATCTGATAAGGCATTGGTTGATGAGCACTCCCATCTCAAAGTTACGGGAGGAATTCATTGAGTACATGGTGTTCTATGATGCATCAAGGATTGTGATTGGTTGTGTCCTGATGTAGGGGAAATTGGGGATTGCATATGGTTTCCGCTAGTTGAGGCCACATGAGAAGAATTATGCGACCCATGATTTTGAGTTGGACGGGTTATTATTTGCATGAAAGATGTGGCGACACTATGTGACGCGTGAGTGGTTTATCATCTAATCTGATCACAAGTGACTCAATTATATCTTCTCTTATAAGGACCTAGACATGAGATAGAGGCAATGAATAGAGTTCCTATAGGACCATGAATTTTTGATTTTATAAACTCTTAGGATGGTAACATGGTGGAAGATACTCTCAGTAGGAGATCTAGTTTATTGTTGTTGAATGAGGCATTTGAGAACTTAGCCTCATTTTAGACATTCTTTTTGGATGGATATGGAGAAGCTTACCTCTAGTATATGGTTTTCACCCCTCCACTCTTATAGAAATTTAGGGAGGAACATCTTGGGGAAACTAACTACGAATCCTTACTTGATTAGATGTATACATGACATACTTTTGATAGATATTCAAAAGCTGGGGATCATGTCATTGTTTTCAGAGGGCACATAGTTATACATTTGGAATTGTGGGAGGAGGTTTAGATGGAGTTCCACGCATCCCCTTTTGGCAGTACATCTAGGTGTGGAAAATATGTACCAAGAACCCCGACATTATTTTTGGTGGATTAAGATGAAGAAGGAAATTTTAGAGTGCGTCTCTTGATGCCTCACTTATCAGAAAGTGAAGATTGATCACCACATTCCAGCGAGTTTAGCTCAATCCCGTGAGGTGATAAAATAGAAGTTTCATGGGATGTCGATGAACTTCATGATGGGTTTACTACGTACATCCATGAGACATGATTCTATCTGGGTGATTGTTGAATGACTCGCCAAGTCATCCCATTCATGGATATCATAGAGCAGAGTTCAGTATACATCTTCGAACACCTATATGTGCAAGATTTATTTTAACTCCATCGAGTTCCATATAAAATAGTTTAAGATCATGATGATAAATTTACATATCGGTTGTTGAAGGGATTTTAGGTGACGTTGGGGACCCAGTTACACTTGATCACAATGTTTCACCCTTATACGGATGACGAGACTAGGTGGACCATTCATTTTCAGGAGGACATGTTGTGGGAGCGCATGTGTAGAATTTTTCCATAGATGGTAGGATCAGTTACCACTAGTGGAGTTTTCATACAAAAAATATACCACTGCACCATTTGTATGGAACTATTTGATGCCTTTTATAGGAGACCCTGTAGGTCACCACATTGTTGTACTAACCTATGAGAGTCACCAGTCATGGGCCCATAGTTGGTGTAAGCTACTATGAAGAGGGAGAAGATCATTCCTGAGTTGATTAAGACTATACAAATCCGTCATAAGTCTTATGATGACAAGTGATGGAGGCCTTTGGAGTTTGAGGTTGGATAATATGTGTTCTTTAGGGTTTCACCTCAAAAATGATTATAGAGATTTTTCCACAGTTTAAAACTCTCTCCGAGGTTCATACTGTGTAGAGTTGGTGAGGTGGAATACTGCATGGATCAACCACCATAGTTAGATCACGTACATGCTGTCTTCCACGTATTGTAGCTGTGGAGGTATTTTCATGATAAATTTCACATCATCAACTAGGGAGAGCTGGTTATTGAATATGGGGAGACATTTTCTAAGTACCTAGAGGATATTGAGGATCAGTAGGAGTTGATCCATCATGGAAAGTCGATTCCTTTGGTGCATGTCTAGTGGAAGCATGAGAATATCTAGGAGAGAACATGTGACCCGTTGTTTTGGATTTTGGTGATGAAAAGACCCAATTTGGGGAGAATGTAATGTCTTAGATTTTCACATGTATTATTTTTTATAAATTATATTGTTTGATTTCGTGACAAGGTGTTGAGATGGTGTTTGATTCCAAGGCTCGGTTTTCTGAAAACAATTGTGTGAAAAATATTATACTTTTAATAGCACGTGCATAGAGTTTTCCTGAAAAAGTAGAATAAATATTAAATGGTTGGAGGGATCAGAAATATGAGGGTACCATTGAGTTCAATGTAGTGACTCTACCCTAGGTCTGACATATCTTTTTTGGGCACAGGTCGTCTGTAGAAAAATTCACGGAGGGCATAATCGTAATTTTTTTTATAAAAAATGTTTTTGATGCAACAACTCTCATTTTTAATATGTTCAGTCTATAATTTTTGGATACCCTCATAACCTTGAATTTCCTATGAAGACATAGAGAAGAACCTCTAGAAAACCATTGGAAAATGATGACGTATCGATCTAACAACACCCCTCAGATTTGACGAATTGAGGATTGATGATGATGCGATAACCACTCTTCATTATCCACCAATCCAAATAGTGGTAGGGAGGTTGTTTCTTTGTGGTTTTACCATTATTTATTTTTACGATGAATGTGTGCCAATCCACGAACAGATTGATGTGTGGTTTGATATTGGAAGGATGGTTCATAGTTTTAGGATTTATTTTGGATTTATTTCATAGTTTGGTTCATTGTTCATCATTATAATTGGAATAAATTGAGGCCAAAACAGACAAAGGATGAAGTTCATTATTCATGGTGATCTTAATGCTTTACTTTCCCCTATTATTTGTGTTATTATACGTTAGACCCCAGTTGATATTTTTTGACTTTCTGGGTGACTTCAAACATGATCAGACCCCAGGATTGGAGGAAAACTGACAACACAAGATGTGTATGTATAGATCGTGGTCTAAGGAGTTTTGATAAGAAATAGTTTCAAATTAAAGGCATCAGGGTTGTCTTGGTGGTCCATGGAAGGGACCAAAGGTGTGGGTCCAACATGATGGTATGACGAGGTGAGGTGGTGGAAACATCGGTAGCCTGGGAATGTGGTGATTGGTTCAGTGATGTGGAGCACGAAGGAGATGCGGGATATGGAGGAAGTGGATCTAGGGATGAGGAGGTGGTGGGGTGAGAGACGCGGAGGCAGCCCAGTGGGCCAGATCAGACCTATGGATGCGACTGATGACCATGTGGCTAAGTCGAGCGAGGCGACCTGTGTACCAGTGGGCCTGGTCGAGACTAGTGGGCTAGGTTGAACACATGGCAACCAGGCTAGATATTTTCCATGATTGACTGCAGAGGGTGGCCACGAGACATGGTTGCACTAGCTACTCGATGGCCATAGAAGCTGGGGGTGCAGTTGACCAGGGTGGTAAACCGAAATGATTAGTGGACCAACCATGCGGCCGGTCCATATTCCAAGTGACCACCCCTCCCATTGAAATTCTGAACTGACATAACTATCAAATGGTACATCCGTTTGAAAATCCATCAATGGAGTTGAGTCCTATACATTGAGACATTTATTTAGAGACATGTAGTGAGTTTATAGCTTGTATCGGTACATGTTTAGAGCATTCCCTTGGTCCTTTCCTCGTGGGTTCAGTACGAAATTACATCCACATCACTAGATTGTAATCCCTTCTTGAGGCCGAGTCCCAGATTGAGTTATGGTATATCTTAATGAGACTAGACATGGATCCTATATCACCCCTAGTGATGTTTTCTAGAATCGACATAACCTTAGAGATTAGAGCTTTGATCCTCCATCTAGTGGGCCACATCAGTATGGTTAGAGGTATTCCCTAGTGTGTCTGCGTAGGCTCTCCTATGTTACAAGACACATCATTTCGGTTAGTGGTATAACAAAATGTGTCAAGGTAGAATCCTCTATGTTGCGGGCTGATCCATAATGGGTATGTGGTATCCCCCTATGTGTCTGGGTTTGATCTATGTTGTCCCCCAATGTGTCTGGGTTTGATCCCCTCTCCATGTATCATAGTCTTCCTGGACCAATACCTTCTTTTTTTGGTGGGGCCAAAATGAGATAGACCTTTGTATGAGGGTCACCAATGATATCATTACTCTAGGAGTGAGTTCTCAAATAATGAGCATGCTTTGAGAATAAACTTATGGCAGGTAAGTGGTTACGGCTGAACTCTAGAATGTGTGTATTAGACTGAGTATATCTGGATATTCTTCTTACATGTGTTGTAGACATATTTTTTTATGAAGATAACTGTACTTTTCATTATGGTATTTCCTTTGGGGTATTTATTTTGAGTTATTCATTTTTGATATTCATTTTTTGTATTTCTTTGTGTTAATCCTTTTTGAAATTACTTATTGTTTCAGGGTGTCCTACTTGGTATTGTTATACTCAACCCTATAAGGGATTTTCCTGCATGTATCTTGTATTGTGAAGATGACTGACCATTTGACGGAGTGATAGTTATACTAGGAATAGGCAGTACATAGTGAGGATGGTCCAACTGGGGCCTGTTCTTGTGGTTCAGACAGTAGTCCTAGTGTCTATTTTCTTTCAACTGGGACTGGTTTTACAGACACTATATGGTGGGCTAGTATTCTAGACCTTTTTAATTTCTAGTACTTTTACTGTCATACTTTATTGTGATATCATAGAATTATGAATTCAATTTTTTTACTTAGTGTTTTCATGTTTCATTAGTTTGTGGCTTAGATATATGTTCATGTGTACCGGTACATAGGAAATTCCTCCAATTTGTGGAATATTCCTACTCGGTTCTAGTCACTAGCACATGACCTATTGGAGGTGGGCTTGGGGTAGTTATGAAATGAGCCCCTTTGGGATTGTTCATGACACTAGGGAGTGGAGGGAAGAGTGTGGATGTGCTCTAAAAAGTTTGAGTGAAGAGAAATTGTGGATTGTGTGGGATTATATAAGAATGGTGGGGGATTTATTTATTATTTAGGTTTTAGAATATATATAAAAAAATATCCAAAACCAAAAACCATACCATGGTTTTTTCCAATAGTTTCTCTCAAATTTGAGTTGTTTACATTATTTTATAAGGATGATGGATTAATTTATTAAAATATTACCACTAGTGATGCGTAGATGAGTCGCGCTATTAAAGAAATGATCTTGAAATCATAAAATATATTATAAATATTGGAGGATTAATAATTGCCTAAAAATAAAATTAAATAAAATTGAAATCACATTATTTTAAATGTAAGACATATAATTTGTCATGAATTATATTTATGTTACTTATTACAGAACTTTTGGGTCACTGTAATGTCATAAAAGACAAGAAATATTTATGCGGTATTTAATTTCTACCTTAAAATTTGACTATCACTTAAAATTATGAAAATTTCACAGTTGGATAATTTTGACATCCTAATTGCAAAAATAATATTCATTTTATGTAAATAATTTTTTAAATTTGTGAATATTAAATTTTAAAATAAAAAATGACATTTATTTGAAATGATGGGTTTTTGACAATAACATTTTATAAACCCTTATAAAAAATTACATTTTACTTCATAAAAATTATATGATCATTTATATTTGATAGAAATTATTTAATATTAATATTTTATTAAAATACTATTTATTTTAAAAATACATTAATTCATAAATTCACTAATTAAATATAATTTGTGATTTAAAAATAATTTATAAAGTAAAAATAATAAGATTAAAATATATTTATAATTTTATTCAAAATAATGTACATATTATGATTGATAGGGACTTTATACATATCCTTTAATACACTAGAATACACCCCTAGTACGAGGTGTGAGATGGTGGGGATTTCATGGGGTCATTTGACAAACATGGTTTGGGTCGTGATCTTGATGAGCTTGATCTTATCCCATAGATAGATTTTCTCATGCTTTATCTATTGCATCTCAGATTTATATTGGTTAAGGTAAAATCATAGAAATGCTATATCCCTCATAATCTCTGATAAATGGGCTTTATAGGGTGTAATCCTACTTGTTGAGTCCATTAATTCCTTTTTCCAAGTCAAAATGATTTTTTAAAAACCCTTATATATAATAATCATGTGAACATTCTTCAACAACTATATTATCATCAATAATGATACATAAAAGTCGTTTAAATAAAATGGGAATTATAATACAATATAATTTCTGATTTTTTCTTTAACCATATTATATCATAAAACATTTAATTAAATCAAAAGTGGAATTTTATTTATAACAGTCTTGGTTGTTATTATCTTCCCCCCATAAGATGTTTCACCCTCGAAATTATCTTTTCCCATACTATAATAGTGGAGGGAAACTTTGTTTGAAAACTTCATCCTGTTCTGATGTTTCTTCTATAAACTTTTTGTTTATCGACAACACTTTGATAAGGGGAATTATATTTTTTCGTAGAAATTTCGCTATACGATATAAGATTTTCATATAATTATCTTCATAGGAAAGATCAATATCCAATGGTACTACCTATGGATTGAGTACTTGTGAGGTGTCTGGTATTTACATTTTAAAGATGGATACATGGAATTAAAAATGCACTTGAGATAGGTTCAGTGGGAGTGCTAGTTGATAGGTCATCAATCTGATGTGATGGAAGATATCAAAGGGACCAATGTAGATTAGAATAATCTTTCCCTTATTCCCAAATAACACAACTTTCTTCCATTGAGATATATAGAGGAATACAATGTCTCCAACATAAAATGGTCAATCTCATCAGTGATTGTCAACATAACTCTTATTTTAACTCTAAGTAGTCTTGATGTGTTGTTGAATAGTATAAACCTTTTAAACCATCTATCTGAACATTTCATGACCTAGAAGTTTTATTTCCCCAACATCATCCCAACATGATGGTATTATAAACCTCTTCCTATGAAGGGATTCATAGAGATCCATTTGGATTCTTGAGTGGAAACTATTGTTATAAGATAACTCAACCGGAGGAAGATGTTGGTTCCATCCCCCTTTGTGTCAGTTGAGTATTCTCTAAATATATACTCACATTTTTGGATTATCCACTCAGAATGGCCATCAATTTGAGGGTGATAAGTGATAATAAAGTTTATCTCAGTGTTTATATAATATTGGTGACTTTTCCAAAACATAGAGGTGAATATTGGATCTTGATAGAACACAATTGAGAGCGGTACTCCATACCACCTCACCAAATCTCTAATGTATATCCATGCAGGTTGATATAGTGAGAAGTACTATTGTATCTAAATAAATTTTTCATTATTTGTTAGATGATCCACAACAACCCATATATCATTTTTTCTTTAGATGTCTTTATAAGTATAGAGAGAAACTCTATAGTGATGTTTTATTTTTTCTATGTTGGTATCGGTAATGGTGGAATAATCCCTTTAGTCTTCTGGATTTTTACATTCATTTTCTAACATACTAGACACTTTTATGTATATTCTGTGATCTCCTTATTCATGTTTTCCCACCAATAGTTCTCTTGGTGATCTCGATACATCTTTTTGTTTCATAGGTGAGCAGATAAATAAGAACTATTTTCATCATCCAATAGTTCATTATTTAACTTAGGATTTTTTGGAACATATATTCTTGACATGAATCCCACAATTACATCTTAATTAACATTAAACTCCAAGGATTTCACTTTTCTTATAGCTTATAAGTTCTTCTGAATTCCCACATCATCTTTTTGAGAATCCTTTAACCTTTCAAAAAAAATATGGTCGAGAAATAATTTTTGAAATAAATGATGATGTTCCTTCCTTTGTGATTCCCATTTTCATACTATTATAATAAAAAAATATTGGATCCTTATCAATTCACATAAATGATAAAATTGATGGATCCTTACTACTTTGACACTCTTTTACTTTATTAACATTACTATGATGGTAGTGAATTGACCAGTCTCACCCCATGATCAGCTCAAACCATCTTTGTTGGTGCATATTAGTCACTTTATGTGTAAATAGATATTTGTGAATTTTTTTTATCAGTATATATTTCAAACTTCTCTACAAATAGATTATTCCAACATATTTTTAAAGAGAAGATCACTAATGTCAACTCCAATTCATGAATTAGATAGTTCTATTCATGAAATTTATACTTCATTGAATCATAGGATCAGACTTTGTCAATTTTCATCAACAGATGACCCAATCCCTTCTTCAAATAATCACTTAATACTACAAAAGTTCCCCACTTTTGATTAGTGTGAGAACATGGGCAGTGATAATCTTCATTTTTAACTCCTTGAAGATTTTTTCACATTCATCATTCCAATAAAACTTGAATCCCTTCTAATTTATCTTAGTAAGATGGTTCAACAATCATGTGAAATTTCTCACAAATTAGTGATAATACCAAACTAACCCATGTAAACTACAAATATCTGTCACAAATATAATCCCCAACCATTCTAAAATTTATTTTATCTTTGAGGGATCTAGAGATATCCCATTACTTGTGATGATATTCCCCAAAAATGAGACTTACATCAACCAGAACTCATACTTGTTGTTCTTTGCATAAATATTCTCCTTTTGTACAATATTTAGCACAATGTTCAAATGATTCTCATACTCCTCCTTGATATTGGAGTATATCAGGGTATCATCTATAAAGAATACCTAAAATAATTTAAGTTGTTATAAAAATACTCTATTCATTAAATCCCTAAAAAATACGGGATCATTAGCGAGTCTGAATGCATCACTATGTACTCATAGTGCCCGTACATTTCACGAAAGTGGTCTTGGGGATATCTTCATTCTTCCCCCTTAATTGATAATATACCGAATAAAGATCTACCTTATAAATGTATTTTTATCCATGTAGTTGATTAACAAGTCATAAATATGTGGAAGAGGATACTTATTTTTTACCATGATCTTGTTGAGATCATGATAATCAATGAAATAGGGAATTGGCACATCCTTCTTTTCGATGAAGAGGAATGGTGAACCACATGGTGCAGTACTTGGGAATATGAACACTTTATCCAAATTTTCTTGTAGTTGTTTTTTCAGCTCCTCAAGTTCCAAAAAATCCTTCTTATACAAATTCTAGGATATTAAAGATGACCCAGGTATTCTCTCGACTGAAAATTAAACCTATCATATAGGAGGAAGACCATGGAATTCCTCAAGAAACACATCAATGTATTACCTCAAAATATCCATGTATTAAATGATGGTTCTTTCTTTCGTCTCCATAATTTTATCTAGATACACTTTCATGTAGGGAAATAATATATATTCTTGAGAAGATGGTGCTTAAGAAGAATCCTCCTCCTCCATACACTTGTATAGAATCAGGGGTTGATTTTATATATGGAGAGTCAATTTATTCTCATGAAAACTTATGATGGATATATATAGGGAAATTCAATACATGTACATAATTTCATCAAATTCCCCTAAATGGATTATGATACGGGTTTTTGAAAATTTCAGCCCATAAATTGTGATAAGGGAGGAATTATATACTTGGGATGTGATAATTTACACATTTTATATTTTCCCCAACATCTCTAATTCCATGATTTTTTGGTGTTTGAATAGTTTTACTGAAACTTTATCTCATTCCTTATCAATGAATTGCTCACGTTCTTTTTCCTCTATCCCATAACCTTTTCCTCCATTCCCATTGATCTCAATTTTTCTTATGGTTACAATAATTTTTGAGGGCTCACCTATGATTTTTATTTAATCCCAAGAGTTCTCCGAGGATTATAGACTCATGGATTTGACTTTGGTGGACCATTTTAGGTTTCATAAACCATCAGTTTATACCTTCAACATGTTCATTCATGATTACTGGGGTTGTTAAGGACTTACTATTATGGGTCTTCTCAACAAGCAGCATTTTATGTTCCAATTTACTTCTTCTGAAGGTATGTCTTGTGCTTGGTCCCGTGCTCTGCGCTCCTACAATGGTATCCATTTATTTATTTTTAGGTGGTTATATGAATTCCATATGCCTCAGAACGATTGTACTATAGATGCATGGGTATATTTCTCTGAAATTCCACTACCCTTCCAAATCCCTACTATCAATCAGAAGCTTTGACATATGGCTGGATGGTTCCTTTCCTTGGATTAAAGAATGAACTCAATTATTCATCTGATTTCTCCTCAAATATATGTAAAATTTGATTTACTCAAGACACCGATGGATTATATTTGGCTCAATATTTGGAATTAATTTCATTACAAACAGTATGTGGTGTTTGAATCTTGGCGTGCTTACTTTATATCTTTCTAATGCATGGGTCATATCCCTCATACATTAATAGAGGTGGTAAGTATGGACTTGTGGAAACTTATTTGATATCTCAACAACAACCAGAAAATGAGAAGGATTTTGAATCTGTTTTGGACACAGAGGGAATTTGAGATCCTATTATGGCCAACACCTCCATGTTTTACTCAAGACCTAATTAGGAAGATCTGATGGTGGAAGACATATTCAACCATTTGATGGATGACCTAGCTGTCTCCAATATAGTTTTTAAATACCCTTGGATTGCAGTGGGTCTAAGGATGTGAGAACTACACTTATTTTAGAACACAACCCCTCTCCTATGAATTTAATCTTTCATATTGGGGCTGTAATTTCTAGTCCTTGGATTTCACGAACATCGGTGGTTCCATCATAAAAATGATATTTTATGGTCTATAAGACAAGTGGCTGGATGGTGGTGAAGGGACTGAGTACAGATTGTCACTTAACTAGTTTAAATCCAAGCAATTGATTTGAATGTGTAGGAGAGATCATTCTGAACCAAGGTGATTTGGTTCGGGATGTTAATTCCAATGTGGGGAAAGGTATAGTTGACACTGAATCTAGTGAGGAGGTGTATGAAATGTTTTTAGGAGATAGTGATAAAAGATTATATGATAAAGGTCTTCACTGCCCTAGGAGGAGAAAGGGGGGAGGTAAATAAGGACTTGAGGAGCTGCATTTTGGTTAAGGGGAAAAAAATAAAATGTGTGAAAATATTATTCCCATCTTCCCAAACCTATGGAGAAGTGATCTACCAAGATTTCAAGGTCAAATATGTAACAACCCTAGATTTTAAGAAAAATATTCTTTTTAATTTTATTAATGTCTTGTGTTGTACGCTACACCAAAAGGAGCTTGCACAACACGCATCCTTGACTTTCCTTGCATTACACGCAATCACAACCTTCCTCGATAGCGTGTGTAGTACGCAATACTGAGTTTCACTAAACAACGATATGCTATTAAAATATTATTATAACTAGCCGTTATGAATAGTAATAACCACCTTTTAAAATTTTAGAAATTTTAGCTCTCAAAATGGACTTCATTTTTGGATTCGTAGTATCGAATTTAGCATAAGGTGAAATTTTGGTTCTTTTCGGATAACTTTCATATTTTGATGAATAGTGAAAATTACTAAATTTTAGTTAAAAACAACATTTTCAATCGAAATAATTAATAGTGATAAATTATTAATTTTGAGTGGTTTTAAAGTATATTTAGAATATATTTTTACAATTTAATACAATGTTGGTCATTGGATGTAATTTCACATTTAAACCAGACATAAACAAGTGTCAATCTTTTGATAGATATTGTTTCTTAAAAACACGCTATTTGTTTTAACAGCGGGATTTTATTATAAAATTAATTAATGCAACTTATATGTTATTAATTAGGTAAAATAGACTTAATTTTTGAATTCAGAATATGAAATATAGCTTAGGATGAAATTTTGGCATTGTTCTGAAAAAACATCAATTTTTGATGAATAGTGAAACTACTAAGTGGTAGTTAAAAAAATTAATTTCTTCATAAATCTTAATTTTACCACTTATGTGAATGTAATTTCAAAAATCCGAGAGACACGGTTGATGTCAGTAAGTAAAATGTGGTTCAATGAGATGAAAATAATTTTTGGTGAATGGTAACTTTTTACTTTTTTTACCACGGTTAAAAATAAATAGGGTAATTAATGGTAAAAATGATATTAATATTACCCTAACACATGTCCTAATCCTATTGGAAAAGTGCATCTCGACCAAAAACAACCTGAAGTGTAAAATATTATCATTTAGGCCCACTTGGGTTTGATTAGGACATTTACTATTAATTTATTTAAAGAAGGGTTAAAATAGTTAAAATCAAAGTTTAATAAGTAAAGCATTTTTAATATGGGGTTATACATAAGATAAATTCGACTATAAATATTCATTAGAAATCTAAAAATATTTCCTATATAATGGTATTTTATTTGTTATTTTTAGACATTAAATAATTTAATTTATTTATGACATAATGATGATGCAGTAATTATCTTATTAATGAAATATTGACATAATTGATGTTATAAACACCAAAATAAATGTAATTTGAGACTTTTTATGAATTAAACTAATTTTCTAGGTTACTATGATATATTAGTGTTGATTTAAGAAACTTGGTTCGAACATATAATTCTGTTATGACTTTCAAAAAAATCATATATCAAATAGTGTCAAAATTGACACAAAATAGTTTTTAAATAAAATATTATATTACTAATTGTTATTTTATTCCTAAAAATCTAAGGTTCGGCCAAATGACTTAGATAAGGATATATATATTAATAATAAAAAAATTTGCGGTTCGTTTGGCATGTTATAGTAAGTGTATTAACCATATAGTGTAAGAAAACAAAAAGACACGGTAAAAGTTAAATTATTTAACTTAGAGTTAAATCTAATTGATAAGGTTAAAATAATACCCTAAACTTGTCTAAATCCTATTGGATGATAGGATTTCGACCCATCCCCACTTTAGCTTCGAAATAAGACCCTTTGGAACCATTATAAACCGATTTTGACTTTAATATAAAATAATATTTTGAGATATTCCTAAGGTGCCCCTCTCCTCCCTTATAAAAGGGCACCTCCTCCCCCTCCTCCTCACACCAATTTGAGCACTCAAGCTCGGCCAACCCCTGCCAAAATCCCTTCTCCACTTCCCTAGTATCATCATAGAGGTCCTGGTCTTCTTCAAAGACCATCCTTAGTTCTTTAAGTGGAGGCTAAGAAAAGGAGCGTCAAAAAGAGGTAATATCCATTACCGATCTTTTTCAATTTCTTTCTTCTTCAACTTCTTCTTATTTAGTTGTTTCATGATAAAGTAATAACATTAGTATTTATTATATACTGATATGTTATTATAAATGTGAAACAACTCTAATTAACCTTCTATCCATCCTACGGAAAAAGGAAATCACTGCGCGTGCGTACGTACGGAATACTGTCTCCACGCTGTGGTGTAATCTATTTTCCGCCACCACATTAATTGGATGGGTATAAAGGTGTAATGAGTAAATATATATGATTATTATAAAGTGATATTGATACTGAAATAGTATACATACACTTCAACACAATTCCACGACCATGGGAACGATATCATCGCTCGTGCGTACGTACGGACTACCATCTCCACGACACGATGAGATTCATTCTCAATGATTAACCATTAA
The DNA here is from genome assembly GCA_963277665.1 of Viscum album. Lineage (NCBI taxonomy): Eukaryota > Viridiplantae > Streptophyta > Magnoliopsida > Santalales > Viscaceae > Viscum > Viscum album. The sequence continues at coordinate 929,153,716 of OY728143.1, read as the reverse complement.
TGAATGATTATAAAGTATATATAATAAGTAATAATGCAATATATGACCTAATAATGATACTGGAATTATTTATATTTATATGTATGTCATCTACTTAATTCCATTCAATTCAATAAGGAAACGAAAACAGCGTTCATGCGTACGTACGGACTACCGTCTCCATAAACGGTGTATTTCTTTCCATTTACTGATTTATTATATATGTGTATTATGAATATATATATATAAATCATGTTTTATATTCTGGAATTACGTAATCATGATCTAAGTAATCATATGAATAATTACAAGTTAAAAACACGAATGACAAATGAGACGATTTTACCCAAAATGCTACTTTAACATGAATTTACAAAAGAACGTGTAATATAAAGTCATAAGTGGACCATACATGATATAATAACAATGAATATGATTCTGGAATAAGTCAATAACATGATTTAAATCATGTACAGCAGGTTCGGACACTCACAAAGCAAATCGGACCTAAGGTAAGGGGAAATGTCACGATCTCACTTTATCCAAGACTGTTTATACTTTGGTATTTACTGGGGTGTATTTTATCATCCACATCCATGTTTCCCCAATATGTAATATTTATATCCTTCTACAATAGTTTATATCAAATTTTACCCTTCGGTGAGATTTTAGTAAAATATATGAAAGGAATCTTTTTGCGTTTTTCGTACAAGGTACTTTTTGACTTTTCTGACAAAAGTACGAGAAGAATGTTTTTTAACTTATACGACATGAATGGATTTTTAAAACATTATTTCCAAGAAGCTTCCTTTACAAGATTTCAAGTTTATTTTTAATCAACTTCTTCTAGTTTATAATTTTATGGCATGTTAAGAAAATGAAAGTGTTTTTGAAGAAGAAAGGATATTTTCCTCAAGAATGGAGTTCAAGTGTTTTATCAAAATTATTTTCCATCTAAGATAATAAAGGGTTCTGTTTTTATCCCTTTAATTACATTGATTTGATTATGTTGTGAGGGAATTATTTTTATGAAGTCATTTGCCTTATATGATTTGTTTTATGATGTCATGATGTTTAAGATTCCCATTTGTATTACATGGGTTATGCAATGATGTATGATTTATGATTTTGTGGCACACATAAGAATGGTATCATTATGAGATGGGTGGGACCTATATCTCCCTCCAATGCATTGGGTAAAGATTTTATATCTGATGAGATAGACATTGCTGGAATGGTAGGTTATACTGGTTCAGTGAAACAGGACTGAAACGAGGGTTACTCGATTCAGAAAGGGACTTTGTCCACTAATATAGTCTTGGAAATGAGTCTTGACTAACAAGAAATGATTCTCTATGATTATGTGTGAATGCCACAAAGTTTCATGTTTTAAGTTATGATTATTGTGATTACATTTCACTGCCATGATTTATCCCATGTTATGAAATTTTCTCTCTTTTGCAGGTTATGATTTCAAAAATGTTATGTTCTTATGAATATGATGTGATTGATATTTCTTTTGTTTTCCCTTACTGAGAATTTGAGCTCACCCTTTTATGTTTTCTTTTCCCCAGGATATAAAGAAAGGTTTTAGGTAAAAAAATGGAAGATCTTTATGGGAGATGTTGAAGATCTTTCAACACGATTAGAAGATTACGTTCCGAGTTTCCAAAGACACTAAACTATTACGGTCCTTGTGTGTGTGTTTTTGTAATGTACTAAGTATTCCAAAAATGTAATGTAATGTCCATGTACGTTAGGCTTCGGGTCTCTACATTTGGTATCAGAGGAAAGGTTTAGTCAACCTTTGGAAACTAGGATGCGAGAACTTTAGTGAGATCCCTAGAGATATTTCTAAGGTATGTCTAGGGATGTCTCTAAGGTTAAGTATACGTATAGGTTATAGTACTAGAATTACGCTAAAGATCATAGAATTAAACCTAAGATGTTAGATATTGAAGGTACTCCCCCTTTATTATGTTGTTTTCCCTAGCATGATTTTTTGTCTCTCACAATATTCTTTTTGGGTTTTAGACGATGGCTGGAACCCGAAGGAACCGTGTTGATCAATGCAATGGACAATGCAATGATTGCCCTCCTGAACAAACAAATGTTATGGGAGATAGAGTGAAAAATCTTATTGCTATACTTACATCAACTATGAATCATTCTGGACTTCCAAATGAGAAGAGAAGAGAACAATGTTCTATTGAGTCCTTCATGAGGCAACGTCCACCTTCTTTCAGTGGGTCTTCTGATCCACTTGTTGCTGAACAATGGATCAGTACCACTGAAAAGATATTTTCAGTTCTTCAATGTTCTGAGCATGATAAAGTCATCTTAGCAGTATATCGTTTGGAAGGTGAAGCTGATCAATAGTGGAATCTTATCAAGAATACGAGGCAAAGAGATGAAATTGAGTCCATGGAATGGGACGAGTTCAAGAACTTGTTTTTCAGTAAGTACTTCCCTCGTATTCTTCGAACAAAGATGGAGAAAGATTTTCTTGAACTAAAGAAAAAGGATGATGAATCTGTTGGTATATACGAAGCGAATTTTACAAGACTTACAAGGTATGCATCTGGCATTATCATCCAACCTGAAAGTAAAGTTGGTCGATTTTTCAGTGGCTTAAAACCAAGTCTTCGAAGGGAATTAGATATAAGAGACTTCAGTATCTATGAAGAAATTGTGCGTTGTGCTATCAAGGTAGAAATGGAAGTTGGTGTTACATATCCATCTCATGGTTTTGACAAGAAACGAAAGATGGAGTTCAAGGAGAAATCTCAGAATAACGGTGAAAAGAAGATGAATGTTTCCTTATGCTCAAAGTGTGGAAAGAAGCATGGTGGAGATTGTCTTAAAGGGACTAGAAAATGTTTTAAGTGTGGAAAAGAAGGTCATCGAGCAGCTGAGTGTCGAAGTAATGGAAAAAGGGTTTCTAATGATGTGAATAAAGCAAACAGTGCAGAGAACGCACCACCAACACTTCAATGCTTCAAGTGCTAGGAAATGGGGCATTATGCTAATAAATGCCCTAATCCAAGGGTTAGTGATGATCAACATGAGCAACCACTGAAGGCAAAGGACAAAGGGAAGTCAAATGCGATCACTATTGGCAATGTTGAATATGAAAACGATGTGGGGGAATGATTAAGTGTTTATGTAATGGGATTCCAAAATAATATTGTATCATGGAGTATTGGAATATTTATGTATTGGTCTAATGTGGTATTCAAAGTAATTGAGATATTTTTGGAAATAAGATGATATGCGCATAATGAAGGGAAAACGAGAAAACGAAATGTTTAACAGTATTCACGAGCTCATGATTGATATAAGGACTATGTGATATCATGGTTTGAGTATATATAATTTTGAGGATTTTGGTATGTGGAAAGTGTTAACTTTTAACTGCGTTCATGTTTTCACTAAGGTATTCAAGAGAATACATGATTAAGGACTTTGAATGTTTGGAATGTGACCAACAAAACATATCTTAGGATATATGGGGATCGACGATGGTGTTAAATCTCTGGTAATCGTTTTCACTATGTTGTGAGAGTGGATTGTAGTATTATGGATACGCCTAAATATTGGAATGGATTATGTTGGGCATAGGTTAGTATTGTTTAAGGATAGAAGTTTTTTCGATATTATTAATGAGATGTTATAGTAATGTAGTTTTAGAAAAAGGACAACATGTAGGACGGGCGACAGCCCATCGCTTCGGACAAGGCTGTGGGAATCGAACCCACAACCGAAGTGCGACTGGCCTTTATCGCCTACCACTGGCCTACTGGAAGTCCCTGTTTATTAGAAACTAGTTTTATTATATTAAGCAGTATGATATATGAAGTATAAAGTCCATTTTAGGAACTATATATGATTAATCTCACTATAGATCGACTTATGTATATAATTTTTGCTAACCTTTTGTTTGAGACAGATAGAATGACCCGTCATTCTATCACATGATCTGCTAGCACATCACGAATAACAAATTCAACTTCATTTATTTAAGAGATGGAGTGGAAATTGCTAAAGGTACGAACAACAGTGAGATTGTACCAAAATAAAGTAAGTATTTATTCTAATTCAAATTCTTTAACTTTAGGGAAACAATATTGAAAACCAAAAATGTTGTCCAAGTGCTCTTATATATGATTAATCAGATGGTACCTTAGATCGTCACAAATTTATGGATTTGTTATTGTTGTATTTTCCAAATCCATGTTCTCTACCACTCTTCATCAGAACATGATGGTTATATTTCTCTTCCATATCCATATTTTCACCTATGTGGAAACCCAGTGATTAGTTTATTTGGGTAACCGTTACGTTTCATACTTTTGTTTTTAAAGATTGGTTTTGATATTCCTTTTTATGATGTGGGTTTCAATTAAATAAACTTTCAAATAGTAAACCATTTATAACCCCGATGAATTTCGAGGGAGAAATTCATTTTAAGGGGGGTAGAATGTAACAGCCCGATATTTTATGAAAGATATTATTTTTAATTTTATTAATGTCTTGTGTTGTACGCTACACCAAAAGGGGCTTGCACAACACGCATCCTTGACTTGCCTTGCATTACACGCAATCGCAACCTTCCTCAATAGCGTGTGTAGTACGCAATACTGAGTTTCACTAAACAATGATATGCTATTAAAATATTATTATAACTAGCCGTTATGAATAGTAATAACCACCTTTTAAAATTTTAGAAATTTTAGCTCTCAAAATGGACTTCATTTTTGGATTCGTAGTATCGAATTTAGCCTAAGGTGAAATTTTGGTACTTTTCGGATAACTTTCATATTTTGATGAATAGTGAAAATTACTAAATTTTAGTTAAAAACAACTTTTTCAATCGAAATAATTAATAGTGATAAATTATTAATTTGAGTGGTTTTAAAGTATATTTAGAATATATTTTTACAATTTAGTACAATGTTGGTCATTGGATGTAATTTCACATTTAAACCAGACATAAACAAGTGTCAATCTTTTGATAGATATTGTTTCTTAAAAACACGCTATTTGTTTTAACAACGGGATTTAATTATAAAATTAATTAATGCAACTTCTATGTTATTAATTTGGTAAAATAGACTTCATTTTTGAATTCGGAATATGAAATATAGCTTAGGATAAAATTTTGGCATTGTTCTGAAAAAACATCAATTTTTGATGAATAGTGAAACTACTAAGTGGTAGTTAAAAAAATTAATTTCTTCATAAATCTTAATTTTACCGCTTATGTGAATGGAATTTCAAAAATCCGAGAGACACGGTTGATGTCAGTAAGTAAAATGTGGTTCAATGAGATGAAAATAATTTTTGGTGAATAGTAACTTTTTACTTTGTTTTACCACGGTTAAAAATAAATAGGGTAATTAAGGGTAAAAATGATATTAATATTACCCTAACACATGTCCTAATCCTATTGGACAAGTTTATCTCGACCAAAAACAACCTTAAGTGTAAAATATTATCATTTAGGCCCACTTGGGTTAGATTGGGACATTTATTATTAATTTATTTAAAGAAGGGTTAAAATAGTTAAAATCAAAGTTTAATAAGTAAATCATTTTTAATATGGGGTTATACATAAGATAAATTCGACTAGAAATATTCATTAGAAAGATAAAAAGATTTCCTATATAATGGTATTTTATTTGTAATTTTTAGACATTAAATAATTTAATTTAGTTATGACACAATGATGATGCAGTAATTATCTTATTAATGAAATATTGACATAATTTATGTTATAAACACCAAAATAAATGTAATTTGAGACTTTTTATGAATTCAAATAATTTTCTAGGTTACTATGATATATTAGTGTTGATTTAAGAAACTTTTTTTGAACATATAATTTTGTTATGACTTTCAAAAAAATCATATATCAAATAGTGTCAAAATTGACACAAAATAGTTTTTAAATCAAATATTATATTACTAATTGTTATTTTATTCCTAAAAATATAAGGTTCGGCCAAAGGACTTATATAAGGATATATATATTAATAATAAAAAAATTTTGGGTTCGTTTGGCATGTTATAGTAAGTGTACTAACCATATAGTGTAAGAAAACCAAAAGACACGGTAAAAGTTAAATTATTTAACTTAGAGTTAAATCTAATTGATAAGGTTAAAATAATACCCTAAACTTGTCTAAATCCTATTGGATGATAGGATTTCGACCCATCCACAATTTAGCTTCGAAATAAGACCCTTTGGAACCATTATAAACCGATTTTGACTTTAATATAAACTAATATTTTGAGATATTCCTAAGGTGCCCCTCTCCTCCCTTATAAAAGGGCACCTCCTCCCCCTCCTCCCCACACCAATTTGAGCACTCAAGCTCGGCCAACCCCTGCCAAAATCCCTTCTCCACTTCCCTAGTATCATCATAGAGGTCCTGATCTTCTTCAAAGACCATCCTTAGTTCTTTAAGTGGAGGCTAAGAAAAGGCGCGTCAAAAAGAGGTAATATCCATTACCGATCTTTTTCAATTTCTTTCTTCTTCAACTTCTTCTTATTTAGTTGTTTCATGATAAAGTAAAAAAATAAGTATTTCATATATACTGATATGTTATTATAAATTTGAAACAACTCTAATTAACCTTCTATCCATCCTATGGAAAAAGGAAATCACCGCGCGTGCGTACGTACGGAATACCGTCTCCACGCCGTGGTGTAATCTATTTTACGCCACCACATTAATTGGATGGGTATAAAGGTGTAATGAGTAACTATATATGATTATTATAAAGTTATATTGATACTGAAATAGTATACATACACTTCAACACAATTCCACGACCATGGGAATTATATCATCGCTCGTGCGTACGTACGGACTACCGTCTCCACGACGCGATGTGATTCATTCTCAATGATTAACCATTCATGAATGATTATAAAGTATATATAATAAGTAATAATTCAATATATGACCTAATAATGATACTGGAATTATTTATATTTATATGTATGTCATCTACTTAATTCCATTCAATTCAATAAGGAAACGAAAACAACGTTCATGCGTACGTACGGACTACCGTCTCCATGAACGGTGTATTTCTTTCCATTTACTGATTTATTATATATGTGTATTATGAATATATATATATAAATCATGTTTTATATTCTGGAATTAAGTAATCATGATCTAAGTAATCATATGAATAATTACAAGTTAAAAACACGAACGACAAATGAGACGATTTTACCCAAAACGCTACTTTAACATGAATTTACAAAAGAACGGGTAATATAAAGTCATAAGTGGACCATATATGATATAATAACAATGAATATGATTCTGGAATAAGTCAATAACATTAATAAATCATATATAGGAGGTTCGGACACTCACAAAGCAAATCGGACCTAAGTTAAGGGAAATGTCACGATCTCACTTTATCCGAGATTGTTTATACTTTGGTATTTACTGGGGTGTATTTTATCATCCACATCCATGTTTCCCCAATATGTAATATTTATATCCTTCTAAAATAGTTTATATCAAATTTTACCCTTCGGTGAGATTTTAGTAAATGATATGAAAGGAATCTTTTTGCGTTTTTCGTACGAGGAACTTTTTGACTTTTCCGACAAAAGTACGAGAAGAATGTTTTTTTAACTTATACAGCATGAATGGATTTTTAAAACATTATTTCCAAGAAGCTTCCTTTACAAGATTTCAAGTTTATTTTTAATCAACTTCTTTTAGTTTATAATTGTATGACATGTTAAGAAAATAAAAGTGTTTTTGATGAAGAAAGGATATTTTCCTCAAGAATGGAGTTCAAGTGTTTTATCAAAATTATTTTCCATCTAAGAAAATAAAGGGTTCTATTTTTATCCCTTTAATTACATTGATTTGATTATGTTGTGAGGGAATTATTTTTATAAAGTCATTTGCCTTATATGATTTGTTATATGATGTCATGATGTTTAAGATTCCCATTTGCATTACATGGGTTATGCAATGATGTATGATTTATGATTTTGTGGCACACATAAGAATGGTATAATTATGAGATGGGTGGGACCTATATCTCCCTCCAATGCATTGGTTAAAGATTTTATATCTCATGAGATAGACATGGATGAAATGGTAGGTTATACCGGTTCAGTGAAACAGGACTGAAATGAGGGTTACTTGATTCAGAAAGGGAATTTTTCCACTAAGATAGTCTTTGAAATGAGTCTTGACTAACAAGAAATGATTCTCTATGATTATGTGTGAATGCCACAAAGTTTCATGTTTTAAGTTATGATTATTGTGATTACATTTCACTGCCATGATTTATCCCATGTTATGAAATTTTCTCTCTTTTGTAGGTTATGATTTCCAAAATGTTATGTTCTTATGAATATGATGTGATTGATATTTCTTTTGTTTACCCTTACTGAGCATTTGAGCTCACCCTTTTATGTTTTCTTTTCCCCAGGATATAAAGAAAGGTTTTAGGTAAAAAAAGGAAGATCTTTATGGGAGATGTTGAAGATCTTTCAACACGATTAGAAGATTACGTTCCGAGTTTCCAAAGACACTAAACTATTACGGTCCTTGTGTGTGTGTTTTTGTAATGTACTAAGTATTCCGAAAATGTAATGTAATGTCCATGTACGTTAGGATTCAGGTCTCTACAAAATAAGATGGAATATGTCTTCATAAAAGAGAAGGAACCTAATGGTGTAGCCTATAAGGACCAAGAACTCTCAAGTCATATGTTGATAGTACATAATCGAAGGCAGGACAAATTAGTTGTGGTGGATCATGGGATCTATTCTGGGTTGGGTGATTCAATCCATGAGGAAAATAAAGAGGTTTGGTATAAGGGAAAATGTGCGAGCTTATTAATCACTTGGGGGAAGAAATTATTGATGAGGCCTTTGAGAATAAATCTCCTATTTATATTTTTGACCGAATGCATGAGATATTGATTCAAGTGGAAAATAATAAAGAAACGAGCAATTGGATAAATAATCAAGATCTCATCCTTATTAGAGGATTAAATGAGAGGAAAATAAATTCTAAATAGTAAATTAAAACATGGGACAAGATGGAATATTGGTTCTATGATCTACTCAAGGATGAATATGATACAATGGTTAGTGATCTTCCATGGAAATTATTTAGGGATAATTCTTCGAATAGGATAAAGATTTATTTTATGGCTCATCTATCACTTTTGGTACATTAAAGATTTCTGGTTGACTGTATGGTTTCAAACTTTGTTCCTTAAAAGTGTGTTGAAGTAATAAAAAGCCAATTTTCATTCTAAAAAATGACTCTAACTACATTAAAGGGACAACTTATAAATTACATTTATCTCATTAACTTATCAGTTTCTAGGATTCAATATATGTTTTCCATGATATATTTCCTAACATACATTATTATGGGAATTGTTTTGGTTCCTTAATAACTGTTCATAATGATATTATAAATTTACCAATGTATATACCCTAAGTGAGTCAAACCAGGTGCACATTAAGGCCAGTTTTCATGTACCAGATTACCCCGAGTTAGGCATGGAACATCTTGTGAGAGTTGTTACCCCTATTTACATCTATTCCACAACCATGTACACTTATATTATCTATATAAGGATTTATTTTCTTGATAAACCACATACTTTATACAAACCAAAATTTAGGTTTGTTTTCTTATACCTAGTATTATCCCTATGGATTATTTAACGATTTCTAATCCTAATCCAAAAAATAACAAAACCTATCCTCTGATACCAAATATAGTAAATGTTCTATTTATTTCACTTTTATACATGAATTATTACATAAAATTAAATTTAATACAACTCAAAAAGTAAAAAGGTCTAGTGTATTTGAAAAATATGGTATATTACATAACAACGTAAAACATGGGAAACATCACCATTGTTGAAAACATCTTTAACATGATCAAAACATTCCATTATACATAACACTGCATGGGATAACCTGAGGATATACATAAGAAAGGGGTGAGTTATAAAGATCAATAAGGGAATAGAAAAGTATTAACATGAAGGGGAAAATAAATTTTAGACAATACACATATTAATTTAATATAAAAGGATCATTAATAATAAGGCATGATATAGAATGATAATCATTACATGGGAAATGTGGAAACAACATAAAAAACTTTATCATAATGATAGGAGAAGGATAAAACCAACAAGAAATCATGGTGAAAAAATTACTATAAATGAATTAGGTAAGCCCTCTATCCCAAAATGATGTATCATGATAATAACCATTACCCAATGCATTGGATCCTTATATAATTCTGGGTTCACCAATCACATTCATTTTATTCTCATGATTAAGTGTGACACATAGATCAGTAAACATGGATTCATTAATCATCATAATTTATTCCATGATCAAAGAGTGTGGAATAAATACACGTATATCCATAGTAAAAGAATTATATGAGTATAAAGGTGAATACCCAAGATAAAAAATGGTTATGGTATTTAATACACAATTGTTTTAGAATGGAAAGTCACAGTGCAATTTCAGCAGCATAACAACGTCAAAAAATTCAAAAATGTGTTAATGAGAGAAAATGGGTATATAGTATTATAGATATTAAATAGATATTAATATTTAGATGTAAGTACATTTACTAACATAATAAATTAGAAAAATAAGGCCTCACAGAATAAAGAAACTTGAAGAAAGAGGATAAAGGAAAGTACCACTACATTAATGTGTGACTCCAAATGCTTGGGATGGTCTTCTTGAAAGATTGGGGGAACCTTGGTTGGAATCTAGGTATTTAGGGATGATTTTGGACGTTCTAAAAATTGTCTTAGTGAAGATAAATGTGGGATTGGCTGGGTTTATATGGAAGAGGAGATGGATTTATTTATTATTTAGGTTTTGGACTCTACATACTAAAATATCAATAACCAAAAACCATACCATAGTTTTTCACATGGTTTCTAATAAATGAGTGGATTACATTATTTTATAATGAAAATGGATGAAATTATTTAAATATTACCATTGGTGATGTGGTGGTGTGTCACACTCTTACAGAAATGATTTCAAAATCATAAAATATATTATAAATCTTGGAGGATTCATCATGGCCGCACAAAAAAAATAAAATAAACATAAAATCCAATTATTTTAAAGGGAAAATATGTATTTGTTTTTTTATCATATATATTACTTATTAAATCAATTTTGGGTCATTGTGATGTCATAAAACACAAGGTATATTAATAAGGTATTCATTTTTTACCTAGAAATTCGACTATCTCAGAAAAATAGGCAAAATTCACTAATGGATAATTTCTACATATTTATTTAAAAAATAATATCCATTTTCTCTAAATAATTTTCTAAATATGTGAAATTTTATGTTTAGAATTAAAAATAACATTTATTAAAATGGTGGGTTTTTTACAATAACATTTTTTGAACCCTTAAAAATATTACATTTGACTTCATAAAAATTATCTGATCATTTATATTTGATAAAAATTATTTAATTATAATATTTTATTAATATAATATTTAATTTAAAAATCCATTAACTCCTAAATTCATTAATTGAATACAATTTGTGCTTAAAAAATTATTTAAAAAGTAACAATAAGAGGAATAAAATATATGATTTTTTTAATAAAAATAATGTACATATTCATATTTCTAGGGTCTTCATACATATCCATTTAATAAACCAGAATAAAAACTAATTGTGAGGTACGTGATGGAGGGGCTTTCATAGGGCTATTCAGTGAACATGGTTTGGGCTGTTATCTTGATGATCTTGAACTGCTCCTGTAAATGGTTTCACTTACACTTAAGTTTTTGGATCTCAACTTGGTATAAGTGATGGTAAAATCCCATATATGATATATACCTATTATTATTTAATAAAAGGGCTTCATAGGGTAGAATCTTACTGGTTGAGGCCATTACTTCATTTTTCTGTGTCAAAAGGATTTGTTAAAACCCTATATTTATACTAATAATGTGATCACTATTCAATGACTATATTATCAATGGTAATGATACATAATGTAATTTTAAATAAAATTGGAATAATAAGAAAAAATAAGTGATTTTGTCTTCTATAACCATATTATATCATAATAAATTTAATTAAATCAGAAGGGGACTTTTAATTATAATACATCGGGTTGTTACAACAACTCAAGATATACTTATTATTTTTAAGATATTCCTCCCATGTTTTTAATTTTACCATAAGAAAATTTATTAGTTAATGAATTCTCAACGTTTTTTTCTTGTTTTAGTTGATGTCCATAAATATGAGAAAACATGTCAATAACCAATTTGATGGTAAATGTAATGATTTCTCTAATGATATTCCTAACCTAGAGGGAATGCAAGTTAAAAATATTATGATCATTCTAAATGTAAAATATTGAATTAAAATCAACAATTGGAACAAAGTTTAATTTAAAAACACATAAAATAATATATTTATGGAATAATAGGTATTTTTAAGAGTTAATGATGATAAAAAAGGACATTTGATTTCATACATGTCAATGATGCAAGAAGAGGCTCCATGTAAAATTACATAAAGGAAATAAAAGATGATTTATGTGTTGAAAAGGAGGCCATAAAGAATATAATTTCCAAAGAAAATGAAGATTTTAGTAAACAAGACATAGGGAAATAAATATACACCTACGGTACTACAAAAATTTCAATGTCATAGATGTGGGGAACTTGGTAATTATCCATGTCAATGCCCAAATCCAAGGATTAATTCTTAAGGATTTATGTTATTATAATAATTTAAGTGGAATGATTGAAGTGTTTTGGGGTTGAGACTAGTTAATCACGTTTTTGAAGTATTTTTATCAATTAAATTATGGTTATAAGATTCATGAAAATTATATGGATTGTTTCATTGTAGTTTTCTTTAAGGATTTTCAAGAATATGATGAATGGTACTAATGATCTATAAAAGTTAATTAATGGTAAGGTGATATTTAATGAAAAAAAACCTTGATTGAGTAGGGGATAGTATATTACATGTAATTATTGTTGAGTTAATTATAGTTAATTAATATTATTTGATTTTTTCAAAAAAAATCCATATAGAAGATTTTAATTGTTAAATACTTATATGACGATTAATTCAATTTTGATGATATTCAGCTTATTTTTTGGAGCATTTTATAATTTACTTTAATATAGTTTTATAAAAAGGTAAACATGATTTCTGAGTGAAAATTCATCATATCCTTTAAGTTCACGTGGTGAAAACCATCAAAAAAGGGTGATAAGGGTCAAATTCCTACCATTGACCTATGTAATGTGCTAGAAAATATGAAATTGTTTTACTTAGAAAATTGGTGGATAATTATTAATTTTATTAAGAGAAACATGTTTTTAGTATTTTTTTTTAATTTTTAGGATTTGGAGGTGATTAATGATATTTTGGTAAATGTTTCATTAGTTGGAGTCTTATTTAACCCTTAAGTCTCACATGTGGTTTAACATGAAAGAAAATTTTGGAAGAACACAATTAAAATTTTCAATATTGAGTTTATTTTGACTATTGGGTCATGGAATGATTTGTGATGAGCTTTGGATTTGGATATTAATATGATGGTATATTAATATTTGGAATTATATTACATTGTGATAAAAAAATTTAGTTTTGGTTAATGTATAAGGATAAGAGGAATATATTTATATCATTTTGTGAAATCATGTGACCCATTAGAAGTTAATTTTAGTTCATCACACATAAAAAATTAAACATGAATACTCATATTTTAAATAAATGGATGCAATTTATGTGAAAAATGATTAAAAGGCGAAATTATAATTTTCAAGTAATTGTGTTTCCTTTATTCCTTAGTTTAAAGAGTAAAAGGATCCCCCAACCTTATAAAGAATATCGTGAAATAAAAATGTAATTCATTTTTGATAAATAGTTGGACTCCTATATCTATAAAAATGAATAAAATTTTATACTAAATAAAAATTATTTCTAAATCTATCTTTTCACATCCCAATAATGTTATCATATTTGGAAACCCGGTTATTTGATGACCTTCGCATTTCCCTTTCCCTCTTTTGAAGATAAATTTTCCTTAACCCTTTTTATAATGTTCATTTTCAAAAAGGTAATTTTCAAATGTAAAACCCTTGATTAAAGATTAGAAGTTAAAATTATGAAGTAATAATTTATTTAAGGTCGGTATAATTTAACACCTCTATATTTTAATAAAAAATTATGCTTGATATCTTATACATCACGAAACAATGAGATTTAATGAACCATAACATATTATTAATATATTAATATTTATTTGTGGACATTATAACCAACATATAAAATTAAATAGTATTAATATGATTAATTATTTTATGAAATAGGTTTAAATTTTCTAATCAATAAAAATTTATTTATAAATTTATTAGGAAAAAAGTAATAAATTTTTAAAAAATATGTTTTCTTTAAAAATAACTTTTATTTCTTTTTATGAGAAAATGTTTTAAGTAATTTATAAAAATTTATGAAATTTTATTTGATAAAATTAAATAAATATTTTAAGTCTTAATATAAAAATTAAATTAGGGTTCAATGCTGTGGGTTTTCAGAAAAAATTGATTTTTCAGTGAATAGTGTAAGATATCAATTTTGGTAAAACTGTCATTTCTATTAAATAAATTAAGTAATTTAAAAGTTCCATTATTCTTATATTTTTATATTAATTTAAAATAATTAATATTTATTTTTATTTTATCCAATTAAGAATACATAAATAATCATTACACTATATTTTAGTATATTTTTATTCCTAGGCTTAAAAACACATTTTCTTCCTAAATCTGTTTTAAAGCGCATAATGTTTCTAAAATTTAATTAATTAAAATAACCCGTAATGAGTAAGAATTTAAATAAAATTTGTAGATTATATATCTATCATTTTGAACTTATATTAATATAATTATGATTTCTATCCATACTCTAAATATAAGATTATTTTTCCTTGAAAAATGCATTTTTCAGAAATCCTCTTTTTTTCACCCTTGTGGGTATTACTTTAAATTACATTATTACATTTATTTGAATTTAATTTTATAAAATAAATTAAATATTTTTAAAAATAATAATTTATATTATATATTATGGTCAACTTAATTTTTGGTCATAATGAATTGATAAAATAGTAAAACAAATAGTTACCATAGTAAAAAATTAAAATGGTAAAAGTGAGTAACCTTAGATGTAAAGAGGATAAAATATTAAAAACATGTTTATTTTTAGTGTTATAGGATTTTTTAATAATTATGACTTCTCTAAAATTTTATTTATCAATTTTTGAGGCACTTTCTTGAGAGTGAATTCCTATTATTCAATAATTTTGTGTATTAAGATAAATGAAACTCCTATTTAATTATAAAAGGGAACCCACTAACATCACTTATTTACCTATTTAATCCATTATTGTTGACCAAAACCTACCAAAATATGTCCCTGAAATCCTTATACACATTCTAGTTCTTTATTGCTTCCCAAAAAAATCAAAATTTTGTTTCTTAATAAGAGATCCAAAATAAGTTTTTCTCAGATAAGGTAATCATCTTAACTGAGATCCTTCTTTTTTACTTATTATTTTTTCACCATCAATTAGGTATTAACAACTCAAATATATTAATATAATTTTACAATATATAATAATATGTAATTATTTTAATTTAATCATATTCATCCATCTCCTCTTCCTTCAACTTGGAAACAAAACTGTTGATCATGTGTACACAGACTACCACCTCACGAATCAATGTAATTCATTTTGCATAATCTCCTCACATGGATATTGAAGATGAAAAATTTATTTTTTAAAAATTTTATTAATGAGACATTTATAATTTTGTAAAATTATTATATCATATAATATCTTACCTTATCATCTATTGAAAATTTTTAACATCATTCGTGTGTACAGTGAACTATCACCTCACGAAGCGATGATATTCATTTTTTATTACCGCATTGAATGGATTTTATATTTAATTTAATTTAATGAAATAATATGATATTTATGATATTATTATAATTAATAAAATATTATATACAAATTACATTTTCTCCATCCTAATTGTTGAAAAATGAAAATGTTATACATGCTTACGTACGACCTATCATCTCCATGATTGTAATGAAATTAATTTATCAAAACCATAATTCATGGTTATTTTTAAAATTATTATTTGTATATAAAATTTATAATTATATGAATATTATTATTTTATATTTTTAAGATTATTTAACCCTTTTACCATGGCTAACACATAAATTCCATTTTAAAATTATGAATTGAGCATCCTCAAAAAAACTGATGTGGAGATAACAGATTTAGTAATTAAATACGTTGATAAAATAAAAAAATTAAATAGTTTAAGTATAAGGGATTAAATTAGTATAATTTTATGAAACAATTGATATATTTTTATTATATATGAGATAAAAGTCATACATAAAAAATTATAGACATTAGGTACGAGTTTCGTCTCAAAACATCATTTTTTAGAAACATTTTATTTTTTGCACCTAATTTATTTTAAATGGTCTATATTATGACCCATTACAAATTATATATTGAATATTTAAAAATTCAAAATATTTTATGTTATAATTAATTTATTTCATTTCTGGTAGTTACGATCCAAAAGATACCATCGTGGTGAGGGTTTATGTTTCAATCACATTTTATTTGCTATTATTTATGCTTGAATTTCAATTATAGGGAATTATTTTATAATTTTTTAATAAAACCCTTTAATTTTATTAATATTTGGTTATTCATGAAATTTTAATATAATATTACAGATTTATAATAATTATTTCTTAATTTTACACATCTATGTTGATTAATTCAATGATTTTTTTTCTTAATTAATTATATAAGGGAGAATTGTTATGGTTAGAAAAATTATTTTAAAAATTTATATTTATTTATTCTTATAATTTTAATACCTATTTTTGGGTATTTAGCTATTCTAGGATGAACCAATTTTAATTTAATTATGGATCTTATGAAAAATAATTCACTTCTAAAAACAATGGACACCAATTAGAAATTTCTATGTAAGAATTAAAAAAATAGAGTGGAATTGATTCATTCGTGTTACAAGTGTTCTCATATGGATCATTTTCAAATTAGTAATTTCCTATGAGTCCTTTGAAATGGAATTCACAAGTGATGAATTTGTAGATGAGGATTTCCAACAAAACCATTCCTTTTTAGTCCCTACATTCTGATGTGTGGTTTATTGTAAAGGGCTAGTTGATTTCAATGTGGGTGAAGGATCTTCTGACTCTGTGATCACCATTTTAAATGAGCTGCAACACGGGTGCCATTGTGGACTGAAATCAAAAAAATTTCAATGTGATTTAATATACCAAAGATTGAAGATCTCCAGCCTCTAGTTTATGTCATTCCTCCCATATTCTCAAGAGACCATTATTGAAGGATGGATGGTGATATTTAAATGGATGATTATGGAGGGTGTATATTTCAGGATTGATATAATTATATCAAACAAGAGAAGACACCTTGTTCATGATACAGTTCCTTTGGTTCATGACATTTGAAATTCGACAACATAACCAGAGAAGAAGGGTCAAGTCAATTATGTGGATTTGATGGGTACATCGAGAATCATGTACATTGAGAAAAAACCTACATTAGAAAATGATACATGTAGATTTGGTTACGTGAATCTAATCAATTATATCAGGACTCATCCACATAGGACCTCTCGACTTTGTGACGGGAAATACCTACATAGGGAAATGACTATGTGATGAAAAAACCTATATAAAAAGTCAACTACAAGAAAAAATGGTAATGTGGCCAATTTAAATTTGTCATATAGAAACATATATGTTAAAAAATATCTATATTATCCTGAATAAATATATGAAAATTAAAAATGTGGGAAATTTCATACATTTATACAAATGAATACATAGATAAAATCATGTACATTGATCCAAATGTCTACATATCCAATCATCTATCAATTTCATGAAAATGAACATATGATTTACAGGCCAGCTAAAAATCATAACATTCGAACTCACTTGAAGCATCAAAAAGTAGTTTCATGTAGGTAGGTAATAGTTGGAAAAATATTTTCAGGAGGAAGTTTCCATCAGAAAATATGATGAGGAAAAGAATATTTACACAGAGGAGAAAAATAAATAAATGTTGAAACACAAAAAGGAGGGGCCAAATGAGAATTTTTGACAACATCCAAGGAAATGAGGTGGAGGGATACATAGTAACACAAGTTTGTTTTTATTTTGAATCCCTAGAGTGTAAATTATTATTTTTTCAGTCACTTTCTTATTAACTATCTCTAACTCATTTCTTTGAAATACTATTTAAATTTATTGATTTAGTTAAATAAATCAATTGTGGGTGGGTGATGTTGATTTGTTAGGAATTTTAATCTCACTAAGGTGTTAGGAGTTGTAAGAGTCCACCCATTTCTCATTGATCATGTATTTATAAAAACCAACTATCAAAATTCTATGGGAGTGATTTTGGTTCTTTCTATCATTAATAAATTTTCATCTGTGAGTCTATATAAGAATATATAAAACCATAAAATGGTTTGATTCTATGGTTACTAAAGAAGTATGTAAATAAGTTTTTTTATTGATGAGTTGAAGGCTCTATTCACCCAAAAACCATCTAATTTAGATAGTTGGTAAACAACTTCTCCTTGTTCTATAATGAATGACACTGAGTGAGAAGAAAATAAAATAAAAATAAGAAAATACCAATATAATATTCTAATCTAACCAATTTACCCATGATATAGTCATTGAAGTTATTCTACTTCTGTATTTTTCTTTATCTCCCTCTATATGTCACCCTCCTTTTGTTCCCAATATTATTTTCATTCTCTCGGCATTATCACCATCATTACATATATTATGATGTTTTCTTTGATTTTTGTTTTCATTTTGTTCTGGTTACAAAATTTCCAATCCCTTGGGCCATATTCACAACATTAGATGAAAATAACATCTATCAGGTGTTATAAATAATTAATTTTCATTATTTTCAAAAACATTCATGTTAAATTTTAGCACCGTTTCAAAGGAAGGGCACATGAGACCAAAGAGAAAAGATAAAAAAGATGAGTTTTTTTATTTTTACGGTTCTAAAAAGGGGGAGAATACAAACGTATTCATCATAGGATGACCTATAGAAATTCTTCCCTAAAATTAAAAAATAATTGAGTTCTTTGAAACATAATAATAAGTTTTCTATGGAAGATCTCAAGGAAAAACTACTCAATCAACCAAATCAAAATATCAACAAGAGGAAACTTTCAACCCTAAACTAATGGGAAATGAGATCATGGATAAAGTGAGTCTTATAGAGTTTTAGGTGATGAAAATATCAAATAAACCATCATGAATTAGGTATACCCTGAGATCTAAAAACTATGATATGAAGAGATCCTACATCTCTATAAGACCATCATACCAGGGACTTCCCAATGAGAATTCACTATATTTCAAAATGGATTTCTATAGAATAGTAAAAAATATGACACTTACAGAACTAATTGAGGAGGAATTGAGGTTTAAGGATTTTAAATTTTTCTAAAATGAAAATGCAAAAGTCTAGTTCCAAAAATTAAAAGAAGTCATCTTTGATACATGGGAAAAAAATTGCAATGCCTTTTCGTGAACTTTAACCCATAGAGAATGATTTCTAAAATGAGGCATAAAATCATTGGGTTTTACAACAGAAAAGTGAATTGTTCTATGATGGATGGGATAAGTTAAAATGGATTCTTCAAAAGTTCCCCAATTATCACTGTAAACACTAGTTTATCATGTATATCTTCTATAACAGTCTGTGAATATATCATAAAACCTTTTTTAACCATCAATTTGTAGGATATTTGATTGAAAAAACAATTGAGGAGCTCAAATAAATTTTCAAAAATATAGCATAGAATCCCCAAAAAAAATATTATAGGAGTATGAATATTTTAATAAAGGAAATCATAATAATATCTCAAGTTGAAGCATAATATGCTATTTTTTACAAGGAAAATTATCAACATACTCTCAAAGAGTATTTTATTCAATGAATAATGGTTTATATTCATAGATCTATATCAAAAAATTTGGCATATCAACCATAGTCCTTGAAAATGAAAACTATACAAGGTATGCCCCAATAATGAAACCAAGAGATGATCCATTATCAAATAACTACAAGCAGGGCTACCAGAATAAACAAAACTTATCTCGGAAGGAGTATGAAATTCTGAGACCACTTGTTCCCCATAATTTTAAACATAATAGAAAATAGTTTCAACCTCAACCAAGGGTTGAGCCATCAAGTTCATAATATAATGTTAAAGGGATGTTCAAAAATTGATGGGTCAATATAATGATAAAAAGGTGAAGAGTGATTTTTATAAGGCATGATAAATAGATAGGTTCAGAAACCTCAAGTTGAAACTAAGTCAATTAGTCATAAATTTAGGAGTTAGAGACAAGGGGGGAACTACCTATTACCATTGAATAAAATCCTAAATATAATTACATAGTATTAACCACTAGGATTTGTATCCAAACTCATGAGGAATTAAATATTTATATTAAATCATATTCCTAGGTAGGTCTTTTTGAATCATAAATGAACATTTTGGAAGCTAAAAAACATGAAAATTAGGACAGCCCTACCAAAAATCATTCATAGCCTATTGTACTTGCTAAAAAACCACAGAAGGATGAATTGAGAACCAAGGAAACTAAACGAAAGATAATGTTTGTATAGAAATTTGATAATATTCCTATATTCGTTATGGAATTTTCCCCAACCATACCCCTCCCTCAAAGAATCATGATGGAAAATTAGGATTATAAAATTTTTAGGTTTATGAAGGCTATGAAGAATCTGAATTTCAATATCCATTTTACTAGGGCTCTTATTTAGAGAAATTACTATATGAAATGTACCAAGAAAACTTTTTCATGTATTAAAACATTAGTAGAGCTGTATACCTATAATATCATAGAGTATTGTAGTGTAATCCTATAGAACATGATACCTCCCAAATGAAAATATACAATGATTCTAATTAAAACATTCACTTTTGGTGATGGGGTTTCTTAGTTTCATTTACCATGTGTTATTTGAGAAAGTATCCATTTTATTTTCCTATACTTGTTCCATACAATTTGGATAGTAGTTACATAACCCACTATAGTTTATATTCAGCTAGAAGATAGATTAATTACGCACCCGATTAGAAGGGTAGATGAATTCCATGTTGAGGTTGGTAATCACTTTTTTCACAATGACTTTATTATTTTGGACATGGAATATAATGACGTATCCCCTATTATTCTATTAATAAATTTTATTTCAATGGTGGGGGGTGGGGGTGTTATTCTTGTTTCCAAGATAAAATTGATTTTCACTCTTGCTAATAAGAGAATGGAATTTAATGTTTTTTAAATGATGAAAGAACCACCCTAAGACCATTCCATATTAATAGACTAGTTTAGGAATATTGATAAATTATTAGATGAAGAGGGGTAAGAGTTTTTGAGGATGCTTATTGAAATCAATGATACTTCTAATTTTCCTATAGATAATTGTATGGGAGTCAGTTTGGAAAAGGATGAGGATCTACTAGATGGATTTCATGGGGGAATTTCATGGTTAATTAGGAGAATATTTTAATTTCCACATTTTGACCTCACTTGAGGAACCTTCATCTATAGAGTGCTTGTATGACATCATTATTGATTAAGAATAATTTTTTGCACTTCATTTTTCATGTGGAAATTTGACTAAATTGGACCCACTAAATCGAAGTGTCTTCTATCAATCCAAGTCTCTCCAACCATGGAGATAAAACCTCTACTAGATCATGTGAATTAATATTTTCTTAAAGATTACTTGACCTTACCAGTCATCATTTATTCTGAACAATAGGGTTTTTAAGAATATAACTTGATTAATATTTTGAGGAAATTATAAGCTGTTATTGGCAATAATATTATTGATATAAAATTTATATTTCCATAATTTTTACATGTATAAAATACCAATGTAACCTAATAAAAATTCCAAAGTAGTGTTGGAACCATGGTCTTCTATACATGATTTGGAGTATGATTTGTGTTTGTTGTCAATCCTCAGTGGAAGTTCAGAATGTATACCAGCAAAGAGATCATACAGTTCTAGCAGACAACAGTATTGAAGGTGGCGCCATTTCACAGTGTTTGCCAAATTTTTGGTCCTGAAAATTGACAAATGGAGAAAAGTGTTTTTGGAAAAGAGACTTGCGCGCCGTGTACTTGATGAATAGGAAACTTGCGCGCTATATGTTTTTCAAGATCAGAACATAGGAAAATGGGAAAGGGATAAGGGCCGCACAAGTTTTGGGCTGGTCATGCAAGTGACCTACGCGCTATGAAGAGACTTGCGCGCCGATTCCTAGGAGGACTGGAAACTTCCGCGCCTATTGTTTTTCAAGATCATAACATCAAAATATGTCAAAGTAAATAATTTCGCGCAATTATTTGTGTGGTCGAGCAAGTGAGTAGTGCGACAGAGGCTAGGGGGGATGAGCTGCGTGCCAGAACCTGTGTGCCGAGGGAAGACTTGCGCGCCGCCACATAGGGGTTCTAGTTTTCCTATAAATAGAGGACCCCCTCCTAATTTTTAATGAGGTTCAATACATAGAAATTTTTGGAGCTCTTGTCGCACATTTTTTTGAGGTGCACAAGTGGTTGTTGGGTCGCACAAGTAGAGGTTGCGCGCCGACTGTTGGTTGCGCGTCCAAAGTAGTTTGGGATTTAGAGGCGCTGAGTCGCGCAAGTTTGGAGGTCAAGGAGGCAGTGTCGTGCAAGTTTTTTGGAGTCACCTGCGTGCCGAGTTTTTACCATGTAAGTGACTTGCGCGCCATTCCTAACACTTGCACGCTGGATCTTGGAGAAGCGTGCCATGGTTGTTAAAGTACATCTGTCCTTTTGAAGTTTCACGAAAGCTAGAGGATCATACGGTACCCTCAGCGCAAAGTGAGATTCATCTTCAGGTGAGAGTTACACTTCAACAGAGCATCTACATACGACAGAGGATGCATTCTTATGCAATAATGAAGAGACCTTCACGTCTATAAACTGAGTGTGACTTCACTAAGGGCAGTGAGCCAGGGGGAGTCAATGGGAGTGACCTGAGGGAAGTAGTGAGCTATCCTTGAACCTTGGTAATGAAAGTGAGCCTGGGACAGAGTTCTTGTTCTAAAAACTTTGTAATCCACAGCTAGTGAAGATTAGTGGAATTTTTTATGACTGAAAACTTGTCGGCGTATGATCCTTGGACGTAGCCCTTAGTGGTGAACCAAGTAAAAAGTGTTGTGTCTTCTCTAGGCATGTGAATGTTTGCTTTCTGATCATATTCATCATACAGGTTCAACAGGTTCCTACCAAGGTGGGAAAAATATCCAGCACACTAAAAGAAAAAGTTGTCACCCTCATTCACCCCTCCCCTCTCAGGGTGTCCCGGGGTCCTTCAAGTGGTATCAGAGGGTAAAGGTTGCTGGTGTTGAATCTTTCCTTTATCGTCATGGAGAATGCAATAAATGTCAGGGGAGTCCCTCACTTCGATGGAAGTAATTTCTAGATCTGGAATAATAGAATGATATCTCATCTAAAATCTCTTGGAATGTAAGTTCTCTTTTCTACTGTGCAAGGAATACAAGTCACTGATCCAACATGCCTAGCTATGACTGAAACAGATAGGAAAATTCTTGATGTAGATGCTAAAGCACAAAATTCACTCACTACAGCCCTTTCTGATCAGATCTTCCTAAAGGTTATGAATTTCACCTCAGGAAAATCCATGTGGGATAAACTCGAGAACATTTATGAAGGAGATATCAAAGTGAAGGAGGCGAAACTACAAGTGCTGAAAAATCGGTTTGATGATGTGCAGATGCATCCAGATGAGAATGCAGACTCTTTCTTCAATCGAATTACTAAAGTGGTTGGAGCAATTTGGGGTCTAGGCGAAGAAATCAAAGACATTGATATTTTAAAGAAAATATTAAGAAGGCTTCCACCTCTGTACAATGCAAAGGTGTCGGCCCTTGAGGAAAGAGATCTTTCCAAACATTCTCTGGATGATCTACCGAGCAGCTTGGTATTATATAAAATGAGAGTCAAACCGGAGGATCCTACGACTCATGGGAGCAAGGAAATGGCATTCAAGTCCATGGATAAATTGAAAATCTAAAAATATAGTAGCGGTGAATATGATGAAGAAAAATAAATTATTTCTCTCATTGCAAAGAAGTTCCAGAAGGGGAAAGGGAAATTCAAAGGGAAGTTACCTCTCGCATGTTTTCGTTCTGGAAAAATTGGGCACATTGCCTCTCAGTTCTTAAGAAAGATCAATGAAGAAGATAGTGAATATAAAAGATTCAAGAATCCTCGGAGAAGGTTATTTAAAAAGGGAGACTTCAAATCTGGAAAGAAAATGCAAAGGAAGAGTTTTGTCTATGAAGAGGAAGAAGATGATAATGAATTCTGTGATGAAGAAGAACCAGAATTCAAAACTGGGAACACTTCTTCCATGATGGCCATTGTTGAAAAGTAAGAAGATACCGGTGGAGAAAAACAACTGAGAACTTGTGTAGATCACGAGATGAAACTTAAGGATGCAATTAGTAAGCTTAAGATTAAATGTAAGAGTTGCAATAAGCAGAAATAAATTATAGAAGAATCAACTAAATATGTTGATCCACTTGAAGCTGAATTTGAACGACTGGAAGAATTTGTGAAGTTACAGTCTAAAATAATTTAAATCAATGATGATGTAATGGATCTGTAGCTAAGAATTGAAGAGCAGGCAAAGGTCATCAATGACCTCACCTCCAGATAAGATGAAAAATCCAAGACTGCTGAGGGTCTTTAGGAGGAAGTTGTTACTCTAAGGAGTAAACGTGAGACTGAATCAATTCCAAAAGATTCGAGGAAGAAAATATAGTTTGGAAGATTCTCAGATGCAAAATTACTAGCAAGATCCATGTGTGGTTCACATGGGGTTGGAAAAATCTTGAGTGATCAAAGACCCGCTTTCATGGGAAAGAGTGGAGTTGGCTGTGAGGCTAAGTCATCAACTGCTGGAAGTGAAAATATCCAAAATAAAGATAAGATGAAAGTTGAACATGTTGAAACATTGCATAAAGTTCTGAAAAAGTAACCCTCAATCCAAACTAAAAGGAGAACTGAAAATTATCCTCAAACATTCATAAATGACAGATAGTCTAACTATTCTCCCAAGGAATAAGGTATGAGGAGAAATTCAAGTGAGAAGACATTTCTTCTCATGAAGTGTCAGTTCTGTGGCTATCTGGGCCATACCATGTCTTATTGCAAAGAGGCAAGAAGCTATCCGAATGGAGAAGATATAGAAGTTCAACAAAGAAGAACAAATTCATATCCTAATTCTTATAGAAGAAACAGTTTCTATGGATATTTTTATCGTTGTTCTAACTTTGGACATAAGGCTGCTAATTGCAGGAAGAGAAGGGACATGGACACCTCATACCGATGTTCAAGACAAGTCAAGTAACGTCAGCAAGACAATGTTTCTCTATCAAACATGTTTTCTCCTCTCAAATAATATTTCGACTATGAAGAACCTGGGTATGTAGAAGAGAGAATTGAAAGGCCATCAGTACTATTTACTGAATCCAATGTCTCATGGATGGAAAGGAAGAAGATTGAGTAATCCAACCATGCAGAGGTGGCCCTAAAATCTACAAAGAACAACACTCCCTGGATTCTGGATAGCAGTTGTTCATCTCATATGACAGGTAATGCTGGCCTGCTAATAGATGTCAAAAGGAAGGTTTATAGTATAGTACTATTTGGTAATAATGAATCTCTGAAAATCAAAGGGAGTGGAAGTACCAAATTTGCTAATGGAGAACTAAAGAAGACTGAAGAACTTTACGTAGATGGCCTATTTCATAATCTCCTCAGCGTGAGTCAACTCTATGACTCAGGACTTTTAGTTACTTTTAATCATAAAGGCTGCACTATCAAGGGAAAGACAGACAATTCACTTATGAAGGGATGCAAGACAAAAGGAAACTTGTATCAGGTTGATAGTGAAGAAAATGTCTGTTACATGACTATTGAAGAAGAAATCAATTTTTGGCATTAGAGACTGGGACACATCAATCAACAGGACATGGAGAAAATATCAAAATTGATAATTGTCATGGGCATTCTAAACTTGAAGCGTGAACGTGAAAAATCTTGTGATTCTTACATTCGTGGGAAGTTGGTCTGCAGTTCATATCATCTAAATAAGAAAAGGTCATCTCACCTTCTTGATCTGATTCATAGAGATGTATGTGGGTCGATAAATTTTGCTGGAACTAATAGAGAAAGGTACTTTGTCCTTTTCATAGATGATTACTGTAGAATGTCATGTGTGATAGTCATTCACAGGAAACGAAAAGTCCTTGACTACATGAAAACATATCGGAAAATCGCTAAAAATGATACTGGACGAACAATAAAAGTGTTGAGATCTGACAATGGAGGAGAATACACATCTATTGAATTTGAAAATTATCTGGAGAAATATGGGATACATCATGAGGAAACTACTGTGAGAACTCCACAACAAAATAGAGTTGTTGAACGTAGGAATCGATAGGTGAACAACATGGCAAGAACTATGCTGATTGAGAGTCGTATTCCACAACATTACTGGAAAGAGGCTGTTCAAGCTGCAGTTTACATTCAGAATCAAACAAGACTTTATATGGGTGAGATGAAGACACTATATGAAATGTGTCATGGACGGAATCCCTCTTTAAAATACTTTCGTGTATTTCTAAGTAAATTCTTCATTAGGAAAAAAGAAGGAAATCAAGGGAAGTATGGCGATAATTCAGATGAAGGAATTTTCCTCGGTTACTCAATGAACAGAAAAGCCTACAAGTGTTTCAACAAGCATTTAGGAAGGATTGTGGAAAACAGTGATGTTAAGATAATTGAGGATAAAACCACAAATGATTCAAGGACGTCATATGCTCATGTGATAGAAAGTCAGGAAGAAAGTGAATGTGAAGAAAATAAAAATGCAGAAATAGAGGAAGCTGTAGAGAACACTCAGCAGTCACATCATGATGTTGACTCAGAAAAAGAATCTGAAGACAAAATTGTGGCTGAAGAAAATGCAACTGAACCTCACAGAAGAAATCGAAGAGCTGATATTGATCCATCCAACATAATTGGGGACAAGAGTGCACCCACTCAAACAAGAAGGATGAGGAATAACATGCAATCTGCATTTCTATTAGTTGTACAACCATCCTCATTCGAAGAAGCTGCAAATGATGAATCTTGGGTGAAAGCCATGAATGATGAATTAGATCAGATTGACATGAATCAGAAATGGGATATTTTCGAGAGACCCAAAGGTCACAATGTTATTGGTACCAAATGGATCTTCAAAAATAAGTTTGATGAGCATGGAAGTGTCATCAGAAACAAGGCACGACTGGTATGTAAGGGATACTCCCAGATTCAAGGCATTGATGTTGAAGAAACCTTTGCTCCAGTGGCTAGAAAGGAGTCAATCTGGCTTTTCCTTACCATAGCACTCCAAAGAGGATATAAAGTATTTAAAATGGATGTCATGACAACATTCTTGAATGGTGTACTCGAAGAAGAAGTCTACATTGAACAACCAGTGGGCTTTGTTTTGGGTACAGATGAAACACAGGTCTGCAAACTGAAGAATGATCTATATGGTTTGAAGCAGGCACCACGAGCATGGTACTCGAGGCTAGATTCATATCTCAAGAATATGGAATTCAAAATATGATTTGTAGATCACAATATCTATGTGAATAATTCTTCAAAAGATCAATTCATGGTTCTATTCTACGTTGATGATATCATATTTGGTAGCAGCTGGAAGAAATCAGTGGACGAATTTGCGAACCACATGAAATCAAAATTTGAAATGTCTATGATTGGGGAGATCACATATTTCTTGGGGTTACAGGTGATTCAAAAGAAGGAATACACTTTCATTTCTCTATAAAAATATGAAAGAGAGCTGCTGAAAAAGTTCAATATGAAAGATTCAAAACCAATGTCAACTCCGATTGCAGTTGAAGCTAAACTTGGAAAGCATGAGGATGGGGACCCTGTTGATCCCACCATGTACATGAGGATCATTGGGAGCCTACTGTACCTAACATTGAAATGACCAGATATTGTGTTTTCCACATGATTTGTAGCCCGCTTTCAGAGTAATCTAAAGGAGGAACATATGGCGGCAGTAAAAAGAATCATGAGGTACATTCAAGGTACACATAAATTCGGGTTATTTTTTACTGCAGGAAGGGACAGTGAATTATCAGTGTTTTCTAATGCTGACTCAGATGGGGATGTAGTAGACAGAAAATCCACTAGTGGTGGACCCTTTTATATTGGGTAGAGATGTGTTGGCTGGTTGAGCAAGAAACAAGAAAGTACTTCTCTTAGTACTACTGAAGCTGAGTATATCTCTGCCACTGAGGCATGCACTCAACTGCTATGGATGAATCAACAATTAACAGATATTGGTGATAAGGTAAAGCAACCGATGGTGATTTACTGTGATAACAAGAGCACAATTAATCTTATGAAGAATCCTGTTCAGCATTCCCGTACGAAACATATTGAAATCAGGTATCACTTTATCAAAGAAAAAGTGGAACAAGGGGTGATTAGAATGAATCATGTGGGAACTGATGAACAAGTGGTTGATATCCTAACCAAGCCACTGTCCGCAGCTGTGTTTGAGTAGCATTAGTTGAACCTCGGTGTTTAGCCACCTCCCAGTGCGTAAGGAGGTTACACAATACCCCTCTCCCCGATTATGATAACTGTTTTTATATGTTTATGGATGTGATGCCGGTTTGTGGGGGAGATACTATCCAGGGGGTGTATGGTTTGAGATGAACAATGAACAAATAACCAAGCTTCGGGTTTATTTTCAATGGGATAGAAATGAATAAATTCAGGAATGTTCAGGCATATAATGCTCCTGTGAAACAATGCGAATTCAGTGTCACTAATAGGATGAGAAGGATAAGAAGGAGTTCATCGATCATGTAATGATTCTTGGGCATAATTGAGAATTACAAACACTTTAACCCAATTCAAGCTTCCTCTATTGTTTTCTACACCGAACATTGCTCACATAGACTTAGAGTGTTGGCTGAGTTGATTCTTGAGTTTTTGGTTTTCACATGGATGAAGATCTATTGAATTTATTTTCTGATTGCCAACAAACCCAAAGGGGAAGATTTTTGGAACGATGGTCTTCTATACATGATTTGGAGTATGATTTGTGTTTTTTGTCAATCTTCAGTTGAAGTTCAGAATGTGTACCAGCAAAGAGATCATACAGTTCAAGCAGACAATAGTATTGAAGGTGGCGCCGTTTCCCAGTGTTTGCCAAATTTTTGGGCCTGAAAATCGACAAATGGAGAAAAGTGTTTTTGGCCAATAGACTTGCATGTCATGTACTTGATTAATAGGAAACATGCGTGCCATATGTTTTTAAAGATCAGAAAATAGGAAAATGGAAAGGGATAAGGGCCGCACAAGTTTTGGGCTGGTCGCGCAATTGACCTGCGCGTCATGAAGAGACTTGCGCGCCGATGCCTAGGGGGACTAGAAACTTGTGCGCCTATTGTTTTTCAAGATCATTACTTCAATATAAGGCAAAGGAAATAAGTTCGTGCAAGTATTTGTGTCATCACATAGGTGAGTAGTGTGACAGAGGCTAGGGAGGACGAGCTGCATGCCGGAACCTGCGCACCGAGGGAAGACTTGCGCGCCGCCGCGCAGGGGGTACAGTTTGCCTATTAATAGAGGACCCCCTCCTCATTTTTAACGATGTTCAAGACTTAGAAAATTCTGGATCTCTCGTCACGCAAGTTATTGAGTCGTGAAAGTGGTTGTTGGGTCACACAAGTTGAGTTTCTACGCCGTCTGTTGGCTGCGCGTCCAAAGTGGTTTGGGATTTAGAGGCGCTGAGTCGCGCAAGTTTGAAGTTCAAGGATGCAGTGTCGCCCAAGTTGTTTGGAGTCACCTATGCACTGAGTTTGTACCGCGCAGGTGACTTGCACCTAATTCTTGAAACTTGCACACTAGAGATTGGAGAAGCATGCCAAGTTTGTTAAAGTACATCCATCCTTTTGATGTTTCACGAAAGCTGGAGGATCATCTGGTACCCTCAGCGCAAAGTGAGATTCATCTTCAGGTGAGAGTTGGACATCAATAGATCATCTACATACAATAGAGGATTCATTCTTATGTAATGATGAAGACACCTTCATGTCTATAAACTGAGTGTGACTTCACTAAGAGAAGTGAGCTAGGGGGAGTCAACATGAGTGACCCGAGGGAAGCAGTGAGCTATCCCTGAACCTTTGTAAAGGCAGTGAGCCTAGGACAGAGTGCTTGTTCCCAAACCTTTGTAATCCACAGCTAGTGAAGATTAGTATAATTTGGTACAACTGAAAACTTGTTAGCATATGCTCCTTGGACGTATCCCTTAGTGGTGAACCAATTAAAAAACGTTGTGTCTTCTATATGCATGTGAATGTTTTCTTTTCGATCATATTCATCATACAGGTTCAACAAGTTCCTACCAACGTGGGAACATGATCCATCGCATTAAAAGAAAAAGCTGTCACCCTGATTCACCCCTCCCCTCTCAGGGTGTCCCGAGGTCCTTCAAGTAGAACAAGAAATTAGATTAAATCCAAAAACTAAATATGTAATTATAGCGGAATCCATCAAGTTATTAGATGTTGGGATAATGTTTCCAATATATGAAAGTCCCTAGGTGAGTCTAGTTCATGTTTTCCCTAAGAAGGGTAGTTTTATAGTTGTAAAAAATAAAAAAAGAAACAATTCATCTTGATAAATATACCGAGTAGTGGGATTGATTTAATTTTTGAAATATTAACTCTTCCAAAAGAAACCACAATTTTTCAAATCCATTCCTAGAAAAAATTCTAGAATGATTGGATTGAAATTAATTTTTATATTTTTTGGATGGCTATTCAGGTTACAATTAGATTACCATTGACCTAGAATACTATGAAAATAACACCATTACCTGTCCTTTTGAGATATTTTCTTTTTAGAGGATTCTATTTGGCATATGTGGTGATGCTATCACCTTTCAAGGGTGAATGATGGCTATATTTTATAACATCATTGAGAGGAGTATTGAGGTGTTCATGGGTGATTTTTCTACTATTAGCTTTGAATTTGATGGTTGTTTGGAGACTTTTGAACTGCTTTAAAGAGGTGTAAGGAGACAAACCTAACCATAAATTAAGAGAAATTTCAATTCATAGTTACCAAAAGAATTTTATAAGGACATAAAGTTTATAAGAGTGAAATTGAAGTATAAAATTAAAGGATTTAAGTGATTTGAAAGCTTCCACCCCTTAAAATGTAAAATTCATCATTATATTTAGGGGACATGCAAGATTTTATTAGAGAATTATCATGAGATTTTCTAAAATTGATGGGAAAAATTGCTCACTATTGGTTATGGATTCATATTTTTTGTTTGATGAGTTATATCAAGAATAATTTAATTTATTAATGGAAAAAATCATATCTTTATGAATCATCACTTCCCCTGATTGGAAACTGCCATTCAAATTTATATGAGATGAAAATTATTTGGACGTAGGGGATGTTTTAGGCCAAAGAAAAAAATAATTGATATAATGTGATTTACTATTTTGTTTGGATTTTTGATGATTCCCATAAAAATTATTCTACCACTAAAAAATAGTTGACTGCTGTTATGCTTTACATATAAAAAATTATGCAATATCTCATAGATTCAAAAGTCAAAATTCTGACTAATCATTATGCTCTGAAATATCTCTTAGCTAGAATGGGACCCATATTAAGACTTATGAGGTGAAATTTTCAAATAAAAGGCTTTGATTTAGTTATTTTAGAAAAAATAGGTTCTCAAAATATGGTATTTGACCTCTTTTATAGGTTATCAAAAAAAATTCAAATTAGTTATCCAGTAGAAATATATACATATTTTCTCGATGAGAATTTTTTTATTCCACTAGTGAAGTAGTATTCCTTGTTTGTAGAATTTTCTATCATATTAAATTTGGGTGTTGGGCCAAATGAACTTTCACATAGTCAAAGTAAGAATTTAATTTATTATCCTAAGTTCTTGTTTTGGAATGATCCATTAAATTTTCATAGGTGTGCTAACGAGATAATGATTTTCTTTATTCCTAAGGAGGAAGTGCTTACTATTTTAGATAGATATCACTCCGCTCTATGGGGTGTCAACCATGGGGGAGATAATACATCCCAAAAGGCCATCTAAACTTTTTTTACTAGAATAACCTATTTAAGGATGTAATAATTCTTGTTATAAGCTATGATAAATGTTTAAGGCTGTGAAATGTGGGTAGAAATAGAAGTTTCTATGGAAGAAGATTCTAGAAGATTAAATTTTTGATATTTGGCGGTTATATTTAATGGGCCATTTCTATATTATAGTGGGAATAAATATGTACTTGTTATTATATACTACGTCTCAAAGTGGTTTGAGGTAGTTTTTCTTCCAAAAAATATTGGTATTGGTGTTTTGAATTTCATAATGAAATATATCATATCCATATTTGGTGTGCTGATAACTTTTAACACAAATAATGGTACACATTTCAAGAACATTATATAAAAATCATTAATGGAAAAGTATGATTGTATTCATAGAACTAGTACCAACTATCACCCATTCAAAGTGGGTAGGAAGAGATCTAAAATGAAGGATTTATTTTCTTTTGGAGAAAAATTTGTGTACATCAAGAGAGTACTAGATTTTAAGGTTGGATAATCCATTATGTCCCTATACTACTATTTATAAAAATCTACTCACGATGTATCCTTATAGTTTATTTTTTGTAATATATTTCATTTTCTTGTAGTGATCTATAATAAATCATTTTGTGTGGTTAGGGCCCTCAACTATGATTTCAAGTCTACTGGAGAGAAGATATGGTTATAATTAAGTGATCTGAAAGAAAGTTTAAGAGAGTCTTATGAGAATGCTAAAATGTATAAAGAAACAACCAAGGATTTATAGGACATCTTAATTAAAAATAATACATTTAATGTTTTATAGAGGGTATTACTTTTTAATTACATTTTCAAACTAGTTCATAGTAATATTTGGTCCAAATGTTTAGACCCATTCATAATTTAATGAGTACTGGTAAATGGGGCAGTTGAGCTAATTAGATAGGAAATACAACCATTTTTATCCAATGGTGAAAGAGTAAAGAAATATTTCTAAATAAAACTAAATAGTTTGTCTATTATGTTCTATATTTAAGAATTAATTATTTTTAATGTCCAACAGAAGACTCTAAACTCAGTTCTTCATGGGAGTCAACCCATATTTCCATATTATAACTTTTTTTATTACAATTGTTCATATATTATTTTTTCTACTGAATTTTGATCCATTATATTTTATTTTTTTGGATAGTTATATCTTTTTTATTGGGGGTTATTTATCTTGAGTGGTCTATAATTATTATTAGATATGTTCTAATAGTCCTACCTTATTTAATGGAAGTATTTGTTCTAATTCTACCAATTTATTTTCTCTTACTACTAGAAACAATGTATGGGGGTCTTCCATCTTTTTTCTAAAAAAACTTCTTCTACATTATTTTTTATCATGATATATTTTTAATTTCAGGTTAATTTATTTTATTTGATATATATCAATACAAATCATGATCCTTCAATAAAAAATGTTCTTTTAGAGGGTAATTGGAAATGATGAAATAATGTAGTGTTTGACCACTCATGAAACCCTATTTTTATTCATTAACTTCACAATTGTTATATCACATTTAATATTTATAATTTCTTACTTTAATATTTAAAATTGAGGAAACTATTGAGTCATAAGTGTGGGGGATAGGAGACTTCATCATATGATTTAGCTATACTTCAGTTCTTCCAGATCAGGAATACCCTAATTTTTTTTGAGAAAATGCATCTTTTGAATCTAAAATTGTAGTTATTGATTGATTTATTAGTGTTTGTTTCCTCTATTTTATGGGAATATTTGTTTAAAACTTAAATGAATATGTTTTATAAGTTATAATCTTGTGGTATTGTAACTATAGAATAAGGAATGTTGAAATTTAACTTGAGATTAACTACTTATCCTGGGTAACATGGACCACTTTAGGGATCTAGTAAAATAGAGAAGGATTATAAATACTTTGAATCATGATTATAATGAAACATCGGGATCCCATAGTGAGTATATAAGATAAGGGTATATGTTATGTTTTTTTTAATAAATCCAATTAAAAAAATGAATCTTCTTAGTGCTTTTCACAAATTCATAGATGGAAAAAATAAAAATACAGTGACCTTGTAAAAAATGAGCTCAGAATAGTAAAGGTAATATTGATCCTAGATGAACAATTGGAAAATATATTTATAAGAAAATATTTTGGGTTTTATCAATAAAGTGGGAAGTGAAATCTTAGTTACAGGATCCTAAGGGAGAGTTAAATATTTGTTTCCTTTCACTATAGATCTAATTCAACATGAGTCACTCTAGTCATTTCTCCTAGAATTGGGATTTGAGTTTCTATTAAAATTGGTTAATGTTATGAAATCCCATATAATGCATGAATATCTCTTATAATGGATGATTTAGTTCTTCCTTAGGAAGGTTGAAATTCATTGACCCTGAAGCCTTTATTTACAAACCATTTAAATTAGAAAATTTAAAAGGAGTGAAATGTTTTAAGTAGGGAAGAGTTTTATATAGAACCATTTATTCACAATTTTCCACTTATATTTTAATTTATTCAATTATTATTTAATGGTTAGTTAATCATATAATAGTGGATTGTCATGGTCGGAATAAATCGGTTTCAAATTACCATTCATTTATTTTTGTAATGTAAATGCCTATATTTGGGTGATTAACTATTCTCTTCTATTAAGAGTAAAATTTAATTAAGGATATTGTGAAAACTAATTGATGTCTTCAAAAAAAAATGGTAGTAGTTAAAAATTTCTAAATAGGAATTACAGAAAACCAAAAAAGTTGGGAATTACTACATTTTTGTGTCAAGTGATATCATCTAGATCATTTTTACGTTGGAAATTTATCATGAGTGATTTGAAGAAGAATTACCTAAAGATGAATTTTTAGTTGAGGAATAACAAAAAAATCCCTTCCTTGTTATTTTCAACTTCTAGATATGAATTTATCAAGCTGATTGTGAAGTTCCAACCAATTTCTATGTGAATGAATTCTATATTTCTTATGTCATCCACTTTTTAAATGTGTTTCAACATGGGAACCACTAAGGAATGTGCTAAAATATTTTTCAATGTGAACTAAGCATCCAATGATCCCAAATCTCATTTTGTTGGTTAATGTTTCCCCTCACATATTCAATAGATTCCCTTTTTAAGGATGGGGGGTTTTATTTAAATTGATTATTGTGGAGGGAATATATCAATGGATTGAGAGAAGCACATATGGATGAGATGATGTATTGTTAAGGATAAAATTTCTATAGTGCACGACATTTAAAAATATAATGGGAGAACTAGATATGAAGTGTCAATTAGACTATATGGATAAGCCAAATATGTCAAAAAGTACATACGTCAGGTGAAACACCTTCCTCAGAAAAGGTTACCTATAGATTCCACTTTGTGAAACTCAATTTCAATAATCAATACTTGACCACATAGGTACAATCAGATATGAGAAGGGAAACACCAACATAGAGAAACATATATAAAATGGGAAATGACTACATGATGGTAAATAACTATATAGAGATTCTAATACATGAAAAAATGGCTACGTGGCCCATTTGGATATGTCATTTAAAAATGGATACATTAAGAAATTGGATATCAATGTGAATAGAAAGGTGGAAATAGAATATGTGGGAAATTATGTATGTTGATGGAAATAGATACATAGATCAAATCACATAAATTTATCCAAATGGTTAAATGCCTAATCGATTATGGAATTATTGTATATGATAGACCTATTTTCTAGACAATTGGGAGTCTTACCATTTGAAATAATGTGAGGTGGCTAGAAATAATTTCAACGAGGTAGGTAAGAGTTGGTGAATGAATTTTAGGAGGAATTTTTTATCATAAAACAAGATGTGGAAAAGAATACATACAATGTGGATGATAAAAAACCGGGACACCAGAATACACAAAGGAAGGGCCAAGTGAAATAGGTAGAGAGAATCAAAGGAAATGAGGAGTAGGGAGATAAAATAACACAAATTTCTTCTATTTAGAATACATTGTATAGAAAATATTTTTTTCATTCAATATCTCATACCATTTATCAAAATCATTTCATGTATATAATGATTAAATTTGTTGAGATGTATGACTAAATTAGTCGTGGGGGCATGATGATCAGATGGTTGTAATTTTTACCCTACTCAGGTGTTATGAGTTGCAAGAGTCCACAATTTTCTCATTGATCATGTTTTTGTGTACTTAAACTATCTAAATCCACCTAGAGCTATTTCATTTGTTTTCATTAATAAATTAACATTGAATAGTTTATATGAGAAGTGGTAAGTCCATATAAGGGTAGGCAAATAGGGTGCATCCAAAAATGGGTAAATATGCCTTTAGGTGAGAAGATAAAGGATATTTTTACCTAATGGCTATCCAATAAATAGAGTTAGACATCTAATTCTCTTGGTACTACTGTTTCTGACCCTAAATGATAAGAAAATAATATAAAAAGTAACACACACCAAAATAAGTTCGCCAACCAAAAAATTTCCTGTACTCTAGTCCTTGATGTTCTTCCACTTAATTATTCTTCTTTATCTCCCTCTTTCATTTTCACACTTTCCATTCACAATTATTATTTTTTCTTTTCCCCATCAGATTCATCACCATCATTTCAACCACTATTTTACTTTCTTTTCTTATTTTTATATTTTTTTTTCACACAAATTTATTTATATGGGGTTTTATCCTTACTTTCCATTATAATAAAGATTTGTAGGTGTTATAAATTTTTAGTTTTTTATGATGTTTAATGAAATTCATGTCAAGTTGATTTTTTTATCTCTGGTACATGTCAAAAATAGTTTTCTTTAGGACGAGGTAAGATATAAAAAGATTCCAAGATCTTCCTTCCTTAAGATGAAAGAGAGATAATGACCCCCTAAAACCACTTCTAATAGGCTCTGAGGTGGTAACCAACACCAAGAGTATGGAAATATCACAAAAATGGGTGGCATTTCCCTTTTCATAATAACAATGATCGGGAGATAATATGTATCAACCTCAAAAAACCCAAAATACATATATATAAAGAAACCAAAATCCACCCACATGAATTTTTAAAGTAAAACTGCTAGAAAATACATTGAAAACTCAAAATTATGTACCAAAATAAAAACATAGTGACATAGAAACCATCCTCAATATTTGAGCTAGTAATTTCTAGAACAGTCTGCGTTATATCCCAAGAAACCAAAAAATTATTTTATATATATAGGGTGAGCATACAAGTGTACTCAGTAGGGAAAACCCAAAGTCACTCATGAACAAGTGGGAGATGCATACTATTTCCCCTATAAGAAAACATCAGAAACTCAAAAGCACCTAAAAAGGAATATTACCCACCCCAACCTCACCAAAGCACACTCACCAAATAACACAATTCAATTAATGTAAAATAGTAAGAACATCAATATTTGGGTACCTCACACTACTTCCCACTAGTTAACTACTCATCTCTAATAGTGAATGTCCTGATGCTACCATGATATTCCACATGCCCCAATGTCACAGCCTACATGCATACACATGGGAGACATACCACATCACATCTCACCCACAAACACCTTGGCCACAACCAAATCAAATCCTTCCTGTAGACACCTGGGCCACAAAATCGAAACCTCATCCCAAAGCCACCTAGAAAAGTACAACACTTCTCATCCTGAAGACACTTGGGAAGCACACCTCGCATATAGACACCTGAGCCTCACAAATTCACCACAACATGTACCATGGATCTGGTAACACACTTCATGGAATTATAAACTGCTCAGAGATCCTTGGACGATAAATGCCCAGAAGAGGGAGCAGAGAAGATCCAATATCCATCCATCCATCCTCCCACAAGGATTTTGGGAAAGGACACCCTCTTCTATAATAATGGGGGTGTTCAGCACAAAGTTCTCAACATGGGTGGTGTTCATATTGAAAACACAAGGAACTAAAAGTATATATATAGGTAAAAAACACTCATCCCATCCTATGGGATTCCAAACATACAACCATCCCACACAAAACCACCTTTACTGCTACCCATATATCCATGTACCATCATTAAAAATGGTCACTTCCCAATTTGACAATGAATGTCACTTCACTGCAATCCGCAACTCAAAACATACCCCCAAACAAATCATTTAACCAATTGTCATTCTAAATTATCAATTCATTTATTCAGTTATTCCATCCCTACCAAAGAAACTACCAAGTAAAACAATAGAAACTGTTCTTAGAAGGCAAGGAACCACTAAGCACACCACATAAAAAAACACAACCAAACAATAAAATAAGGATCAAGGTAAAAAATACATTCTAACACCCATTCATAAAAAAACTAAACAATATTGAATTCCCACTACACACTACCCCTTAATGGACACCCTTTCAACCACTACCACCACCATTCTCTAAAGATAGGTCGCCCTGTCCTTCCTCTCAACAAGTAAAAACCCCTAATAAAACTCATCACATCCCCACCTGGAAGCCCCACATCATAACAACCCCCCCATCCAAACACACCCATATACATGAAAATGAAAAAACCTAGTCCTGCAATCCCACTACCCAACCATTTCCCATATACAATTCCTCTACATTAAAAGTTCATCTATTCCACAATCAACCAACCTCTCAGCCTGAGATACCATTACACCACCTGTACCCCCATACCCACGACCACACTCCCAAACACAAAACCACCTGAAAAATACAAACACACAACCTAACCAGATGACACATAACACACAACCACACCAAAAAGGAAAGGTTTATTCAAATTTAGTATCACTCATGATTTAATTCCACTTGATAAAATAGGGGTGATCACAAAATAAGTTTTATACTATGGAATCCGTATAGTTAACCAAATATACATGATTAAATAGATTCCAACACTTATAGTACTGATTCACCAAGCATACAAGTGTGTAAGGAGAGACCACTAACATCCATGATTTTCAGAAGGCATGTTTTTCTTACAAAACAACACAACATGGATAAAGGATAACATATAAAAAACCTATCATCATCATCATTGTACTTCCAACTCTTTATTAATTACTTCATATTGTTTTCTTGAAATTGGTTTCCACCATATTCAAATGGGTACATATGTACACCCACCCAACATGATACACAATTAAGTGACAGACGAAGGGATCCCTAATTAGAACAATAGACGATAATAACCCCATACTATATCCAAAAATAGGGGGTTTCGTGAGTAACATGAAGGAATCCAGGGTAAAACCAAACTATCTTTTATAGCATAAGCGCACGAGTCCTCAGGGAAGAAATGTTCTCAATGCACCAAGAGAAACTGGAAGGGTTTAAAGGAATATAGGATTTCATATTTTGAAATTACCAATCCTAAATATATGGGGAAAACTATTTTAAATGTTAATAAAATTGGATCATGATCAAGACCACAGATTTTGGGATTCAAAAGAAGCTTCGTATTTTTAGAAGATAAATACCATTTGAAACAACCAAAAAACTCATTAAATATGGTATTGAACTCATTTAAAGTCAAAGAAAATGTTGAATGGGAGAAACTAGAAAAATTGGGATTCACTCACCGATGGGTGAGTCACCGACACAAGTTACCGACATATGAGCCACCGAAGCGGAGCCACCGACGGATGAGCCACCACTGTTGATTCGCTGACACGACTTTCCAACCATGAGTCACCAATGCAACTCACTTATTCCCACCCTATCGAGGCCTGACTAATCGATGACTGACCTAACAATGCCTCATCCTATTGATGCCCTAACTCACTAATGCCCTGACTCACCAACACCCTAACTCACTGGAGCCCTGACTCACTACATCCCAGACTCACTGACACCCTGACTAACTAGTGACAACCTACTAATGCTGAGCTATTGACACTAAGTCACCTATGAGTCCTATTGTTGAAAAAAGGGATTTTTGTAAACTCTTGAAATGAGCCACCATTGTCTCCCAGAACACCACAAACACTAGTTTTTGGAAAAGTAACGAACCACTGAGGTCCGGGCCATTACATCTAATACCTATAAAAATATTTTATCCCTAGAGAATTCACAACCAAACCTAGAAGAAAGAGGGGCACAAACAACCACCCCATAAGACACCTCTCAGGGATCTACCACTTTGTGTTATTAGAAAGGTGGAGTGAAACCTCAACATACAAGAACAACACTTACCACATATACTATCCCAACCATCCACAATATAACCCAAATAAGAACCAAATATCCAAATATATAAAATTGAGAATTCCTTCCTTCATATCAAGATACTATCTGCTCTGGCCAAAACTGACTCACCCGTACAAGTTTAATCACATCTCAATTAATTCATCTCGATTAAGAATCAGGTCTCCCCCTTTTCATATGTTAGGAATTCATCACACACTATGGAATAAGGACGAAAACCATCTTTTAACAAAAAAGGCTCAAGCATTATATCACAAGTGAAAAACAAAAGAAAAACTAAAAAACCACTTTGGGTAATTGGCACACATATGCGTCTCTCACTCCCAAGTACTCTCCTCTAGGACAAAATGCCACCAAAACACAAGAATCAATGGAATGGTTTGTCCACACATAACCTTATACCAATGATCCTAGATCTCCACTAGCCACTCCATGAACATTGTGTCATCCTCTATATCCATCTCTTCCCAATCAAAGGCATGGGATTCATTGTGAAGATACCGATGATGCTGGGAGACATGAAAGTAATCATGGATATTTCTCAACTCTAGTGAAAAACCAATTGGAATTCCACATCACCAACTCGTCCCAACACCTTGAAGGGTATGATGGACCTAGGAGAAACCTAACTCCCACTTATGAACCTCCACTACCCATGTCAATGAGAAACCTTCAAGAAAAAATGGTCCCCAAAATAAAACTCCAAGGTAATCCTCTTATGATCGTCATATGACTTCTTGCGATTTTGAGTTGGCTTCACCCTCTCATAGAAAACCTGCACCTTCTCTATCATACTCTGCACCATGTCCAAACTATGAAAAACTACCTACCATACTTCTGTCCAGCACAAAGGTGAATGAAATGTACTTCTGTAAAAATCTTCAAATAAAACCATGCTAATGGATGAGTGATATATATTATTATAAGAAAACTCTACCAAGGGAAAATGTCAAACCCAAGACACCCAAAATTCATGGACACATGCCCGAAACATGTCC
Source organism: Viscum album (assembly GCA_963277665.1). Classification (NCBI taxonomy): domain Eukaryota; kingdom Viridiplantae; phylum Streptophyta; class Magnoliopsida; order Santalales; family Viscaceae; genus Viscum; species Viscum album. Next base: position 929,112,018 of record OY728143.1, on the reverse strand, counting down.
TATAATGTCTAGATGGTCCTCTCTGTTTTCCCATCCATTTGATGGTGGAAGAAAGTGTTGAGATGTGACTTAGTGCTAAAGGAATGATGAAATATCCTCTAGACTCATAACATAAAACATGTATCCCTATATGAGATGATAGATCTTGAAACTCCATGAAGCCACACCACCTCACCCACAAACCTCTATGGTAAGGCATCCACTATGCTCGACTCTTTGATCATTAAGAAGTGATCCAATTTCGTCATCCGATCCACCACTACCCAGATTGCATTACATCCTCCCTAATACCTTGGCAATACTTTGATAAAATCGAATGATATTTCATCCCACTTCCACTCAGGGACATAAAAGAAATGTAACCAACCACCAGGAACACAATGCTCTACCTTCACATGTTTTCATGCCAAACACTTATCCAAAAACTCTGGCACTGCCCGCTTCGTCCGAAGCCACAAAAATTGTTCCCTTAAGGCTTGGTACAAATTGGAAACTCTTGGGGTACTACAAGGGGTGATCTATGGAACTCATAGAGAACTCCCTCATACATCACCACTAGGATGAATAGATTCCCATGGAACAACATTTGATTCAAACCATCCTCGAACCATCCCTATTGAGCATCACCCTGGATAATGAGATCATGCATTACCTCTTCCATCATGTCTCCTTATTGATACTCCTCCACCTACTAACTCCGTGATGAATACACCGTCATCTGAAATGGAAAACCTCTACAACCATCCATTCCAACATCTAAGTGAAAGGATGAAAACTCCCCCATTTCTATCCAAGCGTTCAATGATTCCCGAACCACTTCCTTCTGCAATATCTTACTCAAAGAATCAACCGCAAAATTCCCCTTTCCGGAGGTGCAGGAGATCCCAAAATCATAATCATAGAGAAAATCCATCCACCTCTGCTACTGCAAGTTCATTTATTAATAAGAAAATATATACCACAAGATCTTATGACTTGTGAAGATGATAATACACTCCCCAATGAGGTAATGTCACCATAAATATACTGTGATCATGATCAATGCATTAACCAGATCATGGGTGGCATAGTTACATTCACGGGGACTCAACTGCCAAGACCAAAAAGTGATTATGCCCCATTTCTTCATCAGTACTCCACCCACCCAGATAGGAAGAATCTCAAAACACCTTTAACATCACCCATTCATTTTGTAACCTGAGAACTAGGGAACTAACCAACTTACCCTTTAGATAGATAAACACTACCTAGAATTGCTCACTCCATAAAAAATTCTGTCCTTTTATAGTTTGAGCCAACAAGGGGGATGCTACTCAAGGGAAATCAGGTATGAATATTTGGTTTTATCTTGATAGACGAGAAAACATTGAACCTATGCCACATTTTTTTTGTGATTCCAAAGAAATGACTACCTCGACCATTGATGGGTCCACTACTGCACCCTACTGAGACACCACATGACCAAGGAAGGGCACCTCCCTTTTCCAAACATGCACTTGGATAGCTTCCCATAGGTTTGGTTGTGTTGAAGGACCTAGAGTATAGTACTACGATGACATGTATTCTCCTACTATGAATTTGAGTAGCTTAGGATGTTATTTATGAATACGATGATTAAATGATCTAGGAACTCATTAATGACATAGTTTATAAGCCCAATGAACACAACAAGTTCATTTATAGCACCGAATGACATAACCCCAAACCCGAAGTACCCATACATGCACTTCAAAGTAGTCTCTGTGATTTGAATATCTTTAACCCTCAAATGGTGATAGCATGACCACATATCGATCTTAGACAACAAAATTTATCCTCTTTGACTGTTGAAAAGATCATCTATCCTTAGGGGGGTAACAGTTCATGACTGTTACTTGATTCAGACTTTGATAGTCTATATATAGCCTCAGACCACCATCTTCCTTCTTAAAAAACAAGACCAGAGCACCCCACAACAACACACTAGGATAGATATATCCCTTATTCATTAGATCATCAATCTAGATCCAAAAATCCCATAGATCAAAAGTCACCATCTGATAAGGATCCAAAAAAATAAAACTATCACTCGGTTGTAAGTTTATCCTGAACTCAACATCACATCGAGGGGGTAGAGTAACAACCTCCTTGAAAAAAATAGACAAGAATTACCTAAAAGATCCCAAAAAATCAACCATCCCAGCATCCATCGGTTCCACTAACATCTAAGCTAACAAAGGAAGGAAAGACTATACAAGCTGAATTCTCACCAGACAACCCCGCTTGCTAACGAAAGATACTTACTATCATATCATGTCTAAAAACAAAACTCTTCTCATGAAGAAGTTGACAAAAAAATGCACTAAAAACATCATGTCAATTCCAAGGATGACATAATAAGGATGAATCTGTAGTAGTAAGAGATCCCCACTAGACTGATGCGACCCCAACATTAGTCTACATCCCCAAATAATGTCAAAAACACTGGTCAAACCTCTGACTGGAGTATTAAACACTAGGGGAACAAAAATTATATGTACATATAGTCTCAATTAATGGGCCAAACTCAGTGAAATGAAGGAGTGTGATGCTCTTAAATCAAACAAAGCACAATAATGAGTAATAAACACACTGATCGTAACTCGAACGATCTATGGACTTGCAGGAACTACTACCTCTGTGGCTTGAAACTGGTCACACCCATCTCCTCTTCCCCTCTACTATGGGCCACCTGTGGTTACTTTGGAATGCCCTGAGGTCATCCTCTACCTTATCTATCTCCCCTCAGTGGAGTATGGTAATATTGTCCTTACTATTGGAAGGACCTTTCTAGAAACTCTTGGTGAGGTGGGTACTAATCCTTCCCACCTCCACTATAGTGATCTCAAACTAGGGACTTTCTCTGAATTTTACCACAACATCCAAAGATAAATAAAATTATCCCGAATATCGTGTGAAAAGGATGAGGACCTAATGTTTGGAACTGAAACTGCTGAGTATGGCTCCCCACAAGCCAAAACATGGAAGGTCTTTAAGCCGGAGACCTCCTGCTGATCGCCTTACCCTTTGAGGAGCTTAGTTAGATCCACTATCATGGTAGAACTCCTAATGATTGTATACTTTCAACTACCTTATCCTTCTTATAAACCTCTACGTACATCGATAGGGTGGAGGGAGTAACCACATACTTGAGGGAAAGAATAATGACCTCCTCTAAGCATCACTACCAAGACACCCTATAAGGAAAGAGACCTGAAAAAACAAAGTAGACCCTTGAACTTGATCCCTAGACCCCTCACTAACATACTCCGTTAAATTGAGGGAGAGTACCTCTCCCCTATCCTCAGACTTCATCATGAAAAAAGGAATTTCACCCATAACTCCTTCTAAAATTTATCCCACGAAACATCACTCCCCTTCCTCCCCCTGAGGTAAGTCGTCCACCCCTGATGTGCTTCTCCCCTCATCTTACTCACTTCTAGGGGAACCCAGTACTCTTTCAGAGCCTAAATCAAGCTAAATTTGATCACCATCTCCTAAAACTAGCTCTCTATCTTCATTTATGATACACTTCTCTCCTACTTTCCTAGTGTATATCACCAGAAAGCAAGAAGAATATTCTACTACTAAATTTACACCTCCTTTAGATCAATCCTCCACCGATTAGACGGATTGGTTTTCTAGCCCCCCAATGCCTGAGCCACTCATTGATGACGATTAGATGCCCTAATTGAAAGGTAAACAAGGAATTCCAAATACTTGGTCATATGGAATTTATTTAGGATTCATTTTAACTCATTTTTAATTTTAATTTCCCAAAAATACCTAAAAAAATAGGAACACATGTCATTATGATGCATGTAACATTCCTAGGTTCTCTGCCCCACAAGCATACTAGCCTTAATTGGTTGTTCGGTATGCTCAGAGTCCATAGATCGGATCACAGGGGGCCCTATATTCCCATGTCTTAGTCTGTCTTCCCTGGCCTATGTCTTGTACAAAGATCACCTAACACTACTGCCCTACCAAACCATGTAATCTCACTGTGCCTAACTCCAAACTCCATCCAATCTCTCAACCATAAACTCTGATACCATTCTATCAGTACCTGCCTTCTTTTGGATGTGGGAAGGGATAGTAAGATGCTAAGACCTTCCTTACTCAAGATGATGGAGATATAATGACCCCTGAGTCCCACTTCTAATAAGAACATGTGTGGCGACTAGCACCAAGGGTATAAAAATATCACAAAAATGGGAGGCATTGAATTTGTTTATAGTAACCAAGATCGAGAGATAAGATGTATCAACCTCAAAAAACTCCACGCCACATATATCTAAAGAAATAAGAAAAACATCCCCCATGGTAGAATAAAGTAAAACTACAAGAAAATACACTGAAAACTCCAAAATATGTACCAAAATAAAACTACGTAGTGACACAACAACTATCCCCAACGTCCGAGCTAGTAATTTCCATCATGGTCCATGTAATCTCCCTAGAAACTAGAAAATAGTTTTATATACATAGGGTGAGCATAGAAGTATACTCATTAGTGAGAAACCAAAGTCACTCATTAAAAAGTGGGAGAATAATACTAATTCCCCCATGAGAAAACAAAAGAATCTCAAAAGCACCTAAAAAGGTATACAATTCACCCAAAATCACCATGGCATACTCCCAAAATAATGAAAGTGAAGTAAAGTAAAGAAGTATTAACGTCCATATTTGGGTACTCCACACCACTTCCCACTTGATAACTGCTCATCAAAAATGTTGAACATCCTGACGAAACAACACTCTTCCACAAGCCCTACTTTCACAACCTTCCCCCACCCACCTAGGCCAAAAAACAAATCTCATCTCGCCCTCAAACATCTAGGCCACAACCACATCACATCTCACCTCCAGACACATTGGGCACCAAACATTATCCTCATCCTAAAGTCCCCTGGGAAAGTACAACGTGTCTCATCCAGAAGTCACATGGGAAGCACACCTCACATGTAGATGCTTAAGCCTCAAAACTGCACCAAAATCTTTACCATGGATCTGGTAAAATCCCCCAAGCCATTATAGACTACTCAAAGAGTCTTGGGAGATAAATGACTAGAAGAGGGAGGAGAGAAGAGCCAATAAACTGCCATTCGTCCCCCTACTTGGATGTGAGGAAATGAAACCCCCCATTATAATGTGGATGTTCTCCACATATTTCTCAACACGGGTGAGGTGTATATAGAAAACACAAGGAACTAACAGTATATATATTTGTAAAAAACAACCAACCCATCATATGGGATTCCAATCATACAACCAGGACACACAAAACAACCTTTTCTACCGCCCCTACATGCATGTACAACCATGAATGACAATAACATTCGAATTCTATAATGAACGTCGCTTCACTGTAAGCCACAAATCAGAACATACCCCTAGATAAATTGTTTAACCAGTTTTCATTCTTCATTATCAATTCATTTATTTACTTCTTCCATCCCTACCCAAGAAACTACCAAGCACAACACAAGAAACCGTTCTCAGAAGGAAAGGAGCCAATAAGAACACCACAAAAAAATAGCTAGACATGGAAGGAAGGGACACGGTAAAAGAATCCATTCTAACACCCATTAATAATCCAAACAATAATCAACCTTCTTGCAGTCCCACTATACACTAACCTTTATTGGAAAGTCATCCAACCACTGTCCCTATCATTCTTTAAATTCATTCTGCACTGTCCTTCCTCTCAATAAGTAAACCCAGAACACACCTCATCACAACCCCACCTAGTAGTCTTGCTTCATATCAAAACCATGCCCAGTACACCAATAATCACGAACATGACAAAACATAGACCTACATGCCAACTATCCAACCACTTCCGAGATAATGTCCCACTATATAACAAGTTCATCCATTCCACAATCAACCAACCTCTCAGCCTGAGTTACCATTACACCAACTATACCACCGTATTCCCAAAACCATACTCCCTACCACAACACCACATGAATAACTCATACACACAACCAAACCCAATGGCACAAAAAATATATCCAAACCAACAAGGAAATTCTTATTCCGATTTAGAAGCATTCATTCTTTAATTGCCCTTGATAAAACATGGGTGATCATAGAACAAGTTTGATCGAGGGGAATTCATATAATTAACCAAATATACACGATTAACCAGATTCCAATTCTTATAATAGTGACTCACCAAGCATAAAGGTGAACAAACAAAGACCAAAAATGACCTCGATTTGAAAAAGGGATACAAACCTTTCAAAAAATCATGACATGGATCAAGTATAACTTCTAAAAAAATAATCATCATCAATTCACTCCCAAAACCTTATTTATTACTTATTATTAAATTCTGTAAATTGGTTTCAACTGTATTAAAAAGGGTAAATAAGTACACCCACCCCATATGATTAATAATTAAAAGATAGATGAAGGGATCTCTACTTGGAACAAAAGATGACCAACAACTCCTGCTTGCGCTAAAATCAAGGTTCACACAAGGAGAAGGAATCAATTTAGGGAAAAATCAAATAGGTTGCTATAGCATAAAACACTGCTCCTTAGGGAAGAAAGGTTCTTAGTGAACCAAGAGAAAGAGTAAGGGTTCAAAGGGAAAGTGGATTTCATCTTTTGAAAGGCGTGATCCTGAATATATGTGGAAAAATATTTTAAAAGCCACAAAAGTCAAATCATGATCAAGAAAATGTGGTTTTGGAGTCAAAAGAAGAATCATGTTTTTAGAAGATAAATTCCATTTGAAACATCCCAAGAAACTCATGAAATAGGGAATTTAACTCATTTAACATCAAATAATGCGTCAAGTGGGATAAATTGTGAAAACTAGGAAAAGCTGGGAATGAATCACCAATGGGTGAGTCACTGACACAAGTCACCAATGGATGAGCCACCGATGATGATCCACCAAAAGATGAGCCACTGATGTGACTCGCCGACAGTGAGTCACAAATGTGACTAATTGTCGCCTAACTCACCGATGCTTGACATAACGATGCTTGATTCACTGACACCCAACCTACTGATACCTCAAACTATTGATGCCCTGAATCACCAACATTTTGAGTCACTAATTCCCAGACTCTCAGATGCCCTGACTCACCAACACCCTGACTCACCAATGCCAACCTACTGGCATTGAGCTACAGATGCTGAGTCACCAATGCGTCCTACCATTGGAATAATAAAATTTTGGAAACTCTATAAATGTGGAACCATTTCCTCATAGAACAAACCAAACACTAGATTTTGAAAAATTAATAGACCATGGAGTTCTAGGACATTACTGTACATATAATGATTAAAAAGTTTTTTTATGAAAATATTTCATTATCTCTATATTTAGTCTAAAATAATTTTTTTCTTATATACTTATTTTCTAAAAAAAATTAAATAATGTTTTTAACATTTTAAAAAATGATTTATTAAATACATTTTTACCCATGTTTGACTTTTTACAGAATGTTTTGAAAGAAATACTCTTTTCATTTTTTGAATTAATTACTTTCTACTCTTTTTACAACAGTTTGAAATGAGTTTTGATTTTTTACTTATAAAAAATTTAATGATTTACCTATAATGATGAAGATTATTTTATTTGAATATTACATTATAATTTTCCATGTATATTTTCAAATTAAATGATTTCAATAATATTTTCTGATTTTTTTGTTTTTAAATAGCGACTTTCAAAGTAGAAAGGTAATTTTCCTAAAGTTTTCTAATATTTTTAAAATTATCTATATTAAAAAAACAGCCTTTAATGTTATATAATGATTATAAATTATGTATATAATTATATTACCTATATACCTATCTCAATACCACTTCCTTTTCTATGGTAATACATTACTTATGTTTATTTATCAATTGTTTTATTCCAGAAACCTCTTTTGATTATGATGTGAGGAAAATTTTTTAAAACCATTTTCATTACATATGAAATTCTTATGTTTGTGACTTTTGATTTATTTCTTCATGTGGAACACAAATGCATGTACATGAAACTAATTTGATTGGGGGGATGAAAATAATATATCACGCCAATGCGTTGGTTAATATTTTAGTCTCATGAGACATCATATATTGGACTATGGAGTAAAAATAATCGATTATGGGACTCTTTACACCATGTGTTGTTTTCTTGGTGGTTAGTCTTAAGTTAGTTTTTGTTAATTTTTTTTGTTGCTTCCAAATTTTCTATGTTACCATAATATTCTATTATGATGTTATTTATGTTACACTCCCATTTAATTAATGTTGTTCATTATATTTCATGATATCATGTTATAACATAAAGATACACAATAAGTTTCTTTAACATTTTTATTATCTTATAAGTATTTTTATCTCACTCCTTTTGTATTTTTCAACCCTAAGTTGTCCAATATAGTTTTAAGAGATCAAAAGGATTTAAGATCTCATTATATAGAATAAAATAATTTAGATTTATTTTAGCCTCACTTTAATGTATTAGGAACATAATCTTCCAAAGACACTAGTCCTTATGGTCTTTGGTTGGTAATTAATATATTTTTATCTTAAAAAACATTTAATAATATTGGTAAAAGTCCTGGGTTTCTATAATATTTTTCCATGATTATTTTGTTAAATCATCGCAAAAGGTACTTTTGGATGTCAAGACACTTTTTTTATCCCTTTAGGATAATAAATTTCCCTCATTATATGTTAGGGTTGGCTTGGGTTCCTATATAGTTGGGTTATCAGGGTTATTTTTTTACACCTTAAGACTTCAAAATTTAGTTGCACTATTTCAAAATTTTATCTATTGCACCATAATACATATTCATTTATTTTATGGTCAGGCTACTGACTTTGATAGGAGATCTAGAATTTAAAAAAAACCAATTGAGAGGAGGATGAATAATGAAAAGGGGGCCTAGGGTGGATATTTTATTAGGACATTTGAGGCCTATTTATATATAGTTTGAGTCATGATTCTGGTTTGTGTATTTTGAATTTATTCTATCATGTTGTTGGATAATTATTTTTTCATATTTTTTCTCATGTTATTTCTAGTTTATGTGAGAATGGATCCATTATAAATTTATTATGGTAGTTTATTAATGATATATAAACCAATAATCATGGGATAACAACTTCTAAGGGGTTTGTCACTAAAGAATATGAAGGGTAATGTATAAACTGGAATAATTAATCTGATTCATGAAATTCTCACAATGAACCAATATAATGATGATATAATTACAATATTAATCTCTAACAACCCAGTGAGAGTGATGACAATTATGGGACTAATCCCAATGTGGAAGAGGGGAGTGAGAGAGTAAGAACTGACATTTCTCAACCTTATTATTTAAGATAAAATTTATGAGCCTCAAAAGATTTTATTAACTATTAAAATGGAATTTATGGTCTTTATATGGATCTAGGATACCAATATGTGAGATAGTTATCCCTATAAGTCTCAAAATTAGTTTTCCTTTTTTATCTCAAGTTTGATTGTGGGTAACCCTATGGAATATTTATTATAAAACTAGTTAACCATATATATTTCTAAATAATTTTTTTTATAAATATAGAATCATCCTTTCTTAGAGAACTATGTTCCTTCTATACATTGTCTACCACAGTTATTTTATCTTATTTTAGTTATTTTTCACTAAAATATAAGTCATCAATAGTATTTTCTATTAGGACCCCCTTGTTCCCAATGTTTCATCATTGGGACTATAATATCCTATAATAATATTTTATGGTTTCATTTGTTAGGTCACCTTGAATTTAAATATAAACTCAATAAAATTATCCTTGGGTTGATGATTCCCATGAATATCTCATGTTTTTGGGATTTACTAGGGATTTTGGTAGGATAAACATAGAAATCTAATAATAGATGATTATTTCATCCCAATTTTGTATATTTATATTTTTTTCATTTTTTCATCATTTATCTATAAGTGTGTTCTATTTATATGTCACAAGATTAAGAGATAAATTCTCAGAAGATGATCAAGTTGTATAGATTTTTAGGATCCTATTCAATTAAATACTTATATTGAAAATTCATCTCTAATACCCCTAGAATAGGGATGAAAGACAATACTTGTTCCCAAAAATCCCATGAAGAGGAATGAAATATTGTTGGTTCTAAAAAATACATACTACACATGATCAACTTGAGGGACTATTTAGCCCATCCATAACTGTAGATACACTAAATATTTTTTTATCTTCCTTAAAAGCTAATAATTTCAACAGAATCCTAGAATCCTATGGATGATTTAGAATGTCAAACTATTTTGGGTAATGTAACATGATGGAATAAATGGTTAAGTAATGAATTTTATAGATATAATTGACATATTTAAAAACAAAAGTGTATCTTATAACTCTATAATAATTTAGGAATTAACTTATTAACCAATGGGATTTATTATTGAGTGGTTCAATTCAAAGTATCCATGATCTGTAATAACATAGGTAGACCCCATGTATATGATTTTGAAAAATACTTCCCAATAGATAAAATAACCAAATTTTTATGTGGAATCAATAATTTATCATAAGAGTATAGTGAGTCAACGTATTAGAATTCTTAATATTTTTATGATTTTCTACGATGGTAGAATCATCCCAGAGTGACTTTATAGATACAATTTTAGAATTTTTTTTCATATTAGAAAACTAATTTAGGACCCTCATTGATTCTTCTACAAGAGAATTGATAAAGAAACCCCCTTATAAGACAAATCAATATTGGATTATGTAGATGAAAATATATTATAGTGGGAAGATGGAATATGTATATTGGAGAGAGGAGTACACTTGTTTGAGGAGATCCCCATGTTTTTTCCCAACATGAATCTCATTCTCTGAAAATAGACTCACTATTTTCCCTCCTAATCCTTGATCATACTCTTAGAATATTCAGGGGATATCATTTGAGATGTTTATGGGTCGTCACCTCTGTTAATATTGTTAATTTAGTGTATATAAACCCTCAAATAATGATATTTAAATATGAAATATAAAAAGGGATACTCTAATGAATATTTCTCAATGTATAGAATGTGATAATGTTAATAATAATAGGAATAATTCTATTATGATGTTACAATCGCTACCTATACTTGAATAGAAATGGAAAAAAATAACCATTGATCATGTTATTGGAATCCCCAAAACATAAAATGTTAATAGTTCTATTTGGATTATAGTAGATTAAAATTTGAACTCAATAAAATTTATTGAAATTATAAAATATTTATCTCTTGATAAACTTACTCAGTCATACATCAAGGTAGTGGATAAATTTCATGGAGAAAAACTCTTAATTTTCTCTTATTTGAATATAAAGATTATCTAAAAATCTAATAGAAGGATTCAGCAAGATCTAGATGTTGATTTTAGTTTTTGTAAATTATATCATCATCAGATAGCTATTTAGTCGAGGAGAACCATTAAAAACTATCTAATGAATATTAAGGGATTTCTCTATGAATTTTAAAGGTTATTTGGATCAAAGCATTCTTTTAATGATTTTTTATACAAAAATAGATTTCCCTTGGGAATTCAGATGTCTCCTAATGATAAAAATTATGGTAAGTAGTTAATATCTCCAATGTATTGGGATGAAGTTAGATAATCAATGATATTGAGATGTAACCAATATTAGTAAATTTCAGAGAACAAAATCCATTCAACTACACATCAGAGATGCTAAGGGTCAAAAAAAATGTCATACTGACAATTATTGCTAAAATATCGAGTTTTAAGTTGGTGAAAACGTATTCTTATGAATTTGTCCTTTGAAAAATGTTATGAAATTTTAAAATAAGGTAAATTTTAGTCCCAGATGTATTTCTACATCCAAAATTATTGATCATATTAGGACTATAGATTTTCATTTAGATCTAGTACTAAATATCTCTTATGGTCATAATGTATTCTATGTATCTCTCCAGAGGTAGTACATACTTGATTCTTCAAATGTAATGAACTCAAAGTTCATACCATTGGAGAATGATAAATGTTATGAAAAACAACTTGTATAGATTCTGTATTTAAGAGAGAATGTATTTTGAAATAAGAACACTCACTAATTCAATGATTTTTTGTGAAAGTATAAATTTAAGGACACTTGATGGGAATCCTAATATGTGATAAGAAATAATTATCCTCAATTATTTTTATCAATGTGATGAAATTTTGATGTTGAAATTATTAAAGGGGGTATAATGTTACACCCTCATATTTTATGATATATTTTTCTATAAATAAATTTATTTTTTTGATATATTATTTTGCACACAATAATGAGTTTAAATAAATTGTGATATACTATTTAATTTTTATTATTTAATTTGATAGTTATCTCTTATACACTATATCAGTGGGTATTAATCAGATTAAATAAATTAGAGAAAATTATTTTTTGTACACATTCGTAGAACAAATTCATTGGTTATTAATATATTAAATAATTTTAATGTAAAAAATAGATTTTTTAAAACTATTTTATACATGAAATTCAATTTTATCTTATAAAATTATATTAATAACTACTAATGGATTATTTTAATGAAATGAATAATTTATATATTCAATTGAATATTTTAACATTAATCTATTGGGTTTTTCTAGTTATGATATAGGATTGAATATAATTTTATGCATAAATTGCATTTTTTATATTAAAAGTTTTCAATAAATTTTGTGGACTTATTTTATAAAGAATTTTTTCAACTTCTGTAAATTTAATCATGAAAAATGGATTCCATATTTTGAATAAGTAGGTTCAAATTTTATAAGTATTACCTTTTATTTTTTGTCATTATAGATAGTAACCATGGTAAATATTTGTCACCTCAGCAAGGGTAACCAAGTAAATAGATATATAACTATGAGATAAGGCATATGAATCTCCAAAAACCAAGAATTCTCTTAATTAGATAGGTTACTTTTGACCTTAATCATCAAATCATTGTTTTTTGGGAATTCATTACTATATTCCTTTGATAATGACCTTAATATTATTTTAATTAAATAATAAATACAAAAGTTCCCTGTCTTTGTTTTAATATCTCTACATTTTTTCCAATGAGACAAAAAGTTGTTATGTTTTATTATAAAGTTTTATTTGAAATATGAAAGAAATTTTTTCGTTATTATATTTCTTAGTAATGGAGTAATTCCGTTCAATTTTATGCAACAATGGAATATTAATTTTTCATGTAATAGAAAAACTAAATAAGTAATTTTACAAATAATAGAAATAATAAAAATTGGATGAATTATTATTTTAAAATAAATTTAAAGGTAAATATAAAATATTAATAATGTAGATAAAGTTTTTATTTTAATTATATTTCAATCTTATTGTCATTAAATTAAATCTATATGAATATCCTCGAAATTTAATTTAACGGTATCTTATATAACATAGTATTTTATAAAACTTATTTAATTTTTTATAACATCTTATAATTTGAAAAGTAAATTTGTTATGTTATATCATATATAAAATTTTCCACTTATGGGTCACTTATCCTTTTATATTAACATTCCTTCCCCATAAAATGTAAAAAACTTTGATATCATGGAAATCGTCAAAAGGGTTAACGAGTGGTGGGGGGGGGGGGGTAAAACTGAGATATAAGAGTTAAATCATCACCTAAAAATTTTATAATTTAATTTCATGAGATGTGATTGAATAAAAATAAAAATTTATTCCAAATATATCAATTTTGTTCCTATTTGACATAAAAATTAATTTTTATTAATTTAATACCGTATATAATTCCAAGGGTGGACCAATCCCCACTTATGAAAGGGAACTTCCTCTTTTCACTTATTCAAAATGTTGGAGCCTTATTTCTCAGCCAATACATAATCTAATAACACATTTCGTTAATTTATAAAACCCTAAATATTATATTATCTTAAAAATCCCAAGCACTCATTGATAAAGTCATATTTCAATGGAGGTCTCTCAATAAAGAGGTATAACTCTCAATCGATAACTTTTAGTTTTATTTCATCTTCTGACTCCACTAAATATATGGTGTCCATTAAAAAATAATTAATCCAGTGTATTAAATTTATTTATTTTATATTAATATTATTTAAAAAACATTATCCAACTCTTTTCCATCCTTTGGGAAAAGAAAACATCACCCATGCTTATGTGTACACTACCACCTTCACAAAATGAGGTGGTTTGTTATTCTTTAGTTATTTAGTTTGATAGTAATAATGATGGATATGATGAATATATATAATATTTATAATTTTATTATATTTTGTGAATGTTTAATTATAATTTAATTTTATATCATTCCATCATTAATAAAAGTGGAAACATAACTCATGCATATATACAGCCAACCTTCCATACAAAGTGATCTAATTCATTTTCCATAAGTGATTTATATAATATGAAATAAAATATTTATAGTGATTAAATTAGGTATTAATGAAATAATTTAAATTATGGATATTATTGAACCATGATCAAATCACATGGATTAATAATTCCAAATAAGTGCATTCAAGGAAAACAAAGAAGTTATCACCGAACACAATGTTTCTAATAATGGATTGTCAATAAATAAGGGATATGATGTTATATGTAAATCATATATGGTATTATAGGTATACATAGTATTATGGAATATATTTATAATAGATATATATATATAATTATTATATAGTAATTTTGAACATGTATGAAGAAATAAATGAATTGAGGTAAGAGTTTACATTACAGTCTTATTTATTTTTAATATCCTTTATACTAAATTTCTATTTAGGGAATATTTTTATATCTTATATTTTTAAGCCCATATATTTTATTATCCTAGAGTTATTATTATAATTTTCAAGTATTATTACCATTTTTATATTCTTTTATATAATTTTTTTGAGAAACTCTCTTTAATGAAAATCCAACCTTATTTCCTCATTGATCGATAAGAATTTTTTTCCATGTCCATGCTCTTTAATTTTTTTGAATGTTATTACCTATACGTGATTTTTTAAAAAGTTAAATTTCAATCCCATTGAGTTAATTTAAAAATGTTTAGAAATGAATCTTTCTATTTTTTTCAAACAATTTTTTTTTTATTTTTACAAAATCTTGAAAGGAATGTCTTCTTCTAAGGTATATGGCATGAATGGATTTTACCTATATCATGAAAATTATTTAAATAGAAGCATACTTTATATGTTTCCATGGTTATTTTAAAGGATACATATTTTAGTAATATATGGGGAATTTGTAGTTAATATTTTTTCAAAGGAAAATGATACATTCTCATATTTTTAAAGAGTTGTTCGTGGGATATTTTAATGTTATTTATCATATATTTCATTATAAATCATAGTTTTGTATTATTCCCTAGGGTTATGATCTTATAATACCATACACTATATTTAATTATATGAATTGTCATGATTATGATAATATGAAACAATTTTATTTTCCATTAGTTAATTATGTAATGATGAGATCTTTGTAGAAACTATTTCTTTTACATGGGTTATGATATGTTGACATGGTGAATGGTTTATGATCTTATGTAATATTTATGCATGGTTTTCATTATGTTATTGTTGGGTATGATATAAACTTACAATTAATTGGGTAAAACCTTATATCTCACGAATTAATTATGAGAAACAACTTGATGTGCTGGAACCACTATGAGAATAATATAGGGATTCTTGATCCCCTATGATGTGGAGAAAAGGAGGTGAAACATGATATGAAATGATATAAAAAATATTTTTTAATGTATAATCCACTCATATATGATGGTGTCAAAAGTTTACCTCGATATAATATATGGTCTTTATTTATATTATGGCTCCATAATCATATAATATGCTGATGTGATTATGATTTAAACTCATAGATGATGGGTATTTTTTTATAATTCCTAGATTTTATGAAATAATAATTTTTTTCCTTGGATCATGATTATGATATGAAAATTGATGGGTATGATTTTCTATTTTTAATCAAATGTAATAATACCATTATTCTCATGATAAGATTAAATATGATTATTGATTATTGTATCCCATGTTTACCCTTACTGAGAATATGAGTTCACCCCTTCTTATGTTTAAAAATTTCTATTTATTATTATGAAGGGTACCAAGAGTAATGGATCTAGAAGGGTACCTTATGTAAAAAAAATAGAGATAGTTAATATTGTAATTAAAAAATATTAATTTTTATCTTTTCTCTAAGCACACTTAAAATTTATGGTTCTCAGAAATTTTTATTTAGGATATTAATTAAACATTCATCGAAAAGATGTAATATCACTACAATAAACTGAGCATCTAACGACAGCTTAAATCGCTGCTATATGGTATTATTAGGGTTTAAAAAAACACCACTAAAATTTATATTGGCAATAAACACGTTGTAGTTTCTTCCATTTAGATTAAGATTATAGAAAGTGTCATAATAGTCATGTTTCATGGTGGTTTTCGTAGTTTTAGTGGCGGTTCTTTTGTTAAAAAATAACAGGGATCTAGCGGCGGTTTCTAACCACCACTAATGTAGGGAATCTGTACCCTAAAACCACCACTAATATGGATAAAAACGTCGCGGATAATTTTTTATATATTTAGTGGTGGTTTTAAATGCCACATTAAAAAATACTATAATATAACAGTGGTTTAAAAAGCCTTAAAAATACTATATCAAGCGGTGGTTTAAACCGCCTCTATCTCATGCATTAAAAAAACCATCTACCAGTTGTGCAGCCACAGAACCCACAGTCAGAACAACACAACAGTGACATTGAAAATTTTACCATATCATCAACATATAATGAAAAAAACACATGTTAAAATTAAATAATCAACATATATTGATTCTCAGAAAAATATAAAGAATCGACACATTCAAAAAGGAAAACAACGCATTGAAAGAAATAATACATATCTTAATACATTGAAAGAATCAAATAGGACACAACACATTACAAGAATTAATAATACATAAAAAAATAAAAGAATCATCTCATTGAAAGAATTAATAATAAATTTAACAATACCCTAAAATAATCAATACATTTCTCAATTCACTTCTCATTGAAAGTATGTTCATTATTTAAACTACAACACACAACATTTACAAGGAATACATAAACTTAATACATTTAAAACTAGCTATAAATAATCAATATACTTCTATTAAAAATATTCTTTACCTATTAAAACTATATCCACCAAAATTACAAATAAGATAAATTATTTTAATAAGGATAAAATAATTCTCAATATGAAACCACCCATCATGAATATGATTTTAATCAAAAGGGTCATTAATGATTAAAAAATAATAAGAAATTATTATCTAAAAGATAAATCTATCTAAATATCCACAAATGATCTGAACTTTCAAAAGTGAGGATTAAAACTAACTAGGATTTATAAAACATTTAAATACTTTATGAAACCCTAGGACTCCCAACACCGATCCCAGACCATTATGGGATCATGAAAAACAACATAGATGCCTCTATTTTCCTAGACTGACTAGAATCCACATTGTGTGATTTACCCGATTACATCCCCAAGACTTATCCAAGACATAAAAAGAAAAGCTCAAAAAACAAAGTTCATGCACAAATAGAGCACAAAAATCTCCCAAATGGGAGATCACCCAACACATCAAAAATGATCTCTAACTAATAAGGTGAAAACCAGAGGATACTAATAAAACAGAGGGTCTGATACATAGAGGTTATCCTATATGTTATAGGCATGAGATATCACTGTATGGATAAGTGATATATGAATTTATTTTTGTGAGAAATAACATAAAACGTTTCTTGGTTATTAGGACTAGGTTGTGATATGAGATTTAGAAAAGGGTATAGACTTTTCTATAATGGTTGGGGCTAGTTGGAGATTATAGTCTTAGAGAAAATCATTTGGTTTTATGTCATGAATTGACTTATAGGGTCTCTACATAGGACACCAATAACCTGAGAGTAAAACCACATTTTCACCCCCAATAGTTGAAGGGATAACACCAAGAACAAAGTAAAAATTTCACTGAAGTGGGAGACATTAACATATTATACATGAACATTCACACACGCACACACACTCAACTTCATGAAATACTGCATATATAGAATAAAATAAAACCTATCGATGTAAAACAAATCATGTAGTGAACTGTAAGAAATACATCTGAATGAGGTAGATAAATATATAGGAAAAGAAAAGTGTAAAATTCATGCCAAACCAAGAAAAAGGAAAGTAGGTCCCAATCGTGAAACAATTGAAAGTGAAAAGAAGATGATTTCCCAACTCAAGATCCCCGAGTCTGACCACCAAACATGGTCAATGCCTCTACTTACTTCATTGTGCCATAGATACTATGACCACTAAGGACACCATTTACCAGTTATCTGTATAAGAAACAAATCATGCATACAAAGCCCATGTAGGTGTGAGTATAAACATACAAAATAGTCCACCATGAAAAAAGTGGTAAATAATAGAATATAATAGTCAAATCAATCTATATCTAATAGACGGAAAAGAAACTAAACAACATATATGATCATATAGGAATTTCAATCTCCATATCTAGTTGAAACAAAACATATAGACACATGGTTATACAACACATACATAGGGAACACATTGTCTTTACCACATCTAAAATATAAGAAAAAGATTTAAAAACACCCACATTTGATGTACTGATACATGAACAAACCCTATACACTAATCATTGCTCAATGATGAACTCTGCTCATCATCCCCTCCATCTACATCTCTACTTCTTGCTACAGGAACCTGTAAGACAATTATTTTCAAAATTAAACAATGTAGTATATTTAAATTTAAGAAGAAAATCAATAAAAGTTTGTGAACTAAATGATTTTGAAAATTTTTTATACACCTTCTCACCACCAACCATCACATTAAATTTCTATTTTCCTGCCAAATACCTTAGATGGTAATAGTCCCAAACCCATTGGTGAACTCAACTAGGATGCTCCTTCCCTAGGACTTTGTCAACAGGGTCATCCTGAGATATTGAGTAAAAATTTTTGGGATTGACATCGCATAGTTCATTAATTTTTACCTATAAATCATATATTAATCATATTATAAGAAATATATATTAACATAGTGACAATTGATAATATGTAATAATAATAATAAATGAATTCATACCCCAACTTATTTGGTAGTCTCATTAACTGAACTTCCATTATTTTTTTATGAACATTAAACTACACTTATGTTCAGGGTGTTGGGTGGCCTAAACATGGTGACTAAATTAAACAAATAAAAATAAAAAAATTAATATATTAAACATAGAAATTTGTCTAATAAATATTTAAACTAATGAAAATATTACCAGAGTCGATCATCTTTTAGAAAAAGTCTTTGACCCATCAGTGTGAGTATAAAGTTTCCTCCTTGGAATTCCTTTAATTTAATCAATCAAAATTATGTTCAGAAAATAAACATCAAAAAATTCTTGTAGAAAAAAAGATAAATGATAATAGATTCACTGTAGAAACAAACAAAATATACATAACTATAGTAATGAATGACAACTCAAATGATAGAGGTGGTAGATAAATGAATTGTTAATTGCACATACAATCATTTTCTCCTTCAATAATGTATATTTCCTACTCCATCATTACTCCATATAAGTTATTCACTCTTGTAATACAAATATTTTCAATATCATGATAGAAAAATAAGTCTTCTTCTTTCTATTAATGGGATTCAATGTCAGATGTCAAATCTTCCACTTCATGACCCATATCATACAAGTCTCTTTGTCTTACATGAGCAACTACACTCCACCCTTCATCCACAACATATTTTAAATAATATACAATTTTTTCATGTGAAGATAAGATTTAAAAATCATGAAGTTCATGATCAAAAATATCCATAATGCAAGATAAGTTCATAGAATTAAAATACAAGGAATCTATTTTAACACCCTTGATAATATCTTCCCAATTTCATTTGAATAAAAAAATGAAAAATATTCATGGTAGTTTAATTCAACAACATAAATCAATTTTATATAGTATTACACTTTAGAAAATGTAAATACGACACTATTCAATATTTTAAATCCCTCTTCCCAATCAATAGTACATAATCCAAATCCATTCACATTGTAATAGTCGAACTGCTTAGCTTGTTTTAGAGGACCTCGAGTGAAAAACTTCAAATATTTTGACAACTCTTCTCGAGTATCAGTATTCATGATCTGAAAAAATTAATATACACTATTAGATTTTTAAAATATAACTATCAACCTAATTTCCATATTGATTTCAATATTTAAGATCTTATACATCGTGCAAACCATTCTACAAGATATTTATTAATATTTTTGTTATATTATTCTTATTTTGTGTTCATATGCTCATTCATCTCTTTGTTTGTATCCTCATATATTCAATAAATGGATCTACAATTTCACTATTCAACAACACATATATATGTTACAGTAATAATTCTAATTTTTAGTGTAAGATTTGAGCTCCTCCCAACTGATCGTCCAATAGAAACAATTTTTTTTTATTTCACGTGTATTTTAGATTGTGTCAATGTGTCATCAAGACGTATAACTTGATTGATTCTTCTCCAAATATCAACCATGTATCTTGAATAAAAGTTATGATAGTCCTTTACCAAATAGTATTCAGAAATAGAGCCTTTAGGTTGAGATTTATTTTTCACGTATGATTTCAAATGCACAATATATCTGTGAAATAAAATAAAAAAACATAATTATGTATTAAATGAATTTTCAATAATTTTTTAATTAACCAAAAAACATATAAATTATGTTCCTTTCAATTGTATACATCTATCAATAATGTATGGGGCCTCTTAATTTAGCTTCCTCAACCAAATGCACACGTAAATGCATCATGTCAGTAAAAAATGACAGAGGAATGATATTGTCCATTGAACAAAGTGTCACCAAAAATATCTCTTGAAGGTTGTCAAGATGAAATGTATATAGAGTTTTCTCACATAATTGTATGAAAAATGAGAATAACTAGAGTAGAATAGTAGGGAGCTTTTCATGTAATACTATACGCAATTCCAGTCAATGTAAATACTGTAACAAAATATGTGAAACAAGGATTTTCAATCCATGTAACCTATGGTTATTTAAGTCAAAACACATTGAGATGTTACATGGATACCCATCTGAAACCATCACATGTTTTAAAATTTGAAAGAATGTATTATTATCCCTATTTTTCACAGCAAAAAATTTATGAAGCATATATTCTATTATTATCTTTCCAGAGATCACATTTTATGTTCATTTATTGTAATTTTTATGAGGATTGAGATAACCCTTCAACTTTACATGGTCATTAAGAAATTTAAAGATAAAATTGTCACAAACGATCTTCTCAATATGCATCACATCAGGATTATGATGCAATCAATTATATTCCTAATACATACGTTTGAATAATATACTTTTTTATTCCATTGTTTCATTCTGATTTCACATGACGATGAACTTAAAACTTTTTTCCAATTATCATTCAAATGATACACATTCCCCAATTCTATTTCAATATTTAAATGTAGGGAAAATATTTCAGAACTTGTTAGAAAATTTGGAGGTGATCTATGATCAATGGAACCATTTTATTTTGACTTGTTCAGCTGAAATCTATGCGATGCATCAAGAAATATTTGGTGACACAAGAAGCACAATTTTCCACTGTGATGTAGTCATTCAGGCCCAAAATCGATGTTAGAAATAAGAAAATCCAAACCCATGTATGTGTTCCAACTAGATAAATTCCATAAAAATATCAATCATAGTAGAAAAATTAAATAAGAACAATACCACACCCATTGTAACCAGGACATACCACCAAAAGGTTTTCATGACTCGCATATATATGGTCTATCAAAGGATTCAATAAAGTCCTCAAATTCCCTTATTTAATCTACCCAATTTATTAAATAAACTAAATTCTATGATGTCACATTTTAATTACCCATTATAGAATCCTCATATGAGATGAGGTTCGATATACCTTAGGTATTCCAACACATATGAAATTGTCTGAAAACTTGTTCAAAGGTACTAATTCATATTCTATGGTGAAATAATACATCAAATTAGAGTACACTATAAAAGAAAATAACCACGAGATCTACCACATATCTGTATAAAGAACAACATAAACTAAATTATATAATAAATTCCATGAATAATTTATATTTTAATTAAAACAATAATCACCCATGGGATGATATAAAATATACACTAATCCAAAAAATAAAACACCAGAAATCAAGACCTACATCCATTCTCAGGCCTTAACACACCCTATCTAAAAATATGCATCATGATTTACAAGACCTATCCAATACATGTGTTGTGATTACACCACAAAAAATGACTTTTAGCAATAGAAAATTTGTGACACATATCATATATGTTGGTAAAAATGACCAATTCCAATAGATATTAAGTTTTGTTCTTATTAAATTTAATTACCATCATTTATTTTTACCATCACATATATATGTTGGTATTAATTGTTTAATACCAACCAACATTTTACCAACAATTAAATTTGTCACTTTATCATATTAATACCAATAGTTTTTTACCAACAAATCAATCTGAAATTATTAATCATTATTACCAATAATTTTCTTCAGCATACAAATTTGTTTCCATTATTTGGTCAATACAAACAAATAATTTAACAATATATTTTTTTGGAATTATTAGTTAACCATTTAATAAAAAAAGTATATTGATGTTATCAAAAGTAAAAATACTTATAAGACTATTTTATATCTTAATCATAGAAAATTATGTTGTCATTAATAAAGAAATATTTTGAATATTTGTAATAAATTTTAAATCTGATTCAATATATATTATATTTCACATATAATTAAAATTATATTTAAATACAATTCAAATAATAAATAAATAATATTTAATAACTGGACCATCAAAATAAAATGAAAAACACGTTCCCACCCCTATATTCTCACTACCCGTGCCTCCCCTCTCCCCATATCACGGTCTCACGCTGGCGCAGACTCCGACTCCTAGACCAATGATCCCTTACTTTACTCACAGACACAGTTCATCGACATCACCCACACCCCCAGTCGCACCCACTTTAATTCTTTAGCATCACCTACAACTCATGTATTTCGATGCTCGATTGATTTTGTCCACTTTAAAATAAAATCATTAGGTATCTAGAGTAGATGGACATAAACCCATATCTCGATGATTGAGCCTCTTATTAGGTAATAACTTTTTCTGTTCAAGTTTTAATCCTTTGAAATCATGGGATTCCAGCGTTTGAATTTAATAGTAGTTAGGGTTTTAGTGAAATTAAGATGAAATGTGTTTTCTAGTTTTTGTTTTTATCTATTTTCCATGAGATTTTTGTTTTCTAATTGCATGATTCTCCAGATCCACTCAAGTTTTTTGATTCGGACCTCCATATTTGTACGCATCAATTCTCTTTTCATACTTTTGCATTTTATTCTTTCGTAGTAGAAATATAGTGTTTAACTAGAGGACACAAGTAGGGACATCATTTTATTCATACCACACACTACTTATATCTAAATTTATATCAGGATATTTTTCTTGTTTAGTTTATTTTGGTGGACCTATTTGATTTATACTGTTCAACTAGTTCTAGAAATACATAGAAATGGATAAATAATTTGATAGATGCCATATTTCCATAATTTATTCCACCGTTTTCATTATTATTTACATTTACACATTAAATATTTTTCAGTATGATTCATATATATGTAGGATAACAAATAGAAATTAAAAGACTATCTTGCTGGTGATCTAGTTAATCTTTTGAATTTTTGATCGGTGGAGAGTATTCTTTTAACAACTTATGAAAAGCTTCAATTGTCACTCGAAAAGAACCATATAAAGGTATATTTGTTGTTGCTTTTATTGGCCCTTATTATTCTCATACTTATTAATGTGTAAATTTACTTTTTATTTTTTCTAGAGATGGAGCATGTTTTCCAATTTATTTTCATTTTAGTGGTAGGTGAAATTAATTTCATTATAAATTGGAGTAGCTAAAGATAAATGTTTATATTTATTTTTCATGATTGTATCATACTACTATATAGAATTTGATACTTATTATTTTTAAAGAGTTATTTTCAACACTTATAACCTATAATAAGCATTTTGAATTGACTAACGATGTTTGTTTTGTTGATGGAAAACTTTCACACTTAAATTTCCAAAGAAAATAACTATGTGAAACAATAAATATTTTTTTATAATAAATACAGGAACACTCATCCAGAAATTCTAACATAAATTACTCAGTATTTATTGAATTCAAACATAAACAACCAATCTACCGATGATTCAAGTGCCATCAGATCATACCAACCCACTAGACAAGACACAGATATAAATTCTAGTGCATCCCCACCAAAAACTAACCAATCCATATTCATTTGTTCATTATAGGGTCTTTTCACAGGACTGGTGTAGAGGCTCGTCACCTTCTTATCAAGAAAAAAATTGATACAAAAATTACATCAAAATGCTTTGATAGGATAACGATGGTCACCAAAATCAATACCATAATCTGATGTTTTCTCTTCCAAAGCATCAAATGTTCTAGAAATGAAGAATGTGATGTGATAATAGTGATGATCGGGGGTATCAATTGTAACCGGAACTTGAATTATGTTTCAACCAATGCACATTTGGTTCATAAATCGTCCGATATTGACATATTATATTGCATCTGAACTATATGCATTTTTTTCCATTAAGATAAGTTTTATTTAACTTCACTTTCACAACTCATTGGTTAAATTTTTCATATATACTGATAAACAAATGTACTTTGGGGTAATCCCTCTAGAGTACAAACACCCCAACCCTTAGTTAAGAACACAAACAAATTCCATGTGATGTCCCTCTGCACATCTAAAATTTCACATTTCATGTTGTAGCCACACATTCTCCAGCACTCTGATAATTATTTTTCATTAGATATCATTTTCATAGTCCATACAGTTTCTCATAAAAAACCTCTTTTGTAGGGAATTTTGATAATAAAAGAAGTGAGGCTTTCTATAGACTTTTACTCATGGAAATGAAATATTTTAGTAATAATTCTCATCAAAATCCTTTTTGAGTATAAGCAAACACTTTTCTCATTTCACATACTCATTGACATTTACAGGGAATTGGAAACGAAAGACAACAGAATTTATAGTTTGGATATTAATGTTCATAACCCACCTATTGTAATACGAAAGGTAAATATTGTTTTTGTTAGATTATAGTTTGGATATTAATTTTCATCACCAACCAATGATAATGTGAAAGGTAAATATATATTACATTATATTATATTTTTTGGGATGTAAATGATTTTAGGCAAGCATCCAATTTAATTTACTAATAAAATTTTAGCATTTTTGGAACCCTTTGGCGTGTCATTGGTCTTCTAAAAGGACTCTATTCATTTGAAGAAAATATCCATTGCTGATAATAAACCGAACTAGGTAAATTTGAACCTTGGCAATGATGATATGGTCATATTATTACATTTCAAGTTTTGTTCCTTGTACAATATTTTTATCAAGGATGGCGAAACTAAAATTATTTCCTCTACTTCATTTTGAATTCAATCCAATGATTACAATCAAAACGAGAACAATAATTTCATGTACATTGAAAGAATTTATAGTTTTATTAATCCTCTATTAAATTTGTATTGATTTCGTTTTTGTGATCCTCATCA
Source organism: Viscum album (assembly GCA_963277665.1). Classification (NCBI taxonomy): domain Eukaryota; kingdom Viridiplantae; phylum Streptophyta; class Magnoliopsida; order Santalales; family Viscaceae; genus Viscum; species Viscum album. The sequence continues at coordinate 929,086,165 of OY728143.1, read as the reverse complement.
AGAAACATATTAATAAAATTTGGGGTAGGGGTATCCTATTATATAAAGAGGTTTTCCAACCTATTTGACCTAAAGAAAAGTTATGTCTCCCCTACCAATAATCAATGGCGAGTTGTCCAACATAATTTTGATGAAATATATTATATTAAACTATATCATGGAAGGATATGAACATGTAGAATTGATTAAATTCATCAAATTCCAGTACATCGACCTAGAGTAGTTATTCCGAAGAGTGTGGCTTGTGATGTGCTCTTATGTTAGGTTCGCCTATATGAAATACATGGAATCTCTATGGATTCGTGTATTGATAACTCTTTCTTGTAATAGCCTGGCCAACTATTTTCTATGAGACCAATGTCATAGCCTGTAAATATATGAATCCAAAAGGAAGCACGAAAAAAATATCATTTATTTTTATGACTATTTTAAGGACCTCGATGACTAGTTGGATGTCACCCAAGATTAATGATAAGAAACTATTGGTGAGAAATGTTACTCCTATAAATAATAAGAACTAGTTTTTTGGGTTGTCGATTACTCCTGAGATATTATTAGCCATGTAGTCATAGTTTCAGAACATAATCCTTCCATTTGAAAGTGTAAAACTCAAGTATTCTAGGGGATGTTGATTACTGAAATACAATAATTCTTTCAAGAACATTAGTTCTCCTATCAATGCATTTCAAAGAGGAATAAATACTACTTCGGTAAAAATGAAAATTTTCCATTTCAAGGCTGTCTGATCCTTTTGTTTCTCTTTTTAAAAATATGGTGTACTTGAGTATATTTCTGATGGAAAAGGTTATGTTGACATGTCCACAGTGGACGCTGCTACTTAAAAAAGACTAGCGAGGAAATTTCATCAAGCGGTGGTGGTTTTCTTGAAGATCCTGTTTTAGGTAGAAAAAAACAAACTAAAGATGGCCAACTTGTAATCATTTCTATTGGAGACAAGGCTTTGTATGAAGAAGCAGTCCTGACATTGAATATCAGGGTCAAATTCATTCTTCTCGAGTGATGTTGGGAACGGTGCAAAAAGGAAACTTGTTGCGAATATGACAATGTGAAGCATGATGAATGCCTTCGTAGAGGGACTCTATTTGACTAAGCGAAGTGGAATGGACCCAAATAAACTACTGGATGCATTGGATTTGGGTGCATTTTGCAATCCGATGTTTAAGTTGAAGGGTCTGGCCATGATTAAGAATATCTATTCACCTATATTTTCTCTGAAGCACCAGTAGAATAACACGCAGTTAGATCTTGCTATTGGTGATGATACAGATGTATCAATATCCATAGCTACTATTTCTAATGAGGCTTTCAAGAAAGCCAAGGGCATGGGTTTAGGCGATAGTGATTTTTTAGATCTTTATGAAATTCATGTTTATTTTTCAATGTGGATTTCTGGAAAGCGATACTGATTGTTTTAATGATAAAAATCCTACTTTATTAAATGTATTTCAAACTAGATTTTTTGGGATGTTTTTTGGAAAAGTCATTTATGTATTCTTTGGCACATACCTCTGAACTATTTATACTCACCGTAATTGTGCTACTTATAGCTAGGTTTTTTACAGATTCATTTATGTCTAGGTTTGTATAGAGTGAGGTCTAGTTTATATGGATGGTGAAGACCCGAGGGTCACATGGAATGTGTGTCTAGTTCTAGTTTGGTTCAGTTATGTTTTTTTATTTTCTATTTTGTCCCGTTGTAGTTGTATTTGGTATTGGTTATGAATTTAGATATGTTCAGTGGTTTATTAGATTCTCATGTTTATGTTGTGTGATCTGGTTAGTTTATTTATTAGTTCTTGTTGGGCTATATTATATGGAACCACACATTATTGATGAGTTATGTTTCCAAAAATTAGTTCACAATTATGGTGTAAGGAATCAAAATTCAATAGAATAAGTGAGGAGTTTGTGGTTCAACTAAAGGAATGCAGGTATACCTTATCTCTCAATGTCTCTAGATACATTTTACATTTATGGATATTACTTCACTAACAAACATGGGTTTAAAAAACATTATTCAGGCATTTTTAAAACATAATTAATAGAAAAACAGTAGAATGGATGGGTCGTTGGTCATTGGAGTTGACTCACTGGCATGTATGAGTTTCTGATGATCATTGGTTGCTGGAGCTCACTCACTAACATGGATGGGATGGAGATGCTGGTGCTGATGCTGACTCGCTGGAGCTGCTAGTGCTGAAGCTGACTCGTTGGAGGTGGTCGTTGGGGCTGGGTCACAGGGGTGGGGTTTGGGTGGTGGATCTTGTTGGGGGGGGGGGGGGGGTTAGCATATTTGTATTGATTCATTTTGTAATGAATTTCATTAGTATTATAATTATTTTTTTTCTAAGTCGGAACATGTGTTAAAATCTTCTTCTGTGTAATAATTAAAATAGATGTATTATATATGATAATTTAATAAATATAATATGAAATTTTACTAGAAATAAAAATTTATATTTTTTATTCAAATGTAATTTATAAAAAATAAATTATATTTTGGTAATATTATTACCAACAGAAAAATTTGTCACCAAAAACCTATTTCTAAACACTTTAAACAACATATATATTATTTGTTGGTATTATATTAATTCCAATAGAACTATTTTATCTGTCGTAAAAACATTTAGCGATATAGATTTTACCGACAGTTTAGTGATAGGGACATATATGTTGGTAAAGCATTTTACCAACAGAAAATTCACATTTACCAACATATATGACCCCGTTGGAAAAAGTGAAATATTTTTTAGTGTGAGCTAATGTCTCAATTTAAGGTATGAATGAACATATGGGTTCTTGTGAATGGTTTGAGAAATACATCTCCATACATCATTACCAGGTTCCCCTATTATATTCTATCATATTCATGTATACATGAGGAATAAAAAAAATTCCACACCAGATCATTTTATTTAATGTGAAAACCAAGAAAAAAAACCCCAAATTCTTATTAAATTGTAGGAAAATTACCTTTCAATATTTTATTATATGTTAGAATAGATGGAGAACCAATATGATTTACATTGTGTTCAGAATTACTGCAATAATATTTTTAAAGATATAAAAGTTGTTAAATACATTATTTAAGTGTTTAAAACCAATAAAAGAACATAATATTTTTGTAAAATCTTATTAAAATGATTACATATTAATTTTTAACATATAGAAAATGACTCCATAAATATATGAGGTTTAGTTTTCTCGGAATGAACAAAAATTAAATTTTATTATTTTAAAATTCTTAAAAAATGAATATAATGTTTAAGACATATAAAATGACAGTTTATTGATTTGAAATTGTTGAACAATTATTATTGGATAATTTTTAACATGTATAAATTAAAGAAACATCAATCTATGTGTGGTTTATTTAGAATAACCAAAAATCTGTTTTTAATGATATAAATTTCATTAATAATATGTTATAGAAGGTCAAATTCTAGAAAAATAAATTTGGAATATTTTTAAATATTAGAACAATTACTGGTGATTATTTTTTTGAAATATAATAATAAAAATAACCACAATATGAGTTTTAATTCTCTTTTTATTAATGAAATTGAAAAAATTATTATTTTATAACTCTAAATGATTCATACAAAGATAAAAAGTAATAAAATTACTCTTAATTTATTTGAAATTATATGAAAACAATCCATTAATATTTATTAAATGTAAGAGTATATAGTAAATCAATTTTTCATTTAGTTTGATCGAAAAGTTCACAAGTTCATTTTTTAAAATATAATATTATAAAAACATGATTCAAGGTGTCCAAACCATGAAAATGACATTGGATTATCCTGAAATTTTATGAAAGTGACTAGTGGTTAATTATTTAAATATATGAATCAATTATCATCCCACTGTATTATATATAATGGTAGGTTTCATCGATCTGATATCACAATGTACCATGGAACAACCCTCCATTAGAGGTAAATAACTAAATAATACTAAATACTGGTAATCTTATCACACTACCTAGATCTTAGGGAGGTAGATGACAAACTACATGATGTGATAGGGAACAATCATTTATTCTTATAATATAACCTTCTACTTGAGGAAAAAATGGAATAGTCTTAGTTCTATAAATAATGTCACATACCATGTCACTTATGGGAGGTCACATCACACACACTAACCTATCACCACAATCATTAGTGAGGTCATATTGGTAACATGAATAATAGGAATGGACCATGTTGATCACATAGTTCACCAAAAGATCCTAGGGAAGTATGAAGTCGAGAGACATCCCCTAATCATAACACGTTCTACATCACCTTTTAGGGAATCCATTTGGACATCACTATTTATGAAATTTGATACAATCTCACAAAATTATATACTTATTTATTCTGATTTATAAAGTTTTATCCTAAATAAGATATCAATTTTCATTCAAACATAATTAAATCAACACTATACTCCTAGTTCTATTACCCAGGGACCATCCCTATCCATGTCACTCTAAACACCAAGGAATCCAAATGCCAAGTCTTAATCAAAACCCACAGCCCACTCATTGGCCCCATATATAATATTTTAGTTGATATCCATTAATCAATTATTTTAGGAAACCCACTCCATCAAACATTATTCTATCCTTATGGAACCATCCCAATTATAATTCCTAGTATGTCCCAACCCACCCTCAACATGGTGTCACTCACCATAGTTGTAATGTTTGATCATATAACTAGTCATCACTAAGACTAAGAATCTCTAACCGACATCACTATCTCTTGAAAAAAAATCTTAAGAAACCAATTTATCACATTATACAAAAAAACAAATGGTGTCCCCCCAACTATGTCAACAATGTCACATTTTGGTGAAATAGTTATTAGGTGATCCCAATTCACCTAGGTGATCAACTGAACCTGTCTCAAGTACATGAGACCTAAGACCATCATATCTCCTTTAATCAACAAAAATATATTCCCATATAAATTCTACCAAGGACTATAAAATATTCTTGTAGTGTTAATTTATAAAACAAAAATATTATTTTCTTGAATTATAGGGGCCACCAACATCAATATTTATGTTAGATCCTAAACCATACTCCTACAAACCTCATCCAATATCATCCATTTTGAATCCGAGTCCATATCAACTCTAAAAAGTTTCATTACATCACATAACATTATTAAACTACCTATAAATAATTATAATTATATATTTACATTAAAAAAGGAATAAATGATAGAAAACACACTGGGTACTACTATCGCAATGAAAACATGTCCAAAATCTCTTATATGGTCTATGGAGCACTCTTGACACTATAATAGAAAAAAACCTATGATGTGACACACATTTAACTATCAATATCATTAAATTTGGGAAAAAACTAAAAAATAAATTTTTTATGTGGTGCCTTCACTTACCACTAGATTATTGATGGGTGGCGAGGTGGGGGTCAGGATCGGCAGTGAGGGGAGGAGAGGCGTGGTGAGGTGAGGTGCAGAGAGTCAAGGTGTAGCGAGGTGATGTATGGTTAGGAGAGGTGCGGTGAGGGATGTAGAAGTGAGGCTAGGTGCAGATAAGCGAGGCTTAGCGAGGTGCGACAAGGGACAAAGATGAGCATCAATGGGATACGACTTAAGGGAGTCGGCGGGGTGGTTAGTAGGGGTGGGGGGGGGGGGGTGTCTGGGGAGGGATAAAGTGATGCATGTATTAAATTTTTTAACTGTTTAGTTAATGTTTAAAAAAAATGCCGAAGAATTATTTTAATAAAATATAACGACGGTTTACTAAACCACTGCTTAAAAAACCACCGCTAAATGATTAGTTTGTTGTAGTATATATATGTATGTTATTTTGGGTCACTATAGTGGGGTTGGGATGATTTGATAGTGTGTTCTTGAGAATGAGTTTCTAGGGAAGATATAATTTTTCTGTTTATCACCAACTAGTGGTCACCATGGAGTAGAGAATAGTGTTGTAAACAAATTAAAATGTTGTTTATTCTATATGAAATTATTAAAGATGCCAGAAAATTTTTGGTAGCCTATGACCATTGTAAATACAGTAGATATATTTTGAATTGAGATGAAATGACCTAACACCCAATTTAGGAAGTTAACTCCTTAAATGTTTGGGGAATAAACATAATGGTCCATTTCCAAAATTCTAGGGGTCACACATACATCATGTTATAAATTTATTACAATTATATATTGGTCATGGTTGAGGTTAAGACACCAAATAAGGTGAAATTAATTATAAAATTTATAATGAATATTTTTTCCATTCATAGTCCTTAAGATATTGAGAAATGAAAGAGGAACTCACTTTTATATGTTTCTATTGTGATATATTTTTAAGAATCACGAGGTATAGCATAAAAAATCTCATCATGCCATTTAAAAACAAGTTGGTTGGTGGATATTTCAAATAAAGAGCTGAAGAATATTTTAAAAAATCTTTGAGCTAAAATTGATAGGCTTTGTCTACAAATCATAGGGATTGATTTTGGGAATACCTAATGAATAGAAATCATCATTAGAGTTTTCTCTATTCTTTTTTGGGTATTAGACACCATGGCACCTATGGGTATAAATAACTCATTTATACCTCTTTTATTCACTGGGATGAATATGAAATAAGAATAATTTTACTAATAAAACATGGTAGGTAGGAGTAAATTTGGTGAGTCTGTTATCTAACGTTGTGATCTACATGGAAAAGAAAATGATGTTTCATTATCAGATCATTATGATAGAGGAAATTTAGTTCGGTTATATGGATTTACTATTTAAAAATAATATATATATATATATATTCAGGTATGTTGATGTTAATATTTTCCAGACCATTTGTTACCATCTTTGTGTTCCATATTGGGTACATAAAAATCTATACGAATTACGATCCTCAATTCATGTTAAAAAACATTTTAAAAAAAAATATATTGATATTCCTAAACAGGGAGACGTCCTATAAAATGATTTCAATATATATAAAAGAATAAGTGACATCAATATTTTAAATTTTAATAATTTATTGGTTGAGAGGTGTCTTAGGTACATTTTCACTTTATTTTTCATTCATTTAATGTTTTTTTACAAATATATTTCATTGTGAAGATATAGTGTCTTAAGAAAACAAAATATTTTCCCATAGGAACCCTATGATACCATAAAACCATTACCATAAAGATTTTAGAAAATAAATCGATTATTTTAAGAAAGGAAATTCACAGTAGATATGTGCATAGTGTGGATTTTGTTGTAATGTAAAGACTATACCATTATCAGTGAAATGGATGTAAAACTGTGATGCAATGAAGTATACCTAACCATACGGACCATTAAACTAACAATATGCTTTTTTTTTTGAAATTATAAACATTTAAAAATTCATTGCATAGTTTCTAGGCCACACCGTAGAGCTCGAAAGCATCATAATTTTGCCAGAGTTGTCCCACTAAAATATTTAGAATCCCACTATGAATAAAGAAGTAATGAAACAACTTGTACATAAGGGGGTATAATTAAAAACATGTTATTCTAGAAAAATTGGAACCTCCATACCATGACCATTACTTATAAAGTAGAATATTTGATAGTTTTACTTTCATAAATTATGGGGTGTATTACACCATATGAGAAAATATCATGCAGTTAGGGTAAAAATACAATTTAAGTTTTAAAAAATCCAAGAGTTTTTCTATATCCCCTTATATCATTTGATCTCATGGTCCTTACACATAGTAACTCCATGATTTATATGGAAATCATTTTAGAGATCAAATCAATTTAAAATCCATCCCATTAACTCTGTGATTCCTCATTCAATTTTATTTTCAATTTTCCACATAATCTACCCCACTCCATTAACCGCTCTATAATAAGCTATTTTATAAAATATTATCTTTGAAACCCCTACATTGTTTATTTATATTTAATTATCTCACCACGGTGTGATAAAATCACTTATTATATCCCTATCCACCCTTTGATTACCCCTCCACATCAAATATTGAAACCACACCACATTTTAATATTTCTTCATCTTCCACCCACATTCATTCAGCCACCACACCATCAAGACCATGACCATCTAAAACATTATCAAAAAAAAAACCCTTCCCTAACAAAACCACCATTAAAGATAAAGATAAAAAATAAATATACTATAATTATCAATGTGAAATATTCATCTTAAATGAAATTTATACCCATGCAATTAGAAATACATCCAAGACGCCCTTTCATGATGATGAAAGGTATAAACCTCTAATCATACATAATAAAACATAAAAATATTATCAATTAATAAATCAAAATACACTACTTATCCTTAACAAACTAACATTAATCCTGACCTCTCTATCCTTGGTTTTATTTCCTTCACACATGGACCTATATGCCTTCACTTATGTGAGGATATCCATATTTCTAGAATTGTGAATCTAGAAAACAATTATATTCGTACCAATAATATATTCAATTTATAGGTACTAAATTAAATTGACATGAAGGTCCCAATTCAGGTGGAAATGTAATAAATGGGCTTAGAATATGTCCTGCAGGCTATGAAGGGTTTATTTTGTGATTTACTTATAATTTATGACAATATGGTAACTCAATTTTTAAGACATGAACTTAAAAATAGGGTGTAATGAATTCATGTAAACACTTGTTGAGTGTGGAGTTGGTATCAGAATGTATAGTCTTGAGTTTTTAGTGAATCCTAAGTATGAATCATTATAAAGTTATCATATTAGAGTTTATATATTGTCAAATTGGATATTTTTGGTTGTCGACCGTGATACTAAGAATTATGTAATGAAATAGAAGAATACCCTTTTGGAAAAAGTAATCATGTGTGTCCTATAATGATTTAATACCCATGTATAGTTATAAAAGAGGGACTTTTAGATCTCTGTCATATTATTGGATGTTATCTTCCTTTTTGTATTTACAACTCCACTAAAATAATCATTTCATAGTAATTTATAGTGTATTTTATGATCTTGAGGTAGAAAAAATGGTCCATAATGGGAAGGATTCTTATTACTCATGTTGTTACATATATAATGGTTTTTAACACCATATTACTCTTAAAAACTCTGAAGAAGATTGATTTTAATGATAACATATTGTTAGAAAACATGGGTATGATTAAAAAATATGGGAACTATTACATATGGATGGTTAAGTACACAATTGGTTCTGATAAAGATGAAGGAGAGGATATCCAATCTTAGGAGACCTCTAGAATCAGGGCTATTCCTTCAAGATATCCATAAGATTTGTTCCACCCAAAAACCTCAATAGGTTTTCATGTGTTGTGAAACCAATTTTTTGTTGAGCCATTCTAGTTTATCTTCATTAAAATAATTCACATTTGTGTATTACTAGAGATTTATTTTATTTAACCTCTTGTCTTACCAACCTCATATAAAGAAGTACTTCACCCACCATCAAGTATAATAACCGCACTAGTTCCTCCCACTCCTCATCCCTAACAACCTAGAGGATTCCCAAAATAGAACCCATGAAGTAGACATATTACAATAAACTATGTCAGGACACACTCCCATTAGACCCCATTGTACATACTAATCTTACTATTCAACTACAGATGGAGCTTAAATCCCAAAAAATGGTAAGTATAATATTATTGAGGCATAACCTATGGTCTATTTCGAAGATCCAAATAAAAATAATATTGATACTTTTTAGATAAGGGAGGAATGATAGACCATTTATTATGACACTCACATTCACATTTTGTTTGTTTTCATTGGTGTTGTGGATGAACTACACTACCCTTTAGAGATGGTTACTACTACCTCTCCTCCATTTCCCCCACATATTCCATTATGAGGGGACGATATTAAGAACTATTGGGAGACCATGAAACATCAATAAAGGATTAATATTACCCCTCTCAAAATTTTGTGTCTCCACTTCTTTGCTTGGGATGACTATTTTATTCATTTAAAATTTTATAAAATTGTTCAGTTTTTTGGATATTTATTGCAATTTACATGGTATGTTTTGTAGAATCTATATACTACTCTATAAAATTTATTTATCTATTATATTGTGGCTAAAAATGCTTTTAGTTAAGCATTCTATAATTTTATAATCCCCATTCACAATTTCTTCTCTTTTTAGTGATTCCTGTTGCTATCCACCCCACGAAATCAACATTTTTACTCAAAATTCAATTTCATTTTTTTCATTACATTGTTAACTATTTTATGTTGTTAATTCTATAATATTGTATTACACATTATGGATTTTCTTTCATTTATGTGTGTGATAATTCACTATTATCCCCATTTTCATGTTTTTTGTTTATCCACCCAAAAGTTTCTAAGGAGTCATAGTTAAATGGTTGTTACATTTTTATATTAAAGACAATGTCATCATAAAAATAATAGTTAATAGAGATATTGGTGTGAATGTTTATAGTTATCTTGAAATTTAAATTATTTTTTGTTTTAAAATGATTGTGAATTTTACTTCAATTCCTGATTATAATTTTCAGAAACTAACATTTAATTGATCGATTTTTAGTACTCATTCCATGGGTGATTTAATAATTAAAAGGTTTAACATTTCTATTATTATTCTTATGAAATTTTGTCTCATTCATTCTCACTAATTTATTAATATATTCTAAATGTGTGTAAACCTAATTGAATATTCACAACAAGTAAACAAATGATATGACAGTACAAAGTCACTATTATCATTATTGAGGATATTTTTAAAAATATAATCCCTTCAAACATAAGTTCTACTCAAAATTTCTTCCATTCATTATGCCTACAGAAAACACGAATTACCATTCTTGGATGAGATGTATTACACACCCATTTTTCCTTTCCGAAACTAATTTTACCACTTTACATGTTCTTCAATGGTTTAAGTGTGTGAAAGGGATTATAAATGGAAGAAAGGGATATATTTTTCTGGCAAGAAGATGTGATGGAGTTTCATTATATATGTTGGGATGGTTCATGATTTAATTTATTTTTATTCTCTGTTAACCGTCATAATAAATATAATATAAAACAAGAAGAAAATAAATTAAATAAAAAATATAAAAAATATAGAAAGGGGTTGTGTAATTGGTAGTTCAGAAATCATCACATATTTAATTATTATATTTATTATAATTATTTAAATTACTATCATATTGAGATACAATATGTGTTGGGTGATTGAAGTGATATTTTACCATACAGAACATTAAAAAAAGTGGTGGAATTATTTTATAATTATTATTCTCATGTTAATGAGAATGTTCTTTGAGTTGGTAAGTGGGGAGATGTCACATTTAAGAGGAGTATTATAATTGATATTTTTTTGTTTTCATGCATTGGTCATAAAAGTTATCATTATTTTTGAGCTTTATTCAATTTTAACAGAATTACACTCAAGCCACAATACATAGAGTAATTAAAACCTAGTTACGATGTCCTTATGAATAATTGTGGTATTTGCATCTATAGATTGGATATTTTTTATTATATTAAATTATATTCATAGGAACGTGCAATAGCCTAAAATTTTAAAATAACACATTGTTTAACAACATACATGACATGGAACACCATGCTTTAAAGACTCTAAAATAATATAAATTTAATCAAGATCCTTATAACCTAGTTGTTGAATTTTAAATTATGAAAATGGGTAAACAAATTAGGAAATATATATTAATTGTTCCTACTTAATATAAAAATATTAAATATTTTTTATGAACAAGGAACTCATTTTTTAAAAAAGTGATTTTATTCTTAAAAATTACAGTTTCTAAAAAAACATTTTTATTATATTTTGTGAGAGAATATTAAAATTAATTTCTGTCAAATTTATAAATATTATTTGAAAAAAGTTATATCATTTTTTAACCAGAACAAAAAAATTATCTTACAATGACTTTTTTGAATTTTTCTAAAAAAGGAATTTTTATTGAATAGTGAAAATAATGATTTTTGTAAAATTATCATTAATTTTCATTAAAAACATACGTCATGATTTTAATTTTATCTTAAACTAAAACTCATTTAATTGAGTAAAATCAAATATAATTAATTATATTTTATTTATCATTATAATTTAATTTCATATATGTTCATTTTTTGGCTTAAAAACACATTTTTTCAAAAACTAATTTTTATTGGGTTTTACGTTTTTTATTAAATTAAATTATAAAAATATTAGAAATTTAGTATAAAAAAATATATTATATATTTGTTGTTATGATTTAAAAATTAGGTAAATATACCCATTAATTTATTTTTAGTTTTGAATGTTAACCATGGAAAATATTTGTCAACCTAGTAAGAGTAAAATGAGAAAAATTGGGTTAAAATTAAGGATTGACACTTTAAAATTACTAAAACAATTAATTCAAATCTATTTTATGTGTTTAGTTAAAATATCCTCATACAATATTCAATGTTAGGAATATTTTGGGATATTTTTATTTGATAATTATCTATATATAATGTGTAATTTTATAACCCATTAGTTCTGACAAATTTGTTACCATAATTAATAATAAAACATGTTTATCAGGGGTTAATAAATAGTGAAAATGGTTAAAATGAACAAAAAACTTGTATAAATCTTATAATATGGATTTATTTTAGCCCATATCAGATTATTATATAAGGTTAATTATTTATGCAACACATGAACTTTAAAATGAGTTATTAATATTTAGATATTTCAATATTACCATGTGTGTCCTCTCCCTCTCCTATATGAGGTCGCCCTTATTTTTCCTTCTTTACAGTTCAAGATCCTTATGGTTAAAAACATTCATGCAAAAACTAGTTCCAAAATTCTCAACCCACATACTATTGATATTATTTTTGTATTTATTCAAACCATAAAGGGCTCATATTGCAAAATAATTGTGGTTATTGAAAAAGAGGTATAAATTTTAAGAGAATGATTTAGTTTTATTTCCTCTTCTACGTACTTTAGAAAAATTCTAAAAATTGAGATGTAAAAATATTATTGTATTCTATATACTTAGATATTATTATGTTTATGTATTAACTATAATATATATACTTCTTCTTCTAATGGAAAACAAAACCATTGTTCATGTGCATGGAGGACTACCACATTTCGAAATGATGTAATTTATTTTCCGTAATTTCCTCTCAGGGATGGTTATAATATTTTATTTAAAGTAAATATATTAAATTAATGGAATTATCATCATTAGTAAAATATATAATATCATATAATTTCTTATCATTACAAAAATCACAAAATTGAAACATTACATATGGGTATATACGATCTACCATCTCTAGGACTATAACAATATTTGTTATAAAAAAAACATTTCGTAATTGGATTCAAAATTAAAATTAATAAAAATGATAATTATGTCATTATTATTATTATTATAGAGATTATTTAATGTTGATCCCTTTTACCACATTCAACATAGAAAATTAATATTGAGGTTATGAACCAAACATCTTTAAAAAACAGGACATGGAAATAAGTGATTAAGTATTTGAACATGTCTATGAAATAAATGAAATGAATGTTTAAAAGAAAAAGGAATAAACATGAAAATATTTATTAATAAATTAAATTATTGATAAATTTTTATTATACATTAGATAATTAAGGTACATGATAAATAAGGCTTATGGTAAGAGATGATTTACCTTGAAAACCTCATTTTAAATGATTTAATGACTTATTTTATAATTATTTCTATTCCAAGTCATTATTCCTGAAACAATATATTTTTTGTATGTATCAATATGAACATTAATAAATTATAAAGGGATTTCTTTGTTTATTTTTTCTTTATTTTAGGGGTTTTCAAATGGAATCAATTTAATTATTTTATAGATAATGGTTTGAGAAAAAGGAAAAATTGAGTGTTCTATTGTAATGTCTAAGGGATGAACATGTTTTCTCAATTCCAAAAAATATTGTATTATTGTATTCCGTTACATTATTCCTTGTTTTATTCAATGAAAAATAATTTATCCCTTTATTTCAGGTACATTCAAATATAATTTTAAATGGAATGGATATTTTTAACTCTGAAATTTTTTTAATTATGGGTTAAGAATAGTTTTATTGTTATGAGGATGGAAATAGAAGATTTAATGTGTTATTATTATGTTATATCTTGTGTATATTATTTATGATAATGGGTGATATTGATAAAGCTCAAGATTATGGATTAGACCAACATATCTCATTTTCATAGGTGTGTCCAATATAGCTCTCTAATATATTAGGTACAGGGAAAGAGTTAACATGTTATTAGTTTTTCCAAACATATTATTTATATTTATGTGGTAGGTTATTTTTTTTGTAAGAGGTATTTTATAAGTGATGTGTAAATTATTTCCAAAGTTACATACCAGACTTTTTAGTGACTGATAATGTTTTTTATGTTAATCCTTTGATATCACAAGGTAAGATAATTATTTTTTCTTTAAAAAAATATTATTCCCTTTTTGATTAAAAATATATGATTTTATGAAAATGTTTTCATGGGTTATAATGTTTTAAATGAAAACATCATTATTATGAATTTTTCATTACGTTTTCTAATAAATTTTTTAATGAATTACTTTGGTAAGTAACGTTGATTTTTTGTGTAAGTAATCAATTATTTAAGATCAATGTTATTATGTTGTAGGAAAAAAATCTATTTTATGACATGATGGTGTTGAAATGAACTAATGAGGTTTCATTAGTTTCCTATATGTCCCTTGCCAACATTTTTTTATCTTCCCACATTTTCAAATGATTTTTCAAAGGTCTACAGGATTATTTGAAAATTTAAAAAATTCATAATTCTAGATATGAAAGTTACCTTAATCAAAGAAACCATGTCTTTATGAAACACCTTTTTGTGGGTAAAATGAATACAATGGGAAAATTTACACTTTTAAAGTATTTTTACAAATTATATAAAACTATAAACCTATAAAATTATTGGCTCTGTAAGTGATCCCATTTTTCCAATTTCCATTGAATGTTTTAGATTTCAAAAACAAGGTTAAATATATCAATGTGAAATACAGAAATTCAAATCTTATATTTTGAGAATAATATTTGGGAGTATGGGTTCTAGGATTTTATATCTAGAAAATAGACATTTAGATAAATTTTATGAATATGATGTTTTTATTTGAGGCTAACATAATAGTTATTGATATCATCAAAAGTTCACGAGTTTATGGTTAATCATAACTTCAATAAAATAGAAACCCTTTTTTTGGTTTAATGTGATGAAATTTTTAGATTATTAAGAGTATTTTGAATAATATTTATATTAATACAAACCTTGGGATTAATATGTGTCTTTTTGAAAATTATATTTTATGAATTGTGTCTTTTATTTTATAGACATATGTTTATAGGTATTGATAAAAATTAAAGTTATTATGACCTTTGATGTTGAAGGAATTATGGTTAATTAGGATAAAAGAGTTATTAAATGTTGGGAACATATGATGAATCATATAAATATCCTTGTTATTGAATTGTGATTTGGAGAGTAAGATATTAATGTTATTTTTGTAAATGTTCACTATTTTAGGAATGTTTTATGATTAAGGTAATTAGAAAAACTTTTTCCAAAGTTGGATTGTTTACATTTGGAATAAATATTGAATTATGTTTTTGAAGTATATAATATTTTATTTTGAATTTATCATAATTAAATTTATTAACGGAAAATATTAGTATATCTTGATGATTATATGATTATGAAATATAATTTTTTTATTTGACATTAGGAGAGATTGATGTTTTTTAGAGATAAATTTTTGGTTTATCTTGGAATATTATATGATCAATTATAATAGTTTTTCGGATTTTGAACTTGTCTACGAATATTTTGAAGAATGTTTAAAGTTTATTATATGTCGATTGATTTAATTTGAAATTTGGGATTCATTGCCATGAATTTTATGATGAATTTTATATTCTTTCATATGAAGTTTTATTCATGTTTGATATTTTCAAACCTCATTCTAACCATTTTGGTTTTAGTTAATAACTAAAGATATGATTAATAACTTTTTATCCTTTTGTGGATCCTATGAAACATTAGAAGTTTATATTTATACTTAATTTAGGAAATATTCCTTGTGAATATGAATTTATTGGTGTAAGAGACGAGATAAAATAAAAAATTGATCGAATGACAACTAATGGAATAATTTATTATTATGAAATAAAAAATAATCTTGTTTTTATATTTTTATTATTTTCATTAACATAATGGTAAAATAATACATTAAATCTATGAAAACGTTGCTTGAAGTATAAAATTTTATTCTTTTACAATTATTTATGATTATTTTATGTTCTTATTTATCCCCTATTGATTAATGGTTTTATGGAAATTTAATTTATAATGATAAGATTCTCTATCACCTCCATAATTAGTAGGACATTACATTACTCTTTCATTTCCATATTTGTGCTACAAATTAATTATATATTTTTTTAGAACCTAGTTATTTGTTATTATAGGTGAATTTCTCTTTTTCATTTCACTTTCTTCAAAAGTATGTTTTATTTACCCATTTATTTGGTGTTTTTTCAATAAAGGTATTTTTAAATGTTGAAACCATGATTACCACATTCAAGATATGTGAAGACCCCAAAACCAGTAGCTTAGAGTCTGTGGTTACTTTATTATGTTGGTTCTAGAGATAAGTGATCATAACCCAAAGGAAGGAACAATTTATTTGTCTTAGAAAACTATATACATACTTTAATTTCACAATACATTTTGAAAACTAAAAATAAAAAATAGTCTTTTCATATATAAAAACTATTCCCTCTATAATAACTCTATATATTAATCATAATACACTTCCCAGCATCCTGGGAAAAGTAAATATAATAAATGGGTGATATATAATTCTCACTAAGGGTATTTTTGTAACAAAAGATATCCCGAATGAACAAGTAATTGTCAATTTGGGAAGGAAAATAACTAAAACATATCCGATTTAATTAATAACTTGAATACAAAAAATAATAAGAAAGAAGTAAATTCTTATTAAATATTTTCAATTAAATAATTTTATTATCTTAAAATTTATCCATGAATATTATAAATAATAAAATAATCACATGGACATCAATGACTAATGACATAATTTGGAAAAGTATAATTTATTACATCATATACACACCATCAAGGCCTCATTACAATAAATTATGCATAAATGGATAAGGCCTCAGCGAAATACCTAAACTTGTTAGTCAAATGGAAAATTTTAATGCACTTATGGTCTATAGAGGGAACTAAGTAACCCTAACCAAGTTCAATTAATTATTAATATGAATGGGGAGAAACATAATCAACAAAAACATTTGTATTTATAATCTTTCAAACAAAATGTTAATAATTTCCCCAATCAATAGAAATAATAATAAACTATATAGATTAATAAAATGAATGGTAAAACAATAGTACACACCCTTCAATATGAACATAAATCATATTTATAAATAATAAATATGGTATCCTTAGAATATATCATTTATATTATATCCAAAAAAGGATATTGACATAGATTAAAATACATTAACAGTATAATTGGAATATATTTACAGAAAATAAGATATTCAATTTTAAATCACTTATTTAAAGTCTAAAATATTTTTAAAATATATGTAAAACTTTTTCCATAAAATAAAATTTTAAAAATTTAAATGAATATTCAAATAAATGAATAGTTATGATGGTAGGTAATTTAGTACATGCTATATAAGTTAATTTTTTTCCACACTGCTATAGAAGGGTAAAAAGTACATTATTAAAAAAAACAAGAAGATAACTTTCACAATGTTCTATAAAAATTAAATAATATGTAACAATTTTTTTAATATATAATTTTGATAATGTTTAAAAAAAAATGAAATTTTTTTTGAAACCATTTTTTAAAAACATAAAAATGAGATAAAATGATTTTTAACTAAAGTGAATAAGAAGTAAAAAAAAATTTAAATTTTTTTTACATAAAAAGAGAGTAAAATATTAATATTAAATTAAAATTAAATGAATAAAAACATATAAAAAAATATATTGTATTGATGATAAAAATATCAAAAAATTCCCCAATGTGAGGTCTAAACATGAACAATCCTGAATAATAATGAGATTATAAGATATACGCTTACAACATTGGTTACTTTTGAATTATATATCTTATGAAAGAAATTAATTATACAAAAACATTAAATATCATTAATTTAAAGCGATTCAGTATATACTGTATCAATGAGGCAGTATATACACTAAACATAAGAAAT
This sequence comes from Viscum album, assembly GCA_963277665.1. Lineage (NCBI taxonomy): Eukaryota > Viridiplantae > Streptophyta > Magnoliopsida > Santalales > Viscaceae > Viscum > Viscum album. The sequence goes on along the minus strand of OY728143.1, from coordinate 929,067,824 downwards.
TAGCGGCGAATATGAAATATGTCTCACTGATGTAAAACTGAGGCAAGAGACCCTTCACTAAGGTCCAATTTCTTTCATATGTGTTTGAACCTCAGATATAATAAATATATATTTTATATAAATTTATAAAAAGCATAATCATATATTTAATACCTTATATTATATACTTATAGTCTTTTATTACCTGTTTATTAATAATTCTTTAAGAAAATTACTATTATGAGTGATAACAACTTCATTTTTTAAGTATGTTTTGGTTTAGTAGATTTAGTCTTAATACTTATATATAATTTCCATCATATATATAATTTTAACCATGATATAAATATCATATAAATTCATTATTTAAGTATTTTTAATAGTTTATAAACTTTAGAGATGCCAAAATGAGTTACACCATTCAAGGAGACAGCAGATCGAAAGTATGCACGAACATTGTTTCAATTATTTCCAATGGTTGAAATGAAAGAAATGTAAATAAAATTTAAACTTTATTGGAAATTATTATATTATATATATTAATTAAATCTATTTATATTACCATCCGTTTCAAAATAAAATGAGAAAAGTATCACTTCGCTTCGTAGAGGCAGTTTTCCACACTCACACATGAGAACAATTATCATTTTCCAACAGATTGAAAGTTGAGAAGGTATATGTCATATGAAAATTTCTGAATTATAATTATGTCATGAATAATATATATAAATATCACATTCATCATTATATCCATTCCAGATATATGGTGATGGAAAACACATTACATCGACTTGTAAGGCGGTGGATCACCATACACATGATCGATGATTTCATTTACAATTTGATGGATGCAGAGATGAATATAGGTAATTACATTATCCTAAAAGAAATATAAGTATAGGTGATATTTTTTTATAGACTATGAATATGTTATTGAGTTAAAGGAAAAAAAATGAGGATGCCTAATTAAGAATAATGTAACTTATTCATAGACCTTTTATAGGTTTATACCTAAAGACATCATATAATTGTTTTTTTACCAAAGAAATAAATATAAGTAAATTTTTGGGATTTAATAAATATATTTGGATAGGTATTTACTAACAAAAAGATATTTTTAATTTGAAATAAGAGAGGAGTGAAGTTTCCTTTTATTATTGGGGGAGAGGACACACTTGGAATTTTTGGAAAGAATAAATTATACCCACATATTTTACATGAAAAGGCTATATGGTGGATCAGTATAAAACCCTAGATTAAATATTGACGAAAAATGGAAATAAAATATAAAATTTATAGGTTCTTATTTCATTTTAGCCCTTATCATCTTAGTTTTACCTATGGGTAAATTTGTTCAAACCTTAACCACAACAATTAATTTTTATTATTTTTACCATTAATTATGAAAAAAACTAAGTTACAATTATTATATAATATTAATTATTATGATTAATAATATATAATCCATTATATAAATTCCATTCACACAATTTGAAGAATTAAATTTAAAATTAAACATCTATACATGATGATAAAACTATTTTTTGAAGGAAATTTTACAAAAGTATAAAACATTATTATTTCAACATTTACTATATAATTGATTAAAATGAAATAGATTGAATAAATAACAATATAATTGAACTAATTTTACTTATAAACTATTTTTTAAAAAAATTTATCCTTTTAAATTATTTAAATGAAAATAATGTTTTCAAAAAAAATATTTATTTTTTGAATGTTCCTCAAAAAATTAACCATCTTCAAAAATCAAGAAAAATCATGAAAAACTAACTCTAAGATAAATTTTACAAGATAATTTGAAAAGATAAATTAAAATTATCAAATTAATATTCTAAAATTTTTAAAAATTAAATTTAACATAAGGGTCCAAAATGTGATGAAACCATTTCTATGAAAAATTCTATCTTTTAGAAAACATTTATTTTTCATTAAAATTATTTTATTTTTTTATTTATAATCAATTGATAACAAATAAATATATTTAAAATGTAATTTAAATAATTTATATATTACTATTAATAAAACCTAATTTAACATCTATGTTCTAATGATATATTATTTGATGTTTCCATTTCTTATTAAACCTTATAAAAACTTTCCAAGGAGTTAATGTAATGTATAATGTTTTTGAGTTGAGCCGAAAACCTATCTTGTTTCCATATTTTGAAATAGTGGCTGTGCCATTTTCTAATTCAATGATCAGAACTCAATTACGAGAGTTACATCAGCTTTATATCATATTTTTGGTTTGGTTTAGAGGATTGGTGGGTGACTCGGGTGTCTTGGGGTGGTTCGAGAAGTATTAGAGTCCAAAGAAACTATTTTCGGTTATAGGAAAAGGGTGCACAGTTTTGGGGAAAACTATGAGGACCCTTCCATGTAACCATATGACCCAGTTTTGAACTGCCGCATGGTTTGGGTAAACTGTGTGAGGGAGATAAATAGTATTTTGAGGGTTTATGCAGTAATTTTAAGGGATTCAACATGGTTTATGCATGGTTAGATAAAATTGTGTGGAATGCCACATGGGTACTTCCACTTAGGCAGTACCTCTACGTTGTAGGTCATACGGGTTTCCCACATTTTGAAAAACCATGAAAGTAATCCATACAGCCTTACATGGTTTTTTATGTTTTTCATTCTTTTTTTTATTTTCCACTCATTATTATCCCTTATCATAAAATCGACAGATGGATTACACTATTTTCCTCCTTCTATCAGATTTGATACTTGTTCTTTATTAGTGCTCCACTTATTGAGTTGTTGGGTGCATTAGAGTCATTTTAGTAAGGATAACCTCACCTACCCCTCTTATTTGTTTATCTTTTACCTCACACACCATTACTTCCATCGGATCTGATTTTAAGGATTTTGATGAAAACCCATATCTATGACAGTCTGGTTTGAATTATAGCTCCTTATTAGATGTTCCTTGGTCTATGGGTCCAAGGTATGTGGTTCATATCTTGATCTATGTTTTCTCAGATTTTTGGGTGGTGTGGATTTTTGGTAAATCATTAGATTTTTAGAAATACTACGTTATTGGATATTATATTGATTGTTTGACCATGTAGGATGCCTCTAGGAATTACCTTTCAAATTCCAAGCATGTGAGGCAAGGTTAGAGGTCGTCGACACTATCGATAGCTAGGCCAAGGTGTGTTTTTGAAATAATTGGAATTTCTTTGATTTAATTGGGTATTTTATATTAAATTAATTTTATTTAATTTAATCATAATAAATTTATCATTTAAATTGATTTGATTTATTATATTAGTTAGTGTTATCCAATTCATATAGGTTGGATTGAGTTGTATACTTTTTTTGCGATGTGAAATTAAATGCTAGTAAATTGGTTTGTATATATATATATATATATATATATATATTAATTCACGTGACAAGCTAATTTCATGAGCTGAGAATCATGGGGCCTTGAGGGACTTGGACTGGAATGATCTGAGGCGGCTAGGCCATTATATTGAAGTTATTTTGATCTTCTAGTTGGGTTTATACCAAATTTCATGAGTGGTTTTACCACAAGATTAGGCGTCGAGGATGTAATTTGAGGTGGCTAGGATGTCAGGTTGAGAATAAACGACGGTATTGGGATAGAAAGGCCATCAGATTTGAGAGACATGGTCATGGGGGAATGAGGTTCCATTTTATTTGTCTTAGGTTATTTATTTGGTGATTTCTACTCACCCATGATTTACAAAGAGTCGAATTGAGTTGTGTGTACACAAGTTGACTCTATTAATGAGGTGTTTTTGATGAGTCGTATGGGTAGAGTCCCACGGTATTGAAGAATTGGAAATGGTTTGGTGATGCTATCCATAGAAAGACATATTGAAGGTGAGGAGCCTTTATATGTTAGTGTTGAGATAGACGGTTGGGGGATGATTCTTATCATACTTGAATTCATGGAACTGGACATATACTTGAGTATGTATATCTTCGTTCCTACAGATGTTTTGTATTGATCCAACAATGCACAATATTTTAGTATTGGAATCATTGTTCTTCCAGTTTTCAATCATGGGACATCGTGTTCTTATGAATAATGGTCTTTGGGAATAGTGATTTGTTTGGGCATGCCTTTGTGATGTTAGTACTTGTTTGAAAATAAGGTGTCAAGAGACACGTGGTGACAAGATCCATTTGTGAGATGGAACCCGAGGGTTCACTAGAGCTACGAGATATTATATGTACATAGTGTTGAGTAAAAAGTCATGTTTTTTACTTTTATATTCCATTTTTGGATATCAAAATAAATCATTTTAAATAAATTCATATGTTATTTATTTTATTTACTTTAATCATTTTGTTCAACAAGTTTTTCATTACATTTATTATTTTATGTATGATAAATATCACACACACTGAGAAATACAGTTTGACAGTTTTTATGTATAATGTAAAGATACTAAATACGATTAACATCGTACTCACTAGATATATGTTTTATCAATCACACCTAGAAGTATTTCTTTATACACAAAGTTTATTACCGTTCCAACAAGACAAATCATATTCACTATGTTATCATTAATCATCATACTCATTTACTATTCTATTTTTTATTTTATATAAAGATTCAAATTATTTTTTGACCCACTTTATCGTAACTAGAAAATAGTGTAATATCCAAAAGAAAATATTTTTAATCAAAATGATGTCATTTATTCTGTTTAAAAATGAATGATAAATTGATGTCATTATTTCAGTAACAAGATGGCCACTGAAGTTCCAGGTTTCCAAGTCCCTCTAAGATTTCATGTAAAAATCTGATTGTTGGAGCCAAAAAAAATAACCATTATAATGAGGCCTATAAATAAAATTTCATTTGTATGAGATCTATTTTGATGATTTTTTTTTGAATAAATGTCACTCTACGTAAGCTGACCCAAAATTTCTTAATGTGAATGCTTTGAAGTGATGAGGTTGTGAACAACTTGTTCAACATACTTGTAATCTTCAATAGATTTTTTTACTTCGTGAAACACTAATAATTAGTGATTACAATAGAGGAATTCATTGTATAACAAGATCTAAATTGAAATCATTTTTAGATCAAGGGATTCCAGTGATAGGAAGACAGAGGTCTCGATTACCTGGTTAATTGAGGGCTTCTGGGGATAGGAGGATAGACTGAAACAAATCATTGTACCAAAGACTTACCCTGGTGGGGGTAAGAATGATTTTTTTAAAGTATTAATCAAGGCACCTTGATCCTAGTTAAAAGGATTCCATTCTCTATAGGTTAAAAGAATTGTATTATTTTGCATTTCCTCTACATTGTAATAAAAAGAGAATTATATTATTTATTCATCTTCCTATTTTATACATTGATTATCATAAAAAATATGATTAAAAAAATTTAGTATTACTATGATTACAATCTTTTGAGATTAATATATTTTAATTAAATAATAATAATCAATACTCTTTATGATTGAATCACATCAATTTTTTACTCTGATCTTCGTAACCATAGTGATTATGATCTTATACATGCTTACTCTGATCAAATAATTTCTTCTGGGAATATTATAAATCACAATTATAACTTATGATATATGTTATCATAATCATTATAATTATGGAACTTACCTGAACTAGGGAAAATTTGATTAATTATTTTAATATGATAAGAGATCTAGTGAATTTAGTTACTTTAAATCCTTTTAAACATAGATTTTAAGGGTTAAAAAAGAATGTTTTTAAACATAAAATTCACCCAAATTGTATTCTTCCATATTAATTTACATTATGAACCAACAATTGGTATCAGATAAGGTTTCCCCTAAGAATATATTTTATGACAATACTTTTATAATTAATTTATACTTATTTTGTAAACATTCTATTTATAAATATTTTTCTACAATAACGTGTATCATGGAAAATGATTTTTTGTAAAGATAATAGGTACTAATGTTAGATCCAAAATTTTTTTGAATCCTACAAGACAACTTATTTTGGATGTTAATGAATATGTATACTAGGGAGACATAAAGAATATGTTTATTATTAATAATGGTGTTGACAATTTTTTAATTATTACTAAATATTAAAATATTCCAGACAAAGAAGTCATAACTTTTAATAATAAAGAGAAATAGGAATATAAACTTATTTATAAGGAATACACTATATTAATTTGTTCAATGACTAGAGAAATATACATCCAGATATCATCTTATGAAGCTATAAATAAAATTTGGATGAAACTTGAGATTACTCAATTTGGTATATATAACGTCATCCAAACAATAATATCCTTGTATATAGAAAATTATCATGTTTTCGTTTTTCCATATGAAGAACTTCTAACTAAAGTTCAAAAGTGGGTTATGAATACTATAAATAGATTAAAATCCATGGGAGAAAAGGGTTTATAAGATGAATTTATTGTGGTAAATACCATAGACATCTTGACTAATGAAATTGAGTCAGAGAAAATAGTAGTAAATAAATCACAAAAAGTTACAAATGTTACTCTTGATGGGTTATCTCGAACTCTTCTAAAGTATGAGAACAGATTAAAGAGAGATGCTGAAAAATACAATTAAAAAGGAGGGTTTTTTGATTTTATGAAAACTGGAAATTAGACAAAATCCATGAAACTTGAGAAAACAACAATGTCAATAAAGAAGAAAATGGTTGTTCAATTATACTCGTGTGAATCTGAATATTCAAGAAATTGAGTTAGACAATATTACTCAAATGATGTAAAAGATTTTTGGAAATAATGATTCTAAATATAGATATAATAAAAAGGATAATAAGGAAAATAAATATTTAGAAGTAATATAATATGAATGTATGAAAGAAGGACACATCAGAAGTGATTGATCAAGATTAAAAGAAAACGTGTAAAATAAATTCATTCGAAGAGGAATCAGAAAAAGTTTTGCAAGCCCAAAGGAAATAATGTTCTAAAAGAAAATGATTCAAGGAGTCAAATTAGTGGAGATTATCTTGATGTATCCTTATATAATGATAATTCCAGATTGAAGAATGTTGGAATTCAATCTAGAATACCATTAGGGAATCAATGTTTCATAGAAAAGATGCACACTACTGAAACCTCAAACAACATTGAATTAAATGAAAATTATCTGAATGAAGAAAATTACAATTCTTATGATAAAGAATCCTTCTCAGAATAATATAATTATTCACCTTAATCTGATGAAGTTTCTAGATTTTCTATGTTACTTGAAAGTGAAAATTAAAAAATTAAAAAGAAACTTGAAAAATAAAATGCTAGAATCAATGTTTTCACAAAATAAGTATAATATATTTCTAAAGACCTGGATGAAAAATCTTTTAAAATAATTTATATTTCTAAAAACCTGGAGCAAGTTAATTATAAAAAGAATAATTTTTGTAAGTATTTTAAATTTTTTTTTATCAAAAAGCGTTTTTAAAACGAAATCCAACTATAAAACAAATACTTGTGAGGATAAGAATTTAGTCATTAGACTATAAAGTGAAATATTTTCTCTTAATAAAATTATAGCAATATTTAAATCTAGTGAGGAATAATTTGATAGAATGTATTAAAGAATTCATCCCCCAAAGAATAATTCTGTATTTGGTTATTCTCACTCTAAACTTGTTTTTCGTAATCATTTTTTTTGTTCATGAAAATTCCCCCTATTGAAAAAAGTGTCAATGTGGAGAATATTATAATAAAAATTTTCCTTTAAAAAAAATAAAATCCTTAGGATTTCATAATTCTTATTTTTCTAAAAAAATATGGGTTCCCAAAATTCTATTTTCTAACATTTCTTTATCCAAGAATGTTCGGATTCTAAAAATCAAATTGTTTTGTTTTCTGAAAAAAAAGGAAGTACCAACAACAACACATGGTTCAAGGATAGTGGATGTTCCTGGAATATATCTGATAACAATGAATTATTTGAAAAAAATATGAAAATAAAAGGGGGAAGAATTACCTTCGGAGAAAATGGTTAAGGGAAGATTGTTGGTATATGTAATATCATTTTTCTTATAAAATATTTAATTTCAAATGTTTTAGTAGTTATGGGTTTTAATTACAACTTTATTTGCATAATCCAATTATGTGATGAAAGTGACCTTCTAAATTTTATGAATGATAAATTCATAGTACACAATTTCAAGGAAAAATATGTTCTTTCTTCCAATCAGTATGAGAATGTTTACACACTAAACTTATAAGACCTTATGATCAAAGACATACCTTTGCTTTGTGAAGTGTAGGATCAATCTAGGTTATGAAATAGAATATTAGGACACTATAATCTTAGGAACCCTTTAAATGTTTCTATGAAAATTCTAGTTAAGGATCTACCAGAACTAAAATTTTATTCTTCAAAAGACTATGACCCTTTTCAATATGGAAATCCACCTAACTCATGATTTTTATCAATTAGAAAAGGCTAAAAAACTAATGCTTTATAGTTACTGCATACATACATATTTGGACAAAAAAACTTGAACTATTGGAGGAAAATACTATGTATTTTTTCTATTCGAGGATTACAATATATATATGGGTCATTTTTAGAAATGAAATATAACACCTTTTCTTATATTAAAACCTTTTCAACCAAAGGTAAAAATGAGAAAAACCTACCTCTCATAACTATTTATTGTGATCATGGTGGAGAATTTAAATGTTCTGATTTGGAAACTTTTTGTAGTAATAAAGACATTACACATAAGTTTTCATCACCTATAACTCATAAACAATGATATTTCTAAAATAAGAAATCAAATTCTTTTATAAATAACAAGAACCATTTTGATTGAATATACTATTTCAAACCATTTTTGGGTCGAATCTATAATAAAGCTTGTTATATAATAAATCTAGATTTAATTAGACCATTTATTAATAAAAAACATTATGAATTATGGATTTGGAGAAATCCCAAGGTACCATACTTCAAAGTATTTAGATGTAAATAATTAATTTTTAATACCGAAGAAAGTTTATATAAATATTTACCCAAATCCAATGACAATATTTTATTTGGATATTCGACTACATATAAGGCTTATAGTGTTTTATATAAAAACTATTACACTATTGAGGAAATAGTGCATGTAAAATTTGTTGAAACTGATCCTTATGTTTGGAAACTACCTCATCCTAAATATTATGAATTTTTTTTCAAAACCGATTATCAACCATTGTTAGAATACTCTCAAAATAGGGAAAATACTCAAGAAATTGTTTCTAAAGTATTCAATCCAGAATACTTTATATCTTATTTTGATGAAAATGTTTTATAAAACAGAAATCTGTTGTTTCTTAAGAATCATCCCAGTGATAGTATCATTAGTGATGTAATTATACATATAAGGGAAATAATTTATTTGATAAATAAATTATAACATCTATCATTCCATTCAAAATTTAAACCTAAAAGTCCTGACGAGGCTTTAGGTGATGAATGTTGGATAAATTTAATGCAAGATTAACTAAATGATTTCGAAAGGAATAATGTATAGTCCTTGGTTTGATGACCTAAATAAACATCATTAATTGGAGTAAAACAGGTTTTCAGAAACAAATGTGATGAAAATGGAATAATCATTCGAAATAATGAATGATTAGTTACTAATGATTATAATCAATAAGAAGGAATAGATTATGAAGAAACCTATGATGTGGTAGTAAGACTTGAATATATTCAGATACTATTATCCTCTATTGCATTCATTAATTTCAAACTATTTCAAATGGATGTAAAGTGTGATCTTGTTAATAAATATGTTCAAGAAGACGTTTTTTTGAACAAACTCTTGGATTTGAAGATACAAAAAATCTTAAATATGAATTCAAACTTACCAAAGCTTTATATAGTCTTAAAAAAGACCCTAGAGGTTGGTATGACAGATTAACTATATTTTTGGTACAAATATTTTTTAAGGGAACTGCAGATCTAACCGTATTTGTAAAGAAAGTATACCAAAATGTTTTGATCAATAAAATTTATGTTGATTTCATTGGATTGAGATCAAATCAATAATATTTAACTTATTATTTTTAAAATCTTATGAAATCTATTTTTGAAATGTGTATGATAGGTGAGTTAACATTTTTCTTAGGGTTCAAATCTCTCAGAAACATGAGGGAACCTATATATCCTGGCATAATTATATTAAATATCTTATTAAAAATTTTATATATAAAAATAATAAAAGATTTACTACTCCAATAAGTTCCCCGAATACCCTTGCTATTATCGAATCCGGACAACCAGTGGATCAAACAACATTTAGGGGAATGATAGAAAGACTACAATACAGGATACTTAGTCACCCAGAATTAATTTTTACATTATGCTTATGTGAAAGATATCATGAAAATCCTATGTAATCCCATTTAAAATGTGTGAAAATAATTTTTTTATCTGAAAAGATCTTTGGATTTGGTACTTTTTTATTCTTCTGGAAATTATTTTGTTATAATTTTTTTTCAAATGCTGAATTTGGTGGTTATATAATAGATAAAAAAAGAACATAAAAAAATGTCATTTCTTAGGTTATTCATTAGTTTCTTGGTCTTGTATGACACAATACTCAATAGTACTTTCCAACACTGAAGTTGAATATATGGCAGTTAGAAGATTTTGTACTCGAGTGTTATGGATGCAACACACCCTCAGTGATTATGGAACGAGTTTTACTAAAACTCAAATACTATGTGATAACACTAGTGCCATAACATTAAGTAAAAACCCTGTACATCACTCACATGAAAAGAACATAGATAATATACATCAATTTCTCAAGGATCACAGACTTAAAAAAGACATCATTTTAATATTCATTAGAATGAAAGACCAACTTTCTAATATATTTTAAAAACCATTTCATTATGATAAATCTGAATACATTAAACATAATCTTGGAATGACCACTGTAATGTAATAATTCATATGTACTTCTTGCTTAAATCATCTCCTTACATTAACATATTACTTTTTATAGGGGGTGTACATTTAAAAAATATTATTTCAATTTTTTTAGCAACGAATTTTTTATCAACAACAAAAAAATTTATTGTCTCCAAAAAATATTTATCGACATCCAAATTTTTATTGGATTTATAAAAAATTGGCATCAAAATTTTCTGTGTTCATTTTTTATTCTTCAAAACTTTTATTTCATTTTGAAGAAAAATCATGTTATATCTTCAATTATATGTTAGTGATTCTAAAATGTAAAATTATTTTTCTTATCACTTTGTATGAGATTTATTTTTTTAGTGGGTGTTAAAAAAAACAAAACAAAACATTTTTTGGATTCACTCCGAATATGATGATTTTTTTTGATTTTATTTAAAAAATAATAATATAAAAAATTTCAATATTTTTATATCATCAGATCACCGAGATCACATATGGACTGTATAATCCCAATGGTCATATTTCACTAACCTATATAAAGTGACCCCTCCCAATCCCACATTATATATTTGTTCTTTTTCATTGTAGTGATCCTCCTCCTCAAATAGTTGAGACCAATATTTCTCATCTAGAACATTCCATCATACTCATGCCTGCTTCCTCAGTGACTTCTCCAAAATAAATGACACTAAAATATTTCTTGAAAATGATGTTTTTCGGTGAAATATTAATCATCAAATATATATAAGATATGTAAGATTATTTTCTTATAAGAATCATTAAATTTTAAGGATGGTAATAAATATGCATGGAGAAACCAAAATCATAGGATCTAGTTATCCACAATGAAGTGATTCAATTCTATCAGAATGTGAAAGTTTATGAGGAATACCTAAAAGTATGACTTCATGTCTATGATACTAAAATATTTATGTTATCCAAGAAAGAATCAATATTTCTAAATATTTAATCATATGGAGATTCTTTCTATCCATCACACAAATTTTTAAAGGAAAGGGGATCTTTTATTAAAGAAAGGGCTGGAAAATCTATTTATAGGTTCAAGAGGAAAAAATAAAGAATAATAATCTATTTTATGAAAATAATATTACTTAACTTTCGATGAAAGGTTTTTAATACCACAGATTTGTGATATATAAACTCTTAATGTATCATATGTTTTTACTCGTGACTATCTTCTCAAAATGAGGAAGATTAACTTGATGGATTATATTTTCAATACCATCAATAATCTCAAGTCTCATGAAGTCAAATCATAGATGATTATGTTTCCAGCTATCCTTAGTCAATTCATTTTTTAATGTCAAAAGTTTTACAGGATTCCCATAAAGGATAAACCAATGAATTTTAGAGTTATTTGGATAAGTGATGATACAGTTAAGAGGATGAAAATTGTGTTTAATCCTGAATCTAAGAAGTTCATAAGGGATACCAATGATGAAGTTTCATATGATATAGATGAAGAGACTCAAGGCGATCCAAAACAATTGGATCATAATGTTTTAGAAAAACAAAAGAAAGTAATGTTAGATTCTTTTTAAAATTATAGAAGAAAAATAAAAGTGATTATCTTAAATGAATGAAAGATATATGGGGAAAAGAACATGATGAATGATAAGAGGGTGATCCCTAGATTGGTCATAATCCCACATAAGACATAGATGAAAAAATATATGCTGATAAAATTCTTAAAGCACAAGAAAAGAAAAATAAACAGAAGAACAGAAAGGTAATAAGCTTTGAAATTGATTCTTTGTTAAAACGTTTTGACAAATCCAGTGCTGAAATTATTACAAGGGAAATGGTTCTAAAATAAAAATACATTATCTCTGCCCAAATAATTTCAAAAATAAAACAAGTAGTTGGTGAATCAACAAAAATTGAAGTCTCTCAAGCTAATGTTTCAGAAGAACAAGAGGATTCTTAAAGGAAATAAATAGATGATTATCCCGAAAAAGAAGATACTATAGGAGAAGATGAAAAATCTATATCTAATAAAATACCAGTAAGGTATTTAGAAGCAATATCAACTAATTTTCTATCCCTATGATTTAATCCTTTAAAAAAATTCCCAGAACTAAATGTCCTTTATTTTTTGGATCAGGAAGAAACCAGATTTTATGGTAATCAGATTCATAATTCAAAAGAAGGTGTTGGAAATCATAGCACAAAACGTTATAATTATGAGGAAGATACCGATTAAAATTAAACAATCTCTTTGAAAATAGATCAATATGTTGTTAAAAAATGAAGGATTGAAAAACATCATCTAAACCTACTAATAATTTACGGTAAAGTAGGATCTATTATGGAAAATAAAAATAAAATGCTGGACTATATCAAACTATTGAGGAAAATTATAATCAATCTCGAGGAATATTTCAAATTTCTGGATAAAATCACTAGGGAGAAGAAAAAGTCTTGAAATAGCGTTGTAAAATGGTCACAAAAATATGATGAAAATATTAAGGTTCCTCAAGACATAATAGATTCTACCAAAAAACATTACAATGAGATTTTATATTCTTTCAACAAGTTACAAAGTGATACCACTTAGATATTGAATGCAATCATAGGCCTAGATGAGATTCAGTTTGGTGATTTAAAAATAATTGAAAAGAGGCTGGAAGTTGTTCAATTGAAGACATTTATTTATCAGAATGACCTAATTAACCTAAAGAATCAAAATTACTTGTTTTTCAATAGAGTTAAAATCCTAGAAAAGGTAACCAGAATTTTGGTAGAAAAGTATAAAGAACAAGAAAAAATGTTTAAGAACCATGAAGAAAAAGTAGGTTTATTGAAGAGATGATAATATCTCCCAATGATGTTATTAATAACCAGGACAAGTTGTTTGAAGATTAAGATAAACAAATATGGTATTAGATGTAATTTATTGATAAACTATTAGAGGACCAAAAAGAGTTCAATAATATTAAGACAGTGGTTCCAGATTATTTGAAAAAGTAGAAAGAGAATGAAAACAAATGATTATTTTGAACTCTAGTTTTTTTATTAAACTCAAATAAAATTGTTTAACATATTTATCTTTGTGACTAAATGTTTTCCACTTTAGATGAATGTTGTTTCAATCATTTTATATGATCCAATACTTTATTTCTTCATATTTTTTGTTTCTCTAGCCCATTTGTAGGTACTAAAAGATCTCTCACATTCATTTTTGTAAACGAAAGAGGGGGAGAATCTTATACATTAGGTGATAATATTTTATTAATTTATATAATAACGGAAGAATAATTGTTAAAAGCGAAAATGTAATATATTAGAAGATAAATTCACAAAATGAAATTTTTATAATATGATCCATAGAAATTATATTATCCTTAAGGGAAGGTTAGTCATATTCAAACTTTATTCAGAAGAGTTTTAAAACTCAAAGGAGATAATTATTGTTTTCAATTCTAAATACCAAAATCTGCCAAAATTTATAATCCTTTATTTGATTTTAACTTATGGTTTGTGTTTTATTAAATGGGGGAGATTTTTGAGTCAAAAGTCCTAATTTTAATTTTTTATTACTTGTGTTTCAAAAATCAGAAAAATTGTTTTTAAATAAATTCATTTGTTGTTTTATTATATTTAGATTAAGAATTATGTTATATTAGTTCAACATTAAATTTTTTATTTTGTATATGATAAATATCATAAACTATGAGAAATATAGTCTCAATATTTTTATGTTTATTATAACAAGAATGAATACGATTTACATCTGAGTCACTAGATACAAGTTTTGTAAATCACGCCGATTAAAATTTTCATCATACACATAGTTCAGTATCATACTGACATGATAAATCATTTACACTATTTTATTGTTAATTATCATACTCATTTACTATTAAATTTTTTATTTTATCATAAGATACAAATTTTTTTGTACCCACAGTATTGTAACTAGAAGGAAAATTTATATATAAAAAATATTTTTAATTAATATGAAGTCGTGTATTCTGTACTTATATGCATGATAAAACAATGATGTTGTTTCAGTTTCAATATAACCATGGATGTCCTAGGTTTCCAAGTACCTATGAGATTTCAGGAATAAATTTGTTCGTTGGAGCCAAAATATGACTATTGGGATGAGGATTATAAATACCAAGTCATTTGTACAAGCTCGATGCATGTGATTTTTATGGAAGAACTGTTACTCTGTGAGAGTTCTAAAAAAAATTACATAATGTGAATGCTTTGATGTGGTCATTTTGTCAAACAACTTGTTCGACGTACTTTGAATCTTCAATAGTTTTTTTTTCTTCGAGTGACACCAATCATTGGTGATTAGAATCTAGGAATTCCTTTAATAGTAAGACATGCATGCCAATTGTTTTTGAATCAAGGACTTCTAGTGATAGGTAGATAGAGATTCTGATTGCCTGCTTAATCAAGGGATATCAGGGATAGACAGATAAACTGAATCCCATCATCATATCAAGGAATTACACTGGTGTGGGTAAGACATACTTTCTTGAAATTATAAATCAATGGACCTCTATCCTATGTAAAATGATACCCTTATCTATGGGTTAAAATAATTGTATTCTTTTACATTTTAAACTGTATTATAATAGAAATAGAATTATAATACTTATTATTATTTATATTCTATACTTTTATTATCCTAAAAAATATGGTTATGATATATCAGTAATACTATGATTAATGTCTTTTGAGATTATAATCTTTTTATTACCCCATAAGATTCAATATTCTTTGTGATTGAATCTTTGCATTATTTTACTCTGATCTTCATAACCATAGTGATTATGATCTTATAAATTCTCACTTTGATCAAGTCATTTCTTCTATGAATAAAATAAATTTCAATTATGACCTTTGAAATACATTATAACAATCAATATGATAAAAAGCGTTACCAGACCCAGGGCCAATACAATTAATTATTTTAATATAATAAGTGGTTAAGGGAATTGAATTAGTTTAAATCCTTTTAAACTAGGATTTTAAGGGATAAAAATGAAATTTTTTAAACCCACACCTACTATTGTATTGTTCCATTTTCATATACATTAGAATCCAACACCTTAGGCCTGGGGCGAAGGACTTCTTAGATTTCTGGTGGAGGATGAAGCAGGTTAAAACTTCTTGGTGGCTATTGAGATCTAGAGTTGTTTTATTATTATTTATTGCTTCAAGATTTTATAATTATTATATTAAATTCCTTCTTGAACACATATTATATATACACATCATTGGGTGTTGTCTAATTGAGACTAGTTATCACACCATGAATGGGTGCTTACAGATGTGTGAAGGATTTATAAATTTACGTTCATGTAAAGAATTAGCCTCCAGAGCTGGATCTTAGTAACTGATTTCAAGGAGTTTTACACAGGACCTTGAGGTCATGCCTAGTTGGAGATCCTATTTAATTTCATTTATGTATCATCACGCTATATATTTATTACTTGTACTGGTCGACTATTGGTGACCCTCTTTTGTATGTTGATATGTATGGCCTGTTATGAAATTCATGGTTTGATTTTTTGTTTTGGTAGTCACTACAGGTGGCATGATGATTTATTTATCTTATGCCACTATTGATTATTTTTTTCTTCCACTATTTCATGTTATTTATTGTGCTTCAACCATTGGAGGGTCTGGTTCGAGTCTACTGAGTCTTATTTATCCCACTACATGCTATATATTATTACTCGAACCTGGTATTATCATTCCCTAAGGGAATATACTTCCCAATATACCTATTTAAAACCTCTCTTCTAGTCATCATCCCCGGGTTTCTGAGTGTATTGTTGGTTTAGGACATTATAAGTGGTATTCAAGGAAGGTTTTGATCCTTTGACCTATGGGTTTCAATTTTTGAAATAGTGGTTATTCTATTTTCTAATTTCATGATCAGAACTCAATTATGAGAGTTCCATTGGAATGATATCATGTTTTTGGATTGGGTTATAGGATTGGAGAGTACCTTGGGTGTTTTTATTTGGTTTTGGAAGCATCAGAGGCCAAATGTGTTATTTTGGGCTGAAGCCAAAAGTCGCACAGTTTAGGGGAAAATCATTCTTTCCCTTCTAGGTAACCACGCAACCAAGTTTTTAACTACCACATGGTTTAGGTAAACCATGCGAGGAAGGATCAGGGATATACAAGGTGTTATTCCATAAATATATAGTCCTCCACATGGTTTTCACACGGTTTGAGAAATGATTGAGGAATACCGCACTTGTACATCCACTTAGGTAGTACCTATGCATTGTAGCTCACACAATTTTTTCACGGTTCAAAAAACCATGTGAGTATACTGTAGGGAATGTACATGGGGTTTATATTTTTTTCTTTTTCTTTTTTTTCATTATTTTTTCCTCCTTATTCTCCCTTGTCATGTGCACATTATAGGGTTTACCCTCCTCTCCTCCTTCAACAAGATGTGATCCATATTCTCCATCAGTGGTCCATTTTTTGAACTATTAGGCACATTAGAGTCATAGTGGTATATATAACCTCACATTCCCCTCTTCCTTGTTTATAATTATGCCCATGAGCTTCTATTTTTTATACGATGCAATTTCAAGGATTTTAAAGAAAATGTAGATCGTTTCCAATCCACTTCGAATTGGAGCTCCATATCGGACAATCATAAATCTACATCTAGGTTGTGCATATCTTGATTTGTGTGTTCATAAAAGTTTGGGTGATACATCTTTTTAGTGCATTGTCATGTTTTTATTGAGACCCTATTACTGCATAATAAATTAATTGTTTGAAAATTTAAGATGCATCTAGGAATACCTTTTCTATTTTCTACCATCCAAGGCTGGGTCAGATGCTATTGAAACCTTGGGTAGCTAGGATATGGTGTGTTTAGGATATAATAGGAATTTTTTTGATTTAATTTGGTAACTTTTTCTAAATTGATATTTTGAAATTAAATCACAATGAATTTATTATAAAAATTGAATTGATTGATTATATGAAATGGAGTTTTCCAATTCATATTGGTTGTATTGAGATGTTTATTTTATTTAAGATGTGAAATTCAATGGTATTCAATTTCATTCTTAGTAATTTGGTTTTTAAATATATATAAATGATTGTGATAAGATAATTGTATGATATGATACCCATGGGGCCATTAGGGGCTCGGATGAAAATGATTTGAGCTGGATAGGGCATCATATCGAGGCGATGTTAACCATATTGTTGGGCTTGGACGCAATTTCCGGAGTGTTTTAACAATATGATTATGCATCGAGGATTCCATTTGAGGCAAATAGGACATTTGGTTTAGAAGTACTGATGATATTTGGATGGAAAGGCCATCATATTTGAGCGACATGGTCTTAAGGGAACAATGTGCTGATTGATGTGGTTTAAGTTATTTATTTGGTGATTTCCACTCACTCGTGATGGACAAATCACCAAATTGAATCATGTTCACATAGGTTGAATCTATTTATGAGGTGGTTCTGACCACTTATATGTGTATAGTACCCTAGTAGTGTAGGTTTCGAAATGGTTTGGGGGTGATTTCTACGGAATGTCATGTGGAAGGTTAGGATCCTTTAGATGTTAGCATTGAGGATGGCGGTTGGGGGCTGATTCATGACATGCTTGAGGTCATGGTCCCTGAATTTTATTTGAGGGTAGACATAATTGTTCCTCTGGACATTTTACAATAATCCAATTGTGATTATTATCGGATTACTAGGATCATTTTTCATGCATGGATCATTGTGTGATTATGAGAAGGAGTCTGGGAGACCATTTATTTGTTTGGGCCTGCCTTCTTGGCATCATAACTAGTTGGGGCATGAGGTTTTGGGAGGCATGTGGTGTAAAGATAAATTTTTAAGGTGGAAGACAAGGGTTCAATTGAGCTATGAGACTTCATAGGTACCTTGGTCCATGGCCAAAGGACTCATTCTACTTCTGATATTTCTATCATAGGACGAGCTAGGTGATAACTTCTTTGTGGTTGATGAGCACAAAAAAGATTGATTTATAATTATTCAATTGTTTTTTTATACTTATTATATTTAATTCCTACTAAAACACATATTCTAGGTATGCACCAATGAGTTCTAACTTACCAAGACTTGTTCTCACACCCTGCACGGGTTCATTAGGGCGTGTATAGACTTTATAAAATTATATTGAGTTCTAGGATCATCCTTATGATATAGATCATATTAGATTCTTACATAGAGTTTGGAATTAGACCTTTAGGTCATGCCTAGTTAGAGATCCTATTTAGTTTTCTTTCTATATCAACATGATATATATGAATGACTTTTACTAGTTGTCCATTGGCGACCCTATCACTAATTGAAATTCAAGCTATAGGCACAGTTTATAACCTTGGCTATAAGTCTAAAAACCATGGATATAATTGTTGTGTCAATAGCGTCAAAAATATATCCATGGTTTAGAACCATGAAAGTAGACCTATAGCCATGGTTGAAAACCATGGTTATAGATTATTCCATTCAAAGTATAGACACAGTTTAAAACTGTGGCAATAGTTCTAGTGAAAAACTGGAAACCGTGGAATTATACCTATAGAAACAGTTGGAAATGTGTAACTAGATCTATAACCATGGTTTAAAACCATTTAAATATCTTGATCATTCAAGAAAAAAATGTATGAAATCATAGCATGCACAAAGCTTTTCATCAGTTCAAATAAGTTCAATATAATGAGTATAATGAAAATATTGATATTTTCCACATATAATCCATTAGTGTGATTTCATCAAAGATAAAAATAAGACTCAAAGGTATAGAATTAAATTCTAAATAAAACCTCTTATCCATTTCAATTCCCTTTCATGGACTCACATGACTTGTGCTTCCATTCAAACCGGACATTCAGAAAGACCCTACCCACAATCCCTTACTAGATGTGTTATTCAAATATTTCCCTCTTGAATGAAGTTACCCTATTCAACAACCACTTTTAAAAGAAAAAAACATATAAATTAATTATAAAAATGAAAATAAACAACAAATTCTAACATTAAAACATGCACACTGTTGTGAAAGTAGAGAAGTCTTCCCCAAACCTACATCTAATTTCGGAGTGGAAGGGATTTTTGAACCCTATGATTTCCAAGGAGAAGTCCCAAAACATGCACATTATGTTGAAATTCCTACAAATTTTTGTTCCATTGAATGAATCCTTCTCCATCTTGAAAGACTCTTTCTCTTACATTAAAAAAAACTAAATCCTACTCCTTCTTGAAAGATTCCTACTCCGGCTTTCAATATAACTGACTCCAGCACGTGCTTGAACAACTCCTACTGCTTCATTAAACTGAACTTATCTTTCTCCTTCTTGGCCAGGGGTCATCATAAAACAACACCTACTCTTTCTTTCAAACCTTATTTAAAAAAATACTCTTACTCTTTCTCTTGGGGAAAGGGTTCATCATATAAACCCCTTCCCTTATATTTGTGGTAATATAGTCTATATTTTTGGATTCTACATCGATTGTGATATTAGTTTTCCCTCAAAGAGTTCCTTACATGATACGTCCTGTAACTATTTATAGTTGGATCCTATCCTTTTGTGAAATTGTTCAATTATCCTTCAATTTTTAATTGTATCTTCACTAGGTCCATACTTTTTGAACATAACCATTATTTCCCTACCATCAGCACTCCTTCCATCAATCAACAACCTTTTTTGCTTCATCACCAAAATTGTATCATACAAATGAAAAACCTCATGAATCAACAATACTATATCTTGGGGTAAATATAACAACAAACTTCCTATACCTATAGAAAAGAGGGAATATGTCATCTTCATGTGTACTGAAGTGAGACATTGTCATAGAGACTATGCTCATATACCAAAAGTTGAGTCACAATGGCATAGAGTGGGAGGGTTCTGTTACAAAAGAAGAACAGAATAAATTCCCTAAAAAATGTCACATTTACTTATAGTTGATAAAATATCTAAAGGAGAAAGAAATGTAGGGTAAGATCTTTCTCGATAACAATTATGGGAATAATGAACCCACATTCTCCCATAATGCATGATTCAAATCCATATTGAACATGAAAATCAGTTTTAACTATTTTTTAAGAAAAAAACAATTGGATGAAATAAAATAAATAATTTACCTATATCCAGAAGAAGAAATCCAACATAAAATAATTCATTAACAAGATTATGTTAATTAGTATGAGAACAATTTTGGGGTGGTGGAACTAGTAGTCATCTAATGGTTGACCGTGAAATCTCCTTTAATGAATATATGTTTATCAACAACTTCATGGGTCAACTTCTTAATCACATGCTTCAATTTAGTGCACAAACAAAGTAAAACCAGTTATAGAGGTTCACTAGGAACAATCACTAAAATATAAATTCAAGTGAATTGAAATGTGCATCCTCATTAGATCATTAAAATGGTACGTTACAATACTAACCATGAAAATAACGAATGATATTTAATAATATACATGACAACCTACATGGTAAAATAATAATGTGTAATATTTTTACACCAAGTATATTCATTTATGTATACAAAAAAAATCACTTATACTTTGGTACATTCACTAGGATTTCATATCAGAGTGCTTGAGTTTAATCTTACTATATAATTATTTTAAATTTTATCTTTTTCTATCTTGACTAACATTAAGGTTATCTAGTTTCAATAGAATTATATCATACATACATACATGGAAGAATTGAAACAAAATATATTTTTTCTTTTAAAATTCATTATCCTTACTTATCTCTTGTTCTATCCCCAATTAAATTATTCATTTCATTACAAGTCTTTTCATAAGAACAGAACTTACTCCACTAATTTTTTCTAACTGCTTATCATAAGTGATAAATTCTATAAGCATCTTTAAACTAGTGGTGTCAAATGAACCATAAGACTTATCATGAAAAGAAGAGAGAATATATAACACATTATCATAACAGTTTAAGGGTTGAAAGGTAGAAACACTCCACTCTTATCTTGCTGGGGATAATATTATTATAGTTACAACATAAAAATGAATTTGTTTTAGAAAAATTAAATTAGAAAAATCATGTATATCCATGTCTAAGAGATAGATAGTGAGAAATAAATAATAAAGAGAATCGTGCATGAATGAAATAATAATATTATAAGAAAAAGTGAGGATCAAGAAACCCTCCTCAAATACTAACTCCAATTGATGAAATCCAGTCAATAACAAAACAACCAAACTAATATTTCTTAATTAATTCCAAAAATGGATGAAATTTTCAAAAATTCATGCCTAAAAACTCATTGAAATATCTCAATATTTGTAAATTAAATTAATACCTAGTTAAGGGAAGAATTAACATTTTATAAAAGAAAAATGTTACTTATGGTAGACCACTATTCTAATTATAACAACTTTATTGAAATTTTCTTCAAGGGAAAACATCATGTATTTATAAAAATTAAACATTGGGTTTCCCATATAATGGGTCAATATATAAATATAATCATCATCACTAAATTAACTAAGGAGATTTAAAAATAACTTCAAAGAACTTAAATTTAACATGTTGAACCCAAGTCATATTGTAGAATAATCATACTTGTTCACCAAAGCATAGAATTTTTTGAAAAATGATTTCTGTAAAATAAATAGAAGATCCACACCTCTATGTAAAATAGTTGTTAAAAAACAAATATTATTGATCAAGAATAAATTCCTTCTTAAATTGTTTTTAAGAACATACCTACCTTAAAAAAATTTAGTTATGAATGGACATATATTGAGGCAATTACAAAAACACCCTCTTGAATATATACCTTCTTAGATCATAGAAGTTGATCAAGAACATGGCTGCTTGAATATATAACATAAAAATAATAGTTTTTCAAGAAAGGATATACATACTTTTATTTATAATGGCACTTTATTGAAAATATGTATGCTTGAATATATAAATAACATATAATAGTGTGTTTTCAACATATATTTTTTAAATAAGTTGCATAAAATGATTCTTTCAAATGTGATACATTTCTATAAAAGAACTTGTTAGAGAAGGGTGGTAAATTATGAGCATGTTTGATGTTCAAAATATGGATTGTAATCGTCTTAGGTGGATGGTAATAGGTTTACTCTGAAAACATATAATTTCATAATAATCATGGCTAAATGGATAACATCTCTATATATACAAATTACTATAAGCCGTATGTTATTTCATAGATAGATGCTCCATGTAGAGTGTAAATTCCTTTAGCATGGGATGCATGAGTTATTATGATTTTATGTTTAACAGAATAGAATGTTAGGATTCATATTCACGTGGTCAAAATGATTAGTATTCATGTTTTAGGGTTGGAAAAAGTGTCGTACTGTTATTGGGAGTATTATCCTTAAATAATACCACTATATGATATATATATTAATTTGAGGGGCCATTTATAATTTTATTTAAAAAGAAATCTTCTTATTGTTTCTCATGCATGACATGTTGTTTTTTCATTTCATTTGTATTATCATTATTAGGGAGAATAAAGAAAATTGGTTTTCCCACTTTTACCACTTTAACAATTCATATTTGTTATAAGGGATTCTATTTTTTTATTAATCATGGATCAAGATCATTGATGAGTGTTCTTTTGAGAAATATTGTGATACCCTAATTGACACCGCCTTTCATGAAAAACCACGATAAATAATATAAAATTTAAATATCAATATTATTATAATAAAACAATACTATATGATAAAATTTAATTTATAAAGCAAGAATAAAATTTAAATATGAAATGTACTTTAATATCAGTATCACCAAAACCATCACGACCCATGGAAATAGCTTCAGTCCTAATCAATGTTAGCCGATGAATTTATATTGATGTTCCTAATGAAGACATATAGTACATGTAATAAATTTTTTAAATTCACTATTATGAAAAAAACATATAGAGCCCAAAAATAGTATATATAAATACTTTCTTGGTGGTAATTAACAAAGAGAGTAACATAGTGTAAAAATTTCATTAATGTAGTTACCAACGAATAATATATGTAAATGATATATATGGGCTGAGTAATAGTAGAGAAAGAGTCATCACATAGAGATAATAAATTAAATTTATATATAAGATATTATAAATAATAAGTTTATTTTAAAACATAGAGGATGCGATACCTTAAGACATTGAAAATCTAGAATATATCATCATGGTTGAATACATTAGTATAGAATGTACCTGATACAATTTAAAGTAGAAAATACACCTAAAATAATTTTAATTGTAGTTTTTACGTATTGTTTCAACTACATAATTTATTTACATAAATATATTGTTAAATTCCATTACATAATTCTATTGGAAACAAAATTCATAACTAATATAAGTATACAATATGCATATACATGAAAATTGTATTGATAATATAAAATAATAATGTGTAATGAAACTATATAGAAATGATGTGGATACTGTACAATAAGGATATTGATACTCTATAAGAAATATGTTTGTGTCATAATATTATAATCAAAAATCAATCTCATGATAATGTATCATAATTAAATATTTAAAAAATAAACTGCATATTTGAGTAATTAACAAGATATTTATGGCTAACTACCAAAATAGATAATATATAAATTAAAAAATGTTAATAAATTGAATCTCTGATACCGAGCACTTAAAGAGCACAACTTACTTTTATATCATTACTATATTTTCCTATGGTTGTCTTCAAGAATTCAATACCCTCTATTTTCCTACAAAATTTCGGGGATAAAAGAAAAATGCACCGTTAAAATATGATTTTGAAAAATATATGAAAACTTTTTCACCAAAAATGTGAAATGATTCAAAGATAAAATACGAAATAAAAAACTGGAAAATAATGGTGAAAGACTCACTATTACAAAAATACTACAAAACATAGACACAAAGTCCTTTTGAGTAATGAAAAACCTAGATATTTGGAGCAAAGTCACCTTCATCACCTATATTGGTGGTATCTTTACCATACTTTCTCTTAATAAAAACCTAAAAATATATAGAAACATAATTTGTAAGCTATGATTTTTTGGGGAGAATTTGAAAGATGACACAAACACAAGATCACACCATTAAGTGACGATACACTTATAAACCCATCCTTATGTCTTCTTTGAATGAAGATTTTCCAACATGGAGAATCATGAATTCCAATAGCATATGAAAATTTAGGACAAGATTCAAAAACTCCCTAAAACTAAGATAATTACTATCTGAGGCATTACTATATTACAATTATTCTATAATATAATAATAACATATCATTGAATCATTCCTTGCTGTGCCATTGATTCAAACCACTTTCTTTTCAACAATGTGATACGAGTATGTGCATAGTAATCTAATAAAACGAGTCTTTAAAAATACCCAAAAATATGATATATTATCTAATCGAGGTTTCTTGTGTGATTGAAAGTGCACCTAATTATCTCTTATCAACTGGTCACGGTTTTGGTGCTTTTCTAATGTGTATATCA
This sequence comes from Viscum album, assembly GCA_963277665.1. Lineage (NCBI taxonomy): Eukaryota > Viridiplantae > Streptophyta > Magnoliopsida > Santalales > Viscaceae > Viscum > Viscum album. Next base: position 929,042,378 of record OY728143.1, on the reverse strand, counting down.
GAACTGGGGTTGAATCCTCAATGATGATATTTTTTATTAGTTTAATTTTTTTAGTTGATTGTATTTTTATTGGGGGGTTTTGTTTGGTGAGAATAATTGAAATTATTGATTAATCAATTTAGATTTAATAATTTGATAAATATTAGGAGGAGTTCATCATTAGGTAGTTGAGCTTGTAATATCTTTGATATTTTCTTTATATTTCCTTAAATTAACACCCATGTCACAAGTTGACGTTGATTAGAACTCCTAAGTTTTTTTAATCGAATAATTAACTTAACTAGGATTATAATCTCAATCATTACTTGATTGTGGTTGTGTATTTATGCATCCAATAATCCATGGAATCCATACGTTAAACAAAACAAGTCATTAATCCATGACATGTTATGTCCAACATACACAATGTTAATTTAAAGAATATACATCAAGAAAATGCTCTCAAACACATAACATACCAAAATTATAACTCACCACAATGAGAGATTTAATCATACATTAAAATGATTAGTAATCTGGTTATAATGATTATGATGATAAATAAATAATATATGAAAGATAAAGGGATAAAAATAGATTTGTGCGTCGAACACACACACACACAAACAGTGAAGGGAATTAAATACGGAATTTAGATTGAATGAGAAAGCACAATAAGGGAATGTCATTCAATTTTATTTAAAGTATTTTAAGACCACTAATATTATTTAACAAAATTTGGATAAGAATAATAGATAAAGAAGAAAAAATATGCATTAAAATATAATTACAAAAACAAACACTTACACAATTACAACTGAAGAACAACACTAAAGCCAGTGAAAACAAAGAGAGGAGGAAAGGACATTCAAGTGAAAACTTGAGTTTGACCAGTCCTTCCAATATTTTTTCAAGGCTTTGGTTGTTCCAATTTATACTCCTCTATTCTGAAATTCCAAGCATATGCAAGGAGAATAGGGGGTTGTATTTATATCCCAAGGAGGTAGACTTTTTTTGCATTCCGAATCTACCCCACCACTTGAATCACCAATGTTCCTATAAAGAAAGACGAATCTAGAAATATATTCTTCTTCTCTATTGGAGATAATAATGTTTTTTGACTACTAGAAAATGTTGGAGTCATTTGGACATATGAAGCCAAATTTATGGTGGTATTATTATACAAAGTTAAACTGTCCATTTCTATCAATTATTTTTTAATGGTCGAAATGTGAATAGATTTTTGAATTGGAAGATGCCTTAAAATTTCAATGATTTCTTCAACAATGTCGGCCACATATAGATCCTATTCCACACTGAAAAATATCATATTGATTGGATGACTTGATCAAGAGACATGTCATAAATACTATACTGATTATAATTACCATCTAGAATTGTCGTTTGAGTTTAAATGAATCAGTTTCAACTTTTTTCCTTGGAGTTGGGCATTGAAATTTTTATCTTGGACTCCTTATATTTCCCCTGAATATTTTAGGATAACAAAAGAATTTGTAAGTCTTTGTTGAGACCAGAAATTAAATCTTCATAGTTGGTCCAGTTTCATCACAAATTCTTTGAGTCTTCTTATGTGGTCAATATGGCCCTAAAAATGACATAATTGGCCCATGATCCATTCCAATTAAATGTTTTATATTGAAATCAGAATCCAAAAAAATAACCATGAAATTTTGATAAGTAGGATGATATTTATAAATAAACTAGTAAACTGACATCGATTGGATTAATTCAAATAATGATCAAAAATTACATTTCATATTTAAACATTAATATTTCACACAAATTATGAACATTTAATATTAAATAAATAATGGTAGTATATAAAAAGCTATTAAAATATTAATAACATCAACTCCTCCATACTTAATATTGTGCATGTCCTCTTGTTCAACAAAAAATATGACAAAAACATTTTCTCTCACCAAAAAAATATTAAAATTTTGTTTTCCCCAATTAGGGGAGGTGTAGACAATTTCACTCATCCATATTGAATTCCACCACATGTTTTTACAGAAACAATGTTTAAAAAACAATTCATTTTTTCATGACCAAATTTAGAAATGGGAAATAGTGGCACAAAAAACACATACCTGTCAAGATGATAAAATTCATTTGTGGAGGTTCAATATTTCAATAACCAAAAGTAAAAATCTTAGAGTTTGTAAGAGATCTCAGCTTCCACTCCCTATCCTAAAGTGATCAAGAATCAAGAGGTGTTTTTAGGTGTTTTTCTGTGGCTATCGGATGGTAGGATAATGATATCCAAAAGATAGGAAAAGGGGGGTAAACACCAACATGGAAAAGCAATGCATGAAATTTAAAAAACAAAACTTTGAATGAAATAGAAACACATATTTACAAGGGCATGATTATTTGAATAAATAAATAAAGGAGGAATAAAATTTGAAGGGGATGAGAAGATGAAATATTTAGAAAACTCAAAACTTCTCCTAATGACATAACAATATAATGAAAGTATTCTTTTTTTCTTTTTTTTATTTAATTTTTTGAATGTTGAACATAAAACAGATCTCGCCCTAATATCCCAAAGCATGTTTTATTTCCTAAAAGCACTAATTGTAATAGTTATAACAAGATCAAAGGTTGGAAGAGTTATTTTTAACCCACCCAGAACAGAACCGATTCTTAATTTCATTTGTTTGGTTTTTCTTGAATTTTTTTAAACACTTTTCAATTTCATTTATACAAGATAAAATTATTTACTTTCCTAAACCCCACTGAAGGAAAGCCTCTCCCCCAAACATAAATTGATGATTTCCCTCAAGCATATGATAACATGGTGAAAATCAACAAACGGGTACCCAAAATGAAATCCTTTCCCCCCATACATAAATTTTTAAAAAAATTATGCAATAAAATTCCATGTTGTTATTGGGTGGGATAAGGTATTGGGCTTGTAATGTGGCTATCAAATAAAAGGTTTTCATAGACACAAAGGGGATTTCAAAAGGAGGATTAATGTATTGTTAATGGGTGGCTATTTGGCTATTATAATTCTCATGGGGTTTAGAAAATGCCTCTATCATATTAATGCACACTAAAGTAGGAAATTTAGATCAAAGGTCCACAAACTCAAGACTCACAAATGGTGGTGAAAAATAGACATTTTGAAAATATGGCCAAATGTGGCCTTGGAATGAAAGAAAATAGTGTTCTTCATAGGTGGGGAAAATCAGTATCCAAATCAAAAATTGAGCATTAATTTTTTTTGATTTTACAAAATATTCTTTATCCAAATTTATAAATAAAGTACAAAAATTTTGAGACGAAACCATGTCTTTTGACTCCCCAAAATGGTAGGACAAAATTTCAAAATAAGAAGGTGAGTAAGTATGAATCTTTAATTGTCATATATTTTTAAATTTCGTTTTGTTTTTCTAGTTTTTTTTAGTTTTTTTATATAGACATAACCACACAAAAGATAAAGAGTAAATAAAAAATGTGATGAGGAAAGTGGTAAAAAATGAAAGAGAGGGTAATAAGAAGAAATTGGGTGAGAGAGAGGAAGACAGAGTCCAAGGTAATGAGGTTACCCCTGGTTTGGATTTGGTGGGTCTTCGTCTCCATCCGGTGATGGGTCTACTTTAGAAGTTAGGTATAAAAGGGATGTCGATGTGTTTTCAGGATTCTGGGATGTTACCTAAAAAAGAAAAAAAATTATTCATCTAATGAAAAAAAGAAATTAAAATTTCATAAAAGTGAAAGAAAACATGGGTTGCCTCCCAATAATCACTGCATTTATTTTTCTACTGCTAGACAATTTCACTAGACTACCCATAGTCTGATGGTGGCCACCATATTTTTTCAACTCTAGTGTGCTTCTAGAAAAACATCTCCTTTGGGTTTCCTGATTGTTAATTTGATATTTTCTCCCCTTCCTTGATCTGGTTCTTGCAATTCAATGGGAGTAAAAGGAGAATATGACTATCCTTTTTTTTGTCTTCAAAGCGAGGAATTATTTTACGAAAAACGTGATGGTTTTCTATTCTTGGGAATTCTATAAGATGTCTCAATTCTGAAGGTTCATTTATGTAAGGTTCATACAACATGAAACCATAGAATGAGATCCCAATGTTTTTGAATCATTTATTTCATCACTCTCCGATATTGAGTAATGAGGATCAGTGGAGTCATAATACTGAATAAAATTTTCGATATCCATTATATCAATGTTTTTTTTCAATGAATGGTCAATTTCAATCTCACCAGTGATCACTTTATTAATTATTTAACAAATCTCATCAACTTCACTTCCATCAGGATAATATAAACACATCAGTTCAGAGTTTGTCTCACATATAACAGAATTTTTAGAATCATAGATAGGAAATGATGAATATTGGATAATGATATTTGAATCTAAAAATGATCATGCTTGTTCTTTTTTCCCATTACCTTCCAAGTTGTAGTAGTGGAGGATATAGGTGAGTTTGGATTCCAAAGAGTTTCCACGATCCTTTAGATCAATAGAGTTTTCATTTGTAATTTTAACATCAACTTCTGCATTTATGACTTGGTTATTGAGGATGAAATATTCACAAACTCCTATATCAGTAGAATATGAAGAACACAATAGATTGGTATTCAACACACTCTCAGAGAGACTTTTAGAAGCATGGATAGAGAATACTGATTTATTCTTAGATCGTTATCACATAGATTGAAAAATATTTAACTTGACTAGTTGGTCACCAAATTCAATGGATAAGATACCAGCATGGACATCAATTTTGGTTTTAGATGTCATAAGGAAAGGTTTTCCTATAATCAGAGGAGATTGGCAAGAAGTTGTCTCACCTTCCAGGTCAGGAATATAGAAGTCAACTGGAAAGATAATATCATTGACTCAAACTAGAAAATCCTCAATTATTCCTCCAGGACTGGTAGTGATTCAATTGGGTAATTAAATGACAACACCCGTTGGGTGTAAGGGACCTAGACCAAGGATGTAGAAGATGGATTTGGTCATGACATTAATTGAGGCTCCTAGGTTTATGAGTACATCATTGAAGTTGGAACTTCTAATTTGGAATGGAATCGTAAAGGTCCCTAGATCTTTGAAATTTATGGGAATATACTACTGGGTGGAAGAATTTTTTAAGGTCCTATGTTTCTTCTTATGAGTTCACAATTCCTTTAGAAACCTGGAATATATAGGGATTTGATTTATGGAATCTAATTAGGGAATGTTAACACGAACATTTCTAAACATGACAAGCATTCCAGGATTGGGTTTAAAGGACTTCTTTGGCTTAGAAACAACTTGAGGAAAAGGAATTGGGTTCCTAAGTGGAATGGAAGGAGGCGAGGGAATGACTTTAGGTTCTTTTTATTTTTTGTTTTTATTTTTATTTTCTAGTTCAATAATCAAAGTGGGGTTAGAGGACATATCTTGGGGGATACCAATTTTCTTCCCCGATCTAAGTGAAACTACAATTACATTACCCTCTGGGCTGGGTAATGGTAAAGCTATGGAGTTAGGATGAATTTTATTGTTGTGGCTGGCTTAGGTGGGAATAAAGTTGACAAATTTGCATTTCAATGTTTTTACTTTTGGAACGGGTGATGGAGGAAAGATCTTCCACTGCACATCTCCATGGATGTTTGGAAGAAGAGGCTTGTCTGAGATTACAATTTCTTTGATTTTTGGTCTTGGGAAAGAGATTGTATTTGTTTGGGAATTTGGAAGGCTCACTAGGATAGTTGAATCTCAGAGGAGGAAGAGGAGGATTGATCCATTGAGGTTGAGGAACAAAAGAGTAAAGTTATTGGAAGCTACCAACACATTGACAATACTGGAACTGTTTTGGGTTTTGAGGAGGGATTTCAGTGGGACGAGAAACGGGATTACCATACCTTAAGCCTGGGTGGAAGGTAGAAGAGAAGGGCTTGAGTTGGTTTGGTTGATGTTTCTAATGAAATGACCTGATTATTGAGGGTTCGTGTTCCTCTGAGGATATCCTCCAATGAGCTCTATTTGTATAGATGAATCAGATTGATCCTTTTGAAGTTATGGTCATGTGTCAGTTGGATGAGATGGGGAGCTACAGATTCCATAGTTTTTGATAGGTCCAGGGAAGAGATACTGTGGAGAAGATGAGGTTGGGGATTTAGTAGCCACAACAAGTTGTCGCACAAGACCTGTTAGTTCAGTAATCCACTCGGTCATATTGTTCAGATCTATGGGTAGATTGTCTTGGTCTTGATTGACATGAGCATGTGATCGATTATGTAATTGTTGTGTGTTTTCATCCATGTTAATTATGATATCTCATGCTACTTCATGAGTTTTATCAACGAGAGAATTGTCACTTGCGACATCAATGAGGGTTCTTTCCATAGCCAATAACCCCTCCTAGAAGTATTGGATCAAAAATTGTTCAGGGATTTGGTGGGGTGGGAAGGTTACAACAAGCTTTTTGAACCACTCCTAACACTCATGAAGTGATTCATTAGGGAATTGATGGATACCACTAATTTTCTTTTCGGATGGAAGCAGTATGAGAAGCAGAAAATTTCTCTAAGAAGAGTTGCTTCATGTCATTCCATGTGGTTATGGAAACAAATGGGAGGTAGTAAATCCATGACTTGGGTGTGTCATCTAGGGAGAAAGGGAATGCTTGGAATTTTATTTGTTCATCAAAAACCCCTTGAGGCTTAATGGTAGAGAATACCACTTGAAACTCTTTAAGGAGGAGATGTGGATCCTCACCGAATTGGCCGTGAAAATGTTGGAGAAGATGAATCAAACCCGATTTAGGTTCTAAGTCAGTCCCTATGTTTGGATATTGAATACCAAGAGTTTGGTAATTCATATCAGGGGAAACATGTTCTTTAAGTATTTGTTCCCAAGGATTATCTATTTCCAATTCAACTAGTTGGACAAGGACTCGTTCTCGAATTATTTGATTATCCCTAATGTTCCTCCAAAGTTGAAGAGGAGTTCTCTCAAAATCTAGGTCAAACAAATCCAAGGGATAGTTTTGGAGGCAACAGGGAATTCGCAGAGATGATGGAAGAAAGAGTAATATGGGGTTTTCTTTGTGTTTTTTCATTTATGATTTTTATGAGAAGGCAGGTTTTTCATTGTGTGTTTTTTTTTAATTTTTTTTAAATTTTCTTTTTTGTTTTATTAAATTACTAGAAATTAACAATGAATTAATTTCACCATCCCCAAGAAGAAAACCATGTAAAATCATGTTTTATTTTATCCTATCAGCCAGTCAATATTGTGGTGCTCTGCTAATGTGTATAGCATCACTCGGGTCAAATCCTCAGGGATGATACTTTTTAATAGTCAAATGTTTTTAGTTGATTGTATTTTGATTGGGGGTTTGTTGGATGATATTAATTGAAATGATAGATTGATTAAAATTTATTTAACAATTTGATAAATATGGGAATGAGTTTATCATTAGGTAGATAAGCTTGTGATATCTTTGAGCTCTACTTTATATTGCATTAAATTAACACCCATGTCACAAGTTGATGTTGATTGGAATTCCTAAGTGTTAAGGCTTTAATCCAAGAATTAAAATAACTAGGATTATAATCTCAATCAGTACTTGATTTTGGTATTGTATTTATGCTTCCAATAATCCATGTAATCTATACATTAAATAAAACAAATCATTAATCCCTAACATGTTATGTTCAACAAACTCAATGTTAATTTAAAGAATATTCATCGACAAAAAGCTCTCAATCAATTAACATGAATAAATTATAAATCACCCCAATGAGAGATTTAATAATCCATTTAAATTATTAGTAATACAATGATTATGATGATAAATTAAGAAGATAAGAAAAATAAAGGGATAAGAATAGGGTTGTGCGTCGAACACACACACACAAACAATGAAGGGAATTAAATATTGAATTTAGATTGAATGAGAAATAAAAATAAGAGAATAATATTAAACTTTATTTAAACTTTTTTAAGACCAATAATTTTATATAATATAATGTGGATGAGAATAATTTATGAATAAAAAAAACTTTCTTTAAAATATAATTAGAAAACAAACACTTGCACGATTACAAATGAAGTACATTACAAAAAGAAATTAAAAAAGAGATGTGGAAAGGTCTATCAAGTGAAAACATGAGTATGGATGTTCCTTCCAAGCCTTTTTAAAGTCTTTGGTCATTCCAATGTATTATCTTCTCTTCTTAAATTCCAACCATATGCAAGGAGAAGAGGGGGTTGTATTTATAGCCTAAAAAGGTGGACTATTTGCATTCTAATTCAGTCCATTCAATTGCATAGTCAATTTGGCTATTCAGAAATATGAATATAGAGATAGAATATTATTCAATGTTCTATATAATAATATTTTCTAACTAATCTCGAAATTTGGAGTCATTTGGACTTATGGAGCCAATTTTATGACGGTTTGATTAAACAAAGATAAACTTCCCATTTCAATCCAAGCTTTTCAATGGGTGAAATATGAATAGATTTTTGAATAGGAATATGCCTTCAAATCCAATTGAATTCCTCCACAAAGTCATCCACCTATAGAATATATTTTATAATGATAAATCTCAACATGATTGAATGTATAGATCAAGATACATGTCATGAATACTGTAACAATTTTAATTCCCAAACATAATGGTGGGTGGGGATTAAATATATCAGATAGACACCTTTTCCTTCGATTTGGTCCTTGAATGTTTTATCTGAGACTCCTTACATTTTCTCATGAACATTGTAGGATAAAGAGAGAATTTGGAATTTTTTATTGAACCTAGTAATTCAATCTTCATAAATGGTCCAATTTCTACACAAATTCGTGGGGTCTTCTTGTGTGGTCCATATAAAATATCAAATGGGATAATTGGACCATGATCCCTTCTAATTAGATGTTTTACATTGAAAATGAATCCTAAAAAACAAAAACCATGAAATTTTGATAAGTAGTGTGAGAGTTATAAATAAAATAGTAAACTGACATCGATTGGATTAATTCAAATAATGCCCAAAAATTACATTTCATATTTAAACATTAATATTTAACAAATATTATGCACATTACATATAAAATTAATAATGGGAGTATATAAAATGTTATGAAAATATCAATAAAATTAGTGATGCATTGGAATAACAATTTAATTTTATTGCTTATCATGACATCATCATGCTACGTTGTCATTTTTGTTTCACAAATATTTATAACGAATTTAAATCAATTGAAAAACATTTACACACAATCACCTATCATATTTTTTAGACTAAAGGAAAGTAATATTATTTCATCTGATACATCATTAATTGGTAATGTTAAAACCTGAACGATAGAAATATTAAATAATAAATAGATACTTGTAATTGTGTTGTGAAGAAAAAAAAGAAATATGTTACCTTTGTCTTTAACCCAGATATAAATTATTTACTATGAAATTGTTCATTTATCTTAACAGATAGAGAACAATGTCTCATTTTTATAATTTCTCAATGATCTCTATAAATATGAAATCACTAAAATTTTATAAGATATGAAAAAATTCACACAATGAAAACATATATATTTATTAGTTTACTTACTTGATGTAATCATCAAGCACAACACATTTGAATAATAATATATAGTGAGACCTTTCCCAATCTTCCTTGTTTAAAGTACACAATGTGTATGATCTAGATATACCTCTTACATGTGGAATTGAAGTAAATATAGTTTCAATGGGATCATATTGCTCATCTTAAGTTCTCATTAGCTAATTAGACCTCATAGTGACGATAGCCAAGTATGATGAACTGAAATCATTGAATTCTTATGCTAAATAGCCTTTCATAATAGAACTGTCAGGATGATATTTATTTATTACATACAATTTTAAAGTAAACATGATTTTGTATATCAGATACATCTATGTAATTGAAATCAGACCACCAAAAATAACTTCTGTGAGATGATTTCAAGTTAGATGTAATATACATGTGAAAACTGACAGTGGGAAATTTTTCACCAAGTCTCAAAAATAATTGGGGCATCTCTCTTTAATTTTTGAAAAAACACCTGTTTATTTTGGGAACAAAGGTCACTTTAAAAATGACATAAATTAACCACAAAACTTTAACATTACGTGAAAGTAAATTTCAAATATAAGTAGGATCAACTCATATAAAAAGACATAGAAATCATTTGTTTTAAGAGATTTTATTTTCAAATATTGTCAATTCACCCTTTTGAAAATGTTACTTGAATAACCATATGGAACCTTCAAACTTCCCAAATCAGGAAGAAATTGTTTTTTTTGTCAGCATTTGTCATCAAATTACTAGAAAAAGATAACGTCCACTTATTTTTACCAATTAACTCTGGATGAAGTCTATTTATTATTCACCAATCCATCAAATCATAACATAACCAAAAATCATCTTTTGTTTTTCCTATTACATTTTAAAGAGTAACAAGTAACATATGACAAAATTTTTCTTGATATTAATTACATCCAAAATAGTGGCGTATTAAATTTTATGACCAATATGTTACTCAAAGAATATAATTTTCTTTCTCCAATTCTTATTGGAATTTGAATTAACATGCTTTCTACATATAGTATTTGATTGATGTTTCTAAGAAAATAATTCAAGCCATCATGTTCTCTAACAACATCATTCCCCAATATTCGTTTAGGTGTTCCAAATGTCTCAAAGACATTATTGAACTACCTATGATTTTTTTATAACGATGATCTATCTGTAGAAATCATCAGTTCCCTATGAAGATAAATGTTCATCAAAACATAATCTCCAAGAATGTGTATTTTTCATACAAATTGGGTAGGATAATTTTCCTTTTTTAGTTCATCCAAACATCATTCCATAAATAGGGAAATCATTTATCATCCATAATAAAGATGAATGAAACATGGAGTACTCATTTCTAAATGCATCATATGCTTGCGTACCACCAATCCAAAGCGCCTTTAACTCATATATTAATGGATGCAAGTATACGTCAATATCATTTCTTGGATCACTGGGTCTAGATATCAATATATTCATGTTAGTAAAAAAATTCTTTATACACAACCTTGAAGGAATGTTATAAATGTGAATGAAAACATGCCAGGTACTGTGTGAAGTATGCATTTGATGAAATGGGTTGAAACCATCATAGAATAATCCCAATCATACATTACAAGGTTCAGCTGAAATATCAGGATATAACCTATCAAATTTCATACAAGCTAACCTAGGAGAATGATGAACTATGTCATCATTATCTTTATTTCTTTCATCTTCAGGACATCTCATATTCCTTGCCACTTGTTCTGAAATAAAAAGTTTTTGAAGCCTAGAAATTAAAGGGAAGTTACATATCTCTTTGTTTTGTATAAGAGATTGAGTTACATCTTTATTAGTCTTCTAACTTGATGTACAACATTGTTTGTACTAACTCAACTCGGCATTTTCTTTCTTGAATAGGCATTATTCTTTAGGGTACGAATGACAATTTATAGATGAAAATCAAAAACTTTTCATCAAACTATTATTCCAGGTAATCATTTTCTAGATTACATTCATCATCATGTAGTAAATCCATAATAAGTGAATGTATATAGTAAAATACATTATTAAAAAATCCATACATTTATTTCCCAAGATATAATCACATTAAAAAATCACATTTACTAATTTTTCCACAAGACTAATATACTGATGCATACACATCTTCCATCAGCTTTCTAACACTCTCAAAATAATCATTCTGATCATTAGATGAAAAATATGTTTCAATATTTATTTTCAATTGCATTAGTCTACAAGAAGAGTTGGATTTAAAAAAGAAAATCGATCATAAATAAAAATTTTCATACAAATCCATTCAGCCGAATCAATGCCATTTTACACTAGATCTTTTTCTGCAATATGATACCACATGTGATTTTTTTTGAAAATCATGCTTATTGATACGGTAACTCAGTTACTCATGATATAACCATGGTCTTCCTACATAATCCAAACATGAGCATTTAATCAATCCACAATCTGAATCATTATTGAATGAAAATTTCAAAAAATATTATACCTCCTTCTCAAACTTATCAGTGATCCTATCAACATTTTACATCCAACACCTATCCATACAGAGAAAAATAACATATTTATAAAAATATCATCATAAATATCTTAAATGTAATGTAAAATAATATATGTGCACACTCCTTAGAGATATCAAATGTTGTTGAGTTCAATATATTTTATAAATACATTAAATAATGTATATGTTTCTATGATTAAATAATAATGATTCTTGAATTATAGATCTATTATAATGGTTATTTATGGTGCATGACACACAATGGAAAAAAGGTCCTCCAATGAAAAATTTCATGCATGACAAAATGTGTGGAAAATATTAACTGGTGGTGCACAAAGGGAATATATGAAAATTTAAATAACAAAAAATAAAAAGTTACAAGATAGGCTTGCTAGTTGTGCTTGGTCATGAACCTTGATAAATACATCGCATAGAGTCGGGGGAGGAAGGAGGGGAATCACTTGACTTATAACAGAGTGTTTTAGTAACTTATTTTAATAGAGGTGGGTTACTAGTTAAAAAAGGTGAATAAAAATAAAAATAAATAATGATTGCCCAATTGTGTGCATGACACCACACCATGCCATGTAATAACACATCACATGCCAAAACATGCCATTTCAATTGGGAAATTGAGCAAAAATTGTGTAGAGTAATGGTACCTAATGCTAGCCATGGCACAATGGCACGCCATGATGCCCACCATTAATAACTATGCCTAATGAGTAGATTTTATTTTTCATTAAAATATATTGATAATTAATTTCTGTATGGATGACCTCATTGTTTTCAATTGTGCATGGTGTAGTAAGATGTAGAGCCTACTTGAGGATGTGGCGCAAGGTTTACAACACTCGAATGAAACCCTGTATCATGATACATTATTCTTATTTATTATTTTCAGACTCTATTTCATATATTTTGATACACTACATTATGTTTTTCATATTCCTATTCTCTATTTGATTATATTAAAAAATTACATGCTTTTATAAATTTATACACTAATTCCCAAATAATAATATCCTATAAACTAATATATGATATTATATATGCCTATAAACTACCATGCTGAAGAATGGATGGTACCACTTAGGGGGAGAAACTAAAAAGTCCAATATTCTCAATTTTTTTTAATTTTACATGAATAAATAATTGTAGATAGATTTCATGGAATTGAATCACTCTCTGTAAAATATTATTGGACAATCCCATTACAAAATTTAAAAAATAAAACTAATTTTACATAGTGGTTTATTTATAGAATTTATTTTCTAAATGTTTCACTTTCTTTATCTACACTAGCATAGCCCTAGTAGAAATAGATTTATCTAGTTGATTGTACATTGTTAGGAAAATTGGGATTCCACCCTTCATGAATTGAAATAATTAAAAACATGGAAAGTGGATGAATTTATTCAGAGAAGATGAGTTTCTTTAATTTAGAAGATATTGATATGAGAAGTCCATCAATTATATTTTTTTGATAATTATGGGTATGTATTGAATTTCAAGGCTTCCCTAAAATTATAAAAATGGGGGAAACTAACTTTCCATCCTTCTCGTCAACTATTAATTAGGTGGTGAATTATTGTATTGAATCTTATGAAAATTTATAATTTTCATTATTAATGTGTGAGATCGACATTCCATTGGATGTTTAAAGATATTGTTTAATTTTTTATCATTTAGTGAGCTTCAATGTATGTTGGAAATTAATATTGTAAGAATCAATTGAAGTAACAAAAGAGAATGTGGGTTATGATAGAAAAGGTAAGTAAAGAGACTACCCATGTAATATGGGGAATGAAGTTTGTTTATAGGTGAGAAACCAATTACACCTTATGATTTTTGAACTATTATTCATGTCATTAAAAAGTACCAAGGATTTATAACTACTATCTAAAAAATTTATAAATCGCTGAGGTGCTAGCTGGTTTTTACAATGATTGAGATGTTATTAAAAAATGTCAATTCCTATTTAAATAGGATATTAATGTTATATATATTTATATTGAGAAACTATTCAATATATACCACACATGAATAATTCTGAATATAAGTGTTTAATATCACTTGGAATAATTTATGAGAAGAGTGGAGATATCTAGAAGTTAGTTGTTGTAGCTCTATATTAATTTGAAGAAAACCATAATTTTGAAGCTAAGGCGAAAAATTGCTATGTTTGGAGAAATGTGTATGGGTTATTTCCTTACTCAACGTAAGTATCATATATTATGTTTATAAGTATCATTTATACTATTCATACCCAAAATCTAGTATAATTTCTACAACTGCTGGAGTAACATGTATCTTCCATGGCGTTTGAATTAATCAAGGGGGAACAATTCATAAAGGATGTGTAACACTTTTATGAGGAAGAAGAAAAGTCTCAATTGGAATAAGTTTTTATCTAGAAAATCTTCAAATCATTCCAATAAAATAAAATATGTAGGACTGAAAGGAACTTGTTGATGATGTGGACCATAAAGCCGTCATGCTATTATTTTCATAACATTTATTCATTGACAAACCTTGTAAACAACTAAAGATAAGAAGTTGGGTGGGAAATTTGAGAAAGATGGAAAAGACCTAAAAAACTAGTACTTTATATTTATATATCAATATGGTAATATCATGAATAAGTAGAATACAATTGATTAAGAATATATTTATTACACACATCAAGGGGTACCCACACAAAGAAAATTGAGATAAGTAAGTCTATGGTGTCCAAATAATATCAAATCTGGAAGAAAAAGGGACACAAAAATAAAGATATATATAAGTGATGAATATAGGAGACATAAAATATTAATATTGAGTGATAAATCATATACCTAATTCACTTTCTATGGATCTTTTTTTTTTCAACCCCCCATTATTCTATTTATTTTCATTACAAACTAACTTGTATGTAATTAAAGGAATCACATAATGGGGGAGTTTGATGAATATTTCACTATTGGATAGAAATAGAAATCTCTATTTGTGGTTTTTAATGACTTCCATGATAGGTAATAATTTAGTGCATCTATCTTGGGGTATCTTACATGAATAGGTGATATTAAAAATATCAATCTACATTGGATATATAGATTTAAATATCCCTACTAAACCTCAACATTTAGGTATTCCAATCATAATTATTATCCATGTTTTGATCATGAAAATTATATTTATAAAGGAGGAGTGATAGTTTATGTGTTTGAAAATAAAAAGGAGTAATGTTTCTTATAAATGAAATTTATTAGTGCATTTTTTGAGATGGGTACAAGGTATTTTTTTCATGCTAAGTTTGTTGAATATGTCCTATATTGATATTTTTTGGTTTTGGTATCACATACTAAAATAATAAGGATATAAATTGGTGAAATAGATAAGAATATATAGTTTTATAGACTATGTTTTACTATATAGAATTAGAGTAAAAATTTTAAATGTTAATTTATTTGGAAGCATGAGAATCCATTCTTCTCTCATAAGAGAACTAGGATGGAATTCAGATTTAATGAGGGAGAAGAAGTTTTTATTAAAACCCATTTCATAAGAAGAATAAAGAGTAAATGAGTGAGGTATAACCAAATCCAACAAAACCTTCACATTTGATTTTCAATACGTATGGGAAAATAATAGAATACACATACATATTGGCATTCAATATTCTTGGAAGTATTGAAAACAATTATTAAGGGTGAGATTAAAGTGAAAATGCATGAAAATATTTTTTTTCAATAAGGAAGATATAATAATAATTCAATATGTGTATAGATATGTGATAAAGATATTAAGGTGTTGTCATTATGCAAGGAAAGGAAATAAGTGCAGACTACAACATAAAACAACTAGAAGGACAAGTTCAAGGAGAATCCAATTAATTTTGATGTTTTTTGAACCAATATTAAAGAGAAAGACAAATTTTGATGGGTTGTAAAAACATTTTTACCACATTTGAAGGAATTTGGATGAAATTTGGTTGGCATAAGGAGTGTTTGGGAAATCCCTAAGTTGATTATGAGTTTAATATGTTACCTATATAGAGGAAAGTTATTATTTATACTTGCCACATAAGGGCACATTAAGAATTGAATTATCTGTGAAAAGGTAATTAGAAACATTCAGAATAGCGCAAAGGTAATTCAAAATAACATTGATTTGTGAAATTTATAGTGGCATTCTATGTATTAGTAAATTTGAATTCAGTACCCATGTCAAGGTAACACTAAAATTTTTAAGGTTATTGAACATTTGGTTTCAGATGAATAAGTGTTAGTTGAAGGAAACATTACATACATAAATGTAATCCAAGTGCTACATTAAGGTAACACTAGAAGTACTAAGTTTTATAAAGGTAACAAAGTACTGATGTAAAGGCCTTAGATGTTATGTAAAGGTTAGTACAGATCTATGTAATGGTAATTAAAGACATGGATAATGGTTAGGAGATATTAAAAGGTTAATAGTAAACCCGTGTAGTGGTAGTTTTCAGCTACAAAAATGCAAAAAAATAAATTATACAAAAAGGTATGATGAGATTTACAGAATTTAAATATTATAAATAATTATATATTTATTAATTCAAATTATTCTTTAGTACTAATCTTAAATGAATTAATATCTTAATAAATTACAATTATTGTGATTCAACATGATATCAAATGATTTTCCTTCATAGAATACTATGAAATGAAGATGAAACTAGAAAATATTGTATTACTTGTAATGCCCTCACCCTAGTTACCTAGATTCAGTACATTATTATATAACATTGGCTTGGTCACAATATATCTTGTCCCGAAAGACCGATTAGTTTAGTAGCCTTGGAAGTACTAGATACATTCATAAGTTTTACGTTACATTATCAAATGAAAAACCACAATATTGTGTATCCTTTGAACAATATTATATCCCTTAGCCTATTCCTTCAGGTCATTCATAATTTACTTCTTCACATCTTAGGAAAAATAAAACATAAGGGGTGAGCTTAGATGCTTATTAAGGATATCAATATAGCAGAAACTATCATAAATAATCATAAACATTTGAGGAAATGTATAATAATAAAACAAAATCCTTTTAAATATAAACATCATCATAATATGGAAAATATAAATCAGAAAATGACATTTACTTATTCACAAGGATATCCTACTAGTCGAATAATCACATGTAATATCAATAGCTAATTTCATAATGATGGAATGTATAATGCCGAACATCAAAACCACATAGTCAAGGCCTCCTACCTAGACTATAAATAAAAGTTTTTCAAGTCCTTATTCCAAGACACTAGTTTATCTCATGAGACCTACTGATGAAACAAGGAGCTATAGTGGGATCCACCCATAACCTACTAATTTCAATACATTCCTCATATAAAAAGGTTGAAACATAATCTAAACATTCGTATTAAAACTATCATACGAAATGTAAATGTTATAACAAAAAACCATGAATGGTATAAAAATAGCACACACACAGTCAAAATAAATCATTCAATACAATATGGAAGATTATATCAACCTCAATAAATAATAATGATGGATATTGACATAGATTAAAATAACTAGTAAAACTATTTGAGATTAATATCTCTTTTTTCTTGAAAATATTTAAATGTCTCACTATTTATCAACAAGTTATTTAAAATAGATTTTGGAATCAAAGTGTCCCATACGACTTTGAAACATTTAAAAGTGATTTTAATTTTAAAACATTCATGTCCATATAAATAAATCCTTAAAACCATTTTTAAAACATGGACATTAATGAAATATATTTGGAAGAATAAATCATTAAAATATTTAAAATGATATTTTAGTTTAGAGTTCCTAACCAAATGAGATAAATTTGAATAAAAATAATTGAGGTAATAAAAACATTATAATATCATGAGAATAAAGGGATTCATGATATACTATGTTAAAGTATAGTATACACACCACATAAAAGTGAATTAGTGCATAACAACAAAGAAGTCTCAATAGAATATAAAATGAGCTTAAATTATTTATAAAGATGGTATCCTTTTGTTAAGGATAAATAATAGATATAATTATGTGTGAAAAATATAAATAAACATAATATGATAGGACATTCAGTGTAAATCAATCAGAGGACAGTCACACATATTCTTGTAACAATAACACTAATGACTTTGATGTTTAACTCAATGAATGTAAATTGAGTTAAGATTACTATTATCGAGTTCATATAGATAACTTGAGAATTTATCAATGGTGTGATTATGTTTATCAAAAGTATATCCACAGAAAGGGGAGTAGAAATTATTACATAAATAAAAAAATAGTTATTTCACACATAATCTTGGAGTAAAATAATCAATTAAGTTTTTGTGAAACCCAATGAGTGGAAATCGAAATTAAAAATTCCCTTACCGATTTGGTATCATACGAAACATACAACCCAAGAAATAAAGAGAATAAAATGAAGTTATAAATACCCATAAATTAATGTATATTACACAAGTAATACAATCATGGGAAGTAAATACACCACAAAAAAGGAAATAGTGGAAATATAGAATGAATCTCAAGGGAATAAGAATTGAGATGAAAACCCATTACCTTGTACTTTTCCTTAGTTGAGGGTACATTAACCTACTGTATAATAGTTAAATCATTCTTATTAAACTATAAAAGAACAAAATACATAAATAGGATATCATATATGATCTTCTAATATTTCATTGTTAATAATATTTCAGTAGTATCATTATTTTGGGTGTTAATTGATTCATTTTTCATTATATGTTTTGTTATGTAAGTAATGTTTGTTATGAATAGGATGTATTTGATTCATATCCAGAATTATATTATCCTCTTAACCATTATTTTTTAATCATAAAATGATATTTATTCTGGAATGGTTACAATGGGGAATAAATCTCACCGTGTTTTGTAGAGACGGTAATCCGTACGTACGCACAAGTGACAATACCATTCTATTAATGAAAAAATCATATGTAATTGGATGATATTTAATATATAAAGAATCATTAACATGTTATATTTATTATTTACATAAATTATCCTCATTATGATTCCCATCCAAATATTTAAATGTTGAATAAAAAACTGCACCATGACGTGGAGACAGTAAGCCATACGTACACACATATAATGACTTTTTCATTCATAAGATAGATATAATAATGAATATGGTTATACCATATTTATAATAATATCATATTATGTAGAAGGTACTATATTTATTTTTTTAATATTAAAACAATAAATAAATAGGAGGTGGAAGAAGAATATAACTTTTAAAGAGGTGATGAAATTATTACCTCTTCTTCGGGTGCTTCCTTTTGATTTGAACAAAAGGGATCCTTAGGTTGGATTTCAGATCAAATTAAGGCCTATATGATGAATTTAAGTTAGTTGGGAGGTTATTTGGGCAGGGTTTGTCTAATCCAAATTATTTTGGAGGTTTGAAATTATGGGAAGGGGAAGTGCCCTTTTATAAGAGAGGTGAGGGTCACTTTAGGAAAAGAATGAAATATTATTTTATTATAAATTCGTTTTCATTTTCTAATGGATAAAAATGGATTAATATCAATGATAAGGTACGTATGGGTCAAAAAACCCTCAATAAATAGGGTGTATACATGTTTTGGTCTCCATATTAACCTTATCTTTTAGATTTAACTATTAGTTAAATAGTTTGACATTTACCATGTCTCCTTGTATTTTTATATTATATAGTTAATAAACATACTATAAAATGTCCATAGAAACCCAAGTGGTTCATTAATAAAATATCTATCATTATATATGTCCTTTGGTAGAACCATAGTATATTGGTAATATTATATAATTTAATAAAATAGTATTTTTTTTAAAAAACCCAATTATGTCAATTTTGACACTATTTAGTTTTTGGATTTTTCTAACGTCATATAAACATGATTACTTCTAAAAAATTCATTAAATCAATCCTAACATGTCATATAAACCTTTAAAATTCTTTTAATTCATAAAAAGTTTCAATATACATTTATTTTAGTATTTATAATATATATTATTTTAATCTTTCTTTAATTAGGTAATTACAAAATCGTCATTGTGTCATAAATAAATTTAATTATTTATTGTCTAAAAATATATATAAAATATCATGATGTAGGAAATCATTTTATATTTTTAATTAATATTTATAGTTGAATTTATCTTATGTATAACCCCATATTAAATTTTTTAGTTATTAAACATTGAATTTAACACTTTGAACTCTTTTTTAAATAAAATAATAATTAATGTCCTATTCTAGACCAAGTCTACAAAAGGGTCATATTTTATTCCTAAGGATTATTTTGGTATAAATAAACTTATACAATTGAATTATTACATGTGTTTGGGTAATTATAATATCAGTTTACCTTTAATTACCCATTTAACATTTAACTGTGGTAAATAAAATTCCACAGTTACTATTCACAAAAAAATATTTTCATCTTATTGAACCACATTTTTCTTAATAGTTTCAATTGTTTCTCTAGGATTTTTGAAATAAAATTCACAGAACTGGTAAAATTACATTTTATTCGACTCTACTAATGTGCCTAACAGGTGGGTAAAAGACGTTAAAATTTTCAATAAAATTCTATACATCAAATGTTATTATAAAATGATTATATTGAATTAAATTGAAATAATATAGGTATTATATATATATTTTTACTTAAAATAAATTAAAATAAAATAAATAATATTTTAAATAAAAAGTAGGGTTTTAAACAATAACGTAGTGTTTTTAACTATTCATCAAAAACTGAAAATTTTCCAAATAACACCAATAATTAACCCTAAGATAATTTTGATATCTTGAATCCAAAAATTATTTCTATTTTACCAAATTAAAAACATATAGTTTGTATTATTTAATTTACAATTAAATCCTATTGTCAAAACCAGAAAGTAGGTTTTTGAGAAGTAAAAACTATCAAAAGATTGATTCGTGTTTATGTCAGGTTTAAAAGTGAAATTAATTACAATGAAAAACATTGGATTAAATGATAAAAATATAATCTAATTATACTTAAAAACTTTTAAAATGTACTATTTAACACTATCAATAATTTTTATTAAAAAAGTTGTTTTCAATTAAAATTTATTATCTATCACTATTCATCAAAATATGAAATTTTTCAGAAAAACACCAAAAATTTACCCAAACTAAAATTTTTATTTCCTTCTTATAAAGAAGAATTTAATTACATCAAATTTAATATATAAAAGTTTCCATTATTTGATTTATAAAGTGTTCTCCCCTAAAAGGCTGAAAAACTACACTTTTTTGAAAAATACTTCTTTTATCTGAAAAATTGAACTTTTCCTTATATTATGTCTAAGAAACACAAAATATGAATGTTATTATTATATGGTATATAAATAAAATTCAAAATGCGGTTATTACTATTCATAATATCTTTCAAAAGTGCTTGTTTTATAAGTTGTGGTGCACTTGAACTCGGTGTTGCGTACATCAAACACTATTGTATTATTCAAAGAGAAACATACAATGGAAGATTGTGGTGTTGCATTACTAGTGAGACTTTTGGTGAGAATAGTGAGTAATAATTTCACATGTGATAATATATAGACCATTTCATTCCATAATGATATTTTAGTGGGAATTTTGGTGCTAATGGTGTCTCACATATAAGAAATAAGAAGTAACAATAAAAAAGGCATGGATCTTGCCATAGTTCATTCATGGTGTCCATTTTGAGAAGTCCCCAATGATAAATGCACAACATGGGGAGTGCGACATTATAGGAAATTTTGTGGTGCTTCATAATTCATACAAACATGTTTAAAAAAAATTAAATTCCTAAGATCAATAGAGATAATGAGGTCACAAAAATTCAAATACCACATGAGTAATTCAAATCAAAATACCATGAGATTTAAATAATGATTATTATAGTAATATCCTTTGCGATTATAATAATGTGATTGTTCAAATATCATGTAGATTTATTCATCTGAGTATATAAGTGATATTATTGGGAATAATATCAATTTTAAATGACTAGATATGTAGGATAATTCAACGTCCATAAATCATGGAAAAATAATATCTATATATTATTATATGAATATTTATATATTTGAAATATTAAAATAACCTTATACTAAAGAAAAACCAAGATATTATTTATTGTTTATTGGAGGATAAACCAATATAATGGAGGAAAACCTCTATAAGGAAGAAAAGTGATGCTTAACACATCCAAGAGATATTGTGTGTCAAGGAAGGTTGAAAAGAAAACCAAAAATGAAAAAGTTGTTCTAGAGTGATCATTGATAATTGATCCAAAATGGTAAGATGATATGGAGACATGATAAATAACAAAGCCAACTTATCCACTTAATGTAGTAAACCAATCTCTAAATTAATTTTATTTTGATTATTCATTCATTTCGCATCATAATAACTCCATATTTACTAAAATTTGAACTTTATTTTATCTAAATTTATCCCTTGATATTGATAAGAAATCTGATTAACCCAAGATAGAAGGGAAAACCTTAAATACCACTGTTGGTAATATAATTCAGGAGCTGTGACTGGCCAAGATCTGCAAGGAGGGGGATGATCACCAAGAGGGGGTGGATGCATTAGAGGCATTCTAAAGGAGGTTTTTGGAAGGTCACCTAGGAGAAGTGTCATTGGGTAGGTGAGGTGTCCTCATTAAATGGAAGTATCGAGGGAGGAGAGTCAGAGATGAGAGATCATGGTGGGGTGGCCTCATTTGGTGGCAACGAGGGGAAACACAATGAGGGGCACCATCGGGGGAGGAGGGATGGGGAGAGAAGAGCTCATGAGAGGCACTTTTATGGAAGGGGTTTTTACAAAGAAGAGGGTAAAGGGAGAGGGGTAGCATCATAGGGGGAACCGTTGAGGGGGGAAGTTTAGGGAGAAGAGAGATCACAAGGGGAACCGTCGGGAAATGAGGGTTGCACAGAAATAAGGGTAATGGGAGGGGTCGTGGATAGGAGGAAGTAGTCCAAACTAATCAAACAACATTTCCATAGGTTTTAGTAAAGGGTGGATTTAAATTTCTATATATCCATGGTTTTAATTAAATTGTCGATATAAGTTAAGCTATAACCACAAACATAGAAAAATGTGGCTATTAGTCCATGTCTATATTTCATTTTTCTATAAGTGTCCTTTGTATAGTGACATGTATATAATATTTTGAAATGCATTTTTTTCTGGGTTTTTTTTGATAGTGGAAACAATTACAATGCTGATTAGTTTATATATATATATTTAGTTGTTTATTTATTTCTCCCACTATTTCTTATTGCGAACTGTGCTTCAACCATTGGAGGGTCTTGTCTGAGTCTACTAAGTCTTATTTATCCCGTTGCATGCTATATATTATTCTGCAGACCAGTTTATTATCATTCCCTAATGGTATATACATCCCACTATACATGATTACACTGTCACTGCTAGTCGAAGGTTTTTGGATTTAAAGTAGATGAGCCTAAGTCCAGGGGAACATGACACAATAACACTATTTGGGTGGCTAATCAGGTCGGGTACTCTTAGATTAATTTCAGGAAAACATGATCTCTCACTAGATATTATAAATCCTTAATCTTGTTATCTACATTACTTGATTTATTTATTTTAGTTTCTTTGATATTGGTTTGGATAGTATTTACCTTTTAAAATTTTTCTTCGACATGTTTTGGGTTTACAATATTCATTTCAACAACTTTAACCAAAAAAGATAAAGTATGTAAACTATTTCCATAAAATTCATCACATCACACTATTTTAAAACATGAATTGAAGCTATTATTATAAAATAAATCTACCAAAGGTAAATATTGATCGCACGTACCTTGAATATAAAATGATTAAAACCTCAAAATGACTTCTAATGTTTGATTAGTACTTTCATACAATCTATTAGTTTCAGGGTGATAATTAGTGCTAAAAAATAGATTAGTATCCAGATCATTACGAATAATTTTCTATAATTTCAATTTAAATCCTGAATCATGATAAAAAATAATTTAAAGAGGTGTTACATGAACTATTAAAAAATCATTAATATAGATATATACAAGGTTATCAATAGGTATATCTTATCTCGTTTTATGTAAATGTGTAGATTTGGTTATATGATCAACAGTAACTCATATTTTTTCATTCTTTGTTGGATAATCTGGTAGTACAGTGAAAAAAGTGTATGGTAATGGAATCCCATTTCATAATTGGAATATTAAGATGTTAAATGAATCCTCTAGGATTCTATATTTTTGCCTTCACCTATGGGATTATAGAAAATATTTAAATAGTGTTATCAATTTCCCAATTTGTATTATCCCACAAAATTTTTTCCGAAATATCTCTATACATATTGGTGGTATAAGGGTTTATAGGGAAACTTGAGCTATGAGCACCATCCAAAAATTATATCTTCAGATCAAGTATAGATGGAACACAAATTCTCTTCCCAAATTTTAGAACACCATCTTTAAAAACAATTTATTTCAATATGTTACAATTAAAAACATTAATCCTCCTTTAAAAATTCTCATAATCAATAAGATAACTTTTTTTATCCTTTCTAATATAGATGGTTTGGAAATCAATTGAAATATGTATGATTTTTCCCCTTCAATAATAATTCATTGTTCTATATTTATTAAAAACGTGAACATAGGATCACAGGTAGTCCTTATTTTTAATAGGAGAACATGATATTTCAAGATCAAAGGATCCACTGCCTTATATTCCTTCCCTTGGTGGATGTGGATTTAGAAATCATAGTCCTTGAGTAGCCTGATCCATCACTTTTTCCTCATTTTGAAATCTTTTTATGAAAACATGTATTTCAAACTCTTATTATCCACATATATCTCATAATTTTCAACATATAGATGATTTATCCATATCTTCAAATACAATATTAGAGATTTTAACTCAAGATAATGGGTTATATAGTTTTCTTCATCAATCCATAACTATATTTATGTATAGGAAATAAATTTATTATTCTGCATAAGGACACAAACAGATCCCTTCCCCGATACATTACTATATATAACAAACCCATCATTTAATGATGGTAGATTCAAAATTAGAGAAATAAACAATATCCACATCAATTCTTCAAAGAAATTTTTACATTCCTATTTCTATACTAACATAACCCATTTACTTTTAAGAATTATTAATGGGTTATCCAATCAATATTTATTTTGAAAAAATACATGATTGTAACCCACCAAACCAATGAAGCTATGTACCTAAATTATTTTCATTTTTTTATGAAATTATTGGACTGATATTTAACTGAAAGTATCCACTGATAAGTTATTATTTGAGAAAATTTGGACAAGAATAAAAACATCTAGAATAAAAAATTCACAATTTCTAAATTTACCACATTGCAGTTTTCTTCTAGAAGTCTCAATAATGATCTTTATGTGAAAATCAAGGTCCTCCTAGATCTTATAGTAAAAAATTTTATAATTAATAAATACCACATGAAAACTATTAATATAATATATTTATACTCTATTCATTATATCCATGAAGATAGAGGGTAAAATATCCAATCCAAATGGAATTAATATGAACTTGAAATGTCCATACCTCATATAAAATATTATTTTAGAATATCTTCTATATTTAATCACATTTTACGATACCAAGAATGAAATTCAATCTTTATAAAATGTTTATTTCCATTTATTTTATTGAATATGTCATCATAATGATGTAGATGGTAGTTCTTTTTTATTGTAATATCATTTATTTCTATATAATCAATGCAAATACTCATTGATCCATATTTTTTCATAATTAAAGGAACTAGGTCTCCCAAAGATAAAACGGTAGGACACATATATCCCTTATCACACAACTCATTTAGTTTTAACTTTAACTCTACAAATTATATAGTGACAATTATATAGAGAGTCGTTGATATTGGTATTACATCATGGATTAAATCAGCACAAAACCTAACATTACACTCTGGTTGATGTATAGGTAATTTATCTGAAAATAAATCAATGAAGACCTTTAAAATATTCACATACTCAATTTTATCATTATATTTTCTATTTGTAACTATGATATTCTCTTTATCCCCAAGATTATCATTTATAAGAGCCACTAGGGGTGGTTCTAGATGTGAATCAAATGATGAAGTCATACCTTTAAAGATAATGAATTCCACATATTATTCAATAATCATAAATTAATTTTATTTAAAATAAAAATTTACACCATATTTTTACATCCAATATATATAAAAGATTTTATCAAAATAAAAAATAGGTAAAATAATGACTCATCATGTTGGGAACGTTAATGTTTCAAATTGGGAATTGACAAAAACATCCTTATTGGGGTAGATTTCTATATGGAGTATTCACTCTACATATCCTTTATAATGGTTCTTGGAAATTATCTAATTTTTTAATGATTAGAAGATATAATATAGAGAGAATATCTAGAATCAAATAAAGAATCTGTAAAATTTAAGGATATGATTAAAGTACCTTCCACCAAATCATTCAGGACTTCAACTGAAGATATTATGATTACATAAGACTGTCCTTGACCCCTTGGCCTTCTATATGGAAACTTCTCTTGACGCATGAGACAATCATTTAAATAGTTTCACATATCTTAATAGTTGAATCATTTCACATTGGAATACTCTTATTTTCCCTTATAATCACAAGGATGGTGTACTTTCTCTCTAATCTTTTAGCAATTTCTTATTTCCAAGAAGTGTGTTCCATAGTGTTTCATTCCATATCTTTTATAAGAAAAAAAATACACCTTTAATTTATTTTATTTTTACAGATTTCCTATTTCAGAATGATAAACAAGCATATTATTATCTTGATTTACTTTGAATCCATTAAAATTTGAGAGTTATTTTTTTCATGATAGCATAAGATACTTTGTCCTTTTATGATGAGCATGTTTTGGAGACTAATGCACTTTGAAGGGTTTTATTACGATCATAAAAATAAATGGTCAATATTTCTATTTGGATTACATATATAGTCCACAACAAAGATTAATAACCTAGTAATCTTAGATTCATACATAACATCATTTTACTCTTCCATTTTTCTTATACTCATGAATATTCATTCCATATCATCTCATTTCACATGGGGAAAATAATTTTTCAATAATTTTTCCATTAAATCCTTCCATGAAAAATTTTATATATCTTTTTTCATTCTCATCATTTTGTATCAATGGCCACCATTGATTTTCGTCTATTGATAGATGATAAACTACCATGAAAACCTTATCCCTTTCATTACATCCTAGAGAGAGAAATATCTTTGCTAAGGAATTTATCCATTTATCAGCTACAAATGGATATTTAGTCTTATTAGACGATGGGTTTTAATCACACATTTATCAATCTTAAATTATTATAGTGCATCGTGGATCGATGGGATACTCTATACAGGAAAGGAAATTATACTTAACCTATGTCATATTCCATAATATAGTAATAATTTGATCATTTCTTGTGGCAATTCCTACTCTATATTTACATTGTTACCTTGAGGGAAATCACTATCTAGATTACATTAATTGATATAATTCCCATTCCTTCCTCTAGGTTCTTGTTCCAAAGAATCATATACACTATATTCGATAATGAAATTGTTATATATAATTTATAATCCTTAAATCTTCAAAACACTTAAAATAAATTGAAAAATTTAGGCATGTATAATATTATATTCATAAACATGGTTTCTTTGAGAAATTATTTAAATCCTAAAAATATTTTCAAATCCATCAAAATGGTCTGTAAATAAAATGTGAATTGACCCAAACATATCCCCCGGGTGTGGCAATTTTTTTTTGAATCAAATACCACTTTTGTTCACCAAGTGAAAAAGAATTCAAATACCAATTCACCATTTTCAATTTTATTACCTGAAGTTTCATCTATTCTAGATCCAAATCCACATTTTTTCGAAGAGATGATTTATTTCTAGGAAATAAACATAATCTAAAACATACCAAAACATTAGGATGTTTTCCCATAAATATACTTACACTTAAAGTATTTCATATGGTTTTGTTCACTGATCTATTTTTTTATAAATATAATTCATAAAGTTTCTAATAAACATTATTTTAGACCAACTATAAATACCACAAGCATAATATCCCAATGTATATGGATACTATTTTAAATTGGTGAAATATAAAAGTGATCACATCCAAAAGACCTTATATTTTAGTAGTTTTGGAAAAGAAGATACAAAAATTAATTTCATAATATTTTTAAAAACTCAATATACAACATAGTATTTTATTTTAGAAAAACCGTCTTCCCTTTAGTATATCCCTACTTATCAATAATAATAAAATTATTAGCATCATGTTGAAATGAAACATAAGAAAGTGGTGAGATCCAATGCACATTAAGGGTATGAATAAAATGGAATCTATCATAAATAACTACAGAATAATATATATGAAAAGGTAAATAACATAAAAAAATCCATTAAATCAAAAAATTTAACCTAAATAATAATATGGTATGAATGAATAAAGATCAAATAATTCTATATAAGAAATCAGATAGGATTAAAAACTCATTATGCCTATTCTAAATAATTAAATAATAACATATACATCGATAAATGATCTCATAATGAGTATGTTAATAATTCTTGACATTATAAACATACCATCAAGGACTTATTCCAATAAATATTACAAAAATGGATAAGGCCTCAGCCAATACCCAATCTAATTTTTCACATGATACCTCCCAATGAATCGAAGGGATAAAGATGGATTGAACCATCACCTACTGAGTATAATTTATTCCTCGTAAATAAGGGGAAGAACATAAAAAACATAAACATTAATATTGAAAAACTATCATATGAAATGTTAATAATTTCATCAATCAATAAACACAATCATAAACCATCCACAATAATATAGAGAATTATATTAAAATAGTATTTCCCAAGTAAAACTGATCATAAAAAATCTACATAATTGATGAGGATTGTATCATTATATTTTATGGTAAATATAATATCAAATAAAAGATGTTTACATTACTGAAAATACATTAATAAGTTAAAAAGACTATTTTTTAGGAAAATAAGTTTTTCATTTGGAAATAAATTCTCTAAAGTTTAAAATATTTCTAAAATATTAAGGAAAAAATTTTATTTGAAATTTCATTCAAAATTTTAATATAATCATAAAATAAAATATTTTTCAAGATGGTGTGTAATTTTATACATTCAATATAAGTTATAAAAACATTCCTTTCACACTATTGTAAAAATGTTTAAAAGTATATCGTTCATAAAATTAAAAGAAGTTTCCCTTAATATAATTTTTCAAAGTAAAAAATGGTTATAAATTTCATTATAAATCTTTTTTAAAATGTTAAAATATTTTTCTAAATCATTTTTGGAAAAAATAAATTTGGGTGAAAAATGATAGTATACTAAATAAATAAACAATGTAATATTTACTTAAAAATAATTTACCAATAATTTGAATAATAAAAGTGGAAAAAATAAAACTATTACTTGAAAATTTAATGAATAACCGAAGGATATGAAAATATATTAGTTTTAGGAAATAAATATCAGACAATTCCCCCAAAGGGAGGCTTAAATATATACAATCACAAATTAATATGAGATTATGAAATAGAACCTTACCACTTAGGTATCTTTTTAATCATAAGGCCATAGAAAAAATAAATTCTCATTAATAATTAAATAAAAAGAATATAAATTTATTAATGTTATATTATATAAAATGTATATATATATACCATATAAAATAAATAAGTGGTTAATATGAGATATGTATTAAATAATTTAGTGTGAGATGTGAAACCCTTTTCTCTAGCCAGATTTCCTCCGTACATGTCCCAACATAATATATAATAAATATATATTTATTATGCATCTATTACAGAAAAATAATCATATATATCATACCTTATATTATTTATTTGTAATCTTTTATCACTAATATATTAATAATATTTTAATAAAATCACAATTTATGGTGATATCTACTTCAATTTCATATATATTTTATTTTGGTAGTTTCAGTCCCCGTACACAGATCATAATTCCTTAATATTCAAAATTTTAACTATGATATACTTATTTAATATATTTATTATATAAGTATTTATAATAGTACAAAAATATTTTTAAAGAAAAAATGGGTGACAATGTTAATGGATACAATAGGCTATTTGTACGCATGAACGTTATTTCCATTTTTCTTTGATAGGTATAATGAAAGAAACATGAATAATATTTCAACTTTCTCGAATCATTAGTATATAATATAAATAATATATATTAATTAAATACACCCTTATCACCATCCATGTATAAATAAAATGAAAAGCGTATCACATCACTACGTGGAGGCGGTGGTCTACACATGTACCCAAGCTACGTTATCATTTTACAAAGGATTGGAAGGTATAAAAGTATATGTGATATTTGATTTAATAATTATAATTTCATGATAAATATAACATATAAAAATTTCATCAATCATTATACCTATTCTTGAGAGACAGTGTTGGAAATAAAATTACATCGTTTCATGTGGCAGCAATCTGTTGTACTCATGATTGATGGTTTCATTTCCCATTTGATGAAAGATGATATGGATATAGGTTACTACATAAAAATAATAAAATATCATCATATTTAATATAATAGTGTTATTTGATCATATTTTATGGTTATTTTATGGAGTAAAAGGATGAAATAATGTGAAAATGCATGGTTAAGAACTATACATCTTCTTTGTATAACCACTTTAGGTTTATAACAAAATACTTGATTGAATGGTTTTATTATACAATATGGGACTATATTTCAAGGGAAAGGATATAATTAATGTATTGGGTGGGTATTGGTAGAACTAATGTTCTTTTGAAGTGTTAATAGAAGAATAGATGGTGTTCCCTTTTACAGGTGTGGGACCAAACACACATGTAATCGTTTAAAAGAATAAACTATAACAAAATTTTTTTGAAGAAAAAAGCATATAAAATTGATAATTATCTAACATTATATGATATATGGTCTAATTATTTCTATAAAATAAATATTTTACAAGTTATGAGGTCATTCAAATCCATACCATCTTAGTTTAACCCCCAATAAATTTGTTTTAACTCCAACCAAATTAATTTATTATCACAATTTTAACTATTCATTTTAGAAATATTAAGTTAAAATTATTATATAATATTAATTATTCATATTCCAAATGTGGAATCCATTCTCTCCATATTCAATTCAAAGACATTTCAAAATTTTATTTGAAATTAACACCGGAGATGAGATGAAAAAATTATTTTCCAAAGGTAAAGTTTTTATATGAAATGTAAACATATTATTGATTAAAATGACACAAATTGGATTAATTATAACATAATTGAAATAAATAAATATTTTTTAAAAAATAATCAATGTGGAACTTTGAAAATTCATTAAATTAAGATTCATTTTTAAAGGAAATTAATATTTTTAATAATTTATTGAAAATGATCATTTTGATAAAATTATAAAAAAATAAACTATAAGATAATTTTGAAATTATAAATTCAAGAATTAAATTTAATTTCTTAAATATATTTTTTTAAAATTTTTAAAATTAAATTTGAAAATAATCTCAAAAAACGCGATGAAACTGTTTAATAGAAAAATACAGGTTTTCTGAAAAAAAATTTATTTTTGTTTCCAATGATTTTTATTTTCAGTTATACTAAATTGATAACCAATAAATTAATTTAAAATAAAAATTTCATAATTTTTTTATTCTTTTTCAAAACATATTTTTTAATGTCTAGTTTATAATTCTATACAATTTTACTATTCTTTTTGACTCGAGAACAAATGTATTACATGACATAAAAATGATTAATTTTATTTAAAAAGAAATATATTATAAATTATTAGGGTATTTAATGATAAAATTATAAGGAAATAACTTATTTAATAAGGAATAATATAAGACCCCAATTATTTAAAATAATATTATATTTGAGAGTGTATGCGACACACAACATGAAGCATTAAAAATTGTGAAATAATATTATTTTAAATATGATCATTATATTCAAACCATTGAATTGGAAGGTATGAACAAGAGTAACCAAATTATGAAATGAAGAAAAATATTTCTACACAATATAAATACATTGAAAAATTCTTAGGAAATATATACTCAATTTTTAGTAAAGTATATATATTCTTTAAAAATATGTTTTATACAAAAATGGGTTTAATTTATTTTTGTGATTAAAAATTAATATTAATTTCTCCAGATATTTGAAATAGTTTTATTAAAATATATACCATTTATGAAATCATAAAATCCAAATAATATTATGGTGAAAATTTTGTACTTTTCTAAATGTATTGTTTTTATAGTTAATTTTGAAAAATATCTTTTTTTTGTGAAATTGTCATATATATTCATGTAAAAGAACTGTTATGGTTTTCATTTAATCTTAAATTAAAAAAGTATTATTTAATTATATATATTATTAATAATTAATTTTAAAACATAATGATATTTGATTTTTGTATAAGCCTTTTTTTGGGCTTAATAACACATTTATCTCAAAACTATTTTCTGTTGCGTTTTGTGTTTTTATCATAAATTAATTTTTTCCGCTTCAAAAAATTGAATCCTAAAAAATGGATTTAATATTTATGATAATATGGTTAATATTTAAAAAAAATTTCCCTTTATTTGTTTCAATATTAATAGTAAACATGATGAATATTTGTCACATTAATATGGGTAAAATAGAAAAAACAAGGTTAATAATAAGGAAAAAGAAACTAAAATAACCATAAAAATTACCTTTAATATATTTTATATGTTTATTTTTTATATCCTAATACATTATTTTTAGTTTCTGTAATTTTTATCCATTTATCTTTGAAAATGAATTATATATATATTTTTTCGTAAAAAAGGCAAAATGCCAGTTTGTTTTATTTTAAAAACAACAATATTTTTTCAAGGGGAAAAAATAAACATATGAATTGTCATTATTGTTATTTTTAATATTAATAAATTATTTTTATGATATTAATTTATTTTGAAATATTAGTTATGTTATAATTACCTTAAATTCACATGCATTGCTGATAAAGTGCTTACACAAGTAGTGGTAAAGTTTTCTAAATAATTTTACAAACATGAAAATAAATATATTTTTTGATTAATTGTTTTTTTACACTAATTTTATGGGTATTTATAATATATAATTTATTTTAAATGTTATATATTTTAATTTCATTACTTTCATCCGAAAATTAAATTTAAATTAAACGAATTGTCAAAAATGACTTTAATGATATTTTATGTTATATAATATTTTTTAAATGATTTAAAAATAATAAAATTGTTTGCATATGAGAATTGTAATTTTTATGGTATTGAGTTTTATTCCTTTACCATTTATGAGAAAATTTAATACATAGAAATAAATTTTTAATCTTTTAGTATTGGAAAATTTGTACCCATAGTAATGGTTAAAATCATTATACAAGGGTGTTAAACTAAAGTGGTAAGGGTTAAAATGACTTAAAACCATATCTAAATTCTATTGGATGTATTTATTCTGAACCTTATAATGTTATGATATAGATTATATTATTTATATGAAACATTTGCTTGAAAAATAATTAATACTAATTTAAATCTTTTCACGAATACCACCTATGTCCTCTCCGTCACATTTAAAAGGAATACACCTCACTTTCCCCCATAAAATGTTTAAGAGAAATTATTTAGGAATTAATTACCAAAATAAATCGCAAAATTCATCCCCAAATCCTAGAGGAATTATTTTCGGTATAATACTAACCTTATAGGGCATAAGGTGTAAAAAATAATATTGGCTGAAAAGAGGTATAGATTTTAACTGAATGTTTGTGTTTTATCCCTTCTAATACCTCATTAAAAACAATTATATAAATTTTTATATAATAAAATAAGTGTCTAACATATTAAAAGATTTTATTATGATTATTTAATAACATTAACTAATATTATTCCTCATCTAAAGGGAAATAAAACTATGATCCTTATGTACTGAAGACTACCCCCATGCGAACTGATATAATTCGTTTCCATCACAAAATCACAGGAATGATTAAAATTATTTATTTAAAGTATATATATAATATTTATGACATTATTATGCTTCTTTAAAGATAATATATCATCTATTTTCTTACCATTCCATCCATTTAAAAATTATAAGACAGTTTTTTGGTATGTGTGCATCCTCAAATAAGTGATGTGATTAGTTTTTTCATCGCTACTAAACATGGATGGTATATATTAGACTATTTAAAGAGATAAAATTATATTTATGATATAAAAAATAATTCTAGAAAAATAAAATTATAATTAATTTATTTACATCATTTTTGTTGGAAAAATTCATAGCTGCTCTTGTTAATCTATGAACTACCATCTATATGGTTATAACATATTTAATTTTTCATAACTTGCTTTCACAATTAGTTTTAAAAGTTAAATTAATAAAAATAGAAATTAATAAATTAGTATTTTTGATATTATCAAATAATTACCCCTTTTACCATAGGCAATATATAAA
This sequence comes from Viscum album, assembly GCA_963277665.1. NCBI lineage: Eukaryota > Viridiplantae > Streptophyta > Magnoliopsida > Santalales > Viscaceae > Viscum > Viscum album. The sequence goes on along the minus strand of OY728143.1, from coordinate 929,007,581 downwards.
AGTCATTTTGAAGTTTTGCACCAAACAACCTCAAAACACCTAGTGTGGACTTGACCGATTATGTAATTAAAAATGTAATTGAAATAAATGTTTTAAAGATAATTGAATAAATATTTAAAATTTTTCTTTTGAAATTAAATAAATGATAAAAGTTTATTATAAATTATATAAATACCATATGTGACATGTCAGACTCATGGTAAGAGACACATTACCTTTAAATTCTTATTTTGAATGTTTTAATGTTTTATTTTCCAAATATTTTTTTAATGTATATATTAAGAAAAATAGATATATTTAATGAAAGTATATATATGTGCATAAATGAATTATAATATGAATTTTATGTCTATTTTTTCATTATTTTAATGGTTTTCAAAAAGAATCATTTTAAATTTGTCATATTTATTATTTTCCAAAAGTAAAAAAAATATATTCTAATTTAAAATATATGACATCAAGTATTTTTAACACCACCATAAACATTATTTTATGTTTGGTTACCTTCATAACATTCAATTTTTTCCTTAAATTAAATCAGTCATTCCATTTTTGCTTGGTATTTTTTTTAAAGGGTTTAAATTGAATAGAAATTTCAATATTTGAAAAAAATATTATTTTGAAAGAAATATTTTTATGTGTACGATGATGAAAATGAATGTGTTGATGTGTTATGCTTATGTTATGGTTTGTGGAAGTTATTTCTGATAAAGGGTGGTCCTGATATAGCTCTTCATGATTGGTGGGTCCGATATAGTTGTCCAATACATTTGGTATAAGTTTAGAGTAATGTAGTCATTTGTTTCTACTAAAATATTATTGGAATATATCAGGTGGGTTATTTATTTTGTAATATTGATATTAAGAGTTATGTCAAAATGTTATCCTATGTCTCATAAATGATTTTATATGCATTATAATGAGTTTTCATAGAAATATATTGATTTCAAAAATTATAATAGTGATTTTCTTCTCTAAAATAATGATTATGGCCTTTTTGTGTAAAAATTTATATTTTTTTAAATATTTTTCTAAGGATATAATTTTTTCTATGAAACCTATATGATTTTGTTTTTTCCATTATGTTTTATCATAACCTATTATATGAAAGTATTTGTGCAGTATTGATGATTTATTGTGTATCTAAATGATTATTTGATCAAGAGTTTATTATATTAAAGGAAAAAAAATTTATAACTTAATGATTTCAAAACAGTCTAATGGGGTTCTTTTATTTTTCTATATGACTATTATTGGTTCTTGCTTTGATTTTCCCTAAATTTGAAATGATTTTTGGGGGATTGAGAGTTAGTATGGATGTTAATATAGAAAGTGTTCAGGTAACACCCTGAGTTCATAAAAACCTTAATTTTATTTTATAATAACTTATTTTTTTGGATTTTTTATAAACTACACCGAGTTACATTACACCACACGCAATACGAGCTTATCATTCTTTACATACAACACTGAGTTTCTACAAAACATCATATTTTTATTATACTTATTTAAAGAAAAAATTTAAAAACTATCCATTACAATAAAATGTATGAATATTAATAACTTAATTAATAAATTATTGTTTACGCATAAATCTTCATAAATTAATTTCAAACCCTTTTTTTAAAAAAAGAAAGGGATTTTCATTGAAAAATTATTTAAATATTAACTAGGGTGTTTTATAACAATATATAAAAAAATAAATATTATTGAATTGTATTAATGATATATATATATATATATATATATAATATTAAATATTATTCATAACATTAAACTTATGTGTTTCATAGACATGATATAAGAACAAATCCAATTTTACACAATTTGTTTTTAAAAGGTGAGTTTGTCACCTTTAGATGGCACACTTATTTTAAATCTTTTTTTACGCTTTTATAAATTCAATTTGAACAATAGAATACAATTATTATTTTAAATAGGAATATAATGATTAATTTTTCTTTATTTTTTGGTAATTTTTTAATAAGTTTCATGTTATTATGAGTAGTAAAAAATAATAAATTTTAATTGAATACTCTTTATTTTTGTAACTTATTTTTATACAAAAATTTGGTTTTTAATGGGTTTTAAATTATAATTAGATGAATTTTTTATCATATAATCCAATTTATGTAATTTTAATCAAGTTCACATTGAAATTGGATATTAAAACTTTGTGAACTTTTGAATGTTTTTACTTTAAAAAATTATTTCATCGTTCCATCAAAATGATTAATTTTTAATTAAATTATGAAAGTTATGTGTTTTGAATTATAAAAATGGATACTATATTTGGAATCATATGGTATTAATTTATAAAATAAATATATTTTATTTTTGTGCAATATGCATAGTAACATTTTTTATATTTTAATTACCATGATTACAGGTTAGTCGAGTAATTATGTATACAAATAATTTTATAAATTTTATAAAATTATAGTAACACTAGAACTGATTTTATTGGATGTGTATTTTGTTTCCCCAGTCCTTAATGTATCAGTTATGAGACAATTTATGTTCTTTGGGATGAGAATATAACCTTTATAATATTATATTTCAAGGAAATTCATTTTCTCAAACATTTGTTTTTAACTAGAGAAGAATATTTTTAATATGATGTTTTATAATGGATATCCTCCACTATAAATATTCTTTTAAAATCTAATATTTTATCTATATCATGGAAATTTATTTATAACATTTTGGGATAAAATAATTACCTTAAATAGTGACATAATGATGATGCAGTAATTGTCTAATTAACTAAAGAATCAAATATATGATATTAAAAATAAAATAAAATAAAATTTTATATAATTAATGTATTCAAAACTGTTTTAAGATACCTTTTACATATTATTAATGTTTTAGAATACTTTGTGTCAAGATATCAAGTTGTTATGATATTTTTAAAATGTCATGTATTGAATTGTGTCAGAATTAACATTAATGATATTTTAAAATAAACAAAATTTTATTAAATAATATAAAAATTATAAAAATATAAAAGTAACCCAATTTGTTGGGATGATTCTTAAAATTTAATAAATGAATCATTTATTGTTTGTTTTTCATTTTATAGTAATTATGATAACCATAAAATAGAAAATTACAAGATATCACATTAAGAATTAATAAGGTTAAATAATGTTTAAAATAAAATGATATGGATTAAAAAATAATCAAAATGTGTATAATTTTTATTATATGAATGGATTTATAACCATATTAATACTATATTTTACATAAATTAGTTTGGATCCTTTTATAATATAAAATTAATTTATTTAATTTAATAATTTGAAGAATTCTAAGAGTAATCATCCCCTCTCCTATAAAAAGCTACGCATTATTTTCTATTATGGACACCTCAAAAACTTTTTTGGATGGGAAAAAATATATTCCAATCACCTCCCAATACCCCCCTTAATCCTATAGGCCTTAAATTAGGGACAAATCCAACCAAAGGAGTCCTTTTTTTGAACCATGTTGAGTAGAGAAGAGCTTTGGAAGATGAAAGGAGTTTATAATGATGGTGTTGTATTTAGTTGTCAAAAAAAGAAAAGAAATAGATTCACTTTGTAAAACATGATAATTGGACTAACCTTTTTATTTAGGTAATTAGACATACATTTCATAATAAATTATATCATATTGAGAATATATTTTCTGGACGAAATGGTTTTTGGGACTCATCTCGAGCCCAGAATGAAATGAAGATTGGAATAAATAAGAAAATTAGATTCTGTAAGAATCAGATATAAATTTGACGATTCTTTAATGATCATAGAGTTATAATAAATCATTAGTATTATTTAAAACTTGTGATTCTATCTTTATGAAATAAATGGGAAGTAAAGGTTTTATAATCAGAATAGTGTGTAGATTGGTAAGATATAGGGATTATAAACATATTGAGGCTAATTAGAAATAAGGATTTTGTTAAAATAATGGAAAATTATAACAATTTTTATTTTATATTATGATGTACTGAATATTATCTTCAATGTATTCAAATTCATGAATGACGTCATGATTAAAGATAATGTTTATAAAAGAAGGATGTTACTAATAGAGAATATTTTAATTCTCAAATCATCAAACTAATATTTATATGAAGGCTTAGAAGGTTAATTTTATGGGAAAAAATGAAGGTAATGGTTTTCATTTAGACGTATAAGGAAAAATATTTAAATCTTTCGAGAAATAATCTAATGTGACTCATCATCCAAAAATAGATAATAGTTCATTGATATTGTTTTTAAAAAATAAATAATTTTCTAATGTCAAATATGCTAATACTAGTCCACCACACTCAGTATGCCATTATAATATTTAGAGGCAGAGTTTGTTTTATTATGAGTTGTTGAGACCAATGAAATAAGAAAACATGTAATGTTTTTTGGGACCGATAGGAAATGAAATTTACAGATCAATAAACAATGTAGTCAACCATTTTAATCAACATGAATTATTGTTTGATTTTTTTTGTTTTGGTATAATGTGTGTTAAGAGAAAAAAGGAAGTATTTCATGTTTCTATGATATTTTTTACAAATTGGTTCAAGATCCATCATAATGGAGGAGACAATAATTCATCAAAATGAATACGAGACTAATAATCAGATATAAACTAACACTGATAAGTTCATTATAATAACGATCGTCATTCTGAAGAAAAGAAGAAGAAAAAAGCTTTCTTGGATATCTTTGGAGGAGTTATCAAAGGGGGACATGAATCATGAAGATATTGAAGAGGAATATGTTTTCTTCCATCAGTTGGTATGGAGAGTCATAATGTGATGACATATTTTTTATGTTTTTAAAATTTGGTACAAGACCAATACTTTGAAGAATATGATATCTTCATTGCAATGAGGAAATAAGAATGGATTGATTAGCCTTTAAACTGGTGTAGTGAAACATAATGAGATATCTTCAATTTTGATTTTTTTTTTCAAGTGGTTAAAGAAAGGAAAAGTGAAGAAATTAATTTATCATAATGATGAGATCATATTGGAAAATCTGAATAAGAGTCAGACTATAGAATACAAATAAGATAGAAGTGATATGAGATTGTCAGAATATCCAAGAAGGTTTGAGAAGACTTTATAGTCCTTAAATAAGTCATAAATGAATATATAATTAAAGAGAAATTGATATTTTTGAAAATTTACTTGATATGGAAAAGTATTCTAAATCCCTCCCAAATATATTTGGGTCAAATATAAAAGGAAAATGTACTTTTTACTCTTTGACATGAGTTTTTTTCCGAACGAAGGAGAGAGAATCTATGATATTTTAGCAAGAAAAAGTTTCCAGATTAAGTTTTCCTCGCAGAATATTTCCAAAAATATAGTTAATAAAGGATAAGAGATAAGATCATATTAATATTTTATCGAACATACTAAGATATTATTATTTGATTTTCAAACTCAGACAGAAGTGGTTCAGAATTACTTTGCCCATATTTGAATAGAGTATTTTACCGGACTAAGAAATTGGACTGGAAAATCAAAATAAGTGTCATTATATAGTCTAGAGGAAGGTATTTATTATTTCTGGGAAAAAAGTGATTAAATATTTGTGAAAAAAATATTTGTGAATGTTGATCAACCAACACCATTACATATTTGTTATAATAACTATCTTATACAGTTTTGGGATAATTGAAGCACATGCTCTGTTGTATTGATCATAGTGCTGCAAGAGTGTAATGGAATATCCAAATCATTTTATTCCAAAAAAAATTGTTGTTTTTGGTGGATTTTTTCGTATTGGATTGTTTCAAAACCATAGCATGGATGTAGCAACTCTTGATGAGTAGTGAACATTGTAAATTCTTATATTCATGCAGATGTGTTCGTGGTTTTGTTTTAAACAAGGAAACAAACTACTCAATAGGTGGATAAGGTTGTTTTAAAAATGGGAAAAAGAAAAAGAAAAATATACCACTAATTCAACTCTACCCCCTTTAAGTGGTGAATTTATGTTATTACGAAATCTCTTTTTTTTTGAAAATTAAAATGAGTTACCCAAAGAAGAGGTAATGTTCATCAAAAAATGTTTTTGTTTTATTTATTCCATAAAACACTTCAATTTTTTTTAATATTTATAAAATATTTATATTATAACCTTATTATCCTAAAAATAATGTGTTATTTTTATATTATCGGTTTGACCTACACACATACATACTTCCATTAAATGGAAAACACAATCATCATTCAGGTGTAGAGTTGACTATCGCCTCAAGAACTGATGACACTAATTCTTCTATAAACACCTTTCATGGTTCGAAATACTAATTTAATTTCTATTTATATTTGATATATATTATATTTATGATATATTTATGCTTATTTAATTATTATATAACACAAAACATTATATTTTCCACTTTATGGAAATAAGATAACTTCATTTGTGGATGTGTGGATTATCTCCACCCCGAAGAAATCTAATTCTTTCACAAATTAAGTGGAATGTATTAAGGATGATTTTAATGAAATTATATTATACATATGATGTAATAATTTTGTATTAATTATATTATACATATACATATACATATATTTCATTTACTTTCTTTCAATACGACAAAAATTTGAAGCAGTATTCAAGCGTATGCACGACCTACCGTCTCCATGAGCGGTGTATTAAATTTACTCATTATAGCTTATATAAATTACCATAAATATGAATATAATTAATATATATGATATTAAATTCATGGATATCATTCTATAAATAATTAAATCAAATTATATATATGAAGACTGAGAATAATATGTCAAAACATGTACGATAAACTTAAGCAGTTATTACTCGAAACATAACTTAAACATGGAGTTATTAATAAGTTGGTAATATAAAGGAATATGTAGATAATATATAGTTTTATATAAATGAATATGGTTCTATAATATACTTATAATGAATTATATTTATTATACAGGAGGTTCTAATGAGTATGATGGGAGTCAAGATATAAGGTAAGGGATTTATGTCTCACTTTTTTTTCTCTGGGACACATGCTTTATACACTACTCATTTACTTTTTTTTGTACATAAATCACCTAATTATAATTTATGATATTTATTAGGAAAATTTATGGTTATTTTCATATCTATTTTATGATCTCTACTTCATGGGATTCAGGGTTTAAAATTTACCAAATAGTTAATGTAATTTTTTATTAATTTTTTTTCATTAAGACACATGTTATATTATGAACCTAAATTCCTTTAAATGATTTATATAATTCCCTTTGAAAAATTTTATCATGAATATAGTTATTTTTTTAATATTATATGTTTTATGGAATTTTATTCTCTCTAGAGTTTTAAATTTATGTTCGTTCGATTTTTTTTAAATTTTTTTGAAAGGTGTTTTAGATTATGTTTTATGCATTTTCAAGAAAAAGAATTTTTTTAAATGATATTAAAATATTCTTTTATATATTTTAGGGTTATTTTTATGAAAAATGTTTCATAAATATATTATGATATAAAATTTGTTTTATTTCAAAAATGGAAATGATATTTTCAATCGACTAGTTAAGCATTGATTGGGGTTATAAAGGATCAGGATATTTAAAAAAATGTTAGTTATAATTTACTTGGGTTACGATTCAAGGATAATATCATTATTATTTCTATGGATGATTTATTTTTATGATGAGTGATTTATATTCTTATTGATGACATATGAATTTTTTTCATTAAGTAATGGTGGGACAAATATCTACCTCTAATGAATTGGGTAAATATTTATATCTCATGAGATAGTGATGTGTACAAGTCAATGGGCTTGATCCACTATAGAATATGGGGAAACCTAATACATTATGGGAAGATAGGGAAACCTGATCTACTGTTTGAAGAAGGAAAAAACCAATCTGTTACAAGGAATGGATTGCAACTAGGGATGGTTATGTGTCACAAATAGTAATATTAGTCTAACTAAATTTCCTTGTAATGTTCTAGAAATGTGCCTTGGATTATAGGGAATAATATTACATGTTTGTGTATCTTCCAAAATCCCATTTCCTATACTAAGATTATTCTTTCACAGATTATGATCTTGATTTCTGCATGTTTCATGTCTTATGGACATCCATTATTTATGCCATGCCTCATGTATAAGATAAAAAATATGCAGGGTATGATTTTAGAATGGTAAGCTCATGTACTCATACCATTATGTTTTTTTATTATGCTTACATATATTCCTTTCTTACCCTTACTGAGCATCCGAGCTCACATTTTCATATTTATCATTTCCCTAGGTTATAATAGGATGTTTTTAAGTAGAATTACTAGAGGGGAATATATTTATAAGATATGTTGAAGATATTTCACCAAATTAGAAAAACATGTTCCCAGGTTTCAAAGGCACTAAAATGTTTTGGTTTTTGAGAATGTGTTTGTGTTATGAAAAGAATATTCATCTAAAATGATTTAATATACATGTTTTTTAAATCTTTGGTCTTTATATTTGGTTTCAAAGTAATTGTTTAGTCCAAAAATGGAATCTATTATGAAATAAATTAGTGAGATCTCTAGAGATATTTTTATAGATATGTCTAGGAATTTTTTAAAGGATAAGTCTATGTATATTATATAATTCTATAGTTTTCAAAATAATCAAGTATAACCTTATATAAAACCTAAGGTGTCATAGATTTAAATATTATAAGTAATTTTCATTTATTATGTGGTTGGAACACTATGATTAGTATTTCTCATACTATTATTTCTAGTTTTATTAAATTGTTGGAAGCCAAAGTAACCATGTTAATGAATAATGTTATGGTAAATGTAATTATTTCCATTTTGAGAAACTGAATGTCATGGGGGTAGGAATATAAAATATTGTTTCTATAGTCACACATATTTCTCAAGCTATGAGTCATGCTAGACTTAAATATGAGATAAATATGGGAAAAAATTCGGTTATGTACTTCATAAGGTAGCATCTACATTATTTTAGTGGGTAAAATGATTTACTAGTAGCCGATCAATTCAGTTATCCAATATTCCAAAAATGATAAATTCATATTGGTTGTATATAATTTGGAAGTTGAGGTATATCAGTGGTGGAATCTTATCATGAATATAAGGTAATGGGATGAAATTGACTCCATGGAATGGGACGAGTTCATAAACTTATCTTTCAATAAGTACATTACATATATTATTTATCTGAAAATATAAAAGGAATCCATGGAGTTAAAAAAGGATGAAAAATATTTTAGAAGTTATGATGAAATGTTTACATGAATTGGGAGGTATGATTCTAACATTATCATTCAACATGAAAGTGAGGTTGATCAATTATGTAGTAGTTTAGAATAATGTCACGAAATGGAGTTATTCTTAAAGGAGTACAATATTTAGTAAGAAATCATCCAATGTTCCATCAAGGTGTAAATGGAGGATGAAGTTACATATCAATATCATGGTTTTTAACAGAAAAGGAGTATGGAGGTAAAAGAATTATATAAAAACTATGGAGAAAAGAATATTATTTTTCCTTTTAGAATCATAGTGTGGGAATATGCATGATGGATAATATCCTAAAGGTAATAGTAAATGTTTAATTGTGGAAAGGTAGGTCATCAAGATAAATAATACTGACTTAATGCGTAGAAGTTAGGTAATAATGATAATATAGGGAATCCTTCATATAATGATCCCACCATACATTAATACATTAAGTGTAAGGAAAAATAGCATTATGATAATAAATGATAAAATCCAAGGGTTAATAATTATAATCGATGTGAAAAACCTATTAAGACAATGAAAAAGTGATATCTCATGTGATCACTATTGGAGATGTGGAGTATGAAAATGAAGTGGTGGAATGATTGAGTATTTTTTAAGTGTAATTGCAGAATAATATTATATAAGTACTTTTATGGTACTGTTGAATAATGAAACATCTATGTATTGGTCCCCTATAGTTTTTCCATAATGATATAAAAACATATGATGAACAGTAATGGTCACCATGAAAATTAACTGAGGTGGTAAGATGATATATTTGTAAAACACATGATTTAGGGATGGATAATTTTTAATATGGGCATGATGTTGGGATAATAAAATATAAATATGATTGCTTGTGATAAAATGAATGGGATAGTACTGATGAACTTATGGTTGATATGATTTAAAGGTGTATTATTATATCATGGATTGAGTTTATAGTGTTGATGGATTTATGGTATGAGTAAATAGTTAATTTTGGAAATAATTAATGTTTTCACATAATTTTTATGGAAATTCAGGTTATTATCATGTTTCAAAAGAAAACATGATAGTGTTCATCACATGTTTGGTATGTTACAATTAAGGTCTAATTTTTTTGTGAGGGATAAATTCTCTATTTTATGATTTTCTCTCAAAATTATTTTATTTTATTCTTGTGAAAGGTTCATATGGGTAAATATTTATGAAATTTGTTTACATAAAATTTCAGATGAGTTTTTATATAATAATGTTTTTATTAATGAATATTGGATAACATGTGCTAATGATTTTATTGCGATGATAGATATTGCAAGAAGGAATGAATTATAATCTCATTATAGATCTTGTGATTGACCAATTCTTTAGGCATTTCAATTACAACATCATTTATTGGAGTAATAGATAAAGATGAAATTGATCAAGGAACAACCAATGTATGAGATAATTCTTACAAAATGGAATGAAGTAAAGTAAATATATATTCTCAAGAAAGTTTTTCAACTTTAGGAAATTTATCTCGAAAAAATAAATTTATCATAGTACCTTCATTTTCAATGAATTAAGAGGTCCCTTTTATAATCATGTATTAATTGTTTTTTGATGATTATCGTTATAATGAACATGTTCCATATCAATCTAAATCAGAACATAATAGTTGGAATTATCTTCGCTGTCTATGTTTTCACTTTTTGCTAATCCTAGTTATGTGATGATATACTCCTTTTAGTTTCCCTATGTTTTATAAGAAGTTTTAGTGACCCTTCATATGATAGGGGTTTCCCATAATAAAATTATCAAACATCCACCTTTGATTTTAGAAGGGAAGTGTGAAATTTCAAGGATGTGATTTATTATATTCTTGATAGTATTAAAACATTATCTTATCCATTATAACTTCCACTAAATCTCTCTAAGGTTTATGATTTGATCAATTTATCTCTTTGGATTAAGTACAAACATAATCCTTCACATGTACTAAACCCAATGGTTATACCATTTGAGTAATATCCTTTTTATGACGAGAAACATGTATATATTTAGTATCACATAGATATATTTAGAAAAAACAGGCCCTCTAACCTTGTTAAATATTTTTTTAGAAAACCGACATCTTTAAGAATATGTGTGGTAACTTTAGGATAAGATGAGGTATAAGTATCCTTAATTGATTATATTAGAATGATGAATTTCAAGGAAGAAATTCATTTTAAGGGTGGTATAATGTTACACCCTAAGTTTTTATGAATCTTTTTTTTCTTTTTTAATACGTTAATTTTTTTGTCTTATTTCATATGATACCCCAATTTATGTTTGATATTGACAGAACAAAAACTTATCATTCTCTTCACAAAACAATGAGTTTCTAAAAAACAACATTTTATTATTATAATTATTTAAAAAAGAAAGTTAAAACCTATATTTTATAACGATAGGAATTAATGGAATTAACTATTTTATGAAAATATGGTATACCCATATTTCATTATAAATTATTTTACATCCTTTAAAAAAAATAAAAAGATACTTTTTAATAAAAATATTACTTAAATGTACACATGAGTGTTTAATACCAATCAAAAAATATTTTTGGATTTATATTAATGAAATATATATATATATATATAATTTTAAATATACTGTTTAAAATTAATCTTATGTGTTTTCTAGGCATGATATAAGAATAAATCCAATTTTATGCATAAAAGAATTATTTTTCTAAAAAGGCAGTTTTTCCACATTTTAATAGAACACTTGATTTAATTATTGTCTTAAAAAATTTATAAATTAAATTTTATGAAAATAAACATCTTCCTTGATATATAAATATAAAAATTAATTATTTTTTAATTTTTGTTAATTTTTTGATATGTTTTATATTATTATGAATAGGGAAAACACTAAATTTTAATTGAAAACTGATTTTTTGTCTAACTTATTTATATAGTTAAATCATGTTTGAATATGTTTTAAACTATAATGAGATCAGTTTTTAATCATTCAATAAAATTTAGTTAATTTTATTCAATTTCACATCGAAATTGGATAGACAAATATTGTGAACTTTTGAACACTTTTACTTTGAAAACCCATTTTATTATTCCATCAACAAGATTAATTTTTAATTAATTGTTCAGATTTATGTGATTTTAATAATTTAAATTAAATTATATATTTTGAATAATTAGTTAAAAATTTAGTGAATACGCTTCTTTTATTTTCGGAAAATATAAAGAGAAACATTAATAATTTTATTACTATCACAGATAATGTAATTCAGAAAATAATGGGTAAAAATAAAATTATAAATACTATAAAATCACCCTAACACATATTCTAATTATAATATATGAGTATTTATAGTCCCCAATAATTAATGGACCAGTTATAAGAACATTTATGATTATTTAGATGATAATATAACCTTTATAATATAATATTCAATGGAATGTCAATTTTGTTATAATTTTTTTAATAGGAGAAATATTTTTAAAATGGGGTTATATAAGGTATATGATAGAATATACATATTATTTTGAAATATAAAATGTTTATTCACATAATGGTAATTTTTTTTAATTGTTAGCGATAAAATAATTTCTTTAAAAGGTGACATAATGATGATGTAATAATCATTTCATTAAAAGAATAATCAAATAAAATATATTAAAAATATTAAAAAAATATAATTTGATATAATTAATATTATTTTTTATTTTTACGTATTTTTTATGTTTTAAATTTTCTGGTTCAATGATATAATGTTTTTAGAATATACATAAAAATTCAAGTACCAATTAGTGTAAAAATTTAAATTTATGATATTTTAAAATAAATAATATTTTATTAAATGATATAAATAAATAATATAAAACTTGGAAAAAGAATTTTGATAAGTCTCAAAATTTCATAAATTTATTATTTATTGGTATTATTATTTGATTATAATTATATTAACCCTCAAATAGTAAAGTACATGATAGCATAGTAAGAATTAAAATGGTTAAATAACGGTTAAAAAAATGACAATGATTAAAAAATATTCATAGCTTATATTGTTTTCATTATTTTAATTGGTTTAGACACACTATATTTATATTTTCTAAATTAATTTTTTTATCTATTTTTAATATAAAATTAATTAATATAAATTTAATAATTTGATGAATTCCAATAGCACCTATCCCCTACGATATAAAAGGACACTAGATATTATCTTTTATTCACACCACAAAACATTTTTGGATTAGCCAAAATCTCTCAATATACACTACAAACATACATACCTTTATCCTAGAATCCTTACTTTGGGAACAAATCCAACCAAAGGAGTCCTTTTTTTGAAAATCAAAATGAGATACCCAAATGAGAAGTAATATTCATTAAGAAATGCTCTTTTTCATTTTTAATTATCCCCCTTAAATTTTTTTATTTAGTTTTTATATAAATAAATTATTATCCAAAATATAATGAAATATTTTGATATTAATGGTTTTACCTACACTCATATAAACTTTCATAAAATGGGATTCAAAATCATCGTTCGTGTGTACGTCAGACTACCACCTCGCCAACGGATGTCACTCATTCTTTAATTACCACCATTAATGGTTGTAAATAATGATGTAATTTCAGTTTTTATATGATATATATTTTATTTATTATTTATTTATTCTTATTTAATAATTATTTTACAAATACCTTTATACTTTCCATTGTTTGGAAATACGACTACTTTTTTCACGAACCGAATCTGGTCTCCATCAAACCGCACCAAACCCGGCTCATGGAAAGGCCCGAACGACGTTCCCTATCCCCATGGGCTGGAACAAGTGCCTGATTATCATAAAAATTCATTTGGGAATGATTTACCAGAGATAGGATTGATAAAATAACAAAAATCAAACAACAAAACAAATCTTAAAAATTATGCCAAACAAGACTTAATAAAATTTAGAACTGAGTATATGGGTTTCAAAAGTACAGTAGAGGTCCAAATGTGTATAAAAGTAGAAGACAAAAATGTCCCATGAGACTCCACACAACTAGGTTTCATCACACATGATACATCTCCACAAAACCGCACCATTGAGAGAAACTAGGAACCTGAACCGCCATTTCCCAAGGCCTTTCCTTTTCATGTTTCAAACATTTTCAAGTATACCTACTTTCAAAGGTGTAAGTAGGGTGTGAGACTAATCCCAATAGGATATCACCCATGTATTCCAAGTGATAGGAATTATAAAATAAAAATCTTGCAAGAGTTATAAACATAAAATGGTAGCATTTATTTCTAAAAGTGAAACTTTGAAATGAAAATATCTTTCAGTGGATATAAATTTAAATAATGAGTGAATTTGACTAAAACATGAATTCTAATGGTTCTCACATTTAAAACATACCATAATTCAAGAATAAATTCCAAAATTTCCACAAGCACCAAGCATCGAAACAACCCCAGGTACTAGTTAGTTGTGAGCCCCATATACCTCGAACCTCATTGAAAGTAACCATAATAAAAACATTTCTCATGCACGAGCCACTAGTACTGAGAATAACCATAAACTAGTGGTCTCCAATCATCTCTATTATAATTTTTTAGTGTTATCCATGTCAAACTTGCTAATTGAACCATGGTCAAAACCCATACGTTCACTAGCGCACTAGTACACGATAGCCCACCTAGTTACCCGAGATTCCCCTCATGTGCTCAAAAAATTTCATCATGTTATGAAAATCCATTTTAACATATAATCATCAGTTATGGTCACACACAATTCAAATAGTAGATACACACGCTTTTCACTTTTTATATAACCAAATAAACCACTCATAATTTCTATAGAACAATTTCAATAAAAGTAACCAAACGTTACACATAAAATTCATCAAAAATACCACTTTTAAAACCCAATGGAAACCTATATTATATGAAACCATAAATTTTATCATCAAAATATTTTTATAAATCCATTACATGACTTGTAAAAACACACAAAAAGGCACAACATAGGTTGTACATGTAAAACGCCCATTTTTTTCACAAAATTGGAACTTAAAAATCAATCACTTTGAAAATGCTACCCAAATAATTGTTCACAGTAAAAAAATGAAAGTGCAACATAATGGAAACAAAAATAAAGCAAGAAAACTCATTCTAAAATACATACATAAGGAATCACCTACCAAAAGAGTCAAAACCCCCAAATCCTTGTGCGTCTCTTTAACAACACATCTGCCACACCACAAGGGAGTAAGATTGAACCTAAAACCAGAGGATTGGACCAAAAAACACAAAACTAAAACCCTAGGTATGAATCCCTAGCTTCTGGACACTTGGAGAATCAATAAAAAAATTAAGAAACCCTAAGAAAAAGGGAGGAGGAAGGTAGGGAACCAACTTACTTGAGAAATCTGAACAGTTTTTGGAGCTTGAGAGGTTCGGCCCTAATCCGTGATGCATCTGACATACAAATAGGGGAAACAAAATCTGGGGGGGGGGATTCTGGGTTCAGCGGGAACATGTGAGATGTGGAATCACCGAAAAATAATAAAAAATTAATATTTTATGAACGAATTAAATGAAACTTAAAACTGGAAATGGGCTTTCAGGTAAGACCAATACCTAACTTGATCACTCAAATTCAAAATGCGAATGAATTTTTAAGGGGAAAAAATTTCTTTGGAGGTTTTCATAGTTAAATAAATTTCATTTTGGAAGTTGAATGGGTGAAAAATGTTAAAAACCTAAGGAGTTATTAAAGAAATAGAATTTATTTTTAAAACTAGAAATGGGCTCTTGGGTTGGCCCAAATTTTGAAAACCCACCATTTCCATCAAACATGCATGGAAACACCCCCCAATGAAAGAATGTAAATTAAATGAAAAATAACATTAAAATATGTCTTTTATGTGAGAATTCTCCCCACCATGAAGGACTTTCCGCCATGGAAAGTCAACCCGATGCTTGATCGGGAAACATGTTCGGGTACTCTTCCTCAACCCATGACATTCGCTCCCAGGTCTCATGTGTATCACTACCATGCTGAAAAAGAACTCGGACAAGTGGAATAGACTTTCCCCTAATAACCTTTTCTTGGAATTACACTATTCACACTAGCCACTCAAAAACATATAAATCGGGCTCTAGATCCATCTACTCCCAATTCAGCACATGCGACGGATCCAAGTTTTATTTCTTCAACTGGGAGACATGGAAAACATCATGGATGAATGTCAAATGAGAAGAAAAATACAATATATATCCCACCTTATCAATATTCTCAGTGATCTAAAAAGGTCTGATATACCTCGGTGACAACTTTACCTGCTTCCCAAAGAGGCAGTGACCAAGAGGAGGGGCCACTTTCAAAAACTCCTGATCACCCACAGAAAACTCTAGATCTCGACGCCTCTTATCAGCATATGATATATTGCAACTATGAGCTGTGAATAAACATTTCCAGATCAACATGACCTTATATGATGTCTCTTGCAAGGGACTCGGTCCCTAAAATGATGTCTCACCTACCTCAACCCAACACAAAGGCGACTAGAAAGGCCGACCGTAGAGCGCCTCAAAGGGATTCATTCGAATCGAGGATTGGTAGCTATTATTATAAGAAAACTCAACCAATACCAAAGGGCTATCCCACGAACCACCAAAATCCAAGACACATGAAAGAATCATGTCTTCCAGGATCTGATTTTCCCGCTCTGTCTGACCATCTGTCTGAGGATGGTACAATGTGCTCATCTTAATTTGGGACCCCAAACCCTTTTGAAGGCCTCCCCAAAACCGATAGGTGAAGAAGGGGTCTCTATCTGAGACAACTGCTGATGGAACACCATGAAGCCTTACCAACTCTTGAATATACAACTGGCCCAACTCATCCACTTTAGCTATATCTATAATAGGAATGAAGTGGGCTGATTTGGTCAGACGATCAATCACCACCCAAATAGCTTTCTTACCTCGAGGTGTACGAGGTAATCCAATAATGAAATCCATGACAACCTCTTCCCACTTCCACATAGGAATGGGTATTGGATGAATCATACTAAAGGGCTTATGATGTTCTGCTTTCACCTACTGACATGTATAACATCTTGATACAAAGTCAGAAATGTCCCATCTCATACCTGGCCACCATAACTGTCAACGAACATCATAGTACATCTTGGTGGCACCAGGGTGGATGACCCACTATGACTGGTGGCTATACTGCATTACCACCTTTCTCAGATTTAGAGGCATCAATGAATGGACCATGAAACACAAGATAGCCTTGAGGGAAGAAGACCAATCAGAAGACGTCTCCCCACCATGAAGAATCTATCCCGATCACAGGCATAACTCATCACTGGGATGCTTTTGCTAAATCAATTCTAAAAGAGATGGGGTCAACTGAATGCTTTCCAAGAATGCACTCCCACTGTGCTCCTTGGTCTCCACATGCATCTGAGCAAAGAGTCCCATCAGAGTCCACTCATCACTGGACATCCTCAAAGCCCACACGAGTACTCTTCTGCTCAATGCATGTACTACAATATTACCCTTCCCTGGGATATAGATGATATCAAAGTCAAACCCCTGTAGGTATTCGATCCAACAAAGATGCCTCAAATTGAGATCTTTCCATGATAAGATGTATGAAAAAATTTTAGGATCATAGTAGACCAAAAAATTCTCCCCAAAGAGATAGTGTCTCCAATTCTTTAAAGAATGTATTACCACCGCTAGCTCCAGGTCATGTGTCAGATAACACTTTTCATGTGGTTAGAGCTAGAGAGAGCCATATGCTACCCCATGATCATCCTACATAAGCACGCACCTGATACCCATACTTGAAGTATGGCAATACACCACATAGCCTTTCATAGACTCTGGAAGGATCAAGACTGGGGCAGTAGTCAACCTCCGCTTCAACTCTTCAATGGACGCCAGACATTCTAGGCTCCACACAAACTTCACCCCCTTATGGGTGAGCGTGGTCATGGGTGAAGAAAGCCGAGAGAAATCCTAAACAAACCACCTGTAGTAACCTGCAAAGAAAAGGAATCTCCCGATCTCAAAAACATTTTTCAGTTGCTCCCATGACATACCTACATTGATCTTCTCATGATCCATCGGAACTCCCTACTCCAAGATCACATTCCCCAAAAACATCACCTCCATGATCCATAAGGTACACATGGATATCTTTGAATAAAGGCGGTGATCCCTCATATTTCCCAACAAGATCTGCAAATGGTGGTCATGCTCCTCCTCAGATCCAGAGTAAACCATGATGTCATCCATGAGCACCACGACGAATAAGTCGAGATACTGGTTGAGCACCATATTCATGAGTTCTATAAAGACTTCTGGAGCATTGTTCAATATGAAGGGAATGAACAATTACTCATAGTGGTAGTACCAACTTCGAAAGGATGTCTTCTGGATATCTTCCTCTTTCACCATGGGTTGGGGATAACCTGAACACAAGTCTATTTTAGAAAACCACTTTCCCCTCTTCAACTGATCAAATAAGTCTTCTATTCAGGGAAATGTATATTTGTTCTTGATGGTTACCTTATTCAGCTTCCGGTAATCTATACACAACCGGAGGGAGCCGTCGTCCTTCTTTGCCAAAGGAACAGAAGCAGCCCAAGGAGAGACGCTCAGGTGAATAGATCCTTTAGATTCTAAATCGTCCAGCAGTATCATTAATTCCATCAGCTCAGTGGTGGCCATAAGGTAAGAGGGAAGAGATATCAGTTGTGTCCCTAATGCCAAATCAATTGAGAACTCCACGTCTGACTCTGGGCGGAAGCCTGAAAAATCATCTGGAAATATTTTTAGGAACTCATCCACCACATGTGGTAATCCACACAAAAGAGCATGACCATCATTCTCTTGCACGAATGATGAAATATGGAAGATAACATTCCCTAACTATGGGAGTGTATGTCCCACACAACTTGACTGAGGGTTCCATTCCCCAAGAAAAACTTGTGGACTACTATCAGGTGCCGCGAAACTCACCCGATACCTATAGCAATCAATGTGCGCCTCAAAATGTACCAGCTAGTACATGCCGAGGATTACATAAAAAAGGTCCATATATAAGACCAGTATGTCCCAAAAAATCTCCACCCCCCGACATGGATAGCGCACATGAGGGGCACCTGAGACTCTTCTCCTTCTTCTTTCCCAGCAGCGTCACCAAATCCACCACAAAAGAAAAAACTCAGTTGGAAAGTTTAGTGTGCTCACAGTACGTGTAGATATAAATGAAACTGAAGGACCTGTATAAAAAAGAGAAGCAGATAAAGAATATGCAATCAAAACATAACCTCAAACGGTCGATGGCGCTACATCCAATCTTGTTAGTGCCTACTCCACTGCATGAATATACCTCATCTCTACCTGAGAACGACTACCTGCCTGTGGCTCTAACCTAAACTAGATCTGCCCAATAGATGATCCCACCATACCACCATGGCCACTAAACCGAGATCCCACGGTCCTCGATGGATCTGACTTAGCTGGCACTCCCTTGGGAGCCATGGATCCTGCCCCACTTTGAAGTGGACACACTATCCCACAAAAGAGTTGCACGTTTCCCATAACTCCACACCAGAAATAGGTCTTTGGAGGATGAGGTCATGCTGGACGAATGTTCCATGTCTTCCCACACTGGTGGCACATGATAGTCCTCGCATTTGAAGCCACTGATGAAAACATTTTGGAAGAGTGGCATGAAATGCCACCCCCCTTCTTTCCCTACTCTTCCCGCTACCTATTCTTTTTAGATGAGATACTAGTGCCCATAGAAGATACCACTCCAATGATCATAGACTTCCCCTTATTCTCAATCTCTAACCTGAAAGCACGATAGAACACCTCATCATAAGTTCCCAACATAAATAGGAATACCTATGAGTAAATTTCTGGTTGCATCCCCTTCTCAAACCTCCAAGCATTAAATCTCTCATTAGAAACAATGTCACCTGTGTACCACACTAGTTCAATAAAACGGTTAGCATATTCCATTATTGAACAATATCCTTGGGAAAGATCCATGAATTCTCGAGATCTGACGTAGGATAGATCCTCTGGACAATGATGCTCATTGAAGATGGCCTTAAAATCTATCCAACTCACGTTTTCATGCTTCCCATATTGAAGCACCAATTCCCATCACCTACGGCTAGGACCCTCTAGCTGAAAAGAGGCACATTTAACCTTGACATCCTTAGGTTTGTCCAGGAACTCGAACATACGCTCTATCTTCTCAAGCCATTCCTCTCACTCTTGAGGTTCTGAGCTACCTCGGAAACAAGGGGGTTTATTTTTCATGAACTCCTGGGCCTTATCCTTCCTGGGTCCAGACTCATATTCTCTAGCTGGATTAGGAGCCAGAAGCACTCCATGTCCCAGATCCTGGACATCCCGTACCATGACTTCTATCATCCTTTGATCGAGTGGTGTGGGAAAACTCTATCCAGCTTCCTCCATTGGGTGCGAGGGAGCTTTCCGGGGAGGCATGTTGCTACAAAAGGAAACACTCAGAAGAACAAAAATCTGTACAATAGTTCTTAAAATTTTAGGAATAACATCAAATATAAATAATCCAAACACATTACAATAGTAAAATAAACAACTACTTCACCACACACGATGTCCACATGCAGTTTGTTTCCCACACGTCTCACCTGGAAGTGAAGATAAACAAGCAATTAGGAAGTCCCATGGCGACTCATGGTCTTCCATGAGGTGTGCGGTCCAGGCACCCTAATCAGGACCAAACTCTGAGCCCTGATAGTCATAGCTTTTTTCTATCCAGACTCATCCCAAAATAATAATATAACTCAAAAACATTAACCTCCTCTAACACCATTTAGTCACGAACCAATTCCGGTCTCTATCAAACTGTCACCAAACCTGGCTCATGGTAAGGAACAAAGGGTGTTCCCTATCCCCACGGGCTAGAAAAAGTTCCTGGGTATCATAAAAATTCATTTAGGGCCAATTTACCCGAGTTTGGATTCATAAAATAACCAAAAAACAAAAAACAAACCAAATCTGAAAAATTATTCCAAAAAAGACTTAATAAAATTCAGAACTGAGCATATGGGTTTAAAAAAGACACAAGTGGTCCAAAGGTGTATAAAAGTAGTAGAAACAAATATCCCATGAGACTATACATGACAATGGGTCATCACCCATGGGCCATCTCCACAACACTGCACCATTGAGAGAAAATAGAAACCGAAACCACCATTGCCCAAGGCCTTGCCTTTGCCTGTGTCAAACATGATCAAGTCAACTTACACCCAAAGGTGTAATTAGGGAATGAGACAAATCCCAAGAGGATATAAACTAAGGATTCCAAGTGATAGGCATTATAAAATAAAAAATCTTGAAAGAGTTATAAACTGAAAATGGTAGCATTTATTTCTAAATGTGAAACTATGAAATGAAAATAACTTTTTGTGGAGATTACTTTAAAGAATAAGTGAATTTTAATAAAACATGCAATCTACTGATTTTTACATCCAAAAATACCATAAGTAAAGGATAAATTCCAAAATGGCCTCCAGCACCAAGTATTGGAACACCCCTAGGTACTAGTAAGTTGTGAACCCCAAGTACCTCGTACCTCGGTGAAAGTAACCATAATAAAATTCGTTCTCATGCATGAGCCACTAGTAGGGAGAATAGCTATAACCTAGTGGTCTCCAATCATATCCATTATATTTTTTTAGTGTTATCCATGTCAAACATGCTAAGTCAACCATGGTCAAAACCCCTTCGTTCACTAGCATACTAGTACACGTTAGCCCACCTAGTTACCCAGGCTTCCCCTCTTGTGATCAAACAATTTCATCATGTTATGAAAATCTATCTTAACATATAATAATCAGTTCTGGTCACACACATTTCAAACAGTATCTACACATGCTTTTGTCCTTTTATATAACCAAATAAACCACTTATAATTTCCATAGCACAATTTCTAGAAAAGTAACCAAAATTTGCACATAAAATTCATCTGAAATATCACTTTTAAAACCCAATGGAAAACAATATTATATGAAAACATAAATTTTATCATCAAAATATTTTTATAAATCCATTTCATGACTTATAAAACAACACAAAAAGGCACAATATAGGTTACACATGTAAAATACTCATTTTATCACAAAATTGGAACTTAAAAATAAACCGCTCTGAAAATGCTACCCAAATAAATTTTCATAGAAAAAACAATGAAATAGGAACATAATGGAATCAAAAATACAACAATATATCTCATTCTAAAATACCCACATATGGAATAACCTACCAATAGTGTCAAACCACCCAAATCCTTGTGCATCACTTTAACCGCACCTCCACCGCACTACAAGGGATTAAGATTGAACCTAAAACCAGAGGATTGGACCAAAAAACACATAACTAAAACCCTAGGTATGAATCCCTAGCTTCTATATATTTCGGGATTCAATAAAAAGAAGATGAAACCCTATGAAAAAATGACGAGGAAGGAAGGGAACCAACTTACTTGAGAAATCTAGACATTTTTTGGAGCTTGAGAAGTTCAGTCTTAATTCACGATGAATCTGAGATCCAAACAGGGGAAACCAATGATGGGGTTGCGAATAGGTTCTGTGGGAAGCTTTTAGAGGTGGAATCACTAAAACAGGATAAAAATGAATATTTTATGAAAGAATTAAAAAAATTAAAATGGGAATGAGCTTTCGAGTTCGCCCAATACCTAATTTGATAACCAAAATCCAAGATTCTAATGAATTTTTAAGGAGAATTTTTTTGGAGGTTAGAATAGTTAAATGAAGGTCATTTTTGATGTTTAATGGGTGAAAAAAGTTTTAAAAAAGGAGTTATTAAAGAAACAAAATTTATTTTTAAAACTTGAAATAGGCTCTCGGGTTGGCCCAAATTTTGAAAACCCACCATTTACTTAAAAAATGCATGGAAAACCCCCAAAACAAAGAATCAATGTACATTAAATGAAAAATACATTTAAAATATTTCATGTATGTGAAAATTTTGTTTCTGGATGTTTGGACTACCACCTCCTGAAAATTATGTTATTAGTAAACACATTACATTGAATGTATTAAGGATGGGTTTAGTGAAAGTATATTATATAAATGATATTAAAATTTTTATGGAAATATTTTATATATATATACATATATTTCATTTTATTAATTTATTTCAAGAAGACATGAAATGAAAGAAACATTCAAGCGTATGTATGACTTACCATCTCCATAAACAATGTATTTCAATTTACATTTATATTTTTATGGATAACCAAAAATAAATATATAATAAATATTTATGATATTTAGATCATGGTTATCATTCTATTTATAATGAAGTCATGGTATAAGTATGATGAACTTGAATTAAAAGACACAATATGTAAGAGAAATAAAGCAGGTTTAACCAAGTCATAACTAAAACATGGAAGTGTTAATATATGGGTAATATAAAGTAATATATAAATAATATTTAGTATTATATACATGAATAAAGTTCTGTAATATATGTATAATAAACATATATTTCTTATATATGAGGTTCTCATGAGTACGATGAGAGCCAAGATATAAGGTATGGAATTTATGTCTCAATTTTATTTCTATGGGATATATGCCTTATACACAACTCATTTAATTTTTGTGGTCTATATAATCCCCATTAATGACCTTTATGAGTCATATTCATAACAGTTATGGGTATTTTCATATCAATTTGATGATCTATCTTTCATGGGGTTTACATTAAATGTTGCCAAATTGGTTATGTAATATTTTTCTTCATTACGACACATTTTATATTATGAAGACTAATTATTTTACAAGATTCATATAATTACCTTTGAAATGTTGTACCATAAATATCATTATTTCTCTAATATTATAATTTTCATGTAACTTTATTCTATCTTTAGTTTAAAAATATTTTTTTTTTAAAAATAATGTTTTATAAAAATGTATGAAATATATTTTAAATGATCGTTTATATATTTTCAAGGAAAATGATTTAAAATATTTTGAAAATAATTTTCAAATATTCCTTTAAAAAAATTTAGGTTATTTTCAAATAAGAAAGTTTTATAAATATGTTATGATATAAAAATTTGTTTTATTTAAAAAATTGAATGAATATTTTCCCCATGAAATTTTCTATCATGATATTTTAAAAAACCATTTTCTATCTAAGAAAAAATTATTTGATGTTACTTATGATTTACTAGGGTTATGACTCAATATTTCTATCCTTATTCTTTATATAGTTTATTTATGTTTATGATGAATGATTCAAGTTCTTGTTGAAAACATATGTATGGTTTTCATTATGTGATAGGTGGGACGTATACCTCCCTCTAATACATTGGGTATATATGTATATATATATATCATGAGATAATGAAGGTTACAAGTAAATGATATTAATACACTATAGAAGATCGGGAAACCAAATACACTATGGGAAGATGGGGAAATCTGATACACTATGGGAACATGGGGAAACCTAATCCCTTAAATGGAAAAGACTACGACTGGGGATGGTGGTGTGTCCCTCCCAACATGTGTATTCCTCATGATGTTCCTTATTATTTTTTGGAAATGCGCCTTGACTTATTAGGAATGATATTACCTTATTATGTGTCTACCACAAATTCCATGTATTATTCTTTGGTTTTTATTCCTGGATTATGAAATTTATTTTAGCATGATTCATTTCTTATCAACTACCATTATTTATTCCATGATTCATATATATTATCTTTGATATGAAAGATACGATTATGTAATATTAATACCATTTTCTCATACGTTTATGTTCATGATTATGCTTATGTATCTCTATTGATTAACCTTACTGAGCATATAATCTCACACTTTCATATGTTCCCTTTCCTGAGTTATAAATAATGGTTTTATGTAGTAGTACTAAAGGGTATGATATTTATGGGAGATTTTGAAGATCTTTCATAAAAGTAGAAGACATAATTCCATGTTTTCAAAGGTACTAAACTATTACAGTCCTTGAGAATGTTATTATATAATTAAATTAATATTTATCTAAAAATATGTAATATCAGTTTTTTAAAATCCCAATTTTTTATAGTTCAAGATATGGAATTAACATTGAATAAAAAAATCATTTATTTATAAATCACTTATTTTGATGAAAAATGGATACTTTGTGGAAATGCGCTCTTTGAAGAGTTTGTAAAAATAAAATAAAACTCTAATCCTAAAAGTTAATTGGGTATGTTTGTGATCTAATTTTCCCATTTGATATTCTATGTTTTGGAATACTAAAATTGGGTAATATTTATTGGTGTCAATTGAATAAATGTAAAGATTATTTTTTATAACCTGATTTGAGAGTATGATTTTGAGGCTTCTATAAAATGTGGACATCAGGTGTGAGAATAAATTAAGAAAAAAGTAACATTATTGATGGTATAATAATTTCACGTGGGGGGTAATCATTATGTTTGTTTTCATTAACGATTGATCAGATTATGTGACTAGAGAATGGGGGATTTGTTTGATATATACTAGTTATAAAGAAATATTTGACACTTTATAATTGAATGGAAAATATGTTTTTAGATTTTTAGTCATTAATTTGTGTCTATGTGTGTGAGGAATTTATTTTTTCCCTTTTTTAGTGTGAGATCTCATAGATTTTTTGAAGTGGAATTCCTAAGGGTATTAAATTATTCATGTGAGGGGGAATTCAATGAGTAATATTTTCAGGTTCTTTTAATCTATGTGCATTTACCATTTTAGAATAAAAATTATAATTTTCTATTAGTGTTATATTGTTTCTAGGAAGAATTTTGGTCTATTAATGGTTTATAGCTTTTAGTGATTTTAGTAAAACGTGACAGACACTATGCCACAACCCTGGCCTTGCGGTGTGGTCCCATGAATCCAGGAAGCCAACATCTAATAAGAGTTGAAGGGAATAACAACATGAGGATTTTGGTTACACTGAAAAAATGTCTATGGAGAAGAATATGGGATCCATGAACCATGTCCTGGAGACTTACACTATAAATTTTTACAACTATACATATCTAGTGAGGGATATTCCATAGTGCATAACATTTTCCAATTTCTTTAACAAATCCAAAAAAATGATAGAAATAATAAAATCACATGAAAAAAACTATGGTAGATTTGGGAATCCACAATTAGGTGTATAAAATATTCTCACCTAGATCATGGAATGATAGTTTCATATTGAGGAGGAAGACTACTGCAGGGTGACAATGGCTAGAGAATGGATCATCATAGCTTTGTTTGGCACTATGAGGATGAGATACCACTTTTTGGGTTGCCACATGTGACCTTAGATCCTGGGATACGTCTAATGGATTTATTTAGTGTATAATGGAGTAGACCTAGTAATAAAATTAATCTCATCAAATCCCATATTCAATTTAAAATTTGGAGATACAAATTTAATTACCATACTTCTCACTACTATATCAAATTTCATTTGCAGGGAAATTTTTTGAAATGATTATCTTGATCTAGGTCTAAACCAAAATAAATATGTTTCATCGTATAAGAGTTCATTTAGAATGAGTTTATATATATGTGTAGAGGTCACGAAATGGTATGAAGTAGTGTATCATTCATAGAGGAACGTAAACATCTTTTGAATTTTTTTATAATGAATTGTGTGGCAGTTGTCTAACAACACCAAGAAGGGTTGCTATTTATTAAATCCACCAGTTCAATGGAACATCAATATTTCACCATTGATACAAGAATACACAATATTATACTAATATGATAAGTTATATTATGATTTATTATAGTTTAGTTCTCAGGATTGAAATGAAATTATTTTTTGCATATCAAAATTTTAGAAGTGATATACTTTTTCAACCCGATATCCTATAGAGTTTCACTATTGTCCTGGTAAGTATCCTATACAAAATAATAATTTGAATTGCACTAAATATTAATCATATGGATTTTTCGATAATTATTACTATAATATTTAATGGTAAAGATACACATATTAAAACAAGATCTTGAATAATAAACACATCAAAGGAGAGGGAGGAGAGTGGTGAAAAAGGGACTATATAAGAGATTGATTGGTGAGATCTGAGAAATACATGGAGGTTCATTGATTATTTATTATAGTTAATTAACTTTTAATTATGTATTCCATTAAATTGTATAATTATTATTTCTATTTTGATTGAATTATTTATTTTATTAAGAGAATATATATTTCATTTCTCGAGACTACGATTTCAATCAAAAAAAAATAATAAACCACTAGTAATGTTTGAGTAGTTTCATTGGGTATACTGGATTAGGTATTGGTGGGATAATGTCTTGAGTATAATTAAATATCATAATTTTTAACTACTTATGAAGCTAAAATATCACATTAATCTCATCCCCATCTTATCCATTGATCACCACATGAGACTAGTGTAGATTTGTATATGAATCCTAATGTGATATATTGGAGTGGGAGTGATACAACTATATTTAATCCACATTTTATGTGTTTGATTGAAATTAATGATACTTGTATCATTTTATTACATATAAAAAAATTATTTAATAATTTTAGGTAGATATAAGATCATTAAAAGACATATATTGACAATAAGAAGTATGAAAATTGATTTTTCTTATTAGTTGAATGTAATATTTTTGGTAACCCGTAGGAATCCATCCTATGAAACCTATAGACCATCATTAATTCAAATTATATGTTTTATTAATCATAAATAATCCCTAACTAGTGACCCTTGTCCCTACCCTAATTTCTCTAACCTAGGCACGTTCTTTATTTTTTATATCTTTTCTATCGAAATATCAATCATGAATGGTTTGTTATGTTATGACTCCCCTTGTTAAATTTTGTTTAACCTTGGGATCATGATTTTTATACTTTTATTTTCGGTATTATTGATTAAGGAATTATGTATTTATTTATAATCTTAGACCAATTACCTAGGGGATGGAATCAGATGATAGATCGTTAGTTAGATAAAAAATATTTGGTTTCAATCTTTATTTTTCAGTATAGTGAGTAATAAACAAGAGAATCAATAATGAACATAATATAACATTGATTGATAATTTAGAGTTGTTGGAATCATATTATAACAAAACCTAGTAGATATATGGATCAGATAGAAATAAATTAATACTATGAAATTAATGGTTGATTGGAATAAAATAGAAATAGAATATAATATAATGTAGTGAAAATATTTGGATTCATAACACGATCATATAACCATAGAGTATAATGATTATCCCCAAATTATGAATTTTAAATAAAATAAAATAAAAATCAACCAGAACCACATTGAAGTTGAATTTCTATATATTGGAACTATGAATGATGTTTCAAAATGCATTTTATAGATGAAATGAAAAGATGGTTATTGAATGAAGGATAATGACAATCATGAAAAACATGGATTTATTCAATAACTATACCACAGTAATGGGTTTTTATTATTTTATTATATTTTATTGTTAGTTTGATCATTTAAATTAACATTTATATTAGGTCATGGTACATTAACATTGTTACTAATTATAAATTAACTTGATGTATGACCATGTGATTTAATAATTTGGTAAAACCAATTAAGGTTGTTTCAACAACAAAGTAGATTGAGTTTGATGTTCAGTCTATAAATATCAATGAAGGGTGATATAAAGATAGGTATAATAATATATATGTATATATATATATAATTTCAAATTATTCAATTAACATATGATAAACTTAATTAGAGGAGATGTTTTATAGTTGACCAAATTGATACATTGTTCCATAGATCATTATGTTCCAAATATTTCATGTTTATTCACTCATATTCAACATTTTTAGATCATGTTTTTAATTTTTTGATCTCTATTATAAAAATTATTATTATTACAAATGATTTAAAACATAATCTCTAATATGGGATATAATATTCATTCTAAAATATACTCATATCGTTCTTCATTGACCATAAACTAAATTCCCATGACTATGTATTCACTAGGAAAATTGAAATATTGGGTTTATGTTTCCATCTTACATGAGAAATAGGTTGTTTAGGTTCTCCCACAATGGGTAAAGTGATTGCTTTTATTGGATTGTAACACCTAGTGAAAGATAATTTTATTGATATGTCTTTCCTAGGAGAAGTAATGCTTATATGTTTAGTTATATCATAAATTGTGGTGTGTGATAAGTGGATTAAGATATTACCAAACCATTAAAAAATCATCCATGACAACTTATTTAATATTATATTTCCTCACTAATGAAACAAAAATACTAATTTGTTTATACCATATTTTTATATTATATATTTGACAAATTTTGTTCCATAATGTTAATATTTACCTTGAAATTTCTTTTAAAAATTCACCACCTCATGTTTTTCATTAAATACCACATATGGCCTACAGATTTGTATATTATCCTACATAGTTTATAAAATTTGTGCTTTATTTATACATCTTATAGATCCTTAAATTTTTTAACAATGAACACTGATATTTTGTTATTTTAAAATTTCACTGATATCTTATGAATTTAATTAATTTTGAGATAACTGAATATAATCAAACATAAAATTTATAAGGTTTATTTTGTTTTTGATGACTTTAAAAAATAAGAATTAAAATATTAATTTCAAAGGAAATTTATAGATAAATAATGAATAAATTTAAAATATATTTTTCATATTTGTCACTTCTAATATAATATAAATGAATTCCCTAAATAAAAAAGGCTGAGAAGAAAATTCTTAAATAGAGGAAGAGAAAAATTTAATATGTTTGAAGGTACTACATGGAATATTATTTAATAAAGGTATCAATCAATTTAGGAAATTAATATTAAACTTTTGGTGTCATGGATAAATTTTTTAATGGGATGTATTTATATTCTAATCATACTCATGTAATTATTTATCAAGTACTAAATTAAATAGTTCATATAATGAAAAAATTAAGGAGTTATATGGAATATTATTGGATGAATATAAAACCCTCACCTTGAAATTTTAAAATTTTAAGGATACAAGAATTTTTATAATTTTTGAAAATTCAATGTTATTGGATGAGAATGAAAATACTAAAATGAGCTATTTTTTTGGGATTTTAATTACAATAATGAGTTAAATATATGATGTATTAGACAAATAAACTAGAAAATTAATTGTGTATGTTTATAAAAGAATGATATTTATTAAAGAATTTATTGTATGTAAAATCAATTCCAAATGTAAATAATTATTATAGATTAAATCACTTAAATAAATATGTTATTATAAGTAAACTAGATTTACTGTATTCTATTAATTGGTTTAAATATGTCTTACATGTGTATATTAAATATAAATATTGAAAGAAAAAGAGGTAGAAACTTTTGTTCATCAATATATTTAAATCTATAGACAATGTCAATTTTTAAGATTCAATTCAATTTTGGTTAGGTTCCCAATATTACACTGTTGAATCATGTATAAACTAATCTAGTATACATACAAGAAAAATTTGTTTTTTATAATAAATGAGTATCATTATATATTATATAATTTTATTATAGAATATTTAAAACTACATTATTTATTATTAGAAGAATGCGAATACTAATTATAATCATATATCATGAGTCCCAAGAGTGTACAAATATATTATTTCATATTCAGTTTAATTCATTAAACAAACTTTATGAAATCATTGAATATCAATAACTCAGTATGTTCCACCTGGAATTAGTTATTTTTTATGGGGATCTCACTAGACATATTCCTACATCATGTCAACATATTATTATTATTGTAATTTTCTTCCACGCATAATTATTGAGTTGTATATATTGGATATGAGTGTTATTTGTCATGTTTTTTTATCAAGAGGGAGATTGGGAGATATATGGGAATAATATATCATATCTCTCATTCATATACTAAATTTTAATTATTTTTGAAAATATTTATAATTTTACTAAACTATTTCTTTAAGTATGAGACACATGCACTATTATATAATGTATTATAATATTAAATTCTTAATCCATGTTTAGGTTTTGAATTTTGATTAGATGGATAATATATGGGATAAATTTGTTTTTTATCTACTATCATTTTTATTGTTTTACTTCATTATAGGTTCTAAAATTTGGGAAAATGAAAACTATATGAATCATCTAGAATAATCAAAATGTTTTAATGTTTTGACTTTCTTATGCTTCACACATTATTTACCTCATTTAGATGGAAATATAACACCACCATTGCACACACTACTTAAATAAAGTGACTATGATGCCATGAACATGGACTTGTTCCTATTCTACTGTTTCCTTCATGTTACCGATTCACCTGGTTCCATATAGATTTCACAACTGAATGAGTAGTGTCCTACTAGTACTATGATCACACGTCCCATGTGCATAGTCACTTATAGACATCAGACTAGGATGCCCTAAATGCATGGATCCCTATTATTTTCTTATCCCATATACCCAAAACACCACCTATATTCATTGTATGTTTTTAGTCCTTACCACTCTAGCCCAAGTTCCAAGGCCTCTATTTTATAATAAAAGTAGACACATTTCTATCATTGCAACACAATATAATGACTGATTAAAACTATGATCCTTATAGTAAACATTTCCTTTCTGATGTTTTTAAGATTCCTAAAATCTCTCACAAATTATTATTTCAATTAAAATAAAAGTTTAAATAATCAGAATTAGATGTATTCGATTCATCCAAAGGGGTTTTCTACCCAAAACATGATTAATGGATACTTCTTACATTTCTCCCTAAGGATATGGTGCAGAACACTTTCATGAAGTTCCCCCAAGTAATGAAGGGTATAAAATCACTCTAACATATATGAAAATAACAGGGAATCATTTCACCCATGTATCCTATTTATATATACATTCATTTTTATTATCAATTTCAACCAAAATTCATCAAATTGGAGCTACATAGGTCCTTCTATAGAATACTAAGCACCACACTTACCAAGGCTATCATACAAAGTTAATAAGAGTTATTTTATCCATGTGGATCAAAATAACGTATTTAATACCTTTTTCATAGGTAAGATACTAAAAATATTACTTGACTAAGGTCTCCTTAATATAATTCTATTATACATGGCTAGGAATTTATGCACACTTGTATACCCCCTTTTCCATGTATCCATTTGATAATAGGAATCCCCCTATTTCTTCTCCATAACTTTTATGGTCCAAAAATTATAATAAATAATTTATTCCATTGATAAGAAGGATATATTATTTTAATAAACTAGTGAAACTATTATTTTCTAAAGATATACAACGTGGATACTCGAAAATAATTTTTATAGATATAGAACATCTATTATTCCCCTCTATTTCCAAATAATGAAATAGAGGTATAAATATATTTCATTTAATTGTAATACCATCCTTATATAGTCTAGTTTTTGTCCCCTATAAATCCATTCATAAACAAATCATATCTAGTCTTGATAGTTTTCGATATGAACAAAAATGATCTTTTAAATGAGTGCAAATCACTACCATAAAGGGTTGTTATAAATAATTCTTAACCACAATCTATTTCTTTTTATTTGTACCAATAAGTCCTAACGATATAACCTTAAAATAAAGGATGTAATGGAACACTATCTATGATATTAAAATAAATCGAAATGGTCCATGATTTATATCTTTAAAAATAACATCATTTATTATGATTAAAAACCCTTAAAATTCATTATTAACGTTATTCTCCCAAACCCCTAAAATCTATAATGCTCATTATTTATTATCACTAAGATATATGAGTATTGATTCTCTTTACATGGTCACATTGGAAGCATCTTTCATGGTATTGATCAAAACACCACAACTCCTTCAATTACTCATGATTTCAAAAAATCAAAGAGTCCCAAGATCTATAAATCTATATATGTTCAGAATCAAATAGTAATACAAATGATAGAGAACATATCATATATAAATCAGATATTACAAACATCTGATTTCAATCAATCACTCTCATAACAATATTAAAAATTATTATTAAATTGAATGATTTCATAAAAAACATTATTATCTATAATAGTGTCCAAATATAGGAATGAATCATATTAGTGAGATGGAAAAGATTACTATCGTCTTATCTGTTACAAGGTTCCAAAATAACCACCATAATTGGTCAAATGGCCTCTTTCATGTGTAATTTTGGAAGTATACTAAAAAAAAGATAATTGTATTAATAATAAAATGGTGAACATGAAACAAAAAAAATTAATTATAAAAGTGGTTGATTGAAAAAATAATTCTTCTTTTTGATACTAAAATGATGTGTAACCATTTAGTGTTTCCATCAATAAAAAATAGAATATTCTATTAATGTGTCATATGTAGTCAAATCCTCTAGTGGTCCTAGGGAAAGTCATTTAATGATCCAGGATTAGATAAAACATCAACCACTAGTACCTCAAATGTAGTCTAATACTATAATGAAAATATAATTTCAAAAATATCAATGAACATATTCTATTACTCAATATATTTCTATATTAGTGGTGAATAAAATTATTTAGGAATATAATAAAAATGACATCAACCAGACTATTGAGTCATTTTATACAAGTTAATAGGATCTTAAACCATTATCACCATTATATCAATGACATACTAACAGGGTAGGGGGCCCATATCACCATATACAACTACTTTATTATAATTTCTAACAATTTAATAAATTTTCATATTACTTATATTTCAGAGTTTTAGAATATATAACCTAAATATTGAGAAACAACTCGTATAAACACAAATGTATAATATTCATCATGGTCTTTAGTAACAACCTATGGTACTTATTTTCCTAGAAGATATAAAAGAATCATTGTCATCCTTTGTCTCCCAATATTGGTCACATAGAATAAGATATTATTGTGATAGACCTATTATTATAGTTTTAATGCAAGTAATTATCCTTATTATTAGCAATATATGTCAGATCATTCAACATATCTAGGTTAAGGGTTGAGAAAAAATATTAATGACCTTGAACAAGAACATTAATAGATTATATATATAGGAATGATAGACCACTCTAAAAAACCCTTCAATAGAAATGAAATATAGAAAAAATTAAGGAGTTAATCCCCAATTTAAATATAAAATAGATCTATTGGTTCTCTATGACAAATCACAATAGAAGAGATTATTGCAACCATATTAATCATAATAATGGAGATAATCCACATGGTACAAATCACGAAAATAAAAACTCTAATGGTCTTCCTAATGGACAATAAATAAATTATAACCCCAGATAACCAATCTATATCCCTATTACTAGAGTTTGACATAGTCTACATTTGAGGAATATCCTTATAGTTACTTGTAATAGTGATGCATAATCCAACAATCACATAATACCTCCCAATTGTAATATTTACACATGCACTCTCTATAATAGAATGTAAAACCAATGAAGAGGTTGATTATAGAGAAAAGTATTTATAAATATAATATTTAAAGGATATATTAAGAGTTATTTCATGATGGTGCCTCACATGGTAGAAACACTAGTTAAAATTGAGTCCCTCCCTAAAAAATAAAAAAGTCCATCATCTTGATAGACATCATCTGGGTTCTCATTAAAGATGATTTTCCCATAGAAAAAAAATAATATATCTATATAGGTCTTTATAATGGAACTCATTATAAAGGTCTACATCATAGATATTTATCCCCTAAATACACGAGTAATCCTCTTTTTGTATAGATCTTGAATATTCCCTCCTATAAATAGGTTCTTCCAAAATAAAAATAAGATGTTTCAATAACTCTTTCATAAAAAATAGGTGGTTCATCTATTCTAATGGGTTATTTGAGAATAAAATAATCATAAATTATTCATCAAGACTATTAAATCCATGATTATTCTAAAAATAAATGAAATAAAAATCCATCATAAGATAAAATAGCATGGAGAAGACTTTACTGTTATAAATAATTGATCGACCATTTATCATAGATAAATAATGTCTCAATATTATGTATAGTGAGTTAAATAATTATAAAATACCATCCATGTTTTCTATATTTCCACATATTATATTTCTATTCATGATATCCTTGAGAAGGAATTGACACCACATTATCATGAAAATAACTGAATAAATTTTACTATATAAGAGGGACACATCTCGAATATGAAGGAAATGTTTTCCATGTGTAGGAATTAGATAATAATTCTTTTCATGTATTAATGATTTCAAATAAAGTACTATAGAACCCTAAAAATGTTAAATATCCTAATTTCATAGAAGAAATTAAATTTAATAAAGTTAATATTATTTGGAAAATATACTTGGAAGATCTTATTCATTTTCCCATAAGTGGTCTGGTTGAATATTATGCTTTTTCATTTCACTATAATATGTTATCTATAAGGTCCTTCAAATATAGAAACATTCATACATATTTATTCACAAAATTCCGTAGTCTTAGGTGTTGGGTTTGTCAGTTAGTCTATCCACAAAACATGACTATACCTAGAGCAAAAATATATTTTACTTGATATGAATGAGAAAAGAAAAATATTGTTCACTAGGATTCCTATATAGTTAAACAAGGAGAAAGTTTGAGAAATTAATTTTTATAATTTCAATGTGGAGTTTACATTTAATATTATACCATGATTTTTATAATAAAAAACCCATTTTAATAGAGGTAATTAAAAATCACTCCATACATGTTTGTACATTGATTATAATTTATTTTATAGTGTTTACAGTTTTTGATTTTAGATTCATCATTTTTATAATCATTTGTTAATTTACATTTTATCAATTAATATTTTTCTTATATTTGATGTTTTTAAAATTTGGATAAACTTCATAAGAATAAGAAATATAGGTGACTTTATGATGTTAAATGTTTGTACAATTAGTTTTTTTATAGATGACTAAAATTTATGATGAATTAAAAAACCAAATGATGATTAAAACGAACCATATGAAGTCATTATATCACCCTAATGATGATAAAACCTAATAAAAAATTCAATTAAACATGGGGAGTTTGAACATAAAAAATATAAATATTTAATAATATAAGGATTTTGAACATAAATTGTTATTATATTAACTTTAAAATCAACCTTATGATGTGAAATGTGAACTTTATGAAATATTGGTTTTTTATATTTCAATTTAGGTTGTAACATTAAAAGCATTTTTTATTTTTTCTTATAATGTTTAATTGGTTTTAAAATTTTATAAAATCACCAAATAAGTTATTTTTGTAACAACTCATATAATGTATTCACTACTTTGAGAATAAATCTTATACAATTCTACTCTTATGATTTAATATTTAATGATTTTTTTCATATGAATATATTTTTTATGAATATATTATGTATCGTATTCAATGATTGATAATATAGGAATTCATTTTAAAATTTAAATATATAATATTTCATAGGATTTATTTTATTTTAGATTTCTATAATCCTAATAAAAAAATATTATATAGCTAATTTGGAAGAAATTCAATGAGTACAAATGATATTAAAGATGGATTAAAGATCATTGATTTAGTTCACGATGATCCCAAAAGGTGTGCACATGGATATAAAATATGTAGTATTTTATTCTACAATATGACATATTATTTTATTCTAAATAAGAATATGTTGATCAAACGACATAATTATCTAATAAAATTAGAGTACACAATTTTTAAATGGAGAAGAATAAATTTTGTCAATAGTTAAACCACAATTTTTAAATGAATTAATAAAAATATAAATTAATCTAATAATGAAATGAAAATAATTAAATGGTAAATAAATTTGGTTCAGTAATGAGTTACAACTAAAATACCCATAAAAGATATCAATAATAAAATAAAATTCCTTGAAATAAAGCCTTTTCTTTTAAACCAAAGTGGATGGTAGTTTATAAGATGAATATAGTGATCCCCACACTAATACTAGAACACTATTGATTGAATCCTATATATATGTATAACTATCTGGACCATATAAAAAATTTATAACTTACCCTTTAATTCCTCTATCTCATTAATCAAACAAATAATTCTCAAACACCCAAAATATCTTCAACTGTTACCTAGTCAGGAGGGATCTTTCATCCTATCACCGAAATCTCCAAATCTCAATGATAAAATAGACTAAATTCTATCCTAAAATTTCCCCGATATTAATGTTTTAAAAAATAGTAACTATAATAAGAATATAATAGTTACTTACAATGAATATATTACATGTATGTTATAAAGAATTGTGTTTGATGAAAATAAAATAGGGCATACTAAGTGAAAATGGGAAAATTAAAAGCATTAAAATGATTGAAAAATAAGAAAATAGAATGTAGAAATGATTATGATAAACTAATCATTGGTTTCAATTTACAGTAATCTCTTAAAAAACACCATCTATAAAAATGCGATAGTATCATGTCCTTTTGGAATAACATTAAAAACTATAATCCATCATCTAATGGATATATACTATATTTTATTATCTCATGTGTACAATACCATCAATATTAATTTTTTGACCATTGAAAAAACATAAGAACATTTCATATAGTAAAATTACTAGTACAATATAATTTTTTTATCTAATAATACATTCCATGAATGATGAAAACAAACTAAAATAATTAAAATAGATTGTTTTACATAAAATTCCAACATAGTGTATTTTGATTTTCATGTCCTAGGAAAAAACTATATAGTAATCTCAACAACATCCACCATATTTACAATAATAATATTGATTTAATATATCATGTTTTAGCTATATTTAAAATAAAACTCTATTTTACATCTGCTGTAATGTTATAATCTAGAAGAATTATTATTCTATCAAAATATCTTTATTTGTATAATTATTCAAAATATTCTTCCAAAAGATTTTTTTTATTTAATGAAATTTTGGAAGCTTTGGAAACATTAAGAATCACATGAAAATGTAATATTTTATAAATTATCCACCTTTATTATGACCCAAAATAAAATCAAGGAAAATAATACGTGAGTAAGATTGAGGTTTTAAACCATAACTAAACATTTCATAAGAATTAAAGAAATAAAAAACCACATATAAATAATATTAACGGAATGATAGGGGAATAATTTTTTAATAATTTAATTTCATTTAGTCTACCCATTTATATTTTTAAGGATTTAATTAATTATTTAAAAAATATATAATATTACATAACATGTATTATAAATTTTAACAATTCATATAAAATTAGGATATACCCCATGGGATTAATCGATCGAAAAAGATTATTAATTTCGAT
The DNA here is from genome assembly GCA_963277665.1 of Viscum album. NCBI lineage: Eukaryota > Viridiplantae > Streptophyta > Magnoliopsida > Santalales > Viscaceae > Viscum > Viscum album. Next base: position 928,968,909 of record OY728143.1, on the reverse strand, counting down.
TTATTTTCAATGGGATTCCCATGAGTGAGTAAAGACTCCCAACCTGTTCTTATAATATTATTACATCATTTTTAAGATAAAAAATACAATAGTGATACAATCAGTATCTAAAGGATTAATATCTTAGGAAAATTAACATCATGCACCACACGTACATAATAAAGAATAAACAATATTTAAATCCATTTTCTTGGTCCTCCTAAAATAACTATTTTTATCATTATTACAAGTAATATCTTTATTATATACATCAAATAATTTGGTGAGCTAAAATCATTGTATGAGTAAGTATAACATTGAATAAATAAGAGAAAGGAATCAATAATACACGAGTCAGCATAATTGATATCATCATATTGTAAGAATAGGATCATCACCATATTCATGAGGAAATCATTTAATACATACAAGGAATATAGCCTACGAATAATAATGAAACAACATAACATAGTGTCCAACTACTACACATAGTGTAGAACAAATAAAACATTATGCTCACAGATAACATATGTGCATAAATCATATAATCATAACTATGAAAAAATATACATCATGTTACACATAAGTCATATAATCCCATGAGATATATCAAATTACCCAATAAATTATATGGATATATAATTATAGGTCAACTCATGGCATCATAAAATGATAATAACCAAGCATGCCACATGGAATGAGATGAATTTTAGTCATAGAATAAATTAATGGAAAGGAATGTGATTACTATGGATTTAGTAAATAATTATTTATGTAATATAAATTTTTGTTCCCAAATGAAAAAGTGAAATAATATTTTGAAATAAAACTCCAAAAATATTTTATGGAGAGGAAACAACTTAATATGGGTCTATTTGGTGTTTTGAAAAATAAAGCCTATTTGAAAAATATTTTTATTTTTCTTAGAAATTATTTTTATAGAGAATAAATTTTTTTATAAATGCAAAGATAATTTAGTGAATATTTAATTTAATTTTTATGTCTATTATAGGAATATCCATACTAAAACCAATGTGATGTAGGAAATAACATAATATAATGATTTGGGTTCGAGAATCCCCTCAACTAAAATCCCATTTTATTTCATCACTTTTCTGATTAAAGAATAATAAAATAAGGATTATTAAAACATGTAAATCGAATTAAAATATGTTCATTTTTTAAAACTTTGTTAGTTATAAAAATTGGATAATATTTCTTAATTATCTTTGTTAAAGGTGAAACATTTTGATATCAAATTTTCCTTAAAAATACACCATTTTCTTTCGATTTTTCTAATTTTGTTAAAGGTCATTTATACATAAGTAGAATTAATTTCTGAATCATAAAATAAACATATTTATAGATTTATATATCATGAATTTTTTATTATAACTGTCCATGAGGGTGTTAATAATAAAGGAGTTGGAAAAATACTCATTAAAGTTAACCACCATTAACGAGTCATTGTTGCAAGTGAAGGTGTGATACAAAACAATATGTGATTATGTTAAAAAAATTATAGCGTATTAAAATTATCAGTATATAATTAATAACTATTTTAAGTATGTTGTGATTATAAGATAAATGGGGGTATGAAATTAGATTTGGAAAATAAAATAAAAGGATGAAAAGACATTACCTATTTCATAAAGATGTTTTATTATATGTCCCTTAACATTTTGAAATCGTGAAGACTGATAACTCCAGAATGTCTTAAATAATTATAATGGGATTAATAAGGTATTTTGGATGTAGTTTGTCTTTGTGAAGTGAGGGAGGATTGATTATCCAAGGTCTATGTGGGTGGTTATTAACACTTGGGAAGATGGGTATTTTTAAGTTATAATATTGAATAAAATATTAAAACCATTGTAAACCTTTCAATGGTAATATATTGGCATAATGAAATATATTTTAATTAAATAACATTATTTTAGAATATTAAATGTACTAAAAACATAATTTATTTGTTTAATAAAATGGAATGGTAAAAAAAATGACAAATATTATTTTAATGGTATAAATTAAACTATAGAATTTGAAAAATAATTTTTCCATTTGGAAAACATTTTTATTAAATTTAAATGACCCGTCTACCAAAATAAATATTTATTTGGTAAATACAATATTTATATAACTGATTAAGATATTATTACATCCCGAATGATGATATTTAAAATAAACTAATTAAGGAAAAGGTGTATTTTTTTATTCACCTTAAAATTGAAGTACTTTAGAAAATTACCAAAAAATCACCTCAAGAGAATATTGTCCTAGTGATTATAAATATGACTTTAATTTTATCAATATAATTTTAAAGAATAGGTAAATTTCATTATTATTGGTAAAATATGTTATTAACGAAATACATTAAAATAATATTTATTAAAAACGTGATTATATATTCTTTGATTATTTGATACATATATTTATTTAATGGGATAACAATATTTAAACTTTTATAAATTAATCCTAATAAATATTATTTAAATTACTGTTTACTATTTTAGGTAAAATTAATATTCCCACAGTCATGTTACTATTCCCAATGGTTATGTTACAATCCCAAGTGGCCATGTTACTATTAATATAGTCATATTACCTCCTATAAACATGACTTCATTATTTCGATCAATGATTTTCTACAATTTATCTTAAGGATCTGTATTTACCTTTCTAAAATATCTATTATTTTAAAAATATTATTTTTCTTTCTATTTTACTTTTCATGTTAAAAATTATTCTAGTAGAATGGAAGGATCCAAATTCTTTGATTATATTTTTCATATTTTATTTTATGGACCCATTATAATTATTATATTTTTATTGTTTTAATTACCGAATAATATAAAAATCTCCAATAATGAAATAACGGTTGTTAGTTTTTCTCTATATTGTATGTATATGATACTATATAATATAATATGACACAAATTTATTCAAGAACAAGTATCACTTATAAACTCTAGGTTTTTATATTATACCCCATTTAGAAATTTAATCCCTAAAATTATAACTTATATTATTTGTTGATAATAGATGCGAGTACTTTGTTTCTTCATTTCCTCCAATTCCCATGTCACATCTTCATATTTATGGTACTTCCATAGTAAAAGGATATGATGAGTTTCCTTATTGCATAGAACTTTGTATCTATGGTCGAATATCGTCACCATATCCTAATAATAGGAGAGATTTTGATCAAGTTGTTCCACCTATAGATTTAATACATGTGAGACATTTAACATGTACCCCCTCATGAGAGATATGTGGAACACATCATGATTTTGAGCCATATTTTATGAAAGTGCTACTGACAGACATCTTCTCTTATGTGATCAAGGAAAAAAATTTGGTCTATGTACATGGGTATAAGGCTGTATTTATTTCCAAACCAGAAGACTCTATTCCATGGTGATATTAAAAGGATAAAGTTGTTTATAACCTCAAAATCCAAGCCACTTTTATGGTTTCTCGCATTGATATTCTACTGACTCTAATAATAATTAATATATTATTAAATTTCATGATACTTTTCTGTTATCTATTATAAAAAATCAAATCCAATTACTTTTCATTTACCAAATTCACCCCAACATGTAGGATTTCTACATGATTTCTTGTATATAACTTCCTATGGAGCTATATGAATATTCGAATCGAAGTTATTGTTATAAGAGAACTCAAATAATGGGATATATTTATCCCATCTTTCATTAAATTTTATTTTTAAGGCTCTCATCATGTTCTGGAGTGTATGAATAGTTCATTATGATCGGACAACATTTTGAGTGAGATAGGACATAATAAAATTCAATTTAGTGTTCATATACTGTTGAATACATAACCAGTATTTGAAAGTGAACCTTGGATCAATATTAGAGATGATCAAAAGCGGTTCCCTGTAAAACCTCACCATTTCTTTTACGTATATCTTTTATAAGTTTTTAAATTGATAATTTTTTTTGAATAGATATGAAATTTTGTAGTATTGGTGAGTGGATTTACCACAACTCATATCACATTTCTTCCTTGGGATGTATTCGGGAGACAATTGATGTTGTAAATGAGGATGTTCTATAATTTCCATGTGGTTATGGGAAACTGTCAAATCATCCTCTTAGACGTATATCAATTTTAATTATCTTTATTCCATACTAATCACTTTTAGTTATAATCAAGGACTACCTTATGTATGTTGTCCCACCATAAGTGTATCTGAATATCATAATACTTCTTGGTACTTCTAGGATAAATGGATAAATATGAGTTATGGCCATTATCCAAAAGTTTCTTCATTAAATTAGGTGATGTAAGAAAACAAATTATATATTGAAACCGAATTACACTATCTTTATTGATGTTTAATTCATAAATATTAACCTCCTTTACTACAACAACTTCTTTTGAAGATCTAGATAATCCCTTTATGACTCCTTAATATTTCCTTTTATTTATGTTTGGGGAATCATTTGGAATGGTAGGATGCATTCCATACTATTTTGATTTATAGATCCATACTTTTCATATCCATTATGATATCTTCTTTCTAAATTTATATAATGGAATATATATATGGTTATTTTCTTCTAGGGGAATTAGATACCTTTCTCTAATTTCTAGGAAGGTAGTCAATAGAGAAATCAAAGTCCTTGATCATCTCTAACAATATTTATTGAGTAATTATTATCTTTTTCTGTGTGAATATGTACTTTATATTCATATGATATTTATATATGTCACAATTATCACCATATAAGTCATGTAGAAAAATATTCATGTCAAATATTACAGCTATTGACTCTAGATCATGTGTCTGGTAGTTCTTCTTGTGGATCTTCAACTGTTATGAGGCATCGACTATCACATTTTCAATATACATAAGTAAAAAACCCAATACATTAATTGAATTATGACTATATCACAAAAACTTCTCCAAATCATGGTAGTTTTAGTATATGTAAATCAATTGGTCTCTTATTAAGGTCTTTAAAGATTTCCTCCCATTCTTCCATCCAGAAATAATTTACCCCATTCTTGTCGACTTATTTACCAAGATAAAATATAATTAGAAGTTCCCAAAAAACATTGATATTACCTAGACAATCAATGAAAAAAATTAGATTTTAGAGACACTTAAGGGTCTGGCTGATTACTTAATTTCATTTTTCTTTGAAGGGTCCATAAAAATTTCCTTACTTGTGATCAAGTGTCATAATAATGTAACTTAATATAAAAAAAATTCACACTTTCTAAACAACAAAATACATTTTATCAATTCGTAGTCTTTCTGTAAAAATACTTTTATGTTTTCATTGATCCTAATTTATCTAAGAGTAAATGAGAATACCATCTACCTAAATTATGAGAAATTTTCCATGGTAGTATCTAAAGGCACTATTCATAAAATCCATGAAGATCATAAGGTTTTTATTAAGTTCAAAGGGAATCATTATTAAATCATAGTTCCCAGACCTTATATGAGAAATATTCCTTCTAAATATATTCCTTCCTCACTTTTAACTGATGATATATATAATAAAGATCTACCCTTAAGATTTATTGAGCACCTAGATGTTGATTAAACAAGTCATCAATCCTTTATAGGGTGTTCTTGTCCTTTAGGTTTTCATGTTCACCTCATATTAATTGATACACTTTCAGTTTGATCCATCCATTATCTTGAAAAAGATAACTAGAACATCGCAAGGTGATACACTTGGGTGTATGTGCCCTTTGTCCAAAATCTCTTACATATACTTCTTTAACTTATATGGTCCTATTAGGGACATCATATGGTTCAATTTAGAGATATGAGTGAATCCAGTTATAAATACTATCCATAAATCTTCCTCATGAACTCAGATAAGTCTCGGTAGATCGTTATTTAACACGTCAATATATTCCCTTACAACAGGAACATATAAAATGTTGGCACCTTCCTTAGATTCAACCATTTAGACAGGTTTTTATTCTTCTATAGATATAAAAACCTACATCATTGAGCTATTTTCTAGATGATAATCTTGATATTCTTGGAACTTTTATAAGAGTATGGGATGGTTTAGAATATATAATGTTATTTCCTTTTAGTTATAGTTGTTTTGATACCTATGTAATGAGTGCCAATCCATTCCTAGTATAACAGAAAATTATACTAATAGATAGATTATGAAATTTTGTAGAATAATATTCCCACATATACTAATAAGATAAGAGTTCAACACATGGTTTGAACTAATTTCACCACTTGGTGTTTTTAATAAGATATCTACTATAAGAGACTAGGGTTTTAATTTAGCTGTTCTAGAAAACACAAGAAAATATAAATGAATTCATAGAACCCGAATCAAATAAAACCATTTCCGTTCTTAAGTGAATAATATGTGTACCATGTATAATATCATTTTAATGTTCCTCATTAGTGGTAGTGATGGAATAATCTTTCACTTTGTCGATCATATTTGGTGGCTGCTAACATTGATTTCCCTTAATGACCTATAGTTTAGTATATTGGCATGAATAATGCCCCATCTCCCTATATATGAAGCATTGAACCATGTATAGTTAATTAGTAGGTGACTTCATTTCTTATATCATGTTTTCCATATTCCTTATATTTCATTGATATTCATGATCATTGTATAATTCTCTCATAGACTTGAAACATTTTCTTTTTCCCTTTCACGAAATTTATATGATAATTCTTCTCACATTTTTAACATATAGGTGATTGGATATTCATTAATACCTTTTCATTTCATCCCCTAGTTTTAAGATCCATATTTTATTTCTTATCTTCATAACCATGAGACAAGTGTCTAAGATCCATCTATAATTTGATATCACATTAAACTACTTCTTTCTAACTCCCAATGACACATATAGATAAATAATTTTGAATGTGTGGGTTTGAAAAACTAAACAAGCTATCTATTTTTTTATCATTGTTGATAAGAACACCCAAGGTTTATCCTGGAATCCTTGTGAAAGTATCTTCATAAGACATGATAGACTCACCTTTTTTTCTTAGGATCGTATAATTACCTCTCTATATTTTATTTTATTATTTAATAGGAAATATTTTTTATGAAATAAATTCTTTAAATTTTCTTTCTACATTTCTTCCATTTTATTCTATGTATTGGTATTCTTTATGATCACTCACAATTTTCCAGACTCTCCATATAAATTATAGACAAATAATGTAACCTTACCCTTCTTAAAATAGTATATCATTGAAAAAACAATTTCCATTCATTTGACCCGCAAGTCTGTGGCAAGTGTATTTTATGACCTAATGAATGTTGGTGGTTATTTCCATATAAAAATTTGATAGCTACTGACTCCGTCTATGTAGAAGGTGTAAATTCCACATGGTACAAGTTATTATTTATATCCCAAGACAATAGGGTATGTATCTACATGAATTTTGGACCTCCACCTCTAATGACATTAGGGATGTCATTTGGAAAATCATTTCATTGTCCCTCAAATGGATTTTTTGTATGGTTTCTCCTAGTTCCCAATATTTTCTAAAATTGAAAAGGATTGAAAAAAATATATGTCAACCAAGGATGAATTATTAATTTATTCATATTTGAAAATTTATTCAAAATTAATATCATAAGGGATACCTATTTTTATACATTCTACCAAATGTTTCTTCTATGATCATGTACGTTAGTCATTTTATAACATTAAGTGGACTTATTAGTTTCATTATCTATAAATAATAAAGGTTTTTATTGAATTTTAGATTTATTGAAACATATCACTTGGGAGTTTTAATCTAGGTGTGAAATAATAACTCTTTTTCAGTAAAAATGTGATAATTGAGATAATACCCAATATTCTATTTTTTTGGGTATTAACTCTAGATAAAACTATTCCTGATCCATATCCATTGGTAATATCTAGTCAAAGAATTCATTTTTATGAAACCACATTGTCTAACTCTTTTCCCAAACAAACGAAGTTCAGTTATACTTAGACTTATAAATATGGTCTTCATGAGATTTTTATAATCATAATCCCCAAATTAATTAAAACAAGATCTAATACCAACTATAATAAATTGAACAATTCCTATATGACTATTAAATTATTTTTAAGATAAAAATATAATTGTGATAAAACAGATAGTTCAAAGGTTTAGCATATTTGGAAAATTAGGCTCATGCATCACTTGTAGATAATAAAACATAAACATTATTTAAATCCATATTATTTCTCATCATGAAAGATCCAAATTTATACTTAGTATATGTAATCATTAAAGGGTATAAATCAATGAAACAAGTGAGATAAAATCCCAGTATGGTGAGAGATTACATAAAAGGAATAAGAGAAATGAATCAATAGTACAAGGGTGAGCATAATAAACATCATATTATCACAATCATAAGATCATCATCATAATTATGAGGCATAAATTTGATAATGGAATGTAATTATGAATATGAATAATAATGAAGCATTATAACATAGTGGTCAACTACCACACAGAGTTGTTGAAAAAGTTATCATCAAGTTCATGCATAGAATATTTTCATAAATCATAACATTATAAGATTGAAAAAACTTTACTTTAGGTTCACATAAAATTCACATAATACTCTGAGATATATCTCCTTTCAAAATTCCTTGGAGTGACATATAATTCTATGTCCACCTACCACATCATAAAAATATCCTAATTAGGCATGACACATGGAAAGAAAAAATTCGAAGTCATGAAATTAACCTATAGTAAGGAATGAATTTTATAAGTACATAATAACTCATTGCATAGGGAATAAAATTTGGGGTTTAAATTGAAAAATAGAAGTAATAGTTTTACATAAAATACAATCATTACTGTGTGGAGAATAAAAAAATCAAGAGAATCCAATATGATGTTTTGGAAAATAATTGATCTTTAAGAATTCAATGAATTTTTAATTGGAAATAATGTTAACAATATAGAAACTTTTATATATCCCGAAAGAGAAGAAAAGATTATTGAAAGGAATATTTAATGATATTTGGGGAATATGCATAGTGAAATCATTTTAAAGAAAGAAATAACCCCAAATAAATTGTTTTCTTTGAGAATAACCTTACCTTAAATCCCTTTTTATTTTTTCACTTTTCTACCTCCCAAGTCAAAAATTTTGTGTCATTAAAAAAATGAACCAAATGTGAATTATTTTTATCTTATAACTCTTTATAAATTATAATAATTTCATTCTCTTTTATAATTATATTAATTAAACTTGAAATGTTTTTATATCATATTTTCCTCAAAAATATGCCATTTTGTTTCAATTTATCTATTTTTTCAATTTTATTTATACATTAGTATAATTAACTCCTAAAGAATAAGATATATATATATATATATATATATATATTTAAATTTATATATCATAAATCAAGTATTATAACTAGGTATAAGGGTGGTGATAATAAATGAGTCTGCATTTTCCTCATTGGCAGTCAACTGACTATTAACAAGAAAATGTAGAAAAAGAAAGTGAGAGATAAATAATATATAAATAAATTAAAAATAAAATTTTTAGAGTATATTAACACAATCAAGATCATAATATTTGATGTTATTAATATGGTTTGTATTTAAAATAGAATAGAATAGAAGACATTAGAGAATGAAAATGAAATAAAATGACTAAATGACATTACCACTTTCATGAAGCAGTTTATTTTCTATAACCCTTAACCCCATGAAATAATAGAGTTTCCTTACTCTTTAACATCCCTATGGATTATGATGGAATTTATAGAGGGTATTTGGTAAGTGGTCTGGCTTTGGTAAGTGAGGGATGAGTGGTTTTTCCAATGAACGGGTGAGGTGTTATACATAGTTTAAGAGAGAGGTTTATTTCAGTTATAATATTAAATGCAATGTTATATCCAATGAAAACATTTGAATATTAATATTTTTGTGATTATGGAATATTTTTTAATTAAATAACATTATTCTAATAATTTAAAACACTTATTAATTCAAATTTTATTTCTTTAAGAAAAACTAAAGTGAAAAAATTTTCAAAATATTCTTTCGATAGAATACATTAGGCTTTATACTTTGGAAAATAATTTTTATGTTTGGAAAAACTATTTATTAAATTTAAATGACTAATTTAAGAAATAAATTTTTTTAGGATGATCCATAATATTTATAACTAATTAGTTTATTGATAAATCATGCATATTTGAATTTATAATACACATGTCATAAAAAAAATATATTTTCACTATTCGCCTAAAAATTGAAGTATTTCAGAAAATTATCAAAACATAATACTTTGAAAATTTGGATGTAATGATTATAAAAATGAAAATAAATATATAATATTATTTTTATACCATAATTAATTTTAAATTTCATTATAAAATTATGATTTTTATGAAATACATTAGAATAAAATTTATTAAAAAGGTTTCAATAATTTATTTTTTCTTTGGATATAAAAATTTATTTTATGAAATTATAATAAAATTGATTTTATTAAATAAATCATGATATTTTTTATTTAATTTTCTTTTTTAGGGAGATTACAATTCCAATGATCATATCACTCTTCCCAATGACGAGGTTGATATTTCTAATGATCAAGTTACTATTTTAAAAGTCACAGTACTAATCCAATATTCACATTACCAATTATTAATAACTATTCATATTTCATTCCCTATTCACTACTATTCCTCTAAAGGATATATATTTTTATTTTTTAAATGTTAAATGGTTTATTAGAATTTTTATTTTACTCCCATGTGTTGTTCATTGGGGGATTGTTTCTAGCATATTTAATGGATCAAAAATTTTCCACATTAATTTTCCAATTTATTTTTTCCCCATTTTAAATTTTAGAACCTTCATATGTTTAGTTTCTAACAAACTTAATAATCTCCATTAATTAATTAATGTGTTGAGATTTTCTTTATATACTATTTGTGTATAATACTATACTATATTATATAATATATATTTATTAACTAAAAAAATATTACTTATAAAAAATGGTTTGTTACAGTAAGATATAATCAAATATTTTCTTAGGATTCTATTTTGATTATATATTAGTTCATGGGTAATGAGGTTATTTAAACATAAGAGATAAGAATTCAACATTTTCAATGTAACAAGGGTTATGGATAAAAAAATAATTAACATTATTAATTTCTTATGAGATATAGTGACTATTTTTTCTACATTATCCAATATAATTACTTACTGGTATATATATTTTTATTATTTTTATATATTAAACTTCATAACTTCTTAACAACTTTATCCACCTTCCATGATTTCTAGTAAAATTCTGTTGAATGTTACTTAACATTGACTAACTTATTAACAAACAATATAATTTAAATTACTGAAGGTTTAACATATTCCACAAATCTTCTGATATTTTTAAAATATAATACAAAAACATATTAAAAAATCCATAATGTTTGAATAATATTCTTCAAAAAAATCTACCAAATGAATTTTTCATTTAAATCCCCATGGAATGATTTTCTGAAAGTATAAAAAAAAAATCCTTTAAATAAACATGAGGAAGAAATGTCATCATACTTGAGACTTTAAACAACTATAGTTGAATTAAATTTATTTCAATTTCTATCTTGAGAGATCTATATCTTGATTTAGATTCAGATGATCCTTCATAATTGGCTTTAACTACACTTTTATCATCTGGTGAAACTAGTTCACATTTTGTAATTTGATCAGAGGTATGACTTGAAGGATAAAAATATAAATTTAAATGTCATTTTCCCCATATAGATTTTTTATAATTGAATTTATATTGACATTATCAAGACATAAACAAAATTATACTTTTTTTCATTAGTATTTTATCTAAAGGGTAAGATTATCATTACTCTGAATTCAATAAAATTTATTTGAAGGTAAAAAATATTCTGAAGGGACCTCTTTCAAACCATTTAATAGAGAAGAATATGAATTCCCTTTTAAAAAATAATCTAAGATAGAGTTTCATTTGAAAAACGAGTCTCACCAACTGTTTCATTCTCTTTGTATTATTTGGTAAAGGTTTCAGGCTTACTTTGTTTCATCAAAACATTCAAATGTTATTTGAGATTCTTGCAAATAGATACATGGGGTAGAACGATTTGAGGCATCTCTCAAATAATAGTAAATCTATTTTATTATGATAAATTATTCAAACTATTTCTATTTTCATATGAATTTTACTTCACATTTTGATAGTCCAAAAAAGGGATTTCCAAACAACATTTCTTTTAGGTTTTGATAGATATTTTAAAATTTTAGAATCTATGAATAATTGGTTTTATTAACAAGTCCCATTGATTTGAATTTATTAATATTTTAAGCCTTCTAGTTATTTTTGAGAGATATTATCATGATTCATATATTACTTATCTTCCAATAGCTATTTCTTCTTCCCTTTCACAATCAAATTCTTCTTTTAATTCATGTCTAGGGATTTATCACCTACTTTTTGTTGAAAATATTTATTGTCTTTTCTCCAATACACTCATTTTATACTATCTATAATAAAATTATTTATAAAGAATTATTTAATTATCTCATCACATATGGTGTCCTAGAAACCTTATATATAATGTATCATCACAATCATGTATTAATGATATATTAATAAGGGTTAAATATTTCGTTTAATTAACCTTGATAAAATAGAATCCAGGTAATCCAAAATAAACATTACAAGACTTAGCTTACCCATTCTACAAATAAAATCCATTAAATAAAATTATTATAGTTTTAAAGTATCTTTATTGCAGTATATTTAAACACCCAAGGTTGTACAACTGAAAGTAAACAATACATCAAAATAATATTTCCCAATGTATACTCTATCGCAATAAAAATATTCTTTATTCCTAATTATATTAACAAGATAAATATCTAAATTATATAATTTACATATGATAAAAATGACACCCTTTTTGGATTCAATAAGTTAATATAATTTTTGGATAATGTTTTTATATTTACCTTGAGATATTGGTCTTTATATAAAAACTATAAAAATTTGGTTTTTAAATACATTGAATACTATGAAATTATTAATATATAAGAAAGAAATAAAAATGAAAAAAATTAAATTAATAATATATTCAATATGTAAAATGATATACATAAAATATATTTTTAGTTTTGAAACCTATGAATGACATTTTATAACATAAGCATTTTTTTGCAAAAAAAACGTTTTATTGTGTTAATAACACTTTTATTAAAAGAAAAACATTCCACCTCTATATAATTAATATTATATATTTTTATTCATATTTGTAATAAAAATATATTAAATATCAAATAGTGAAATTTGTTTATAAAAAAATCTTACCGAGGATAAATAACAAGTCACCATGGTAAAAATAATTAAACTAAAAATTTAAATGAAGTGGAAAAGGCTCAAATATCCTAAAATATATCCCTTATTTTTAGGTATGGGGAATGATTAGAATAATATTAATCACTACATAACTTTTCATTTCAATATTTAGGTTCTTAACAATATGTTATGAGTATTTCAAAAAGTTACACCACTCTCAATTCTAAAAGGGGCCACTAAACCACCACACTACTCCTTGAATATAAAGCCTTTTCTCAACAAAATTCATTAAAAATATATTCTAAAATATATTTTCATAAACTATATAACTTTTCATCTTAAAAAAATACCATTTTATCAATGGATAATTATTTATCCAAAGTAGTACTATAGAAACTCAGAATCACTCTTTTCCGATTTTTATTAATTTATTTCATATTATAAATACACCAAATATATTGTAAACATTGTAAAATAATTACATTTAAATTGTATGCATGAATATAAATATCTTTATATAATAATAATTTTCTTTTTTCCTCCTTTATATAAAAAATATTAAAACATCGATCATGGTTTCAAGAGGACAACTGCCTCCATGGATGATGTGTTTCATTTTTATCTCCGACAAAAATGAATTATTAAAATAATGTTTAAAATTAATAAATATTATATTTATGAAATAATTATTAATATGTAATAATAAATCATTATCTAACATCCCTTTTTATATCAATTTAAAAAAAATTTACTAATGCCTACATATTGACTACCACCTCAATAGTGGATGAGTTAAATTTTTCATCAGTTATTTACATTGATAAATCTGAAAATTTATTTCATTAATAAAAATTATATCAAGGAATAATATATGTCATGAATAATATTTTGGAATTATAACATAATAATTAATGACCATTATAATGTAACTGAAATATTTTTTTAAAATACCTAAAACAATCTCATCAAGTATTGAATTTTCTAAATCGATAACCATGACATTCATGGAATTAAAATTGTTCTCCAAAAATCATTGAAAAATGAATATAATATCTTTAATATTCTTGTATTGATGAATTTTCTATCAATAAACAACAACTGAAATTTCTTTTAAAAAAATTTAATGAAGTAAATGAAATAATTAACATCTAATGATTGAAATAAATAATGAGTAACTAATTTATGTGTAAAAAAAATTATAAATAAATAATTTAAATGCTATTATATATAAATAAGGTTTATAAATAACTCATTAATATTGTTTTACATATTAAAATGAAAGATGAATAACATTCTTGAATAATTGGAGTAAAAGGTAATGATGTTCTCATCTAAAATTTTATTCCTTGAGATATTTTATATATTCATAAAATTATTTCATCATGTGGTGAATATACTACACCATGAAAACATTTCACTATATATAATATGTAACTAATTCTATTTAAAATTAAATATCATGTTCATTCCTTTAATTTATTCAATGTTATATGTTAACATATACAAAATTGTTTCCTTTCCCATATCACTTATGTTTTATCATGATCCTTTCCCTTAATATCCATAATCTTCCTTCCAACAATGATATCCTTTATTATTCTTAATTAAAAATATGTATTATTTATTTCTATCTAAATAGTTTGGATTAAATACTTTAAAAAAACTCTATATTACTCTTTATATGGTGTGTGTTTCATTAATGATATTTTGAAAATTTGACATTGTTCGTATATTTTATATACCACTCCATATTTGTTGACATTACATGTATTTTCATTATAAATTCAATTTCTCAAGATTTTAAATATTAATTAATGTTTTATTATTTCATTTTTTATCTTCCTAAAGATGTTATTTAAAAGTGAATTGTGACATCATTTTCAACTAACTTTTATGTTCTTTAAAAAATGTTAAATGTGTCCACATTTTAATGTTTTCTGTACTAATATATATTACCGACACCTATATATATTTTCATTAATAATCTTCTTATTAATGTTTTCAAGGTTTTTAATATAAATCTATTTTTGAAATTATTTATAAAATATTTTCTAAAAAATATATTATAACATAATTACATCTGAAATTATGTGTAACAATTTGAAATATTTCTATACTTACTTCCAGTGTGGGGTGTAGAACCAATGTGGGATTCTAGGGGCTTGAGAGTCTATTTGTGGATATATTAAAAATATTAAATAAATTATATCACATGAGTTTATGTTTTTCAAAAATAATGTAATAACAACCAAATAGAGTCTATTATGGGAAATATAAAACCACCATTAATTTTGGAGTGCGAGTTGTACCCTATGTGTGATATAATCTTTTTCTAAAATAGACATCCTATTAAAGAGCTGTTACATGTGAAAATAAAAAACTAAATAATTAATTTATTTGTTATTTAATAACTATAAAATATTCTCCCACTATAAAATCCTACATATAAAAAATTCCTAGGTTTCCAACATAACCACATGGATTTAAAGATGAGATTTTGGTAGAGAGTTCTCAAATGAACATCAATAGGTAATGCATTGAAAATCAGTGTGCAATGAAGCTCATGGATCTCGATAATGACAATAAAGCAGAACCCTTCGTAGTGACCAATAAATCCAATATCAATTTATGAAGCATAATTTAATTGTATTAATCCCATATTATTATCCCTTTATGAGATTGAAATAAATAACCTAACAATATTTATTTTCAGATCAATGGTTGATTATGTTTTTTGGATTATCTTACTATAAATATGAATTAATACGGGTTTGTGGATTATTACTTATTTTGTGTGTTCATCTATTTCCCCATAATCTAATTATGGAAAACCCAAATAATGGATGATGTTTAATACTTACTCTTTTGTTTTTAATTTCTCCCTACACTCTTTATATGTTCATCATCGACATCCCATTGGGTCAGTCATTAGAGAAATACTCAAAAACCGTTCATTTTATGTTCGATATTTAGTACAATAGATTGTTTCCATGGTTGTATGATTTATATTGATTCATAAAAATGGTGAGATCATTAATATGAGTGATTTAGGTGTAGGATCAGTGTTCACATCAGTGGTTTCAGGCAGTCCTTGAATGCGGTGTGACATTAACTATTTCTTGATCAGATTGGGTGGCTGGAATCCAACCACCAATAATGGAAAGGCTTAGTCAATTCTAGATATATATTCTATGGCGATAATTATGGATATAGAAAAATCATCAAACAATCAAGTTTAACCACAATGAAAACCATTGGTTCCTAGAAAATATCATGTTTCATGGTATGTAGTCCAAATATCGCACACACTGCTAACATTGGATGTGACAACCATTTTTAACTTATGATGAAAAATATCACATTTCATGTGGGAACCACCTCACACTATGTATTCTAGTACTGGAATCTTGGAATGTATCCTATGGGTACATGGGAATATATACGACCAAGAACATGGGAATTGCTAGAGTGTATTACTATGACCCGGTAATCTGATACGACTAGATTACCTGGGAAAATAGGGTAAATGGGAATTACCATGGTACATGTGCACGAGCCATAGTACACTAGAATGGACCGAGACACATGATTATACCTATGGTATACAATACATTCCATATAATCATAGTACATGCTGTATACTTTTTCCAAGGAGGATAAAGGTCCTCATTCTCTTTAGTGTAGAACAGTAAATATATGGTGTGATCCCATGGTATTTACCCATTATGGTACAGTGAGGAATCACATACTGTGAATATTATGTTATGTATATATGGGAATAGTCTTGACTATATTTTTAATAATCACTCTATGTTTCCCAAGGTGGGATCCTTAATCATATTTTCTTCTTTATATTGGGTTTCCAGAATCAGTGTGACCCACATTCCTAGGTCTATGATCCCCTACTAAGAGGGTTATTCCATATTGGGTTTGGTATACCCTAGAGGACCTAGGAAAGAACCATAATACATGTTTCTATCTTTTATAAGTTACATTGTTTATTTCTTCATGGAAATGCTTGATGAGAATGACCACTCAAATGAGCACTATATGTGTTAACATGATCATGGAGACTTCTCTCTCAGATGAATGTTACATTGAAACCTCGTTTAAAATTCTAAGATATGACTGAGGTAATGACCTTACAATGATACTTGGTGTCAATATTGATCGTATACTGGATATTGTTATATATTGTTATTTAATTCATCCTAATTGACATATATTTATAGTGATGAGATTACTACTCTGTTAATTCATTATGTTTAGTGATTTTGGGGTATTCTACAAGGTATTTGTATACCCAAAATTGCAAGGGATCTACCCAAACATGTTGTGTATTATGTAGATAAAATTACCATTATTAGAGTCTTAGGTTGACCAGGAGTAGGTGGAGATAAGTTAGAGCATAGTTGTTCTAGAAGGAAATTTAATAGATCTAGGATTTTCTTTTGGGTACCTTCCCCAATATTATCACTAGGTTGGATTCTTTATTAGTTTTCATGGGCTTGTAGTTGTCTCAACATACATTTTCGTCACACTACTTGTTATACTCTAATATAGGATAAATTTTATTATTTCATTAATAATTTGAGTTTTTTTCCTTTGTGAATTATTCTAGTGTATGGAGATGCATGAATAAATACATGTAGTTTAGGATAAGGCCTCCCATGTGTGTGGTAGGCCTACTCAGTGCTACATGAATTCCCATAGCCAATTGAAGGTGGGATTGGGGCGCCATTCTCATCTAAGCTCTGACTATTAGAGCCCCAGTGTCTTGGGTCATGATAGAATGGTATCACATGAGGGAATATTAGGACTAATGATAATAATTTTTGTAGCTATGGTATTTGGTTTTGGAAAGAGGTAAATAATGTGAAATTATTTAGAGTTTGGCATTTACGAAAATGAACCAATGTTGGTGCATCAACCAACATATCCATCCACCAAGAATATCATAATATGATTTTTTGATGAACAAATAGAGGAATTGGTTTTAGGGAAATCATTGGTACATGAATCATAGAGGAATGGTAAAATATACAAAGATATTGAAAGGAAGGACTATGTTCAAATGTTTACAATATACACCACACCATCAATAAATGAACAATGGAATATCATTAAGTAAATGCAACCACTATAAAATTTCAATGAATTTAGTGGATATAAAATTGAATAATATATTTATTCAATAAATATAAATTTATTGGTAAATTATTATAAAATAATCACACAAATTTTATAAGACCCATTATATTCATAAAAAATACATTTTCATCAGAAATGGGTTTTCGTGATTTAATTGAGTAAATATAAAAATTAATTTTTGGATGTTTAATAAAATATATTTGGAAAAATGAATTTAATTTTTATATTAATAACAAAAAAACTATATTTGGATTACTTTTTTTTATAATTTCATAAATTGTTTGGATTTTTAATGAATAGAAAAAAATACTATTTTTCATTGAAAAGTGCATTTTATTTTAAAGAATTTAAAAATTCATATTATATTTTTTAATTTTCTAAAATATTTATGGT
The DNA here is from genome assembly GCA_963277665.1 of Viscum album. Taxonomy (NCBI): domain Eukaryota; kingdom Viridiplantae; phylum Streptophyta; class Magnoliopsida; order Santalales; family Viscaceae; genus Viscum; species Viscum album. Next base: position 928,950,022 of record OY728143.1, on the reverse strand, counting down.
TTTTTAAATATAAATAAAATAATTTTATTAATTAAAATGAATTTTATAAATTTATTTTTATAAATAAATTTTATACTTAAAAGGGAATTTTTTCTGAATAGTTACTTTTAGTTTTGTTTTTCTAATATAACTATAAATCGAATCCTTAAGAAACTTGTTTTTAAAATTTTAAAATTTATTCATTATTTTGAATTAGGAGGTCCTAATTTAGTAAATATAACCCATATATTCTTTTCCAATATGAATAGAGACCTTAGTAATTTTTTTAACATAGTAAAAGATAAATCAGATAATTAAGTGTAAAAATAATATGGGAAAAACAATAAAATGACCCCAACACTTTACCCAATTTTCTTATATGATTAATTTTTTTTCCTTAATCATTAAAATTTATAGTATATGGCATTTTATTACCATTTAAATGTGAATATGATATTTATAATTTTTTTAAGGAAATGTCAATGATGTCACAGTCATGTTTTTAATAACTATAACCTTTTTAATATGTGGTTATACAAAGGATATGTTAGACTATAAATATTATTATAAAATCCAAAAGATTTATCTTAATCTAGGTAATTTATTTTTAATTTATGTAAATAAATAAATACCTTGAATTCTTAAACAACATTGATGTAGTAATTATTAAATTATTGTAAAAATAAATTAAATGATAATTAAAATATTAAAATAAATTTAATTTGAGATAAGAAATGAGTTTTAAAAATTTTATAAAATAATTTGATATGTTATAGTTGTAATTTTGTTTTGTAATTATAAGTATTACATTGATATTATTTAAGTCACCGTATTTAATAGTTTTGAAAATGGACATTATGAATATTTTGTAGAAAATATTTTGTTAGTAAATTATTAAAAAATACTAAAAATATTATATTCAACCAAAGTAATTTGATATTATTTATTAATCTACTATTGTACATTTATGGGTTATTTTACATTTTATAGTAACATTAATGACCTTTATATATTAAATTTTTTTAGTATTATGGTAATTATTAAATGAATTAATAGGAGGTGAAAACAAATAGATAAGGGTATACCATTAACCTAAATTTATCAAATAAAATGAATATTATTGAAAACATAACAATTATATTTTTTATTTATGTTGTTTAATGGACAGTTTTTCGAGAAAATGACTTACATATTCTTTATGTCAAAAATAGTAACTAAATGTCACTCTCTTTGTATTTAATATCTTATATGTGTCCATATAAAGAAATAAGAATGATAAGAATGAAAATGAATGTCTATATTTATCTTAATAAAATTAATTTAATTATTGAAATTTATTTTTAATTTTAATAAATTATATAATCAACTTAAATGCGTGTAAAATACTAATAAAATACTTATCTAATTAACACAAAAAATAACAAAATGATATAATATATATAATTTTTTATTAAATTTCAACTATTTAATGTGTGAAAACAAATTTATAGATACATATATGAAATAATAGATTGGTATTAAAGCATTCAATTTTAATTACCTCTTATTATTGATGCATTTAAGTAAAATTAAATGAATAGAGTAATAATTGACCTTAAAATAATATATAAAAAATATTTCATTAAATTATTTAAAATTCATTAAAATATTATCATCATCCATATGATTGGAATATAGTTGAAGGAATAATTCATTTTCCCTTTACGGGTAATTTTTTCATTTATAGTAACACTTTTATACCCTTATTATTAAAATAGTGGTCAAAATGTTTGATATAAAAGATAACTAACCAATGGGTTTATCAAAGCGATAAGGTTTATTATAATTTAATATGTTTGGAAAATCCAAGAATGCCCCTCCCCTCTCTTATAAAATGGAAAATATTATTCTAATTCCTTAATAGTTCAAAACCCATTTTTCTCAACCATGATCTGCAAAATTCCCTTTAAAAAATTACATCCAAGTTTTGGAGTCATTATATTTAGTACAATATAAATCTTAGAGGTTTTAAAGTGTTAATAAAAGAAGATTTTCCAAATAAGAGGTAAAATTATTTACCAACTCTTTCATGTTTAATTATTTTATACTTCTATATAATGTATCGTAACCACAAAAAATATAACTCAATTATAAAAAAATATATTAAGTTGATAGTACGATTTTTTACAACCATTTTACAACTATTCTCCATCTTACAAAAATTGAAAACATTGCTCGTTATTACGCATTACATACAATCTCCAAACAACGGTGTGATTCATTTTTCATAACCAATTTAATGGGATGGTTATAAATATTGAAATAATTATTATACATGATATATATTATATAATAATTATTCTAGAAAGGTGAATTATTATATACATTTCTTTCATTCCATTTGTTGAAAAATTGAAAAAAGTGTTCATGCGTACGTACAACCTACCACCTTAATAAAAAATGTTTTAATTTTTTTTGTACCTTTTATGAATTATTATTAATACATATATAATGAATATATATTTTATTTATATCATGATTAAATGTATGGAGATGATTTGACCATGAATAAGGTTTAGTGTCCACAACTACCAAACCAAAACCCGCATTTAAAAAAATGAGTTACAATATGGAATAGTGATTTTAACATATAATTGTTAATAAACAGGTGATCAATGTATATATGTTTTTATATATGGTATGTTATATGAAAATCTTTCATTAATAAATATTTAAAACTAATTATTTTTATATGTAAGTTTCGAACACATTTGATGGATGTCGGGCCTAATGTAAGGGATTTGCATCTCACATTTATTTACGTAGAACACATGCTGTATACAATACCTGTTTTTTATTGTGGGGTATATAATAAACTGAAATTTATTTTAATATTATTATCATGATATTTATGGTATTTAAATATCCATATATATTTCTTTATTTCATTGTTATTAGAAATGAAAAGTTATAAACATTGTAAGAGATTATTTCACAATGTCATCTACATTCATGATTATTTATATTTTAGTATAAACTAGGTAATATTTATCTCCCATGTCCATATTTTGTAAAAAAATTATAATTTTTTTAATATCCTTCTAGTTTTTTAAAAATATTTTCTACCCATGTTTTACTTTGAAGAAAAATTGAAAAGGAATATTCCTGTCAGTTTCCAAACAAGGTGCTTTGTGACTTTTATGATACAAAGACCAAATTAATGATATTTTAACTTATAGTACATGAGATTATTTTACCGCCATCTCGATTCCTTAATGTTTTAAATATTAATTTTAAATTTTAAAATGTTACTAAAAAATTCATTATAATTGTATCGATTTTTTTGAAAAACAATATCAAAATTGAAAGTATACTTTTTTGAAGAATTACTTCAGATGATCTTTAAAATCATTTTCCATCTAACATTCTATTATTTTATGTTACTTATGATTTAATGGGGATATGATCTTAGGAAAAATCATTATTACTTATGTTGTTGATTTATGTTCATAATTACTTGATGTTTATGAAGCCTATTTTTTTCCAAAGGGTTTTTTATGATAATAATTTTTACGTAACTCATTTCTTTTCTTAGGTTCTGATATGATTAATTATTTATGATATGGTAGAAAACATATGTATGAGTTTCATTATGTGATGGTTGGGACCTATATATCCCTATAATGAATTTTTTAAATTATAATATATCACTAGATAATTATGGGAAACAAGTTGTTGAGCTTAATTTGTTATGGGAAACAAGTCAATGTTGTTGATCCATTATGGGAAGATAGTTGATATAATTTATCTGTTATTAGATACATGTGTTGATTATGGATATGAAGTTATAAGTAGTTTACATTGACATTTTAAATTATTTATGTCTGAATAATGATGTTACACACATTGCAAACATGTAATTATGGATCATGATAGAGTTACAATAAAATATAATTATTTATGTGTTTTAAAATGCTATATTTTTATTCCATAACAAATATTTATGATCTTTTTCATATGAATTTTGAAAATATTAAGTTATTTTCTAGATATCAAGTACTTATTCTTATCCTATGATTTTATATGATCATTAATTTATATATCCCATGTTCATTCTTATTTATCATATGATACAACCCTTTTCTTATGTTTCTTTTTTCCCCAATCATGAGGAAACATGTAAAATTAATTTAATTATAAGGGTTCCACATGGATGATATTGATGAACTAATACTAAATTATAAAATTTGTGTATAGTCTGAGAAAAGGTTTATATTTATATTCCAGTTGTTTATGAATTCATATTTTAATGTGTTTATCCTCATTATCTAAAAGTCTAAACCTAAAAATGTACCAGGGTATGTATGGGATCCAATTTTTACTATTGATTTTGGATGTTTTTTTTTTTGGAAAATGGTCACATTTATTAGTATCAAAGAATGAAATGTAAAGTTTATGTTTTTAGCATCAGATTTAAGAGTGTTCATTTGGGGATATTACAGTCGGTATCGGAGCAGGGTTTAGATATCCTTAGAGATTAATATTTTTTTCATGTGTTGTTTTCTTAATAGTTATAGATACAATCACAGTTTATATATTTATTATTGATCATAATATAAATGTCCTCTTTTTTCGATTTAAGGGATGTAATTTTAAGGTGACTATTGATATATTTAGAGATTTTTTTATTTATTTTTAGGTATATGTTACCCTTAATATTATATTACGTTATATATATATGAGGAATAATTATATTTTCATTTTGGTGACATACTTTTATTGGTATGAACAACCTTTATGGTTTAAATTATTTCTGATTTTGAGGTAATTATGTGTTATTAAATTTTTGGGATGCAAAAAAAAAGGTATGAGTTAACCATTGAGGTAAAATAATTTCACTTCTGTTGAAAGTATTATGTTCATTCTGTGGATTTTTTTTCAAATTTCTTCAAATTTTGTAAGGAATATAATTTTTGAAGATGGAAAACTCACAGTCCATAAAACAACCCATCTAATATAGCAATGCTCTAGGACATGAAATCAAAACTAAAGAGAGACAAAGGTTAAGTTCCTACCAAAGGCCTATTTTATGTCTTGGTCAGTATGACATTGTTTTTATAATTATTTTGATTTTTTGATACTTATATGATTAAGTTAAATATAATCTTATGGTATTTTATTTTATGTATGAAGGATGAATTATCTTATTGAACAATATATAATTTTAGTGTGATTTTATGGTGATTCTGGTCAATTATGGAAATGAAAACACTATCATAGAGATTATATTATTATATCATATAATTTATTTAGTATGATACATTATCTATGATGGATGTTATTTGGAGATAAATATTAAATTTGTCTCAGAATACTATGTGATCAAATCCTTTTGATTTTTGGGTTTCAATCTTAGACATGAATATTTTGAGTAATTTTTTGTATATTTATCTACTTAATGATCTATGTTAAATATTGGGTACTACTATTGAATTTTGGAGATTGATGTATTTTGGAAATTATATTACCTTATGATAACTATTTTGGTTTTTGTTTATTTTTAAAATATTAGAGGAATATCTTTTTATTGTTCTTTGGATTATGTGATTCATTAAAAGTTTATTATAGTGATTCAAGCATTAAAAATTCATCCTTAATAACTCATCATTTCGAGAAAAGAGATGAGATTGTGGTGGAAATTGATTAAATGATGAGAATACACTTTCCATGTAAGTAAATTTCCTTATATTCTTAATCAAGTAAGTAAAATAATTCATCCACCTTTTGATAAGGATTTCAAAAAAAGTATCCTATTACCTTTATTTACGAGAAGTCGAAGGAATATTCCCCCTAAAAAAATGTATTATTTTATAGTCATTGAATTTATCATGATTGAGTTCTCTATCACTCAATAATAGTCCAAGGGTGTTATTTTTATCCACTGTATCCACCTTTTTTACTTCCCAAAAATGTTTCCTTACATGTTATCCTATCATGTGTTACACTGTATGACCTTTTTACTACCCATTATCAATTTTTATGTGAAGGTTTTGTTGACTATTTTTACAATTTTGGATTTTAATAATGGTATTTTGAATAGTAAAATCACTCATTAATGAGACAGATTCGTAATTGAAGGAATGAATTTTATTAAATGTTGTGTGGTGGGGTTAAATGTAATATCCCATTATTTAAAAAGGAAAGACTATGTTCAATAATGTATAAGATAGACAACACCAGGCCTCTGCAAAAAATAAAACATTACTATTTAATTGTGACTATTATAACTTTACTATTAAACTATAGTGTATTAGTTTAAATAAATTATTTGTAACATAAATATTAATTTACTGGTTAATTAATTCGAAATAATAGAATAATATTTAGCAAAGTTATTTTATTTATATAAAATATGTTTTCATCAAAAAATGAGTTTTCTTTATTTTAACAAGTAAGTATGATAATTAATTTATGGAAGTTTTAGAAAACAATTTTGAAAAAAGAATTAAATTTTTTGTATTTATAGTGTAAAAATAACCTTATAAATAATTTTTTATATTTTTTTGTAAAAGTTTGAGTTTTTAATGAATAGTGAAAATACTAATTTTTACTAGAAACGGTATTTTTTTTATATAATTTACAATGTAAAATTACATTCTTGATTAGTTATAAAATTTCATTATTTAATTTTTATTTTAAATAATATATTTGTATTCAGTTAAATTAATTCAATAAATGAATTTAGTGTAAATACATTTTATACTTAAAAGAGAATTTCTTTTTCTGATTTTTTTTTTCATTCTTCTAGTTTAATATTAAATCTAACTAATCTATTTTTTTAATTATGAAAAATAGATTCCATATTTTTAATCATGAATTTAAAATTTAGTAAATAAACACCTTTACTTTTTTCTCAATATGAATATTATCCTTAGTAATTTATGTTATCACGGTAAAGGGTAAATCGATTAATTTAGGGCAGAAATAATATGGTAAGGAATATAAAATGACCCTAAAAATGGACTTAATTTTATATAATGTGTAATATTCATAAATAATCATTAAAGGTTTGAATATATATTTTTTTTCCATTTTAAAAGTTATTACGATAATTTTAATAATTTATTTCAAGAAAGATCAATGATGTCACACATATGGTTTTAATAACTATAACCTTTTTAATATGGGGTTATCTAGAAAATATGTTCAACTACAATAATTATTATTATATGTGAAATATTTTTCTTAACTATAGAAATTTATTTATAATTTTTGGTAAATAAAAAATTACCTCAAATATTTAGACAACATTGATCCATTATTTATTTAATTATTGGAAAAATCCAGTAAATGATAATAAATTTTATAAAATAAATATAATTTTAGATAATTAATGATATATACAAACATTATATAATAACATGACATGTTAGTGATATAATATAACATTTGTTTCAAATTATAAGTGTTATTGTGATATTATTAATGTCTAAATAATAAATAAATCAAAAAATCAACATTATGAATATTTAATTGTAAATTATAATTTATTCAATGATTAAAAAATCATTAAAATATAAAATTTGTAGAAAACAATAAGTTATGGTTAAATAAATATACCATATTACATTTAAGAGTATATTTTCAATATAATGTCACCTTATCGACCCTTATGTAGTATAAAATAGTAATAGTATTCTAATAGTTGAAAAAATTAATAGGAGGTGAAAACAAAATGATAGGGGTATAACTATTACCTAAAATTTTCAAAAAATAATTTAATGAAGATTATTTGAACCTTATTTCATTATTTAATAATTATAGTTTTTTAATATACATTTTTACATGACAATTAATTATATTAAATTTAAAAAAATATAGTCACAAAATTTCACTCACATTGTATTTAATATCTTTTATGTGTCCAAATAAAGGAAAAAAGAAATATAATATTTAAAATAAAGATATATATTGATATTAATTAAATTAATTTCAACATATAAGTTGTTTTTAATTTTTATAAATTATATAATTTCCTTAAATTCTTGTGCAATACTAATTCAGTATTTATTTAATTGATGGAAAAATAAAACAAATGATTCTAAAAACAATAATTTTCATATAATTTTATTTTTTAATGTGATAAAAGAATTTTATATATCTATATTACATATTAGATAGTTCTTAAATAATTATATTACAATTACACATTTCTATTTATTTATTTGAAGCCAAAATAATTGAATTGTGTAAAAATGGACATTTAAAATAATTTATCATAATAATATTTGATTGTATTATTTAAAATTAATAAAATTATTATCTTTCTAAATTTGAATTTAATATAATTTAATAAAAATACATATTACATTAATGATTCATTTTCCATTTATTTTTACATTTTTAACTCTTTATCATTAAGATAATGGTTACCATGGTTATTATAATAAATAACTAAAAACATTTTCGTCAAAACAATATGGTTTAAACCACATAAAAACAAGAATAAATTATATTTTTTCATGATATTAGAACTATATACTATCTTATCTTGGAATTCATTTCCATATGGAAGAATTTTACATTATAAATTAATTTATTATAACCTGATATTTTGAAAAATTCCTAGAGTTCCCCTCCCCTCCCTTCTAAAATGGAACCACTTATTTTCTATACATCATACTTTAAAAACCATTTTTTTCATTAAGGTTATTAAAAAATATATTCCCCACATCTATATCTAGATTTGTGGTATTTATTTTTTGCATAATAAAACTTTTAGTGGTCATAAGGTGTAATGAAAAGATTATTTTCTAAAGAAGAGGTTATCGTCTTTACCGACTCTTTCAAGTTTATTTCTTCTTATACTTCCTCCTTATATATTGTACCTAGAATAAAATAATAAATCTAGTATAATAAATATATTAATATCTTATTATGATTATGGTACATCTATATTTCATTCTTTCTATCTTATTAAAACTAAAAACATCACTCCTGCCTACATACAACTTACTGTCTTCACATAGCGGTGTAACTAATTTTTTAGTACCACATTACATAGATGTCTATAAAGATAAAAATAAATATTATATACAGTATATATGATATCATATTTATTTTACAAATTTTAATAATTTTTAACCTTTATTTATTTCCATTTTTTGAAAAATTAAAACAATATTACCGCGTACATACGACCTACCATCTCCATAAACTTTTTTATTCATTTTTATATCTCTACATTTTAGGGTTTACTATAAATAAGAATATAAAAAATATTTATGATATCCATATCATGATTAAATTTTTTGATAATTTAACCATTATTAAATTATAAGGACCATACCTACCAAACCAAAAATCACATGAGAAAATGAAGTAGTTACCGCCCAAAATAATGATTTTAATAAAAAATTGTTAATAAACTGATGATAAAAGAATATAAATAATAATATACTATAGTTTATATAAGATTATAGTTAAACAATGAATTTATAAAAATATCATATATTTTTTATAGGATTTTTGAACACATATGAAGGAATTTGGACTTGAGGTAAGAGATTTTCAGGACACTATTATTTCTATGGGAGACATGCCTTATAAACTGCTTGTTTATTTGGGTTGGTGTATATTCTAAACATAATATATTTTATGATTCCTATCATAAATTTCATTTTATTTAAACATCCATATATATTTATTTGTTTCACGGAGATTAAGACTCAAAATATACAAAATTCGTAAGGGTTTATTTCACAATATTATAATTATTTTGGATTGTTTATGTTTAATTCTCCACTGGGGAATATATCTTGAACATTTACACGTTTTATAAAAACATGTTTAATTTTTTTTACTATTATTCTATATTTGATTAAAATCATTTCTATGCATTTTTTACTTATAATAAAATGGTTTGAAAGGGAATCTTCTTTTCATTTTTCAAACAAGGTACTTCATGAATTTTTCAATAAAAATACAAAATGATTCTTTATTAACTAATAGATATGATAGGATTCTCCACTATTAAGATTCCTTAATTATTTGAATCTTACTTTTTAATCATAAATTTTTCTTTTAAAATAAAAATTTTTCATTTATAATATCATGGTGTTTAAAAACAATTCAATATTTGAAGGTTATATCCCTCAATAATTATTTAAATCAATATTTTAGAATCATTTTCCTTATAAGATAAAACTATTTGACGTTACTTATTCTTTATTAGGGATATAGTAAAACGATACCATCCTTATTGTTTTTATGGTTGGTTTAGTTTTTTGATTTAATGATGTTTAGGAAACCAATTTCTTTTCTAGGAGTTGTGCTATGATGAGAAGTTTATAAAACCCATTTCATTTCATGGGTTATCATATTTTGAATGATTTAAGTTTTTATGGAACAAATAAATATTGTTTTAATTATGTGGATGGTATTAAGAATAGAACCCCCAATGAATTGGGTAATGTATTAAGTCTCAAGATATATGTTTGGGAAACAAGTTTATTTTCTTGAACTATTACAGGAAGAAAGTTGATATTCTTCATTCGTCATGGGAAACATGTTAATGTTCATGATACTTTATGGAAAAAAGGTTTTCAATCCTAATAAAATGGTTTTGTTAGTTATACTTGAAATATGAAATTATATATATACCTATTATGATTCAACATACATTTAAAACATGATCTTATGGTTCATGATTGAGTTATGATGGATTCTCAGGATTCATGTCTTTTGAAATGTTAATTTTTTATTTCATAAAACAGGTTTATGATCTTTTTATGATTGGGTATGATCTTTTTATGTTATGTCCAAGATCTCATACTCTTATTTTTATCTTATTATTTCATATGATCATTAATTTTTATATCCCATGTTTATACATACTAAGAATCTGAGACCATCATTTTCTAATGTTTCATTTTTCCAAAATTATGAAGAATGATGATAAATGAATTATGTTTAGAATAATTCTACATTGATGTTTTTGATAACCAAATACGAAATAGGAAAAGCTATGTATAGTGGGATAAATTTCATATATTCATAATCCCTTTAATTTTCAATCCATGATGTTTAGTGTCTATCCAAATTCTCAAAAACTCTAAACCAAAAAATATCCAGTGTATGTAAGGGATCCAAATTTTCGTTTTTATGTAGAATGTTTTGGATAAAAAAATGAGCAGATTTGTTTATCAAATCCATTAATGTAATGATTTTTTTAGCACTGGATTCAAGAGTTCATATTTGGGGTTGTTAAAAAGGATTTATGGTTCCATGTAATTGAAGATTTTATCCCTAGATATAAACTTCATAATGTTGTTCATATCATTTATTGCTGAATTATTCTAGAATAGTATACATCTAGGATACTATGGTGGAATCCTGGTTATGATCAACTTGGCGATGAGGCTTTAGTTTGTGGATTTTTGAAGGAGGTGGTCCCTTTGGGTTAATTATGAGAGATTACTATACCCATTTAGTAGTGTACTATCCCACCTCTAATTGTTCAGGAAGATTCCCCCTTGTATGTTTAGAAAAATATGTCTTTGATGGTAGCAAAAGATGAACTACCTTTTTTTGGGAAATCTTCTAGAGTTTCGGAGATATAGATTAGACATATTTCTTAGAGAGTCATATCCCTTTATCATGTGGTAGAGGACTATAATTATCCTTTGGTGTGGATTTACTTTTTAGGTAAGATCCATATGGATTGTGTTCTCAGAATTGATATTTCTCCAGGGTGTCTTGATGCATTAGTAGAGACCTGTATTGGTGATGATTGATCTGGATTCTAAAACATTGGAAAGGGTCACACTTAAACAACCAAGATGCGTTCTTATGACATGATCCAGAACCATGTGGTCGAGTCAGTTCCAACCAAAGTAGATCGTGTCAAGGTGTTGTGGATGAGTACCTATTAATTTTATGTGAGATTCCATTTTAATGTGTTACGGTGTCAAATTGATCCCTATTTGTATGGAACATGTGGTAAAGGGTAAATATTGATTCTGTCTATGGAATTATGAAAACAAAGGGCATATTTTTTTATTGAGGTGTGAAATGTGTCTTCTCAACATAGTTTTAGGTTTTTTGTTGATGCAAGACACACGTATATGAATATATCCCCTATTTGTGGACTACTGATAGTAAGGGAGAATTTTATCTCACATATTTTGTTGGAGGCTGTAGTAGAAAAGATCATTGATCAAAAACATTTACCGACACTGTGACTTAACTCTAGGAGGAGAGAGATCCTCACATAGAATCTTTCTATAGTAGAAGTAAGACCCTAAAATGTTTCCCTTGGTATAGATTAATTTTCTAGTATCCATGACCATTTTTACTATTATCTATTAGAGTTATATCATATTTGAGTTAGTGAGAAAGATTAAAACTTCGTTAGAGAGAAGGAATCCATGATAGAGAAGGATGACCTCATGTGTTGGAGGATACAATAGATTTTCTATTATAGGGTTAGCATATTTCTGGGAGAAATAGAGTATATGATCTTTCGGTTTCTGATGTTGTTAGAGGAGTATGAGTATATATTCCTAGAGGGTTTCTCAGGCTTACCACCACTTCAAATTTTTTTCTCAAATACCTCAACTAGGGAGAAAATAATATCAACATTAGAATATCACATAACCCGTTGTATCTATAAGAGTTGGTGGGGTGGTTGATGAAATCTATAAATGAGGGGATTTTGTTACACATAGTGTGTTTCTATGGAAAGGATAATGTTTTTTGATAAGGATGTGGTTGAGAAAATTTGGTAGGTGTGGATTAATGTCACCTAAAATATCTTACAAATAAATGTTTATCCACTAATTGAATTAAAAAAATTGTTTGAACAATATTTAGGGGAGAAGTTGTTCTTAGATTCTGACTGTAGTATAGGTTATCACGAGCACTGAGTTTATGAGGATGATTTACTGAAGGTGAATTTATAAACATGATCTGATTATTTGAATTCATGGTGATACCCTTATGTATGATGGATTCCTATTAGTCTTTTCGGGAATTATGGGTAGGACATTCAATCCTTTTATAGATTGGTTCTTAGTATTGTCATCAGTGACATTCTAGTGTTCTCAGTGTCTGGGGAGGAGCACATGAGACAAAGAATGATTGTTTTATAAATGATCTGAGAGTACTAGATTTATGGAAGATATTGAAGTATCAGTTATGGATTTAAGAGGTTCACTTATTTGGATATATCTTCTCAACATAGGAGTGATAGTGGAATCGTTAAAGGTTAAGGAAGTGAAAGATTTGGAGCCACCCATGACCATGTCTATGATAGATTATGCTGAAAGTAAGGGTTTCCATTTTTTTGAGTGAGATAATAGAGTAGTTGAAAACATTTCAATTAATCCATAAGGATGAGGATGGTGAATCATACTTGTAGTCAATGGTTGTTAAACCTATTTTTTCAGCGATTCTGGGAGGAATAAATTGGGGATGTCGATTTTTAGATCGTTCATGACCAAACATATGTTGGACGTATTCCTAATGGATTTTCTAAAGGATCATAGTAGGTCAACCTTGTTTGAGGATAGATGATAAAACCTATCATGCGGTGAGAGGAGGTGTGGAGGATGTTTTATTATTTCCCTTAATAGTGAATCCAAGAGGGGTGAGGATGTATCAGGATATTTTGGAAAATAGATGAGTAGCCAAATATTTAATGTGTGTTTTTATATTGACTGAATGACCCGAAGGACTAAATTTTTAATGATTTTGGATAATCCATCTTCTAAGAATAAATGGTGGAAAAACAAGACTTCAAGGAAATTAGGGGATAAAAAAATCTGAAATTTAAGAGGGTTTCAACACAGAACAAGACTACAAAGAAGTACCGATTTCTAGCATCAAAATCATTAAGGACTGCCTCTACCAGAGTAGGGCTGCACAACAATCCCATAAAACATTCATGGGCCCGGTTGTAGCACCCCAGAAATTTATGATATGTTTCTCTTAAATACATTCTAGTCATTGCCTCAATTTCATAAATCATTGTGTTTCATTGAGACAAAAAATTGTAATTTAGGAGATAGTCATACCCTAGCCATTGAACTTAAATTTTCCACTTGTGTGTTTTGAATTTTGAAAATCCGACATACACAGTTGTGTTCATGATGATATTTAAAGTTTAATAGAATTAACTTAATTTTCCACGAATTATAACCTACCCTTACGAATAGTAACATACCCTTATGAATAGCAACATACCATTATGAATAGTAAAATGAATCTTATTAATGGTATCCATACTAATGAATCTATAAATAAATTTAGGCACCTTTAAAATAAAGATTAATATTTTAAGTGTTTATATTTTTGATTGAATAATTATTTTAGTTAAATATTTAATTGTTCCTTTTTATTAAATTATTTATGAAAAATAGACTTCATTTTTTAATTCTATATGTTGACAAATTGTTAGGCTGAATTTTTGGTATTTTCTGAAATACAATATTTTTTGATGAATAGATAAATACCCTAATTTACAAAAGATGCTAAATACACTAATTATAGAGTCATGTATGATATTCTGCATATGTAAGCCCAGTTGATTCGGATTCACATTATAAAAGTACTATTATTCGTCATGAAATACTCACTATTACATATCTTATGTAGATATAATAAATTAATGAATATAATATAGAGAAATCCTCTCTCCCTTCCACAATATAAACCACCCTCACCCCCTTTTCCTCTCACACCACTCAAGCATAAATCCATGCATAAATTCAGCTCAAATAGCTCTCTAATCTCCTTCCCCACTTCCAAGACCTTTTTGTATCACCAAAAGGCCATAAAACAAAGGCCTTAAGGAGTTTCTCAAGGAGGAGTACTCAAGAAGTCAACCTCTCTTCCTTTTTCTTTCAATTCCTTGTACAAGTTCTATTTTTATGTTCACTCTTCTCAACTCACGTCATCTAAATTACATGATAATTATAGTACCATAAATGTACTACATTTTCATTATTCTAATGGAATATTTCATAATAATCTCTCTTTTTCCATTTTATTATATAAATGCAAACACAGTATGAAATGTGTTAATTTATCACACTCAAGGAAGACGGGTTTTTAATTTGCATTACTATCTTGAAGACAGGTCATAAAACCTTTTCAATGGTTGAACCAGATGATAAAATATGTATTTTATCTTGTTTAATGTTCTGGAATCCTTACACACTCATAATATGTAATAATAATACAAAACAAGTTCATTGTGCACAAAACCGCCTAACCCAATCCAAGCATTTATCATTTACTCATCGAATGAGTCATCTTCTTGGTATATAACCAGAAACATTATAAGATAATTTATATCCCCTTAATGTCACTAATATTATATATTAAAAATTCTGTATGTTTAACCACATTTCAAATGAACTTCTATTCAGGAATACAAGTAAACAAATCAAGAAAACCAAGGAAGAAAATGATTCCAAATCAATAAAATTAAATCTCTTAAAACCATTAAAAAGGACATTAATGAACCTAATAAGGTTAAAAAATATAGATTTAATGTTTATGAGGGTATGTAATTATTAATTAATGAATCTAAATTTGATTATTCAGGTTGTTAAGAATAATCAAGAACACCTTCGAGCATATTGTAAAGGATCCTCCCTCTCACTTTTGTTCAAGAATTTACCCTATGTTGTGCCATTTCATTTTTATTTCATAATGATGTGGTATGTTTTCTCACCTCCACCATACTACCCTTATGATATATAAATAATGGTATACCCCCTTTACCTCTAATTAATCCATTACAAGAACACTCGTTGTCATGCCGAAATGTTCTGTAAGGGGTTTTCTCATCTCACATTTAATTCTGTGGGATTTACATTGTTCGCCTCTTATTTATAATATGTGGTATAGGTGTACTATAATTTGATATATATTATCATTATTACCTTAATATTCAGGATATTCTGTGATCCATTAGGCAGTTATTAAATTTTGGTCATACGACTCAATTGATTACAACATTGTAATGAGATTTGTCTCAATTTTCACTTTGTTGTGACTTGCTTAGTATTGTGCACCTAGTCTTTCTTATATGGTGTACCTATTGACCATTTGAGATAACTTTTCAATTGAAATTATATTCCATTTAAATGTACATATTCTCATATCATGGATAATCTTATTTTCAATGTCATATACCATTTTACAAATTGTATTTATTTTGATGGTTGTTTTGACTGCGGAAATGTTGATAAATTTCTATCCTCTATTCTATATATATAATGCAAAAAAATAATGATCTTGTATTTAATCGTTATATGAAGAATGATTTGGACATGCAGTGATGTTCATGGCCTACTATAGCCCCTAGATGCATTGATAGGTCTCATGAGACAATGAGTTTGGCGACAAACCCTTCGAGTTTGTTTCCAGAAAAAATCATATGAGTTTCTACCCACAGAACTAAACCATTTTAACAATATTATGGTATCATCTTCTAGATACATGATCTAAAATTAACAATAATTCTCTTTATTCATTATTAGTTATTACTATCCTTGAGTTTTTCACTATGAAAAAATCTATGGATTCATATTTATTCTAAGATTATTAATGGCATGTGATTTTCATATATTCAACATGCCATATTGTCTATTCCTAGTTGTTTATGATTCTGTTAATATTGATTCATTATTTTTCTATTTGTAACCCTTAATGATCATTCGAGCTAACCTGTTTCATTTGTTTTCCTTCACAAGGTTATGCGGAGGAAATCACTTATTGAGTTTATATGGATGCAGTTTTTATAGTTTTTGTTATGTGTTGTAATTTGTTACATTTCCAATGTAATTCGAGTTACATCTATTTATCAAGTTTATCCAAGACTACTAAAATGATTGTTCCTTCAGGCTTTCATTCCTTCTAACCAATCCACTGTACTTTGTAATGAACTAGCTCTGGTCTAGAGGGGTTGGGGTGTCACACCGGTACTGATGGTAGCACCATACCCTCTTAATCTATCAAATCCAAAAAACTATGATCAGTGAAGGAAAACATATCTATCCTCATCTGATGTAAATGATGTAGAATGTCTTGGTTCCCCAGTATGAAGCAAACATGAGTCCATGAAACATCCATCAAAGACCATCTTGGACAAATCCCATTGCACGCTACGAGACATCTTTCCTCCACCGCCGCAGTGGCTTGGGAGACATTCCAAGGGTCATGAGTTTGAGCCATCATCACCTACGACTAGAAGGCTCATCATCATGAAAAGAGAGCATCACCGATGGGGGGACATGAGTCATCCTGAACCAGAACTGCTACTCTGGGCATGAATCTACTCTAATATAACCACAAATAAACCCACCCCGGTTCCGATGTATGCTATACATGATGGTAAGAAAATCAACGTGAAAATATAGAGATAAACCAACAACGTCAAAGAAAATCACCCAAAAAAATCCAGATTCACATCCAATCAGATGAAATTCATGAAACCGAAATCAGAACACATGACAAAACACACAGTAGTCGAATCACAAAGCTTCCCCCATCCATGGAACCATAGATCAGATGCCTGGCCACACTGCATACCCGTTGAAGACATCTAGGGTGAGACAGACACACCAATCTACATCCAAACCAAAGGCTCTAGAAGGAACACCAAACCGATCTCAGAACCGCTCTGAAAAATTTGGAAATAAAAGGATGATACACACAACATTGGAGAACCTTCGAGGCAGATGTTTTCATCGGAGAAAGGTGCAGGAACATCGACATTAGGAACATGATCTGGAAGAACCCTAACATGTCCAGATGTGCCACACTGATATGAGGATAGAAGAGATGCCGACACTGAGAAATGGAGAAAGAGACCATACCCTGCTTGATCTAGACATGTTGTTCCATGCTACGCCACATGCATGTCGAGCCAGTACCAGAGATTCCATGAGCCTATCCAGGCCGTTGGGGGAATGGTTAGTGGAAAAGAAGGGAATCCCGAGGCTTAATAGATGAAGGAGGAAGCGTTTCTCACAGGACTCTGATAAATATATATCTGGTGTGTTTTTATGTTTATTTATCAGTTATTCACATATTGATAGGTTAAGGACATGGATTCTAGATGGAAGTAGAAATAAGATGATATATTTTTTTCTTTTCACGATTGGTATCAAAAAATTAGGGAGTGGTCCTGATTCTATCTGAGTGATGACATATTGACTCATAAAATCATCCCACTTCCTAACTAATAGATAGAATATCTTAGTGGATAGTCTAGAATTCTTTTATATACATGTATTAGTTTGGAATCACGGTGTTCTCTTAATGGTCATTTTAGAACATGATTCTCAGTTCGTTTCATGATTATGGATAATATGCAAGAAGAATTTGGGAAATCAGTTGTAGTTGAGTTCAATATTTCTTTCCCATACATATAGAAAGATAAAATTGATCTTTCAGGTTATTAAAAACCTTCTCAGGGTATCATGATGGTTTTTACCTAGTTGGGATGACCATATACCCCATGTGGAGTTTTATTATCATAATAATTAACAATCATCCATCGATGTTCAATCATTAAATTCCATGCATGGGAGACCATATATGCCACCACTGTGATGCTCAAAGCCATTAGGAAATAGCTCTTGTGTTCCCTGAGTTGGTGATAACAATGTTTTTGAAAGATAAAGTTCATCAATAGGCCAATTACAACTACGTAAAAAACTAGATTATATTGTGGACTGACAACCATGGTATTGGGAGTTCAATGAGGAGATCATGTGTTCCATGAGATATCACCTCCTCGATGATTGTCGAGGTTCTTCAGAGGTGGGAAACTATATCTGTTCCTAATAGGCTCCCATTCCCTATTGCTATATTGGGTTTGTGAGGTGGTGTGCAACTAGACCCTACAATCATAGTTATACCAGGTTCATGATGTATTCTACATGTCTCATTTGAGCATATATGTTGATGACCCACTACATGATGTCAACCAGGATGAGATAGACCTTAAGCATGAAGTTTCCATTTCATGGTTCTATAAGGGGTTTGATAAATTTTTGTAGAATTCCTTTCATGGGTATGTTTTTCAATTGGGAGTGTCTTTTTTGGTAGTATATGAATATCTTAGAGAGATCATTACAGTGGGAGATCTATATGTGGGCTCCATATATTCACCTATATGAGCCAGTTTTTTAATATTTATGAAAAGAAGCCTTGATGGTGTGGAGAATGTATTGGATACAAAATTTCTATATAACACTTTGTAATATTTATATCAATATTTATGGAGTTGTATATATATTCTACGTGTAATTAGGAGGGATCTAGAGCCTCAATACATATATATTAAAAATATTAAATATATATATACCATATATAAATAATGTTTTTAAAAATAATCAAATACCACAAAAAATGAAGAATCATATGGGAAATATAAGGCCATTGTTAAATACAAAGTATGATTTTAACCCAAATCATGAAATAAAATTTCAATGTTAGGAATTCTGTTAAATATATGTCATGGGACAATATAATAAAAGAATAAATTATATCTATTGTCTCATCACCATGACCTAATACCGCCCTATAAAATCTCTATTATGAATAATCATTTAGATAATCTAATTAGCCATATGGATTGCGAGATGATCTATTGAAGGAGTGTTATCTGATAGAAATAAATAGACCATGCTTTGGAAATAAATGTGCACACAGAGATCATGTATATCCCTAGTGTCATAAACATAATACCATTTTCATACATGATTAATCTAATATTGGTTTAGGTTTTTTGTTTTATTTTTTTATACCATTTTCATAACATATTTAATTTTAATTAAAAATCTTAATAGGATTGATTCATGGATCGATGGTTGAATACAACTATTTGATTATCTTTCAATAAATAGGAATTGATGAAACTTTAGGGAATCTTCTTTATTTTGTAAATTATTTTATTTTCCTGTAATTGAATGAAGTTCAACAAGAACAATGTCTAATGTTCAATACTCAGTTTTTAGTTTTTAATTTTCTCCCCACATTCCTTTCAAAAAAAATTTCATCATCCCATTTGAATAGTGGTTTGAAAAATAACTTGAAACCAATAGTTGGTTGTTTGATCTTTGGAGTAATAGATCGTTTACACGGGTATGCGTTAGTGATTGAGGGAATGATCATGATGTGAAAATAAAAATGGGTGATTCATGTGCAAGATTAGTGTTCAATTACATAGTTTTTTTTGTTACATGGATATGATGTAAGGAATGTTATTTCCTTAGAAGATCGGGTGGCCGTAATCTAGCCACCAGTGACCACAAGGCATAGTCAATACGAGATCCAAATTCATAAGAGATATTAGTGACTAGAAAAGCATAAGAGGCCTCAGCTA
Source organism: Viscum album (assembly GCA_963277665.1). NCBI lineage: Eukaryota > Viridiplantae > Streptophyta > Magnoliopsida > Santalales > Viscaceae > Viscum > Viscum album. The sequence continues at coordinate 928,929,660 of OY728143.1, read as the reverse complement.
AACCATATGGAAATCCCATGGTTTCTATAAAACCATTCATTACACAGTGTGTAGTCTAAATTAAACACATCATATGGACTGTGGCACTAGCAATTAGTGTTTATGCATGATGAAAAGTATCACATAATGTGTGGGACCCACCACACTCCATGAGACCCAGTTCTGGAAGTCTGACATGTACCCTAGGGGTATATATGCATAAACACATCCAGGATCATGAACACAACCAGAGTACAAGGTCCTAACTTGGTTCTTAGACCGGACCAGAGTTCCCAAACATAGCTAGGTACATGGGAAAAACCTGGGTACATGGGAAAAACCTGGGTACATGGGCATGGGATAGATTACTTGAGAATATCTTAGAGAACAGCAGAATATCTAAGGTATCCAAGAAACTTTATGTACTCCTATTATATACCATGTACTTTTTCTAGCACATTTTGATGCCATTTTTCTATTTAGTGTGGACTATTATCTATATAGTGAAATCCCTTGGTCCAACTCCTTGAGGTTATAGTGAGGAATCATGTCCTAAACATAGGATGTGATCCCCTTTATGGGATTATCCTCTTATAGAATTCTAGAAATTACTTGATATAGACCATGGTGGGATCCTTTATCTTATAATCTATCCTAGGTGCTGTTTTAGGAATTGGTGTGAACAACATTCCATGGAGTTTGATCCACAACATAGCTGGTCATTCTAGATAGGTTCTGGTATACCCCACAATCTATAGGAGAAATCACATATCTTCATATGAATGTCTTATGAGTTCAATCATGTACTTACTCATGTGGAGGTCTACCAATCACAACATCTCAAATAGTTCCATCATCATTATCAGGATCATGAACTGAGTTTTACCGAACAAACATTATGTTGAAGCATCGAGCAGAATCTTAGGTTGGTATTAAATTCACAACCTCACATTTGGAATTAGTTCCATATTGAGGATATATTGTGTATTTTATATATTTTTCTATCCCATATCACAATTGAAATACCTTCATGGTGATGAGCTGACTACCCTCATGATCATTTATGTTTTACGATTTCAAGGTGTCCTACTGGCATGTAAATACTCACCCTGAAAAGGGATTTTCCCACATATTTCTTATATTATGTAGATGATAGGCCATTCATTGGAGTACAAGGTGGACTAAAAGTAGGAAGAAATAATATGGATCTTAGTTATGCGAGTCATCCCTCAAATGTATGCAATATTTTCTTTTTGGTGGCATAACCTATGATCATAGTAATTTAGGTTCTTTTTATGTTTAAATGGTCTTCTATTAGAACCTTTCTCATGTTTTATTTTTATACTTATTGTTCTATAATGTGGGATAGATGTTATTCATGAATTTATAGTATTAGTTGTTTACCTTTAAATATTATATTGGTTTAGCAAGATGTGTTCATGTGTATAGGTACATTAATATAAGTTCTCCCATGTGTGTGAAATGCCTAAATGAGGATAATTTCTTGGTTCTAACTAATTAGAGGTGGGAAATGTGTTTCATTATCCACTTACCACTTGATAGGAGGGCCCTAGGGGCTCCGGTCATGGAAATAAATGTAAACTGTATTTTATATTTTCTCTCCATGGAAATTTTTAATGCTTGTATAATGGTTTTATTATTCATTTCACAATCTTTTAATGTTTCTCAGGTTTTCATATGGTTATTCTCTAATGAGTCCATCCAAAATATTTTTTTATGGATATTCTATAATAAGTCTTTTCGAATTAATTACTAGCAAAAGTATTAAAAACTTGTATGAAAATTAATACAATATGTATGTTTTTTGATCATAAAGAAATGTGGATTATGCATTTAATTTTCTATCATTCCATTAACTTGTGAATAAATTAGAAATTATTATTTCAGGAGTGGGGCCCAAAATTAAAAATACCCTCAATCCATCGATTATTATCCCAAGACAAAAATATTTTCATATTTATTGTATTTGTTCCCATATATTAACATGCCATTGACACAAGGGCCTTGGGAGGTAAACTATGATTTCTAGGAATGAGACATTGACAGTAAGATCATGATTTTTTGGTATGTGGTTTTGATGGTAGGATATTGATTTCTTGGATCATGGCCATCAAGTTTAGATCATGATGTTCTAAAATAATTCCCTGATGGTATGATTATGTTTTCTAGTAATATGTATTACATCACTATGATATCAATTACTATTATTCATTTTGGTATTTATATTACTATGTTATCCATGGATATATTTCATGAAAAAATTATTGAATTTATTTATTATTTAGTGATTATTTAATCTTTTATATTTTTACCAATTTTTTATCAATGAATGATTCCACTGCACAGTTCTCTTTACTAGGAATATGATCCCCCATTTTTTTCCAATTCCATCGGTTAAAAATAGAGGATGTTTAAATTATATCATGGATGTAATAAAATAAATGTGAAATAATTTTTGAATTTTTTATGTTGTTATTTATATTTCCAATGTAATATGGAATCCATCCATGTAACTACTCTCCTAAGACTGCTAAAATGGTAGATCAATAGTAATTTCATTCATAGTATCTTGTAATAATGTAACAAAGTAACCACCAGTTTTGGTTTACATGAGTTAACATTGTTATAGTTGGTACCATAGTCAATTTCATATCATCCATGGGAACTAGGTTTTGGAGATGATGGATTTGAGAACCTCATGAGATGAAAGACTATAAAGGCATGTCTATGTATATGGTTACATCATTTAAATTTGGTGAAGAAGAGATTTTCTGGTTCTTGAATAGTGAAATTCATTTTTAGAAACAAAAAACTAGATTCAATCTTTAGAAAAGGTTCACCTTATGGTAATACCACATAAAATTCTAATTGGGTAGAAACATGATCTTCACATGGTGCACAACAAAGATGAAAAACAATAAACCTAGTTTGACACTCCCATGGGACATGTAATGGGTTATTGTAATTCAATTTATGAAACATTATAAAGTATTTGAAAATATTTTTTATGATTTGATGATAGTCTCAATGAAATGATGTTTATGATTTCAGGATTGGTTGTTGAATAAAATTATAATTTATGTTATGTGTTAAACCATATTTAGAATATACTATGTTTTATATTTAATTGTGTTATTAATTAACTGATTAGGTTTATTCCATTATTTATAGATTGATCCTTGTGAATTAAATGCGAAATGTACAAACTACCATAATAAATATATCCATTTTTTTCCTTATAAATTCAACACATCTAGTGCCGAATTGGTTTAGTTTACAAATATATTAGGGAATTTGAATCAGTTTATAAAATAAATAGTCACATATAGAGTGAACAACTAATGAAAAAATGGTGAAATAATATTGGACCACTGTAAGTGAGAGAAACCTCTATCATTTAAGAGGATCATTCATTATGGGATGCTAAAAACTAGATCAGTTCCATAGAAAAGATATTTCAATAATTTTGTGGTAATGAAAGGGGGAATTTTGATATAGAAGTTTATATTTTAAGGGTAAAAATTGATCAATTTTGGTCATTTATTAAAAATACCATAGAGTAGGAGGATATAAAAAGAATGGAATATAATTGTTTTAAATTGAGAATCTTTGATAAATATTTTCCATTAGTGAAGAAAGATAACCTGGAAAGGTGATTTAATAATTTTTTAAATAATAAAGTGGATATTATTATTGAGTATAAGGATAATTTTAAATCATTAGTATGTAATTATATAGAATATTTATTGAAAAACTAATTTAAGATTAACCATTTCATTAATAGGCTTAAACTGAGATGATGAATAGTGATGGTCTCTCCAAAAGTTTCATAATATGATGATATAGTATCAAGTATCATCAAGATAGATAATTAATTTTCTATGACATATATATTCAGGGGAAATCAACATTTGTAGGGATTATATATCATGGAAAAAAATGTAAACAATAAGAAGAAAGGAAGGTTATAACATACAAAATTGGATAATTGTGCAATGAAACAAATTTTCACCTTCATAAAAGTAATTGGAGTTTTGTACAAATTAAAGAAAAAGGACATCATGATCATGAATTGAAGGGTGAGAAAGTAGTTATGAATTTACAATACTTAAACACCAATTTCATGGGGAATTATTAAAAACAAAAACAAAATATTCTATATAATACAACTCAGAAGATGCCTTGTGGAAATGGAAATATTATAAGATTATTACCATTGAAGATGAAGTTCTAGAATATGATAGATCAAGTATATTAGTAATAAAACGATCATGTTAATAATTTTTTTGATTCCTTCATTTCACGCACATTCATATAATGATTATATTTTTTGAAAATTAAAATATCCTTTAACACCCTATGAAAAGAGTTATCAAACAAGAAACCAAATCAATTTTTTTTTGAAATAGGGATGGGTTGGTGACTACCAATTATGATGTATGTTATTGACTTACATGAATATCTAATTATCATATTTATGGCTGACATTAACATAATCCTATATTGTATTGGTTTTCAGAATACAATGTTAAAATTCATTTCAACATGATAGAGAATTGAATTCACAACAGATGTATAAAATTGATTTTTAGGGTTTATAGATCATTATATGTGTAATATATAGATACCCAAATTGTACCTATCCATATTGGATTTTTAAAAGAAGTGGAGTATAACCAACATATGGATGGTAAAAATAAATAGATAATATAGGATATACCTATTACTTTAAAAACATTACTCTATTTCTTGACGAATTACATGGTCATCCACCTGAGAATGATGTTGAGTTTTTTTATCGAAATCATCATTAATGAAAAATAATTATCTAAATCACCATAATTAATAGACCTAGTGGAATTAGTGGTGCTATGGAAATATCTATCCATGTTGTATGATATGGGAATCATTTTCCAAAATCATTCACTATGTCAATCCCTAGTTTATTTTATAATGAATAAGGAAATGTCTATGTGTTATAAAAACAATTATATGGTGATAAATGAAATTAATATAGTAATGTTTATTCCCTATCATGAAATTATGATTTTCTTGATCAACATCTAAGAGATATTGTTTTTGAATATTTTTCTATGCATTAGTTATCATAAATTTAGGTTGATGATAAATGATATTACAGAAACCAAATTTATAATTGGTTATATATATAGAAATTTATAGTAATAATTTTTATAATTAATAACCACAATATATGACTATATATTGGAAGAATTTAATATTCAAGGATTGTGTTGATATTTATTTGGTATTATTCAATGATGAAATCATGATATGAAATAAAATTTATGAGGATAAAGAAAAAAACTCTAAATAATTATTGAGACTCTATGGGGAAATTAATTATATAGAAAATTTAGAAATTTACAATTTTTCCTCTGGGATATTTCCTTCCAAGGTTATATTTCCTCCAATGATGGAATATCTATCAATCCATAAAAGAAAAATATCATGTGATGGAATACATCATTGAATATACCTAAGATAAAAAGTTTCATTGGCTTACTAGGTTACTATCAATGATCTATTCAATATTTTTATCAATTGGAGAGCTTTTTAACTATGTGGACATGTCATTTTGTTAAAATTCACATTGATAATGAATAGAAAAATATTTTTAGGAGATAAATTGAATATTGGTTAATGAAAAATTATTGTATATACCAGAAAAAATAGGTTATGTAATATATAGTGATACATAAATGAAAGGACTGAGACGTATCTTGAGGAAAAATGTTAGACTATTTTATTATAAATGAATGTAACTAGAGATCTAGGAATAGAATTATCAAACTAATGACCATGATTTGGAAATTCTAATATTTTGTTTTAAGATATAGAGGAATTATATTTATGGTGAGAGATATGATATATAAAGACACAAAAATTATGAACAATATTTTATCTCAAAAAATTATCGTCATTAGGGAAATGGAAATGTTATAACTACGTAAGTAATATGACGTCATGATACAATACTACTATAATAATGAAAGAGAAGAAGTTGATGCTTTGAGTGGGAAGAGTCATGGATTTATAATTATGTTGAGGGAAAATAAGGATATTATATTAATGGATTTAGAAATGTTTTATAAGGAATGTTTTTTAAAAGGGAAAAAACTATCCATTTTCAAATAATTTTCCCGACCCTTTTTAATGGACAATATAAAGAAGTCACAAAATATTGATAAGGTTTTATTAAAAAGGATCCAGGCTATAAATGATGGGATATTGTTTTACTTCATCTATAAAGATGGTGTGTATTTTTATCAAAAGAGATTATGTGTTCAATCTATACCCGATCTTAGAAGGGAACTACAAGATTAATCACATAGATCTAATTTTAGTATACAAACTAGCAGAATAATGATATGTATGTATTTAAGAGAAAATTTTTATTGGTATGGTATGAAGACAAAAATTGTAGAGTTTTTTATTAGTTACATGGAATGTGAGTAAGTAAAATTTGAAACAATAAATCCTAATAGAGCCATAAGGCCTCCCCAAACACCAATGTGGAAATGGGATAATTGTACTTTGAACATTTTCATTGATCTTCTGAAGACCACTTAGAAGAATAATTCTACTTGGATCACTATGGATATCATTACCATGTGTACATATTTTATTGAAATAAGGTAGTATATTCCCCAATAATTTATTACATGGAACTATTTTAATGAAATAGTGAGACTTCATGGTACACATATATCAATTTTACAAGAACATTTCCCTAGGATAACATCAAAATTTCAGATGATTCTTATGGAGGCTCTCAGCATTGAGATAATGTTTCTTAACAACAATCATTATAAAAAATATGTGTATTATTAATGTACTATTTAGACACTATAAGACATCATATGGTCATGATAAACTTACTTTCATGGTACATGGGATAAATATCTACCATTGGAAGAATTTGAACATTATAATAGCTTATATTAAGATCTTCAAGTGGAATTGTTGAAAAAATAGTATGATAAGTTATTTCAAACTATATAATGATGGGATAAGTATTGATAGAGGAATATAGTGGACCAATAAGTTTTTGAGGAAAAATATTAATATGAGTACTATTTAGAACCATATTGAGACATATCCAAGTAGACAAAAGAGCTATATAGAAAATTGAAAAAAGGATTCAGATGTCCAAGTGGGGGATAATTTTTTATTAATGGTATCCATATTTAAGAGAGTAACTAAAATTGGTATAAATGAGAATCTAAGTCCTAGATACCTCAATCCATTTGATTTTTTTTAGATAATTGGATTTGTGGACTACTATATGGATATTCTCCCCAACCACTCTAAAGTCCATGATATCATTTATGAGTACTTATTAAGGAATTAAATGTTAGAATAAATTCTTATACGAACCCCTAATAAAATTTATTTTCCACATGAAGTTTTTATAATGAAGATGCATTCCATATTCTTGATGTTATAGAGAAATCATTAGAGAATGAGACAAGTTGGCCTGTGAATGTACATTGGAAGAACAAATATATAATGGAAACGATGTGGGAACCAAATTAAGTAATTGTAGTTAATTGACAATAATTATTTATGATATAAAGTGTATAATATTTTTATGATTGAATTATTTAAGGTGAGAATGAAATATCCAAGATGGTACTATAATAGGATAACACTAAATCCAAAAAACTATTCTTTGTCTACACTCTATCAAAACTGAAAGAACATTAATTAATTTTTATAATTAAAATTAAAATTTCCAAATTATATTAATACTTTATAAAAGATTTTTTTTTTGTTTTTTTTTGAAAATATTATATTTGGATTATTTTTTTTTTAATTTTTAAAAATAGATAGATTTCTAGGTGAATAAAACAAAATACAATTTTTACAAATATCATGCCTTTTATGATATAATTATTATGTAAGAATGAATTAAAAATTTATAAAACCAATATAATAATAAAATATGTAATTAATAATTATAATTATAAATTGGAAATATTTTCTTAATAAAAAATTCTATGATTAGTATTTTTCAATTTTAGTAGTATTTTTTATAAACAATGTGTTTTATGTTACGAACTATTTTATTATACCTAATTTTTACCACCTCTAGAAATTTAATCTTAAAAAATGGTAGATATATGTGGAATAAGAATATATAAATTTTTTATTTGTATTAATTTTTTCAAACGAAAATAATACACTAAGGTTCAAAAATGAGTTAACACGGTGAATGATAATTATGTTAAAATGATAATCTATGTAGAAAATTCCAAATTAACCATTTTTATATGGGTGATAAGTGTATATATAAATAATCATTCCCCCTTCGTTATTTTATAAATTTTGTGCCACATTCCATTGAACTAGATAGGTCATTAACAAAATGTTATAGGTATTTACAAAAGTACATTCCCTCTATCTTATATATGGGACCTTCACCATTCCATTTATTATCACATATATTTCTTTTGGGATGATACAATTATGAAAAAATATCTTTCTAACTATATTTACCACGTTATTTATGTTTTATTATTGACAAAATTCCATTCTATGAAGGCTAAATGATTTTTTCCTTGGAGTAAAGAAAAAATACATAATCACTCCATTTATGTTTCAATTCATATATACTTTCATATACCTAAAAAAAATTTAATCTAACCAAAATAATATAATTAAATTAGTATCATTATTTTTATAATATCTTATAATGTTTATTTTATTTTCATTTTATACCTTCCCAAAAACTTTTTGAATAATGAAAACATCATGCATGCATACCTGTAAACTACCACTTCCATAGACGATGTGTTTGATTTTTCTTCACTTACCTAAATGGATGGTTGTATGAATTTTTATAGTGAATAAATATGATATATTTAAATATTAATGATTATTTAATGATAAATGACTATTTGAATTCATTTATTTTTTCACCAACTAAATATTGAAAATTTTTCATGTATGTAGGTGCAGACTACCAACTCCATGGTCTATGTGTTTTATTTTCATCTCCTCTACTCACGGATAGTAAAAAATGTATTTGATAAATATATATGAAATTAAGGATTCATATATTAAATTAATAATATTTATTAATTATATCATACGAATGGATGATAATTATAATGTAACCCATTAATATAAGTAAATTACCTGAAATATCTTGTTGTAGATACTATTTTCCCAAATAATAACCATGAATTATTTGAAATAAAATTGGGTTCATAAATTATTGTAACCAAAATAGTATAAAATATTTAATAATTTATTAATTATTAAATTTGTATCAATAAACAAGAACCATTATTACAATTATTAAATTTTAACGTAACAAAATTAATTAATTACTTCTGGTGATGAAAATAAACTATAACCAACAAATTTATGTGTAGACAATAGTTATTTACAATGAATATAAAAATGGAATATATTTGAATAATTTTTTTAATTATTTATTAAGACAGTTATTTTTATTGTACTAAAGGTTAAAAATCATTTAAAAAAGAGCATATTCAAATGTAATGGTTTCATTATCTCAATTATAATTCATTGAGATATATTATATATTCACCACCACATTTCTCTATGTAGTTTATATAGTTCACCATTAATATATTTTAAAATATAATTTATATAACTAAAAATTTTATATCATGTTATTTTCTTTAATGTATACTAATTTAAAAGTTAACTAAGTCATAAGGGTTTATTTTCTAATCTCACTTTTTTAGGGACATTATTTTTTCTACTCCATAAATTTTTTTTATTCACAAAAAATAATCTCTCATATTATTTTAAAATATGAAATTTATCATTCTAAATAATCTTTATATTTATATTTATCAAATTTCTAATAAAATCAATATTATCCTTTTAGTGTTGTCTGTTTCATTAAATATATCTGTAAAAATTATTTAGGTTTATATCTCTTATATTCTAATCCATATTTATAGTTTAAGATATTATTTATTTTAATAAATCCATTTTTCATGGTTTTTTGGTCTGAAATATTGTTTCTAAAAAGGCTATAGTCCATCCTTGTAGAAAATATCTTTAAATGTTACTTATGACCCTATTTCTTTATTAACATTGAGTTTCATTACTGAATGATAAATGAATAACATTTTAAAGGTTGTAAATTGTAACATATTTTACCACGCCCATAGATATTTTCAATTAAGAGTCATTATCCCAAAGGTTTAATGGTTTTTAAAATAATTTTATATTCCATTGGTTCTATAAAACAATTTATAAAAATGGGGTGGAAAATGCAATAATTATGTATTTTTTATTTTTTAAAAAATATTGTTACTTCTCTATAATGGTTTTTTCATTTATTTAAAATTAATTTAAGTTATCCCTTTTTTTGATAAGGTTATATTTTAATGACACAATACATTATCATTATATATATGGATTATAATCATTTTATTCTATTTATTTAATGGATAGATTATACGTATCACATATGTTTGTTAATCCAATACTGTTGTTTATTGATTACATGGGGATATTTTTTTAGAATTAAATTATTATTCATTTGTTAAATAAGGTAAATTAAATGGGCTTAATTTAGTGATGGATAGGTCCCAAAATTATATTTTCCTTCTATTCATCATTAGGCCTCATGAGAAAAAAGGTTTGGGTATTTGTAGTGTAGTTTCACCTTAATGTTTATTTCCTTAACATGGGGCCTTCACAAAATGATCATGATACCTGGGCATGAAGAATTGATAGTATGATCATGATATCTTGGAACATAGACATGATAATAAGTTCATGATTAAGAGGAACATGTTACTAAAGGTACTATTTTGATGTCTTGATATAAGGCCTTGATGGAAATATTATGATGATTGATGTTATTAATTACATCAATATCATATTAGATATTTTTATCCTTTTTTATTCACATATATATATATGATCCCTAGATATATTTAATGCATAAGATATATATTATATGAAACATTTTATTATTATTTTAAAATCCTCTATTGATTACACATTTATTATCTATGTTAGATTTTGTTGTATGCTTCCCCATACAGGGAATTCAAGATCACCATTTTATTTTTCCCTCTAAGGAATAATGAATGGGTCATTGAATTAATTCCAAAATGTAATAAACAAATCAGAATACTATTCACACATTTTTAAGATTTTCATTATGTTTTTAATATAATATTGAAATCAAGTATCAATCTTTTATGGTATGAATTATAAACTATATAATCATTAGTGATGTGATACCTTGTATATTCTATAATCTAATAAAGTAACTACCATAAATTGGATACTAAATATAGGGTTTTAAAATTTTCTCAATAACAAATATGAATGATCCCATTTAAAAACTATATCATAGAGATAAAGATGATCCATTTTATAAACCATATCCATGATAGAAAATGAGGTTTTATAAACACTAGATTTATTTAATTATCTATATTCTTCCCAAAGTTTATGCATAGAAAATAGACAATCACCATAAAGAGGTAGTTTTATGAGTAAAAATACATTACATAGGGTTATTATAAATCCAATATTTTTGACACTATTCATGATTTTGATCTCCATCAGAATTAGTGAAGTTAGTGGTTTTATGAAACCAATGAAAAAGATATGAATAGAATAATTCATGATCCTTGGGTGCATGATCCAATTTCTCTAATCATTAATATATTATTACATTCTTTAGATGAGATTCAAGATTAATAAATAGGGTTGATTTGATCAACCATTAATGTTGAAATTATATTGTAGAAATATCTATGGAACCATACATTGTTATTTTTTTAAAAAAAATCATTGATTTAAATTTAGAATTTGATAGGGATAAATCAACCCTCTAAATATAATAATGTGTAAACCAAGGGGGTCCATGGTCATTTCTAAAGGATAATTATCCATATTATGATAATAGATCATCCAATTGTCTAAATTAACTCCTGAAAGAATAATAATTGTCATATATTATAAAAATTATAAATATTAAATTTCATGGAAATAAAAAATAATGAATTATAAAACAAATTTAAATGAACCCGTATAAATTAAAAAATAAATAATGTTGAAATGTAAAATAACAATAATTCACTAAAAAATAATAATATTGGAAATAAAATGATTGGAAAAATTGTAAAAGATATCTTTAATATTGATGGATTTATCTTCATCAATATATGATTCTTATGAATTTAGTTCGAAAATTAAATTCATATATTTCATTGAATTTAATAATAGAAAAAAAAATTACAATATTTTTTACCAAGCAAAAATATTCCCCATCATCTATTTATATTTATTATATAAAGAAACATTAAAATAATTTAACAATATCAACATAAAAAACCATATATAGGTAATTAATATTTTGATAAATATTTAAAATGAACCCATTATATAAATTTAGTCACTAATTTTTAGTGAGTTAATTTGACTAGAAATTTTGTTTAAAGATGTTAGTCATGGTTTGGTCTAGATGAATTTGAAATAACTAATTTAGGAAACCAACTGATCCTATATATTTCATTATAGAGTCGAAAACATTCCATTTAAAAATACACTTATTGTTGTCCATATGATTGAATTGTATTAAAGAACCATTGTTTCATCTAACATATTCCACTTTGATATTGAGTATATATCAAAAAAATACATCGAAAAACATTTTTATTAATAATGAAAATTTCTAATGTATTTCTATCAATGTTTTGGAAATAGATATATTCAGTCCCAAATGAATATATAAATTCTTATAATATTTTACACCAATTTAAATCTTGGTTGGAAAAATTATCAAATTTTCACAATGGGAATAACTAACCGAAACATAATTTTTATATTTTATAGAGGACACAGATTTCCCCTTCTTCTCATAAGTTATCATAGAATCTATTCTCAATTTTTAAAAAATTCCATCATGTGGATGTTATTATTATGTTTTACTCATACAAATCTCTTATAAATATATAAAATTTTAATTTATATTTTATATATTCACATTAGTGTTATCAGTAACACATTGAGTGTTCTGTAAAATAACATTCAACCATATAGAACTATCGTTTATTTTGATCAATTTAATATTTCGGTCAATTAAATATCTTGATGAGTTTGTATTCTTAGATGTAAATTAAAATATATATTCCTCTAAATAATTTTTTTTTATATTTCTTCAACCAAATAATTATATGAACACTAAATGTGTGATGAATATCATAACATTAGACATAAAGATTTATATGGTAATGAATCACTTGTCATCTACACTATCAAACCATTTTCATTTAATAGATAATAACTAGTTCCATTTACATGAAAATATTAAATCTACTATATACAATAGTAACGTATGATGAATTAAGAGATAAACTATATGGATCAATAATAGTCAATATGTTTAATAGTAGCTATGTTATATTTTATTTTATTTTATATTGTCTTTTTAATGTTCTTTTGTAATTTATTATAAATTATAAAAATCATAGTAAATGTTCATAGTCTTAATATAATAATATAATATAGTTTTTATATATTTATTTTTAGGATTATATTTTTTATGTCAATCAAACCGATAATATATCTGAATATTTTAATAGATAAACCTGTTTTCAATGTTGAGAATATTCCCCATGATTAAGTTGAAGACTACTATCATCTCAAAAAATTTATATGTTCTTAGTTTTGTTGTAATAGGATTAAAATTGTGTCTTGTGGAATTAAATAATGAATATGTTAAACTAAATTTAATTTTATTTATATCTTATCCTTATCAACATATCTGTTTAGTTTATTTTAAAATTTCATGTGAGTACCAATAATATTATCTAGGATGATCTTTATAATGTGATTTGTGTCATCAATGATTTCTTTATTAGACACCAACTTCATACTCGGTATTTCAATGATCTTATCATCTAATTTTTAATACAATGAACTATTCTCTCTATTTTTTGGATGATTTTTTACTAGTCATAAATCCTTGATGCATCTTCGCTATGGTTTTACCATGTAGAAAGTCAGAAATTTGATAACTTCCCTAAGTATAACACATATAGTTTAAAAAAATTAATCATTATATTTAAAATCCAAACTCTAATAAATTCCAATATAAATTATAAAATATTATACTTTAATACTTATATTTAAATTTATATTAATATTTTGTCAAAAAATATGAATCTTTAGCATTGAGAAATGAATCAATAAAGGATTATGGGAAAATGATCATTGAAATAATTTCAATATAAATGGGGAAAAATTAATACATATCAGAGTAAGGTGTAACAATAATTTATAGAACCACATAGAAATATATTTCAACATATTTTAGACCACTACCTAATATTGAAAACCATCAATGTTTGTAGAACTAATAGTCATCTAAGTCCAAAACATCATGCAATGCGCAAGACTGAATATTCATGATCATGAAATACTACTGTAAGATTCCATATTTTGTGATTGGAGAGACCTATAAAAATCACATCACCCCAGCCACATTCAAGGCTTGGGGGGATCAGGAGGTCAACAGGTTCCATATTAATATCCCATAACTCCTTCATTCATGAATTCAAATAATCATAGATCATTATGGATTTACACATATGAGAAACATGTGTGAATTACCCTGAATAATTCCTATAATGAATTTTATTATACACTATTCTTTTTCATAACCCCCTTCATTGACTAAAAGTTCATATTAGCAGCCCATGTCTTGTGCCCCTCCATTTTTCCAACAGTAGAATACTTTCGTCAGACCATTCCCATGTACATACATATTTTTTATCTATGATTGAGTGACAGGTCTCATTGAACATTAAGATTCATGCCACTCCCAAATAGTGTGAATCCCATATAAGGGACACCATTTTATTCCTCCTTTCATCATCCATAGTTGTGTATAATTTTGAATTACATGGCACCCATAGTTAACTAATCTAGAATCTCCTATGAAAATTCCATACACATAACATTCAAGGTGTTGATTCATAGACACTTTCTTTTCAATAATCATTGGATATGAAGTTTCCATTTCTTGTTAATCTTAATAATATATACCAAAATCCACATAACCCTTTACCCTTAAGTGGGATGGAATCATATTCTCAGGTGGATCAAAAGACCCAGTCGAAGAGAAATACTAGTGGTTAATCCCCACACATGCTCTCCAAAATCCCATGAAGAAAAATGGGCCTCTAATTTGTCTAATAACCAATCATAGAATCCTTATAGAAACCATCTAAAGTATAAATAATGATCCTTACTCTCTCCATGAATCTCAATGAGTATTACCCGCACCATCCTTTGTCCTAATATCTTATGTGGAACAAGAATCCTTACCATATGACATTATGTTGTTTGGTGTGGTCCATTCATACAACCTAAAACAATGTCGCTCAAACTACATGAGTTTTGATCATTGTATTCTAGTTGGTTAAGTAGGATAAATCATTGTTTTTATATCTCAACATTACTGTAACTCAATATCTTCTTTGGGAATAATATTCATTGAAGCCTAATCATCTTCTTAGAGTATACCTAACCTCCCTCAAAATTATGTAATAGTATTAAAAACATTTCTACTTAAAAGGAATCCCAAAAATGATATAATATATTATCATAACCTTATGTGATGAGGGTATGTGGATAACTCCCCACAAAACATTAACCTATGATTGGACCATAAGTGAAAACCATATATGGAATTGTCTAAATTTGAAATTAACCATTAACACGATCATATGTGATGTGTATATATTGAATTGTGCCTACTATAATTCACAGAATAACTATATCCTATGTAAAAATTAAAAGAAATATTATTTTTAAGCCTATGATAACCTCAACTAATGCATTAGAAACTCATTATTGGGTGAGTTTCTAGGAGTATCATAGGTAATGTAACTAAGATGTCTTATGAGACATAGGATGGAACCTTATGTTAAAATAATTTAATATCGCTTTATTTTCTTGAGGAGACGAACCTAAAATATTTACCTTTTTAATGAGAAATGCATAACATATTCAATTATCATATTAAGAATATGTTATGAGCATGGGATATCCCCTCCCACAACTTAGGTGATGATCATATGATTAAATATTTCTCTATATGTTGGGAACATGATAGATAAGATTCCTTTGGTGATGACCTAATAATTTATTATGTGATGGGAATGTGTTTTATTATATGATGATAAGAAAATGTTTCATGTTCTGAGAATGATTTTTCTATTGTTAAATTCCCTAGTTTCCCTACGTTACAAGCATATAATTTTTTAGGTGGTGAGGATAAGTTTATTTTTTTAATGAGTATCTGATTGATTATATATAGAATACAACATTACCTAAGTGAAAAACATATGATTATGTAGTAAACCAAGATTATTATTGATATATATTTAATATTTTTAGAATATTATTCATTATATTAGAAAAGTGAATTCCTGATGACCATATATGATTAAAACCACTGTAAACTAGATACAATATGTTCTTATTTTATTAAATATCTTTACTGTATCTCAAAATAAAATTCAATTAAGTTATCTTAATACATATACCATAATTAAATAATTTATTCATAACCTAGGGAAATGAATCATAAGAAAGTGTGAGGGAAGATTCTTATTAATTGTAAATAAGGGTATTATACAAATATAATGTGAGATAACTGTATAAAATCATGACCATGACATATGAAAAGTGAACCTTTATATTAATGATTGAAATCACGAGTCTAGGAATAAATATTGGTAGTTCGTAAGACATGAATCATAATAAAATCAATGAACAAGAACCATGAGACCATAATATTGGAATACAAATTTTTTTTAATACACATAATCATAGAAAATAATTTACCTAGTAATCCAAGGATCATTTTTAAGATAATCACAGTGGAATGAGTTCAATTGTCATGACCCATCCCCTAGGGCCTATGCCGTGAATACCCTAATCCCGCCTTTCATAGGCCAAGTGTTGGTGACTAGCACTGGAAAGACAAAACCCCAAAAGAGAAGGCATTGACTTTAAACCTGAGCACACACAGACTAGTACAAAATGGAAACAAGTAAAAAACAATGAACAAAATGAATGTATAACAACCACTAAAAGGAGCCACTAAGAGTAAAAGTATGTACTTAATATAATGGGGGCCAGTATAAAAGCCCAAATAAAAAAAAGTTTAGAAAAAAAAAGGAAAAGCATGTTCTAGAGGACATCCATCAAAGTTCTTAACTCAAAGGGTAGGTATAGCTCATCATCTTCCATCACTACAGCTCACCATGTATATCAATCACCATAGAGAACCATCTAGTCCTGGCTACTCGAGTCACAGTCAAACTGTCTATTTCTTGCACAAGACAGAATAGGGTGCGGGAAAAGCCTGTGCATGGGTGAGTATAACAATATTTAGTAGGGACCCTGCGACCCCCTTAGGTGTCCCAAAATCCCACAAAGGAAAAAAATCATGTTCTCAATCCCAAATCACTAGATAAAATATTTCTCAAACCAAGTATATAACTTAGAACATGAATAATAATGATTAGTCATAAATCATAATCATCTTATTCCTTTTAGAAGATCCACTACTCAACCACGAATAAGTATTTCTATTGATGATCCACACAGATCCATAAGTCCCCAATCCACATAGGGTCATATTTTGTCGATCCACACAGGGTCATTAGTCATTGATCCACACAGGGTCATAAGATGTTGATATACATAGGGTTTTAAGTCATTGATCCACGATGGGCCACTCTAAGGTTGGTCCTCATCGAGTCGCTCTACTAATGATCCACATAGGGTCATAAATCATTGGTCAACAATGATTTGTAAGTCTATGATCCACGATGGGATACTCTAATGTTGGTCCTCATCGGGTCGTGTTACTACTAATCCACACAGGGTCACCCTGATGTCAATCCACAAGGGGGAACTATTCACTTGACAGTTAGCTACAGGATTCCCACAATAAGTGTTCTTGAGTTCTTGAGTCTCTGGTCCTTATACCATATATTGTTCCTCTACAACAACTAATTCCCATAAAGAAGTAACCCAAAGGACCACCATGTCGCAAGGGTTCTAACATGATAGACAGTGTTTCAATCATACTCTCGGTCTGTAAGATATAGAAAAAAAGGTAAATATGGATCGATTGGATTTGAGTCTGATCCAACCCCATCGTATTACAAAATATGACAAAACCATAATGGAGTATCTCAAAATTATCGCCACGTCACAGGGGTCCCAACGCTGCATACGGCGCGTGTCCTGGGAGCCTGGTCTATGAGATAGTCAATTGTTTGTGAAATGGTACCAGACGGGTCTGGCCCACCATGAAAAACCCAACCCGCATGCAGTCCGGTTGCTTGACCGGATGCACCGTGTCCGGTTTAGCTAGATGGTAGTTCCATTAGGGTGATGTCACCTTTCCAAAACCATCAAATAGAGCCATCCATTGTGCTCCAGCAAAGAAGCCCAAGCAGGCTGCTCATCTTCCTCGCATAGTACGTCGGCCCCGCAACATTTCACCTTCCGCGGCCCAGCTTACCGTGACTCTCACCAGTATAACTCCTGTGGACGCAAACACCAGCTACTTTTTTGGGCAACTTGAGATTATTTGGTGGCCCAATTTCATTTCCATTTTTTCCTACAGGCCTCCTAGGGAGGCACCCTTATACGAATCCCTTGGATTTACCTTTCTGACACATTTCCAAGTCACACAAAGAGAACACATATAAACCACGAATGATGGAGGGTACGAGCCTTGTTTGGACTTTCCCTCTCCTTCCACATTAGTGTTTTTACATGGGGGTGATATCAAACAACATTTATGAAGAACAAACCCCAAAAAGAAACCCCGCAACAACCTCCCATAGAAAACCGGATCGTGGATCAACCCATTGTTCAATTGATCTGCATTCTTCATATTAACCAAGAACAGGGAATGATGGATCTTTTAATCACATAAAAAATTTAATCCCCCTACCTATAATCAGTGTTGTAGATGAAGTAGAAGATTCACGTTCGTGTCCATTCGACGTACTTCTCCGCTTGTCGATCCCTGGTTTGATTCCTCCAACGATCATCGCTCGATCACCGTTCTTCATTGGAGAGTAAAGTCATAAACATCATGACAAAGGCTTATCATGTGGTTGTCAAATCACTTTCTAATGGCTTGATTAAATAAAAAGAGACCAATCATGTTATGTTCGTTAATGTGTTTTATTAATGAACCTAATTAATGATTCATTAATCCCACAAGTGATGTAGTTACACATTGATAGGATCAAGTCATTAAATGACCCTCATTAATTGACCATCGTTACACTGCGGTTCTACTAACTTACACACAATGGTGGAAGAAAAAAATAAAAATAACTTATAGTTATTTTATTAATTTTTTTTCCGAAAGTACAAAAAATTAAATTTTTTGTCCAACCCTTTCCAGTCGAGTTATCCTTCGACTAAGAGAATACCGGTGCTACGAATCCAACGATGCCCTTGGAATTTCAATCCGAGCACCAGTTCAAAATATAGAGAAACCTTCTCACATGTTTACTGAACTTATCATAAAAAAGTTCAAAAAATAAATTACATTCACCCACAACCTATGCCTGTCGAGGTTAGGATTTGACTAAGGGGAATACGCCTCCAAAAACTCAATGGTATTATTCAATTTTCAATACCAGTGAGAATTTTGAAGTTATAAGGATTTAACAATAAAATAATCTTTACTTAATTTTTTAATTTACGGCCAAATACTACCTTCCACTGTTGGACCATGCATGCCAATGTTAGGATATACCTAAGGAAAACATACCCTCATGATCTCAATGGTGGTCTCATATTTTTAATCCATGTCCACGTTCATGAGTTATAAGAATTGGAAAAATAAAGTAATTTTATTTAATTATTTTATTTATGGTTATTCCATTTTTGGGGTTTCCCACAAGAGGTGTGTGCTGATTAAAATTAAGTCACGACTAGGGAAAACCTGTCATCCTAAACACAATAGTGACATTAGATTTTTGATTTGGGCTCCCATTTAAGATTTATTAATCTTTTTCTGGAAAACTGCTCACACCCTCTATTTAAAGCATTAGCATTTTTAAATAGATAATATTGGGAACTTTGGACCTCATAATCACATTTTGTAAAATATCGTTCCCTCCACAAGAGTGTTCTAACATGGGGGTGATATCAAAAAACATTTGTGACGAAAAAAACACAAACACGATACGCCAAACCAACCTCCTATAAAAATAAAGGATTGTAGATCAACCCATTCATCGGTTGATCCACATTCTACATATTAACCAAGAATGGGGAAACAATGTTATTTTTAACACAAAAAACAATTAATCCCCCTACATGGAATCAATGTTGCAGATGAAGGTGAAGATTCACATTGGTGGTCGTTCGACATTCTTCTCCGCTTGTCGATCCCCAGTTGGATTCATCCAACGATCATCACTTGATCACCATTTTTCATTGGAGAGGAAAGTCATTAGCCTCATGATGGGGGAATCTCCCATGGTTTTCAAATCTCTTGCCAATGGTTTTATTAAATAAAAATAAACCACTCTTGTTGCATTCATTAATGCAGTTCATTAATGAACTGTAATTAATGATCCATTAATCCCATGAGCATTGCCGTTACACAATGAGATCATCGAGTCATTAAATGGACCTCATTAATTGAACGTCGTTACACTACAGTTCCTCCAATAGTTTCCCAATGGTGGAATAAAAAAAATAAAACAACCTATATATATTTCATTATTTTTTCTCGAAATTAAAAAAAATTGACCTTTTCCTCCGACCATTTCTGTTTGAAGTTAGGATTTTCTTAAGAGAATCCCTGCCTTGAGAATCCAATGGTGCCCGTCAAAATTTCAATCTGATCACTGGTTTAAAAGAGAGAAAAATATTCTTGCACATTTACTAAACAGACCTTAATAAAAGTTCAAAAAATATATAAGATTCTCCCTAAACCTTCTTCGGTTGAGGATAGGCTCTGCCTAAGGGGAACAAGACCCCAAAAACTCAACAGAATTCTTGGATGCTCAATACAAGTTACCATATATATATTTTAAATATTTAAAAATAAAATAATTGTTACTTAATTATTTTATATATGGCCAAATACTAACATCCAATGTTGGACCGTGCTGGAAAATGATAGGATCTTCATAAGAAAAGAATATCCTCACGAACTAAGTAGTGGTCTCAAATTTTTAATCCAAGTCACTGTTTGTGATTTATAAGAATTTTAAAAAAAACTAATTTTATTTAATTATATTATTTTTGATTATTCCATTTTTGGATATTCTCACGGGAGGCATGCAACGACTAAACTTAAGTCGGGCCTAGGGTAAAACTGCCTTTTGGAATTCAACAGTGCCATCCGATACTTGATCTGGGAACCTGGTTAAGAGTTATTCCACTTATTTGTATAACTTTTCACACGTTATATTTAATCCTTTTTCATTTTTTATGGATCATTCCAGGAACTCCGAGCCTCGATATCAAATGTCATTAAATTTCATGGTCTTGAAATAATTCCATATAATAAAAAAAATTATATAGAATTTTCGGGTTTTACATTCTCTCACCATAGGGATTTGCATCCCGAAAATATATATCAAAATATAAGAAAATAAATTGGGGTTTCGAGCATGAATCTGAGCCTCTTCCTCCCTTACAATCTTCTAGATATTCTCTACTGGCATCGAACTAAAATTAGAGGATTCGACCATACATGAAGGAACCACTTCTGTCGATCCTCTATCTCCACTAGGATCTCTGTAAACGTCATCCCAGCATCAATATCTAACTTTCCCCAGTAAATTATGTCTGATAGATCATGCATGTAGCTTATAAGTTGCGACATGTGAAAAACATCATGCACTCGATGCATTTGTGCTAAAAGAGCTAGGCGATATGCCACCTCACCATGTATGCTGAGGATATGGAATGTTATGATGATTTTCAAAGATATCTTGCCACCACAGACAAATATCTACAGACATCATTAGGGTGATCCTTGAAATAAAACATTGTCTCCCTCTTAGAACACTAAGGGTCTATGTATACTATCAGTATAAGACTTTTGTCGGCTCTGTGCAGTCCTCATGCACTCCTGGAAGATCTGCTTCTTCTCCATTGTAGCTCATACCAACTCTTTACCCATGTGTGTCGACTGGCTTGGATCTATCTAGTATAGAGGTGATGTTCATAGCTACCCTTACAAGGTCTCAAATGATTCCATTCTAATTATTAAGTGACAACTATTGTTGTATGCAAATTACACCAGTGGAAGGTGTTCCTCCAACTGTGACCAAAATCCAAGACACTAGTAAAAAGAATGTACTCCAAGGTTTGTATGGTCCGCTACATCTGACCATCTCTCTGGGGGGTTAAAGTTGTTCTCAAGCATACTAGAACCTAATGCTTACCATTCACTTTCTGACAAGTGAGGCGTTGAGAAACGGACTCTGCCACCTCTTTATTAACCTATGGAAACCAGTATTGGCGTAGGAGGTCTTAGAACATCTTCACCACACTAGGATTTACCACTAAAGGGGATGTATTGAATTCCCTCAACAACACCTCCCATAACATCATAGGTACCATGGTGTTTCCTCTTAAAAGGATGAAGTGTTCCCCACCTACTGAAGATTCATCAGGAGCCTTTCTTGAGGATATCAGAGAACATCGGACCTCCCTATCAACATCCACAAGTTGTACTTCCTTAAAATGGTAATGGAGTGGGGGAATGATAGTCATAGACTAGTGGTAAGCTGCTCCATCATCATCCAAAAAGGATATCATCATGACAAATAGATGCTTTGTCTCCTCACTTAGCATCTATAAACCAGACCTCATACTGAGCATGTCTTCCACCATGACCCCTTCCTAGGATTGTATACTATCTCAAGGTCATAGTCCTAGAGAAACTCCAACCTTCTCCACTATCTAAACTACTATAAAGCATACGAGCACATTTACATCCACATGAAAGGATACCACATTTAATTGATTGAGGTTCCCATTGACCATTTGGTAGTTGGTAGTCTCTCTCCACGACCACTTGGTTATGGTGTAAGTAGTCCACAGATAACCTCAAACACTAGGTCTCTCTATGCCCTTCCTATGCAAGTACTCCACCTACACCCCCATCATGCAAAGATCTAAAAATTCCTCGGATATACTGATATTGATATTAGTTCCATATATGGGTTTATAATGATACATAAGTACCTCCCCCATGTGGGAAGGTAATCGTTGAATCATCTTTGGAAATGATGTACCCGCACTCTACCACTAGAGTTGGGAATTGAGAACTCAAAACACCTACTGCCACAAGACTATGGTTGTCCGAATCAAGTGTGGTTAGATGCAGTCTCCTATGCATGAGTTTATCACGTGGTTCCAGGGTTTGATTTCTTATGACCATAGAAAACCCCATTCCAACGCTGCAGATATAGCACATCCTTTTTTCCTAAAACAGTCAAACTAAGCATGAACTATAGATGAAAAATCAATTCCCAAACTAATATCGTAAGGCCTTGACCTTGACCCCAAGAGGTTCCAACCAAAACTCTCACCTCATGGTCCAAATCAAAATGTCGGCATATGTGTGATTATCGAGTCTCCTCCCATAGGTATCTCCAGGCATAAGGGTCAATTCAATGGTTTAACTAGAATCTCTAGGTCTTAAACAAGATTCTTGACTTGAATGAATGATTAATACCTATTTCTATTCATATAGTAGCTATTAGTAGGTACAAACCGTAACTTGAATCATCCCTAGAGCCATTGGGTCACACTCATTGACCGCATACAACTACTATCTTCCCCTATCCTCAAGCTCCAATATCCCGATGGGAACCACATTGGGGGGCTGGTTGTAACATGTTGAAATGTATACCACCTCCAACTTCTCTCCTAGCACCTATTCCAGAAACATTTTACTCACTCAAGTCTCTAAGATGGATGTTGGTTTCTTACTTTCCCACTGCTGACATTCATTGGCTGTATCTACTCAGCCAAAAAACTTTTGACCACAAAAAGTTCTCTCTAGCACCATAAAATAAGTAAGAATGCATAGAGAAATAGTTCTTGCTCAGATGTCCCTACACATATTTCTCTAGAAGGTCTGAGCACTGAAGCACTGGTCATATCATATTCGTAGAGTACCTAGAATGGTTGGTACACCTCAATGAATACTAATATTCCACCAAACCATCCTTCCCAAGCTGTAGAAGCTCTTGGAGCACACACCCATTAGATTTTTTATGGCAAGAGATCCCTTCTCTAAGAAAGTTTCTCATGATCTGCTTATAGAAAAGCCACCTCATCGTAAGATAAGGGTAATCTAAACACTACCATCACCCTAGATATATGGAAACTTGGTCACCACCACATTCCAGTCCTTAGCCATCTATCAGTTCGGTTTCCCTCGGAGCCTGAGGGGTATTTATCACTGAAACTCTTATAACATGCTCAATCATTCTGTACTCTTCGTTGGTGGGACTGGTGGAAACGGTTTCCCTAAGAGTGGTGGTGATACTGGTACACCACCCGATGGTGATATCGATGAAAGAGGCCTATTCAATGACGCCTCATTTCATGGTGAGATGTCATTGTGATCTCTCACTAGAATCCAAGTTGGATCTCTACACTGTGATATTCTGTAAAGAAATAGATGTGCTACATTCAATCTGTTATACCTAGTGATATGAATCAAAAGAGTTGAAAAGAAAAAAAATTTCAAAACAAACGAAATTTTTTTTTTGTGTGTATCGAGTCAGAAATCAGAACTTAGGGTCCTTGGGTATGGATACATCGACTTCCACACTAACACTGGACTCCCCGAATAGTAATCCAAACCCAAGACACTTATCACTATTGATCTATTCAAAATAGAGACCCGTATTTCTTCTGGTAGAACCGACCATCCTTTGATACCACTTTGTCCTGACCCATCCCCTAAGGCCTGTTCCATGACTACCCTAGGCCCTCCTTCCATAGGCCATGGTTTGGTGACTTACACTAGAAAGGAATAACCGAAAATGAGAAGGCATTTCCTTTAAACCTGCACACACACACACTAGTTCACACTGAATACAAGTAAAACACAAAAGAAAATGGGAAACTATAACCACTACTAAAAACCACCACTGAGAGTAAAAGTAAGTATTGAATGAAAGAGGTGGCTAGTATATGAGACCAAATAGAAAAAAGGTATAGAAAAATTGGAAAATCGTGCTCTAGAATCTTTCCACAAAGGATCCCACTTGACGGGTATGTATTCATCATTTTCTATCATCACTACCCCTTACCAAGTCTGTCAATCACCACCAAGCGACATCTAGCCCTCGCTCCTCGATTCTCATTCAAGTAGTCCATTGTCATCACAAGAAACAATAATGTGTGGGCGAAGCCAATGCAGGGGTGAGTATAACAATACTCAGTAGGGACCCCGAGACCTCTGATGGTCTCCCAAAATTCCACAAAGGAAAAACCACAAAGTATATTCTCAATCAAAAAAAAACAATGTAAAAGAAATCTCACACAAGGTATATAACATAAATAATAGGAATAATGAAGATTAATCATAAAGCTAAATCATCTTATTCTATTGAAAATTTCAACTGCTGAACCACGAAGAAGTTATTCTATTATCGATCCATGCATGGTCGTAAGTCACCGATCCACATAGGGTCATAAGTCATCTACCCACACAGGGTCATAAGTCGTCGATCCACATAGGGTCGTAAGACATTAATCCAAACTGGGTCTTAAGTTGTTTATCCATGATGGGATACTCTAAGGAATGTCCTTGTTGGTTCCCAGTACTACTGATCCACACAGTGTCATAAATTATCGATCCACATAGGTTTGTATGTCACTGATCCACGACGGGCCGCTATAAGGCTAGTCATCATATGGGCTCACTACTGTTGATCCACATTGGGATGCTCTAATGCTGATTCACAAAGGGTATCTCTTCACATGACAACTGGCCATAGGATTACCGCACTCAGTGCACTTGAATTCCCATGTCTCTGGTCCTCATACCATCAGTTGTAACTAAACCACCACAATATCTCATGAATTTGTAACCCAATGGAACAACTAGTCATAAGGGTTATAACATGATACAAGACGCGTCAATAAGATTCTCATGCTATAAGATATATCCAAAAAGGTAAATATGGCTCAATTAGATTCGAGTCTGATCCAACCCGGACGTAGCCAAACTTCTAACAAACCCTAAGTGGGGTATCTCAAAAGGGCCATCTCATCACAGGGTTCCCAACCCCATAGATGACACGTCGATCAGACGCCCGGTTTGCGAGATACTGAGGTTTTAGTAAAATGGGACAGGACGAGTCTGGTAGGGGTCCGACCCGCCTGGAAAAACCCAGCCCACATGTAGGCTGATTACTTGACCAGACGCAGTGTGTCATGTTCATACAGCGAGCGGTGCCAGTGGGGCACCACCCTTCTTTTTGAAATGGCTGGCTGGAGTCGGCCATTGCGATCCAACCGAGTGTCATGAGCAGACCGATCATCGTCCCTTCATGGATCCTCAGTGGAATAAAGTTCCACTTTCCACAGCCTGGAAGGCCGCAGCTCTCGCCACTGCGGTGCCTATGAGCGCTGCTTCTCCATGCCAGCGCTGCGTCGCCAGGGGTGTTGTGTCTGCTGCTGCTTTCTTGGGCCACTAGAGATGCCCCGATGGTCTGATTTTCTTCCCGTCTGTGCCTACAAGTCTCCCAGTTTGTCGTTTTCTCTATGAAGCCTTTGGTTTGTCTTGACGCCACATTTACCGATTTCACACAAAGAACATGTATAAACCAAGAACGGTGGAGGGTCCATGTATTGTTTGGATTGTCATGTGCCCTCTGTGTTAGTGTTCTATCATGGGTGTCATATCAAACAACATTTAGGATGAACAAACCCAAAAAACACACCCACCTACATCCTCCCATAAAAAGAAATTATCACAGATCAACCCATTGGTTAGTTGATCTACAATCTTTATATTAACCAAGAATGGGAAAATAGGGATCTTTTAAACACATAACACATTTAATCCCCCTACCTAGAATTGGTGTTGCAGATGAAGGAGAAGATTCATGTTCGTGGTCATTCAACATTCTTCACTGCTTTTCGGTCTACAGTTTGATTCTTCTAATGGTCTTAGATCGATCACCATTCTTCATTGGAGTGGAAATTCTTCTACGTCATGATAGAGGCTTCTCCCAGGGTTGTCATATAAATTTCAAACAATTTGATTAAAAAAACCACTCATGTTGTGTTCATTAATGTGGTACAATAATGAACTGTAATTAATGAATCATTAATCCCAAGATCATTGCAGTTACACAACAAAAGGGTCAAGTAATTAAATGAACCTTATTAATTGATTGTTGTTACACCCTGGTTCCACCAATTTCCACCCAATGGTGGAAGAAAAATAATAAAATAACTTATAGTTATTATTTTTACAAAAGTCCAAAAAAATAAATTTTCATCCAACCCTTTCTAGTTGAAGAAAAGATTCACCTAATCGAATCCCAGCGCTCTAAATCCAATGGTACACTCGAAATTTCAATCCATTCACAAGTTCAAAATATATAAAAACATGCTCACATATTTACTGATAGTACCTAAGAAAAAGTTAAAAAAATAAATAACATTCACCCACAACCTGCGCCGATTGAGGTTAGGCTCTTCCTAATGGGAACACTCCCTCACAAACTCAACAGTATTTTTGTATTTTCAATCCTAGTTACAGTTTTTAAGTACTATGGATTTAATAATAAAATAATTGTTACTCAATTATTTTATTTATGGCCAAAAAATAACCTCCACTGTTGGCCCACACAGCCCAATGATAGGATATTCCTAAAGAAAGAATACCCTCATGATCTTAGTAGTGGTCTTGGATTTTTAATCTGAGTCATGTTGTGAGTTATAAGAAATTGAAAACTAAAGTAATTTTATTTAATTATTTTATTTACTATTTTTTGGGTCTTCTCACTGGAGGCCTACGCCGACTAAACTTAAGTCATGCCTATGGTATACCCACCAGCCTAAATGAGATATTGCCCTTATATTTTGGATATACACACCTATTTAAGAGTTATTCCACATTTTCTGGAAAACTGAACACACATTCTATTTGAAGCTTTAACATTTTTCGACAGATCATTTGAGGCAGCCTAGGCCTTGGAATTACGTGCCATAAAATTTTTGGTTATGAAATAACTCAATATAATAAAAAATACAGAATTTTTGAGTTTTTACATAAATCCCCAAACCATTATAGTAGTCATGATTCACTACCAAGACTATCATAGTGGGTAAATTCTCTTACTAAACCGTGATCTCTCTCAATTCTAGTCATATTAATATCAAGATCTATTGATAATTACCCAATGCATTAGAGGTAGATACATGCCTCAATATTCTCAGTTGTAGTGTAACCACCATCCTTGTATATAACATAAACAATATAAAAAATTAAAATAATATATATATATATATACATATATTCTACAAGATTGTAAAACATTCATCTATTTATTAACTTGATAAGAAATGGGTTTCAAAAATATTTCATCCAAAAATAACATATGGAAAAGCAACGGTTATCATAATATATTCATTATTTTATCATAGCATAACCTATAGAAAATGAATCAAGTTTCATAAGAAAATTTGCACGGTATAACCCAGGGAAGAGAAATGGGTTTCATAAATATGTTATCATCATAAATATAAACTATTCAAAGAAAGAATAAAAATTGATCCCTTGGATCACATCCCCAGTAAATCATAGGTAACATCAAAGGATATCATTTTAGATGAAAATTATTTTGAAATATCACATGGAACCTTTCTTGAGTAAAATTTCCTTTTGACTTTGAAAAAAACTTTTTAAAGCATAAAAAAAATTCAAAAACATTTTTATCGAATATAAAATTAGAAACATATTAAGGAGTATTTATAAACATTTAAAACATTTATTGAGGAAATTATCCATTATAA
Source organism: Viscum album (assembly GCA_963277665.1). NCBI lineage: Eukaryota > Viridiplantae > Streptophyta > Magnoliopsida > Santalales > Viscaceae > Viscum > Viscum album. The sequence goes on along the minus strand of OY728143.1, from coordinate 928,900,563 downwards.
ATTGAAAAGTATAATTTTAAAAACTAAAACATTTAAAAAAGTATTTGAAAATATCCTTTAAAACATATAGTTTAATCATTAATGAAATTAATTTCCATAAAGGTGGAAGTCCTATTCATTTCATACTCATTAAAACAAAGATTCCACTCACATTTTTGGTAAAATCCAAATATAAATTGTCTGGAAAATGACATGATGCTTCATTTTATTAAATTTTCAAAAGTATACATGGGTAAAATTTCATTTAATAAATCATTCAGATAATTTATTTAAAAAAACTGAACGTATTTTTATCGAACATGGATTTAGAAGAAAAATGAGGTATTGAATGAAGATAGAAACAAATACAATTTTGTTAAAAACATTCCTTTAGAATCATTAGTCCATAAAGAGAGTGAAATGATGAGAAAACATGAACAATATTTACATAAAAAAATTCATGAAATTTCATGAGTTTATTTTTTTGGTCTTATTAATTAATCATTAGAATAAAAAATATAAAAAATCTTGATAAACGATGAGATTTTATCATACAACCATTTATAATTTGTTAACATTGAATCATAATCCACATGGATGAATAACATTTAATAAAACGTAATATATAATGAATATATGTACATTCATCGTATAAATTTCATAGGTGAAGTATATACACCTCATAAAAGAATATATGGGCATAACATAGAATATGTTCCAAATAAGGTAAATCAAGACAAAAATATATTACCGCATTGGTAACTTGTAAACCCTAAACCACATGAAAGTAAGATTTTCAAATGGATATATAAATACCAATAATTTTATGGATAATATTAAAAAAAATACAATCATGCATATTATATACACCACCTAAAATATGAACCTACTGAATATGGAATTTTCCTCAAATAAAATAAATGTGATATGGAAATACCTTACCAAAAGTATTAAATTCCTCCATACATGTAATAAAATCCTTTATAACAAAAAAGTACATTAAAAATCTATTAAATAACCATACTCATATGTATAATATATTATATGATTTTATTATTACTTTTTATAACCCTTTTATCAAAAAATCCTTTTTAAAATAATGTTTCATATAATAAATTATTTTTTTTCTATGTATGTTTTAATTTGTTATTTTTGGTCCTCTAAATTTTAGCATTGATACATCATTACTAATGAAACAATATGAGACATGAGTTCGTCACCCAACCCATATCCCAAATATTTTATTAAATAAATATTAAATATCAATGTAAATATTAGGTTTAATAACCTTAAACTATCTATAAATTTTATTTATAGTGATATATAGAAGTTAGGGACATAAAATAAAATACATTGTTTATTGAGATGGTAAGTCGTACATACACATGAATATTTTTTCCATCTTACAAAAATAATGAAAGAATGAAAAGTAAATAATATATTACAATTCTATAATAATTTTTTAATTCATATAAATAAAATGTTTTTATTTTAATCTATCCTTATTTCCTTCAATGTAATCAAATGTGAAAAACAAATCACATCCCTTCCCATGGCGGTATTCCTTCGTACACATGAACTACTTCATCATATTCCCATAGAATGTAATATAAGAAGGGATAATTGATATCATGATTTTAAAAGTATAATAATATCATATATATCACATATAATCAATTACTTCATCGTTATATCCAACTGTGAGAGGTGGTGAAGGAAAAAAGAATAACATTCATTCACTAGGTAGTAGTCCTTAATACACACAAATGATGATTTAGTATACCATTTTATTGAAGAGGAAAATGATTTAGGTGATTAAATTATCCTAATAACATCTATTTATTTTAAATACAATTATGGTTTTATATCAACATGAATTAATAATAATTAAAGGATATGGATGATTAAATAATATTAAATCCATGATTATGGACATTACCTATTCATTGGAAAAGTTCATTCTGTTTCCACAAAAATCCTTCCTAGGACGTTTTTCTTACTAGGAATAGATTATGGAATCAAGAAAGTTATTTGGGAATGTCTTTTATGAATGAATATTTTTGGATGTGTGAAAAGAAGAGGAGAGGGTGAAGTTTTATAAGTTAGGAGAGTGCCATAATTATAATTTTTCAAAAGAAAAATGTGTGCCCACATTTTTTATATTTCAAAAAGATCCAAAATGGGTAATTATTGAACAATAGTGGTAATAAGGTCTATATATTCCTAGAAAAGGGATTTTTTACATGTTATAAACACTCTTAACCCTTTTTGTTTTAGTTTAACCCTAATAAACACATTTTACCTTAATCATTATAATCAAATTTTTATGTGTTTAAAATTCATTATAGTGAAAAATCAATTTTACCTAATTAGAAGTTATGAAATATAATGATTCAAAATTTGAAATATATTTTAAAAATTTTAGTTAACATAAGTGGAATAATTGAGTTAAAATTTAATCCCACAAATGTGATGAAAAATAGTTTTCCAAAGAGGAATGATTAAAAGGTTGAAAAGTATTTATATCAAAATTAAACATTAAATATATTATAATGATCTGTATTGGATTAATATAATTTTTTTTAATAATTTTAGTCCTAATCCCATATTAAAATAATTTGTATGTTTGGAAATTCATTATAATAATTGACAATTCTTAACCGTATTTTCACTATTTATGGAAACAAATTATATTCTTAAAAAACACTCACATATTAACTCAAATTTAATTTTTAATTTCTTACTGAAAAAATGATTTTTTTTATAATAATATTACTAAATTTTTCAGAAAATATCATTTAAATAACTTTACAAAATGAATAAAAACAACTTTTTAGAAAAAAACAGTTGTCCAAAAACAAATTGGATTAATTCATTTATCATTTATAGAAAATGCATAAGATTAATGTTTAAAATTTAATTTAACATATAATATTTAAATTTTATGAAAATTGTTCATCGAAATATTTTTTTCAATTTAATAAAGTAAAACATGTCTGTGTACGTTAAATAATATTTTCAGAACCTGATATCATTTATTTTTATAGAGTTTTTTTATTTTAATTTCAAATGAACTTTTCTATTAATATTTAATTTTATATACCTGTATAAACCATTTTTTTCATAATATATTTAACACTATTCATACCCTCCATTCCAATAGCTAGGAGATAACTATCATATTATATAATATTATTATAATAGTATGTCACATTTTCTATAAACTCAATGTTATATGTAATGAAATATAAAATAAGTATTTCATGTAACCTAAGATAAAAAAGGTGTTTATTGTAACAAAAAATATAAAAAATATTAAATTTATTTTAAATAAAATATATCACAAAATCTCAGGGGGTTATATTCTACCCCATCAAAATAAATTTGACCCTCAAAATTCATCACATTTATACCAACAACTGAGGATACCTCTATGTCATTACATTCTAAAGTTCCCATGTAGCTTCCTCAAGATGACAGATTCACCATAAATATTTAACTAGATGAGTATTATTTTCTCATAGAACATTATATGTACGATCCAAAATCTCAACCAGATGTGCCTCATAAGAATTATAATACTCCAGTGCTATGACCTCTGAGTCCAATATATGTTTTGGATAGGTATGTAATACTTTAAGAGAGAGATATGGAATATATCACACACGTGATTGAGGTTTTGTGGATGTTATAATAAAAATGTTATCATGCCAATACGATGAATAATTTTAAAGAGACTGATATGCCTAGGTCATATCATTCAATTTTTATCATAAGGGAAATTTCATCATTTGGCGGTGCTTTGATAAATCTCTATTTCTTATCATACTCAAAGAAACAAAAATTAATTTGTTATAACTGGTGTAATAATGGATCATAAGATCCATAATAGAAACATAATTTATTCCATATATCTGTATTTATCATCAGAATACAATCATTAACACAAGTTATACAATATACATAAATATGAATATAGCGAATTAATATGTTAATATCTAAAACCTAATCCAAAATTTGACTTAAACTATTCCATAAATGGTTATCCTTATGGCCCTATTGAAATTGAAAATTCACAAAAAAATTCACTAAGTTTCCTAAAATCAAAATAACATTTAATCCCAAAACAAATAAGTATATCTTAATGGCCACATACCAAATATGTAAATAACATGGTAATAAATTCTCATAAATAAAGGTAATAAACATAAATACCAAAAAACTCAATGAAAACACAAATTATTTCTCATTCCTTTTAATATATTATTGATTATTGAACATATTCCATCAATCTAAAAATTTTGTAAACTCCACCAATGATAACATAAAACATATTTTCATAAAATAATTATTTATTTTAAATGTAATATATACTATATATTTTTCTTTATCTATATCAATCATTTCCTTATCTAAATTAAACACCATTTTATCTAAATCACACCTAGTTTTTCATGTTTTGGTTTATATTCCAATCTGATTAGTATCTTGATCTTTTCTTTGGTTCTTGGTGTGATGGGTGTTGAGTTTTGAAGTCTTTCATTGCCTAATTTTTTTTAATGTGTTTAGAACATTGTTTGTGTTGGGAGGAAGATGCATGGTGGAGAGTTTGTGACACCCACAATTTCATTATATTGTGTCTAAATAATTCACTGATCATTGGGTGGGCATCCCTAGTGTCAAGGGTATGATTTGAGGGTTTTGGAAATATTCTTGTGTCGCAATGTTTGAGAATGATTTACCCAAACTGTCCAACCTAAACCTGAAAATTTTCATATTTATTTTGTATAATTCAAATGGTTTTCTCACTGTTAACAACACTAGGTAGTAAAATTATACAACCCATTACAGGCTAAATAAATTTTAATTTAAAAATCCAATTTGAGTTATTCCACCTCGCATTTGATTCCCTACATATACAGTATCGACCATAGGGATCACCCCTACATTATCCCTCGTTTGGGGCCAATTTAGGGCGATTTATCACCAAATTTTAGTGATTTATAATGTCTTCCACATCAAATCTTTCTTTTTCCTCTTCTACTCTCTTCCCTCTTCCTTCTCCTCTCATTACTTCTTGGTTTTATCTTTTACCATGGTCATTTTCCCCTAGGTTTTCATTTAAACGATGTTTATTTTGGGTTTTATTTTATTTTAGGGTTCAACTTTGGTGATTTAGGGCTGTAGAACCCTTATGGAGGGTTTTTAGTTGCGCATTCTCATTGCAATTTGAATCTGAGGTGGGTTTTCCCATGGACATTATTTTTAAATTTTATGAAATTTGATTTTATGCTTTTTTCACCATATATTCATGATTAATATTATTGTGAAACTTTATGGTTAGTTGTTTTGTGTGTGAATAATTTTTAAAACTATGTTTTATGATTTTTAGACAATTATTTCTAAATTAACAAACACTAAGTGTTCGATGGACTACTCGGTTGGATTTTTTAAATTTATTATGGTATGTAGAGTGTGTATTTTATTTTTTAATAAATATATAGAATATTTAATGAGTATTTGGGGTTTCTTGAAAGGGTTTAATATAGTTTTCAGCTAAGATAAGCGTGTATTTGGATTTTGAAATCAGTTTGACTTGTGATAATGAATTGTGGCTTGGTTGGAATTTTTATAGAAAATAGTTTTTTTGAAAGTGTTATGGAAATATTTAGATAGAGTTTTATAAATTTTTTTATTTGAAAATTCCTTTTTTGACACCTCTTTTTCAAGTGGATTTTCATTTTTGAAAAAGGATGGTTTTGAGGAATGTTTAAGTTCCTGTTTGGCCATATTATGAAGATGATGAAAAGTTTTTATTATAAAAACCTTTTTTGGATGTTTCATAGGTCTTATCTATATGTAATGGTTGGGATGTAATTTTTTAGAATACTCAAGATCAATTAACATGGTTCCTCTATTGGAACACCTTTGTGATCTATTTAGTTTAAGGCTTGATATTAGTCCTTGGGGATTCTTAGGGTGAGGCATGCTGTGAATTATTTCAATATATATATTGCAATTCAGTTCTTAGCTAAATAGGTTTTCTCACACCCATTATTTACATGAAGCATAAGAACCTAGAAAATTGAAATAATTTTCGAGGAATGATTGCTACACAGGTAGGTAACATACTAAAAAGATACCTATAATAGGTGATGAAACTGGATTTATTGTTATGGAATTTCCCCTCAGTCTATCAAGAGAAAGGAAGGCTGGGTGTATTGAGAATTTGGATTTCAATGTGGTTAGAATGATACCAGGGATGGGGTCTCATGAATAGAGTCTTCTAGATTATTCTTGATCTTTCGAGATTACCTATTTCTATTAGCTTTCAAATTCTTACAATGATGATTGGAAAACTTGTATATATTTACATTTCCATTAATATGTGACTCCTCTGGTACTCTTTTATGGTGTTTTTAATGGAAAGTAATGTCTTGGTTCCCAAATATGTAATGATTTTTTTCAAAAGAATCATCGTTTTCAAACTCCCTTATACTAGTTCGAAATTAAATCATCACTTTCTACCTAAAAGGATATGATAAGACTAATGGATAAAACCTGGTTTTGCAAATGAATAAGGGAAATGATTTGTAAATTGTATTTTAGTAAAATTTATAAAAAGAATAATTTCATATATTTTAGTTCAAACTTGAAAATTAATGGTTCTTTTATTTTAAAGGAAGAGCGTTGGGAAATATAATATCGGGCAATAATACTGAGTTTTAATACTCATTAATATTGCTTTATTCTATTTTTTGGTCTTCTGCGGGTTCAACTTGAGTTCAATTGCATTGGGAGACAATTTCTCATTGTGTTTGAGAGTGACCCATGAGGTCACCTGGAGATAGTATGGTCATCTAGTGAGGTTGTTTTATTGGTATAGTTTTTTGTACCATTCATTTTCATGCATATGATGTTTAGTTCAGTTTATATATATATATATATATATATATGTGTGTGTGTGTGTGTGTGTGTGTGTGTATTGGATCGATTGTGCATATTTCTGCAATTGAGTTTCTTATTTATTTATCGGGTGTAATCATTCCCACTTGGTACTCTGTTGATGCCTGATACTAGGTTCCAGCCTGTGGGGATCATTAATTACCATAATTTCATGCCAATGATTGGTTTAGGGGACTAGTTCAGGGTGGACCGGGGTTGGTTCATGACAAAATGGTATCAAGTCAAGTGAACACTTAGCAGAACTTACTTTTAAGAGTTCTTATTTTTACATAGGGGTTTCAAGGTAGATGGACTAAAATTTTCAAGATAAGAGAGGTAAGTATGGAAAGAGGATCACAAACTCATTATCGTTCTGATCCTTAGGTTTCCATGGGAATTTTAGTTTCATTAGTTTATAGGGATTTAAGGATTGTATGGTGATTGGGATATGACAATGAAGTTGGACCAATAGACCCCAAGAGGTCATAAGGCCTGGAAATCCTAGTCAAGCAGGGGGTATATTCCTAGAAGGCTCTCTGTGTTGGTGGTTTATTTGGTATATGGATTCCAACCCTATGGTCAAGTCACCCACTACCACCAGTTCCCTTTCTTAGTTGGTTTTTTTTGTATTCATTAATTTCTGAAAAATTATTTTGAAAAAACGTTGTGTTGGAATTGTAAAAATGGGGATTCATTGGTAATGGTTGGATTTTGGAGAGTGAGAGAAATGATTTTAAAAATCAATTTATTGAAACGATTTAGAAAAATGAGTTTATATAATATGACCCCATGGGGATAAAATTGATATGGTTTAATAGAGTTGGGATTTATTAATAAAAACGTGGGGTTATGGATATAATATTTTTGTTTTGGATGTTATTTTAAATGGAAATAAGTGAGCTTTAAATTAAATGGTTTTAATGAATTTAGGTTTATTGAATTTCTCGAATTTTTTTGATAAAAATGAAAATTATTTTGAAGAAAAACTATGGGATTTCTTATTTATTCTTGATAAGATGGTTGTTTGTTTGGGAATCTAAAAATAATTTTTGACTTGGTAGTTAGTGTTCCTTGAGAATGTATATAATTTGAGATGTTGGATGGATCATTTGGTTTTGAAAATGAGTATGTTTAATTTTATATGGGGTGTTCTTATGGGTGCTTACATGCATATTGTTATATGGGATTGCGAATGGATTCCTGATATGGCGTGGTGGATTGGTGCCATAGGTGGGTCAAAACCATTCATGTAAGTGAGACCCTATAGAATACTAATGGTGAGTGATCAACCCATCAAGTTTCTTTAATTAAAATTTGTTTTCAAAAGAAATATTTTCATGATTTAATGGCTTGTTTTATTATGTCCAAATCATGTCACCTATGTGGTGTTTGATCTCTTGGATTTGTTGAGTAGGTCATGATGTGGTGATTGGAATTTCTTTGTTCAGTGATTTTACCCATGGAGATTCTATGTGTGATTGTAGTGCAGTTACATGTGATTCCCCATTGGGGAAACTTCTGATTGATCAAACCAAGGATGTTGCATTTGAGTTATGAAAACTAGATCAACCTCTCTTTTATGGTCATGCAGATACTCTTGCAGGGAAAGAGTGGATGTGAAATATTGAAAATAACATTAGCCTCATTGTGTTTCTAGAGTCATCAAAGGTCAAATTATCATCATTCATGTTTGAAGGTTCCTCGTGGAAGTAGTGGATGTCAGTATCTCAAAACATACCTCATGAAGATGTCCCTTGAGAGTTCATTAAGGATTCGTTTGTTCATTAATATTTCTCTGGGAAAGAAAGGGTGAAAAATGGAATGGAGATTGGTTGCATGTAACAGGGTGATCAATAAGTATCAGAGTATTACCATTATATTATAGATCTAGTTATTTACCTTCTATATTATGTTATGAGTGATTATATGAATTCTTGACATTTCATGATTGGGATTCATTCTGGTAAGTAATCAAAAGAGTCAGAGTCAAATATAACACTGTTTACTGATGTGTTGAAGGAATCCTTTCAAATTTAAGTAATTGTAGTAGGGGTGATTAAATTAGTTATCTATACATCAATCACTTATGGAAGCAAGGAAGGTTCTAGTATGGATTTAAGGAAGACTTTGGAAGTTTATGGAGAGGGTTGTGTAACCAAAAGATCATGATATCATTCATCAACCCCTTCTGGGCATGATGTCTTTATATTCTATAAGAGTGGAAATATTGGTCATAAGAGATTGTCATATCAAATTTATCCTCATACCTATCATGCTTGTTGATGTTTGGGTCACAGAAATCAATTCGGTCAAGGCATTACTAAAATTTACTAGGGAGTAAATCCTTATAAATGATGTTCTATTGGGAGTCTCATATCAAGTTACTTTTTATATGTTTTGTCCCGGTGTATGGGTATTTTATTACTAAGGTTACACTGGTGGTGTATTGGTTTTCGAAATGTAAGAGATGTTGTGGGTATTTTGGTAAACACCAATTTTATATGAAAGTGTGGTTTCCATTAATTGAATCCTAGTTTTTCTTCTTTCTAAACAAGTTATGCATGCTTCTTGTTGGGACTATCAAATCATGACTGCAATGAAGGAATATGCATCAACCATCGTAGCTCCAGCCATAGGTCTCAAAGTAAAAATGGCATGAATTCAGGAGTCCCATGAGAAGGGAATGTTTGGAAAATCCCATACCTCTATTGTGTGGTGAGGTAGTTTCTATGTTTATGTTGTGGCCTCAGTGCTCCAAGAATTGGCCCCCCTTCCCTCCCCGCCCAGTGTGGTGGGGGGGTTTTGGTCCATGAAGAATGTTTTGGTTCATCTCTGGTCCCCCCTATTTGGGAAAGGGAAGATTAAATGTTCATATTATGTTCCTTTTAGTATTAGTATATATGCCATTTTAGGGGATTTTTGGTTAGTATGTGTGGGAGAGGACCAGTTCCAGTTTATTTTGAATTCTAGTTTGGCCACTGTTAGTTGGTTCCTAATTGTGTAGAAACCAATTGTGGGTAAAATTGAGTTTTCCCTTAATAAGTCATAGGGTACTATTTGATTTCACATGGTGGGGAGTCCATTCTAGTCTCCCCTGAAATTTTTGTCTTTTTTGAGTGTTCTTTAGTATGGGTAATCATTGAGATCTTTGGGAGAAGGCCCAACAAATTGGTTCTCCTCATATTTGTGGATATAGAGGCTTGACCTTTCCCATTGTTATATAGAAGTGGTTTTGGGTTGTTGTTTCATGTTAGGAAAGGGGGTTTATTTCATTTATTGTTGGGTGATGATTCCCTATATTAATAGGTTATATCATGTTAATATTAAATCCTTAGGGGATGATTACTCAAATATGGATTTCTATGGGTGAGAAGTGTTAATGGTGGAGAGAATTATCACTACAAGTTTTTCATGTTTTTGTTTGTGTTTCAGTACAATGGTAATCCTAGTTTTTTCATAGGTTCTAGGTGTGAAGAATATTGAGTTTTGATGTGTTCCCTTGTAAAGTTTTTGTCCTGGGATTTTACCATGGCTTGTGTTGGGATAAGGTTTCATGGTGGAGATTTTATGACACCCACAGTGTCACTATATTGTGTTAAATCATTCATATATTGTTGGGTGGGATTCCCTAGTGTTTGGGGTTCCATTTGAGGGTTTTCAAAAAATTTTGGTGTTGCTCGGCTTTCCCAAACCATGGAACCTAAACCTGAAAATTTCCACATGTTTTTGTTGTAGTATTCACATAGAAAAAACATAAATCCCATTATGTGATCAAAAAATTTAATTTAAAAATCCAATTTGTGTGATTCCACCACCAATTTTGAGCCGTACCTATTGGGTATCGACTAGAGGGATTCCTACCATCGTTCTTCTTCATTTTGGTCCACTTTTTGAGAGATTTATCATTAATGGTTAGTGAATCTTCATGGTTTGTTCTTCAAATCCTTGCCTTTCTTCTTATCCTCTATTTCATCTTCCTTATTCTATCATTAATTATTTTTTTTCACTTCTCCCATGGTCATTTTGACCAATTTCATTTTCATCCGCTTGTTTATGTTGGTGGTTTTGTTTTTTTAGGGATCAGAATTCAAGATATAGTGGTTTGGAACCCTCATGAAGTGTTTTCAATGGTGTGTTGTCATTGCACCATGAATCTGAGGTATGTTTTCCCATGCACTTGCCATTTTAATTTAAGAAACATTGATATCATGATTTTTCACTATATATTAATGATTTATATTATTTTTAAACCTTTTGTTTTGATTATTCGGTGCGTGAATGATTTTTTAAACATTGTTTTATGATAATTAGACTTGTTTCGATAAATAAGTGCACCACAAGTGTTCAATAGAATTCCCAGTTGATTTTGTAAATAGATTATGTTATGTAGTGTGTGGTTTGGTTTTGTTAATAAATATATAGCATGTGTAATAATTATTTTTAGTTTCTTGAAATGGTTTCAAATGGTGATATGCTAAAAGAAGTGTGTATTTGAATTCTAAAATCGGTTGCACTTGTGATAATGAATTGTGTCCTGGTTGTCATTTTCATAGAAAATAGTATAGGTTTTAAATTGGGATGGAAATGTTTTGAAGGAGTTTTAAAAATTTATAAATGTGGAAAAGTAATGTTTAAAACCTATTTTAAAACCTTCATTTAATTTTTGATAAAGGTTGGTTTTGAGGAAAGTTTATTTTTTCACATTGTGAAAATGATGAAAACTGTTTATTATAAAAACCTCCATTGGATTTTTCTCATTCTATGTCTATGTCTAATTTATAAGATTTAATTATTTTGGATTAATCATGATATATTATCATGGTTTCATGTTTAGAACCCCTTTGTGATCTATTTATTTTAAGGCATGAGATTAACCCTTGGGGAGACTCGGGGTGAGGCCAACTGTGAATTATTACTATATATATATTGTGGTTGGATGCTCAGCTAACATAGATTAGATCAACCTCATTATTTACATGATTCATAAGAACTTTACATATTGATATAATCTTATGAGAGTGATTTACACATTGGTATGTCATATACTAACCATTGGCACATAGTATGTGGATATAATCGGTTTATTGCTTTGGGATTTCCCATCGGTCCATCCTATGAACGAGTGGTTGAGCATGTTGAAAATTTTGATTTCATCATGTGTGGAATGATACTAGGGATGGGTTCACATATATGGTGTCTTCTTTGTTATTTCTGTTCTCTTGTGTACTCCAATGTCTATTATATTTTAACTTCTTTCAAAGATTGTTGGGATACTTGTATGTTTATTTACATTTCCCTTGATAATTGACTTCTCTAGTACTCTTGTGTAGTGTTTTTATGGTAATGTGATATATTGGTTCCCAAATATGTTATGAAAAAATCAAAAGAGAAATCCTTTTCCAACACTCTTATGCTGGTTGAAAATGAAATAATCATATTCCCATTGAAAATGATATGGTAACACTAATGGATCAAACATGGTTTTTCGAATGAATAAGGTTAATGAGTTGTAATTATTTTTAAGTAAAAGTTCTAGAAAACATACTTTGATATATTATAGTTCATACTTGAAAATTTATGTTTCTTTTTTTAATTTAAGTGTATTGGGAAATAGAATATCGTGCTAGCCTACTGAGTTTTGATTCTCACACCTATATTTTTATTATGTTTTTTGGCCTTGTGCAGGTTCAAAATAAGTTCAATCACCTTGGGGACAGTTTCACATTATTTTAGAGAGTGACCCACAATGTCACATGGAGATAGTGTGGTCATCTAGTGTGGTTGGATTATTTGTATAGGTATTTTACCATTCAGTTTCATGTATAAGATGTCTCGTTCATTATATATATATATTTGATTTATTGTGATTTTTTTGTTTGGTTTCTTTTTTATTTATTATAAAAATTCATTTCGTCTTTGTAATCTGTTGATGAGTGGAACTAGTTTTGAGTCCATAGAGATCAGTAACATCCTTTAGGCCAATCCACTGATTGGATCGGGTGATCGGTTCAGGGTTGAACTTTTTTGGTTTTTGATAATCAACGTGATGAACATAATAAGGATTATATTCCCTTAATCCTAATTTCAAATTTCTATTAAATCATTTGTCTAGGACATTAAAACAATTTATTATATTATTCCAACTCATTGATTCAAAACATCTTTGAAAAAATCCATTGATTTATCATGGTTTTAATAACCAAAATATAACTGATTAAAATACAATAATTTTAATCTCATTACATAAACAAATCAATCATTCCACTTTCTTCACACACCATTAACCAGGATTTGGTGACTTATTCATTAACACTTCTTTTATTACATATGTTACATATAATATCTTCATCATTATAAATATAAACATTACTCATACAACCTTTATAACTCTCTTCATAAGATTTATCTTTTGGAAATCGATTTTTGTAATTCCCACACTATCCATATTTAAAAAATTCAGCATAATAAGATATCTTAAAGAGGCCATTATTATCATCGGTTTTGTTAATAAACCATTTCAATTTTACTTTTTAATTTATTTATTTATTTATTTATTTTCTACTCTAAAAACATCTTCATGTTCCTCTAATACATCAACTTAGGTGCTTCATTCAACATTTCTGACACATATAAAACAAATTCTTCTTCACTCCATCTTCTCCACCACCCAAAATCACAATGATCTATATCCTTCTCATTATTTGTGATTAAGAGAGTTGGTTAAGGTTCATGTTTATAATCATAATTCGTGATAAATTACTAGGCATAATTACAATATCATTTACTCTAATCATTATACCATTTTCATTCTCAGCAACACATTTTATATCACATTCAAAATTAATATCATTTTTAAGAGTTCCTTATATGGTCTAAAACAAAAAAATATATTTTGAGGAATGATAATCATATTGGAAAACTATAAAATCATTGAAAATAACTTATAGGATATTTTAATCACTATAAATTTTTTTTTCAACCATGAAAAGTTATGTTTATGTGAGTTTATTCATTTTCATCATCAATTTAATTCCGTCATGTTTTTTCATAATGAGTTTGTGTATTCATGAAGAATATCCTCTAAGTGTGTCAAAACATGTGGGTATAAATGCCAATTGTTACCCATGAGGTCATGATAAAATATTATACCAATTACCCTTTTGATTTATTATTCTTATTAACCTATGTTCCAAGGTAATATCCACTTATAGTATCCATACTAGGATGTAATATCATGGGATCCACTTGATATATCCATTACTAAAATTAGTGTACATTTTCCTATACATTGAATCATACTTGGTATTATATATAGGCATATCCTAAGAAAAATCTATTGGGATCTGACTAAGGTTTTCATATCCTAGTTTCTAAAAGATAATTGAACCTTTACTCTGATACCAACATTAACGATCTATGATTTTCATACAAAGATATTACATCTTTAAAAGGAATATTCATTTCATTAAAAAATACACGCCTGATGACCATATAAGTTTGTTGTTTTAGGATACACGATATATAACGTTTTAATTTAATGAATGATGTTAAATGTATTCCAAAAAAATCATCCAAATAACTACTCTTAATATACATACCCTACCTAAAAACATTCTTCATAAAATGAGGAAATGAAAAATAATGGGTGATTTAGATGTTCATTATGGGTAAACAAGAGAAATATATAATCATAACATGAGAATTAGGGTATGATAACTTGGTCATGACATATGAAAACCAAACCATACATACCAATAATCCAACTATAGTGTTATAGAATAAATATTGGATGTTCATAAGGCTTTAATCATAATGGAATAAAATAAAATGAACCATGAGATAATAACATTAGAATAAGAAAAAGAATTATGGATACAAAGAAGCATATTAACTCACTTCCTTAATGGCTCAATGATCATTTCAATGAATATCATAATTAAATGGGTTCACTCCCCAAATGTTCATAGCAGTCAATATTAACTCTTTAGGCTATCATAGTAGACATAGTCACTTATTAAACTAGTTTCACTCCCCATTCAAGTCCTCCTTATCTAATGGGATATCAATATTTATGTGATGCATTGGAAGGAGATGTATGTAACAAACATCTTGGTTATAACACATCCACCTTCCTTGGTTATAAGTTTTACTGCATAATATAATAAAAAATAATACATACATAGGTCATAATATCTTAAAACATTAATCATATCGAAACCCATGAAATAAAATTGGTTGCATAAATATTTAATCAAAAAATTTAATATTGAAAATAAATAGCATTCATAATAATTTCATAATTTAATCATTACATAACCTATTGAAAAGGAAATGGGTTTCAAAATAATTTTATCATGGTATTACCCATGTAATATAATTGTTTTTCATAAAATTATTTCCATCATAAACACAAACCATTAAAATAAATAATAAGAATAGTTTCTTAGGATAATATCCATAGTAAAGAATATGTAACTTAAAATCATTCCATATTAGAAGAAAATTGGTTTTAAGGATCACATAGAAAATATCTTCATGAAAATATCCTTTACATATTATAATAATCTTTTTAAAATGTAAAAATTTCTAAAAATTATTTTATTTGAAAACAACCACTAAAACTTATAAAAGAATCATTAAAAATCATTTAAAACAGTTATTGAGGAAAATATTTATTCCATTACAATTTTTTTAAAACATGAAACATTTTAAAAATATCATTCTTTGAATTTTTTAAACCTACAATTTAATCTTCAAATAAAATAATTTTGTTGAAGGTGGAAATCTCTTTTATACCATATATATTAAAAAATGATTACATTCATATTTTTTGTAAGTAGAAAACTTTCCTTATTTAGAAAACTACATGAAGATTCCTTTAATATTTTTTTTAAAGTAAAAAATGGGAAAAATATTATTTTATAAATAATTTTAATAATATTAAAAATATTTTTAAAAATATTTTTAGAATACATGGTTTTGGAAGGAAAATCAGTTTTTGAGGAAATATGGAAATAAAGATACTTTTTCTTAAAAATTTCCTTTTAAATATCAAGTAAATAGAGTAAAAGGAACTTAAAAAATGTATTCTAATATAATATCCATATTATAGTGAAATTAATGAGTTTATTGCGAGATTTATCATAAGATTTTATCATTAGAATCATAAATATAAACAATCCTAATAAACGATGACATTGTATCCCCAAACTATTACCACTTTGGTAACATTTAATAAAATTCCCCATGAAACAAAAACAATATATTAAACATAATATATTAATAATATAAGGATATTAATGATATAACGTGTCAAATGGGTAGTATATACACCTCATAAAAGAACAAAGGTTCATAACAAACCATATGACTCAATGTTGCAAAATAGAGACAAAAATCCTTTACCACTGTGGTAACTTTTTAAATCATAAAACACATGATACAGATATATTCAAATGGACATGTAAATACCCATAAAATCTAGGATAATAATCATAAAATATAATCCTATTATTTTTATACACTACATAAAAATAAACATGTGGTGAATATGATATTTTTCTCACAAAAAACAAAATTGTGATGAAAATCCATTACCATAGGTCTCGAAATTATTCGTATGTTTTTGAACATCATGTATAATAAAAAATATGTTATTATAAATCTAATAAAAAAAATAATAATTATAATACCCAATACAATTTTCTTATGACTTTTTATTACCGATTTATTAATATGTCTTTATTAAAATCACGATTCAGGCAATAACTGCCTTGTTTTACGTGTATGTTTTGATTTGATATTTTATGTACTCTTAATTTGATAATTATTCCACTATATATATAATTTTGAAATCTATTTAAATATAATATATCTAAATTTATTATATCTATATTTATAATCATTCATAATATTTAGAGACAGAAAATGAAATACATCGTTTGTAGAGACAATTGATTATATGTACGCTTGGACATTGTTTTTGTTTTCTTGATGAAAATTAAGAATGAATGGAAAATAATATATTACCATTAAATATTAATTTTATATCATATATATAAATTTTTCTAATTTAAACCATACCTTATTTCCTTCCATGTAAAGCGTATGTGAAGAATGAATCACATCTCTTCGTGAGGTGGTAGTTCGCTATACACACAATCAACGTTACAATATTTCCATGGAATGGAATGTAAGAAAAAATATGGGAAATCATAATTCCAAAATCATAATAATATCTTATATATATATAATATAAATAATAAATCGATCATTATATCCTTCAATGATAGGTGGTTATGGAAATAAAATATCATCTATTCGTGAGGTGGTAGACCACCTTACACACAAATAATGATTTAATAACCCACTAGATGGAATAAAAAGAAGGATTTTGGTTATGAAATTAACATAATAAAATCATAGTTTATTTATATATTGTTTCTATTTTTTCATAATGGTTTAATATTAATTTAATGTGGTGGATGAAGAATTAATATAAAATTTTCGATTAAGGACATTACCTTTTCTTTGGAAGACTTCTTTGGGTTTTCACCAAAAGTCTTCATATGTTGTATTTGTGAGAAAAATAAACATTATAAGTTTATATTATGGAATTTAGGAAGTGATTTGGTAATTTATTGGATAATATAATTGGTTCTATGTGTGTGAAGGGAATATGAAATGGGGTTTCATTTTATAAGTGTCTTGAGTAGAACATTTATTATTTTTGAAAAGAAAATGACGTAACCATTTTTTCATATGAAAAAGGATCTAAAATGGAACCATAGAGGTGATAAGGACGAAATATGTCATACCAATGGGGTTTTACATGTTTTTGTTCATTTTTAAAATTTATCATATAAATTTAACCCTCAATAAACCCATTTTTACCTTTATTGTAGTAATTATTTTTTGTTTTTTACTATTAATTATGGTTAAAAATTAATTTGACCTTATTAGAAAATATAAATAATGATTATTAAAAATAATAATAATTTAAAAAAATTATATAAATAAAATTTTTAAGAAAATAATTTAGAATTAATCATGTAAACGATATGAAAAATTGGTTTTCCAAAGAGAAAAGTTTTAAAACATTAAAAATTATTTATATAAATAAATTCAACATGAAATTATTCTAATGACTGAAAATAATTAATAGATATATAATTGAACTAAATTTACTATTAAAACCATATTAAAATATATATATATATATATTTTGTTTTGAAATACATTTAATTAAATGGAAATTATTAATAAAAACAATATTTTCACTATTAAATGAAAATTTTACTATTTTGAAATTTTTTAAAAATTCCACTCCAAGATAATTTTTATATTATGATTTAAAAAAACTTATTTTGTCAAATAAATTATCAAAATGTAGAAAAAATTAATTTTATAATTTTTTCTTAAAAGTAAACATTACTATTTTTAGAAAAATACATTTTAGGAGAAAAAATGTATTAATTATTATATATTATATATAATTCACATAATATAAATGTTTAGTATCTAATTTAATATATATTATATTCATTTCATTAGAATAAATCTCTAAAAATATTAATTTAATTTTTTTTGGTCAAATGAATTTGTGTGAATAAAAATCAAATTTGAGAAAAAGGTTTACTTTAATTTAAAATAGTTTTTAATTTTAATTTATAATTAATTGGTAACTTATATATTAATTTCTTATAGGTGAGTAAATCATAATTTTTAATAAATTTGTTAATCCTATTCATATTCTCTATTCTAAAAGCTTGAAGATAACTATCATGTTAAATAATATTATTTTAATATTATATCACAATTTTTATAAATTCAATATTGCATGTAACACATGCTAAGCTCAGTATTGTGTGTAATGTAAGATAAAATTTGTGTTTTGTGTAATAAAAGGAATCAAAAAATATTATATTTATTTGAAATAAAATATTTTACAAAATCATAGGGTGTTAAAGATTCCCTTATGGAAATCTAGATGAATATGTATATTTAATCTCTGTGTAATAATAAATATCTAATGCTATGTGATGACTCATCATATCCTACATAAGGCAATAACAGTACTGTGTTTTTAAATGATGTAAATAACTGTTGTGGACATGAAGATGGTGTTTGGAAGGGGATTCAAAACTATATATTGATTATTTGAGAGATATATATACTAAGAAACAATATCTATATAGAAATACAGGAATGGTATGTCAAAAATCCCTTTAGGCCATTATGATCATGAAGAATACATTTTCAAAATTGGTTTAGACAAGTCTCTTTATACTAGGTTGTAGGAATATAGGGACCTAGTATAATGAACATCCAAGATGTGTATGACATAATGGTGTTTTGCGAAGCATCAAAAAATAGAAGCGTGAACTTGGTGTGAATAAGTTTTCATTTGACAATGAGAGGTAGACTAGAATTTGGCATCACTGTAATAACAAATCACCTACTTCAGGAATGTTGGTAATCACCCTCATAAATAATTTTCTTATAGTTAAACATAAATTATTATCAAAGAATTTAGGCCACTTTTCCTGGTTATTGATTGGACCTAACCACCGAAAAAATGAGAATGCTTGTAGGGGAAACACTTATGTGGAAATATCTCACACTTACACCCCACTGAAAACATTAACCTCTTACACTAATCCATATTACAAGCATGTAATGTCCCGGTTTTGGAAGCCACCCAGAGGCACTCCATACCCAGTTGGTCACATGGCCTCAAGAACAGTTCCCTATATTCCAGAGTCTATCAACTAGTAATGAGGGCCTTGTGGGTGATTGTGGGGAAACTATGCCCTTCTTGGCATAGTAACACAACGAAAGTAAACCAGATATACAATTGTGGATGTAGTAATAATTCATACAAAAGGAAACAACAGAAGACTAGATTTAATAAACTGGAGCTCATATATATATATATATATGAGTTATGCATGATACATATGTTTAAGAAAGAAGCCAAATAAATCACAATGATGGAATAAAAACTGTACTAAACCAAAGTAGAAAAGAAAGAAAGATGATAGCTCTTCAGCATCACAAGCCTCACCTTGGTCCCACGCTATCCAACTCCACAACACTCAAGTACCATAAGTAGAATGGCACTTTCCCTTATCTATACCTAGAACAATATAATCTGTTTTGGCCCAAAATCATGGCCCAAACAGGGTGTGTGACTAATCTCAATTGGCGTCCACCACAAGATCTATACATAATAGTCAGTGAATGTATATCAAGTAATAAACAAAATAAGGCAGTAAAAAAGGAAGTACTCAATAGTAACCAATCCTATAGTTTCGAATAATTAAAATTCATATAACAAATAAATATCTAATCAAGTGGAAAATACTCAAACATGTAACCCTCTGGGAAGTACTCATAGCCTACCCCCTTTGGTCTTACCTAGCAACACAATCCACCCTCTTGGAAGCACACACAGTCTACCCCTCTGGTTCAAATTACAAGTATATAACATAGACTCTCTAAGGGATCACTCTCAGTCAATTCCTCTCATAGTCAATGTGATAAAGACTATATGAAGAAGATCACATGGTCAATTCCCCTTATAGTCAAATGTTGTTAAAGACTCTCTAAGGAAGCTCACACGATCATTTCCCCTTATATTCCAAAGTGGTTAAAGAATCTCTGAGGAAGCTCATACCGTCAATTCCCATTATAGTCATAAGTATTTAAAGACTCTCTGAGGAAGCTCACATGGTAAATTCCCCTTTTAGTCTACTACACCAGCTTCTCACGACCCTGTGAAAGTCAAACAAGAATAGAAATGCAATAAATCCAATGTAAAACTCAATAACTACTTGGATAAATAGTCTACAAAATATCAAGCATGTCAGATCAAATATTCACTCTATCCTATAGTACTAGGCATGGGAAAACATCAAGGAAGCGTAATGACTAAATAGGCCTAAATAGTCGTAAACAGAACATGAATGAGAAAAAACTTCCAAATCATAGATGTCAACACTATTCTCATCCAATTAAAAGATACTCACACAAACCAGTATAGTAGGAAACTACCAAGGATAAAACAGTAAACACGCAACACCTCGTTCAAGGGTATTGGACAAAATTTCACATATAACTCAAATACATTCAACATAAAGGCACAACCCACCTAACTCGGCATTTTAGGATCGTTATACTCCAACATCGGCCCTTGGATTGACCTAGAATGTAGTAGATCTACAAAAACATCTAAAATGTTCGACACATGATATCTCAAGAGAGAGGAGAAATCCGAAGACCGTGCTCAGGAAGAGGATAGAACTCACTAATGCGATTTCAACGAAACTGGTGGAGTTTTATTCAAAGAACGGATGCTCGCTTGTGGGATTAGAGAAGATTCACATCCATATGAGTTCACTCGGATGAAGAAGTCGAAGAAGAATACATTTCAATCAATAAGATGCGACCCTGGTCCAGTTAATAAAAAAATAACGTACATAGCGTGTACCTACCCTTATAGAGCCCCACTTTACGTGGCCTCCAGGTCACCAAATATGGTTGTGTGCAAGGCCACTCCATGGCCAGCACACGGCTACCCACGATAATCGAGCACACGACATGTACTCAAAAGGGAAACGACGTGTACTTCAAAAATTTCCATAAACTCATATATTTCTCAAAAACAATATAAATAGAAAATCATACCTGAAAGGATGATTTAGGTTCTTAGAGACATCCCCCCTTAAAGAAATTTGTCTCTGAATTTCCCTATAAAGGTGGCGTAGAAGAAAAAACCCCAAACAACTCCATCCACTGAGATTGTACATGGGCCTCCCTCTACCAAGTCTCATCTTATACTCTCCTGTGCTACAATAACACGTGTACTAGAGGAACAGAACGACCCTATAGAACCTTTGTCTATAGATTAAAAATCAGGATAGGATGCTCCTTAAAAGATACATCCACTTCCAACTCAACCTCCTCGGGATGGAAGACATGAGATAGGTCTCAGAAGTAACGTCGAAGTCAAGAAACGTGGAATATGTCATGCATAGCCCAGTACCTCTAAGGTAACTACAACTGATATGAAACTGACCAAACTCTCTCAAACACCTAAAATTACACAACATACCTCGGAAAAAGCTTACCCAGTCACTTCATCCTTCTGTTCCCTAACCTTGGTGTGACAAGTAGGAAAATCTGATCCCCGACCTCGAACTCCAGAGGTTGTCTCCACTGATCAGCATAATATTTCTATTGAGACTGTATGGTATCCACCATCTCTTAAATCAACTCTATCTGCTCTGTGGTCTCCTGAACAAGATGAGGTCGCAACCTAGCTGCCTCTTCGGCCTCCATCCAACATAAGGGTGATCGACATGGAATACCGTATAAAGCCTCATAATGTGCCATATGAGTAGTTTCTTGGAAACTATTATTGAAGGAAAACTCCACCAGAGGTATGTGCCTCTCCCAAGAACCACCAAAATCCAGATTTCATGCTCGAAGCATGTCTTCAAGCACCTAAATCGTACACTTGGACTGGCCTTCGGTTTAGGGAAGGTAAGATATACTCAAAAGTTCCTATGTACCCAAAGCCTTCTGAAGCCCTTTCCAAACCTGAGAAGTAAAACATGCACCTCTATCTACAAAAAATGGAGTGTGGAACCCCATGTAGACATACAATCTCTCAGATGTACAACCATCCCATCTCATCAACCCTGAAGGACTCCTTGATCGATAAGAAGTGAGAAACTTTCGTGAGTCTGTTATTGACAACCCATACTACATAATTCCCTTGAGGCGACCTAGGCAACCCTTTCACAAAATCCATCATGACATCATTCCACTTCCACTCAGGAATGGTTAACTACTGCAAAACCCAGACTGGTCGCTGATGCTCTGCCTTCATCTTCTGATTGGTGGAACACTTCATGAAAAAACTAGAAACATCTCTTTTTTTACTAGGCCACCAATACTGATGGTGTAGATCACGATACATATTGGTGACACCATGATGAACTTCCCAAACTGAGGAATTAAAGTCTCGCATCATCTCCTCGTGTATGCCTGCTATCACCCATATGTGCCCCTGGAAATACAAGATCTCATCATTGCCTATGGCCCATCCTGGAATAGGGTCCTCTCCCGACACACATTCCCGTAGGACTAGGACTTCTAAACATGATAGCTGCCTCATTCACACTCGATTAGGAAGAGTATAGGTAATATATATAGAAGAATGAAACGTCTACCACTGACTGTCGTGCATCTCCAAATTCATCTCAGGGAATAGATACAAAAGCTTCCACTCATTGATGGCCTCTTGAACTACTTGTATCTGAGTCCTCTTGCTCAGCACATTAGCCACTGCATTTTCTTTCTCAGGCGTATAGGAAATCTCAAAATCAAAAGGCTGAAGGTATTCAACCCACATTCACTATCTCAAATTCTAGTCAAGCTTTGTAAAGATGTACATGAGGCTGTTTTTCAGTGAAAACCACAAAATGCTCTCCCAGAAGATAATGTCTCCAATAGTGTAAATCATGAAAAACATCAGCCAACTCCAGATCGTGCGTCAGGTAGTTCCTCTCAGGTTGCATCAACTACAGAGACCCGATCGCAATGACCCCTTCTCCCGACATAAGAAAAACTCCCAGTCCGATACCTAAAGCATCACAATAAGCATTATAGTTGTTTCCAGGCTCTGGAAAGACTAGTATCAGTGCTCAAGTAAATCTGCCTTTCAGCTCATGAAAGGCTGACTCCCAAGGATCTGTCCACAGCAACCTTGCACCCTTCTTAGTCAAACCTGTCAGTGGTGCTTCTAAATGTGAAAAGTCTTATATGAAATATCTATAGTAAATAGACAGACCTAGAAAACTCTGTACCTCAAATATGTTCTTCGGTTATTCCCAATAAACTACTACTATCACTTTCTCTAGGTCGACTGATACTACTGACTCTGAGATAACATGACCCAAGTTGTGAATCTCATCCATCCAAAAGTGGCATTTTCAGAGCTTAACATATAAAAAATGATCTCTCAGTGTACTCAAAATGCTCTCAAGATGGGTATCATGGTCATGTCGAGTGTGAGAGTACACACATCCATCGTCCCTGAAGACCACCATGAAAGAATCCTTGTATGGATGGAACACTCAATTAATCAGTTCTATGAAGACTACATGAGCATTCATAAGACCAAAAAACATAACCACATACTTGAATAGACCATACCTTCTCCAGAAGGCCGTGAGTGGTATATCAAATGGTCTAACGTGCAATTGGTGATAACCGGCTCTCAATTGAATCTTCGAGAACTCCTGGGATCTTCAAATATGATCAAAGAGATCATCAATACTCAATAAGGGATATAGATTCTTGATCGTCAACTGGTTCAACATCCGGTAATCCACAAAAAGCTTTTGGGTACCGTCTACCTTCTTCACAAAGAGAACAAGAGAACCCCATAGAGAAGTATTGGGTTTGATGAAACCCTTTACCAGAAACTCGTCGAACTACTTCTTGAGTTCATGTAACTCTAGTGTGGCCTTCCTATAAGTAGCAATGGACACCTGTTCCGCTCTTATCCAAAGCTCAATAGAAAAGTCTACCTCACACTCTGGAGGAAAACCTAAAAAGTCCTTTGGAAAGACATCTCTAAAATGATCCACCACTGGAAGAAAGTACAACTGTGATGTCCCCTGGTCATCCACGTATAGACTAGCAATCTGGGATGTTTCCCCTCCCAGACCATGATGCTTGAACCCCGCTCTGCTCGCCTGGAAATCCTATTTTCCCTTATGAAGAAACAATTCACCATCTAGTGATGTAAAACTCACCCTGCGACAATAGCAATCGATGAGTGTCTTGAAGGGAAATAACCAGTTAATTCCATGAATGATGTCATAGCCTGTCATCTATATGACATAGTTGTCCCATAAAAAGTGACACCCACCAACCTCTAGAGGGTACTCCATACACTGTTGCACACTAGCCATTTTAGTCCCCAACAGAGTGTCTAGCATCAAGATATCAGCAAAAGAAAAGATACAGAGCCTAAGTCTCTCCACAATAGTAACAGATATAAAATTACGGGAAGCCCCTATATCTAAAAGAGAAGAAGCTAAAATTGAGGCAACTAAGATCGTACCTAGAACTGTAGAAGGTCCGGGATCCTGGTTCTTTTGGGTCTGATCCACTACAAAAGTCTGACCTACACCGCAACCCTTTGACCCTGCCTGGCCACTTTGAGCTGATCCACCATGCTATCACCAAAATCCTGTCTACTGACTACCATGACCATGAACTGCACCTCAACTTGAACGGCCATAAGAACACCAGTAACTAGACAAGTGAGAAACCGGTGGTTCTTCCCATGAATGAGGAGTCATCGAAGACCCCCGGTCACCAGCTGCTGGGGAAAATAAATGACTAAAGTGCTGAAGATGGCCGATCTTTCCACAAGATCGTCACTCCATTGGGTCACTCAAGAAATGTGGCCTCGTATTCCCACTCTTCCCGCACATGTAGAACACCACCCAGCTACCAGAAGATGCATCCCGCCTACTATGATCTTCTCGTGAAATCTCTATGCGGTGCTCTATACCATTGTCCGGAGAAGCACTAACCCAGGATGGTGAATCACCCTCTCCCACAGCACCAGAATCCCTCAGATTACAATCTCTGATCAATGACTGGTTGACTATAGAGGATATCAAAGTCAACCTGAAGATTCTCACATGAGACCAGATATCCTGCCTGAGACTATCCTCAAACATCCATGCAAGGAACAACTCATCTCCCCTCGAAAAAGGGTGTAAAGCACTTCATCTTGGTGAAGTGAGGAGAATACTCCATAATAGAAAGAGTACCCTACTCTAGACTCATGAACACTTAGGGTCGATTGGCCCTCAAGGTCTCTGGATAGATGTAATTATAGAAGGTGTGGTGAAACTCATCCCAAGACATATTCTTCTAGCATCCCGCCTATAGGATCACATCTCACAACCTCTTGGTGGAGTCTTGAAGTATGTATATATAGAGTTTGACCCTCCTCTCTAGAGGCGTATCTAGATGCTCGAAGATCATCAACGTGGCTTATAGCCATGACTCTATAGTCTGTGATCCAACACCCTCTGAGATGGTGGGAGGATGCTGCTACTGAAAGACCCAACTCAATTCTGCCATCGACGGGGCAGGAGACGGCACTCCCTAAAAGATCTGCATTATCCTAATAAATCCTTCCCTAAACTTCACATCAGCATATGTGTCAGGTAAAACTACTGGTTCCAAGACTGGAACAACTGTAGGATCATTTGGCTGTCCCTGATCAGCCATATCTGGTGTCTGATCACCGCCATGTAACTGGCATACAACTAGAGGACGTCTCGGTGGCACGAATCTTCAAGGTCAAGCACACACCTTAGATTAACTTTGATTGGTAATGAAACCTTGAATTGTAATAAGGTAACAATAGAAAGAAAGCATTCATGTTTTACAAAACAAGGATACATGGTGTGTAT
Source organism: Viscum album (assembly GCA_963277665.1). Taxonomy (NCBI): domain Eukaryota; kingdom Viridiplantae; phylum Streptophyta; class Magnoliopsida; order Santalales; family Viscaceae; genus Viscum; species Viscum album. The sequence continues at coordinate 928,874,128 of OY728143.1, read as the reverse complement.
AATTCCTACACGACATATTTCCTTAAGCCTTTTACATGGGAATGTACTTCTTCCAACCCAAGTTGGGTAACACCCCATACACACGACAAGTTGTCCAAACACACGGCGGGTACTTGGCTTCTCTTCCCCTACCCGAGTCCTTCTACACAACTAACCCACACGGTTCTCCTAGAAGAAGACTACACAACATGTTCTCTCCATACATGGCATGTACTAGACAAGCTACATCGACCCATGTTGTTAGTGACAGGGCTGGATACATGGATCACACTACATGTCATGTTATAGATGTACATGGCGTGTATTAGAAGAGACTTAACTGACCTATGTTGTTAGTGACATGGCCAGTTTACACGGTCAACAACACAACGTGTACATCCGATACATGGTGAGTCCAACCAAAGATTTATAAACCCAGTGTCCCCGCTCCCACAGTCTGAGACATAGTTAGAGGCTACAAAGCGTATATATGCAGAAGACAACATTACTTAAGAAAAAATATCTCTTCCTAAACAGAAGAACACATGGCGTGTACTCAAAACTAAATGTTGTGTATTCTGGGTTTTTCCGGACAGTATGCCTCAGAAACTACTTCGAAACCCAAAAAAAAACACTAAAACGAACATCAAAGTGCCAAATTATGAACCGTGAGGGCCTATACTCCCTGCGAAGAAAAGTTTGGCATCTTATATAAGTTATAAACAAGGGTAACCGTGCAATGATCCAGTAAATTCTTCTCCATGAGGGCCTATAACACCTCAAGAACCAAATTTCAGCGTCCATTCAAGAAAAACCTTACACAAGACAATACCCTATAAAATGACATGTATTCTATCAAGGAATATTTTACAAAAACATGATTATCTTGCACAACACCAATCACGACAACATGAAATCGCTAATGCATCCTAAATGGTATGGCAAGAATGCATGAACTGTGATTTCTAGAAAGTGCGTATATGATGCATGGGATGGAATACCTTCATCTCATCGGGTTGTGATAGAAATAGAACCTCAATAACACCAACAATTTCAATGAAAAACAAGTGAATCACCCAATGGTGAAATCAAATCAACTGTAAAATTGGAAAACAAAAAATTACAATAAACAAGGTTAATTGTTTTTTCCATGTACACGGGTTAGCTACTCCCGGGAACAGCTTATTATGAAGTACCTATTTCTATCATATCCCTGACTATAGGCTCCGAACATTAAGTCACGAAGAAAGGAATTCCCATAATACCACTTTGTAACATCCCAGTTCCGGAAGCCGCCCAGAGGCGCTCTGTACCCGGTTTTTCACATGGCCTCAAGTGCATTTCCCCGAATTCCAGAGCTAGCCGACTAGCAGAAAGGGCCTTGGGAGTGATAGTGGGGAAACTATTCCTTCCTTGGTAGAGTAACATAGTAGAATTATAACAGATATTCAATAATGGAAGCAATAATAATCTATACAAAAGGAAACAATAGAAGACTAGAATAAATAAACTGGAGCCCACACACATATATATATACGAATGATTCATGATACACATGTCTAAGAAAGTATCCAAACAAATCAAAATGATGGAATAAAAACAGGACTAAACCAAAGTAAAAAACGAAAGATAGAAGATAGATTCTCAACATCGCAAGCCTCAGCTTGGTCCCATTCCTCCATCTCCACAACACTCAAGTACCTGAAGTAGAAGGGTTCTTGCACTTATCTATACCTAAAAAAATATAATCTGTTTGGTCCCAAAAGCATGGCCCAAATAGAGTGTGAGACTAAATCCGAGTAGAAATCTACCATATGATCTGTGCCTAACTGTCAGTGAATGTTTGGCAGGGAATATACAAAATAATTCAGTAAATAAAGAAGTATTTAGTAGTAAACAATCCAATAGTTTCAAAGAATTCTGTTTCATATAACAAGTAAACAACTAATAAAGTGGGAAAAACAAAAATAGGTTACCCTCGGGGAAGTACTCAAAACCTATCCCCTCGGGTCCCACCTAGCAACACAAGCAACCCTCGGGGTAGTACACACAGTCTACCCCTCCTGTTCAAATTACAAGTATATAACAAAGACTCTTTGAGAAATCACTCTCAGTTAATTCTCCTTATAGTCAAAGGCATAAGTACTTTGTGAGGAATCTCACACGGTCAATTCCCCTTATAGTCAAAAGTTGTTAAAGACTCTCTGAGGAAGCACACACGGTCAATTCCCTTTATATTCAAATGTGGTTAAAGACTCTCTGAGGAAGATCACATGGCCAATTACCCTTACAGTCAAAAGTGGTTAAATAATCCCCGATGAAGCTCACATAGTCAATTCATCTTATATCCAAAAGTGGTTAAAGACTCTATGAGGAAGTTAACATGGTCAATTCCCATTATATTCTACTACACCAACTTCTCACGGCCCTGTGTAAGTCAAATGAACATAGTAATGCAATACAGCCAATGTAAACCTCAAGAACTACTTGGCTAAATATTCTAAAACATATCAAGCATTTCATACCAAATATTCACTCCATACTACAGTACTAGGAATGGGAAAACACCAAGGAATCATAAAGGATAAACAGGTCCAAACGGTCGTAAACAGAACATGCATGTGAAAACACTTCCAAAGAATAGTAATCAACCGTTTTCGCATCCAATTAACCTCTACTCGTGTGTACCAGCATAGAAGGAAACTGACATGGTTAAAACGGTAAACACGCAACAACCCCTTCAAGGGTATTGGACAAAAGTTCACATATAACTCAATGAATTTCAACGGAAAGGCCCAAACAACCTTCCTATGCGTTGTGCGATCATTATACTCTGGAGTCCTCCCTTGGATCAACCTAGAACGTGGTAGATGTACACAAATGTCTAAAACTTTCATCCCATGATATCTCAAAAGAGAGGATAAATCAGAATATGGTGCTCAAGAAGATGAGAGAATTCTCGGATTCGATTCCAACGCAACTGACGAAGTTCAATTAAGAGAACAGATGCTCCCTCCTGGGATCAGAGAAGATTTGTCGTAGTACGGGTTCTCTCGGATGAAGAAGTCAAAGAAGAAGACATTTTTGTTGATAAGATTAGACCCTAATCTATTTAATGAAAAAAAATTAAAATACACGACATATAATTTTGATGTACACAACATGTACTTGCCTTTACCGATCCCCACTTTAGGTGGCCTCCAAGTCACCAAACATGGCCATGTGCAAGGCTTCTACATATCATGTACTCATAATGTACCTGACGTGTACTTAAAAAATTTCAAGAAACTCCTCTTTTTCCTCCAAAACACGAGAAAAATAAAATCATACCTGAAAGGAAGAACCAGGTTCATACAACTCATATCGTCTACTTATTAATGATGATATAGTTGAGGCTTTTTAATATCCTCAACTTCCTTTATGATCAAGAAGGAGTCATTTCTATGTTAGTAACATATTAAGATGTTTTGGATGCTATAAAATAATTTTGAAACCACTAATAGAGATATCATTGAGAGAAATATCCCCCAATACCACTAAAAACCATTACATGAATCTTTCACCAAAATATGTGGACATTACTTTTTCCTGTGAAAATGATGAATGTAATATCTGAGATATTACAACCTAGTTACCACTAGAAAATATCTATATAGGGATCTGACTACATGGTATAAAACATAGTAGGGAAACCTAATCATTAGGTAGATTAGTTGATCTTATCCCAACTTCATCAAATTCATCCTAGATATTATGATGTCTAATCATAGGTTACGCCACCCTCCCAACTTAAAAACAACTTTGATGATCACTATGACCAACAATACCATCATAATATTCCATTAAATCTTCATTACAATATAATTAGTAGTTTTTTAACCAAATTTAGATCGAGAACCTTCCACCGATAAGGAATGATGGGTTTATTCACTAAACAAATGTCACAACCAAAAACTATCATAGAGTTCCTCTAACTTTTAGATACACCATCCTCTTTGAATATCCACCAATGGGTAGAGAGGATAGCTTCCATCTCAAGGGTCCTCCCCTGGAAAAGAAAATATTATTTTGGGAAGTTATCACCATGAATATGAAAAGCTCATATTCCTATAACACTCACTTCAAAACCATAGATAAGACAGAGAGTAACAACCCTAGATAGCCCCAATTATATATAATTATATATTTTTAATGATTCCAGAGGGATATTTCCCCATCTACTAGAACAGATAGTTGTAATATCCCATTGGTTGAGGATATATTTTTCGGATGCAAAGGTTCGAAGGTCCCAATGTCACTACAAAAGGAATATATATGGTGTATTTCATAGATTCCATTTAAGGAATATGTTTTTATCCATCAAAAAAATTTATCAAAAACAATTCACTTCACCTATACACTTGAGTTTGGGGAGATTTTAGGTTGTAGATTTCCCCCTTTGATTTGTAATAATATTGAATTATGGAACATTCACCTAATGAACTATCTCACTAATAAGGAACCATAGTCTGTTCATCCTATATTAATATGGGTATAAAACTAGAATCACCTCCCTAGAATGAATCCTCATTCCAAGGTAGGATTTCATATATTATCCACTCTCATATGAATAACAAGTATTTGACTACATATTTTACACTTCACCCCCTCTCTCTATTATCTCACATAAAATCATGTAATGATCAATGATAACATGAAAAGCATATTCAAGAGAATTATTATGAAATAATGTGGGATTTATTGACCACCAAATAGTTACCGGACATATTCTAGCCACATTAAATTTCACACATACAAATCAGAGAGTTTCTAGGTTAAAATCATGCATCATTACTCTCTATGTATATAAATGTAATGTTAAATAGTCTATAGGGATGTCAACTAACCTACTTAGGAATCACTAGGAACCTTCATTACCTGGAAAAAAAGTTATTAAATGGTGACCTCAATATATTTCTATTGGCATAATTTCATGATGCAATAGGGTAGCGACAGTTCTTTATGTGGACATATACCAAAATATATGAAATAATGAATCATATTAATGAATTGGAAATTACCAAATATAAATTTAATTGATGTGGGAATTATTAAAATTTTCAATTTTGTCCAACACTAAGGTGATGAAATTCCCCACAAGCCAGCCCACTAAATTATTTCGTCAACTCTTCACCACTAAAAATTTACATGGTCAAATAGTCAAAATAATTCTCTATAATGACCCTATGTGTGATGTTGATGATGAATGATGATAGGAGGATCCTCCCCATGAGGATGAAAAATAGACGGTGAACCCTCATTTAGATGTTCACACCCAACAATTGAGGGATTCCATGATCCTTGGAAATGAGAGTTCGGTACCACATCCATGAACCATTCTCCAATGCCTAGAAAAATGAAAAGAAGTGGATAAATATTGTACTGCTCTTAAATCCATGGAGGCAACAAAATAATATTTCAATATTACTATAATTATCTAGTATTTTTAAGGCTATGAGAAGGATAATATTGAGGTCCATTTAAAATATAATAATGTTCGAGGGGATGTTTTTGTTGTACCCTTTATTCCCCCTTTGGAACCCTTAAAAATGAGTTATAAAGGCATGTGGCTTCTATCACCTTAGTCGTTGATGTCTAATCATTATTAAAAATGTGGTGATTGGATCTTGGTTCTTCCTTCAATGTATTTATCCTTGGATGCATCTTTCTATTATGGTTCTCCCTCATGAATTTATTTCATGTTTGAGAGACTCATTCCCATAACCAGGTTGAGGGGGACACTGTTTAATTTTGTTGCTTTTGTCTTGATGGGGAAGTAACATTCAGTCAAGGGAGGTAGTATCATTGGGAATTTTTGGAATATGTGGAAGTTTGGTAGACTAGGAAAATGAATTTTCATCCTCTTTTTGAAAGATATAATGTGTGAGGCATATTCTGTGTAAAACCCAAAGCATCCCATGTCGTTTATGAGGTAATTGATGATAGGGGATTATGTATTCTGAGGGTTTTTACCTTAATAATAAAATTTTAATTATATGGGGTTGGGATCCTGGATCAGTTCATTAGTTTAAAATCATTTGAAGACATTTGTGGAAGATGTTTAATATTTTTCAGAGACAATTCAGTGGTTATGTACATCCCTAGGGGGAATATTTCACACATGGTGGTTGTTAGGATTGAACCATTGGGTGGTGTCGTACATACTTGATTCGAGAGACAAGAATCAAAACCATAATAGTTTGATCATTTAGTTTAAGGATGTGTGACAAGAATGGTACATGAAATTTAACATCGTGTTGTAAGGATTCTCATCTAAGAGAAAAAGCATCAATGGGGTGGTGGTGTGAGGATTAATCATAAAAGAAACCTAGAATGGGAGTCACATTCGATGGTGGGGAATGATGGTGTGAGGATTACATGTATAAGCTACACAGTGTTGGATTCAAGTATAATTTTTGTGTTAGGGTTCAATCTCATGTGCTCTATGTATGAGGCATCTTATGTTTTTTAGATGAGGTAAGAATAGAATTTATCAATATGCGCTGAGGATATTGTTGTGTAGTTTAGAGTTCTATGAATAGAATCTAGAACTTGGTAGTTTTACATATTATAGCTTAGATTTGGATGGGGATTACAACTTTATGGGTAATAGGTCAAGGAGAGAGGTTTATTCATCATAAGGAATCACTATAGAGATAGGTAAGGTCTTTCCCTCGGTGACACAACTATTATGGATTTTGAGTCTTCTTCTCATGTGCCTCTTGGTAGCACCTGGTGTAGACAACTCTGTCGAAAAATGAATATCAGGATTCCCACTGTTAGGGTACCAATTCAAAAGAGAAAAATTCATTAGGGTACCTATACATAGGATAATAAGGTATAGTTGGTGGTTCCACCTGCATGGAGGTTTAGGGAATAGTTGAACCAGTTTTGGATGATCAAAGGGATCCATGGACCCCAATATCATGTAAAGGGAACAAATAAATGGAGGAACCCTAATGAGTATGATAGGATAGTTTTTTAAAATTATCGGGTTTTTCAATATTTTGGGGTTTGGTAAAGGCCAGGGTTCTCACGGAAGTCCAGGGTCTTGTAAAGAGAGTATTTTTTCACAAAACAAGGTGACCATGCCTGATAGTAAAGTCTTGGTTCCCATGAGGTTGTCTACATGAAGGATAATTATCTTGTAAGACTCCCAGAACCATAAAAGGATATCTACTTACCCATATGATATAAAACCCCACAAAATGAATCCACCCCATGGGTTTCCATGATCAAAAACCTATGGAAGTTGGTTTTAGGAAATATTTCTACCTTTAGAGGTCTAACTTCTCTCTTGATCAAGAAGATTATGAGTACCACTAATTCGATGATTTTCTAGGAAGATGAAAGGATTAATTATCTTAAATGTTAGAAATAAAAGTTTTTTGTAGGTCTATCTAATGAAATGGAATTGGGATCATTATATATTGAGTCTTTCTCAAAATTTTACAGGCTTCACAAACTATCATGGTTCTACAATCTATAGTTACCTTATGTGAAGGTTACTATCAATGATTCACAAAACGTGAATGTTATTGGAAATTAGGTTTTTGAAATTGGAAATTCACTGCGTAAAGGTTACATTCAAAGCCTCACATGGTCATGGACCTCCTAGAATCAGATCTATTTTAGAAGAATTGACCTTTGTAAAAATGATCCTTATGTGAATTTTTGGGATATTTTAGCCATAATTATATTGGAATCAGTCATGAGATTATTGAACTCTCCTAGGAGAATAATGTTTCCACATTAATAAAACCCCCTTATAATTATATCAAATGAGGAAATAATGGTCTTATGTTGAGGGAAAACCACCAAAAATATTAAATTGGCATACCCAGATCATGACACTCGGTCTGACCAAACACATATAAATAAGTTGGGGATCAGTTAGTGGACCATAGGTTTTTCAAAACAGATATTATAGTGATCTATTTTCCTGAAACTCAATACTTTCATGAGAGTTTTACGTTTCTAATCCACACTACTCAAAAAACTCACCTTTTCCATGAACCGTATTTACAGAAATAGTATTCTGGGAACTCGAAATGTCCATGAACCCAACCTTCAAGAGAAAAATATAGAAAACTAATATCCAAAAACAAATATAAAAAATATTTAATTTATTATTAAAATGGACACTGAGGGTGTATATTATTCCACAACTCGAACAGAGTTGATGGAAGTGAACCTCATTATTAGATATAATGTCTAATGAATGTTAGTTATTAGCACCCTCACTGAATTTCTGATAGAGGTTCAATAGGAATACCCTCTATTCAAGAGGATACCATTATTTAGTTTCGGGATGAGGGACAATATTTTATTTATTAGTTCTTATCGGGATGATCCAACCCACTGGTTCCAGAGTAGACATGGATAGTTCCATTGGCATAAGCTTGATAGGGGCCAAATCATTAAGGACAATGCATCATTCACTATGAATACCTTACATAACCATCTGAAAAAAAATAGGGAGGAATTGGAGGTGTAAGTTTCTCACCCTCAGTTTTAGAAGATTCTCAAGGCTATCTTGGGGAACCCTATAAAGGGATGGACCGAAGGCTAGGACTTATGCTAGGTTGACAATTTCATGAATGAGTGAGAATAGGTTTATTGGGCATGCTAGTCTTGTAGTGAATTTGAGGAGGAGATGAAGTAGGTCAGGATGTATGAGGTTAAATGGTCCAAATAGTTCCACATATAACAGCTCCAGAACAATATGAAGGATATGTTGAGGAGGTGGTAACTAGGGACTAACACTACTGATCTACACCATGGGGAGGTTGGAATTTTTTTGTGGGATATTTACCAAATTTTTGGTATCCCAATCCAAAGGGACATTTATGGTGAGTTTCTCCCTTAACATAATGCTGTGGAGGACATGGAAAAACTTCCATCCATGCAAATTTTAGAACTAAGTTTGGTGTATGGGATAAGCGATAAAAACCAAGTATAAATAACATCTTTTTCAAGAAGTGTTTTTGTTGTTTTCTAAATCAACTAGAGATCATGCTACTAGGGAGCCCACATCAATGCCCCGGGGTATTTTCATGAGGCAAGGAACACTCATACTTGTGGATTCTAGAGGAAATGAAGTAGAATCTTTGGGTCTATAATGAGAATTACAAGGATCTCATTATCAGACTAGAAAATTTTATCATCATGATGTCATGTGAGTGGATATTTTTGGTATGAGATGTACACATTGGAGGTGTGGTTGAGGTCCATCATGGTTGAGAGGTTAAATATGGGGAAACACATCAACCTCTCTGTCCTGGTATTGGTGAAGTTGAAAAAGGTTCTCCAACATATTTTACATGGGAAGAATTATTTTTAACTTTGTGGGAGATTAAATTTTATATGGGGTTGGATAACCTTAAACAAGTGGGATTCATGTTTATAAATCACATATCTGCTTGCACAGAAAAACAAATTCTATCAATTTTGAGCAACATTAGGAGTCGTCGTCACAACTTGGGCTCATTGAACATGCTATAATGGGAGGGTTTAGTGGTACACCTCATTTTTCACCCATTCCCCCTTCTCAGGGAGATGGTGAGTGATGAAAGAACTAGGACTGTCAAGCAGTAGTCAAACCTCTGGGATTTTTTAGGTGGGGTACCAGTGTCGAGGGTCAACTGTAAGTTGATTTGTTATCCATAGTACCCACATTGGTTCATGAGGATGTTATAATTCCTTCAATGGATAACCCCAATGGATTACATGTTGGTGTATACTGAAAAAACACTTGGTAATTAGATATATCTAGAGCATGATCATGCTTGAACATGGGAATGGAATGAATAAGGTTCCACCACATATCGCTTCTTACAGTCTCACTCCTGAATATTTGGGAATTTTGGAGAGAGAATATCCTATTGAAATTCTAAGGTGGTGAACTACTTAGTCCAATGAAGGAGGGGTCCCAAAACCATGGGTTTGATGATGAATGATGGTTGGGACACCCCAAAGAAGAAATTTTTCCCTAGTGGGTAGAGAATTATCTACATGGACAATAATTCCTAGCCCCTCACAAGTTGAATATTTGTGGAGGGGTGAAACAACATGCTCTAAACTCCATGTAATGTGGCTATAGGAGGATGGAATAAAATTTAGGGACGTCTTTAGGGAACATGTACAAGGTCCAAGAAAGTGCCTAAGCCACATGGATGTCTGCATTGATGCCATAGTTTCTGAAGTACAAGAGAGTTGGGGATCTATATATTGATAACCTCCCTTTATGGGATATGGAAGTGTGTACACTCTTCAGTGATACCCCCTACTAGGTTGGATCACATGAAATCATAATTCATATTCTACTTGAGGTGAGGTGATGTCATACCTAAATTATCTAGAGGGTGTGTTCTATTCACATGGTATCATGTGACTATTTAATGATTGGGTAAATTTGTTGTAGGGTATGAACTTATCTGATGATCTCTTAGCAATTGTGTATGCTGCGTGTTTTCCTCTACAAGAGGGTTATGAAGAGGAGTCTTGGGGAAGTTACACATCTCAAGAATCTCTTATATGAGGGTTTCCTTCCATTGAATATGTGAATATTATGATCATATATATCATGGGTAATACTAAACCCCAAAATTGTTTCTAACTGATATTTACTTATGATGTATTCAACGAGCACCATGAAAGAGGAGATTTGTGATGGATGTGTGACAGTGTGAGAGGGATCCCTAACCCTTGAAGGGTAAAGTGTGGGTAATATACCTAATGTAACACCTAAAAGGGGTCAATTACTATCCCAAGTAGTTCTAACAACTAAAGTGATAGACTCTGGGGGACTTCCATCTCTAGGGGTAACCCATGAATCTCACTAAACAGCTCACCCGACGATACTATTCCTATAATACCTTTCCCATTTCTACTTTTCCCTTTTAGTGTTTAAAATTATAACTCAAGAATAGGTAACCCTACGTTTCAAATGCATTTAAAACAAATTTTTTTTTCTTATCTTAAAATGGTGACACTCAAGCACAATGAAATAATAGAGGATGAAGACATACCTTTGAAGAAGGTGGTTAGGGAAGTATTGGAGACTAAACCTTCTATGGAATTGTTGTAGGATGTGGCAGATAGAGGTGATTCCTTAATAATGGAGGAATACGTTATTCCAGAAATAATGGTAATTGGGCATGCTATGATGGCTACATATATCCTAAAAGTGATATTAGTAGTAGCTACTAATGTTGAGACCTTAGTGATGGCAGTTGAGATCATGAGACCGATGGAGGTGGTAGAGGATTATATGGTGGCAGAGACTACCTTGTAGGATTAAAAAGTGGTATATAAGGATATCATTGAGTCTAATACTATGAATGAAGGGTTTAGAGAGTTTATATTTCCCCTAAACCTGGGGTTCAACCAAACTGAGGTCATAACAGCAGATGAACCAACCACTGATGTGTTGGTATTCTTTCCTTTGTATGAGCCTTCACTAAATGAGGTCTTTGAGTACTTCAGATTAGATTTCACCAAGGATAAATGAGTAAACTAACACAAAATGTGGAGTTACATGTGGGACATTATCACCATCACTCCACCAGTTGACCTTCTAAACTAGGTGACACATCTTCACCATTGGATAGTTTGCCTATTGACTGGTGGGGTAGACTTTAACAACATCTATGTATTAGAGAAGTACTTTTTCATCGATCAGTAATGTAATGAGTTGAAGGTGTTCAATGTTTGGTTTCATAATAAGAATGTTGAGGGAAATTATGCTCTCAAGGAGGATGTAGAGATGTTTTCACTCCTATAATGGTTGGTGTAGAAGTATTTAACAATCATCAATACTCAAACAGAGACCATAAAAAACATGAGGGTTCAGTTGGTTGTCGATGAGGATAAGGACGTTTAGAATTAATATATGGCTTCCTAGTTCCATGATGAGTAGGAAAGAATGAAAATCAATGTAATGAGGTTTTAACAGTCTCTTAAGAGCTGGTCATCGATTTGGCATAGTGATAAGAGATTCTAGAGGCTACTCAATAGATAATGGTAGAGCACGAGTGACCTTTCATCTAGGTGAAACCTTAGGGAAATTTTACCTTATTCTTAAATAAATGAGATGATTAAATATTTGGATGACCATACCAATATTTGGATGTTTTTTTGAATTAATATATGTTTGAAAATGATTTTTTGGCAACATCACATACATATTGACAAGGAAATCAATAGTGAATACTTAAGTCCACATGATCCATTCCCTGCACCGGAAACAACAGAGAAATAGAATGTTGCTAATGTACAAGAGATTCTCAGGAATGGGTAGAACACTCAGAGTCAAAAATTGTTTGTCAACTACTAAGAGTGTTTTTGAACAAAAAATCTCTAACTCGAAAACGAGGCTCTCTAAAAATCCATCTTTCTTTCTCAACATGAAATTGTTCACAAATAGGGTAACACCAAGTGTTTTGGATTCTACTTGAAGGAATAGGATATTAGGAGAATGAATCAAGACACCCAAGATATGGGACTCATAGGGAGTGGAGTGAGAATGTAATATAACTTTGGACCATGTTCAAATCAAATTATCTATAATCATTTTCCAAGTATAGTGAAAAATGGGAGTCAACCATAAACTATGTTTGAAACATGGTACCTGTCGAATTATGTCATCATATGTATTTTGGGACATGGTTTTAGGAACATAGGTGATGAATCATGTTATAGAATCATGTTGTTGAGGGAGGTTTATTCAGACATGAATGATAATGGGGATCCATGTTATGAGAGACATGAAGCATTGGGATGAAGTGGAGGAATGATTGAATTAATTTTAGTACTCTTTTAAATAAACTACAATGTATTTTAGAATATTTGGTAGGTGAAATAGTTTATAGATATGTCGGACTCATGTTATAGGGGATCGTTGTCTCATATATCGAGTGATGGTTGAAGAATATGAATGATGCGGTAGGTGACTAGTACCAAGGGATGAAAATGAATCTTAGGTGAAGTGATAACATGATTTATAGTTTTAAATCATGAAATAAGGATGATGGACATGTATTTTTAAATCATATTGTGGGGATGATATGTCACACAATTTATCATTTTGTTATTGGATAAAAAGAACCACAATTTAACATCATAAGATGGGGATGATGTATCCCAGATTTTAATGTCATGTTGTTGGGATATTGTAAACATAGTTTAACATCATACAGTGAGGATGATTTATCAAATTATTTAACATCATGTGATTTGGACATTAGACATTAATTTTAACATAATATGTAATGGATCATGTATCACACAATTTAACATCATGTTATTTGTTTGTCAAAGTTTAAAATTTCTTGTTATGTGATTTGGAAGTTGTGTTATACATTTCAGCATCTCTTATATAGGATATTTGAACCAACATGAATACCACACACCCAAAAAAAGGTTGTTTGGGTCTAAGAGGCTAAAACAATAAGAGTCAAATCTAGAGGATCTCATGAGTTAAAAAATAGATTATGAGTTGTCTCTAAAAGGTTCTGGAACTGAGGTTTTTAATGGGCATAGCTTGGTTTTTTGGGATGTAGATTCGGTTTCTGCTTGCTTTTCAGATCTTTCTTTTTATAACCATTCTTTTTCCCAATCCATGAGAGGGAGATAAAGAGGTAAATATGACACTTTATCTAGTTAAAATTATGGATTTTCAACCTTATATATGTTTTTTCATCTTTTGTTTTGTATTTTAAGGTCATACCATTCAGTCCAGGAAGTTTCAAATAGTTTAGGGTAATAATGATTAGACCATGACCTTTAGTTAATGTATATAGAGCTTGGAAAACATGGTTGTGTGTTTTGGTGGGATATGTGTTTCTTATGGGAGAGGTAATCCATTCCAAATGGCGATCCAAGTAGCCCCTGACATGTAGACATACTGGAGAAATCATGAGGATAGTTTATGATTGTGATTCTTTGTATTAGGATCCTAGTTTAATGTTATAGAGTTCAGAACAAAGGGTAAACTATTCATCCCAACCATTATTGAAGAAAAAATATCTCCTAACCTCTAATACAGGATGACTGGTTCTTAGTGTGAGAAACAAGGAGAAGTATAGAGTTCCTATTTTTTATGATAGAATACAACCATTGGAAAAAGTGACCAAAAAATCCTATAATGGTGGATTGGAATTTAATTACATGAATATTAAAAGGGTAATGACATAAAAGAAAAGGTAAAATATTTTTTATGTTTAAAACATAGGTTCTACATCCACATTGAATTATGATGGGTTTAAAAAAACATGGATTGACCACTGACCATGTTTGAAACATGGGAACCACTATCTGTTATCGTGGGTCCATAGAGGGATGAGACTATAAAGGCATGTGACCCATTTTTTCAAATAACCACTAATGTTAGAGAGGATATTAAAATATGAGGGATGATGATTATCCAAATTGAAGATTTTACAATGTGATAATGTAGATGTGAGGAATATTCGATAGGGAATATTAACTTACCAGTGAGCTGTTCATCGACACACTTAAATGAAACAACTGAACATATTGACTGTAAAGAATAAAGCCATTACAAGAGTTGAAAAAACCCAAAATGAGTGATTGTACAACTATTCCTAGGATGAGATATTAGGGTGTCACTACATATCACATGGGGATAGTAATAAATCCATACATTGTTATTGAATGTCGCATGGTTTGGGACGAATATCGAAGGGGTGAATTCCTCTTGAGAGAGGATATTATACCATATCATAATATGAATAATCATGGATTTATATGGGGTAAGGCGATAGTTTAACATCATGTGTTGATGACGTTGTTTTTTATACTATTTATCATATGATTCATCCTGATCATATATGGTGTTTGTTTTTTGGTCATCCTATACATGTCATATGAGGCATCACAATTTTATATGGGGTTGATATTTTTATTCCCATACATGTCAGAAGAGGAATCCTAGTTTTATATGAGGTATAAAATTTGGTAATCCTACTGATGTCATATGAGTAATACCAATTTTATATAGGGTATGGATTTTGTACATCGTATACTTTTTTTATGAGGAAACCCAATTTTATACGGGTTATGGCTACAATTTAACGTCATATTCTAAGTACATTTAGCTTTGTAGTTTAAAGTTGTAAAACTCATACGATGGATACTACTAGTATAATGTCATAGAGCATGTAATTGATGGGTTTATTTTAGTTTAAGGTATTGGATCTTTAACAAAATGGGGGAAAGAGTTCCATAAGTATGCTTGCATGGTAACAACAAGTGGTAATATAATGTGAATGGAGTGAAAAAAGGGACCATATTCCATATAAAAATTGATAAACTATACTCTTAGTAAATATCTATATTTCTAGTAATGAAATAATCCAAAATGAGTTGATGGAGGGGATTGATATAGAAAATGAGATTCAAGCATCACTACAATTCCCATGGAAATAGAAAAAAAGCCACACATAGTTATGAAATGAATTATGGTAGGAGATCTATGATAGTAAGGGGATGTACTATCAAGTGAGTATTCTAAATAATACTATATTTATTATATGAGGCATCAAAAAATTTTATTGTGTAAGGATATAATTTAGTATCTGGTGCTGCGTACGTCGGTGAGGATTACACATTGAGATACCTGTTCTTTTCTCTTTCATGTCGGGTCATGATGTAATCTCATCCTACTAATGGGTCCAGAAATATGATTGAGGGTTATACCTAAGTATGATGACCATATAGGAATTATGATGTGATAGTTCCATGAGAAATGGATGGTTTACTGTAATTGTTTTCTGGTCCTTATGATAAATGGTTTGGGCATTATTATATATCTCATAACAATGGGATCTGAGACACACATTTTACTAGAAAGGGGTGGGGGATAGGATTCCTAAACACCATAAATGTACAAAATAATATGAATAAGGGTAATATGGACATATTTTAATGTTATAATTCTTATACCATGACTCATAATATATGTTCATAGATCTTGAAAAATGGTATGTTATTTAGAGGATATTCATGTTTTGTCAATGTTTTAAAACATGACGTGAACTGATCCAAGGAAGATATGAATGACAAAAAGATATCCCGATAAAAAGGTATTTATAAAATAGTTTAAACAAGTCTTGATTCTGGGGCTTGGGGAATTTTTTTGAGAGTATATAGGTTTTATTAAAGAGGTAAAACCTGATATGAAAGGAGGTCATGCATAACCAAATACCGTGTGAATACATTTAAACAAACATCACATAGTTTAATGTCATAATTCATGGAGCATAGGTGGGAAAAAGGGATAACTATTGGTGATTTTATGGCTAGTCCCAAAGACATAAAGAATATGAATCACTATGAATCCTATTGTAATGAAAATAAATACAAGAATAGTTCAATAACATGATGAAATAGGAGACTAATGTTAGATGTTGGGGAAATCCACTTGGATGATGGAATTGAGGTATCCAATTATTTTCATGGGTCATTCAGGGATTATGAAACATGTTATGGATAATGTTTAATGTATTTGGAAGAGTATATTGTTTTCTGATTATATGAAACCTAGTTTACAAAGATTATTGTGTTTAATACATAGGGTAAGACCACAGTTTAATATCATGCAAAGAGGAAGTTTGGATTTTAAGTTTAATGTCGTACACCTCAAACTATTGTTGATACTAGTTTATGATCACATATCTCGAACCATAGGGACACAAATAGTTTATGGTCATAATTAATGGACCACAAATCTTTGTTTATGGACATAGATTTTGGACCTTTGCTGCAAGAGTTTAAGGTCACATAATTCTGAATGATTATGAATAGTTTAAGATCATAATGACTAGACTACGACTCTAAATTTTGGGTCATATTGTTTGGTCCATACACTTCATTGGATGTAATATATTAGAAATAGGGAATTGGTGAGAGGTATGATATGATCTACATCCATGGTTATTAAAAATAATACTCAATATTAATACACACTGTGGATAATATAAGTTCCTTCTCACATAGGTTCCATCTTTGGATGATTTTTATTGGGTATTAGTGGAAATATGAGACCTAGCACCTTGTCACATTGGAGGATGGAGTAGAGGAAGTACCACTTGATGAATGATATTTGTATTCTATTCGGGTTCCTATCTATGTTATACATGGCTAAGATTATTTTCTTTTAGGGATTCTAACTAAGATAGACTGAATTCAACTATTCTATATTGCATCTTCTGGTTGTAATCATTAATTCGGAATAATGAAAAAATGGACCAACATTTGTATTACTACCTATTACATATACACCAAGGAGTATGTGGTTTCTCAGGTGGAATTATGAGTCATCCTCTAATAGGACCATAGGGAATTTAGTATCTCTTCAAGGAAAATCATTTTGTTTTGGTGTACCATTTTCTACAAGATGTGACTGAGTGTATGGTTAAACATGTCAATTTTTTATTATATTTCACATGATAACAAGAAGTATGGATAGAATTAATGTTATACTTTAAATACAATTGATTTATCTTTTAATCCCAAAATTTTCATTCTTTTATTTGAGAATTGAGTTAGTAACTCCGAATCGATGGATGATGTGGGAGCTCAAGAACTCGACCGGGGACCCAGTTTTCAATACAATTAGGGGCAAAACTTCTACCCACTTGGAAAATAAGTCTGTTACTATAAAAAGAACCTGTACATTCATGTTATAATTTGGTGTTGGGTCCCTGAACATTGAGTTCCCAAAATACAAAGGCATAAGAGTTATTAGTAGTGTGGAGAATCATTAAAAGTCTATTAATGAAGTTTTCATGGTTCTAGAACATATGAAACCTCTTGGAGAACTCAATATAGTCATAAACCACGGTGGGTTAGTAGTTTCCCACCCTAGGAATTTGGTGGGAGATATTGTACCCTTCATGATGGGAACTAGAATATATTGTATAGATATCTTGCATAACATGGAGTGTATCATCTCCTTGGAATAAATTGAGGATAATACAATAGAAACCAAGCTTGTAGAGGGTTTTATCCATTGTAGTCCAACTCTAGAGGGAAAATTGTCCTTCCTTCTGGAAGATTCGCTCATACTCAGGGTAGTCTAGTGAGATAATTCCCCACTAGAGATACAAAAAAGGGGTCATCCAATCAAGAATTTCATTAAATATGGGAGTATTTTAAGATATTAGAATAGAATTACCAATAGCTAGATGATATACCTATTGGATTCTGTCATCTAATGTGGTAGGGGTGATGAACCTCTAGTGTGCCACATTAATGACCTGGTCATCTTGGTTGGGAATTTCAACGGACATGGTTAGGCCTTCTAACTAATTTTATCAACAATTCTGTGACTGAGGAATAAGGTTCACCAATAGCATTGAAGGAATCTATGATATCAGCTGACAGGTGCATTCTAGTAAGTGATCAAGATATTGTTTTTGATAATGTAGTCACCCTTGATTTATTTTATTAATAGTTCAGATTCACCCTTCATGTGAAAATGGATGACATCAATACTGTGGGATAACACAAGACCCGTAATATGGGACTAGTACTCTACCTCATTTGTGTTGAAACCTTATGATAACTTGAACACATATGGCATGAAATAATGTGCTAGAGAAAGGAAAATTATCCCCAAGCCTACCATATTGAGATAGGGGTCATTGAGTCTTCTATTAGTTGGGATTTGAGAGTAACCATCGAAATTGATATTCCAATGTGGTATTTTTATATATACATATAGAATAGATTCATATGTGAAATCAACATCCATTGAAATTTCATTAGGGGATACATGTACATCTAGGAAGTTTTCCAATGCATAGACATTGATTTAATTTTATGGGAAAAATCTATTATCAAACTGTTGGACAATCACTTCCCAGTTCACCAATCATCCCATAATCATGGGGATATTGAGGATAAAATTTTAAGGCTCTACTCAAGAAATAAACTATAGTTTATGATGCTATAAATAATTTCACAACTTGTTAACTGTAAAAACAAGCATGAGGAAAATCATCTTGATGGGGGTATCTGGTCTCTATTTCAAGGAGCCTGAGATGGAAATAATATAAGATATTTTTTAAAGCCTCATTGTTTTCTGGTATATACGTTTGTCGATGGACCATTCTAGGGTTTTCACATAGAGGACCAAATGATTTATTAATATGTGTTGTATCAGAATTGGAGGTTGTATTAGGTACATCTTGATATCCTCAAAGTCATTTTGGAACTCCTCATCGTACTGGTAAACCGTTCCCTTCTTCATTCACCACTTTATGGGATTACAAATGCATTATACATTTTTTAAAAATTAGTGTATGTAATTTTGGCAGCGTTAGACGCCTAAAAACTCTTATAGGATGCTTGGGGGAGGAATTCATTAGATGGAGTTGATTTTATATGGTTCAATATCATTTCATATGTATCATACAACAAATCTGATAAACATTCATGCAGTATACCTTTATGCACACTTCAAGTCCTTTATCTTCATGTTTTGGGAGTATATGAATAAAATAATTTTTCATGATCCTTGATATATTATACATGTTTCTAGAATTTATTAACTAGATCATCCACGTAAAATTTCACTAACATACCTTAAACATTCATTAAGATTTAGTGTTTATGATGTTGACAAGTGGTTTCAGAATTTTTCAAGAAGTAGGAAATCACCTGATAATAGAATGTCCCTTCCGGTTCCCTGAAGGTCGTTTAATCATTTTCATAGGGTTCTATAAAGATCTTATTGTACCTAGAGTACCCCTCCTTGAAAAAGAGGTCTTAAACCCTTATGTGGTGTTGAAAACAACTCCATAACCGGAAGGGGTGAATAATCCTTCAGAAAATGGGTGTTGAGGGCCAAAAATTCGATGTTGTCTCTAATCTAAACATTATTATAACTACCTGGGATGATTTTGTATAGCCCCTAGGGTACTGGACTACAATAACACTATGTGAGGGGTGAATCTTTCTAGGAGTCCTTCTAAACCCTTGATAACCTGCTGGGAGGCCAAGGTGATGATCAGATTCTTGAGGGCCTCACACAATAATCTCATCACAAATCCTTGGAAATATTTTTTGATTCTATTTCAAGATGATTTTTTCTCTTCTCCTCTAGAGACACAACTTTATGAACCACTGTCAGCCATAGATATTCCTCGGTACCAAGGTTCACCAGGGTTAACTTATCAACAATGATGGACACATCCTCTCAGAATGTAGGAGTTGAATCTTCCAAATCCTCTTCTTCTTCATAAATAAGAGGATAAAAAGGTGGAGGTGACTCTTCTAGGATATTCCATCCAAGGTGAACACATTTGTCTAGTCCAACAGATAAAAAGTCCTTAACGATGGGTTATCATTCTACAAAGACATGGTGAGTGGTTATTTTGATCCAATCCAATCAGGTTTTCATTCACGAGGTCCACTCCTGATGTTTAAGCAATGGATATGAGTCTACCATCATCAATTCATCTCTATTTTTTAGAACATGTGTGAATTTTACATATCAGTGGTCATGGGGTAAACTTATTGGTACTTAATAGGTGTTGGATATTCTAATACTAGTCGAGCCTATATGGTGTAGGAGTGAGATGAAATCTTTGAGAACTCATTTTTATTTTAGACAATGAAACAACCCTCTATATAGGTTAATACAATAATTTAACATCTTTTTCTAAAGAATTTTTCATATAGTTTAACATTGTATGACTAGGATATATATCAAGGAAATTTTACATCATGTAGCTTGGACGTGGATAGGGATTACACCCTAAGGGATACAATGTTAATGTTAAAGAAAGATTCATCATAAGTATTATCTATCAAGATAGTTATGTTGTTTATTTATATTACACCAACTTTATGTCTTACATATACATTTCTAATGTGACTGTAGCAGAGACATAGAGAAAAAACTTCCAAGAATGACTAATTATAACGAGGCCCAAAGTTAGGGTTCCTATGATTAGGAGAAAAATTAATTAGGGTACCTTTGATTACGAGTAAAAGGTAGGGTTGTAGGTACTAGTAAAAATGAGGTTTGGGGATTGGTTGAAATGGTTTTGGATGTTCACATAGGACCCAAGATGTATAATTTCATGAAAAGGGATCAGATAAAAGGAGGAACTATAGAGAGGCCTAAAGTATGAGGTTTAAAAAATTTAGGGTTTCTTAAAATTTCATGGATTCATGAGGTCTAGGTTTATCATAGAGGCTAGGGGTCTCATGAAAGAGTATGTTTCATGAAATTGGGTGATCCCATATCAAATTAAATTCTTGGTTCCTAGGGGTTTCCTTTCGACAAGGATAATTATTTCACCAAACTAAAAGATCCTTAAAATGTTATATTTTTACAAGAACACCCCATACCTTCATGAAAGGAATCTTCACTATGGTTTGAGGTTATAAAAATCCCATGGGAGGTCTTTCAGTGAAAGATGGTTACCATTGGTGGTTCATCTTCTATCTCACTCATGAATATTCTAAGTACAATGAATTTAGATATTTTCAGGGAAACTAAAATGTCGCATCAACATAAATGGTAGACTTAATGGTTATTTATTCACCTAGCAAAGGAAAGCAAGTTGGTTTTTGAAAATATGGATCATTTTCTGAAACATCATGAGCATAAGGAATATTTACCATTCTAAAAAATAGGGTTACATTGTGTGATGTTTACTATAAAAGCTTTATAGGGATGGATATAACCACAAAATGGGGGATCCACAATTCAGACATACGCTGCCTAAATTTTATTATCTAATATTATTATGGTTGGAAACCATAAAAAACCAAATCCATTCATGATTACTTGATCTTCATGAAATTGATCCTAATGAAGATATTTAGTCTATTTTGGCCTAAATTCTATAATAATTGGCCATTCCTTCTTCAAGCACTCATATGGAACACATATTTCAACAACAAAAACCACATTACTACAGTATATACCCAGTATTACAATTATACATAAAATAAATAGGTCTTCGATGAAGAGGACATGGATTTAGATCCGTCAAATTTTGAGGAGAGAGTTTCCACCATCATAGCTAAGTTGATACATGAGAACCTTAGTAATGAGAAATATTTAAGGCCTTTATTGTTCAATGTCATCATGTATCTTGAAGAAGAAAATAGTAAAATGAATTTCAGAAGAAACACTATGATGTATTCATCAAGAATTATATAGAGATGTTAGTTATTGATTTTTAGGTCACATTCCACCATCTTGTACTTCCCATTATCCATCATAGATTAAAAGTGGAATCCAAAAAGATGTATCCCTAAAATTGAGAAATGGTCAATATTAAATTTGATAATATAACCAATTATACAATTTTTGAGGATGTTCTATATATTATGTTGAGATCCAACATTGTCCCAATTTTTAAGAAGAAAGGACATGTCAATATTTTCATCGATATTAGAGACCTCAACCTAATTTTCCATAAGGGATAAATTTTTATCCCAAAAAATGATATTTTGATTGATTATACTATAATATTTTAGTCACTTTAATTGATGGTTATTTATTTTAGGTATAAATTGCAGCAATTTTTCGCATAGATAAACACACCACAAAATTCAGAAAATATAGGGTATCCTATTTCTAATAAGTGATTCCATTTTTCTCAACGAATGATTGATGGACCTTCCAGTAGGTTGTTTTTCATATCATCAAGCCTCTCCTCAAAAAAATGTTGGACTGCTATGTCAAATGTATGGGGGTAAATACTACCAATTCTAAAACCAACATATATAAAAAACAAGGTATTTGGTATGATTCATACCAAATATCTAATGATGGACCACATGATGTGTTCATTAGGGGACACATTTTTGAAATTCCTCAAGATCATTTTCTAACATATAATTTTCAAGATCATCCTAAAGATGAAGAATTTATTCCTCAGAATACCCCTACACAAGTTATCTTACTATTTCATAGATTTTAAGGACACGTAGTTTAAAATTAATATTTTGAAATTAATTTGTCTTCTTAATTTAATAACTTTACTAAGATAATGAAGAAATACATCACATACCATTAAGGGATAAAATGATAGAATTGTTCTAAATGACATCATGAAATGATTATTATATCATCAATTTCAAATACACTTAATCTTTGGGAAACATTTGGTTCTGTATGTGAATAATTTGGACTGATCCCTAAATATCCTCTTAGAAAAATAAAGAATAATGAAGGTATAGATTACCATATTTATTATCTCAATAACATGTTGTTAGTCACTGAGAATAAGAACTCTACTATTGAGAGAAAGTATTTATCATTGGTATTGATGATCTAGAAGCCATGTCACAGTATACAACATCATAAGGTAAACCTGAGATCTCTTATTGACTTACTAAAGCTTATCCTCAACTATCCAATGTTGTCTGGATGATTTTACTAGTGAGTAGTGATTTTACATAAGTATAAAATCTAATCCTTCCCTATAAGGTCCATCAAGAACCATTTTTTTCAATATTTCATTATTGAAAATCCAACCAAAAAGAAGTTTACCTTGACCATCAACTTCCAATATAATTCTATTATCTTGGTTGATAAAATAATCCAATAACCAATGATAAATTTTGAGTGTTCCTCTCACAGCCCAAATGGATAAAGGAACAAAAACCATAGGTTCAATAGTTTTGGACTCTGAGTTTTGATGATAATCCTTCATGGTCCCCCAATCTATAGTATTTTTGATATTATATAGGGTTCACCAAAAAAGAATCCAATTACCAATCTCTCTTCATTAGCTTCAATATGGCTATCAAGATCGATGTACAACTGTTGTATGTAAATGTTATGTTTTTGTTTTTTAGCTTGAAAATAAATTATTACTATATTGTTAATAAACATGAGCTTTTTAACTTCATGTTAAATACACATCTACTGATGGATCAATTTCACTATGATATATATGTGTTTTATGACTTATGGATGAACAATTGTTTTTTATATAAATAATGGATGGGGAAAAGATCCCATCATAGAGCTTTATAAAAAATCGCAAGGGGGTATAAAGTGATGAATTACAAGGGATTCCCCATGAAAGAAAGACTTACATTCAAGGGTAAGAGAGCCTAAACTGGTGTAAATAATAAGAGACTAGTTTTCCCTTCATAATTAAGAAATTGAATCTGGGGAAAAGTTATATTCTCTCCAATCATGATGGGAAATTATCCCATGTTGGGTCTCCCTTGATCAGTTATGATGGATTTAGATCTAATTCCATGGAGGATAAAATTTACCTTGAAGAGTATGCACCAACACATCATAGTACGACTAAACCTCAGAAATATAAAAATCATTACACCTAAATTACATGTGGCGTGAGTGTAGTATGCTCACATTAGTGCTCATGGAATTCCCTGGATGATAAAAACTGCTAAAGGCTATAAGGAAAAATCCAATTGTGTCTCCAAGAAGAACACCCCCTCCCATTTTCCCATTGATGAAGGGGTCATCCATGTTCAGTATTGTACCAAATGTAAGAGGGGGAAATACAAACCAATTTCCAGTTGAATTAACTTCAATAATAAGAATGTTGTGAAATTTTCAATTTGTATGTTACCACTCTCATCCTTGATAAGTTCACCCTGTTCATTAATTATCATGTTCATTCTCACTGTAGGAAGTAGAGAGAGTGGAGATTACCCATCCTTAAAAACTTCCTTGCCTCCTAGAGTGTCAAATATATGGGAGTAACAATAATACAGTGAATATTCATCTACAACACATTATCCTCTACAACCACAAACCAATTGTCAATGAAGTCCTTCATGGATAAATTCTCACAGTTGTAAAACTCTAGATGACCCATGGATGACTAGAGATTAACCGCACATTCACTATTGGAAATGTGATGAATAAATACTTAGAATGAGGCCTATCACAATTATAGAAACAATAGTCATTGTAAATACAATTTCGTTAAATATTATCATTCATTGAAAATTCCTGATTTATCACCCTCAATAGGAGGATGTTCATTCTCGTGTGAAACTTATTATACCATAATCGAGAATCCAACTCATCATGGACGTCCTCTATATGGACAATCGATATAAAATAAAAACCATTAAAGTTTCCTAATTTTGAACCTTTGAAAAACATATATCAGATTCATCATTGAATGAAATACTTTCAATGACCTCCATCCACTCTTTATTGAGAATCGCTTC
Organism: Viscum album; assembly: GCA_963277665.1. NCBI lineage: Eukaryota > Viridiplantae > Streptophyta > Magnoliopsida > Santalales > Viscaceae > Viscum > Viscum album. The sequence continues at coordinate 928,848,898 of OY728143.1, read as the reverse complement.
CAACAATGGTGGATAACGGCTCACCTCCATGATTGACTTGTTTGGATCTAGGTAACCTAAAGAATAAAGCATCTATCTAGACCAATTTTCCTTCTAACGATAGATATCACTACATCTGATAATATATTGGGTTGCAACTTGATGTACTTCCAAATGATTAAGTAAATGTTTCACCAGGTTTGAACGTCTGTATCTTTAGTTATCCAAAACCTCCCATCAGTCACCTTATCTGTTCTTGATAAACATAGACCATAAAGATAAACCCTCAATAAAATCCCATGAAATCCGTGCGTTCATGGAATGAATTTAATCATATATGTCTAATAATCTTATACCACCCTCCACTACTAGTTTCTCTGTGCATTCCCAAGATGCCCAGTGGTAGCAACCTCTATGATTGGCGCCCCCAAAAAAGATTGATATGATATTTTCAATCTTATCAATGGTCCCTTTTGGTGGATTAATATTATATTGGATATGAATTAGTATATATGTTAAAACACTATTGATTATGGTGAAATGATAATAAATGATAAAAAACTTTCAATTAAAATTCAAAATTCTCCCTGAAATTATGAAAATGATCTCATCAAAGATGTATTTATTATTTCCCCCATAAGAAATTGGAGTCCCAATGTAAACCATTGGAAACAACTTCTTCTTGATACCAAGATTGGCTTGAATATCAATTAATCTTCTACATAAGATTTTTTTTGGTGATTAAAAAACATGTTGTATCCTAGGATGATATTTTGGCAACTCAAAACACCATAAAAACATAACATGCATAATGTTTTGAGGAAATTTAAATATTCCATTAATAAAAATTTGAATTTCCCCTAGAAGGCATGAGGTTTGATATGATTCCATCCCTATATTGTTTGTGATATGATAGAATCCTTCAGTCATCCATGCATCTATGATGGTTTCTGGATAGAGTATCCTGGTACAAAATAAAATGTCAGGTGACTAAGGATCTCCATATCTCACACCGCATAGACATTTGAATATGCCAAAACACTTTCCCATTAGGGATATTGATAACCACAACGAAAAATAACACCCAAAAGATAGGTCACAGAACAAATTATAAAATTCAAACCTCCTCATAGGTCAGATAATGAAACTCCATTCTAATTTTCAGATTCTTTTTCTATGTCCACCAAGATAATGAAATTGGAGTGGAATGACATTTTATTGATATAATACACCGATTCATTTACAATTACAATATCCCCTTGGATATTATAACTTTTATTAAACCTGTGTTGTTAATACAAAATAATTTCTATAGTTACTTTTTTCAATATACAAGGAAAAAAGCTAGAAAGGATATTATAAGAGACATTACACAAGAAGATATGCCTATAGTGATTAAGGATCGATGGGTCCATGCCCTTTGGAATAAGTACCGCTCTAGATGACCATGTAGATATACTAAGAGCACCACCCTGAAAACAATGTTTAATTTCTTTTATAACATGAACCCCCACAAACTTCCAAGATTCCACATAAAATGCTCTTAGAAATCCATCTTGTCCTGGAATTTTTTCCAAAGACATATCGTGGAGGGCTTCTTGAATATCATCTCCACTGGGCATGACCATTACAGATTCATTATCTGGTCCTTCCACAGGCCTTGGTAAACACCACATGATGTCCTCTTCACCCTCATAATGAACATGAACACCATCCCTATTGGGAGAAGATCCACCCATAACCCATTGAAAATGCTCGATAGCCAAATTCCCTAGCACATTCACATCCAATGTGTGGGACCCATTATTATGTCTGAGATATATTCTCATACATTTCATTTCCTTCAAGTAGTCCTGAACATAAAAATTATTTTGGTCTCCATCATTAATCCATACAATTCTATATTTCTGTTTGTAAGACCTCTAAATCTCTAAATGTTTCGCAGCAAAAAAATACATTTATTACAATGAATCGTGTAGGTTCACTCATCCCATATATTCTATAGATCATCTCCCAGTCTATCAACATCTGCTTAATGTTCCTCCAGTTTATTATCAATGTTTGGATTACTGAGCATCCAATCCTAGATATCCTTCTTCAGGATTCTTTGAATCTTCAATAGATTGGACCATGATCTATCAACTTCCTCTTATTCCTAGTATTTATTCATCATCTACAGAAACAATAAAATTTACTCCAATTGGTGGAATACCAGATGTGTTGATTCTCAGATTCTCCACTTCTCATATCCAAAAATAGTTGAGCGTTATCTGAAAAGGATCGACTCATGTGAGACACAGATGTCCAAGTGAAAAAATATAATTATTGGAAATTAGAGATTCATTTATCAAGGCAGATCCTGATACCGTTGTACCCTTACAGTTGTTGATCCATGTATATTTTCTCTCACTAAAACACTGATCTAGGAGTCCACTGTTTGAAAGGAAATTTTTAAAATTAATCATGAAATTATTGTAGGATCCAAATCCTCCTTGATTTTATAAAATATTCACAATTGTGTGGAAATCTCAACAGACGAACCAAGGAAAGCTATGAGAATCAACTGAGTCTAAAAAATCCCAAAGGGCTAACCTTCCTTGTAGGTCTCCAGTAGCGTAAAAAAAATAAAAAATTACATTGGTGCATTTGATGGTGATATTCACCATGATAAATTAATTGATTTTATCAATCAATTCCACTTTCATGTTTCTTTTCCAACAAATCAAGATTTGTCTCTTATCAGTGTGGGCATACAGTTGGATCTTGTAGCCTCTTTTTTTCGCAAAAAAATAATACTTCTTGGATATTGCTTCAGTTCCAAGAATAATGTAATAGAATAATGATATTTACTGGATTCAAAAGAATTGAATGTATTGTTTCATGTTCCCCCAGTCCACAATAATTCTAAAAGATAAAAAAATAATTAAAAAATGGATTTTTATCCTTCTAACCGAAGGTACCTTCTTTCAGGAATCATATGTTCTTACCAACTGCCTTTGACATAGATTGAGTTACTGGACCTGAGAAACCCTTGGTCAAGACTACATTCTTCTATGAAATGATCTTATATTTTAACGAGAATTAATTTTCTTTCAAAAGAGATAATTTGTTGGAAATGGTATTTTGGAATGTACAAGGATTTTACTTCTCTTCTAAAAGGTAGACTAGAAACAATCTCTGAGGAGAGATTCCAGAGGAACAGATCTCCCTCACCACCCGTTCTGGAAGCTTCTTCCTTATAAGAATCAACTATATTACATTGAGAATTATATATTTTGAAAAAATAATTTCATTATAGATTCTAGAGAGAGGATCATGGAAATCATAATGCTAGGTGAAAATGGTGATATATCTCTGGGAAGAAGCCGATGAAAACAAGAAACATGGTCACCTAGAACCCATGGATCCAAGGGTGTCACCTCCATCTGCATCGACACCGACCATTTGGTAGGAAGAGAAAATAGATCAGAATTACTAGATGAAAAAGGAAGGGGCTCTACATGAGACTTAGGTACTTCCAAAAAAGGCAACCAATAATATATTTCCTAGTATATTCAGACACAAATACATGCCTATGAAAAATAGATTTGAATTTCTCAAATCTTCCTCCGGAGCGTGGACTACCATATATAAATTTGAAACTCCAACCTCTCTAGAATCCATAACCTCTGTTTCCACCATTGAGGATGATGACCAGACCCCCAAAACAACTGAAGATCCATGGGAACCCTGAGAACGGGAACTCGATTTCAACTTTCTATTGGTATCCACCGAATTTCCTTGAAAACCGCACACTGAGGAAAATATTGGAGGATCTTGGAAAACAAAAACTTACCACCAATTTAATTCTTGTATAATCCCGATATGAATGCGTGAAGGAAACTGCTAAGCTAGGTCTATCTCGACATAGATGTGGGGATTCACCACATCTTGCGGGATCTTAGTATTCACAGCTGTGAAAAGATGTCTCCCTGCTGAATCTCCCACTACTTTCAGAATAAATAGATTGTGAAACAGAAGTGGGAGGCCTGATAATTTGATTCAAACCACTACCATGGATGATTCCTTACCAAATTGGCACTCACAAGACAACTAAGAGAGCATGAAATGCTAAGAATCGAAACACTGATTCTAAAGAGTGTCCCTTTGTTTTGACCATGGTAAAAGAATAATCATATTAGATACCTCCTTTTATCTAATACCTAAAATATTAAATTCCATCACCTGACTAAGGAGAGATAGTGTAGATACACCAGTATGGAATAACATTAATTATATGTGATGGTTAGAACTGGAAGAATGTCCATTAAAGATGTATCTTTTATGCGATATTTATTTGATGAATCAATGAAATAAAAATCCCTCAGGTTTACTGGAGGTATATGTTGGGTCATATGAAACCCACTAATAATGATTGAATATATCGTATCAGATCTAACAGATAGGACACTACTTTCCCACTATGGTTTATAACTATATTGAATTCACTAATAGGTTCTATTCAAAAAAATTAATTTCAGTATAATGAATTATCCAAAAAATCATTTCTAGAATATGATGTATTCTTGACCCTACTATAAATGTGGAATTCTTTACTTAGGTATCTTCCCACCTATTATTTCCCTGTAGTATAGGTATATCCCGATTTTCCTCTTATTTCCTTTTTAAATATATAGAATCTATTTTCCACAAGGAGGTCATGATATTTCCCATGATTGAGCCGGTGAAATTCTACATAATTCTTTGGTTTTAGAGAATTTACACCATTCTCTTGAATGAGAGGTAATATTTATGATCCACTGAGCTGGTGAAGTTGTATTTTAAATATAACATCCAATCAAAATAATCCCTTCATTAAAATATGTCCGTAAATGGATATATTGTGGAATTAAAAAACGATATCTTATGTTCTATAAAGGATGGTGTACTAGAAAAATATGTTATAACTTAAAAGGATTTCCAATTACATATGGGAATATTTGGTAATGAAATTACCATTACCTCAAAGACTTCTTAATCAATATTATATATAATAAATGTAGTTTTTTCTGATGAGGTTAATTTTTCATCAGTCTGAACTACCTAATATTAAAGGATGACTATAGAAAAACAGTCTTTGATCTATTAATATTATCTTAAATCTATTAGAGAGAGTGGACTCTATGATTTACACATGTTAAATGTCTAGAAGAACCCTATGACTTGAGTATTCAATAAAATGGTTTGACTTTTCTCTATCATCCATGACAAATTGGTGATGTTTTTTAAAATACTGATGATACAAATATCAAAATGAGTTGTGTTAGAGTCTAAATAGAAATTCTGCATTCTCATTCATAAGGTTTAATTATTGGTATCGAGTATGTGGAAGAAGTATGTAATGTGGGAGTAATTAACATTTCATTTTCCCAATCAAATTTGTTACATATCTGTTATCAATTTTCACCATGTTAATAATGGTATGATTCCATGTGATTTATAATTTTCACAAGACAATGAATTGAAACAATACATCAAGTGTACTTTATCAAAAATGTGGTTTACTCCTCCTAAATGACCATTACTTTATATAACCAAACTCATAACCATCCAGATCATCCAAAAACATTCTAATATCTTAAAGACCATTGCTATCCATGATTTGAGTGCTAGACCAGAGTAATAGAAAGTTTTTAATGTCATTATGACCACGTGACCACATTTTCTTTTATCTGGATGAGAGAACATGAATAAAGGTGATCATATATCTATATAATCTCTATAAAATGAGATAGAGTATGGAAGGATAGATAAATCATGTGGATAAATAGACTAATCTTATTTTCAATTATAATATATATAGGTAGTTTTTTTTAATATTTCACATGGTCCCATTTTTAAAATAAAACTAATAAATTAAACAACCTTAAACATGAATGAATTAGTAAATTAATTATAAATTCCATAAATACTGTATCATAAACTTGTAACATATATTCTATATTACATGATAAAATAAGAGTTATCAACCTGATTTACCACTCATAAATAGTAAATAATCTTTGAATATTAAATATTAATTATTCATTCATTGTTTTTCATTATGTTCCATGAATAACTCATGAATATAATAACCATAAATTTTAATTTGTTAATAAACATTAAATATATTGATATTTTTTATTTTGATGCTATTGTACAAAATTAGACTTTACTCAACCCTTCATCATGTCCCCTACCATTTTCTAAAAACTAAATTCACTTGAATTTGAAAATAATATATATACTCTCTACGTGTTTCCCTTTAGAACTATTTCTTTATAGTAGTTATTGACACTCACATACTAGGTGTGATATATTATAACTAACCATGTCCCCTAAAGAGATATGTTTTGTTCAAATAAATCATATCATCCTATGATCACATAACATGTTATATAATCTCTTTTTATTATGATATATCATAAAGCTGGGAACCCTGTACATTTCATTATCATTTATTGCTTTATTTTTTGTGACCTTACTATATGAAAATACATTGGATCAAAAAGGTTATGTATTTAATAAATTTAACAAAATCTGAGTCAAATGGTCCAAATATATATCTATTCATTTCATAGGTTAAAAATTGAATCATGATAATTCAACCAATTCCATATCATCAATGATTCACCAACACAATCTTACACTCTAAAATAGAAATTTCATTATTTTTTCCTTGCATCAATATACAAGGTCTAAATATATAAATTTTCAATATTATAAATTCTATGAATAGTTACAAATTAATGTTGATAATAACATGAAATAATGCATAAAAATGTGATTTTCCTATTTGTGTTTTAACCCTCATAATCTCCATTACTTGAGATCATCAACCATGAACATCATGTGAAAAAGCATCATTACGTATGATTCCAAAATACCTTATAGTAAAAATTCATCTGAGTCCTATTAGTATAATTTATTAAGATCATATGACATATTTATAATATTACTATAATAGTATCATAATTTAATCAATATAGTTGGGAACTACTATAACATTTTATATGAAATAATATTTGGGAATTGCAATGTAAATAGTTGGTTTTAATGAACCAACACAATTATGGTAAGATAAAATCATATAAATGACTCTATATAGATGGTAATGTAATAAAAAATATATATATTTCATGTTGCGTGTATATAAAAAACTTTCATTAAACCCCCAAATTTACTATATAAAACATTACATCCATCAATGTATTTTTCCCACAATATAAAATTCAGCTTCTGCTAAGTAATGAATTTAGTAATTAGGCCCACCATGTCATTTTGTGTGATGAAAATACTATATGTGACCTCACCTCATTGAGTTAAATACATTAATAGAGTATATATGAATCAATGAAAACAATACGTACATAATGTTTACAAATAATTAGATGAAAATTCGTTAAATATCACTATGATTCACACTATAACTATAAGGGTTTAGTGTCTTTAAGAACATGGAATAATAAAAAACCGATACAAAAAGATATACATACTCACCCACTATGTTCATCATAACTATAACCTTTATTATAAATATCATACATAAAAACAATCTTAATATCCTTGGGAAAATGAAACATAATAAAGGGTGAGCTTTAATATCAGGTAATGGTAAACAAAGAAATATATCATTCCATGATTATTTTTAAACATATCATGAGCAAAAGGGTATGAGAAAATGAGCTTAAAATTTTAAAATTGTACCCATGAACTCATAAATCATAATCATGTATGATGGAATAAATCATGATAGTTTATGAGGAATGAAGCATAAATTAATCAATCAATTTTTCTATGACATCATTATATTAGCATATATATGTGTCACAAATGTTTATCATAATGTGTAGAATAATTAAATTCATCAAAATATAATGTCATGTAATCCCACCAAGACATTAAACATCTGTTATAAATGGGTTAACCACCCGTTTACCTACTCTTAACTTGCAATATCCTCATACGTAACCTCGTTGGGATTTGACTAACCACATATGTTCCCTTTTTGGGCATGGGATAACCTTTAGTGTATTATATAAGCTCCAAAAACTTTAATACTTAATTAATTCGTTGGAGGGATATAACATGCCCACCCATAATTTAGTCCTAACAGATTTTTATATATGCTCGAATATCATTAAATATTTATCATTTAATAAAATATTAACTTGTGGGGGTGAAAGATGATTTCATTGAAATTTCATCATCATTATCACAAAAAATACAGAGATGGAATAAGGATGGTATAATATTATTATATACCCATTAAGTCATAAGAAACATCAATCGATGTTATATTATACGAAAAAATCCTTTAAAATATTACTAGAATATTTCTTATGGAATATAATTTTTTTGTTTAGAATTTTTTTATTTAAAATATTAAAAATTTCAAAATATTGAAGAAAGATTTTATTTAAAAATAGGTAGGGAAAATTGAAGGGATTATTCAAATAAAAGTGTAGTTAGGAATTTTGGAAAATCAGTTCATAGAGTAAGCATTAAAAAAAATATTCCATTCACACTTTCAATAAAAAATCAAAAGTACCGTGTTTGGAATGAGGCAAGAAGATACCTTTAAAATCTTTGTAAATAATGTAAAATATATTTGAAAATTTAATTAAAAAATCCTTATAGAATATTAAATAAATTCTTAATATACATTTTTGAGAACATGAATATATAAGTGATAGATCTGTGATAAAAATAATAAATAAGTGTGGTTATTCTTACAAAAAAATTTTTTTAGTATTTTTAAGTACCAAAAAGTGGGAAATGTAAGGAAAAATGAAAACCCACGAAATAACCAGATGTGTAAGAAATATATGGTTTTTAAAGAAATAATATCATAAAATTTTATATAATGGAATGTTAATAAAGAAATTCATAAGAAAAAAAATTGAAACATAAATCTCATACTAATTTTGAAGCGTTTGAATCATAAGCCCCATGGAAGAAGTAACTTTAATTAAAATATTAAATACCATGAATATAACGAGATTATTGATATAACATAATAAAGGGGATTTATATAGAAAACATGATTTTTTTTTCTGAATATTGAATATGTATTATAGAAAAAACATTTTATGAAAAACCATTACCTCAATTCTGATTTGCTTCTAATGTACTCTAACCTCCACTTCATCGTGAGATCTCCTTTTTCTTACATGTATATACATGAAATATTGGTTTTAGGGAAATAAAAGAATATACTTTATTCTTGGATATAATAATGGAAAATATTATGGAATGTCTCTATTGAACTAGAGTTCTCAAACATTTTAAATAAAGGATGTGAGGAGATTCCACTATATATTTGAGGGAAAAGACTCACTTATAATTACATAAAATATTTAAATATAATATATACTTTTATTCTTTAATTTGGAACAAAATATACATAATATAAAATATTGGACAATATATGGTATAAATCATTCCAATCAATAAAATTTAGGGACGTTTACATTTCATTTATAACTTATATTTTGGTTTAACACTCTCATTAAACACTTTTAACCTTAACTAGGGTAGGAAATATTTTCATCCTTTTCGGGTAATAAATTTACTTATAAGGAGATTATTTTCTCAGAAATGATCTATGGATGACATTTTATACCATTTCCCGACATTTTTTCCTCTTTAATTTTTTTATTTTAAAACCACTTAATATAATACTAGTTGACAGAAATTATCATTAATCATTTTTTAATTCAATTACTTTTTATTTAAAGACATAAATAAATAATGAAATTTGAATATAAACATATTTAAAATAATTTATATATTATAATTACCTATTAATTACATGTAATACCATTATTTATAAAAAAAATACCATTTTTATTATTTTTTATTATCATTTACCTTTATTTTTCTACTGCTTGCACAACCATTATATCCACATTTCATAAGTGTTTAAGGTAACAAAATCACCCCTAACAATTAAAAATAAATTAACCTTATAAAAATAAATTGTTTATATTCAAAATAACTATTTAGGTTTATTAATAACATCTCTTTATCCAAATTAAATCATATATGAGAAATTAAAATCAAGAAATTGATATTTTGTATTTATCCCTTCTTAACAAAATATAAATATTATAATAATTGTAAAGGGGAAATAAATTTTATTTTTTCTTATATATTATTAATATTTTCAAACACAACTCATCCAATAGGATAAAAGACCATGTTAGGGTGTTTTTTAGCCTTATCTCATAGTTTTAACATTATTTTTCATGTTTTTCCCTTACCGAGGTGAAAAGTATTTGTATGGTAACTTTTTGTAATGAATAAAAGTAAAAGGTATCGATTAACCAATTTTAAAACCCATGAATCAAAATATGGAATCAAATTTTTAATATTCAATTTATAATAGCGATTGTAATAAATTTTATTATAAATTTGTAAAACACTATGAAATATTGTTTAAAAAATTTGTTATTAATCATAGTAATGAAATTCTTCCAAATTAATGTTAATGACCAATCTAATGTAATTAGTTAAAATAAATATAATTATAGGATATTTATGTTGCATTAATATAATTTAAAACATAAAGGGTCTTTTAAAATAACTATTTTAATGAAAATAAATAACATCTTTAGAAATAGACATTTTCATTAATCACATTTAAAATAAGTAATTTTAAAAAAACCACAAATATTAATCATAGGTTAATATGAACAAGGTATTTTCAAAAAAATATATTCAATTTTTTAAATACAAATTCTAAAAAATGATTTAAATTAATTATAATTTCTATGCAGAAATAGAAAAACAATTTTTTAAGAAAATATATTTTTGAATCATAAAACAACTTTATTAAAAAAGGAGAAAATATTTATTATTAATTAGTCAATACATGTTCTTTATTTAAAACCATTATTGATATTTTTTATTATATGATTATTCTTTTTTATGATACAAATTTAGTATCATTTTTATAATATATCATGCTTCATTTTATGCTTGGTGTTTCTTGTTAATCAATCAATCGAGCACTTAAAATTTATTAAAATATACATATGTTATTGATTCTTAGGGTGATACAATATCCCTATGTATATTCCTTTATTTGTATTTCATAATAATGGAATCTTGGATAGTTAATATGTTATAAAATTATCATATTTATTATGATTTACATTATTGATATGATTACCTAAGCTAGAACAAAACAGTTCATACTTAATACTACATATTTGGCTGTATTAGAAGCCTCAACATACTTGAGATTTTACATATATATATACCAAATCCATTAATTAATTACTCATTATAATTTAATTTTCCTAACTATGATATTTGATTAAATTGTATATATGAATACTAGTGTTTTTCCTTTCAGTAATTAGGGTTCTTTCCTCTATAAGTTTCAAATATATATCTGTTGTACATTCATAAGTATGATTGGATACTTTAGACTAATCCTTATATATTACATGAGGTTTTATCTAATAATTTTCTTCTATAATCAATGTATTAGAATTAATATATCCTGTACATAACATTGCATATGTTATTGATCCATCATTAAAGAAAATTGTACTCTAATCATCAATTTAATCTATATGTATGCGTTATGAAAGTATTCTAGGAGATATTTATTCCATGTAACATTAAAAACAAGTCACATTGAAATTATCCCAAATTGTATTTTGAATACCTTATCAATATATTTATTTTTACATCATATAAGTAACCTTTATAGAAACTGTATAAGATATTTTTCCCTAGAATATGGTTAACAACATTAATGTGTTTTTTGGAGAGTTATTTATTAAATATAGTCTAAAATAACAACAATAATAAAGGAATATATTTATATGTTTTACCAACAAATATGTCTTGAAAAATTATGGTTATCTATTACACCTTTTAGAAAAACATGAAATCCATTCATTAGAAATAAATACTCTATAATCATGCTGATTACTTTAATAAAAATGGATATTTGTAACACGAATTCGTTAATATATTTATTTAATGTATTAAATTTATTCCTGTCATTTAATATGGAAATATTTTATAATATTTCATTTTTAGGATGGTAGTCCTGACATTTAATTCCAAAAATTTTGATCATTGATATTTTTTATGATAAGTATAATGGAAATCTATTTCTCATTATGATTTTTAAAAAGGTATGGTCATAGATGATTTCTAGACTCAATTAAATCCCTTTGATGACCATCCATGCCTATTTGGATCTATGATAGTATTATCCACGAATAATTTCTTTTGAATAGATGCCCATGGATATAAAATATATGGAAAAATTACCAAATCAATGAACTAAATTTGTTGTACATGGAATAATTTATAAATTCATGTATAATTATCAATAAAAATAGGCCACTGTTAATGTATTAAAATATAAGTCATTATTATTTAAAATAATATATAAATATCCCATCACGGTGAAAATAAAACAATTACTGTCATTTTATAATTCCTATGTAGCTGGTCTTTCTCAAGAATATCCTCCCACTAAGACTTGAGGAGTTCAATGTTCCAAATATTATTTATGTTCACATGGATCCTATAATTAAATGATTTATATCTTGATACTGGTATCTCAAAATAGATTCTTATTTATAAATTTAGTATATTTTTACTAGTATTTATAACATGTGGATGCTATTATCCCAAGTGTCTTATATGATAATTAAATGAGATTTATAATGTGTTTTTGTTGTTTCATGTTTATATTTTGACTTATCCTTAACAAACATTTTTTTTTATCAAAACACTAATTTTATATCATAATGTATTTTTATGATATTATTTTTATTTAATATCCATTTTTTATTTCTGTCATATGGTTAATGTTTAATGGCTTTAATTTAAATGAATATCATGAAAAGACTATGGAATCCTTATAAATATGTCTTAAACACACCATTAACATTCCTTTCACAAACATAATTTATCTAATTTGTATAAGTAAATGTGATATTTGGAATTATTCTAATCTACATTTTAATGATTAATAATGATTTAAAAACTCTTCATCGATCCTCCTATAATCAATATCATAGATTAGATTCATATATTGAAATATGGGTTTAGGAATTAATCCATTCAATGTTTTTATAATTAATAAATTATCAGTCTAGAAATTCAATAGATCATGGTCCAAAAAAAGAACATATATTCTAAACCTCCATTTATTAGTATATTTCATAAATATCTTAATGGAATCTCATATAGTATATCAATTTATAGATAGTTGATAATTTAAATAGTTCACATGTATCCTATTTAACTAGTCCTATAATCTTGGTGTATTATGTTTATTTCAAGAGTTTTCTTTATCTAAAAATTGATTTTTTTTAAATAACACCTATGGTTTTTAGATATAATGATTATAAATAATATATTTGATAATTCCTCGAAAAATAAATTTAGCTTCATATAACACAAAATTATATTTATAGATTTGGGTTTTAATTAGTCTAACATTGTATGTTGATAATTTATTTCTAATGATTCAAGTATTATTATATTATTAATTGAGTTTGAAACACCACAAAAAAATTCATTCTAGAAGGAATAATGTATCACTCTGTCTGAAAGAACAATGACATAATTATTTTTTGTAAATTTTTATTAAAAATTAATATTTGAAATGAATCAATACTCAGGGAAATAAAAATCAACGCACCTCTCACCACTAATGATGTATTTCCCCTTTCTCAGATGCTTGGAAAATACACTTTGACAGTTCATAATGTTTATATATTCAGTTTCTTTCAATATATAAATACACATATGTTATAGTAATTTTTTATTTAATAATTAAGAATTTTAACACAATAATTTCTTTTATTTCATGTATATGCAAGAGTTGAAGTGACTTATTACTTATTAAATTCATTGGAGGTTCTCTTCATGAAACCATTCATTCCCTATGTGAAATAAATAGTATTATGGTGAATAGAACAATATTTTTTTAGATTCATTGAATATAGTGTTGAAGGTTCTTTTAGTGGCACACATTCTATTGGAATTATTTCCTTTTCTTTCTCATTTTAAGAATAATAAATAGATATTTATCTTTCATTATGTTAGATCCATCATTTAATTATTTGGGTTTTCCTCATCATTTTCTATGTATTTTTTTTTGTGTTTTTAAGCTTAAATTATCTTTTCTATTATTATTTATAATTTAATGGTTATTTATTTTTGAAATCAACAATATTTGAAATTTATTTTTTGTTTTTATTAGTTTTATACCCAATTTTTCATTTGTTATTTATATGCTGCATTTACTAATTTTATTTTATTAATTTCATTTTATAATTTTATTCTTTTTTTCTAGGATAATAAATTTTATCTTTAAAATAAATAATTTATTAGGGGTTTTTATTATTAAATTATTAGTTAAATAATGGATATCTAATTCACAATCTCAAATTTAAATAACTTAAATAATTATATTTATATATTACATTTTTTTATTTTTATTTTGTTCATTAATTTTGATTATTCATTAATTAATTAATGAGTCCCTAATTTTATTTTCTATAAATTTATTTTATATATCTTATGTTTTAATATTTTAATTTTAATTTATTTTTGGATGACTCATATTAATGTTTAATTATTTTCATTGTACGATCACTGTAATTGAGTTCAGTTACGTAAAGACAAGTGACCACAAGTATAATTTGGGGATATAAAGACTTTGAAAATTGATGGACTACATCGAATGCAAGGTGTTCTGATTATTCCTGCAATGCAGAAAAATGAAAATGTAAAATTACATCGACCATTAAAAGAGATTAACCACACATGGAAAGGAAATCATCTGCAATTTTTTTGACTGCAATATATTGTCATGATATTTTTGACAATGAGAGAGGATGTCACTATTTTTATTTCTCTAACTATCTAATACCTTTTGAGCTGATGGATCATGATAAAACAAGTATGATGGAGGCCAACCAGTGTATCAACTTATAATCAAATTTCTCTAGATAATAAGAATCAAGGATTTAGAGCCTGTGAATGTTGAAAATGAAAATGATAATTCCACTTGGGGAGATGACCACATAGCCCCGATCTATGTTAAATATTACCTATTGGTCAATTCTAGTGACCATAGATTTAGTTTTTAAAGGAGATATAAGACGAATTTCATCATTTCATAAATGATGAGAATATCACCAGGGTAGATTCTTTTGAACCTATCACTGGTGATTTTTAATTCTCTTGAGGATGAAATCAAACACGTGCGCACCATGGAATTTTGAAACATAAAAATAAAACTGGAGTTCACCTAGACAAGTCATAAAATTTGCAACAAATCCAAGAGATTTTTCATGTCAGAATAATTCCATTACTGATTTTAGAAATAATTTAAGATTCACATGCAACTAGAATTTTCATCGGAGTTTTTAAGTCATGTTCTGGGAAGAGTTTTGGATAACTAATTAGGGTTAAATCATATCATATGTGTGTGGTAGTTTCAATTGAATTTATTTAGACATGTGTCTTATAAAAAACCCTTGATGAGTGAGAAGATTTCCATAAAGAATAAAATGACAAGATAAATTAGTGTGGGATGACTGTCATATGAGAAAGAACATGAATAATGTTCTAGACAGATCATATAAAATGGAAGAAGATAAAAATTATGATAAAAGTATATTGTTAAATGATATTTTCTAGAGAGATATCTATGAGTCATGGTCTAGAATGCATAAAAAAACATCAGCAGGAAGAATAGATCCTTGATAGATGAGATTTCACATCTTCTTTCTCTATTATTTTTAACATACATATATTGAATTATTTTGAAATTGAAAATATAAAAAAGTTTTGTGTATAATCTTTTTAGAGGAACAAGATCGACTAGTTAAATTTTTTACATCTTTGAGCATATATCTTTCTTCTAGTACTTCAATTCTCTTAAATCAATTCTCTATGTTTTCACATATTCTATTTCTTTGAAAATCAATGAAAATTGTTCTTGATTAAATTCATTTAAAAATATGTCTTCATTTTCAATCTTCGAACAATATATATCTCATCAGATTTCCATGAATTTATTAATTGAAAAATTGATCATATAGAAAATTAATTTAATCTTTTTTTTTGAGAATTATTTATTCTATAGTTGATTCATTGATGAATTACTTTAGTAATACGACAAATTGCCTATGAGGTTTGTTAACTTATCAAAATCTTAGGTCTAGTGTTTTTTATTCACTAGGAAAGGAACTATTATTCTTCTAGTTAATCAGGTTCCCTTATATGATTGCTATCATATCTCATTTTCTAATACTAGTTCATCTCTTTTTCATCAATCCTTCCACATACTCATTCTACCGCTACTTCTTTATTTGTGTGTTTCGCTTTCTATTTTTGGTTTTATAGTTTTTTTGAGGTCTTTTTCTTGGTATGATCATATATGATCACATTCTATATATTTTTATTGTAAAACACCAAGCTTCCATGATACCATTGTCTTTGTATAATATAGTAGCGTTTGTTGTACGCAACTTCGAGTTTTAACACATCACAACCAATCAAAATAGCCATTATGAATAATAATACCCACTTTTTGAAAATTTATAAATTTTATCTATTAAAATGGACTTAATTTTTGGATTCGGAATATTGAAATTAGATTAGGGAGAGCATTTGTTATTTTTCGGAAAACATTCAATTTTTTGATGAATAGTGAAAAACACTGGGTTATTATTTAAAACCGACTTTTCATTTAAATAATTTTTTTTATTTTAATTTATTTTAGGTAAAAATAGATACATAGTACCTATATAAGTTCAATTTAATTCATTGGATTCATTTTATAATAATATTATATATTAAAAAATTTTATTGAACTTTTTACCGTCTTTTACCCACCTCTTAGGAGCATTTGCAAATTTACATAAAACATAATTTTACCACTTCTGTGAGATGAATTTAAAAAATTAGAGAGACATGGTTGATATTAGTAAGTAAACTGTGTTTCAATAAGATGAAAATAATTTTTGGTAAATAGTAACTTTTTACTTTTTTTGCCATGGTTAAAAGTAAATAGGGAAATTATTGGTAAAAATGATATTATTATTACCATAACACATGTACTAATTCTATTGGATAAGTATAATTCGACCAAATACAACCTTAGGAATTAAATATGATCCTTTTGGTCCACATGGATTGGATTAGGACATTTATTATTATTTAATTCAAAAAAGAGTTAAAAGTGTTAAATTCAATGTTTAATTACTAAACCGTTTTAATATAGGGCTACAAAAAAGATAAATTTGAATATAAATATTAATTAGAACGATAAAAAACATTCGTAAATAATGGTACTTTATTTATAATTTTTAGAAATTAAATAATGAAATTGATTTATGACACAATGATAATGTAGTAATTACCTAATTAATGAAATATTAGCATAATTGATATTATAAATATCCACATAAATTTAATTTTAGAGTTTTTATAAATTACACTAATTTTATCGGTTAATATGACATTTCAGAGTTGGTTCTATGAATTTTTATTGAATTACTAATGCTGTTTTGAATTTAGCCAAAACAATATACCAAATAGTGTCAAAATTGGCATAAAAGAGTTTTTAAAACAAATATTATATTATTTATTGATATTCTATTCCTAAAAATCTAAAATTTGTAAAAAAGACATAATTATGAAAGGTGTATCATTAATGAACCAGTTGGGGTTTTCATGGAAGTTTATAGTATGTTTATTAACTATATAATATAAAAATACAAAGAGACATGGTAAATGTTAAACTATTTAACTAAGAGTTAAATCTATAAGATAAGGTTAATATAGTGACCCAAACCTGTCTAAAACCTATTGGTTGAGTGGTTTTTGACCCATCCCCACCTTATCCTCTAAATAATTCATTTTGGAATGATTAGAAACCCAAAATAATTTTATTATAAAATAATATTTCTACCTTTTCCTAAGGTTCCCCTCACCCCTCTTATAAAAGGCACTCACCCATATCTCTAATTCACACCTTTAAAGACATTTGGATCGGCCAACCCTACCCAAATACGCTCTCAACTATCCTACCTTCATCCTAGAGGCATTAATTTTGTCATAAAGCCAATCTATGGAGCCCGTTTGATCAAATCAAAAGGAAGAACCTAAAGAAGAGGTAAATATTTCGTCACCTCATTCAAGTTCCTTTCTTCTTCAACTTACTCTTTCTTTTTTGTTTCCATTATAAAATAATAACTTTGGTATCTTCTCTATATTATTAGGTTGTTATAAATATGTTACAACCATATTATTTATTCTATCCATCCATTGAACGACATGTCACCATACGTGCGTACGTACGGCTTACCGTCTCCACGTTGTGGTGTAATTGTTATTCAGTACAGTATTTTTTGGATGGGTATAATAATGATGAGTAATTGATGTAAATAATAAATATAACATGATAATTATTATTTATATATTATATAACATCCAATTATATATTATTTTAATATCATAAGAATGATATTATCGCTCGTGCGTACGTATGAATTACCGTCTCCACGAACGTGATGAGATTCATTCCCCATCATAATCCATTCAAGAATAATTTTTATTATATTATTAAAAATAATGTTTAATGACATAATATCATTCTGAATATGAATAATATACATCCTATACATAACAAAAATCACTTATGTAACAGATCATACAAAGCAAAATGAATCAGTTAACACCCGAAACGACGATAAAATGAAGATATTATTAACAAAGTATTGTTAAAAGACCATATATGATATTAGATTAATGTATATGATTATTGTATAATTTAATAAAACTTATTTCACCATTATACAGGAGGTTAACCTAACCTCTACCAAGGATATGTATAAGGTAAGGGTTAATTTCACAATCTCTTTATTATCCGAGGTTGTTTTTATATAAGTATCTACTATGACCTCTTTATCATCCACATCCATGTATCCTTAAAATATATTTTAAAACATTTTTACTATTTAATAAATAATGGTTTAATTTCATTTATACCCTTATTTTACATTATATGTTTTTTAAAGGAATCTATCCGTAGTTTTCCAAACAAGGTACTTTTTTACCTTTTTGACTAAATTAAGGAATGAATGTTTTATTACTTATACGGAAGGTGCGACCATTTTTCGCCGTTTTAACATATTCTAAGCTTACCTTACAAAATTATAAGATTATTTTCAAAATAATTTTTTTTCTTTTATAATTATATGACTTTTAAATGATTTCAAAATAGAAAGACATATTTATCAAAAACAAAATTTGATTTCATCTATGTCAAAATCCATTGATGGACTGTATGCTTATTTGAAGTTGATTTATTATTATACAAAACTTCCATATTTTATTGAAGGTTTTCTGGTATGTTTGAGTGTGGATGTAATATTTTTATACCATTCGTGTTTTTTGGATAATTTATTGACATTTCGTATGCCAGTTTTAATACGAATGTTTATGTTATGTTTAAAACTTTTCATATGAGAAATGCATTGGACTTAGTAAGTGACGGGTGGAGCCTGCTATAGCTTCTCGATGCATCGATAGGTCTCATGAGTCAAAATAGTGTCTTGGGAAAAGGCTTTGAAGAAATATTATTTGTAGTCTTGGCATAAGGCCTTGACTATGGGGTTATGAGGGTTTGGCATTATCAATTCCATCATTATGAAAGTGGAAATTTATATTGCATGTGATTATTTTACTAGTATAATATCATTGTCAGTAAATAAATTTCATTATTTTGATTTATATTTCCCATATTATGATGAATTTTATGTTGAAAAGGATTTTTTTCGTTTTATACATTGCCTTATATTTTTATACTCATTTATGAATGTTTTCGGTATATTGTTATCCTTACTGAGCATCTGAGCTCACCCCTTTCTATGTTTTATTTTTCCCAATATGAAAAGAAGTATATTATGACTGACCTATAGAGATAATATATGGGATCTTAGTGTTTCTTATGGAAATAATGTTGTTTTAGTTTTCCATTTTATGATGTAATGTAAACCTTATTAATGTATCTAGTACTTCAAAAGCTACTAAACTAATCGGTCTTTCGAGACTTGATCTTTTATGATCATTCCAATGATATGTAATAATGCACTGAATCTGGTCTTCTTGGGTCGGGGCAATACATTTATACCCTATAACTATTATATAAGTTGATTATTTTATTTTATTATAATCCAGTGACTAAATTTCAATTTTCTTGTGCTTTTGTTAAAGAAGGAATGAGATAGAAAGGCAACAATGAAATGAAAACATCTAAGTATGATTATTTTTTTAAATTAATTTTTAAAAAATATTAAAAGAAATATGTAAGAAAAATAACCCTATATAAAAAACAATGAACATTAAAAATGGATCTTAATATGAGAAAATATTTAATCATTGTGTTTATGCACACCAGATCATAAGTTGAAAAATTATAACATGAAATCTCTAAAATTTACATTCACTAAACAAAAATAAAACATAAAAGCATGTGAAAAATAAAAGTAAATTTGGAAAATATGAATCCACAACCTCATTGGAAAAATTTATCTGAGAGATAGGTTATTAGGGAGTTTGAGGTACCAAATGTATTTATTAAGACATGTTGTATTAATTACACCCCCATGGATCAAAATTAATATATAAAGAAGATACATATTCATATGATTCCATCATATATTAGAATTTTTAATTATTAACTTGGGAATTCATAAGAGACTTAAACTTTTAGGTGTATAATCTACCTTTAATAAGACTAAGTGAAGAAGAGAAAATTTTTAGATCTTTTCATTTATTTCTAAATGGAAATTACATGAAATAGTTTCAATATTTAGATATTTAAAATTTTGATTCCTATGATCAAATTTTTAATGAATTTGAAAGAAAATTTTATTCATGGATAATGATAATTGAAATTAGGCATAAGATTACTGGATTCTTGGAAGATGTGGTTGTGATGTTCCAAAAGGTATGAGAATGATTTATGGCCCTTCCTAGATAGTTTCCAAATCACTATTGTAATCCATAGTTCCTCATGTATAACATTAACTATAGACCCACCCTTTATCACTATTCTTTCGTTGATTAATCTTATGGAGGGTATTTTATTAATAGAACCATTGAGGAATCAAAGAAAATATTCAATTCACTATAACTAAGCTATTAACATATGTGTTCTAGGAGAATAAATATAGTTAGATAATAAAATAACACAATTCAAAATGATGAAGTTAATACTATTGGGAATTATAATGAGAATGATCCAAAATCCCATTGGGTGAAGTTTCCACACTATGGCATGTTTGGTCACTCAAAATCTCATTTTCGTAACATTGATATAAATACATTAAATCCAAAAAATGCCCACATATTTAGTTATTACCTTAGGATATACTAAGGGATGATCCGTTCTTAATAATAACAGTCATGGTTATATAAGTCATCCTAATATTTCTTCGAAAGGGTAGGGAGTTTTTTGACCTACTGTACCACTTAGTTTCCAACAGTATTCTAGATAGTCATAAAAAAGCAATAAGGGTAGAGACAACTAATTCTCATGGTGAATTAGTGGGACAAATATTATATAAAATGTATTTTTAATGAGAGGTAATTTCTAGATAAAAACTTCAAGAGTCTATTTAATAAAAAACACTAATAACATTATGATAAAATTTAATCTAATGTTAGGATGTAAAATTTGGTAACTAAATTAGGATATCTTTCTATAGGAGTGAATAAAAGAGAGAAAGTGAAATTACCAAATACTACTATAGTAAATAAAAGGGATAACACTAGGGATGTCACTACTAAGAGTTGTATTCAGTCTCACCGTGAATCCCATGGGTATCATAATCATATTAAAAGTGAAATAGTAGAAGAAAATGATAACAAAAATAATTATATCTATGATGTTAGAAATCTGGATGGGCCAATTAAGATTTCTGTACAACCTACTCTACCACCTACACAATAATTTTATATAGAGATAAAAATCCTAAAAAAGGAAAAATAATGATTGAGAAAGAACCTAAATGGTTATCTATATCATAAAATAATTTATCACCGCACATTCTTTTCCCACATGGAATTAACCAGAATAATCATGAACCTGAGCATGTCAAATTTCTTGAGTTTCTTAAAATCATCATATTAATAATCCATTCAAGAAATATCTACATTTGGATCCCTAATATTTATAAATTACTAAATAATTTTCAAATAATAAAACCCTTAATGATCTTTCCAAATATAGTCTTACAAAAGAAATTAGTGTTATAGTTAAGAATGGGATCCCTCTTATGCTCAAGGATCATAGAAGTTTTGTGATTCCTGGAAGATTTGGAAATATTGGTTAGGTTGAATTAATTTATTACATTGGGGACAATATAAACCTTTTCCCTTAGTCAATAATCTTGCAGTTGAGATTGGGAGATTTGTTTCCCACCAATATTTTCATGCAATTAGTAGAACACTGTAATAACGACCCAATTGAAAAAGTTGAGTATTTTATAGTAGTTGTTGGGAAACTATTTTTACCTCTTTATTTCATTTCACATGATATAAAGGGTGATAAAGATATCCATATGATTCTCGGTAGGCATTTAATTTAAACTAGACAAGCTGAAATAAATATTGATAAAGGGAAAGTGATTTTTAAACTAAGAGAGGAATGTGAAGAGTCTAATGTTTTGTTAAAATGAAAAGTTTGACCACAATCTATGAACTGTTCATGTGATAAGCCACATAAGTGATATAAACCATTATTAATGAATATAAAGACATATTAAACATGATTTAAGAAATAAATATCATGACTACATAGGCAATGACTTGCATGGTAATTATTTCAATTAAATATCTAGTAAAAAGAGATACTTATGTAGGTGTGTTTTTTGGAAAACCTCGACCATTTTTCTACATAAATAATTTTAAAACCAAAAATAGAAATAGATTATTATGATTTCTCTAATTACAAAACAAGTGAGCCTATTTATTTTAAAAATATAGAAACTATATTACCATGGTGTGAAGGGAAAAAACTTGTCTTAAAGTGGGAAAAATGCTATGATATGTTTAATGAAGGCATTTTCTGAGAACATAATGTTTTTAATAGTGGTATAAATGTATAAAATTGTAATATTTAAGTTATTTTAAATATATAACCTCTTAAAAATATAAATGGGAATATAATATTTATTGGGCATTGCAGTTTTTACCCATGAATCATCGAGTACTTTTACAAAATTGTTAAGTCACATTAATCATAGTTAGTCAAGGATATACCTTTTTTGATGTGAAGTACAAAGAATAATTTAATTTACTAAGGGATAATCTCACATGTTCACCAATAATTACTTAATATGACTGGAAAATTCAATTAGAGGTTATGTGTCATTAATGTGATTGGAAGAAGGTGCAGTTTTAGGAAAAACCAAAGCGAAGAGGATACATGTGATTTAATATTGCAAACAATTTATAGAGGATGAACAGAAGAATAGTTCTACCACATATAAATATTTAACTAGTACCATGTTTTCCCGAGAAATGTTTAAGATATATATAATTGGTCATAAAGTAATAATATTCACTGATCATTATACAATGAAATATCTATTTGCTAAAATGTAATCTAAATCGAGGTTTATTTGGTGGAATTTTCGGTTGAATACGTTTGATTTAGACTTAAAACATAATAATGGTGCTAAAAACGTGGTAGATAACTACTTTTATTGGTTACCCAAAACAAAAATTCATTCTAGTGAACAAATAGGGATTAATACATCACTCTCAAACGACATATTATTTAATTCTTCTTCGAAACAATATTTATATATTCCATATTTTTCAAACTTCTTTTCCCTAAGTATCATTCCCAAAAATAATTAACATAATAAAAAGAATTTTTTTTCTTATCTTAAATAATAATTTTTTGACGATCCCATTATTTTCTAGATATCTATTGATTGGATTCTCAGGAGGTGTGTCCCTAAGGAGGAAATATTTCTTAATCGGAAATGTTTTCACTTTTCTCCATGGTGTGGACACCAATGTGCAGAGAGTACTACCCAAAAGGTCCTCCAATCAGGTTTTTTTTGAATTTGGTACTTTGGCTACTTGAAATATGTATCTCGCTCTTTATGTTTTGGTTACCACTAACCCAAAAAGAGGATTATTTAAAAATACAAAAAAAGAGAATTGTGGTAATAAGTCTATTTATAAGACGCGATAGAGGTCAAATGCTATGAAATGTTAGTAGGAAACAATAGTGTTCCAAGAAAGGTATTCTAGAAGTTGAAATATTTGATGTTTGTGTAGTAGATTTCATGGTTCCATTTCTATATTCACATGGGGATGAATATATACTTGTGTCTATAGACTATATCTCTAAGTCGGTTGAGGTTGTAACTCTAAAAAATAACACTGCTTATAGTTTTGTGAATTTCATGAAGAATAATAGATTCCCAAATTTCGTGTTGCCAAAATATTTTATCAAAGAAAATTGTACAAATTTTTCAAAAATTTAATTCAAGTCGTTAATGTAAAAGTATCGTGGTATTCATTAAACTAGTCCACCTATCACCTAGAGTCTCATGGGAAAGAATATATCTCAAATAAGGAATTTAAATATTACTAATTCAAAACTGTGTGTAGTTCAATAATAGAATGAAATTAATGTTGGATGAGGCATTATACGATTACATAACCACATATAAGACTCCCATAAAGATGTGTCATTATATAATTATAATTAGAACAACATTAAATTTTTTATATTGAGTTCCATCAGAAATATTTTTGGGATGTAAAATCCCTAAACTATGATTTTATGTCAAATGGAGAGAGGAGGTTGTTAGAGTTAAGTGAGTTTGAAGAGATTCACAGAGATTTTTATGAGAATGGATGAAATTATAAATAAATAAATAAAAGAATTTAATATCAAATTTATTCAAAATAGGAACATTAAGGTTGTTAATAGGGTATTATTCTTTATTTCCATATTAAATATTTTCATAGGGTAACTCAAAAATAAATGGTATATACCTTTCAAAATCGTTATAGTTATTATTAATGAGTACTAGGAATTTGTTAGAGGATAATATACCATTATTAGTTAATGTTAAGTGGTTTATGAATATGTTTTATAAAAATTAAAAGGGATTGGATACCGTCTAATATTCTGAACACTGAATATATACTGAATTTAATTGGTCACTTAAAAGTCAAAGCCTAATGAGACCCATACCATGGTACCTATTGTTTTTATTTTTTATTGTTTAATGAACATTTTTTTTCTATTTAGTACCCAATTATACTCTCTTTCATTAAAAACTCTACACTTCACCCTAGTTAATGTAGCGTTATAATTTTTCATATGGTAGGGTTTTGTACTGTCTGTAGGAAAAAATAAAAAATAGCAAAAACTTCAACTATTCTTTATATATAAGAGGATTTATAAGCCT
Organism: Viscum album; assembly: GCA_963277665.1. Classification (NCBI taxonomy): domain Eukaryota; kingdom Viridiplantae; phylum Streptophyta; class Magnoliopsida; order Santalales; family Viscaceae; genus Viscum; species Viscum album. The sequence continues at coordinate 928,823,399 of OY728143.1, read as the reverse complement.
GATTACACCTGATCAACTTCCAATATCATTTTCTTTGGTAACATATTTTATTAAACTATACATTCATAATTCTAGTCTTGATCTATACATATTATAGTAGTTATAAAATTTATCTAGTACACATCAACCAATTCTTACATTGGGTGTATATTTTAATGAACTAAAATTAGTAAGGATTATTTTTCCAATAGAGTTTGTATTATTTTTTCCTTAACTAAATGTTTCTTATTATTTTATTCAAAATATATGATTTTATGTGTAGTGAAAATACCGTAGATGTTTTGAAATTACATTAATCTTGATTTTTTTTTGATTTTCAAGGTGGTATGCTTATAATTTTGTATTATGTTGAGAATTTTATTTATGAAACTATAATATTTCGTAGCACCTTTGATTTTTTTTAACTACTAAAGGAAATTTCAAAAGTGATGAAAACTATACATTTTTGTAAAAATAATTATTAACCATTCTATATTACTATTTTTTATTAAGAATAGTTGTGTTGTCTCAAATAATGATAAAACTAATAAAAAATTATTCATATAATTTTGTTTTAAATTATGGAAATTATTTTGTTGAACTCTATAATGACCCTTGAAAATAAACTTGAACACCTAAATTTAAAATCACTTTGACTGTAATTTCTTAATTATTTTTTCACCATTTAAATGAACTTTGAGGATGATGTTGGATTTTATGTGCTTGAGAGGAGGTATTCTTTAATGATTCAAACTATTTTTTATTGTTACACCATCATAAAACACCTAATTGTTTTTCAATTTTTTTTAAAAGATTCATATTTCTTATTAATTGGAATAAATTTTTTCAAAGCTATGATATTTTAATTTGTACCTTAACGAGGGAAGTATTTAATGTTTAATTGAGTATTTTATCTCCTCCATCAATTAACTGATATCTTGAAAATATATTTTGTGACAAAATTTATGATTTGTGACATATAATGGTCCTTGGTGTGGAATATTTTGGTTTGGTTTTCAACTCATGAGCTTTGAATTAACATGAACTATGAAATGAAAATTAAAATCTATGTTGATATAATATTATTTCATTATTTCATTAATTTATTATTTAAGATACATGATAAGTTATTTATTTTTATGTAATTATTTTACATGCCTATCCAAATAGATTGTCTATATGATATTGATTTTAAATTATGTGTGTTTACTATATTGGAGGTAAATATATGTTTTTATGTCTTAGTTAAATCAAATGTTACTATTGTCTAAATTATGCTATAATTATCAATATGAGTTACTTTTTTAAAATAAAAAACATTTGAAGAAATATCAAGTTTTGAGAAGTTAAAATCCATAGTCCTTCTTGAAAGATTATATGTGGGAGAATAAGTTTGATGACCGGTTCTTAGTGGAAACTCACTTTTTCATCCTGTAAGTACATTTCTTCAGCTGAATTTGTTAATGTGATTTATTATGAAAAAATTCTTATGTGTGATGTTATTTGATGTGGAATTTAATTCATTTGGGTTTCTACATCATTTCCTATGAATTTTATGTGGTTTAATCGAAATTACTTTTATAATTTTTATTTATAATTTAATGTTAATTTTATATTGATATTAGAAATATTTGAAATTTATTATTATTTTGTTTATTATTTGTTCATTTTTTAATTTTTTGATTATATGATGTCTTAAATTATTTTATTTCTATGATTTTTTATAAATTTTAATTCTTAATTTTTGGGATAATTTTTGAGTTCGTTAAATTAAATAACTAGTTACATATTTTAATTATTAATTTATCAAATAATTATTTCATATCTAATTATTAATGTCATATTTAACATAATTCAACTAATTATAATTACATTTGTTTATTTATTTTATTATTAATTTTTAGTAATAAGTATTTAAATAATTAGAAAGTTATTTTACATTATTTAAATTTAATAAAAAATAATTATTTAAATGTTTGAATTTAATTCTTTTTGTAGATGAAAAATATTTTTCTAATAATTTTAAATGTATTATTGTTGTATCTAGTTGAATTCGGTAAAGGAAAGTGACCACATGTCTAATTTGATATTCCCACTAAAAAGGAAAAAACTTGAATTACATCAACCTCAAGAAGTACTAATTTTTCTTGCATCATGTAAAAATTAGAAAATTGAAAACAAATATACCACTAAATGAGATCAACTACACATGAAAACTAAATTTGAGTCACAAATTTTATCTTCTACCACATGGTAGAATCCGAATCGTGATGACTATTGCGGATGATTTCACCGATGTTGTTTCACTTCCATTCCAACACCATTTGAGATGATAGTTGTTTATTGACATTGTAAAAAATTAGGCCTAAAAAAGAATCAACCCTGAATCTAATTTTCCTAAATAAATTGAAACCTGGATTTTGAGCCTATTATGGTTGAAAGTGAAAATGCTGATTCCATTCAAGGAGATGAACTATGTTCACAGATCAGAGAAGAATCTTAACGATTGTAGAGATCTGAATATTAGTAATCTTGGTTTTTGATGAGATAATTAGATGAACAAAATAATTTCAAAAAATCTGAGAATACAAATGAGGTTGATTCCACAAAATACTTTGAACCAATTTCTTATGTTGTGCACATCGATAATGAAATAAATCGACCCTGCACATTAGGTTTTCAAAAGCTAGAAACAAAACCATATCTCACAGATCTATGTCATCCAATCCGCACCAATGATGAGAGTTGTTAAGCATGAAATACTATTTATGATCCCAATTTAAGAAATAATTGAAGGAAAACATAGTGTTATAATTTTACATGACCTTTTAAGTAATGTTTTTGGTAGATTCCATGAAGAGAAATTGATGATAAATCAATTCATAAGGGTATCTAGGTTCGTTTAAAACTGAACACATGTGGGTATGTCATTATAGTTATATGAAAATTTATTTAGTCATGATCAGGTAAAAATACGATGATGGGTGGGACATGTTTAGTAAATAATTAAAGACCATGCTATGTTGGTTTGAGATGATTGTAACCAACCTATGAAATAATGTACATAAATTTCAGAATAAATATAAAAAATGGAATTGGAGACACTTCTTGATATGAGATGATTGATCAGAGAATTTTTCTATGGAATTATTAATAATATGAGGAAAAAGTAGTATAATAACATATTGAGATTCAGGAAGAGATCATTGATAGAAAATATTTCACTTCTTCATTATATATGATTTCTGTTACATATTTATGAATTATTTTGAAAATTAAAATTTGAACATGTTTTCAAGAAACACCTTTTTAGTGAACAAGACAGAAAGAATAAAAATTTTACTTCATCATTCACTAATCATTATTTTTAGATTTATATTCTCTTATATCAATTATTGTGGCATTTCAAATATTCTATTTCTCTGAAAATTAATGAAAGTTGTTATTGATTTAATTCATTTAAAGCTACTTCTTCATTATCAATATTATGAAAAGAGATTGATCATGTTAATGGAATAAAAAAATTTATTTAGAAACTGAACCTATTGAAAACTAATTTAACAATTTTTGTGTGTGATTAATTTTATTTCTGATAAACTAGAGAATTGTTTTGGTCCCAGGATAAATTTTCAATGATGCATGTTTACTCCACAAAATCATAATTACAGTGAATTATTTTCACATGAGAAAAGGAAAAATTATTCACCCAGTCAATTATGTTCCCTACCATCATTACTATCACATAACCATTCTTTAAACTATTTCATCTATTTTTCATTGCACTTATTACAAAATGTTTCTTTTACTTATAAATATTTGTGTGTTTTCATGCTACTTCTTGTTTTCTTGGGTGTTTTGAGTTCATTTTCCTTGTATTTTCATATATATTCATCTTTTCTATGGATAGATACCCTATCATTGTCTGCTAAGTATTTTTAGTAATATTTTAGTTTCAATCCCATGACTATCTGATAATTAGTCATATCATATTAGTGATCAACACCCAAAATATATTTAAGGGATTATCCATACTATTAATTTTCAATACTCAATGAAAAATTTGAAACATGGTGATAATGATGAGTAAATTATATTTTGGGAATGATCATGATTCAAAATTAATCTATATTTCAATTTACACTTATTCAATTAAATCGTAATCTCATTTAACTAATTATTCACTTTTTCCACCAAAAAATCTCAAAGATGAGACAACATCATATAACATCTAAGTCCATATGTTTCTTATAAAAATCATTATAAATATGTTAATGAAATATTTTTTAAATATCATATTTATTATCCATAAATACATGGTATTCATACATGGAACTATTATTGTTTTCTTGAGGTGGCTTCATAGGATGTGGGGGCTCCAAAAAATTCAATTTTCTTCAATTCTGTAGTACTATGTTCCAAAACCTATAATAAATTTGGGTATTTTTTCCCATATAGGACATGTTCATTGTCTATCATTGATCTAATTGAGTTTCTCGTATTCTATTACATTTTTATATAGAAGAAAACTTTATCATATTGGTACATTAATCATGATTATATTTTATTGTATAATATAACATGATTATTAAAAAATGTATCCCAAATTTGTATCAAATACAAGAATACCCTAGCTACTTAATTGAAAATAATATATTCCTTGAGTATTATATAGGAAGGTATCCAATAAAAATATCGACATAGTCCATGTTATTGAAATTATTATAATTTTAGAGAAATAATGTTTTATTTGGACAAGAAACAAAATAAACTCATTAATCCTTTATGTATTTGGTGAATTCATAACTAAAAAAATCATTATTTTTTTAATCAATGATTAACCAATAAAAATATCTCAATCTTTGAACTTTTTACCAATTTTAGTTAATTAGACCCACCGCTCTAATTATAACTCCCCTATAGGAAGAGCGACCCTTAATTAGTGCTGTGGAAAACATTGTACTGTGGTTTTTCTAAAACTCAAGTCATTGAAATAATTTATGAATTAATATTTCTATTTTTTGGTTTTATAGTTTTAATAATAAATGAAACTCACTTCTATTTTTCATGTTTGATAGAATTAACTCCACTAACAATATTAGCATTCTTTAAAAAGAAAAACATTCATCAATTATGTTTTTCTCCTTTGAATACTTTTTTATTTTCATACTTTATTTCATGTAAATAAAACAGAATAAAAAATTATAAAACTATCATAAAAAATTACATGATAATAATATCATTATAATGGTTAATCCATTAGGTGAATAATGAATCAATATAGACCCTAGTGATAAATCAATATGCCACATCACATCTATAACATGTTATTCCAATCAACTAATTAAATTCATTAAATTACCATATGGGGCATCTCTATTTCCCAATATGATCTTCATCACAATTTCCTCCACATTATAATTCAATAATACACACAATCATGCAAGGATATCATGAGAATGTGAAATACTGGTAAATTATTTTTTTAAGTGATGGATATTAACTTATAAATATAACGATGATGAACATATCATTAATTATTAATTAATTATTACAAATAATCTCATTGAAATAATCAAATAGTAATACAATGAAATACAAGATAAATAGTGATTTTCAACGAACCTGATCAGTTGGTATACCTTAATCCTCAGTACTGAAATTAAATTTTCAAAGAATTCAACTCAAGGGATGTTTTAATGATTTAAATAAAATTAAATAGAATTTTATTCACATAATACTCTTTCCCTGATCCCATAAAAAATTATATAAATTATTTTTTGTAACATTTTTTATTACTTTTATTAGGAATTCTAGTGCATTATGGGGCTTCGAGAACAATCCCTGACGAGTTATAGGTTATGGGGAAGTAGAGCACCTACATGACACACATGTCTTGGGTGGGTGAAGCTCCAAACCGAATGTTTTTTGGGAGGGATTTTTTTTTATGTTCATTCACTGTCAATATAAGGTATTCCCTTCCCTTTTATGATATATATAAATATATATATTTGTCTCTATTTTTGGAAATAAAGCCAACACCTATAGTGTTTAAATTTTTATATTTGAATATTGACATGAGCTTAATTTTCAGTGAATATTTCCAATAATAAATTAATATTTACCCACAAGTTATTATTCATCTAAATAAATATATATTATATTAATTTCTCAATGATTTTTTGAGTCCCAAAAATAATATTTGATATTTAGATGGATATATCTGGGCCATCTGACATCGGTTTGAAGCATCACCCTTGGATCTAGGACTATTTTGACAACCTCTAGTCTAATTTATGAAATAATAACTTTAATTTTAATTTATAAAATGAGAAAAAGCTTTCCAATTATTGGATCTAGTTGTGAGATGTTGAGAATGATAAAATTTTAACATCATGATCAACATCATAATTAAATGAATTATGTTTCATAACTACTTAACAAGACAAGAATACTTTATTGTTTAATGTAATAACAAAAGAAATATTGAAACCATAGATCATAAATTATGGATAAGAAACATGTTTTTCTTGTAATCAATGATAGAAAATGAATACAACTGAAAACCTGACCCTCTAAATCATCCAAATATATTTTAAAAGTTTTTAGCTAATTGATCTCCATGACCATAAGATTGAATATAGGAACAAATAAGACATCAATGTTTCCATGATCACATGACCACCATTTCTTTGATCAAGAATAGAGAATATAGATCAAGAAAATAATATCATTATATTATCTATATAATCTTTTAGAGAAATCATTTGAGGAGTAAGAATACATGTTGGAAAATAAAATACTATAATATGTCTTAATAATATATATATATTGGTAGATTTTATCTTCTAATATTTATCCTTGGACTATTAATAAATAAATAGTTCTTTGTTAAAAAAATTACACTTGTATGATGCAGTAAACATATCACATATTTCATAATGTTTCATCACATAATTTTATCTTCTAGTGTATGATAAATTTTAATGTATGATTAATTACCTCAACCCTCCTTTCACATTAATAATTATATAATATTAAGAAAAAGTATTATATATTCATTTAGAAAATATTATTCTTTTTTATTTACTAAAAACACCATGAAGAAAATAAATTAAAAAGTTAATTCAACAGTTATTTTTCTAAGCATGAATTATGTTAACATTTTTATTTTATTTTGTTTGTATAAACTCTTAGAATACCTTTCCTTAAAAGTGAGGATCACCATGTCCTATAACCCATGTTCTCTATATTTTACCAATATTCTTAATACACTCTATGTACAATAATGTAAGCCCACATCTCAATAATAATGAGTGATTTTCAAATACCAGGAGAAGACTTATTAATCCAATCAATGCCCTAACGGTGATAAGGTTTATTCATAAGAAACAAATATCCTATAGAAACACTTCATGTTATATAATCTGTTTGTCCCAAGAGAGATTATCACACATCCAACCAGTGTAGGGTTTAAAAAAATAAATATAATAATATTTATGTTATTTCAATTCCTTCACTATACCATATTAAACTACATGTTCTTAGTCCTTACTGGATAGCATTAAATGTATAATCCCCTTACATACTAATGGTATGATGTTAAAATTCATAGTAATTATTCAATGAGAATGAAATTAAACATCACATTCCCGCATTCCATCTTTGTACGAAATAAACTATATGGCCATTGACCAAGTAACATCACATTAAAATACGCATCCCCTTATGTTCCAGCTATATGATGTTAAAAATTATATTAATTGTCCTAGATGAATAGATTTATACATCACAACACATTATTTCTATATAGTATTTGGTTAAACTACTTTTTCATTTCCATTTTTCATTAAAAAAAATTCTTATCTCTAATTAACTCACTAAAAGATGTTAAACATCATAATTAACTCCATTGCACATGAAATAAATATTCATTAAATTGATCCACTTCTCATAAAGAATTACTACCTGACATATAGTCCTAAATACCCTAACATAAATAGTATGGACAATAGCGTCACTTTAGGATGATAAATTGAATGAACAATATCAATTCTATAAGATGAAAAATCACAAAAAAAATTTCATATATGTATAATTATAATATATAAAGATAAGAGATTTTTTATGAAATATAAACTATATAACTGGCTCATCATTCCCACCCAAGATGAAAACTACACCACTAGTGGTAGTCATATAATAGACAATTCCAAACAAACATTAGGTTGTATGATTCCCAATCCTCAGTTTATTTAGGGACACAAATATCTATCTTATTAGATCCTTTCTCCATTTTAATTTCATTTTCATATCATATTCATGATGATCAGTACCATTCTCTCGTATACTGTAACACCCCTAGATTTTGTGAAATATATTTTTTCAACTAAATTCAATATTTTTGATATTTTCACTTGACGCAACACTAGTTCCATCAAGAGTTACATGAAATAATGGGTATATGGCCAGTTATATAAAACACTAATTTTATCTTTTATTACACGCAATAATGATAACGTTCAAGACACATGACACTAAACTTCAAAAAACAATGAAATAGTTTTATTTTGAATATGAAAATTATAACATATCCATTAAATATGTGGGTATGAATAGTGGAAACTAATTTATGAAATATAAATATAAATTTCCTACTCAAAACAACTTTTTTATTAATTATTAATAAATAGTTAATGAATTTTTAGTAATGTAATTATATTCCTCAAAAATATTTTTTCTTCAAATATGAATATTAATGATTTTAATGAGAAACTATTATTAGTAATTTATAAATATTTCAGAAAACTTATTTTTTAAAATCAAATTCATTTTCAAAATCATTATATTGAAAATAAATTATGGTTAAATGTTGGTTTTTTTGAAAATGATGGGTTTTCAGTGAATAGAGAAAATTTTTGATTTTTGTAAAATGATCACTTATTTTAAATAAAACAAGTAATTTAAATACCCATTATCTCTTAAGGTAACATAATAAATCACTACGGAAAAAAGGCATTTAGCGGCGGTTTTTTTCGTTTCGTAGCGGTTTAAACCGCCGTTAAATCGATTGGTGGTGGTTTTGAAAAACTGCCACGAAATCGTGCGTCGGGAAACTATTCGTGATAGTTTTCAAAACTATCGCAGAATGTTTCGTGGTAGTTTTTTAGCGGCGGTTTAAACCGCCTCTAAATGATTTAGCGGTGGTTTTTTTTTTATTTTTATTATTTTTGTTATTTTTGTTATTTTTGTTATTTTTTTAATTTTTAATTTTATATATTAATTAATTCATTAATTAATTAATTAATTTATCGAATTTATTTATTTATTTATTTCATATTAATTTTATTTATTTATTTTTCGTATTTATTCATTTTAGTATTTATTTATTTATTTATTTATTTATTTATTTATTTTATTTATTTCTTTTTCGTATTTATTTATTTATTTATTTATTTTTCGTATTTATTTAATTTATTTAATAGATTTATTTATTTTATTTATTTATTTATTTATTTATTTATTTTATTTCTTATTTATTTAATTATTTATTTTATGTCGTATTTATTTTATTTATTTATTTAGTTCGTATTATTTTGTTTACTTTATTTATCCATGCATGCAAATCCCATGCACATGCACATGCATGCTCATGCAATATAAAGAAATTCTGCTTTTGGTGAGATTTGAACCCCTAACCTCTTGCATATTTTCCAATGACTTTACCACTCGAGAAAGCTCGCCATGTGGTTAATAAATAGAATTTAATATACTTATACATATTAATTGAAAAAACAAATAATACATAAATAATAGATATAAACTCAATAATAATAAATAATAAATAATAAATAATAAATAAATATAAACAATAAATAAATATAAATAATAAATAAATATAAATAATAAATAATATATAATATATAATATATAATATATAATATATAATATATAATAAATAAATACAAATAAAAAATAAAAAATAATAAATAAACATAAATAATTAATAAATATAAATAATAAATAATAAATATAAATAATAAATAATAAATAATAATTAATAATTAATAAATAATAAATAATAAATAATAAATAATAAATAATAAATAATAAATAATAAATAATAAAAAATAAAAAATAAAAAATAAATAATAAATAACAACTAATAAATAATAAATACATAATAGATATAAATAATTAATAATAAATAATAAATAATAGATATAAATAATAAATAATAAATAATAAATAATAAATAATAAATAATGAATAATGAATAATAAATAATAAATAATAAATAAATAATAAATAAATAAATAAATATAAATATAAATAATAAATAATAAATAAATATAAATAATAAATATAAATAATAAATAATAAATAATAAATAATAAATAATAAATAAATATAAATAATAAATAATAAATAAATAATAAATAATAAATAATAAATAAATATAAATAATAAATAAATATAAATAATAAATAATAAATAATAAATAATAACTAATAACTAATGACAAATAAATAAATATAATAAATTAATAATTAATAATTAATAAACATAAATAATTAATAAATATAAATAATAAATAATAAATAATAAATAATAAATAAATAATAGATTTATATAATAAATAATAAATAATGAATAATAACTATTAAATAATAAATAATAAATAATACATAATAAATAAATATAAATAATATATAATAAATAATAAATAAATATAAATAATAAATAAATATAAAGAATAAATAATAAGTAAATATAAATAATAAATACTAAATAAATAATAAATAATAAATATAAATACTAAATATAAATAATAAATATAAATAATAAATATAAATAATAAATAATAAATAATAAATAAATATAAATAATAAGTAATAAATAATAAATATAAATAATAAATATAAATAATAAATAATAAGTAAATATAAATAATAAATAAAAATAAATCATAAATAAATCATAAATCATAAATAAATAATAAATATAACTAATAAATATAACTAATAAATATTAATAATAAATAATAAAAAATAAATAATAAATAATAAATAATAAATAATAAATAATAAATTAGAAATTAGAAATTAGAAATTAGAAATAATAAAAAACCAGTAACCAATATTATTATTATTATTAATATTTTATTATTAGTAATAATAAATAATAAATAATAAATAATAAATAATAAATCATAAATCATAAATCATAAATAATAAATAATAAATAAATAATAAATAATAAATAAATATAAATAATAAATAATGAATAAATATAAATAGTAAATAATAAATAAATAATAAATAATAAATAATAAATAATAAATAATAAATAAATAAATAATATATATAAATAATAAATATAAATAATAAATAAGAAATAAGAAATGATAAATAATAAGTAAATATAAATAATAAATAATAAATACATATAAATAACAAATAATAAATAATAAATTATAAATTATAAAAAACCAGTTACAAATAATAGATAATAAATTAATTAATATATATTGTAAATAATAAATAATAAATAATAAATAATAAAGGAAACACATGAAAAAGTATGAAAATACGTGATGAGGGATGAAAAATCATGAAAAAGGATGGAGAAGCATATGAAGAATGAGGCATTAGAAAGAATGAGAACGCATGAAAACTCGTGAAAACTCTAGAAAAATCCTTAATAATTCAACATAATCATCATAATAACCCACAAAAAACCATTGATAAAGATAACAAGTCATGGAAACCCAAATAAACGGTAATAAATGGAGCAACCGTTAAAACCCGTCAAAACAGTCATAAAGAGGCAAAAACATTGGACTCACATTAATGGAGATAACTTACGATCTGAGAGTCTGTTTTATATCCACGACCTGTCAAATCAAAGATCATGAAACGATCTTTGACTTGAAAGGTGAAAGAGTCCGTATGGACAGGCGGATCGGAAGTTACAACCATTTAAAAAAAAGCTGACGGGGAACAGGTGCTAGAAACGAGGCATTGAAAAACATAACAAACCCGATACCCACTAAAAGGGCAAAACATATGATCTAGGAGTGCATGTGGGTGCCGTGACCAGTCAAACTAAAGCTAATGGAATGAGCTATGATCTGGCAGGTGGAGGAGGCCGAACTGACACGCGGATCGAAGGTTAGGTCCCTTTGAAGACAAGTTCGACGGGACACCGGTGACGGAAACAGAGTTTTGGAGGCCTTCAGAGGGCTTTTTGGGGTCGAAAAACCCGACAAAATCTTCTTTGTTTTTCAATAGTGCGTAGCTCTCTTCGCTGGATTCGATTTGATATGTGGTAGAGCCCAAACGGACACCCGAAGAGAAAGTTGTGGCCGTTTGAAGTTGGAGAATATTTTTCAACATTCTTATAACACTAATATCTTCTACACCTTAGACTGTCTCACAGTTTTCATTATATTTGCCTTTATATCTCTTCATGATCATCGATTTGACTGGTCTTGGCACTTCAACGGACGCCCGAATCAAAAGTTATTGTCGTTTTAGTGATTTCGGGGTGTCTTGTGGTTTTTTATTTTTTCATTTCATTTTGCGGCAATTTTACCGAAACCACCACAATTTCTCGGCGGTTTTTTAAAAAACTGTGAATAATCCTCGAATAAAATTAATAATAAAAAAATAAAATAAAAATAAAATATTTTTTTGGCATTTTGTGGCGGGTTTTTCGCGGCGGTTTTTAAACCGCCGCGAAATGGCGGCCTGAAACGCGTTTAGCGGCGGTTTTAAAAACTATCGCAAAAAACCACAGCTAAACTACTGTTTTCTTGTAGTTAATGTTTAGTTGTTTTTAATCCACTTAATGAATTTGGAATCGACTTTATAAATTTTAAGTATAAGTTTTATTTTTTGGTATAAATAGTGGGTTTCTCTAAAAATAATTTTAAAGGGCATAATGCTTCTCTATTCTAATTATTTAAAACAATCCTTAAATTTGAATGTTTTAAAGTAAATTTATATAAAGTATATAAATAAAATAAAATACATTTTCATATAAGGATTATTTATTAGACATATTGTTAACATAAATCTTATTATACATGAAAAAATAAACTTATCGAAAAACAACCTTTTCGTCTTGTCTGTCGGTCTAATTTATTTGTTTTATAAAATATTATAAAATAAAATAAAAAATATTTTCTAATTTATAAATAAAAATATAAAAACTATCCTTGATTTAATTTTTAAATATTTTTTGAAGGGATTAGTTTTTAATGAATAGCGAAAACTTCAGATTTTTAATTCAAAACTGCCTTTTTATTTTTAATAAATTATAAATTTAAATTATATTTTAAATTTGTTTTAAATTAAATTTAGTTAAATAATATATATATATATATATATATATATTAATTGTTTTATTAGTATCAATTCAATATTTCATTTTGATATAATATCATTTCAATGTTTTGAACATCTTCACTTTGAAAAATCTTTTTCTCATCCTATCCAAGAGATTATTTTTAAATTAAACATTTCTACTTTAGTGAATGAAATTTATAAAAATGTGTTCCATATTTTTAATAATAATAATTTAAATTGAATAATAAGTTTAACATAATATTGGACTAAAATGATTAGTGAAAACAGTAAAAATTAGTTACAATGATTTATGTAAGAATGGTTTTACTAGGGGTTAAACTAAATCTATAATGGTAATAAATGACAAAAATTGTATAAATCATATTTTATGGACCTATATAGTCTTTATAAACATTTTATATATAATTTCCCATTCGAGGAGCCTTGTGCCATGAAAAACAAGGGTGTAATTCCTTCTGTCAAAACCTTACAAGTGTGTCACTAACCTCCCTTATAAAATTCCACCCATTATTCACTCTTCTTTAAACCATAAAACATTTTTCTTTCATCCATATGTAGATAAATAATTTAGAAAAATACCTAATTTATTCATAGAGTCATTATTTTGGACATAAATCCAACATAGTATGGCTTTTGGTGTAACCTTAAGGATGATACAGAAAAGAGAGGTAACATTCATTAATGAGTGTTTTTGTATTATTTCATCCTAAAACTACATAAATCATTATTAATAAAATACAATATAAAAAAGAAATATCTTGGATATAATGGTATTTCTTCTGTTAAGGTTATGAACTACAATCATCTCCACTTCCATCAATGGGTTATGAAATCATTGTTTGTGTGTACAACGAACTACCGCCTCACGAATAGATGTCATTCATTTTTCAATTACAACCTATCATGGTTTAAAATAATTATTAATTTATTGTGGATATATTTTATTTATGATATTTTCATGAATCAGGAATTTTTATATCTCATGTAACTTCATTCTTTCTATTTTTTTGGAATACAATAACTTCACTTATGTGTATATCAGACTACTGCCTCACGAAGTGATGTGAATCATTATTTCATTACATTGATGGTAATCAGAATAGGTGTAATTAAAATAAGTAATATATATGACATAAAAATGATATATAACTTATAATTTATCATTAAATTTTCTTTCGTTAAATTCATTGATAAAATGGGAACATTACTCATGCGTACGTACGACCAACCATCTCTAATAACAATTCATTTTATTTTTTATATCTATATTTTTTAGATTAAAATTTATAAATATATAATTAATAAAATTGATATTTATATCATGGTAAAAATTAAATAAATTATTAAATAATCATCATAGTATGAAGAATAAAATATAAATGAATGAAAACATATATGAAAAAATCGGTTATTACCCAGAATGTAACATTAACATGGAATTGGTAATAAATGGGTAATAAATGGTAATAAATAGATAATATTTGGTATTATATATATATTCATTGTTCTCTAATAAATATATAATAAAATTATATTTATTATATAAGATGTGTTAACATGTACGAAAGTATTTAATACGTACAGTAATGGATTTCTATCTCACGTTTAATTTATATGATTCACATGATATATTCGACAGTTATTTAATTTTTCAGTAGTATAATATACCTATTAATTTATTTTATTATCATTATCCTTAAAATTTTTGGGATTTACAAATCCATTTTATGATATATTTTTCATGGGTTATGCGGTTCAAGTGTTACCAAAGTGGTATTGTATTATTATCTCAATTTTATTTTGTTGAGAAATACGTTGTGTTATGAAAATATATTCTCTAACATGGTGAATATAAATGAACTTTTACATGTAATATCATAAATATATTTATCCAAATGATATTTTATTTTCCATTTAATATTATTATTTCTTGTAGATTACGATTAAATTTACCCAAACTGGTAAGAGCCATATGTTACAATTTCATCATTTATTAGGATTGTTATTATTATGATTCCAATAATGAAATAATATTTTCAATATCCCAATAATACCACTAAATTTATTATCCTCTCATTATTTATGGAATTTAAAATTAAAATTACAATTTCCAACTCTTTAGTGCTTAAAATAATTTTGAAAACGATTCTAAGGAAACATAAATTTATTTATCTCTTTGGTTAGAAAACATTTTTATTCCAAAACCACGTAATTTAAAAATGTTTTAAAAAATGAAATATTACTATAAAATGGTTTTAAAAATGAAAATTTTAACAATGTATTAATTTTTAAAAAATGTTTGTAAAGGAATATACTTAAAATTTTCCAAAATAATTCCTTTTTGGTTTCAATAAAAATTTGAAAGGAATATTCATTTTAATATATATGACTATAAAAAAATTATTTGAAGAAATGAAAAATAATTTATTTGATGATTACATTATAATATTAAAAGGATAATTTAAAATAAAAGTATTTCATAAATTTTTTGTGTTTTAAAAAATGTTTTCAAAATTGAGAAGGTATTTTCTTCAACAATCATTTTAAAAAATACTTCAAAAATTATTTTTCATCTATGATGATATCCATTTATGTTACATATGACTTACTAGGATATTATCCAATGATAAAATAATAATAATTTCTTGAAATGGTTTAGTTTTATAGTGTAGTGATGATTATGAAACCTTCATATTTTCCAAAGGATACGATATGACGAAATGTTTTTGAAACCTATTTCATTTGATCAGTTATGATATGATAAATTTTTATGATTTTATGAACACATAAATATGGGTTTCATAATGAGAGTATTGTAACCTATATATTAGTTTAATTATTTGGGTAAATATTGATAACCCATGATTATATATTTTCTATACAAACCTGATTACATGTTCACATGTTTATGCATGAACCTGATTACATGTTAGAAATGTTATGTGTGAACCAGATTACATATTCCCAGTGTTATGTGTGAAAGTATATTTCAATTTCAAAATGTTATTTTTAGACATAGATTCATGTATATAAGTTTATATGAGGTCTATATTTAATACCTTACCCTAATTAGTGACCCTATTTCGATTTACAAATGTTTAAAATATTATACGTTGATTTTCATGACACAATTCCAGGTTATTTAATTTCAAAATGAATAATGTATTATAAATTACCAATATTTATTACATTACTCAATATTATATTATATGAATGAAGATTATTTTTTTCATAATTTATACACATGTTATCATACTATTATGTTCATGTTATACTTAAGTATCTCCATTGTTTACCATTACTGACAATCTAAGCTCACTGTTTCTTATGTTTACCTGGGTCATTATGAATGGTTTGTGTATGGTTTTTTTAATAGTAATATATTGGAATGTTTTTTTGAAAGACATTGATGATATTTCACCAAATTAATAATATTGTGTTCTAAGTTTCCAAAGGCACTAAACTATTATGTTCATCAGGCGTGTGTAAGTGTAATGTGTCGAATATTGATCTAAAAATATATAATATCCATATAATAGGCATGTTAATATATAGATTTTATTATAGTAATGGTTTATTTAAACATTACAAAAAAGGATTAGAAAATCATAGTGAGACCCCTAAGGACATGACTAAGGATAAATCTAAGGATGAGTTAATGTATATGAAAATTTACTATAATTCTGGAAAATGATGGAGTGAGTGGTTTCTTAGAAATCATATCCATGTATAGATAATAAAAGTAAAAATGGATATAGAATAGAGTTTTATATGTGTGATAATTATAAAATGGGATCATTTAAGCTGACTTGTTCATCATTGGGTGCACAAAAATGGGGCTTACAACACTCATGGTTTGACACTACCGAGGGATTTTAATTCAAAAATAATGAACAATTTATGAACTGTAAGGAATCATTTAAAAATTAAAATGAAAATGAATAACCTATGAATAAAATAATTATTAATATATTGAAAATAAGGTGCCATGATTTAGACATCCTATAATTCAATATAATAATTATTTGGGTTATCTCTTTGACTAGTGTTTCTCACACTATGATATTTGGTTTAAATCAATGGTGGAATTCGGAAAGAATTGGTTTTAAATTGAATGTGATGGAAATATTTCTAGTGATATGCCAATTTTTTGATATCTATAGTGAATCATGTCATGATTATGAAAAATAAGTTATCAAAGAAAATTATTAACAATATTAACCTTAACCAACTCTCAGACACAACAAATAAGAGACATATAGAGTTCAGAGAGGGTTTGGGTAGTGGAGACCATAAAAGAAAGAAGGCAAAGTTTAATATACGTGGATAATGTGGTAAAAATCACTCAAGTTATTTAAATCAAGTGATAAGAAGATGTTTAGGGTGTGGAAAAGTGGGACACGATTTAAGTAACTACAAAGTAAATATGAAAAGTTCATCAATTTAATGGAAGAGAATAATGGTCTCCTGAAATATTAATTTATGGTTTATTTTTTCCAATGTAAAAAGTATGGGAATGATAAAAATGGATGTCATATAAGGATATATCATAATGAAAATATCAAGGTTTTAGGAGTAATGGTTATATTTTAATGATAAAGAAACTATAAATGACATATGAAAGGAAGAAGTGTTAAGGAACATGATTTCAAAACATGAAGTATGGGTTATATAGAAAGTGGAATTATGGATATATTTATGTATTGGGATTCATGTAATTATATTTTTATCCATGTTATTTTGGTTATTAGAATCACGAATCATCAATTTGTTGTTCTACATTAGTTTTTCATTATTGAGCTTCAATAATATGTTAAATGGTGCTGATGGAATAGAAAAGTGATTGAATGGAAAGGTAATATTTTGATTAAGGGAAAATAACCCATAATATGTTACTACAGTTGAGAAAATAGATTTTAGTTAGGATAAATAGATGATTGATATTGATAATATAAACTGGATATTGTTGATGACCTTATAAATAATAAATGATTTTTTGAAAAATTGTTTTATGTTATATTTGATTGAGATTACAACATTATTGTATTAATGAAATATGTTAGATAATTTTATGTTTTATTCAAGTAATTAGGAATTTTGCATGGTTTAATTGAGGTTTTATGGTAATTATGGTTATTAACATGATTTAGTATAATATATTTAAAAAGTATTCACATATTTGGAACATGACTTGTAAGATATTCTTAATGATATTTGGATGATTAATGTTAAATTTATTTTGGAAAATTTTGGAGATTATTTAAAATTATAGGAATTTGGATGTGTTTTAATGTGAATAATTTGTGGACTGGTTTAATTAGAACATTTTATGAGGTTTTAGATATTATCATATTAAATCAACATATTATGATTTATCACATTGGATAACTATTGGTATTTTTTTAAACAAGATAGATAAAAATACATATCATTATATTTATCACTACTAGAAATTTAGGCTATAGCCAGAGTTTGAAATCGTTTCTATAAGCCCGAAAACCATGGCTATAGGTTATATCCACGGTTCAATGAACCGTGGAAGGTATTGGCATGGCTATAGTCTAAGTACTATATCTGTGGTTTGAAACCATGGCTAAAGCATTATTGACACGATTCAACCCATGGCTAAAGCCTTATATCCACGGTTCACACCGTGGCTAAAGCCGTATATCCAATGTTCAAAACTGTGGCTAAAGCCTTATAGCCATGGTTTTAAACCGTGACAGAAGGTAAAACAAAAAAAGTACTTATAGCCACGGTTAAAAACCATGGCTATAGATTAAAGATCAATAAAATCACAGTAGGCCTGCAAGCCTACCTTCCACCCCTGCCACCCCACCCTGCATGTCTCCCCCTTATTTTCCATCTGGCTATGCCCCCTGCAAATCCCTCTACCTGTTTTCCCCTAGTTCCTCACCCCCTGCCAGTACCCCCTCCGTGTCATCTCCCTGGACACACCCCACCCCTCTCCCCTACACATAAACCCCCCAACAAGGACAGACACCCCCTGGATAGACATACAACCCCGGACACCCCCTCCCATGGACAGAACCCCCCGGACAGAAACCCCCCTCCACTGGACAGACCCCCTCCCCCCGAACAGACACCCCCACCCTGGACAGACAACCCCGGACACCCCCTCTCCTGGATAGACCCCCCCCCCTGGACAGACACCCCTAGACAACCCTCCCTTTGATAGACCCCCCTCAGATAGGAACCCCTGGACTCCCCCGGATAGACACCCCCTCCCCTGGACCGAACACCCCCTCCCAAGATAGACACCCTTAGATAGACACCGCTAGACACCCTCACCACCAAACAGAAACCCCCCTCCCCCGGAAAAACACCCCCTCCCATGGACAGACACCCCCTTGACAGAACACTCCCCGTCCATTGACAGACACCCCCTGGACCCCCTTGGACACTCCCCTCCCAACTCCCTCTTGGACACCACCCTCCCTTGGACAGACAACTGTTGGAATGCAACAACAGTTGTCCATGCAATTTGAAATCAAAGACAAAAACTACAATAAAAGACATTTCCAAGCCCCCCCCCCTCCAGGACACTCCCCCCTCCTGGACACCCCTCCCTCCCCTTCCACCCCCTCCCGTAGACAAACACCCCTGCTGACTCCCCCATCACTCCTAGACACCCCCTTCTCTAGACATACACCCCACATGGACCCCCTGGACACTCCCCCTCCCCCTCCCTCCTAGACACCTCCACCCCTGGACAGACTCCCCCTGGAATGCTAATATAGTTGGCAATGCAATTTGAAATAAAAAAACTAAAACAGATCCCATTACAAAGCCCCCCCCCCCCTCTTAGACACCCCTCCCTATGTAAAGCCATTGACACCCCTAGACAGACACCCCCTGGAATGCTAATACAGTTGGCCATGAAATTTATAATCAAAGGCAAAAACTAAAAAAGAACACATTGCAACACCCTCCCCCATTATGTTACTCATTATATCATTTTCTAAATATATGAAATTCTTAATGGGTTCACCAATCCCTGAAGTTGATGTCCAATGATACTCTTCCTCTATATGTTTAAGGAGAATGAATTCATCTCAGTTTCATCAATTTCTTTCTGTAGGTTTACATCAAGACCATTGTGTTTTACTACACTTGGATGGTCATGATCCTTGTCTCACATGCCTCATTTTTTATGGCAATCATCATTTCACCACAAGAGTGATGATGATGGAACCTTTCATTGAAATGGGAGGAAATGATATTAAAACATATATTAATAGTTTTCATTTGTAGTCCATATTTCTCAAATATAATTAACACATTCCCATGAATCTTGTTCTTGATTCCATCTCCATGTGGAAATCAGTTAATAATTTCACATTATTCCTTATCAATGTGACAACCTAATGATCAAACATGACAAGAATTTCAATTAAAATGTATATTTAGACAATCACATAAATATATTTCTCATTTCTGGAAGTGAGGGAATATTATGCTTTCCACATATAAGTAAAGGATGGATCATCTGTTATTATCTAGGTAGGAAGGCTGTTATATCTTATTTTTTCAGGCCATATAGACATCATAGTAATACACAGTTATTGGAATACTTTGGAAGTTGTTGGTGAGTACCCGATCAAATAGAGAGACAACTGTGAGACCATTGTTTACTGTTGGACAACACCAGCACAGCTGCGACGTGATTGCAGTGGGAAAAAACAAGCACTAGAGGACAGTGCATGCATTATTTATGACAATTCCGGGAACTTTCATTTCTTTTCTAATACCCATGAACACAAAAAAAGTCTTATTCTTGTTTCATAAAAAAAAACAAGGACCCTTGGACAATATCCACCCCCTGTTCACACACACACACATCCCTTGCACCACTTTCACAACCCTTACCCATACTCGACCCCCTTGGAATGCAGCCCACCACCCCTTACTGGACCCCCTGGACAACTTCCCCCCTACTAGACCCCCTGGACAGCAGCCCCCCAATTGGAACCCCTGGATAGCAGCAGCCCCCTGCTGGACCCCCTGGAGAGTAGACCCCTGCTGTACCCCCTGGATAGAATCCCCCCCACTACTGGACCCCCCTGAACAGCAGCCCCCCCTGCTATAAGCCTCTAGACAGTAGCCCCCACCCCTGCTAGACCCCATTGCACCACCCCTAAAAGTAGAAATTGTGATTAGCTAGTCTCATCATAGATCATAAGACTCATGGAATACTATTACTACAAACCGCTGTAGGGTGTCATCCTAAAGCAGATCAAAATCATGACCTTACCACAATGTGAACGCAGTGTGAACACGGTGTGACCGCGGTGTGACCATGGCGGGAACGCGTCGTGACCGTGGCGTGACTGCGGCATGACCGTGGTGTGAGCGTGGTGTGTCAGCACGGTCCAGCGACAACCGCGAGGTAGAATCTTTCAGCCAGGAGTGAAGGTAGCGGGAGGAGGTGGGGAAACATTCCGGCCATTGCCCCGTTGACAGAAATTGTGATTAGCCAGTCCCAACATTGATCACAAGTCTCATGGAATATTATTATTGCAAACTGCCGTGTGGTGTCATCCTAGAGCAGGGTCAAATCACGACATGACCACGGCGTGACTACGGCCTGACCGCGGTGTGTTGGACTATTATAGTGACATCCGCGGGGCTGCATTATCCCGCCAGGAGCGAAGGGAGCATGAGGAGGCGGGGAAAAATTCTAGTCGTCGCCTCGTCAACAGAAATTGTGATTATTCAGTCTCAACAGTGATCACAAGACTCATAGAATACTATCACTGTGAACCGTCGTAGGGTGTCATCCTAGAGCAGGGTCAAATCATGGCATTACTGTGGCGTTACTGCATTATGGCCACGGCGTGACCGTGGCGTGACCGCGGTGTGACCGTGGCGTGACCGCGGGGTGACTGCGGCATGACCACAGCTTGACCACAGCATGAACGCGGTGTGACCACGACGTGTTGGTTTGGTCCAGTGACATCTGCGGGGCAGCATCTTCCTGCCAGGAGTGAAGGGAGTGGGAGGAGTCGGGGCAACATTCCGACCATCTCCCCACCAGCATAAATTATGATTAGTTAGTCTCAATATTGATCATAAGACTAATGAAATACTATCATTGCGAACTTCAATGGGGTGTCGTCCTGAAGTAGGGCCAAATTATAGAGTGACCACGGCGTGACCGCGATGTGACCGTGGCCTAACCACGGCGTGACCGTGGGGTGACCGCGGCTTGACCATAGCATGACCGCGATGTGACCGCTATGTGGTGGCCCAGTCTAGTGACATCCACAGGGAAATAACTTCCAGCTAGGAGTGAAGGGAGCATGAGGAGGTGGGGAAACATTCCGGTCATCTCCCCCCCATAAAAAAGTGTGATTAGTCAGTCTCAACATTGATCACAAGACTAATGGAATACTATCACTATGAACCACTGCGGGGTGTCATCTGGGATAAGGGTCAAATCACGGCATTACCACAGAGTTACTGTAGTGTGACCAGGGTGTGACCATGGCGTGAACGCGGTGTGACCACGACATGACCTTGGCCTGACCGTAGCGTGTTGTCCTGGTCCAGCAACATCCGTAGGGTAACATTTGCTGGCTAAGAGCGAAGGGTGCAGGGGAGGCGGGGAAATATTCCGACCATCACCCCACCGCCAGATGATAGAACAGATCAACTATTTAATATGCTATAACAATGGATTTCCAGAGAAGGTTTTAGAGAGCGGCACAATGATGCAACGTCTAAAGGGAAGCAGAATGACGGTAAAGAATCCTAAACCCTACAAAAACCATTGATAAATTCATTCACTTATCGTAAACATAGATATTTTTATTTATAATATTCAAAGAGTGAAAAGAAAACTATCAGAGTCAAGGCATAGGCCTTCTTGGGGAATGTCATTTGAGTTAAACAAGTATGATAAGACAATTTATATAATTTAAAGAAAACAAAAACTAACTAGCCACAAAACAGACACTAACAAGAGGCATATGAAAGACTCAAACCAAATCTAAACATGATACAAAAAACTATCACTACTCTTTGGTTTAGAAGATAGAACACCTCTGTTGGAGGGGTTTTATTATAAAATCATGGCATTTAATTATCACACAATTCATTTAATTTTTTTTAACATTTATTCTAAATGTCATTCAGCACAAATCAAATGCAATAATTTGAGAAACTAGATCAACCTAACTATCACTGTGAGTTTTCGCAGACAGCCCACCTCCGTTGGAGGGGATTTATTATAAAAACATGACTTTATTTATCAAATGAACCATTATATTAATGAAAACTTATTCAAGATATGAAATTAAATATAATTAAGTAGAATTAAGAAAGATGATAAATTCAATTTAAACCATTCTTGAATTAAATAGGCTTGAAGAGGGATCATACCTCAAGGTGGAACCAAACCATCCACTTCGGCTCTTGGAGCTTTCTAACTAGAAGTTGCTACTCCCCTACTAGGTATACACACCTTCACACACCTTCAAGAGTTCCAATATGTGGCAGAAAGAATGAATTATTATAATCAAGTAAAAACCAAATTATGTACTCCCCTGTAATGATATGATGCAGTTTTCATCTTTCTAATGAGACATCCACCATCTTATATTTTTCACTCAAGCTGAATATTTTCATTGAAGTACCTAAAAAGAAAAAAAATCAACATCATATTCCCATAACTCTATTCCATATTCGAAAACATTAAATAATCAGAACCGATATTGTAAATTACTTAGTTTCAAAGGATATATTCAAGAAGGAAAACCCACATTCCTGGACAGACCCCCCCCCCCACCCACCCCTTCCCTGGACAAACCCCCGCTGCACACACCCCCAGATAAGGCCAACCCCCCTAGACAGACCCCCCTTCCTGACAGACCCCCTACCCCTCCCCTTCTGGCCCGCCCCCATCCCTCCTGGACACCCCTTTGGATAGCCCCCACCCCCTTGGACAACCCCACACCCACTAGATAGCCCCCCCTGATTTTTGGACAGACCCCCCCTCTTGGAAACGCTCCCTATCCTTCCTGGAAAAACCCCCTCCCTGATAGACCCCCTGGACAACCCCCCATCTCTCAT
Source organism: Viscum album (assembly GCA_963277665.1). Classification (NCBI taxonomy): domain Eukaryota; kingdom Viridiplantae; phylum Streptophyta; class Magnoliopsida; order Santalales; family Viscaceae; genus Viscum; species Viscum album. The sequence goes on along the minus strand of OY728143.1, from coordinate 928,798,956 downwards.
AGACACCCCCCTGGACAGACAAATGCATCATTCGAATTGATCGAATTACAAGTGTCTTTTAAAATTTTATTAGTCCTCCACATTGCTCTAGGAATTATTGAATCTAAAAGGAAGAATAGGTTTGTTGTCTCTAGTCTTGAGGCTCAACAAAATAGGATGATGATCAGAATTAATATTAGGTAAAGTAATACTAGAGATGGTATTCTAGTTATCGATAGATTTTAAGTTTGTGAAAGATCTTTCAAGTTTGTTTGCTAAAATTCTATTGTGTTTTCTTCTATACCAAGTATACATAGCCACAAACAGATTAATATCAACAAGGTTATTATCATCAATAAAGTTATTAAATTCTTTAATGGATGTTTTTGAGGGAAAGGGCCCTATATTTTCACTAGTTCCAATGATTACATTGAATTCAACGATAATGAACCACTGCACTGTAATAGTGTTGTTAAGGGAGGATATATTGTGCCACAAGGTTCTTCTGTCTTGATATTTATTGCAGGAATACAAAAAAGTAATGTATAAAGTATTATCATGAATGTTTATTTTACATGTCAAAGACTGAGAATCGTCATCAACAATATGACTTTTATTTATAGAGATATGTGAAAATACCCACAATGAATCACAATTGTTATTATTCGAAGTTGCTCCTATAAAAGTAAAACTGTATTTTTCATAAATATTAAGTCTAGATGTAAAAGTTTCTTTAGGTTCATAGATAGAAAAAAGAATCAGTTTATCAGTAAAACGAGAATTTTTTTAAGTTGTGATGGTTTCAGGGTTAGAAATACCTTGACAGTTCCAATATAAAATATTCATTTATATTATGTTTAGGGCTAGGAGCCTTGTTTATGATAACTCCAAAATTATTTTCGCTCTTGTATTTTCTATATTTCTTGGTAGAATTCTCTTTAGGTGTTGCTGAATTTTTTCCATGCAATGTCCTTGAAGGGTTAGGAGAGCTATGATTATTTTTCATACATGTTGTGACCTCTTCTTGGTGCATTTGTTTATTCTCAGTTTCCTTCTGTACCACTATCCATTATGTTTCTGGTTTTATGTAATCTGATTCCCCAGACTGGTCCCCCAGTTTCTAAGTGGTGAATTCCGCCATTGAAGGGGTTGCTAGTAGTATGTGTTTGTTTTAGTTCAAGACCATCTTCATCATCTTTCATGTGTTGGGTTTTGCTAATATCATCCATATGCATATTGTAAACAAGATTCTGAACTACTTCTTGGTCCAGAATCTCATCACAATGTGAATGTGAGGAGAGTTGATGTTGTTTTTCACTATTATTAGTCGCATCATAGGTGTCTTGCAAACCCCCTATAGACAACCCCCTAGCCCATGCTCTGCAGACCTCCCCACTCCACACTGCCCCTCCACCACCCCCTCCCCCTCCCCCAGCCCTGTAGACCTCCCCCTCCCCCCACCCCCACCCTACATACATCCCTCCGGCCCCTGCCCCCTACCCTGCAGACCTGCCCCCTGCCCCTACCCCGTACCCCTTTTGATTTTGGACCTCTATCACCTATTATGATGACCGGACCCAATATGAAATTAAAAAATTAAATGAAATATAACAAAAAATAATTTTATATTGTTCAATACTAACACTTACCCATTGATAAAACTAGTTATACATACCCCAGCTCTATATTATCCATTATAATATTATTATTAATTATAATGGTTTATGAATCACCAGGTTATTCCGTGATTATTTAATACTCAATTTGATCCTAATTATACACCCAGTGATTCAACTCTTTCTCCTCCTTTAGTTAGACCCAAAACATTTGAATGGTTATAACCCCCAGGGTTGAGCCTATTCAATGACTGGTCCCCTGATTCACAAGGTCATTATTATTATCTTAATAAATTATATGATTATTTCATGATCTTCCTCAATGGGATTTCTATATATGATTCGCTAATCTACAAATTCAAATACATTCAACAGAAACTAACCTTTTATGTAGATATTTCTTAATAATTTAAATCACTTGTTTATGATCAATTAGGTAAGGGAAACCATGATCATGAAAATATTATTTCTTCTCCTGATGTTTTAGCCTCACATAATCTCTAAATTCTCATGTGTGAAATCTATTGATAGTACAACCAGATTAGTCTCAAAAAACTACACAATATTTTTAAAAAATATATAACATGGTGTTTTCTGAAACCACATTAATGTAATAAACCATGAATCCCCATCAATTTAATACAATTAGATACAAAAATTAACAATATACTCACTTATAATGAATGAATTACTTTAATTTCCATGAAAACAAACTCATTCATGCATATTATTTTATGTATTTTATTTTTGGTACACTTTACCTAACTCACCGCCTAACAATAACATCACTATTTTTCTCCATCTTGAAAACTCAAAAATTTATACTGTTACATTTAATATGATTAATTTATTTTAACATTCAGGTACAGAATAAAAGAGTACATGACATCTCTTCCTTCCCCCTCTCACAAAACTAATCTCGCTCTTATAAAACTCAAGTAATAGATGTATATGCGGAAACTACATCACATCCCTCGTGAAATATAGTGTGGATCATACACTTGATTGGGTAATAAAACAATGATAATGAAAACATGAATGTAGAGAAATAATCTGTATGAATTATTAGAAACCATACACAAATATTGACCATTCTTGTTTTCCCTATTTTACTCTCAAATCTTCAAAATTATCTCTTGGATACTATTACTGTTTTTAGAAACATTTTTTCATTTCAATAACAAAAATTCCACTATGGTGATGAAATAATAATACAATGGACCACCTCACTACCATAATTCATTTTTAAGGATCCTTTGTGGAAAATATTGTTCACCGCTCTTTGAATTCATTTTCAATGGTCAACCATCACATTTTTTAATAATTTTCAGTGGTTTTGATGTTGATTTTTTTACCTTATCTGGTCAATGGTTATTATCTTGATATCTATAGAATCCCTTTAAATACATAAAAAGGAATGAATAATTTTCTGATATTAACACCCCATTTCTCAAAAGATATTCTTAATACCTTTAATGTTACCCTATAATTCCATTTAGTATGTTTGTAGTCTAGAACAACACTACATCATTCAACCAAACTAGTCCCCCTATTGTTATGGGTTTATTAACTAGTTGAGGCATCATTCAAACTTCAACCCATCCATCTCCAATAAGAACTCTAATATTTCATGAGTAGCATCCCATTTCCCAATATTTTTCTAATATAGAATAAATCACATGATGTAATGATTTTTTGAGTTTTTTTCTTCATTATCATGGTTGAGATTATACCTTTATAATCCTCATAGTATGACATTAAATTGTGTGACTAACACCCATGAATCTTGATGATAAACAACCATATATTTTTATAGTGACCGATACATTTCATATATAAATATTACATCTATTTAGATAGTATTCATTACATAAATTTATGTTCCGTTATAGAACCGTAATTGTTTAGTGTCATTTTAAACTTGGATAAATAAACAACCTTTTAATAAAATATTTACATCTCCTTCACCTTTTTCATTAGAAATATCACCCTTTTTAGACTAATCATTTTAAACAATTTTATTTATCTCTCATTGTAAATAGAATAGAATATAAGATGATCAAATATTCTTAGTGACGGTAAAATATTAATTCCAATGATCATTTAAAAATAACATTAGCATAAGGGTATGAGAATAGAATCTTAACCACTGAAAATTACCTCGATAATTTTAAATATTTCAAACAAGATTCATTAATTAAATTATAAAAGTTTAGAAGACATGAATCATAATGAAATAAATAATCATGACACATGAGATGATAAAATTGTAATAATATCATCTCATAATACAATGGCACAATTTTGGGATAATCATAATTATAAAAATATTTCTTTAGGGATACAAACCAAGACATCCATAATATCACAGGCATGGGATGGCAAAAAAATATACTTATTGTTATCTTTGGTGAACTTTGGTTTAAAATATTTTGAAATTAGTATAACCTCCCATATACATTATTTTGGACTTGGGATAACCCCTCATATTCCATCTTTCAAGATTTCGATAACCTTACATCTATCCTTTGATCTCATAAAATATTAATATTTAACAAATAAATTGGATGGAAGATAATTCTGATTCTAACCATAATATAATTATATACCTAATCATATTTATTCCATAAGAGCAAAAAACATTATACATACCTTAACTAGTGTAATAAAATATGGATTTCATACATATTTCATCATTATAACCATTAACAATCTAGATAATTAATAAAGATTGTATGGTTGAATCATATACATTATAAATCATAATTTATATTAAAAGATTTTACCATAGATGAAATGTTCCTTTTAAAAGGTAACTATGATATTTAATGATTAAAATACAATTTTTATTTTTAAATAACTTCTTAAAATCCAAATACATTCCAAATATTAAGGATGTAATTTTCATTGAAAAATATTTTGAATGATTTAAATGAATAATAAGTCTATCTAGTTTCCATGATGGTGTGAAACACCGTTAAGGTAATGAATAAAAAAAATTGGTTTCCTATTTTTGATAAAAACATAAAAGTACCACATTCATAAAATGACAAAAATATTCCTTTTAAACAATTTTATAAAATGTTAAACACTTATAAAAATACATTAAAAATTCATTGGATAATTATAAAAAATTATTGAAAATATTATTAGAAAACATCGACATGGGGGAAAACTAGTTTACATCAAAAATATAAATAAAGACAGTTTTCATTAACAATTTGTTTTCAATCTCTTGAGAAATTAAAGTGAGTAAAATAAATGGGAAAATGAATTATAATGAAATTAATAGAGGAGAATAAAATTCATTAAGTTCTTGATGGATTTATCATGGAATTTTATCATTAGGAACTTAATCATTAATAATCCTCATAATTAATTATATTTTAACATATGTCCCCTACCTCTAATTTGACATTCTTTGAATGTGATTTAAGATCTCATTCTTTGGTTGGACTCCTTTAGATACCTCATTAAGGACCCTTATAATGGTATTAAAAAAATAAAAAACCAACTAATTCATTTGTAATAATGTTTAGAGTATAATTAGGAAATTTTATTACTAGCTCAATGGATCTATCTGGTATAAAGAAAAGATAGAATGAGTGTTATTTTATAAATCAGGGAAAAGAAACACATGAAATTAATAAAATGATTAAAATATATTTAGTTAAATATCATGAAAAATGGTTCCATGTGGAAAACAATTTAACTAAAAATATTATATAGTTTAAATATCACCAACCAATAAAATTTAGATATGTTTTGGGGTAATTTTTTATGTTATATTTTGGTTTAACTACTTAATTTTCAACTTATAACCATAAATACAATAACAACCTTTTCCATCTTATAGGGTTATAAGTTTAAATATTTGTTAACAATTATCTAATAAATGTTAAAGGGGTGAAATTTAAGACCACTTTTCATCCAAATTGTCCTCTTTAAGTATTTGTAGAATCATTAAATAATTTAATAAAATTTTATTTAACATAAAATATAATTATTCATTTATGAAAATAGTCATTTAATTTTACTATAATAACATTAATATATTAATTTAATTTAATTATAGACTTTTCAAACATCCCAAAATTGTTATATTTATCTATAAAAGTATTGTTGAACTATAATTCATCCAAAAAAATATTTCTTTCAGAGTCTATAAAAACATTTACGTTAAATTTCTACAACATTCACAAGTGTTGTGTTAGTGTTTTCTACGTATTGAAGGTAAATGTTTCATCCTTAAAAATTTAAAAAAATAATCTCCAAATAAAAATAATTAATATTTAAATTAATCATTTCTAACCAAATTTAACCTCCTTTTAACATCATTTAAAACATTTAGAGTTCCAATATAATGACAGTTTGAAAATTTCATTACATAAAATTATATAAATTTAATTATCGGGGGAAAATGGACCCTAAATAAGATTTATTTGAATTTGAAATTTCTATGGTAGAATTTATTACATAAAATAAAATAAGTAAGAGTTTTGGACGGATTTGGAGACTTTATGTCAAGGTTTTATCTATATTTTATCCGTTTTCTCATTATCAAGGTCAAAAATATTTACAATTATTAATATTCATAATGGTGAAAATAAAAGAAACATATTTACCATATTTAAAACTCGCGATTACAAATATTTTATCAAATTTTAAATATTTAATCTATATAATTGTAAGAGAAAAATTTTAAAATAAATTCCTAAAACTCAACAAAAAATATATTTTTTTAAAATACAATTTAAAGAGAAAAAATTAACTTATATAAAAAACATGAATATTATAGAATCAAATGTAATTAATTAGATTATAAAAATTAAATAAAAAAATGTCACATTGAGGATAAATAAAAAATATAATGGTGTGTTTATAATACATTAATAAAAAAAAGAACGAATTTTTTTAAAATATATATATTTTTTCATTATTAATTGAAAACTAAATCATTTCAAAAAAAAAAAAATATTTTAGCCTAATAAAATTTGGATATTTTTAATTTAAAAAATAAATCTAATTTATCAAAATTTGTCTTATAAATTTTGATGAAAAGAATCTTATTATTTTTTCAAAAAAATTAATAAAAACCATTTTTTGAACAAAAATGTTTTGAAAGAATATAACAACTTTTTAAAAAAAAATTATTACTTATTCCAGATAATTTTTAGAATTTTATTAATCCATTTCAAAATAACAATATTACTTATATTTAACAATGAAATAATATATTAATGTTTATTTATATTTTCAGTGGTGGGTATCCCAAGTTATTGAAGAAATTAAATTAATTTGATGCTAAATATATCATAAAATATTAGGCTGTTACATTATACCCCCTTAAAATTATTTAAACCCTATAAAATCTATCACTATTTAAAAAAACTAAAATATATATTTTTCATCACATCCATGGATTCCTTGGTATCTTTTTTAAATTTATGATTCCTTTAAAGAACTCTAATCATGTGAGTAGTCTTGCTCTTTAGCACTTTATCTCTATGATACACAATTTATACTTGTTGTTATTTATAAAAAATATCTTGATAAATTAAAAAACATATAGGTTTAGAACATGCATTGAATCTTGTTTTTACTTCCTCAAGATAGATGCATGAAATACATCATGAACTTGAGAGATGTTTGGTGGAATCGTATGTCGATAAGCTATCGTCCCCATCCGATCTTGAATATCAAGTGGAACAATATACCAAGGGATTCGATTTACATTATTTACAAATATAATTACTGTATTTCGGGTATAAATTCACAAGAATACCATCTTAGTAATTTTAAAATATAACGTTTGATGATTATTATCAACCAAAATTTTATGTATACTCTGAGTTTCCTTGATGTGATGTTGATTTTATCGGATTTTTATTTATATTTCCTCTTCTAGATTAGGTCCCAATAGCTTTTTTTCCTCCAACATCATCAGTTCACATTGGTTTTATATAATTCTTTTCAATGAGGGATTCATATGGGGTCATCCGAATACTCCTGTAAAATCTATTGTCTTAAGAAATCTAAACAAAAAGAATTTTTTGATCCAAAAAACCATTAAAATCCATATAACATGATCTAAAAAAACCCACTAGGGTGTGAATGGTTATCTCATTCCTTTTAATGATAATAATTATTACTAAAATTCAAATTTCAATCCCAATATTGATGAATACTTCTCTAGTACATCATGTTGAACATCTAATCTTGTTGATAATCCATAGAATCTGGTACTCCAAGAAAATTTACCTCTTATTTTATATATATTCTAGAAAGTTGATCAATAGAGAAATATTATATAATAAAAATAAAGTGTGATAATTTTTTAAACATATATACTCTGACCCAAATAATGTCATATCTATTAGAAATTTTTTGTAGTCCGATGGAAAAATCAAAAATGATATTTTCCAATTTCCATTCTGGTATGGGTAATAATTTTTACATTTCCTTAAGTTTATCTATACACACCATAACTTTAATATATAACATGAATCAAGAGACATAATCTAAAATATCTATTTTCATGATGTTCCACTATAAATATTATTTTTTTACTCTATAAATCTATTTACCTCTATGATAAATGAAGCATAATTATATGAAATCGTTATCCAACAACTCCTTCAAATATGGTATGGATGTGTCAAATCAAATGATATTAAAATATACCATTAAATCATAATAAAAGTTGAACATAGGAAAATTTCAATCCAATTTTTTTGTTTAACATCTCACATCGGGGTTTCATTAATATTTAAATGGATAGATAGATGAACCCTCATTTGAGAAAGATAAAATTTATCCCCTTCCATCATGATTTCAGGATCCATCACTTTCAAATATATATGTCTTTTTTTATTTTTTTTATCTTCATCATAGATCTCCTAAAATTAACCTTTTTACTCAATGAAATGACAAATTTTTCTATTTCTATGGTTTGTAATGTATTGAGAAGTCATGGTCATTAATCAACACCTAATGTATTCTTTATCATATATTTAGCTCTATGTGAGGGAATATATAATTATAAAATTTATAACCGGTATATATATCACACTATTAATTATAAAAATTATTCATATATATCAATATTTCAAAAATAATTAAATTTAAGTCCAAATTATGATTTGGGTAATTTGAATCATGAACCATTAATTATCTTGATGGATACATTATAACAATTTCATTATGAAAAAGGATGCATCCTTGTACCAAATTTGATTCCTCATTGTAGATAAAAACCATTAGATACTATAGGGTTGTGTAAGAATATGTTGACTAAATATCCTTCTATTCAATTAGATCAAACCTTCCTCACATTAATCTTTTAAAACTAACATTTATCCCTTTCATGTTAACATTGTGAGTGGATTAGACATCCATGAGAATTTTCCACAAAGTAATTTACAATATCAATAAAAACAATGAAAACTATGGATATCCATCATAGTAGGTTGTATGGGATACATTTAGATAACATTGATTTTTTACAGACCACATTTATACCCTATCCTAAGATTATATGACACAAAAATGAAAACAAATTTAGAAACAATTAACACACATTAATTTTTTCAAACATCTTCTCCTTCCTCAATGTTGCCGGCATAATCCTCAAGAGATGTTCATGCTCTTCTATCTTCTTTAAATCTATATCAATATTTTCAATAAATACTACCTAAAACTGATCAAGGTAATATATAATTGATATATTCATTAATAAAATCATGATAATGAGAGAATTATTATGACCAAATGACATTACTATAAATTAAAATTGTCCATAACTTGTATAAAAAGGTTCCTTTGGTACTTCTTCACTTTGGACCCATAAATGATAGTACATTGATCAAATATTAATCATGTAAAAATATTATTATCATCATAATTGATTTAGAAGCTGATTATTATAAGGAAGATGATACTTCTTCTTTATTTTTATTTTGTTAAGATCACAATAATTAATAAAAAATCACTTTGATACCTCATTCATCTAATAAAAAAGAATAGGTCTACCCCAATGTTATTTACCTAGCCGAATGAATCCCATATCAATATTCATGTGGAGTTTCTTCTTCAATTCATGAAACTGAATTGGGACAATCATATATTTATTCATTGAAATATATACAGAAACATGTATGAATTCTATTGATAACTAAATTTCATGATTTGATGGAAAACCAGAAAATTATTCTGGAAAAAATCAAAAAAAACCCCATACAATAAGAAAATCATAAATATCAGTTTCTCCCTAACCATATTAGATATACACGCCTTTTCTAATAATAATAAATACTCATACAATGGATAATATATCTATACTAATTTTATATTTATCATCACACATATATATGATCATCAATTTGTTTGGAATATCAAATGTAACTTCCCTTCATTGAAAATTAATGTGAAATTTTATAAAGAAATAAAATACATCCCTAAAGAAAATTAAAATTAAAATATATGTATAATAATGATATCATGATGAATTAAATTCCCAGAAACTTCTTTTGGAGAATAATCATAGACTTTATTTATTATTATCGTACCCTTAGAGGTTATCATAGTTAAATCAGCATCTCCTTATTGATGGGGTATTGTGACACCCATAGAAAATTATTCATATATAAAAGAGTGATCATATCCAAAATCAAATAATATATTAGTCTCCACAGAGTGGATGGAATGTGTACCTTTCGCCACATTGTTATAATACCCTACATCATTAATATTGATCACATGAGATTTATTTTTACGAAATGGATTAAGAGGTTTCTAATATCGATCATCATCATTAAACACCATATTTAATGTTTTTAGAAAAATTCATATAATGCATACATTTGAAACCCTACTGTGTGAGTGTGTTATTTTTTGGTGCTTCTCATAAGTCATCATCTAACTTCTTCACATCACATCAACATTAAATTTCTTGAGGTCTTTATATTTCACACATAATGAAATTACTAGTCCCCTTAAGAACTTATATTACATGTCTCCATCCACACTTCAAGCGTGGTGGATGGATAATTTTATTCCCTCCATGGATTTTATTATAATAATTTCAATTTAATTATATATTTTATTTCTTATCAAAACCATGAGATTGATGGGTAACTCCAATCTCAATTTCTACTTTGGTAACACATTGAATAACTTATTCCTAACTAATAAAGTTCTTCATTTATAACCACCTTCATAGGAATTGTTTTATTCCACTATATAATTGATAAATATTATGTTTTTGTTCAATGATGATACTAGAAGCATACCCCAGAAGTCCTATGAAATTTTCATCAAATGCACTAATATATTCATCATCAACTCTCCTTAGTTAATGAAAATCCTTCCCTATTTTTGAATCGAAGAATATGAGGAAATTAAATATTAAAAAATAACCATATAAACTCTTACCAATATATTAATTTAATCTATTTCTATTTCCTTGTGTTCTTATGATATTGAATTTCTTCATATTCTAAATGATATATTACAAAACTGCCACATTCATGCTCCAAGAACCGGTGATCATTAAATATATTTTCAATGGTACTGATCCATTTATCAGTAACTAATGGATTAGAAGACCCAATAAATATCAGTGGATGTTTTCTTATGAAGGAATAAATAGAACACTGTTCCCATATTTTATCATTTAGAATATTAAAATTATTCATTTATAGAAAATGTTTTGTAAATATTACAACATGTAATTTAATTCCATATCCAATAAAAATTGGTCACATTGGAGGAAAGGCTTTTCAATTTTCATAAATTCATCATTAAAAATGTATCTTGCGTTCCAAACTTTGACAAAAATAGAATACTTCAAGAAAAAATAATTATTGGGGGAAACAATTATATATTTAATAATAATCTATAGGATGTCAACATCAGGAAATCGTATTTTAAATATATAACAATCTATGTTAAAAATAGTATATCTAGGATCATTATCCATTACGTTATTTCATGATGGTGCATAAGGAAAATGTGAATTAACCAATTCATATACCCCAAGTGTTTCATACAAGTTATTTAGTAAGGCCACACACACCATTCACCAATATAATGTCTAATATATACTCAGCGAACAAATATTTTCTTGGTTATTAACCCGGGATGCATATGTTAAAAACTTTCACCACTGTATTATCCATGATGGTATGTTTTTCATGGAAAACTGCACACCTTACAGTATACTAACTAGGTATTTTACCTTATAAAATGAATTATCTTAACGGTTCCCACTAATGTTTTACGATCATAGTTTCCAATAGTAACTACACCTTTCTTTGATAGAGAAAATAGATCCATATAATATTAATAAATTGAAAAAATTAGTTTTTATGTATATATGGGATATATTTATTTATGGTTTAATCATGTTTTACATGATAATGTTATTTGTTTTAGTTTGTTTTCATGAGAATAAGTAATGTTGGAATCAATGTAAGAAATGCTAAAAAATGGAAAAAATAGGTTTTACACACCATGAAGAGAGTTTATTATATGTATGAATTATTCAAAACATTCCTTGGGACCAATGTCCATATACTAAGAAATTTGATGACCTGAAATTTTTTCATTTCATGTAAATACATTACACATTGTTATATTTTCAAAGACCAATTCCCACTGGAATTACACAATATGAATAAAGTGTAATACCTGAATAACATACATGAAATATATAATTTACAAGATGTAAAAAAGATCACGATCTCATCTAGCCAATGATATAACTTGAGAATTCCTCAAGAATCAAGATTCTCATAAGATATTGTGGATATGAATTACACGATGTATAATTCATTCAATAAATTTAAAAGTAGATACATAAGCCACATAAAAAAATTAACAACATGATTTATTTACAAATAATGTTAATTTCCGACATATAAATATTTTGGAGATGGGTGTGAATAAAGAGTTGGGAATCACATTCCTCACACATTTCTCATATATTTATTCTTATATTTCCTTATGAACTCAATTATTATTCAATACTTTACCCATTTTATCAAATAAATTTGCATTTTCATCCATTATTAATCTATTATTTGATCATTTCAATGGTTTTTCCATTTTATTTCCCATTTCAACAAGTTTTTCCGGTTGACTTCGACATGTTTAACATATTTTTATTGGTTATTCATTAACAAATTGTTTTTGATTTATTCTTACTTGTTTTAATTGTGGATATCTTATTTCTATATTTTTATTTTCTTATTGTAATCATGTTTGTTATTAATTTTATTTTGATAAAAATTGTCGTGAACAATGAATCCACTTATGGTTAGGGGTCGAGAGGAAGGGTGTTTTTGAGCATAATGAATCTTAAAGTTAAAACATGGTAAAAATGGATTATAATTAGTTCAAAAACATTGTTTATTATATTTTCTTGTTCCTCTCGGAGCATGGGAGGTTCATTTGAATGATCCAGTCCAAATAGTTGTTGATTAGGCTATAACCATTATCCAATAGTGTTTTTTTCCATAAAAGAAAAACCTAATACATATTGGTTATTTGAAATACCCATACCAAGGGATAGATTTATCATAGGATATCCTAATTGGTTTGACGATAACCAATTGGTGACCCTTTCACTGCTTCATAACATAATAAATACGACTATCATAAGATATATTTAGGATTTACATTTCCTTAAAGACCTGAAAATGAACATTATACCTTCATTTTATCTGATATAAATCCAATGTATCTAGTTCAATTGAAACCTAATATATATATTGAACACGGGGAATCCTTATATAGGGTTCAAATCTATAGGTTTCTTCTATAGCAGTTTCCCCTATGGGTTTGACCACATACTGTTACATTATTATGAATTTTTATTTATGTGTAGTTAGATAACAACCAATTTATATTATTATTATACTGATAGGATTTAAATATTTATTCTTTCCAGATCGAATTTTGGAGCTATTGTTGGGAATACTATTTATTAGGAACAATTTTGTAACACCCCAAGATTTTATGAAAAATATTCTTTTTAATTTCATTAATGTCTTCTGTTGTACTCTACACCAAAAGGAGCTTGCACAACATGCATCCTTTACTTGCCTTGCATTACACGCAATCGTGACCTTCCTCGATAGCATGTGTAGTACGCAATACCGAGTTTCACTGAACAACGATATGCTATTATAATATTATTTTTAACTAGCCGTTATGAATAGTATTAACTAAATTTTGAATCTTATAACATTATTATTCTTCTTTCACATTTTCTAAAACATGGTATAAGAACAACATAAATTTTTCGGGTAAAATATGTATTTTTCAAAAAAATGTAGTTTCGCTGCCTTTTGATGGCGCACCCACTATAAATCTAGTTTTTGACATGTTTATAAGTTCCATTTGACAAAATAAAATTATTCTTTGGAATCATGAAATAAAAATTTACTTTGGATAAATTTTTCATTTTATTCTGATGACTTTCATATTTTAATGCATAGTAAAAACACGCTATATTTTAATTAAAAACAAATTTTTTCATAGTAATATCTTATGTGGTTAAATTATAATATTGAATGGTTTTAAAGTATAAATAGAATATATTTTTACCTTTTAATATAATGTATGTAATTAGCATTGATTTTACCTTGAATTCGTAGGTTAAATCAATTCAATATTTTGCAATGTTTTAAAGAAAAACCCGTTTTCTTTCGACAACGGGATTAATTTTAATTTCATTTGTTCAACTTTTGTGTATTGAATATGGAAAAATATATTCCATATTTGGAATCAGTGGATCCAAATTATGTTAATAAGCTACTTTTTATTTTTGGGGATTATGAATAGTAACTACGGTAAATGTTATTTACCATAGTTAAAGGTAAATCAGTTAATTAAGGGTAAATTTAATATTATAAAATTACCCTAACACATGTAAAAATCCTATTGGATGACTAAATGTCGACCCATATCACCTAGGGGTCGGATTAGATTCATTTAATGGTCATTTTTCCATGAAAATAATTTAATTATTATTACAACCAAAGAATGTGACAACATGTCACTTTCTTAAATCTTATAAGTATAATAATTTTAATTTAGTAAAAAACTTCATGAAACTTAGAACATGAATAGTCTCCAGAAACCTAATAAAATTATCTACATCATAGGAATTTATTTAGAATTTTGAGAGATTAAATAATTAATATATATTATGACACAAAGATGATACAATAATTGTCTTATTAATGAAATATTGACATAATTGATGTTATAAATGCCAAAATAAATGTAATATGAGACTTTTGATGACATAAATTACTTTTCTAGGTTACTATGACATTTTATTGTTGATTTAAGTAACTTGGTTTGAATTTATCATTCTGTTATGAATTTCATAAAAATCATGTACCGAATAGAATCAAAATTGACAAAAATTAGTTTTTAAAACAAATATTTTATTATTAATTGTTATTTTATTCCTAAAAATCTAAGGTTCGGCCAACTTACTTAGATAAGGTTAGATATATTAATAATAAACAACTTTGGGTTCGTTTGACATGATATAGTATGTTTATTAACCATATAGTGTAAGAAAACAAAAAGACACGGTAAAAGTTAAATTATTTAACTTAGAGTTAAATCTAATTGATAAGGTTAAAATAATAACCTAAACTTGTCTAAATCCTATTGGATGATATGATTTCGACCCATCCCCACTTTAGATTCGAAATAATACCCTTTTTAACCATTATAAACCGAATTTGAACTTAATATAAAATAATATTTTGAGATTTTCCTAAGGTGCCCCTCTCCTCCCTTATAAAAGGGCACCTCCTCCCCCTCTTCCTTACACCACAATGAGCCTTAAATATTTTCCAAACCCTGACAATTTCTCCTCTCCACTTCCCTAGAAACATATTAGAGGTTCTGGTCTTCTTCAAAGACCTATTTTAGTGCCCTAAAAGGAGGTCTCAAAGAAGCACTTCAAAGAAGAGGTAATGTCTGTTACCGATTCTTTCATATTTATTTCTTCTTCCACTTCTTCTTATTTAGTTGTTTCATTATGAAGTAATAACATACGTATCAGTCATATACATATATTTTATTATAAGTATGAAACAACCCTATTTCTCCATCTATCCATCCTACGAAAAACGAAATCACCGCGCGTGCGTACGTACGGAATACCGTCTCCACGCCGTGGTGTAATCTATTTTCCACCGCCACCTTACTTGGATGGGTATAATGTTGTACATAATAACTATATATGATTATTGTAAAGTGATATTGATTCTGAAATAGTATACATACACTCCAATACAATTCCATGATCAGGAGAACGATATCATCGCTCGTGCGTACGTACGGACTACCGTCTCCACGACGCGATGAGATTCATTCTCCACATTAAACATTCATGAATAATTATAAAGTATATATAATAAGTAATCATGAAATATATTAAATAATAATGATACTGGATTCATGTGTATATATATTTATTTCATCTACTTAATTCCATTCAACTCAATAAGGAAGTGAAAACAGCGTTCATGTGTACGTACGGCCTACCGTCTCCATGAACGGTGTATTTCTTTCCATTTACTGATCTATTATATATATGTATATTATGAATATATATTATATATAAATAATGTTTTATATTCTGTATTTATGTAATCATGATCTAAGTAATCATATGAATAATTAAAAGTCAAAACACGGATGAAAAATGAAACGATTTTACCCAAAACACTCTTTAACATGGAATTTACAAAAGAACGGGTAATATAAAGTCATAAGTGAACCATATATGATATAATAATAATGAGTATGATTCTGGACTAAGTCAATGACATTATTTAAATCATTATACAGGAGGTTCAGACACTTACGAAGAAAATCGGACCTATGGTAAGGGAAATATCACAATCTAATTTTTATCCGAGATTGTTTATATTTTGGTATTTACTGGGGTGCATTTTATCATCCACATACATGTTTCCTCAATATGTAATATTATTTCCATCCACCTACAATTTTTTAAATCCAATTTTACCCTTCGGTAAGTTTTTTGTAAAAGACATGAAATGAATCTTTTGTCGTTTTTCATACGAGGTACTTTTTGACTATTCCGACAAAAGTACGAGAAGAATGTTTTTTACTTATACGGCATGAATGGATTTTTAAAACATTATTTCCAAGAAGCTTCCTTTACAAGTTTTCATGTTTATTTTTAAACAACTTCTTTTAGTTTAAAATTGTATTACATGTTAAAAAAAGGAAAATTGTTTTGAAGTAGAAAGGATATTTTCCTCAAGAATGGAGGTCAAGTGTTTTATCAAAATTATTTTCCATATAAGTTAATATAGGGTTCTGTTTTTATCCCTATTATTAAATTGATTTGATTATGTTGTGATGGAATTATATGAATTGTTTGATGATGTCACGATGTTTAAGCTTCCCATTTTTATTACATGGGTTATGCAATGATTTATGATTTATGATTTTGTGGAACACATAAGAATGGTATCATTATGAGATGGGTGGGACCTATATCTCCCTCCAATGCATTGGGTAAAGATTTTATATCTCATGAGATAGACATGGCTGGAACGGTAGGTCATACCGGTTCAGTGAAACAGGACTGAAACGAGGGGTGAACTCGGTTCAGAAAGGGACTTTGTCCACTAAGATAGTCTTGGCAATGAGTCTTGACTAATAAGAAATGATTCTCTATGATTATGTGTGTATACCACAAAGTTTCATGTTATAAGTTATGATTATTGGGATTTCATTTCACTACTATGATTTATCCCAGGTTATGATATTATGATCTCTTTTACTGGTTAAGATTTCCAAAATGTTATGTTCTTATGAATATGATGTGATTGATTTTTCTTTTTTTTACCCTTACTGAGAATTTGAGCTCACCCTTTTTATGTTTTCTTTTCCCCAGGATATAAAGAATGGTTTTAGGTAAGAAAAAAAGGGAAGATCTTTATGGTAGATGTTGAAGATCTTTCACCATGACTAGAAGATTACGTTCCAAGTTTCCAAAGACACTAAACTATTACGGTGCTTGTGTGTGCGGTTTTGTTATGTAATAAGTATTCTACAAAAGTAATGTAATGTCCTTGTATGTTAATATTCGGGTCTCTACAGTTGGAATCAGAGGAAAAGGAGGTAGGAATATATCCGATCATTGGGAACTCTCACATGTGAGCATTGGACGAAGAATGGCTCTCCGCCCAAGGGCTTCATGAGGAAATGGCTGACACTGGGGATGGTGGTGTGTCTCGCCCAGGGGGTGTAGCCGCCCATGGAGTGCCCTGATAGGTATCAATTATAGTCCACTGGATGTAATTCCAGACCGCTACAGTTGGTATCAGAGAAAGGTTTAGTCAACCTTTGGAAACTAGGATGCGAAAACGTTAGTGAGATCCCTAAATATATTTCTAAGGTATGTCTAGGGATGTCCCTAAGTTTAAGTATACGTATAGGTTATAGTAATAGAATTATGCTAACGATCATAGAATTAAACCTAAGATGTTAGATATTGAAGGTACTCCCCCTTTATTATGTTGTTTTCCCTATCATTATTTTTGCCTCTCACAATATTATTTTTGGGTTTTAGAAAATGGCTGGAAACAAGACGATTCACAATAATGGGGGATATGATGGACAATGGAATGATATTCATCATTAGAAACCAAATGATATGGGATTTTGAAGTCCAAACATCATTATTATTCCGAATCATCAATCTCATAATATGATCAATAAAGTAAAATTTGGTAAGTTTCCTTACTCAGCTAATAAGAGAAAGATGGAGTTTCCTGATGATAATAGAGGAAATAAAGTTCAATTTCCCCAATGTAAATCATGTGGGAAGAGGCATCAAGGAGAATGTTTCAAAGGAACTGGAAGATGCTTTGGGTGTGGAAAAGAAGGACACAAAGCCAGTAAGTGCAAAGGAAAAGGTTCAGTTAACACCAGGGATGAGGATAATGGTATTGCTATGACATCAACAATGGTTAAAAGTTTTAAATTTGGAATGTACGAGCATTATGAAAACCAATGCCCTAAGGGAAAGTCTCATGAAGAGAATCAGTATGGTCGTATGGGTAGTATTTATGTTGATGATGATGAAGAGACTACAAATGATATGTGAGATGAAATAATTATTGATGCTCGGTCAATAGTTTAAGAATGTAGTGGAATGATTACATGTTTATCATGTGTAATGTTGTATAAGTAATCTCACGGTACTATGGAATAAAGAGACATCTAAGGATTGTTACACTGTTGTCTTTCCTTGAGTTTTGAAAGTGTATGATTAATGGTACCAGTATCCATGAAAGGTTATTCAGATATTTTTGGAATGTAGATGATATGCGCATAATGAAGGGATAAGGAGAAAATTAAATGTTTGATAGTATTCATGAGATCATGACTGATATAAGGAGAAGGTTATATCATGGTTTGAGTATATATAATTTTTGGATTTTGGTATGTGGAAAGAGTTAACTTTTTACAGCATTCATGTTTTCACTAAGGGTTAATGGGTATTTATCTTTCAAGAGAATACATGATTAAGGTATTCACATGATTTGAATGTGACCAACAAGATATATGGGGGATAAATGATGGTATTCACATTCTTGGTTGATGACATTTCAAGTAATCATTTTCTTTATATTATGAGGTTGGACAGAAGTATTTTAGATAAGCCTAAATATTGGAATGGATTATGTTGGACATAAGTTAGTATTGTTTAAGGATAAAACTATTCATATTATATTAGAAAGAGGACAACCTGCAGGACGAGCGACATCCCATCGCGTCGGACAAGGCTGTGGGAATCGAACCCACAACCGAAGTGCGACTGGCCTTTACCACCTACCACTGGCCTACAGGAAGTCCCTGTTTAGTAGAAACTAGTTTTATTATATTATGTAGTATGATATATGAAGTATAAGTCCATTTTAGGAACCATATATGATTAATCTCACTATAGATGAACTTATGTACTTTTTGATAACTTTTCTAACCTTTTGTTTGAGACAGATGGAATGACCCATAATTTTATCACATGATCTGCTAACACATGACGAATAACAAATTCAACTTCATTTCTTTAAGAGTTGAAGTGTAAATTTTCCAAAGAACGACATACGGTGAGACTATAACAAAATCACGAAAGTATTTCTTCTAATTCCAATTTCATCAACCTTAGGGAAATGATCTTGAAAAACCAAAAATGTTGTCCTACTGCCCTTATATCCGATGAATCAGATGGTACCTTAGATAATCACAAATCTATGGCTTTGTGATTGTTTTCTTTTTCATAGCCATGTTCTCTACCACTCTCCATCAGAACATGATGGTTAGAATTCTCTTCCATATCCATATTTTCACCTATGTTGAAACCCAGTTATTATTTTATTTGGGTAACCGTTACGTTTCATACTTTTGTTTTTAAAGATTGGTTTTGGTATTTCTTTTTACGATGTGGGTTTCTATTAAATAAACTTTCAAATAGTAAACTATTTATAACCCCGACGAATTTCGAGGGCGAAATTCATTTTACGGGGGGTAGAATGTAACACCCCGAGATTTTATGAAAAATATTTTTTTTAATTTCATTAATTTCCTGTGTTGTACGCTACACCAAAATGAGCTTGCACAACATGCATCCTTGACTTGCCTTGCATTACACGCAATCGCGACCTTCCTCGATAGCGTGTGTAGTACGCAGTACCGAGTTTCACTGAACAACGATATGCTATTATAATATTATTATGAACTAGCCATTATGAATAGTATTAACTAATTTTTAAATCTTATAACATTATTATTCATCTTTCACATTTTCTAAAATAAGGTATAAGAACAACATATATATTTCGGGTAAAATAAGTATTTTTAAAAAAAATGTAGTTTTGCCGCCTTTTGATGGCGCACCCACTTTAAATCTAGTTTTTGACATGTTTATAAGTTCCATTTGACAAAATAAAATTATTCTTTGGAATCAAGAAATAAAAATTTACTTTGGATAAATTTTTCATTTTATTCTGATGACTTTCATATTTTAATGAATAGTAAAAACACGCTATATTTTAATTAAAACATCTTTTTTCATCGTAATATCATATGTGGTTAAATTATAATATTGAATGGTTTTAAAGTATAAATATAATATATTTTTACCATTTAATATAATTTATGTCATTAGCATTGATTTTACCTTGAATTTGTAGGTTAAATCAATTCAATCTTTTACAATGTTTTAAAGAAAAACCCGTTTTCTTTCGACAACGAGATTAATTTTAATTTAATTTATGCAACTTCTGTGTATTGAATTTGGAAAAATGGATTCCATATTTGGAATCAGTGGATCCAAATTATGTTAATAAGCTACTTTTTATTTTTGGGAATTATGAACAGTAACTACGGTAAATTTAATTTACCATAGTTAAAAGTAAATCAGGTAATTAAGGGTAAATATAATATTATAAAATTACCCTAAATCATGTCAAAATCCTATTGGATGACTAAAAGTCGACCCATATCACTTAAGGGTCGGATTAGATTCATTTAATGGAATTTTATCCATGAAAATAATTTAATTATTATTAAAATCAAAGAATGTGACAACATGTCACTTTCTTAAATCTTATAAGTATAGTGATTTTAATTTGGTAAAAAACATTATGAAACATCGAACATTAATAGTCTCCAGAACTCTAGTAAAATTATCTACATCATAGTAATATATTTAGAATTTTTAGGGATTAAATAATTATCATTTATTATGACACAAAGATGATGCAATAATTGTCTTATTAATGAAATATTGACATAATTGATGTTATAAATGCCCAAATAAATGTAATTTGAGACTTTTTATGACTTCCATTAATTTTCTAGGTTAATATGACATTTTATTGTTGATTTAAGTAACTTGGTTTGAACGTATCATTCTATTATGAATTTCATAAAAATCATGTACCAAATAGTGTCAAAATTGACATAAATTAGTTTTTAAAACAAATATTTTATTATTAATTGTTATTTTATTCCTAAAAGTCTAAGGTTCAGCAAACTGACTTATATAAGGTTATATATATTAATAATAAACATCTTGGGGTTCGTTTGGCTTGATATAGTATGTTTATTAACCATATAGTGTAAGAAAACAAAAAGACATGGTAAAAGTTAAATTATTTAACTTAGAGTTAAATCTAATTGATAAGGTTAAAATAATAACCTGAACTTGTCTAAATCATATTGGATTAGAGGATTTCGACCCATCCCCACTTTATCTTCGAAATAAGACCCTTTGGAACCATTATAAACCGAATTTGACCTTAATATAAAATAATATTTTGAGATTTTCCTAAGGTGCCCCTGTCCTCCCTTATAAAAGGGCACCTCCTCCCCCTCTTCCTTACACCACATTGAGCCTTCAAGCTCAGCCAAACCCTGAAAATTTCTCCTCTCCACTTTCCTAGAAACATCCTAGTGGTTCTGGTCTTCTTCAAAGACCTATTTTAGTGCCCTAAAAGGAGGTCTCAAAGAAGCACTTCAAAGAAGAGGTAATGTCCGTTACCGATTCTTTCATCTTTATTTCTTCTTCCAGTTCTTCTGATTTAGTTGTTTCATTATGAAGTAATAGAATCAGTATCACTCATATACTGATATGTTATTATAAGTATGAAACAACCCTATTTCACCATCTACCCATCCTACGGAAAATGAAATCACCTCACGTGCGTACGTACGGAATACCGTCTCCACGCCGTGGTGTAATCTATTTTCCACCACCACCTTACTTGGATGGGTATAATGGTGTACAAAATAACTATATATGATTATTTTATAGTGATATTGATTCTGAAATAGTATACATACACTCCAATACAATTCCACGATCATGAGAATGATATCATCGCTCGTGCGTACGTACGGACTACCGTCTCCACGACGCGATGAGATTCATTCTCCACGTTAACCATTCATGAATGATTATAAAGTATATATAATAAGTAATCATGAAATATATTACATAGTAATGATACTGGATTTATGTGTATATATATGTATTTCATCTACATAATTCCATTCAACTCAATAAGGAAACGAAAACAGCGTTCATGCGTACGTACGGCCTACCGTCTCCATGAACGGTGTATTTCTTTCCATTTACTGATCTATTATATATATGTATATTCTGAATATATATTATATATAAATCATATTTTATATTCTGGAATTAAGTAATCATGATCTAAGTAATGATATGAATAATTACAAGTCAAAACACGGACGAAAACTGAAACGATTTTACCCAAAACACTCTTTAACATGGAATTTACAAAATAACGGGTAATATAAAGTCATAAGTGAACCATATATGATATCCTAATAATGAGTATGATTCTGGAATAATTCAATGACATTATTTAAATCCTTATACAGGAGGTTCAGAAACTTACGAAGCAAATCAGACCTAAGGTAAGGGAAATATCACAATCTCATTTTTATCCGAGATTGTTTATACTTTGGTATTTACTGGGGTGTATTTTATCATCCACATCCATGTTTCCTCGATATTTAATATTATCTCCATCCACCTACAATTGTTTAAATCCAAATTTACCCTTCGGTAAGTTTTTAGTAAAAGATATGAAAGGAATCTTTTGTCGTTTTTCATATGAGGTACTTTTTGACTTTTCCGACAAAAGTACGAGAAGAATGTTTTTTTACTTATACGGCATGAATGGATTTTTAAAACATTATTTCCAAGAATCTTCCTTTACAAGTTTTCAAGTTTATTTTAAAACAACTTCTTTTAGTTTAAAATTGTATTAAATGTTAAAAAAGGAAAAAAAATTGAAGTAGAAAGGCTATTTTCCTCAAGATTAGAGTTCAAGTGTTTTATCAAAATTATTTTCCATCTAAGATAATATAGGGTTCTGTTTTTATCCCTATTATTAAATTTGACTTGATTATATTGTGATGGAATTATATGAATTGTTTTATGATGTCACGATTTTTAAGATTCCCATTTTTATTACATGGGTTATGCAATGATGTATGATGTATGATTTTGTGGCACACATAAAAATGGTATCATTATGAGATGGGTGGGACCTATATCTCCCTCCAATGCATTGTGTAAAGATTTTATATCTCATGAGATAGACATGGCTGGAATGGTAGGTCATACCGGTTTAGTTAAACAGGACTAAAACTAGGGGTGAACTCAGTTCAGAAAGGGACTTTGTCCACTAAGAGAGTCTTGGAAATGAGTCTTGACTAATAAGAAATGATTCTCTATGATTATGTGTGTATGCCAAAAAGTTTCATGTTTTATGTTATGATTATTGGGATTTCATTTCACTACTATGATTTATCCCATGTTATGATATTATGATTTCTTTTGCAGGTTAAGATTTCTAAAATGTTATGTTCTTATGAATATGATGTGATTGATTTTTCTTTTGTTTACCCTTACTGAGCATTTGAGCTCACCCTTTTTATGTTTTATTTTCTCTAGGATATAAAGAATGGTTTTAGGTTGGAAAAAAAGGGAAGATCTTTATGGGAGATATTGATGATCTTTCACCATGATTAGAAGATTATGTTCCGAGTTTCCAAAGACACTAAACTATTACGGTCCTTGTGTGTGCGTTTTTGTTATGTAATAAGTATTCTGCAAAAGTAATGTAATGTCCATGTACGTCAAGCTTCGGGTCTCTACAAAGTTCTTTAAAAAACCCTCAATTACATCACCCCTCACCATTCTCCTCTTTTATTCTCCATTTCCATTAAATTTTCATTACTCATGGACTAGAACCTATATCCTCTTATTATTGGCTCTTGTATGAGTCAAGGCCTTATAACATACCCAAGGAGCATTAAATCTCATGAATTTATTCCATTATATCCTAAGATTGGTAGTTCTTTTTCTTCCCAACACTGCTTCATAAAAGATGAGTGCAATGATATTGCACCTCCACATCCCTAGAACCTTTAATATGTTCCATCGGTTAATCAGAGAGAGTATCTAGTGATGAATTATTGAACAATTATGTATTATGGGTTTCCATCCATTATTGGTGTTGTGAACAATTCTATGCACCTTATTATTCATGATCACACGTTTGAAATCCAACGTAGACTCATTCCTATGGCTGGGGAAATTTAGTTGGATAAAAGAGAAGACCCTCATGAGAATATTTCCATTTATATTATGGTTTTTGATTCCTTTTAATACAAATGTTTATTTTCATATTCCATCATACTCAGTGGATTCTTGATTTCCTTGTGTTATTAAGAATGGAATTTTCTTAAAAGATTAACTCCAAAGTCAATAATAACTTGGTAAAACATATCTAGTAAGATCCTAGATAAGTACCTCCCACAAATATGAACATGGAAGCTCTGGAATTACATCTACACCTTTTCGCAGATTGGAATATAGTCATCAATGGATGCTTAGTATCATTTTAATGAGCTCACTAGAATGTGACCACATCACAAACTTGATGTGTCAGTTCAAATTCAAATATTCTACTAGGGACTCCAACCCACTAAAAAATTGGTGGTTGATGTTGTTGCTTATGGAATACTCATTTTTAAGACCACATAAGTTGGCTAAGAACTTATAGACAAGGTATCCCATAATACTATTCTATAGGAGATTTATTGAGGGAAATTTTGGCGTAAAATACATCTCGTGGGGAGAGTAACGCCTCACATCACAAGTGAAGAATCTTATATAAAAAAGAGTCTTTTATGATACATACTACACAACCACACCCTCCTACCCCTATGATGGGAATCCAATCAGCTGATTTGTGAACATGCACATAGCCATACCAAGACTGAAGGGAAGGAATTGGGGAACCTCAACCCCAATATTGTATTTATGTCAATAAAAATCAACCAGGAACAAAATAATAACAGCCTTAACGATGCCAATTAAATCATTACCACCACCAGAGACCAAATTTGAAACCACAACAGCAACCCAAACAAGGATATTATAAATAAATAAGTGTTAAAAAAACCCTCAAAATTAGGGACCACATCAGTTCCCACTTCAATATCCATCTCCTTGACCACACCAGAAAATAACATAGAAATCATTCCACCTAGTGATCGGAATCAATTCCATAAATCAATAAAAAGAAAAAAAACAAACACCACATTTACAGTAAAAATTTGAATTAATTATCACATCATTTGTGAAAAAATTAGATCAAAGGATAACCACCCTCGTGAAAGTGATATATAACCAAAGACAGGTCCTATATAATCATGAGAACAAAATGGGTCAAATATCAAAGAGCTTATCAGAATAAATACTAGGTATATTTCTTAGTAACAATAAGATGCTCCATAGAGATGTGGAATAGAATTTTGTTCTTAAAATGATCATCCCCACAATTTTCACCCACTAGATAATTTTGGAAAAAGGTTCTAAACCCATATTTTAACATCATAAGAAAATCACCCCAATAATGAATGAGGTTGTTAAGAAGGAAGTGTTGTATATTTTAGATGCTGGAATAAAATTTTCAATATTTGATATTGAATGGGGGAGTCCACTATAGGTTTCTGAAAGAAAGGAGGCCTAGCCTCTATGAAAACCAATAAAGATGAGATAATAAAAACTCTAACCATCACTTGATGGAGAGTTTTTGGTTATTATCAAAACCTCAACATAGAAAACATAAAATATAATTTCCCAATACATTTGGTTAATAAAATTTTATAAATACTAGTTGGGACCAAATTATATAATTTACCCGATGTATATTGGTGATTTAAAAAAATTATAGTCGATCCAGATTACTACTCCAAAAATAAATTCACTTGTCACTTTGGAACCTTCGTCTATAACCGTATGTTATTTGGTATGTGTAATGCACCAGTTTCTTTTGAAGGATTCATGAAACAAATAATCCATGATATAGAGAAGGAGTTTATAGAGAACATTATTAACGATTTATTAATATATGGAAGATCCTTTGAGGTGTGTCTGAGTAATTTAAACCAACTATTACACTGTAATGTAGAAAAATCCCCTGTATTAAACTAGGAAAAATATCTCTTTGTGGTATAAGGAGTAATAGTACTCATACATAAAATATAAAATTAATGTATGGAAGTACATGAAGTAAAAATAAACGTAATAAAATACATACCTGAGCCTATAATAATAAATGGAATTATAAGATTATTGGGCCATGAATTATTTTATAATTGATGTGTAAAATATTTTTTGAATGTAACACACCACTTGTAAAAATAATTATTGAAAGAAACTATTCTTGAGCTCCCTAAATAGTGTCGAAAGTAATTCAATACCATAATTAATTTCCTGGTGGTCTCTTGAGTCATCATTTCACTATAGTGGAAAAAGGCATCGAGCTGATATTTGACACCAATGACTATGAATATTTTGTTATCCTAGAAGAGTGATTAAAACATATATTTTGTCCCATTTAATTTTCCATTCAAAAACTATAGGATGCTGAAGTAAATTATAAGGATTATAAAAAAGGAACTTATAGAAGTATTCAATGCATTTGATAATTTTCTATCAAGCCTCATACTATCCAATGTAGTGGCATAAACTGATCAAGCATCACTTAAATATCTATTGAGTATAAATGATACCAAACCGCAACAGATACAGTGGATCCTATTATGGTTATTGTTCATTATAACTAATAAGTATACCATAGAGATTGATAACATTATTTATGATGATTTACCTAGATTTACACTAGCCAACATCAATGATTACGATAATCATGACATTGAGGAAGTCTTCATAGATAAAACCTTGTACATAATAAATACCCGTGCACAAATGTGGGTTTCAGATATTGAAATTTATATCTCTTTGGGATTACTCTACCCACACCACACCTATCAATAGTGGAAGATAATTTTAGTCGAATAATTACATTACAACTAGGATGAGACCATGCATTTCAAGTACAATGATAAAGGATTAAAGAAACACTGCATAATAAAAGATGAAATATAAAAAATACTTGATATGTTTCATACATCCCCATATGGAGGGAAACAATGAACTAAACATACCATAGTTTAAATCCTACAAAAAATATTATATTATCCCAAACTACACCATAATAAAAGAAACATTTTTTATAGTTGTGATTGGTGTCAAAGCACGTGCACCATAGGGAAAATAAATGAAATTCCTAAAAATTACATTCTAAAAGATGAAATCTTTGAGATATGGGGGATTAAATTTATAGGAACATTCTCTAATTATCATGGGATGTTTTAAATAATATCCAACATAGATTTTATATCAAAATGGGAAGAATTTGAGGCTACCATAAGGAAAAATAATGTAGTCCAGAATTTTATAAATAAAAATATATTCTAATGATTCAAATTCCCTTGATTACTCATTAGTGATTATGGAATTAATATAGAAAATAATGTATTATAGGGATTACTCGAAATTTATGGAATTCATTATTACAGTTGGACTCCCTATCACCTATAAAAAATTGGGAATGTCAAATTATTAAACATTGAAATTTAAAAATTCCTTGGGAAGACACTGAAAACGATTAAAAAGGACTAGAGTCTCAAATAGGGTAATGAACATTGGGATTATCACACAATATACAAGAAGACCATTAGAATTAATCCATTCTGAATTGTGTATGGAATGAAATTCCATATAATAATGGAATTTGCAAACCTCTCTTATTGGTAAATAAAAAAATTTAACATGGATTCTAAAAAATCTTGGGAAGCCATAATTCTCCAATATATTATATATAATATATTAGAAAACATGCAAATAAAAATTATACTTTTTTAGGAAAAGATGATGTGGTGGAATATAAAATACTTTACAAGATGAATATTTAAAACAGGGAATAGTGTTAGGTTATTAAATTCTAGAAAGAAATTATTCCCTTGAAAGTTGAAATCCCTATGATCGGTTCCTTACCAAAACATAAGGTTTTCTATATGGGTAAATCAAAAATCAAAACAGAAAATAACTGACCATTATGGTGAGTGTATAGAGAATAAATATATATCAAGAACCATTCCATGAAGGGTGTTTCATTACATTTTAATTCAATTGAACCAGAAATGAAACACCTCAAGATTTTATGAAAAATATTCTTTTTAATTTCATTGATGTCTTCTTCTGTACGCTACACTAATAGGATATTTCACTACATGCATCCCTGACTTGGCTTTCATTACACGCAATCAAGACCTTCATCAATAGCGTGTGTAGTACGCAATACAAAGTTTCAATAAATGAGATATTATTATAATATTATTATGAACAAGCCATTATGAATAGTAATACCCACATTTTAAAATTTTATAAATTGTATCTTTCAAAATGGACTTCATTTTTGTATTCATATATCGAAATTAGCCTAGGGTAAAGTTTCGGTAGTTTTCTAAAAACTTTCAATTTTTGATGAATAGTGAAAACACTAGGTTACTATTTAAAAAACGACTTTTTATTTAAATAATTATTTACTTTATTTAATTTTATTTTAGGTAAAAATTGATACATAATACCTATATATGTTAAATGTAACTCATTTGAGTCATTTTATAATAATTTTAGATATATAAAAACATTATTGAACTGTTCACTGTCTTTTACCCATCTCCTAGGAGAATTTGAAAATTTACATAAAAGTTAATTTTACTGCTTCTGTGAGTGTAATTTCAAAAATCTGAGAGACACTGTTAATATCAAGGAGTAAAATGTGGTTCAATATGATAAAAATAATTATTGGTGAATGGTAACTTTTTACTTTTATTTACCACGATTAAAAGTAAATAGGGTAAATAAGGATAAAAAAGATATTATTATTATCCATACACATGTCCTAATTCTATTAGATAATTTTAATTAGACCAAAAACAACCTTAGGAATAAAATATGACCATTTAGGTCCACTTGGATTAGATTAGGACATTTAATATTATTTTATTTAAAGAAGAGTTAAAATGGTTAAAATCAATGTTTAATAACTAAAACATTTTTAATATATGGTTATACATAAGATAAATTCGACTATATATATTCATTAGAAAGATAAAATGATTTCCTACATAATGGTATTTTATTAGACATTAAATAATTTAATTTATTTATGACACAATGATGATGCAGTAATTACCTTATTAATGAAATATTAACGTAATTGATGTTTTAAATACCCAAATAAATGTAATTTTAGAATTTTTATGAATTATAATAATTTTATAGGTTAATATGACATGTTAGTATTTATTTAATTTACTTTTTTGGAACTAATCATTTTGTTATTATTTTCACAAAAATCATGTACCAAATAGTGTCAAAATTGACATAAAATAGTTTTTAAAACATGTATTATATTATTAATTGTTTTTTATTCCTAAAAATATATGGTTTGGCCAAATAACTTAGATAAAGACATATATATTAACAATTAACCACTTGGGGTTCGTTTGGCTTTTTATAGTCAGTTTATTAACAATATAGTGTAAGAAAACAAATAGACACTGTAAAAGTAAAATTATTTGACTTACAGTTAAATATAAATGATAAGGATAAAATAGTAACCTAAACTTGTCTAAAACCTATTTGATGAGCTACTTTCGTCCCATACCCACCTTATCTTCGAAATTAATCCATTTGGAGCTATTATAAACCGAATATGACTTTATTATAAAATAATATTTTATGTTTTCCTAAGGTGCTCCACTCCTCCCTTATAAAAAGGGCACCCCTTCCCTCTTCTATTCACACCCTTTGGAGCCTTGAATCCCGGAAAACCCTTATCAACCTATATAGTTATATCATAGAGGTTCTGGTCTAATCAAAAGACCAACTCTAGTGCACTACGAAGAACTTTAAAGTAGGTGTGTCGAGGAAGAGGTAATCTCTTCTACCGACACTTTCAAGTTTCTTTATTCTTCTACTTACTCTTATTTAGATGTTTCATTATAAATTAATAACATCAGTATTAATTATATACTGATATACTATTATAAATATGAAACAACCCTATTTCACCTTCTATCCATCCTATAGAAATCCAATTCACCGCGCGTGCGTAAGTACGGAATACCCTCTCCATGCCGTGGTGTAATCAGTTTTTCCACCACCACCTTATTTGGATAGGTATAATTGTGTAAAAAATACCTATATATGATTATTATAACATCATACTGATTCTAATATATTATATCATCCAATCCAATTCCATTCAATAAGTATGGGAACGATATCATCGCTCGTCCGTACGTACGAATTACCGTCTCCACGACGCGATGAGATTCATTCTCCATGTTAACAATTCAAGAATGTTTATAAAGTATATATAATGAATAATAAAAAAATATATGACATAATGAAGCTACTGTATTTATGTATATATATATATGTCATCTAATTACTTCCATTCAAGTCAATAAGGAAAGGAAAACATCGTTCATGCATACGTACGGCCTACCGTCTCCATGAACAGTGTATTTCATTTCATTAATCTATCTAATATATATATATATATACTGAATATATATAATATATATATATAATGATTTACAATCTGGATGTAATTAAATCATGAAATAAGTAATAATAATATCAAGATCAATAAGTCCAAACCCCTACGATAAATAAAACGATTTTACGCAAAACGCTGCTTTAACATGGACTTTACAAAAGGACGGATAATATAACAGCATAAGTGAACTACATATGATTATAATTACAATGAATATGATTCTTTAATAAGTAAATGGAATTATTTAAATCATTATATAGGAGGTTCGGATACGTACGAAGCATATTGGTCATAAGGTCAGGGATAACTTTTCCAATCTCGTTTTTATCCGAGATTGTTTATTCATAAGTATTTAATGTGGTAATATTTATCAACCATGTCCCTATTTTATAAAAAAGTTTTCATGTATGTTTAATGTCCTTTAACCCATTTTTGACTTTTACTACATGGTATGAAAGGACTCCTTCCTTTTTTTACCATACGAAGTACTTTTTGACTTTTTTGGAAAAAGTACGAGAAAAATGTATTTTTAACTTATATGACATTAACATATTTTTAGGGTTTCATAACACCTAATTTTCATGAAACATAATCTACAAGATTTCATGTCCATTTCCAAAAAAATACATTTATTTTAAAATTTCATTTAATTTTGTAAAAAAGAAAATGATTTTGAAGAAGAAAGGATATTTTATCCATGAATTCATTTCATGTGTTTTATCAAAACCATTTTCCATATAAGATGACATTATTTAATATGTGTATGTTTCAAGTATAATGTCTCTATAATTTAAATGGTTTCAAATTTCTTATGATGAAATGATATCCATTTTTTATATGGATTATGTTATGATGTAATGAAACCCATTTTTATTCTTTGGGTAATAATGAATGATTTATGTTTATGTTGTGGCACAAGTAAGTATGATTTCATTATGATATGGGTGAGACCTATATCCCTCTCCAATGAGTTGTGTAATGATTTATATCTCATGAGATATACATGGATGGAATGATAAGTTAATTTGGTTCAGTGTTACAGGACCGAAACGAGGAGTGAACTCGATTCAGAAAGGGACTCTTTCCACTAAGATGGTCTTGGAAGCAATGCCTTGTCTACTATAGAAATCATATCATATGCTTAATGTTTTACCAAAATTACAAGTTTTATTTCTAAGATATTTTATCATGATTAATGTTCCATTATGATTTATGCTTTACGTACTACCATGTTTTATGTCATTGCTCAATATATTTATGTTTAAACATTATGTTCATGTTTTTATGTTCAAAAGTATATGGTTTGTTTTATTTTCCACATGCTTACCCTTACTGAGCATTTGAGATCACCCTTTATATTTTTTTATTTCCCCTGGATATAATGAAAGGTTTTTGATAAGAAAACAAAAGTGTGAGATCTTTATGGGAGACGTTGAAGATCTTTCACCACGATTAGAAGATTATGTTCCAAGATTCCAAAGACACTAAACTATTACGGTCCATGTGTGTTTATTTTTGTTATATATTAAGTATTCCTCAAAAGTAATGTAATTTC